>OX465290.1:43656365-44958865 GCA_949987695.1 Merzomyia westermanni
ACAACTATACATTTTTGGAAAGTGCGTAGTTTCCGCTTTCCACTAGTGTTTAAATCTTGGAAATCGGATGAAAATTGTAGATGTAGTGCTAATTTGCACATACGATTTCTTTAAATGCTTCTATCTTTTGATACAGAAGCCTCAGACCACCCAAAGTCGGCATTTTTTGAAAATTTCAAAAGCCGAGTAGGGCCACACAACTATAAAATTCTAGATGTAGTGCTAATTTGCACATACGATTTCTTTAAATGCCTTCTATCTTCTGATACGGAAGCCTCAGACCACCCAAAGTCGGAATTTTTTGAAAATTTCAAAAGCCGAGTAGGGGCCACACAACTATACATTTTTGGAAAGTGCGTAGTTTCCGCTTTCCACTAGTGTTTAAATCTTGGAAATCGGATGAAAATTGTAGATGTAGTGCTAATTTGCACATACGATTTCTTTAAATGCTTCTATCTTTTGATACAGAAGCCTCAGACCACCCAAAGTCGGCATTTTTTGAAAATTTCAAAAGCCGAGTAGGGCCACACAACTATAAAATTGTAGATGTAGTGCTAATTTGCACATACGATTTCTTTAAATGCTTCTATCTTTTGATACGGAAGCCTCAGACCACCCAAAGTCGGCATTTTTTCAAAATTTCAAAAGTCGAGTAGGGCCATACAACTATACATTTTTGGAAATTACGTAGTTTCCGCTTTCCATTAGTGTTAAAATCTTGAAAATCGGATGAAAATTGTAGATGTAGTGCTAATTTGCACATACGATTTCTTTAAATGCTTCTATCTTTTGATACGGAAGCCTCAGACCACCCAAAGTCGGCATTTTTTGAAAATTTCAAAAGCCGAGTAGGGCCACACAACTATACATTTTTGGAAAGTGCGTAGTTTCCGCTTTCCACTAGTGTTTAAATCTTGAAAATCGGATGAAAATTGTAGATGTAGTGCTAATTTGCACATACGATTTCTTTAAATGCTTCTATCTTTTGATACAGAAGCCTCAGACTACCCAAAGTCGGCATGTTTTGAAAATTTCAAAAGCCGAGTAGGGCCACACAACTATAAAATTGTAGATGTAGTGCTAATTTGCACATACGATTTCTTTAAATGCTTCTATCTTCTGATACGGAAGCCTCAGACCACCCAAAGTCGGCATTTTTTGAAAATTTCAAAAGCCGAGTAGGGCCACACAACTATAAAATTGTAGATGTAGTGCTAATTTGCACATACGATTTCTTTAAATGCTTCTATCTTTTGATACGGAAGCCTCAGACCACCCAAAGTCGGCATTTTTTCAAAATTTCAAAAGTCGAGTAGGGCCATACAACTATACATTTTTGGAAATTACGTAGTTTCCGCTTTCCATTAGTGTTAAAATCTTGAAAATCGGATGAAAATTGTAGATGTAGTGCTAATTTGCACATACGATTTCTTTAAATGCTTCTATCTTTTGATACGGAAGCCTCAGACCACCCAAAGTCGGCATTTTTTGAAAATTTCAAAAGCCGAGTAGGGCCACACAACTATACATTTTTGGAAAGTGCGTAGTTTCCGCTTTCCACTAGTGTTTAAATCTTGAAAATCGGATGAAAATTGTAGATGTAGTGCTAATTTGCACATACGATTTCTTTAAATGCTTCTATCTTTTGATACAGAAGCCTCAGACCACCCAAAGTCGGCATTTTTTGAAATTTTCAAAAGCCGAGTAGGGCCACACAACTATAAAATTGTAGATGTAGTGCTAATTTTCACATACGATTTCTTTAAATGCTTCTATCTTTTGATACAGAAGCCTCAGACTACCCAAAGTCGGCATGTTTTGAAAATTTCAAAAGCCGAGTAGGGCCACACAACTATAAAATTGTAGATGTAGTGCTAATTTGCACATACGATTTCTTTAAATGCTTCTATCTTTTGATACAGAAGCCTCAGACTACCCAAAGTCGGCATTTTTTCAAAATTTCAAAAGTCGAGTAGGGCCACACAACTATACATTTTTGGAAAGTGCGTAGTTTCCGCTTTCCATTAGTGTTTAAATCTTGAAAATCGGATGAAAATTGTAGATGTAGTGCTAATTTGCACATACGATTTCTTTAAATGCTTCTATCTTTTGATACGGAAGCCTCAGACCACCCAAAGTCGGCATTTTTTGAAAATTTCAAAAGCCGAGTAGGGCCACACAAACTATACATTTTTGGAAATTACGTAGTTTCCGCTTTCCATTAGTGTTAAAATCTTGAAAATCGGATGAAAATTGTAGATGTAGTGCTAATTTGCACATACGATTTCTTTAAATGCTTCTATCTTTTGATACAGAAGCCTCAGACTACCCAAAGTCGGCATTTTTTTCAAAATTTCAAAAGCCGAGTAGGGCCACACAACTATACATTTTTGGAAATTACGTAGTTTCCGCTTTCCATTAGTGTTTAAATCTTGAAAATCGGATGAAAATTGTAGATGTAGTGCTAATTTGCACATACGATTTCTTTAAATGCTTCTATCTTTTGATACGGAAGCCTCAGACCACCCAAAGTCGGCATTTTTTGAAAATTTCAAAAGCCGAGTAGTAGGGCCACACAACTATACATTTTTGGAAATTACGTAGTTTCCGCTTTCCATTAGTGTTAAAATCTTGAAAATCGGATGAAAATTGTAGATGTAGTGCTAATTTGCACATACGATTTCTTTAAATGCTTCTATCTTTTGATACAGAAGCCTCAGACCACCCAAAGTCGGCATTTTTTGAAAATTTCAAAAGCCGAGTAGGGCCATACAACTATAAAATTGTAGATGTAGTGCTAATTTGCACATACGATTTCTTTAAATGCTTCTATCTTCTGATACAGAAGCCTCAGACCACCCAAAGTCGGCATTTTTTCAAAATTTCAAAAGCCGAGTAGGGCCACACAACTATAAAATTGTAGATGTAGTGCTAATTTGCACATACGATTTCTTTAAATGCTTCTATCTTTTGATACAGAAGCCTCAGACCACCCAAAGTCGGCATTTTTTGAAAATTTCAAAAGCCGAGTAGGGCCATACAACTATAAAATTGTAGATGTAGTGCTAATTTGCACATACGATTTCTTTAAATGCTTCTATCTTCTGATACAGAAGCCTCAGACCACCCAAAGTCGGCATTTTTTGAAAATTTCAAAAGCCGGAGTAGGGCCACACAACTATACATTTTTGGAAAGTGCGTAGTTTCCGCTTTCCATTAGTGTTTAAATCTTGAAAATCGGATGAAAATTGTAGATGTAGTGCTAATTTGCACATACGATTTCTTTAAATGCTTCTATCTTTTGATACAGAAGCCTCAGACTACCCAAAGTCGGCATTTTTTCAAAATTTCAAAAGTCGAGTAGGGCCACACAACTATACATTTTTGGAAAGTGCGTAGTTTCCGCTTTCCATTAGTGTTAAAATCTTGAAAATCGGATGAAAATTGTAGATGTAGTGCTAATTTGCACATACGATTTCTTTAAATGCTTCTATCTTTTGATACAGAAGCCTCAGACTACCCAAAGTCGGCATTTTTTCAAAATTTCAAAAGTCGAGTAGGGCCACACAACTATACATTTTTGGAAAGTGCGTAGTTTCCGCTTTCCATTAGTGTTTAAATCTTGAAAATCGGATGAAAATTGTAGATGTAGTGCTAATTTGCACATACGATTTCTTTAAATGCTTCTATCTTTTGATACGGAAGCCTCAGACCACCCAAAGTCGGCATTTTTTGAAAATTTCAAAAGCCGAGTAGGGCCACACAACTATACATTTTTGGAAATTACGTAGTTTCCGCTTTCCATTAGTGTTAAAATCTTGAAAATCGGATGAAAATTGTAGATGTAGTGCTAATTTGCACATACGATTTCTTTAAATGCTTCTATCTTTTGATACAGAAGCCTCAGACTACCCAAAGTCGGCATTTTTTTCAAAATTTCAAAAGCCGAGTAGGGCCACACAACTATACATTTTTGGAAATTACGTAGTTTCCGCTTTCCATTAGTGTTTAAATCTTGAAAATCGGATGAAAATTGTAGATGTAGTGCTAATTTGCACATACGATTTCTTTAAATGCTTCTATCTTTTGATACGGAAGCCTCAGACTACCCAAAGTCGGCATGTTTTGAAAATTTCAAAAGCCGAGTAGGGCCACACAACTATAAAATTGTAGATGTAGTGCTAATTTGCACATACGATTTCTTTAAATGCTTCTATCTTCTGATACGGAAGCCTCAGACCACCCAAAGTCGGCATTTTTTGAAAATTTCAAAAGCCGAGTAGGGCCACACAACTATAAAATTGTAGATGTAGTGCTAATTTGCACATACGATTTCTTTAAACGCTTCTATCTTTTGATACGGAAGCCTCAGACCACCCAAAGTCGGCATTTTTTCAAAATTTCAAAAGTCGAGTAGGGCCATACAACTATACATTTTTGGAAATTACGTAGTTTCCGCTTTCCATTAGTGTTAAAATCTTGAAAATCGGATGAAAATTGTAGATGTAGTGCTAATTTGCACATACGATTTCTTTAAATGCTTCTATCTTTTGATACGGAAGCCTCAGACCACCCAAAGTCGGCAGTTTTTGAAAATTTCAAAAGCCGAGTAGGGCCACACAACTATACATTTTTGGAAAGTGCGTAGTTTCCGCTTTCCACTAGTGTTTAAATCTTGAAAATCGGATGAAAATTGTAGATGTAGTGCTAATTTGCACATACGATTTCTTTAAATGCTTCTATCTTTTGATACAGAAGCCTCAGACCACCCAAAGTCGGCATTTTTTGAAAATTTCAAAAGCCGAGTAGGGCCACACAACTATAAAATTGTAGATGTAGTGCTAATTTGCACATACGATTTCTTTAAATGCTTCTATCTTCTGATACGGAAGCCTCAGACCACCCAAAGTCGGAATTTTTTGAAAATTTCAAAAGCCGAGTAGGGCCACACAACTATACATTTTTGGAAAGTGCGTAGTTTCCGCTTTCCCACTAGTGTTTAAATCTTGGAAATCGGATGAAAATTGTAGATGTAGTGCTAATTTGCACATACGATTTCTTTAAATGCTTCTATCTTTTGATACAGAAGCCTCAGACCACCCAAAGTCGGCATTTTTTGAAAATTTCAAAAGCCGAGTAGGGCCACACAACTATAAAATTCTAGATGTAGTGCTAATTTGCACATACGATTTCTTTAAATGCTTCTATCTTCTGATACGGAAGCCTCAGACCACCCAAAGTCGGAATTTTTTGAAAATTTCAAAAGCCGAGTAGGGCCACACAACTATACATTTTTGGAAAGTGCGTAGTTTCCGCTTTCCACTAGTGTTTAAATCTTGGAAATCGGATGAAAATTGTAGATGTAGTGCTAATTTGCACATACGATTTCTTTAAATGCTTCTATCTTTTGATACAGAAGCCTCAGACCACCCAAAGTCGGCATTTTTTGAAAATTTCAAAAGCCGAGTAGGGCCACACAACTATAAAATTGTAGATGTAGTGCTAATTTGCACATACGATTTCTTTAAATGCTTCTATCTTTTGATACGGAAGCCTCAGACCACCCAAAGTCGGCATTTTTTCAAAATTTCAAAAGTCGAGTAGGGCCATACAACTATACATTTTTGGAAATTACGTAGTTTCCGCTTTCCATTAGTGTTAAAATCTTGAAAATCGGATGAAAATTGTAGATGTAGTGCTAATTTGCACATACGATTTCTTTAAATGCTTCTATCTTTTGATACGGAAGCCTCAGACCACCCAAAGTCGGCATTTTTTGAAAATTTCAAAAGCCGAGTAGGGCCACACAACTATACATTTTTGGAAAGTGCGTAGTTTCCGCTTTCCACTAGTGTTTAAATCTTGAAAATCGGATGAAAATTGTAGATGTAGTGCTAATTTGCACATACGATTTCTTTAAATGCTTCTATCTTTTGATACAGAAGCCTCAGACTACCCAAAGTCGGCATGTTTTGAAAATTTCAAAAGCCGAGTAGGGCCACACAACTATAAAATTGTAGATGTAGTGCTAATTTGCACATACGATTTCTTTAAATGCTTCTATCTTCTGATACGGAAGCCTCAGACCACCCAAAGTCGGCATTTTTTGAAAATTTCAAAAGCCGAGTAGGGCCACACAACTATAAAATTGTAGATGTAGTGCTAATTTGCACATACGATTTCTTTAAATGCTTCTATCTTTTGATACGGAAGCCTCAGACCACCCAAAGTCGGCATTTTTTCAAAATTTCAAAAGTCGAGTAGGGCCATACAACTATACATTTTTGGAAATTACGTAGTTTCCGCTTTCCATTAGTGTTAAAATCTTGAAAATCGGATGAAAATTGTAGATGTAGTGCTAATTTGCACATACGATTTCTTTAAATGCTTCTATCTTTTGATACGGAAGCCTCAGACCACCCAAAGTCGGCATTTTTTGAAAATTTCAAAAGCCGAGTAGGGCCACACAACTATACATTTTTGGAAAGTGCGTAGTTTCCGCTTTCCACTAGTGTTTAAATCTTGAAAATCGGATGAAAATTGTAGATGTAGTGCTAATTTGCACATACGATTTCTTTAAATGCTTCTATCTTTTGATACAGAAGCCTCAGACCACCCAAAGTCGGCATTTTTTGAAAATTTCAAAAGCCGAGTAGGGCCACACAACTATAAAATTGTAGATGTAGTGCTAATTTGCACATACGATTTCTTTAAATGCTTCTATCTTTTGATACAGAAGCCTCAGACTACCCAAAGTCGGCATGTTTTGAAAATTTCAAAAGCCGAGTAGGGCCACACAACTATAAAATTGTAGATGTAGTGCTAATTTGCACATACGATTTCTTTAAATGCTTCTATCTTTTGATACAGAAGCCTCAGACTACCCAAAGTCGGCATTTTTTCAAAATTTCAAAAGTCGAGTAGGGCCACACAACTATACATTTTTGGAAAGTGCGTAGTTTCCGCTTTCCATTAGTGTTTAAATCTTGAAAATCGGATGAAAATTGTAGATGTAGTGCTAATTTGCACATACGATTTCTTTAAATGCTTCTATCTTTTGATACGGAAGCCTCAGACCACCCAAAGTCGGCATTTTTTGAAAATTTCAAAAGCCGTAGTAGGGCCACACAACTATACATTTTTGGAAAATTACGTAGTTTCCGCTTTCCATTAGTGTTAAAATCTTGAAAATCGGATGAAAATTGTAGATGTAGTGCTAATTTGCACATACGATTTCTTTAAATGCTTCTATCTTTTGATACAGAAGCCTCAGACTACCCAAAGTCGGCATTTTTTCAAAATTTCAAAAGCCGAGTAGGGCCACACAACTATACATTTTTGGAAATTACGTAGTTTCCGCTTTCCATTAGTGTTTAAATCTTGAAAATCGGATGAAAATTGTAGATGTAGTGCTAATTTGCACATACGATTTCTTTAAATGCTTCTATCTTTTGATACGGAAGCCTCAGACCACCCAAAGTCGGCATTTTTTGAAAATTTCAAAAGCCGAGTAGGGCCACACAACTATACATTTTTGGAAATTACGTAGTTTCCGCTTTCCATTAGTGTTAAAATCTTGAAAATCGGATGAAAATTGTAGATGTAGTGCTAATTTGCACATACGATTTCTTTAAATGCTTCTATCTTTTGATACAGAAGCCTCAGACCACCCAAAGTCGGCATTTTTTGAAAATTTCAAAAGCCGAGTAGGGCCATACAACTATAAAATTGTAGATGTAGTGCTAATTTGCACATACGATTTCTTTAAATGCTTCTATCTTCTGATACAGAAGCCTCAGACCACCCAAAGTCGGCATTTTTTCAAAATTTCAAAAGCCGAGTAGGGCCACACAACTATAAAATTGTAGATGTAGTGCTAATTTGCACATACGATTTCTTTAAATGCTTCTATCTTTTGATACAGAAGCCTCAGACCACCCAAAGTCGGCATTTTTTGAAAATTTCAAAAGCCGAGTAGGGCCATACAACTATAAAATTGTAGATGTAGTGCTAATTTGCACATACGATTTCTTTAAATGCTTCTATCTTCTGATACAGAAGCCTCAGACCACCCAAAGTCGGCATTTTTTGAAAATTTCAAAAGCCGAGTAGGGCCACACAACTATACATTTTTGGAAAGTGCGTAGTTTCCGCTTTCCATTAGTGTTTAAATCTTGAAAATCGGATGAAAATTGTAGATGTAGTGCTAATTTGCACATACGATTTCTTTAAATGCTTCTATCTTTTGATACAGAAGCCTCAGACTACCCAAAGTCGGCATTTTTTCAAAATTTCAAAAGTCGAGTAGGGCCACACAACTATACATTTTTGGAAAGTGCGTAGTTTCCGCTTTCCATTAGTGTTAAAATCTTGAAAATCGGATGAAAATTGTAGATGTAGTGCTAATTTGCACATACGATTTCTTTAAATGCTTCTATCTTTTGATACAGAAGCCTCAGACTACCCAAAGTCGGCATTTTTTCAAAATTTCAAAAGTCGAGTAGGGCCACACAACTATACATTTTTGGAAAGTGCGTAGTTTCCGCTTTCCATTAGTGTTTAAATCTTGAAAATCGGATGAAAATTGTAGATGTAGTGCTAATTTGCACATACGATTTCTTTAAATGCTTCTATCTTTTGATACGGAAGCCTCAGACCACCCAAAGTCGGCATTTTTTGAAAATTTCAAAAGCCGAGTAGGGCCACACAACTATACATTTTTGGAAATTACGTAGTTTCCGCTTTCCATTAGTGTTAAAATCTTGAAAATCGGATGAAAATTGTAGATGTAGTGCTAATTTGCACATACGATTTCTTTAAATGCTTCTATCTTTTGATACAGAAGCCTCAGACTACCCAAAGTCGGCATTTTTTCAAAATTTCAAAAGCCGAGTAGGGCCACACAACTATACATTTTTGGAAATTACGTAGTTTCCGCTTTCCATTAGTGTTTAAATCTTGAAAATCGGATGAAAATTGTAGATGTAGTGCTAATTTGCACATACGATTTCTTTAAATGCTTCTATCTTTTGATACGGAAGCCTCAGACCACCCAAAGTCGGCATTTTTTGAAAATTTCAAAAGCCGAGTAGGGCCACACAACTATACATTTTTGGAAATTACGTAGTTTCCGCTTTCCATTAGTGTTAAAATCTTGAAAATCGGATGAAAATTGTAGATGTAGTGCTAATTTGCACATACGATTTCTTTAAATGCTTCTATCTTTTGATACAGAAGCCTCAGACTACCCAAAGTCGGCATTTTTTCAAAATTTCAAAAGCCGAGTAGGGCCACACAACTATACATTTTTGGAAAGTGCGTAGTTTCCGCTTTCCATTAGTGTTAAAATCTTGAAAATCGGATGAAAATTGTAGATGTAGTGCTAATTTGCACATACGATTTCTTTAAATGCTTCTATCTTCTGATACGGAAGCCTCAGACCACCCAAAGTCGGCATTTTTTTCAAAATTTCAAAAGTCGAGTAGGGCCACACAACTATACATTTTTGGAAAGTGCGTAGTTTCCGCTTTCCATTAGTGTTAAAATCTTGAAAATCGGATGAAAATTGTAGATGTAGTGCTAATTTGCACATACGATTTCTTTAAATGCTTCTATCTTTTGATACAGAAGCCTCAGACTACCCAAAGTCGGCATTTTTTCAAAATTTCAAAAGTCCAGTAGGGCCACACAACTATACATTTTTGGAAATTACGTAGTTTCCGCTTTCCATTAGTGTTAAAATCTTGAAAATCGGATGAAAATTGTAGATGTAGTGCTAATTTGCACATACGATTTCTTTAAATGCTTCTATCTTTTGATACAGAAGCCTCAGACTACCCAAAGTCGGCATTTTTTCAAAATTTCAAAAGCCGAGTAGGGCCACACAACTATACATTTTTGGAAATTACGTAGTTTCCGCTTTCCATTAGTGTTTAAATCTTGAAAATCGGATGAAAATTGTAGATGTAGTGCTAATTTGCACATACGATTTCTTTAAATGCTTCTATCTTTTGATACGGAAGCCTCAGACCACCCAAAGTCGGCATTTTTTGAAAATTTCAAAAGCCGAGTAGGGCCACACAACTATACATTTTTGGAAATTACGTAGTTTCCGCTTTCCATTAGTTTTAAAATCTTGAAAATCGGATGAAAATTGTAGATGTAGTGCTAATTTGCACATACGATTTCTTTAAATGCTTCTATCTTTTGATACAGAAGCCTCAGACCACCCAAAGTCGGCATTTTTTGAAAATTTCAAAAGCCGAGTAGGGCCATACAACTATAAAATTGTAGATGTAGTGCTAATTTGCACATACGATTTCTTTAAATGCTTCTATCTTTTGATACAGAAGCCTCAGACTACCCAAAGTCGGCATTTTTTTCAAAATTTCAAAAGTCGAGTAGGGCCACACAACTATACATTTTTGGAAAGTGCGTAGTTTCCGCTTTCCATTAGTGTTTAAATCTTGAAAATCGGATGAAAATTGTAGATGTAGTGCTAATTTGCACATACGATTTCTTTAAATGCTTCTATCTTTTGATACGGAAGCCTCAGACCACCCAAAGTCGGCATTTTTTGAAAATTTCAAAAGCCGAGTAGGGCCATACAACTATAAAATTGTAGATGTAGTGCTAATTTGCACATACGATTTCTTTAAATGCTTCTATCTTCTGATACAGAAGCCTCAGACTACCCAAAGTCGGCATTTTTTCAAAATTTCAAAAGTCGAGTAGGGCCACACAACTATACATTTTTGGAAAGTGCGTAGTTTCCGCTTTCCATTAGTGTTAAAATCTTGAAAATCGGATGAAAATTGTAGATGTAGTGCTAATTTGCACATACGATTTCTTTAAATGCTTCTATCTTTTGATACAGAAGCCTCAGACCACCCAAAGTCGGCATTTTTTGAAAATTTCAAAAGCCGAGTAGGGCCATACAACTATAAAATTGTAGATGTAGTGCTAATTTGCACATACGATTTCTTTAAATGCTTCTATCTTTTGATACAGAAGCCTCAGACTACCCAAAGTCGGCATTTTTTCAAAATTTCAAAAGTCGAGTAGGGCCACACAACTATACATTTTTGGAAAGTGCGTAGTTTCCGCTTTCCATTAGTGTTTAAATCTTGAAAATCGGATGAAAATTGTAGATGTAGTGCTAATTTGCACATACGATTTCTTTAAATGCTTCTATCTTTTGATACGGAAGCCTCAGACCACCCAAAGTCGGCATTTTTTGAAAATTTCAAAAGCCGAGTAGGGCCATACAACTATAAAATTGTAGATGTAGTGCTAATTTGCACATACGATTTCTTTAAATGCTTCTATCTTCTGATACAGAAGCCTCAGACTACCCAAAGTCGGCATTTTTTCAAAATTTCAAAAGTCGAGTAGGGCCACACAACTATACATTTTTGGAAAGTGCGTAGTTTCCGCTTTCCATTAGTGTTTAAATCTTGAAAATCGGATGAAAATTGTAGATGTAGTGCTAATTTGCACATACGATTTCTTTAAATGCTTCTATCTTTTGATACGGAAGCCTCAGACCACCCAAAGTCGGCATTTTTTGAAAATTTCAAAAGCCGAGTAGGGCCATACAACTATAAAATTGTAGATGTAGTGCTAATTTGCACATACGATTTCTTTAAATGCTTCTATCTTTTGATACAGAAGCCTCAGACTACCCAAAGTCGGCATTTTTTCAAAATTTCAAAAGTCGAGTAGGGCCACACAACTATACATTTTTGGAAAGTGCGTAGTTTCCGCTTTCCATTAGTGTTAAAATCTTGAAAATCGGATGAAAATTGTAGATGTAGTGCTAATTTGCACATACGATTTCTTTAAATGCTTCTATCTTTTGATACAGAAGCCTCAGACTACCCAAAGTCGGCATTTTTTTCAAAATTTCAAAAGTCGAGTAGGGCCACACAACTATACATTTTTGGAAAGTGCGTAGTTTCCGCTTTCCATTAGTGTTAAAATCTTGAAAATCGGATGAAAATTGTAGATGTAGTGCTAATTTGCACATACGATTTCTTTAAATGCTTCTATCTTTTGATACAGAAGCCTCAGACTACCCAAAGTCGGCATTTTTTCAAAATTTCAAAAGTCGAGTAGGGCCACACAACTATACATTTTTGGAAAGTGCGTAGTTTCCGCTTTCCATTAGTGTTTAAATCTTGAAAATCGGATGAAAATTGTAGATGTAGTGCTAATTTGCACATACGATTTCTTTAAATGCTTCTATCTTTTGATACAGAAGCCTCAGACCACCCAAAGTCGGCATTTTTTGAAAATTTCAAAAGCCGAGTAGGGCCATACAACTATAAAATTGTAGATGTAGTGCTAATTTGCACATACGATTTCTTTAAATGCTTCTATCTTCTGATACAGAAGCCTCAGACCACCCAAAGTCGGCATTTTTTCAAAATTTCAAAAGCCGAGTAGGGCCACACAACTATAAAATTGTAGATGTAGTGCTAATTTGCACATACGATTTCTTTAAATGCTTCTATCTTTTGATACAGAAGCCTCAGACCACCCAAAGTCGGCATTTTTTGAAAATTTCAAAAGCCGAGTAGGGCCATACAACTATACATTTTTGGAAAGTGCGTAGTTTCCGCTTTCCATTAGTGTTAAAATCTTGAAAATCGGATGAAAATTGTAGATGTAGTGCTAATTTGCACATACGATTTCTTTAAATGCTTCTATCTTTTGATACAGAAGCCTCAGACTACCCAAAGTCGGCGTTTTTTTCAAAATTTCAAAAGTCGAGTAGGGCCACACAACTATACATTTTTGGAAAGTGCGTAGTTTCCGCTTTCCATTAGTGTTAAAATCTTGAAAATCGGATGAAAATTGTAGATGTAGTGCTAATTTGCACATACGATTTCTTTAAATGCTTCTATCTTTTGATACAGAAGCCTCAGACTACCCAAAGTCGGCATTTTTTCAAAATTTCAAAAGTCGAGTAGGGCCACACAACTATACATTTTTGGAAAGTGCGTAGTTTCCGCTTTCCATTAGTGTTTAAATCTTGAAAATCGGATGAAAATTGTAGATGTAGTGCTAATTTGCACATACGATTTCTTTAAATGCTTCTATCTTTTGATACAGAAGCCTCAGACCACCTAAACTCGGCTTTTGAAATTTTGAAAAGCCGAGTAGGGCCATACAACTATAAAATTGTAGATGTAGTGCTAATTTGCACATACGATTTCTTTAAATGCTTCTATCTTCTGATACAGAAGCCTCAGACCACCCAAAGTCGGCATTTTTTCAAAATTTCAAAAGCCGAGTAGGGCCACACAACTATAAAATTGTAGATGTAGTGCTAATTTGCACATACGATTTCTTTAAATGCTTCTATCTTCTGATACAGAAGCCTCAGACCACCCAAAGTCGGCATTTTTTGAAAATTTCAAAAGCCGAGTAGGGCCACACAACTATACATTTTTGGAAAGTGCGTAGTTTCCGCTTTCCATTAGTGTTTAAATCTTGAAAATCGGATGAAAATTGTAGATGTAGTGCTAATTTGCACATACGATTTCTTTAAATGCTTCTATCTTTTGATACAGAAGCCTCAGACTACCCAAAGTCGGCATTTTTTCAAAATTTCAAAAGTCGAGTAGGGCCACACAACTATACATTTTTGGAAAGTGCGTAGTTTCCGCTTTCCATTAGTGTTAAAATCTTGAAAATCGGATGAAAATTGTAGATGTAGTGCTAATTTGCACATACGATTTCTTTAAATGCTTCTATCTTTTGATACAGAAGCCTCAGAGTACCCAAAGTCGGCATTTTTTCAAAATTTCAAAAGTCGAGTAGGGCCACACAACTATACATTTTTGGAAAGTGCGTAGTTTCCGCTTTCCATTAGTGTTTAAATCTTGAAAATCGGATGAAAATTGTAGATGTAGTGCTAATTTGCACATACGATTTCTTTAAATGCTTCTATCTTTTGATACGGAAGCCTCAGACCACCCAAAGTCGGCATTTTTTGAAAATTTCAAAAGCCGAGTAGGGCCACACAACTATACATTTTTGGAAATTACGTAGTTTCCGCTTTCCATTAGTGTTAAAATCTTGAAAATCGGATGAAAATTGTAGATGTAGTGCTAATTTGCACATACGATTTCTTTAAATGCTTCTATCTTTTGATACAGAAGCCTCAGACTACCCAAAGTCGGCATTTTTTCAAAATTTCAAAAGCCGAGTAGGGCCACACAACTATACATTTTTGGAAAGTGCGTAGTTTCCGCTTTCCATTAGTGTTAAAATCTTGAAAATCGGATGAAAATTGTAGATGTAGTGCTAATTTGCACATACGATTTCTTTAAATGCTTCTATCTTCTGATACGGAAGCCTCAGACCACCCAAAGTCGGCATTTTTTCAAAATTTCAAAAGTCGAGTAGGGCCACACAACTATACATTTTTGGAAAGTGCGTAGTTTCCGCTTTCCATTAGTGTTAAAATCTTGAAAATCGGATGAAAATTGTAGATGTAGTGCTAATTTGCACATACGATTTCTTTAAATGCTTCTATCTTTTGATACAGAAGCCTCAGACTACCCAAAGTCGGCATTTTTTCAAAATTTCAAAAGTCGAGTAGGGCCACACAACTATACATTTTTGGAAATTACGTAGTTTCCGCTTTCCATTAGTGTTAAAATCTTGAAAATCGGATGAAAATTGTAGATGTAGTGCTAATTTGCACATACGATTTCTTTAAATGCTTCTATCTTTTGATACAGAAGCCTCAGACTACCCAAAGTCGGCATTTTTTCAAAATTTCAAAAGCCGAGTAGGGCCACACAACTATACATTTTTGGAAATTACGTAGTTTCCGCTTTCCATTAGTGTTTAAATCTTGAAAATCGGATGAAAATTGTAGATGTAGTGCTAATTTGCACATACGATTTCTTTAAATGCTTCTATCTTTTGATACGGAAGCCTCAGACCACCCAAAGTCGGCATTTTTTGAAAATTTCAAAAGCCGAGTAGGGCCACACAACTATACATTTTTGGAAATTACGTAGTTTCCGCTTTCCATTAGTGTTAAAATCTTGAAAATCGGATGAAAATTGTAGATGTAGTGCTAATTTGCACATACGATTTCTTTAAATGCTTCTATCTTTTGATACAGAAGCCTCAGACCACCCAAAGTCGGCATTTTTTGAAAATTTCAAAAGCCGAGTAGGGCCATACAACTATAAAATTGTAGATGTAGTGCTAATTTGCACATACGATTTCTTTAAATGCTTCTATCTTTTGATACAGAAGCCTCAGACTACCCAAAGTCGGCATTTTTTCAAAATTTCAAAAGTCGAGTAGGGCCACACAACTATACATTTTTGGAAAGTGCGTAGTTTCCGCTTTCCATTAGTGTTTAAATCTTGAAAATCGGATGAAAATTGTAGATGTAGTGCTAATTTGCACATACGATTTCTTTAAATGCTTCTATCTTTTGATACGGAAGCCTCAGACCACCCAAAGTCGGCATTTTTTGAAAATTTCAAAAGCCGAGTAGGGCCATACAACTATAAAATTGTAGATGTAGTGCTAATTTGCACATACGATTTCTTTAAATGCTTCTATCTTCTGATACAGAAGCCTCAGACTACCCAAAGTCGGCATTTTTTCAAAATTTCAAAAGTCGAGTAGGGCCACACAACTATACATTTTTGGAAAGTGCGTAGTTTCCGCTTTCCATTAGTGTTAAAATCTTGAAAATCGGATGAAAATTGTAGATGTAGTGCTAATTTGCACATACGATTTCTTTAAATGCTTCTATCTTTTGATACAGAAGCCTCAGACCACCCAAAGTCGGCATTTTTTGAAAATTTCAAAAGCCGAGTAGGGCCATACAACTATAAAATTGTAGATGTAGTGCTAATTTGCACATACGATTTCTTTAAATGCTTCTATCTTTTGATACAGAAGCCTCAGACTACCCAAAGTCGGCATTTTTTCAAAATTTCAAAAGTCGAGTAGGGCCACACAACTATACATTTTTGGAAAGTGCGTAGTTTCCGCTTTCCATTAGTGTTTAAATCTTGAAAATCGGATGAAAATTGTAGATGTAGTGCTAATTTGCACATACGATTTCTTTAAATGCTTCTATCTTTTGATACGGAAGCCTCAGACCACCCAAAGTCGGCATTTTTTGAAAATTTCAAAAGCCGAGTAGGGCCATACAACTATAAAATTGTAGATGTAGTGCTAATTTGCACATACGATTTCTTTAAATGCTTCTATCTTTTGATACAGAAGCCTCAGACTACCCAAAGTCGGCATTTTTTCAAAATTTCAAAAGTCGAGTAGGGCCACACAACTATACATTTTTGGAAAGTGCGTAGTTTCCGCTTTCCATTAGTGTTAAAATCTTGAAAATCGGATGAAAATTGTAGATGTAGTGCTAATTTGCACATACGATTTCTTTAAATGCTTCTATCTTTTGATACAGAAGCCTCAGACTACCCAAAGTCGGCATTTTTTCAAAATTTCAAAAGTCGAGTAGGGCCACACAACTATACATTTTTGGAAAGTGCGTAGTTTCCGCTTTCCATTAGTGTTAAAATCTTGAAAATCGGATGAAAATTGTAGATGTAGTGCTAATTTGCACATACGATTTCTTTAAATGCTTCTATCTTTTGATACAGAAGCCTCAGACTACCCAAAGTCGGCATTTTTTCAAAATTTCAAAAGCCGAGTAGGGCCACACAACTATACATTTTTGGAAATTACGTAGTTTCCGCTGTCCATTAGTGTTTAAATCTTGAAAATCGGATGAAAATTGTAGATGTAGTGCTAATTTGCACATACGATTTCTTTAAATGCTTCTATCTTTTGATACGGAAGCCTCAGACCACCCAAAGTCGGCATTTTTTGAAAATTTCAAAAGCCGAGTAGGGCCATACAACTATAAAATTGTAGATGTAGTGCTAATTTGCACATACGATTTCTTTAAATGCTTCTATCTTTTGATACAGAAGCCTCAGACTACCCAAAGTCGGCATTTTTTCAAAATTTCAAAAGTCGAGTAGGGCCACACAACTATACATTTTTGGAAAGTGCGTAGTTTCCGCTTTCCATTAGTGTTTAAATCTTGAAAATCGGATGAAAATTGTAGATGTAGTGCTAATTTGCACATACGATTTCTTTAAATGCTTCTATCTTTTGATACAGAAGCCTCAGACTACCCAAAGTCGGCATTTTTTCAAAATTTCAAAAGTCGAGTAGGGCCACACAACTATACATTTTTGGAAAGTGCGTAGTTTCCGCTTTCCATTAGTGTTAAAATCTTGAAAATCGGATGAAAATTGTAGATGTAGTGCTAATTTGCACATACGATTTCTTTAAATGCTTCTATCTTTTGATACAGAAGCCTCAGACCACCCAAAGTCGGCATTTTTTGAAAATTTCAAAAGCCGAGTAGGGCCATACAACTATAAAATTGTAGATGTAGTGCTAATTTGCACATACGATTTCTTTAAATGCTTCTATCTTCTGATACAGAAGCCTCAGACCACCCAAAGTCGGCATTTTTTGAAAATTTCAAAAGCCGAGTAGGGCCACACAACTATACATTTTTGGAAAGTGCGTAGTTTCCGCTTTCCATTAGTGTTTAAATCTTGAAAATCGGATGAAAATTGTAGATGTAGTGCTAATTTGCACATACGATTTCTTTAAATGCTTCTATCTTTTGATACAGAAGCCTCAGACTACCCAAAGTCGGCATTTTTTCAAAATTTCAAAAGTCGAGTAGGGCCACACAACTATACATTTTTGGAAAGTGCGTAGTTTCCGCTTTCCATTAGTGTTAAAATCTTGAAAATCGGATGAAAATTGTAGATGTAGTGCTAATTTGCACATACGATTTCTTTAAATGCTTCTATCTTTTGATACAGAAGCCTCAGACTACCCAAAGTCGGCATTTTTTCAAAATTTCAAAAGTCGAGTAGGGCCACACAACTATACATTTTTGGAAAGTGCGTAGTTTCCGCTTTCCATTAGTGTTAAAATCTTGAAAATCGGATGAAAATTGTAGATGTAGTGCTAATTTGCACATACGATTTCTTTAAATGCTTCTATCTTCTGATACGGAAGCCTCAGACCACCCAAAGTCGGCATTTTTTCAAAATTTCAAAAGTCGAGTAGGGCCACACAACTATACATTTTTGGAAAGTGCGTAGTTTCCGCTTTCCATTAGTGTTAAAATCTTGAAAATCGGATGAAAATTGTAGATGTAGTGCTAATTTGCACATACGATTTCTTTAAATGCTTCTATCTTTTGATACGGAAGCCTCAGACTACCCAAAGTCGGCATTTTTTCAAAATTTCAAAAGCCGAGTAGGGCCATACAACTATACATTTTTGGAAAGTGCGTAGTTTCCGCTTTCCACTAGTGTTTAAATCTTGGAAATCGGATGAAAATTGTAGATGTAGTGCTAATTTGCACATACGATTTCTTTAAATGCTTCTATCTTTTGATACAGAAGCCTCAGACCACCCAAAGTCGGCATTTTTTGAAAATTTCAAAAGCCGAGTAGGGCCATACAACTATAAAATTGTAGATGTAGTGCTAATTTGCACATACGATTTCTTTAAATGCTTCTATCTTCTGATACAGAAGCCTCAGACCACCCAAAGTCGGCATTTTTTTCAAAATTTCAAAAGCCGAGTAGGGCCACACAACTATAAAATTGTAGATGTAGTGCTAATTTGCACATACGATTTCTTTAAATGCTTCTATCTTTTGATACAGAAGCCTCAGACTACCCAAAGTCGGCATTTTTTCAAAATTTCAAAAGTCGAGTAGGGCCACACAACTATACATTTTTGGAAATTACGTAGTTTCCGCTTTCCATTAGTGTTAAAATCTTGAAAATCGGATGAAAATTGTAGATGTAGTGCTAATTTGCACATACGATTTCTTTAAATGCTTCTATCTTTTGATACAGAAGCCTCAGACTACCCAAAGTCGGCATTTTTTCAAAATTTCAAAAGTCGAGTAGGGCCACACAACTATACATTTTTGGAAAGTGCGTAGTTTCCGCTTTCCATTAGTGTTTAAATCTTGAAAATCGGATGAAAATTGTAGATGTAGTGCTAATTTGCACATACGATTTCTTTAAATGCTTCTATCTTTTGATACGGAAGCCTCAGACCACCCAAAGTCGGCATTTTTTGAAAATTTCAAAAGCCGAGTAGGGCCACACAACTATACATTTTTGGAAATTACGTAGTTTCCGCTTTCCATTAGTGTTAAAATCTTGAAAATCGGATGAAAATTGTAGATGTAGTGCTAATTTGCACATACGATTTCTTTAAATGCTTCTATCTTTTGATACAGAAGCCTCAGACTACCCAAAGTCGGCATTTTTTGAAAATTTCAAAAGCCGAGTAGGGCCACACAACTATACATTTTTGGAAATTACGTAGTTTCCGCTTTCCATTAGTGTTTAAATCTTGAAAATCGGATGAAAATTGTAGATGTAGTGCTAATTTGCACATACGATTTCTTTAAATGCTTCTATCTTTTGATACGGAAGCCTCAGACCACCCAAAGTCGGCATTTTTTGAAAATTTCAAAAGCCGAGTAGGGCCACACAACTATACATTTTTGGAAATTACGTAGTTTCCGCTTTCCATTAGTGTTAAAATCTTGAAAATCGGATGAAAATTGTAGATGTAGTGCTAATTTGCACATACGATTTCTTTAAATGCTTCTATCTTTTGATACAGAAGCCTCAGACCACCCAAAGTCGGCATTTTTTGAAAATTTCAAAAGCCGAGTAGGGCCATACAACTATACATTTTTGGAAATTACGTAGTTTCCCGCTTTCCATTAGTGTTAAAATCTTGAAAATCGGATGAAAATTGTAGATGTAGTGCTAATTTGCACATACGATTTCTTTAAATGCTTCTATCTTTTGATACGGAAGCCTCAGACCACCCAAAGTCGGCATTTTTTGAAAATTTCAAAAGCCGAGTAGGGCCACACAACTATACATTTTTGGAAATTACGTAGTTTCCGCTTTCCATTAGTGTTAAAATCTTGAAAATCGGATGAAAATTGTAGATGTAGTGCTAATTTGCACATACGATTTCTTTAAATGCTTCTATCTTTTGATACAGAAGCCTCAGACCACCCAAAGTCGGCATTTTTTGAAAATTTCAAAAGCCGAGTAGGGCCATACAACTATACATTTTTGGAAATTACGTAGTTTCCGCTTTCCATTAGTGTTAAAATCTTGAAAATCGGATGAAAATTGTAGATGTAGTGCTAATTTGCACATACGATTTCTTTAAATGCTTCTATCTTTTGATACAGAAGCCTCAGACCACCCAAAGTCGGCATTTTTTGAAAATTTCAAAAGCCGAGTAGGGCCATACAACTATACATTTTTGGAAATTACGTAGTTTCCGCTTTCCATTAGTGTTAAAATCTTGAAAATCGGATGAAAATTGTAGATGTAGTGCTAATTTGCACATACGATTTCTTTAAATGCTTCTATCTTTTGATACAGAAGCCTCAGACCACCCAAAGTCGGCATTTTTTGAAATTTTCAAAAGCCGAGTAGGGCCACACAACTATACATTTTTGGAAATTACGTAGTTTCCGCTTTCCATTAGTGTTAAAATCTTGAAAATCGGATGAAAATTGTAGATGTAGTGCTAATTTGCACATACGATTTCTTTAAATGCTTCTATCTTTTGATACAGAAGCCTCAGACCACCCAAAGTCGGCATTTTTTGAAAATTTCAAAAGCCGAGTAGGGCCACACAACTATACATTTTTGGAAATTACGTAGTTTCCGCTTTCCATTAGTGTTAAAATCTTGAAAATCGGATGAAAATTGTAGATGTAGTGCTAATTTGCACATACGATTTCTTTAAATGCTTCTATCTTTTGATACGGAAGCCTCAGACCACCCAAAGTCGGCATTTTTTGAAAATTTCAAAAGCCGAGTAGGGCCATACAACTATACATTTTTGGAAATTACGTAGTTTCCGCTTTCCATTAGTGTTTAAATCTTGAAAATCGGATGAAAATTGTAGATGTAGTGCTAATTTGCACATACGATTTCTTTAAATGCTTCTATCTTTTGATACGGAAGCCTCAGACCACCCAAAGTCGGCATTTTTTGAAAATTTCAAAAGCCGAGTAGGGCCACATAACTATACATTTTTGGAAATTACGTAGTTTCCGCTTTCCATTAGTGTTAAAATCTTGAAAATCGGATGAAAATTGTAGATGTAGTGCTAATTTGCACATACGATTTCTTTAAATGCTTCTATCTTTTGATACAGAAGCCTCAGACTACCCAAAGTCGGCATTTTTTCAAAATTTCAAAAGTCGAGTAGGGCCACACAACTATACATTTTTGGAAATTACGTAGTTTCCGCTTTCCATTAGTGTTAAAATCTTGAAAATCGGATGAAAATTGTAGATGTAGTGCTAATTTGCACATACGATTTCTTTAAATGCTTCTATCTTTTGATACGGAAGCCTCAGACCACCCAAAGTCGGCATTTTTTGAAAATTTCAAAAGCCGAGTAGGGCCACACAACTATACATTTTTGGAAATTACGTAGTTTCCGCTTTCCATTAGTGTTAAAATCTTGAAAATCGGATGAAAATTGTAGATGTAGTGCTAATTTGCACATACGATTTCTTTAAATGCTTCTATCTTTTGATACGGAAGCCTCAGACCACCCAAAGTCGGCATTTTTTGAAAATTTCAAAAGCCGAGTAGGGCCACACAACTATACATTTTTGGAAATTACGTAGTTTCCGCTTTCCATTAGTGTTTAAATCTTGAAAATCGGATGAAAATTGTAGATGTAGTGCTAATTTGCACATACGATTTCTTTAAATGCTTCTATCTTCTGATACAGAAGCCTCAGACCACCCAAAGTCGGCATTTTTTGAAAATTTCAAAAGCCGAGTAGGGCCACACAACTATACATTTTTGGAAAGTGCGTAGTTTCCGCTTTCCATTAGTGTTTAAATCTTGAAAATCGGATGAAAATTGTAGATGTAGTGCTAATTTGCACATACGATTTCTTTAAATGCTTCTATCTTTTGATACAGAAGCCTCAGACTACCCAAAGTCGGCATTTTTTCAAAATTTCAAAAGTCGAGTAGGGCCACACAACTATACATTTTTGGAAAGTGCGTAGTTTCCGCTTTCCATTAGTGTTTAAATCTTGAAAATCGGATGAAAATTGTAGATGTAGTGCTAATTTGCACATACGATTTCTTTAAATGCTTCTATCTTCTGATACAGAAGCCTCAGACCACCCAAAGTCGGCATTTTTTGAAAATTTCAAAAGCCGAGTAGGGCCACACAACTATACATTTTTGGAAAGTGCGTAGTTTCCGCTTTCCATTAGTGTTTAAATCTTGAAAATCGGATGAAAATTGTAGATGTAGTGCTAATTTGCACATACGATTTCTTTAAATGCTTCTATCTTTTGATACAGAAGCCTCAGACTACCCAAAGTCGGCATTTTTTGAAAATTTCAAAAGCCGAGTAGGGCCACACAACTATACATTTTTGGAAAGTGCGTAGTTTCCGCTTTCCATTAGTGTTTAAATCTTGAAAATCGGATGAAAATTGTAGATGTAGTGCTAATTTGCACATACGATTTCTTTAAATGCTTCTATCTTTTGATACAGAAGCCTCAGACTACCCAAAGTCGGCATTTTTTCAAAATTTCAAAAGTCGAGTAGGGCCACACAACTATACATTTTTGGAAAGTGCGTAGTTTCCGCTTTCCATTAGTGTTTAAATCTTGAAAATCGGATGAAAATTGTAGATGTAGTGCTAATTTGCACATACGATTTCTTTAAATGCTTCTATCTTCTGATACAGAAGCCTCAGACCACCCAAAGTCGGCATTTTTTGAAAATTTCAAAAGCCGAGTAGGGCCACACAACTATACATTTTTGGAAAGTGCGTAGTTTCCGCTTTCCATTAGTGTTTAAATCTTGAAAATCGGATGAAAATTGTAGATGTAGTGCTAATTTGCACATACGATTTCTTTAAATGCTTCTATCTTTTGATACAGAAGCCTCAGACTACCCAAAGTCGGCATTTTTTCAAAATTTCAAAAGTCGAGTAGGGCCACACAACTATACATTTTTGGAAAGTGCGTAGTTTCCGCTTTCCATTAGTGTTAAAATCTTGAAAATCGGATGAAAATTGTAGATGTAGTGCTAATTTGCACATACGATTTCTTTAAATGCTTCTATCTTCTGATACGGAAGCCTCAGACCACCCAAAGTCGGCATTTTTTCAAAATTTCAAAAGTCGAGTAGGGCCATACAACTATACATTTTTGGAAATTACGTAGTTTCCGCTTTCCATTAGTGTTTAAATCTTGAAAATCGGATGAAAATTGTAGATGTAGTGCTAATTTGCACATACGATTTCTTAAAATGCTTCTATCTTCTGATACGGAAGCCTCAGACCACCCAAAGCCGGAATTTTTTGAAAATTTCAAAAGCCGAGTAAGGCCACACAACTATAAAATTGTAGATGTAGTGCTAATTTGCACATACGATTTCTTTAAATGCTTCTATCTTTTGATACAGAAGCCTCAGACCACCCAAAGTCGGCATTTTTTGAAAATTTCAAAAGCCGAGTAGGGCCACACAACTATAAAATTGTAGATGTAGTGCTAATTTGCACATACGATTTCTTTAAATGCTTCTATCTTTTGATACGGAAGCCTCAGACCACCCAAAGTCGGCATTTTTTCAAAATTTCAAAAGTCGAGTAGGGCCATACAACTATACATTTTTGGAAAGTGCGTAGTTTCCGCTTTCCACTAGTGTTTAAATCTTGGAAATCGGATGAAAATTGTAGATGTAGTGCTAATTTGCACATACGATTTCTTTAAATGCTTCTATCTTTTGATACAGAAGCCTCAGACCACCCAAAGTCGGCATTTTTTGAAAATTTCAAAAGCCGAGTAGGGCCACACAACTATAAAATTGTAGATGTAGTGCTAATTTGCACATACGATTTCTTTAAATGCTTCTATCTTTTGATACGGAAGCCTCAGACTACCCAAAGTCGGCATTTTTTCAAAATTTCAAAAGCCGAGTAGGGCCATACAACTATACATTTTTGGAAAGTGCGTAGTTTCCGCTTTCCACTAGTGTTTAAATCTTGGAAATCGGATGAAAATTGTAGATGTAGTGCTAATTTGCACATACGATTTCTTTAAATGCTTCTATCTTTTGATACAGAAGCCTCAGACCACCCAAAGCCGGAATTTTTTGAAAATTTCAAAAGCCGAGTAAGGCCACACAACTATAAAATTGTAGATGTAGTGCTAATTTGCACATACGATTTCTTTAAATGCTTCTATCTTTTGATACAGAAGCCTCAGACCACCCAAAGTCGGCATTTTTTGAAAATTTCAAAAGCCGAGTAGGGCCACACAACTATAAAATTGTAGATGTAGTGCTAATTTGCACATACGATTTCTTTAAATGCTTCTATCTTTTGATACGGAAGCCTCAGACCACCCAAAGTCGGCATTTTTTCAAAATTTCAAAAGTCGAGTAGGGCCACACAACTATACATTTTTGGAAATTACGTAGTTTCCGCTTTCCATTAGTGTTAAAATCTTGAAAATCGGATGAAAATTGTAGATGTATAGCTAATTTGCACATACGATTTCTTTAAATGCTTCTATCTTTTGATACAGAAGCCTCAGACCACCCAAAGTCGGCATTTTTTGAAAATTTCAAAAGCCGAGTAGGGCCACACAACTATACATTTTTGGAAATTACGTAGTTTCCGCTTTCCATTAGTGTTAAAATCTTGAAAATCGGATGAAAATTGTAGATGTAGTGCTAATTTGCACATACGATTTCTTTAAATGCTTCTATCTTTTGATACAGAAGCCTCAGACCACCCAAAGTCGGCATTTTTTCAAAATTTCAAAAGTCGAGTAGGGCCACACAACTATACATTTTTGGAAATTACGTAGTTTCCGCTTTCCATTAGTGTTAAAATCTTGAAAATCGGATGAAAATTGTAGATGTAGTGCTAATTTGCACATACGATTTCTTTAAATGCTTCTATCTTTTGATACGGAAGCCTCAGACCACCCAAAGTCGGCATTTTTTCAAAATTTCAAAAGTCGAGTAGGGCCACACAACTATACATTTTTGGAAATTACGTAGTTTCCGCTTTCCATTAGTGTTAAAATCTTGAAAATCGGATGAAAATTGTAGATGTAGTGCTAATTTGCACATACGATTTCTTTAAATGCTTCTATCTTTTGATACAGAAGCCTCAGACCACCCAAAGTCGGCATTTTTTGAAAATTTCAAAAGCCGAGTAGGGCCACACAACTATAAAATTGTAGATGTAGTGCTAATTTGCACATACGATTTCTTTAAATGCTTCTATCTTTTGATACAGAAGCCTCAGACCACCCAAAGTCGGCATTTTTTGAAAATTTCAAAAGCCGAGTAGGGCCACACAACTATAAAATTGTAGATGTAGTGCTAATTTGCACATACGATTTCTTTAAATGCTTCTATCTTTTGATACGGAAGCCTCAGACCACCCAAAGTCGGCATTTTTTCAAAATTTCAAAAGTCGAGTAGGGCCACACAACTATACATTTTTGGAAATTACGTAGTTTCCGCTTTCCATTAGTGTTAAAATCTTGAAAATCGGATGAAAATTGTAGATGTAGTGCTAATTTGCACATACGATTTCTTTAAATGCTTCTATCTTTTGATACAGAAGCCTCAGACCACCCAAAGTCGGCATTTTTTGAAAATTTCAAAAGCCGAGTAGGGCCACACAACTATAAAATTGTAGATGTAGTGCTAATTTGCACATACGATTTCTTTAAATGCTTCTATCTTTTGATACGGAAGCCTCAGACCACCCAAAGTCGGCATTTTTTGAAAATTTCAAAAGTCGAGTAGGGCCACACAACTATACATTTTTGGAAATTACGTAGTTTCCGCTTTCCATTAGTGTTAAAATCTTGAAAATCGGATGAAAATTGTAGATGTAGTGCTAATTTGCACATACGATTTCTTTAAATGCTTCTATCTTTTGATACAGAAGCCTCAGACCACCCAAAGTCGGCATTTTTTGAAAATTTCAAAAGCCGAGTAGGGCCACACAACTATAAAATTGTAGATGTAGTGCTAATTTGCACATACGATTTCTTTAAATGCTTCTATCTTTTGATACGGAAGCCTCAGACCACCCAAAGTCGGCATTTTTTGAAAATTTCAAAAGCCGAGTAGGGCCACACAACTATAAAATTGTAGATGTAGTGCTAATTTGCACATACGATTTCTTTAAATGCTTCTATCTTCTGATACGGAAGCCTCAGACCACCCAAAGCCGGAATTTTTTGAAAATTTCAAAAGCCGAATAGGGCCACACAACTATACATTTTTGGAAAGTGCGTAGTTTCCGCTTTCCACGAGTGTTTAAATCTTGGAAATCGGATGAAAATTGTAGATGTAGTGCTAATTTGCACATACGATTTCTTTAAATGCTTCTATCTTTTGATACAGAAGCCTCAGAATACCCAAAGTCGGCATTTTTTGAAAATTTCAAAAGCCGAGTAGGGCCACACAACTATAAAATTGTAGATGTAGTGCTAATTTGCACATACGATTTCTTTAAATGCTTCTATCTTTTGATACGGAAGCCTCAGACCACCCAAAGTCGGCATTTTTTCAAAATTTCAAAAGTCGAGTAGGGCCATACAACTATACATTTTTGGAAATTACGTAGTTTCCGCTTTCCATTAGTGTTAAAATCTTGAAAATCGGATGAAAATTGTAGATGTAGTGCTAATTTGCACATACGATTTCTTTAAATGCTTCTATCTTTTGATACGGAAGCCTCAGACCACCCAAAGTCGGCATTTTTTGAAAATTTCAAAAGCCGAGTAGGGCCACACAACTATACATTTTTGGAAAGTGCGTAGTTTCCGCTTTCCACTAGTGTTTAAATCTTGAAAATCGGATGAAAATTGTAGATGTAGTGCTAATTTGCACATACGATTTCTTTAAATGCTTCTATCTTTTGATACAGAAGCCTCAGACTACCCAAAGTCGGCATGTTTTGAAAATTTCAAAAGCCGAGTAGGGCCACACAACTATAAAATTGTAGATGTAGTGCTAATTTGCACATACGATTTCTTTAAATGCTTCTATCTTCTGATACGGAAGCCTCAGACCACCCAAAGTCGGCATTTTTTGAAAATTTCAAAAGCCGAGTAGGGCCACACAACTATAAAATTGTAGATGTAGTGCTAATTTGCACATACGATTTCTTTAAATGCTTCTATCTTTTGATACGGAAGCCTCAGACCACCCAAAGTCGGCATTTTTTCAAAATTTCAAAAGTCGAGTAGGGCCATACAACTATACATTTTTGGAAATTACGTAGTTTCCGCTTTCCATTAGTGTTAAAATCTTGAAAATCGGATGAAAATTGTAGATGTAGTGCTAATTTGCACATACGATTTCTTTAAATGCTTCTATCTTTTGATACGGAAGCCTCAGACCACCCAAAGTCGGCATTTTTTGAAAATTTCAAAAGCCGAGTAGGGCCACACAACTATACATTTTTGGAAAGTGCGTAGTTTCCGCTTTCCACTAGTGTTTAAATCTTGAAAATCGGATGAAAATTGTAGATGTAGTGCTAATTTGCACATACGATTTCTTTAAATGCTTCTATCTTTTGATACAGAAGCCTCAGACCACCCAAAGTCGGCATTTTTTGAAAATTTCAAAAGCCGAGTAGGGCCACACAACTATAAAATTGTAGATGTAGTGCTAATTTGCACATACGATTTCTTTAAATGCTTCTATCTTCTGATACGGAAGCCTCAGACCACCCAAAGTCGGCATTTTTTGAAAATTTCAAAAGCCGAGTAGGGCCACACAACTATACATTTTTGGAAAGTGCGTAGTTTCCGCTTTCCATTAGTGTTTAAATCTTGAAAATCGGATGAAAATTGTAGATGTAGTGCTAATTTGCACATAAGATTTCTTTAAATGCTTCTATCTTTTGATACGGAAGCCTCAGACCACCCAAAGTCGGCATTTTTTGAAAATTTCAAAAGCCGAGTAGGGCCACACAACTATACATTTTTGGAAAGTGCGTAGTTTCCGCTTTCCACTAGTGTTTAAATCTTGAAAATCGGATGAAAATTGTAGATGTAGTGCTAATTTGCACATACGATTTCTTTAAATGCTTCTATCTTTTGATACGGAAGCCTCAGACCACCCAAAGTCGGCATTTTTTCAAAATTTCAAAAGTCGAGTAGGGCCATACAACTATACATTTTTGGAAATTACGTAGTTTCCGCTTTCCATTAGTGTTTAAATCTTGAAAATCGGATGAAAATTGTAGATGTAGTGCTAATTTGCACATACGATTTCTTTAAATGCTTCTATCTTTTGATACAGAAGCCTCAGACTACCCAAAGTCGGCATTTTTTGAAAATTTCAAAAGCCGAGTAGGGCCACACAACTATACATTTTTGGAAAGTGCGTAGTTTCCGCTTTCCATTAGTGTTTAGATCTTGAAAATCGGATGAAAATTGTAGATGTAGTGCTAATTTGCACACACGATTTCTTTAAATGCTTCTATCTTCTGATACAGAAGCCTCAGACCACCCAAAGTCGGCATTTTTTGAAATTTTCAAAAGTCGAGTAGGGCCATACAACTATACATTTTTGGAAATTACGTAGTTTCCGCTTTCCATTAGTGTTAAAATCTTGAAAATCGGATGAAAATTGTAGATGTAGTGCTAATTTGCACATACGATTTCTTTAAATGCTTCTATCTTTTGATACAGAAGCCTCAGACTACCCAAAGTCGGCATTTTTTGAAAATTTCAAAAGCCGAGTAGGGCCACACAACTATACATTTTTGGAAAGTGCGTAGTTTCCGCTTTCCATTAGTGTTTAGATCTTGAAAATCGGATGAAAATTGTAGATGTAGTGCTAATTTGCACACACGATTTCTTTAAATGCTTCTATCTTCTGATACAGAAGCCTCAGACCACCCAAAGTCGGCATTTTTTGAAAATTTCAAAAGTCGAGTAGGGCCATACAACTATACATTTTTGGAAATTACGTAGTTTCCGCTTTCCATTAGTGTTAAAATCTTGAAAATCGGATGAAAATTGTAGATGTAGTGCTAATTTGCACACACGATTTCTTTAAATGCTTCTATCTTTTGATACGGAAGCCTCAGACCACCCGAAGTCGGCATTTTTTGAAAATTTCAAAAGCCGAGTAGGGCCACACAACTATAAAATTGTAGATGTAGTGCTAATTTGCACATACGATTTCTTTAAATGCTTCTATCTTTTGATACAGAAGCCTCAGACTACCCAAAGTCGGCATTTTTTGAAAATTTCAAAAGCCGAGTAGGGCCACACAACTATACATTTTTGGAAAGTGCGTAGTTTCCGCTTTCCATTAGTGTTTAGATCTTGAAAATCGGATGAAAATTGTAGATGTAGTGCTAATTTGCACACACGATTTCTTTAAATGCTTCTATCTTTTGATACGGAAGCCTCAGACCACCCGAAGTCGGCATTTTTTGAAAATTTCAAAAGCCGAGTAGGGCCACACAACTATAAAATTGTAGATGTAGTGCTAATTTGCACATACGATTTCTTTAAATGCTTCTATCTTTTGATACGGAAGCCTCAGACCACCCAAAGTCGGCATTTTTTGAAAATTTCAAAAGCCGAGTAGGGCCACACAACTATACATTTTTGGAAAGTGCGTAGTTTCCGCTTTCCACTAGTGTTTAAATCTTGAAAATCGGATGAAAATTGTAGATGTAGTGCTAATTTGCACATACGATTTCTTTAAATGCTTCTATCTTTTGATACGGAAGCCTCAGACCACCCAAATTCGGCATTTTTTGAAAATTTCAAAAGCCGAGTAGGGCCACACAACTATACATTTTTGGAAAGTGCGTAGTTTCCGCTTTCCACTAGTGTTAAAATCTTGAAAATCGGATGAAAATTGTAGATGTAGTGCTAATTTGCACATACGATTTCTTTAAATGCTTCTATCTTTTGATACGGAAGCCTCAGACCACCCGAAGTCGGCATTTTTTGAAAATTTCAAAAGCCGAGTAGGGCCACACAACTATAAAATTGTAGATGTAGTGCTAATTTGCACATACGATTTCTTTAAATGCTTCTATCTTTTGATACGGAAGCCTCAGACCACCCGAAGTCGGCATTTTTTGAAAATTTCAAAAGCCGAGTAGGGCCACACAACTATAAAATTGTAGATGTAGTGCTAATTTGCACATACGATTTCTTTAAATGCTTCTATCTTTTGATACGGAAGCCTCAGACCACCCAAAGTCGGCATTTTTTCAAAATTTCAAAAGTCGAGTAGGGCCATACAACTATACATTTTTGGAAATTACGTAGTTTCCGCTTTCCATTAGTGTTTAAATCTTGAAAATCGGATGAAAATTGTAGATGTAGTGCTAATTTGCACATACGATTTCTTTAAATGCTTCTATCTTTTGATACAGAAGCCTCAGACTACCCAAAGTCGGCATTTTTTGAAAATTTCAAAAGCCGAGTAGGGCCACACAACTATACATTTTTGGAAAGTGCGTAGTTTCCGCTTTCCATTAGTGTTTAAATCTTGAAAATCGGATGAAAATTGTAGATGTAGTGCTAATTTGCACACACGATTTCTTTAAATGCTTCTATCTTCTGATACAGAAGCCTCAGACCACCCAAAGTCGGCATTTTTTGAAAATTTCAAAAGTCGAGTAGGGCCATACAACTATACATTTTTGGAAATTACGTAGTTTCCGCTTTCCATTAGTGTTAAAATCTTGAAAATCGGATGAAAATTGTAGATGTAGTGCTAATTTGCACATACGATTTCTTTAAATGCTTCTATCTTTTGATACGGAAGCCTCAGACCACCCGAAGTCGGCATTTTTTGAAAATTTCAAAAGCCGAGTAGGGCCACACAACTATAAAATTGTAGATGTAGTGCTAATTTGCACATACGATTTCTTTAAATGCTTCTATCTTTTGATACGGAAGCCTCAGACCACCCGAAGTCGGCATTTTTTGAAAATTTCAAAAGCCGAGTAGGGCCACACAACTATAAAATTGTAGATGTAGTGCTAATTTGCACATACGATTTCTTTAAATGCTTCTATCTTCTGATACGGAAGCCTCAGACCACCCAAAGTAGGAATTTTTTGAAAATTTCAAAAGCCGAGTAGGGCCACACAACTATACATTTTTGGAAAGTGCGTAGTTTCCGCTTTCCACTAGTGTTTAAATCTTGGAAATCGGATGAAAATTGTAGATGTAGTGCTAATTTGCACATACGATTTCTTTAAATGCTTCTATCTTTTGATACAGAAGCCTCAGACCACCCAAAGTCGGCATTTTTTGAAAATTTCAAAAGCCGAGTAGGGCCACACAACTATAAAATTGTAGATGTAGTGCTAATTTGCACATACGATTTCTTTAAATGCTTCTATCTTTTGATACGGAAGCCTCAGACCACCCAAAGTCGGCATTTTTTCAAAATTTCAAAAGTCGAGTAGGGCCATACAACTATACATTTTTGGAAATTACGTAGTTTCCGCTTTCCATTAGTGTTAAAATCTTGAAAATCGGATGAAAATTGTAGATGTAGTGCTAATTTGCACATACGATTTCTTTAAATGCTTCTATCTTTTGATACGGAAGCCTCAGACCACCCAAAGTCGGCATTTTTTGAAAATTTCAAAAGCCGAGTAGGGCCACACAACTATACATTTTTGGAAAGTGCGTAGTTTCCGCTTTCCACTAGTGTTTAAATCTTGAAAATCGGATGAAAATTGTAGATGTAGTGCTAATTTGCACATACGATTTCTTTAAATGCTTCTATCTTCTGATACGGAAGCCTCAGACCACCCAAAGTCGGAATTTTTTGAAAATTTCAAAAGCCGAGTAGGGCCACACAACTATACATTTTTGGAAAGTGCGTAGTTTCCGCTTTCCACTAGTGTTTAAATCTTGGAAATCGGATGAAAATTGTAGATGTAGTGCTAATTTGCACATACGATTTCTTTAAATGCTTCTATCTTTTGATACAGAAGCCTTAGACCACCCAAAGTCGGCATTTTTTGAAAATTTGAAAAGCCGAGTAGGGCCACACAACTATAAAATTGTAGGTGTAGTGCTAATTTGCACATACGATTTCTTTAAATGCTTCTATCTTTTGATACGGAAGCCTCAGACCACCCAAAGTCGGCATTTTTTCAAAATTTCAAAAGTCGAGTAGGGCCATACAACTATACATTTTTGGAAATTACGTAGTTTCCGCTTTCCATTAGTGTTAAAATCTTGAAAATCGGATGAAAATTGTAGATGTAGTGCTAATTTGCACATACGATTTCTTTAAATGCTTCTATCTTTTGATACGGAAGCCTCAGACCACCCAAAGTCGGCATTTTTTCAAAATTTCAAAAGTCGAGTAGGGCCATACAACTATACATTTTTGGAAATTACGTAGTTTCCGATTTCCATTAGTGTTTAAATCTTGAAAATCAGATGAAAATTGTAGATGTAGTGCTAATTTGCACATACGATTTCTTTAAATGCTTCTATCTTTTGATACAGAAGCCTCAGACCACCCAAAGTCGGCATTTTTTGAAAATTTCAAAAGCCGAGTAGGGCCACACAACTATACATTTTTGGAAAGTGCGTAGTTTCCGCTTTCCACTAGTGTTTAAATCTTGAAAATCGGATGAAAATTGTAGATGTGGTGCTAATTTGCACATACGATTTCTTTAAATGCTTCTATCTTCTGATACGGAAGCCTCAGACCACCCAAAGTCGGAATTTTTTGAAAATTTCAAAAGCCGAGTAGGGCCACACAACTATACATTTTTGGAAAGTGCGTAGTTTCCGCTTTCCACTAGTGTTTAAATCTTGAAAATCGGATGAAAATTGTAGATGTAGTGCTAATTTGCACATACGATTTCTTTAAATGCTTCTATCTTCTGATACGGAAGCCTCAGACCACCCAAAGTCGGAATTTTTTGAAAATTTCAAAAGCCGAGTAGGGCCACACAACTATACATTTTTGGAAAGTGCGTAGTTTCCGCTTTCCACTAGTGTTTAAATCTTGGAAATCGGATGAAAATTGTAGATGTAGTGCTAATTTGCACATACGATTTCTTTAAATGCTTCTATCTTTTGATACAGAAGCCTCAGGACACCCAAAGTCGGCATTTTTTGAAAATTTCAAAAGCCGAGTAGGGCCACACAACTATACATTTTTGGAAAGTGCGTAGTTTCCGCTTTCTACTAGTGTTTAAATCTTGAAAATCGGATGAAAATTGTAGATGTAGTGCTAATTTGCACACACGATTTCTTTAAATGCTTCTATCTTTTGATACAGAAGCCTCAGACCACCCAAAGTCGGCATTTTTTCAAAATTTCAAAAGCCGAGAAGGGCCATACAACTATACATTTTTGGAAAGTGCGTAGTTTCCGCTTTCCACTAGTGTTTAAATCTTGAAAATCGGATGAAAATTGTAGATGTAGTGCTAATTTGCACATACGATTTCTTTAAATGCTTCTATCTTTTGATACAGAAGCCTCAGACTACCCAAAGTCGGCATTTTTTCAAAATTTCAAAAGCCGAGTAGGGCCATACAACTACACATTTTTGGAAAGTGCGTAGTTTCCGCTTTCCATTAGTGTTTAAATCTTGAAAATCGGATGAAAATTGTAGATGTAGTGCTAATTTGCACACACGATTTCTTTAAATGCTTCTATCTTTTGATACAGAAGCCTCAGACTACCCAAAGTCGGCATTTTTTCAAAATTTCAAAAGCCGAGTAGGGCCATACAACTATACATTTTTGGAAAGTGCGTAGTTGCCGTTTTCCATTCGTGTTAAAATTTTGAAAATCGGATGAAAATTGTAGATGTAGTGCTAATTTGCACATACGATTTCTTAAAATGCTTCTATCTTTTGATACAGAAGCCTCAGACCACCCAAAGTCGGCATTTTTTCAAAATTTCAAAAGCCGAGTAGGGCCATACAACTATACATTTTTGGAAAGTGCGTAGTTTCCGCTTTCCACTAGTGTTTAAATCTTGAAAATCGGATGAAAATTGTAGATGTAGTGCTAATTTGCACATACGATTTCTTTAAATGCTTCTATCTTTTGATACAGAAGCCTCAGACTACCCAAAGTCGGCATTTTTTCAAAATTTCAAAAGCCGAGTAGGGCCATACAGCTATACATTTTTGGAAAGTGCGTAGTTTCCGCTTTCCATTAGTGTTTAAATCTTGAAAATCGGATGAAAATTGTAGATGTAGTGCTAATTTGCACTTATTATTTGCACATACGATTTCTTAAAATGCTTCTAAAGGGTGTTTTTTTTAGGGGTATAGAACTTCGAATTGAAATAAAACACAAGAAAATCGTTTTAAGGTCCATCAATTTGGCTTTATTGGAAGGATAATTTTATGCCATTAATGTTTAAATATAATTTCGGGCATGTGGCCGCCGCGGCTGGCTCGAATAAAGCCAATTCTACAGGTCCAATTTTCAACCACTTTTTCGAGCATATGGGGCCGTATGTCGGCAATAACGCCACGAATGTTGGCTTCCAATTCCCCTAACGTTTCTGGTTTGTTGGTGTAGACGAGCGACTTCACATATCCCCAAAGAAAATAATCCAATGGTGTCAAATCACACGACCTTGGTGGCCAATTGACAGGTCCATTCCGCGAAATTATGCGCTCATCGAATGTTTCCTTCAATAAATCGATTGTGACGTGCGCTGTGTGGCATGTAGCGCCGTCTTGTTGGAACCACAACTCATCCACATTCATGCCATCCAATTCGGGAACAAAATAGTCGGTTATCATGGCTCTATACCGGTCTCCATTAACGGTAGCTGCCTCTCCAGCATTATTGCGGAAGAAGTATGGCCCAATGACTCCACCAGCCCATAGAGCACACCAAACAGTCAGTTTTTGTGGATGTAATGGCGTTTCAAGGGTCTCATGTGGATTCTCTTCACTCCAAATGCGGCAATTTTGCTTGTTGACGTAGCCATTCAACCAAAAATGAGCCTCATCACTGAACAAAATTTTGCGATGAAAATCAGCATCGAAATCAATCTCATTTTCGGCCCATACACCAAAATCACGACGCATTGCATGGTCTCGCGGCTTTAATTCTTGCACAAGCTGGATCTTGTAAGGTCGCAAGCCAAGATCTTTGCGCAAAATCTTCCATAAAGTTGATGGACAAAGCTCCAATTGCTGTGCACGGTGGCGAATCGATTCATTCGGGTCCTCTTCAACACTTTGCTCTACAGCGGCAATTGTTTCTTCGGTGCGCACTGTTCGACGTCTCTGCGGATGCGTATTATCACATAGAGTAAACGTAGTGCGAAAAGGATCCATGGTTAACCGAATTAATTGCTCTGATGGACGATTATGTCGACCATAAAATGGACGGAGCTCACGGTAAACTTCGCGAACTGAACCATTATTTTCGAAATAAATTTGCACGATTTGCAAGCGTTGTTCTTTTGTCAACCTGTTCATGATGAAATGACAAACCAAACTGAACATAAATGACATTAGAGTTGCCAGATTTGACCACAAAATGCCAGTTTTATCTCTATTCGAAAAACAAACCTGTAAAAAAAACACCCTGTATCTTTTGATACAGAACCCTCAGACCACCCAAAGTCGGCATTTTTTCAAAATTTCAAAAGCCGAGTAGGATCATAAAACTATACATTTTTGGAAAGTGCGTAGTTTCCGCTTTCCATTAGTGTTTAAATCTTGAAAATCGGATGAAAATTGTAGATGTAGTGCTAATTTGCACATACGATTTCTTTAAATGCTTCTATCTTTTGATACAGAAGCCTCAGACTACCCAAAGTCGGCATTTTTTCAAAATTTCAAAAGCCGAGTAGGGCCATACAACTATACATTTTTGGAAAGTGCGTAGTTTCCGCTTTCCATTAGTGTTTAAATCTTGAAAATCGGATGAAAATTGTAGATGTAGTGCTAATTTGCACATACGATTTCTTAAAATGCTTCTATCTTTTGATACAGAAGCCACAGACCACCCAAAGTCGGCATTTTTTCAAAATTTCAAAAGCCGAGTAGGGCCATACAGCGATACATTTTTGGAAAGTGCGTAGTTTCCGCTTTCCATTAGTGTTTAAATCTTGAAAATCGGATGAAAATTGTAGATGTAGTGCTAATTTGCACATACGATTTCTTTAAATGCTTCTATCTTTTGATACGGAAGCCTCAGACCACCCAAAGTCGGCATTTTTTGAAAATTTCAAAAGCCGAGTAGGGCCACACAACTATACATTTTTGGAAAGTGCGTAGTTTCCGCTTTCCATTAGTGTTTAAATCTTGAAAATCGGATGAAAATTGTAGATGTTGTGCTAATTTGCACATACGATTTCTTAAAATGCTTCTATCTTTTGATACAGAAGCCTCAGACCACCCAAAGTCGGCATTTTTTCAAAATTTCAAAAGCCGAGTAGGGCCATACAGCTATACATTTTTGGAAACTGCGTAGTTTCCGCTTTCCATTAGTGTTTAAATCTTGAAAATCGGATGAAAATTGTAGATGTAGTGCTAATTTGCACATACGATTTCTTTAAATGCTTCTATCTTTTGATACGGAAGCCTCAGACCACCCAAAGTCGGCATTTTTTGAAAATTTCAAAAGCCGAGTAGGGCCACACAACTATACATTTTTGGAAAGTGCGTAGTTTCCGCTTTCCATTAGTGTTTAAATCTTGAAAATCGGATGAAAATTGTAGATGTAGTGCTAATTTGCACACACGATTTCTTTAAATGCTTCTATCTTTTGATACAGAAGCCTCAGACCACCCAAAGTCGGCATTTTTTCAAAATTTCAAAAGCCGAGTAGGGCCATACAACTATACATTTTTGGAAAGTGCGTAGTTTCCGCTTTCCATTAGTGTTTAAATCTTGAAAATCGGATGAAAATTGTAGATGTAGTGCTAATTTGCACACACGATTTCTTTAAATGCTTCTATCTTTTGATACGGAAGCCTCAGACCACCCAAAGTCGGCATTTTTTGAAAATTTCAAAAGCCGAGTAGGGCCACACAACTATACATTTTTGGAAAGTGCGTAGTTTCCGCTTTCCATTAGTGTTTAAATCTTGAAAATCGGATGAAAATTGTAGATGTAGTGCTAATTTGCACATACGATTTCTTTAAATGCTTCTATCTTTTGATACGGAAGCCTCAGACCACCCAAAGTCGGCATTTTTTGAAAATTTCAAAAGCCGAGTAGGGCCACACAACTATACATTTTTGGAAAGTGCGTAGTTTCCGCTTTCCATTAGTGTTTAAATCTTGAAAATCGGATGAAAATTGTAGATGTAGTGCTAATTTGCACATACGATTTCTTTAAATGCTTCTATCTTTTGATACGGAAGCCTCAGACCACCCAAAGTCGGCATTTTTTGAAAATTTCAAAAGCCGAGTAGGGCCACACAACTATACATTTTTGGAAAGTGCGTAGTTTCCGCTTTCCATTAGTGTTTAAATCTTGAAAATCGGATGAAAATTGTAGATGTAGTGCTAATTTGCACATACGATTTCTTTAAATGCTTCTATCTTTTGATACGGAAGCCTCAGACCACCCAAAGTCGGCATTTTTTGAAAATTTCAAAAGCCGAGTAGGGCCACACAACTATACATTTTTGGAAAGTGCGTAGTTTCCGCTTTCCATTAGTGTTTAAATCTTGAAAATCGGATGAAAATTGTAGATGTAGTGCTAATTTGCACACACGATTTCTTTAAATGCTTCTATCTTTTGATACGGAAGCCTCAGACCACCCAAAGTCGGCATTTTTTGAAAATTTCAAAAGCCGAGTAGGGCCACACAACTATACATTTTTGGAAAGTGCGTAGTTTCCGCTTTCCATTAGTGTTTAAATCTTGAAAATCGGATGAAAATTGTAGATGTAGTGCTAATTTGCACATACGATTTCTTTAAATGCTTCTATCTTTTGATACGGAAGCCTCAGACCACCCAAAGTCGGCATTTTTTGAAAATTTCAAAAGCCGAGTAGGGCCACACAACTATACATTTTTGGAAAGTGCGTAGTTTCCGCTTTCCATTAGTGTTTAAATCTTGAAAATCGGATGAAAATTGTAGATGTAGTGCTAATTTGCACACACGATTTCTTTAAATGCTTCTATCTTTTGATACAGAAGCCTCAGACTACCCAAAGTCGGCATTTTTTCAAAATTTCAAAAGCCGAGTAGGGCCATACAACTATACATTTTTGGAAAGTGCGTGGTTTCCGCTTTCCATTAGTGTTTAAATCTTGAAAATCGGATGAAAATTGTAGATGTAGTGCTAATTTGCACACACGATTTCTTTAAATGCTTCTATCTTTTGATACGGAAGCCTCAGACCACCCAAAGTCGGCATTTTTTGAAAACTTCAAAAGCCGAGTAGGGCCACACAACTATACATTTTTGGAAAGTGCGTAGTTTCCGCTTTCCATTAGTGTTTAAATCTTGAAAATCGGATGAAAATTGTAGATGTAGTGCTAATTTGCACACACGATTTCTTTAAATGCTTCTATCTTTTGATACGGAAGCCTCAGACCACCCAAAGTCGGCATTTTTTGAAAATTTCAAAAGCCGAGTAGGGCCACACAACTATACATTTTTGGAAAGTGCGTGGTTTCCGCTTTCCATTAGTGTTTAAATCTTGAAAATCGGATGAAAATTGTAGATGTAGTGCTAATTTGCACATACGATTTCTTTAAATGCTTCTATCTTTTGATACGGAAGCCTCAGACCACCCAAAGTCGGCATTTTTTGAAAATTTCAAAAGCCGAGTAGGGCCACACAACTATACATTTTTGGAAAGTGCGTGGTTTCCGCTTTCCATTAGTGTTTAAATCTTGAAAATCGGATGAAAATTGTAGATGTAGTGCTAATTTGCACATACGATTTCTTAAAATGCTTCTATCTTTTGATACAGAAGCCTCAGACTACCCAAAGTCGGCATTTTTTCAAAGTTTCAAAAGCCGAGTAGGGCCATACAACTATACATTTTTGGAAAGTGCGTGGTTTCCGCTTTCCATTAGTGTTTAAATCTTGAAAATCGGATGAAAATTGTAGATGTAGTGCTAATTTGCACATACGATTTCTTAAAATGCTTCTATCTTTTGATACAGAAGCCTCAGACTACCCAAAGTCGGCATTTTTTGAAAATTTCAAAAGCCGAGTAGGGCCATACAACTATACATTTTTGGAAAGTGCGTGGTTTCCGCTTTCCATTAGTGTTTAAATCTTGAAAATCGGATGAAAATTGTAGATGTAGTGCTAATTTGCACATACGATTTCTTTAAATGCTTCTATCTTTTGATACAGAAGCCTCAGACCACCCAAAGTCGGCATTTTTTCAAAATTTCAAAAGCCGAGTAGGGCCACACAACTATACATTTTTGGAAAGTGCGTAGTTTCCGCTTTCCATTAGTGTTTAAATCTTGAAAATCGGATGAAAATTGTAGATGTAGTGCTAATTTGCACACACGATTTCTTTAAATGCTTCTATCTTTTGATACAGAAGCCTCAGACCACCCACAGTCGGAATTTTTTCAAAATTTCAAAAGCCGAGTAGGGCCATACAACTTTACATTTTTGGAAAGTGCGTAGTTTCCGCTTTCCATTAGTGTTTAAATCTTGAAAATCGGATGAAAATTGTAGATGTAGTGCTAATTTGCACATACGATTTCTTTAAATGCTTCTATCTTTTGATACAGAAGCCTCAGACCACCCAAAGTCGGAATTTTTTCAAAATTTCAAAAGCCGAGTAGGGCCATACAACTATACATTTTTGGAAAGTGCGTGGTTTCCGCTTTCCATTAGTGTTTAAATCTTGAAAATCGGATGAAAATTGTAGATGTAGTGCTAATTTGCACATACGATTTCTTTAAATGCTTCTATCTTTTGATACAGAAACCTCAGACCACCCAAAGTCGGCATTTTTTCAAAATTTCAAAAGCCGAGTAGGGCCATACAACTATACATTTTTGGAAAGTGCGTAGTTTCCGCTTTCCATTAGTGTTTAAATCTTGAAAATCGGATGAAAATTGTAGATGTAGTGCTAATTTGCACATACGATTTCTTTAAATGCTTCTATCTTTTGATACAGAAGCCTCAGACCACCCAAAGTCGGCATTTTTTCAAAATTTCAAAAGCCGAGTAGGGCCATACAACTATACATTTTTGGAAAGTGCGTGGTTTCCGCTTTCCATTAGTGTTTAAATCTTGAAAATCGGATGAAAATTGTAGATGTAGTGCTAATTTGCACATACGATTTCTTAAAATGCTTCTATCTTTTGATACGGAAGCCTCAGACTACCCAAAGTCGGCATTTTTTCAAAATTTCAAAAGCCGAGTAGGGCCATACAACTATACATTTTTGGAAAGTGCGTGGTTTCCGCTTTCCACTAGTGTTTGAATCTTGAAAATCGGATGAAAATTGTAGATGTAGTGCTAATTTGCACATACGATTTCTTTAAATGCTTCTATCTTTTGATACAGAAGCCTCAGACCACCCAAAGTCGGCATTTTTTCAAAATTTCAAAAGCCGAGTAGGGTCATACAACTATACATCTTTGGAAAGTACGTAGTTTCCGCTTTCCATTAGTGTTTAAATCTTGAAAATCGGATGAAAATTTTAGATGTAGTACTAATTTGCACATACGATTTCTTAAAATGCTTCTATCTTTTGATACAGAAGCCTCAGACCACCCAAAGTCGGCATTTTTTCAAAATTTCAAAAGCCGAGTAGGGCCACACAACTATACATTTTTGGAAAGTGCGTGGTTTCCGCTTTCCACTAGTGTTTAAATCTTGAAAATCGGATGAAAATTGTAGATGTAGTGCTAATTTGCACATACGATTTCTTTAAATGCTTCTATCTTTTGATACAGAAGCCTCAGACCACCCAAAGTCGGCATTTTTTCAAAATTTCAAAAGCCGAGTAGGGTCATACAACTATACATTTTTGGAAAGTGCGTAGTTTCCGCTTTCCATTAGTGTTTAAATCTTGAAAATCGGATGAAAATTGTAGATGTAGTACTAATTTGCACATACGATTTCTTAAAATGCTTCTATCTTTTGATACAGAAGCCTCAGACCACCCAAAGTCGGCATTTTTTCAAAATTTCAAAAGCCGAGTAGGGCCACACAACTATACATTTTTGGAAAGTGCGTGGTTTCCGCTTTCCACTAGTGTTTAAATCTTGAAAATCGGATGAAAATTGTAGATGTAGTGCTAATTTGCACATACGATTTCTTTAAATGCTTCTATCTTTTGATACAGAAGCCTCAGACCACCCAAAGTCGGCATTTTTTCAAAATTTCAAAAGCCGAGTAGGGCCATACAACTATACATTTTTGGAAATTACGTAGTTTCCGCTTTCCATTAGTGTTAAAATCTTGAAAATCGGATGAAAATTGTAGATGTAGTGCTAATTTGCACATACGATTTCTTTAAATGCTTCTATCTTTTGATACAGAAGCCTCAGACCACCCAAAGTCGGCATTTTTCAAAATTTCAAAAGCCGAGTAGGGTCATACAACTATACATTTTTGGAAAGTGCGTAGTTTCCGCTTTCCATTAGTGTTTAAATCTTGAAAATCGGATGAAAATTGTAGATGTAGTACTAATTTGCACATACGATTTCTTTAAATGCTTCTATCTTTTGATACAGAAGCCTCAGACCACCCAAAGTCGGCATTTTTTCAAAATTTCAAAAGCCGAGTAGGGCCACACAACTATACATTTTTGGAAAGTGCGTAGTTTCCGCTTTCCATTAGTGTTTAAATCTTGAAAATCGGATGAAAATTTTAGATGTAGTACTAATTTGCACATACGATTTCTTAAAATGCTTCTATCTTTTGATACAGAAGCCTCAGACCACCCAAAGTCGGCATTTTTTCAAAATTTCAAAAGCCGAGTAGGGTCATACAACTATACATTTTTGGAAAGTGCGTAGTTTCCGCTTTCCATTAGTGTTTAAATCTTGAAAATCGGATGAAAATTGTAGATGTAGTACTAATTTGCACATACGATTTCTTTAAATGCTTCTATCTTTTGATACAGAAGCCTCAGACCACCCAAAGTCGGCATTTTTTCAAAATTTCAAAAGCCGAGTAGGGCCACACAACTATACATTTTTGGAAAGTGCGTAGTTTCCGCTTTCCATTAGTGTTTAAATCTTGAAAATCGGATGAAAATTTTAGATGTAGTACTAATTTGCACATACGATTTCTTAAAATGCTTCTATCTTTTGATACAGAAGCCTCAGACCACCCAAAGTCGGCATTTTTTCAAAATTTCAAAAGCCGAGTAGGGCCACACAACTATACATTTTTGGAAAGTGCGTAGTTTCCGCTTTCCATTAGTGTTTAAATCTTGAAAATCGGATGAAAATTGTAGATGTAGTACTAATTTGCACATACGATTTCTTAAAATGCTTCTATCTTTTGATACAGAAGCCTCAGACCACCCAAAGTCGGCATTTTTTCAAAATTTCAAAAGCCGAGTAGGGCCACACAACTATACATTTTTGGAAAGTGCGTGGTTTCCGCTTTCCATTAGTGTTTAAATCTTGAAAATCGGATGAAAATTTTAGATGTAGTACTAATTTGCACATACGATTTCTTAAAATGCTTCTATCTTTTGATACAGAAGCCTCAGACCACCCAAAGTCGGCATTTTTTCAAAATTTCAAAAGCCGAGTAGGGCCATGCAACTATACATTTTTGGGAAGTACATACTTTCCGCTTTCCATTAATGTTTAAGTCTTGAAAATCCGATGAAAATTGTAGATGTAGTGCTAATTTGCACATACGATTTCTTTAAATGCTTCTATCTTTTGATACAGAAGCCTCAGACCACCCAAAGTCGGAATTTTTTCAAAATTTCAAAAGCCAAGTAGGGCCATACAACTTTACATTTTTAGGAAGTACATAGTTTCCGCTTTCCATTAATGTTTAAGTCTTGAAAATCCGATGAAAATTGTAGATGTAGTGCTAATTTGCACATACGATTTCTTTAAATGCTTCTATCTTTTGATACAGAAGCCTCAGATCACCCAAAGTCGGCATTTTTTCAAAATTTCAAAAGCCGAGTAGGGTCATACAACTTTACATTTTTAGGAAGTACATACTTTCCGCTTTCCATTAATGTTTATGTCTTGAAAATCCGATGAAAATTGTAGATGTAGTGCTAATTTGCACATACGATTTCTTTAAATGCTTCTATCTTTTGATACAGAAGCCTCAGACCACCCAAAGTCGGCATTTTTTCAAAATTTCAAAAGCCGAGTAGGGTCATACAACTTTACATTTTTAGGAAGTACATAGTTTCCGCTTTCCATTAATGTTTAAGTCTTGAAAATCCGATGAAAATTGTAGATGTAGTGCTAATTTGCACATACGATTTCTTTAAATGCTTCTATCTTTTGATACAGAAGCCTCAGACCACCCAAAGTCGGCATTTTTTCAAAATTTCAAAAGCCGAGTAGGGTCATACAACTTTACATTTTTAGGAAGTACATAGTTTCCGCTTTCCATTAATGTTTAAGTCTTGAAAATCCGATGAAAATTGTAGATGTAGTGCTAATTTGCACATACGATTTCTTTAAATGCTTCTATCTTTTGATACAGAAGCCTCAGATCACCCAAAGTCGGCATTTTTTCAAAATTTCAAAAGCCGAGTAGGGTCATACAACTTTACATTTTTAGGAAGTACATAGTTTCCGCTTTCCATTAATGTTTAAGTCTTGAAAATCCGATGAAAATTGTAGATGTAGTGCTAATTTGCACATACGATTTCTTTAAATGCTTCTATCTTTTGATACAGAAGCCTCAGACCACCCAAAGTCGGCATTTTTTCAAAATTTCAAAAGCCGAGTAGGGCCACACAACTATACATTTTTGGAAAGTGCGTAGTTTCCGCTTTCCATTAGTGTTTAAATCTTGAAAATCGGATGAAAATTTTAGATGTAGTACTAATTTGCACATACGATTTCTTAAAATGCTTCTATCTTTTGATACAGAAGCCTCAGACCACCCAAAGTCGGCATTTTTTCAAAATTTCAAAAGCCGAGTAGGGCCACACAACTATACATTTTTGGAAAGTGCGTAGTTTCCGCTTTCCATTAGTGTTTAAATCTTGAAAATCGGATGAAAATTGTAGATGTAGTACTAATTTGCACATACGATTTCTTAAAATGCTTCTATCTTTTGATACAGAAGCCTCAGACCACCCAAAGTCGGCATTTTTTCAAAATTTCAAAAGCCGAGTAGGGCCACACAACTATACATTTTTGGAAAGTGCGTGGTTTCCGCTTTCCATTAGTGTTTAAATCTTGAAAATCGGATGAAAATTTTAGATGTAGTACTAATTTGCACATACGATTTCTTAAAATGCTTCTATCTTTTGATACAGAAGCCTCAGACCACCCAAAGTCGGCATTTTTTCAAAATTTCAAAAGCCGAGTAGGGCCATGCAACTATACATTTTTGGGAAGTACATACTTTCCGCTTTCCATTAATGTTTAAGTCTTGAAAATCCGATGAAAATTGTAGATGTAGTGCTAATTTGCACATACGATTTCTTTAAATGCTTCTATCTTTTGATACAGAAGCCTCAGACCACCCAAAGTCGGAATTTTTTCAAAATTTCAAAAGCCAAGTAGGGCCATACAACTTTACATTTTTAGGAAGTACATAGTTTCCGCTTTCCATTAATGTTTAAGTCTTGAAAATCCGATGAAAATTGTAGATGTAGTGCTAATTTGCACATACGATTTCTTTAAATGCTTCTATCTTTTGATACAGAAGCCTCAGATCACCCAAAGTCGGCATTTTTTCAAAATTTCAAAAGCCGAGTAGGGTCATACAACTTTACATTTTTAGGAAGTACATACTTTCCGCTTTCCATTAATGTTTATGTCTTGAAAATCCGATGAAAATTGTAGATGTAGTGCTAATTTGCACATACGATTTCTTTAAATGCTTCTATCTTTTGATACAGAAGCCTCAGACCACCCAAAGTCGGCATTTTTTCAAAATTTCAAAAGCCGAGTAGGGTCATACAACTTTACATTTTTAGGAAGTACATAGTTTCCGCTTTCCATTAATGTTTAAGTCTTGAAAATCCGATGAAAATTGTAGATGTAGTGCTAATTTGCACATACGATTTCTTTAAATGCTTCTATCTTTTGATACAGAAGCCTCAGACCACCCAAAGTCGGCATTTTTTCAAAATTTCAAAAGCCGAGTAGGGTCATACAACTTTACATTTTTAGGAAGTACATAGTTTCCGCTTTCCATTAATGTTTAAGTCTTGAAAATCCGATGAAAATTGTAGATGTAGTGCTAATTTGCACATACGATTTCTTTAAATGCTTCTATCTTTTGATACAGAAGCCTCAGATCACCCAAAGTCGGCATTTTTTCAAAATTTCAAAAGCCGAGTAGGGTCATACAACTTTACATTTTTAGGAAGTACATAGTTTCCGCTTTCCATTAATGTTTAAGTCTTGAAAATCCGATGAAAATTGTAGATGTAGTGCTAATTTGCACATACGATTTCTTTAAATGCTTCTATCTTTTGATACAGAAGCCTCAGACCACCCAAAGTCGGCATTTTTTCAAAATTTCAAAAGCCGAGTAGGGCCACACAACTATACATTTTTGGAAAGTGCGTAGTTTCCGCTTTCCATTAGTGTTTAAATCTTGAAAATCGGATGAAAATTTTAGATGTAGTACTAATTTGCACATACGATTTCTTAAAATGCTTCTATCTTTTGATACAGAAGCCTCAGACCACCCAAAGTCGGCATTTTTTCAAAATTTCAAAAGCCGAGTAGGGCCACACAACTATACATTTTTGGAAAGTGCGTAGTTTCCGCTTTCCATTAGTGTTTAAATCTTGAAAATCGGATGAAAATTGTAGATGTAGTACTAATTTGCACATACGATTTCTTAAAATGCTTCTATCTTTTGATACAGAAGCCTCAGACCACCCAAAGTCGGCATTTTTTCAAAATTTCAAAAGCCGAGTAGGGCCACACAACTATACATTTTTGGAAAGTGCGTGGTTTCCGCTTTTCATTAGTGTTTAAATCTTGAAAATCGGATGAAAATTTTAGATGTAGTACTAATTTGCACATACGATTTCTTAAAATGCTTCTATCTTTTGATACAGAAGCCTCAGACCACCCAAAGTCGGCATTTTTTCAAAATTTCAAAAGCCGAGTAGGGCCATGCAACTATACATTTTTGGGAAGTACATACTTTCCGCTTTCCATTAATGTTTAAGTCTTGAAAATCCGATGAAAATTGTAGATGTAGTGCTAATTTGCACATACGATTTCTTTAAATGCTTCTATCTTTTGATACAGAAGCCTCAGACCACCCAAAGTCGGAATTTTTTCAAAATTTCAAAAGCCAAGTAGGGCCATACAACTTTACATTTTTAGGAAGTACATAGTTTCCGCTTTCCATTAATGTTTAAGTCTTGAAAATCCGATGAAAATTGTAGATGTAGTGCTAATTTGCACATACGATTTCTTTAAATGCTTCTATCTTTTGATACAGAAGCCTCAGATCACCCAAAGTCGGCATTTTTTCAAAATTTCAAAAGCCGAGTAGGGTCATACAACTTTACATTTTTAGGAAGTACATACTTTCCGCTTTCCATTAATGTTTATGTCTTGAAAATCCGATGAAAATTGTAGATGTAGTGCTAATTTGCACATACGATTTCTTTAAATGCTTCTATCTTTTGATACAGAAGCCTCAGACCACCCAAAGTCGGCATTTTTTCAAAATTTCAAAAGCCGAGTAGGGTCATACAACTTTACATTTTTAGGAAGTACATAGTTTCCGCTTTCCATTAATGTTTAAGTCTTGAAAATCCGATGAAAATTGTAGATGTAGTGCTAATTTGCACATACGATTTCTTTAAATGCTTCTATCTTTTGATACAGAAGCCTCAGACCACCCAAAGTCGGCATTTTTTCAAAATTTCAAAAGCCGAGTAGGGTCATACAACTTTACATTTTTAGGAAGTACATAGTTTCCGCTTTCCATTAATGTTTAAGTCTTGAAAATCCGATGAAAATTGTAGATGTAGTGCTAATTTGCACATACGATTTCTTTAAATGCTTCTATCTTTTGATACAGAAGCCTCAGATCACCCAAAGTCGGCATTTTTTCAAAATTTCAAAAGCCGAGTAGGGTCATACAACTTTACATTTTTAGGAAGTACATAGTTTCCGCTTTCCATTAATGTTTAAGTCTTGAAAATCCGATGAAAATTGTAGATGTAGTGCTAATTTGCACATACGATTTCTTTAAATGCTTCTATCTTTTGATACAGAAGCCTCAGACCACCCAAAGTCGGCATTTTTTCAAAATTTCAAAAGCCGAGTAGGGCCACACAACTATACATTTTTGGAAAGTGCGTAGTTTCCGCTTTCCATTAGTGTTTAAATCTTGAAAATCGGATGAAAATTTTAGATGTAGTACTAATTTGCACATACGATTTCTTAAAATGCTTCTATCTTTTGATACAGAAGCCTCAGACCACCCAAAGTCGGCATTTTTTCAAAATTTCAAAAGCCGAGTAGGGCCACACAACTATACATTTTTGGAAAGTGCGTAGTTTCCGCTTTCCATTAGTGTTTAAATCTTGAAAATCGGATGAAAATTGTAGATGTAGTACTAATTTGCACATACGATTTCTTAAAATGCTTCTATCTTTTGATACAGAAGCCTCAGACCACCCAAAGTCGGCATTTTTTCAAAATTTCAAAAGCCGAGTAGGGCCACACAACTATACATTTTTGGAAAGTGCGTGGTTTCCGCTTTCCATTAGTGTTTAAATCTTGAAAATCGGATGAAAATTTTAGATGTAGTACTAATTTGCACATACGATTTCTTAAAATGCTTCTATCTTTTGATACAGAAGCCTCAGACCACCCAAAGTCGGCATTTTTTCAAAATTTCAAAAGCCGAGTAGGGCCATGCAACTATACATTTTTGGGAAGTACATACTTTCCGCTTTCCATTAATGTTTAAGTCTTGAAAATCCGATGAAAATTGTAGATGTAGTGCTAATTTGCACATACGATTTCTTTAAATGCTTCTATCTTTTGATACAGAAGCCTCAGACCACCCAAAGTCGGAATTTTTTCAAAATTTCAAAAGCCAAGTAGGGCCATACAACTTTACATTTTTAGGAAGTACATAGTTTCCGCTTTCCATTAATGTTTAAGTCTTGAAAATCCGATGAAAATTGTAGATGTAGTGCTAATTTGCACATACGATTTCTTTAAATGCTTCTATCTTTTGATACAGAAGCCTCAGATCACCCAAAGTCGGCATTTTTTCAAAATTTCAAAAGCCGAGTAGGGTCATACAACTTTACATTTTTAGGAAGTACATACTTTCCGCTTTCCATTAATGTTTATGTCTTGAAAATCCGATGAAAATTGTAGATGTAGTGCTAATTTGCACATACGATTTCTTTAAATGCTTCTATCTTTTGATACAGAAGCCTCAGACCACCCAAAGTCGGCATTTTTTCAAAATTTCAAAAGCCGAGTAGGGTCATACAACTTTACATTTTTAGGAAGTACATAGTTTCCGCTTTCCATTAATGTTTAAGTCTTGAAAATCCGATGAAAATTGTAGATGTAGTGCTAATTTGCACATACGATTTCTTTAAATGCTTCTATCTTTTGATACAGAAGCCTCAGACCACCCAAAGTCGGCATTTTTTCAAAATTTCAAAAGCCGAGTAGGGTCATACAACTTTACATTTTTAGGAAGTACATAGTTTCCGCTTTCCATTAATGTTTAAGTCTTGAAAATCCGATGAAAATTGTAGATGTAGTGCTAATTTGCACATACGATTTCTTTAAATGCTTCTATCTTTTGATACAGAAGCCTCAGATCACCCAAAGTCGGCATTTTTTCAAAATTTCAAAAGCCGAGTAGGGTCATACAACTTTACATTTTTAGGAAGTACATAGTTTCCGCTTTCCATTAATGTTTAAGTCTTGAAAATCCGATGAAAATTGTAGATGTAGTGCTAATTTGCACATACGATTTCTTTAAATGCTTCTATCTTTTGATACAGAAGCCTCAGACCACCCAAAGTCGGCATTTTTTCAAAATTTCAAAAGCCGAGTAGGGCCACACAACTATACATTTTTGGAAAGTGCGTAGTTTCCGCTTTCCATTAGTGTTTAAATCTTGAAAATCGGATGAAAATTTTAGATGTAGTACTAATTTGCACATACGATTTCTTAAAATGCTTCTATCTTTTGATACAGAAGCCTCAGACCACCCAAAGTCGGCATTTTTTCAAAATTTCAAAAGCCGAGTAGGGCCACACAACTATACATTTTTGGAAAGTGCGTAGTTTCCGCTTTCCATTAGTGTTTAAATCTTGAAAATCGGATGAAAATTGTAGATGTAGTACTAATTTGCACATACGATTTCTTAAAATGCTTCTATCTTTTGATACAGAAGCCTCAGACCACCCAAAGTCGGCATTTTTTCAAAATTTCAAAAGCCGAGTAGGGCCACACAACTATACATTTTTGGAAAGTGCGTGGTTTCCGCTTTCCATTAGTGTTTAAATCTTGAAAATCGGATGAAAATTTTAGATGTAGTACTAATTTGCACATACGATTTCTTAAAATGCTTCTATCTTTTGATACAGAAGCCTCAGACCACCCAAAGTCGGCATTTTTTCAAAATTTCAAAAGCCGAGTAGGGCCATGCAACTATACATTTTTGGGAAGTACATACTTTCCGCTTTCCATTAATGTTTAAGTCTTGAAAATCCGATGAAAATTGTAGATGTAGTGCTAATTTGCACATACGATTTCTTTAAATGCTTCTATCTTTTGATACAGAAGCCTCAGACCACCCAAAGTCGGAATTTTTTCAAAATTTCAAAAGCCAAGTAGGGCCATACAACTTTACATTTTTAGGAAGTACATAGTTTCCGCTTTCCATTAATGTTTAAGTCTTGAAAATCCGATGAAAATTGTAGATGTAGTGCTAATTTGCACATACGATTTCTTTAAATGCTTCTATCTTTTGATACAGAAGCCTCAGATCACCCAAAGTCGGCATTTTTTCAAAATTTCAAAAGCCGAGTAGGGTCATACAACTTTACATTTTTAGGAAGTACATACTTTCCGCTTTCCATTAATGTTTATGTCTTGAAAATCCGATGAAAATTGTAGATGTAGTGCTAATTTGCACATACGATTTCTTTAAATGCTTCTATCTTTTGATACAGAAGCCTCAGACCACCCAAAGTCGGCATTTTTTCAAAATTTCAAAAGCCGAGTAGGGTCATACAACTTTACATTTTTAGGAAGTACATAGTTTCCGCTTTCCATTAATGTTTAAGTCTTGAAAATCCGATGAAAATTGTAGATGTAGTGCTAATTTGCACATACGATTTCTTTAAATGCTTCTATCTTTTGATACAGAAGCCTCAGACCACCCAAAGTCGGCATTTTTTCAAAATTTCAAAAGCCGAGTAGGGTCATACAACTTTACATTTTTAGGAAGTACATAGTTTCCGCTTTCCATTAATGTTTAAGTCTTGAAAATCCGATGAAAATTGTAGATGTAGTGCTAATTTGCACATACGATTTCTTTAAATGCTTCTATCTTTTGATACAGAAGCCTCAGATCACCCAAAGTCGGCATTTTTTCAAAATTTCAAAAGCCGAGTAGGGTCATACAACTTTACATTTTTAGGAAGTACATAGTTTCCGCTTTCCATTAATGTTTAAGTCTTGAAAATCCGATGAAAATTGTAGATGTAGTGCTAATTTGCACATACGATTTCTTTAAATGCTTCTATCTTTTGATACAGAAGCCTCAGACCACCCAAAGTCGGCATTTTTTCAAAATTTCAAAAGCCGAGTAGGGCCACACAACTATACATTTTTGGAAAGTGCGTAGTTTCCGCTTTCCATTAGTGTTTAAATCTTGAAAATCGGATGAAAATTTTAGATGTAGTACTAATTTGCACATACGATTTCTTAAAATGCTTCTATCTTTTGATACAGAAGCCTCAGACCACCCAAAGTCGGCATTTTTTCAAAATTTCAAAAGCCGAGTAGGGCCACACAACTATACATTTTTGGAAAGTGCGTAGTTTCCGCTTTCCATTAGTGTTTAAATCTTGAAAATCGGATGAAAATTGTAGATGTAGTACTAATTTGCACATACGATTTCTTAAAATGCTTCTATCTTTTGATACAGAAGCCTCAGACCACCCAAAGTCGGCATTTTTTCAAAATTTCAAAAGCCGAGTAGGGCCACACAACTATACATTTTTGGAAAGTGCGTGGTTTCCGCTTTCCATTAGTGTTTAAATCTTGAAAATCGGATGAAAATTTTAGATGTAGTACTAATTTGCACATACGATTTCTTAAAATGCTTCTATCTTTTGATACAGAAGCCTCAGACCACCCAAAGTCGGCATTTTTTCAAAATTTCAAAAGCCGAGTAGGGCCATGCAACTATACATTTTTGGGAAGTACATACTTTCCGCTTTCCATTAATGTTTAAGTCTTGAAAATCCGATGAAAATTGTAGATGTAGTGCTAATTTGCACATACGATTTCTTTAAATGCTTCTATCTTTTGATACAGAAGCCTCAGACCACCCAAAGTCGGAATTTTTTCAAAATTTCAAAAGCCAAGTAGGGCCATACAACTTTACATTTTTAGGAAGTACATAGTTTCCGCTTTCCATTAATGTTTAAGTCTTGAAAATCGGATGAAAATTTTAGATGTAGTACTAATTTGCACATACGATTTCTTAAAATGCTTCTATCTTTTGATACAGAAGCCTCAGACCACCCAAAGTCGGCATTTTTTCAAAATTTCAAAAGCCGAGTAGGGCCACACAACTATACATTTTTGGAAAGTGCGTGGTTTCCGCTTTCCACTAGTGTTTAAATCTTGAAAATCGGATGAAAATTGTAGATGTAGTGCTAATTTGCACATACGATTTCTTTAAATGCTTCTATCTTTTGATACAGAAGCCTCAGACCACCCAAAGTCGGCATTTTTTCAAAATTTCAAAAGCCGAGTAGGGTCATACAACTATACATTTTTGGAAAGTGCGTAGTTTCCGCTTTCCATTAGTGTTTAAATCTTGAAAATCGGATGAAAATTGTAGATGTAGTACTAATTTGCACATACGATTTCTTAAAATGCTTCTATCTTTTGATACAGAAGCCTCAGACCACCCAAAGTCGGCATTTTTTCAAAATTTCAAAAGCCGAGTAGGGCCACACAACTATACATTTTTGGAAAGTGCGTGGTTTCCGCTTTCCACTAGTGTTTAAATCTTGAAAATCGGATGAAAATTGTAGATGTAGTGCTAATTTGCACATACGATTTCTTAAAATGCTTCTATCTTTTGATACAGAAGCCTCAGACCACCCAAAGTCGGCATTTTTTCAAAATTTCAAAAGCCGAGTAGGGTCATACAACTATACATTTTTGGAAAGTGCGTAGTTTCCGCTTTCCATTAGTGTTTAAATCTTGAAAATCGGATGAAAATTGTAGATGTAGTACTAATTTGCACATACGATTTCTTTAAATGCTTCTATCTTTTGATACAGAAGCCTCAGACCACCCAAAGTCGGCATTTTTTCAAAATTTCAAAAGCCGAGTAGGGCCACACAACTATACATTTTTGGAAAGTGCGTAGTTTCCGCTTTCCATTAGTGTTTAAATCTTGAAAATCGGATGAAAATTTTAGATGTAGTACTAATTTGCACATACGATTTCTTAAAATGCTTCTATCTTTTGATACAGAAGCCTCAGACCACCCAAAGTCGGCATTTTTTCAAAATTTCAAAAGCCGAGTAGGGTCATACAACTATACATTTTTGGAAAGTACGTAGTTTCCGCTTTCCATTAGTGTTTAAATCTTGAAAATCGGATGAAAATTGTAGATGTAGTACTAATTTGCACATACGATTTCTTTAAATGCTTCTATCTTTTGATACAGAAGCCTCAGACCACCCAAAGTCGGCATTTTTTCAAAATTTCAAAAGCCGAGTAGGGCCACACAACTATACATTTTTGGAAAGTGCGTAGTTTCCGCTTTCCATTAGTGTTTAAATCTTGAAAATCGGATGAAAATTTTAGATGTAGTACTAATTTGCACATACGATTTCTTAAAATGCTTCTATCTTTTGATACAGAAGCCTCAGACCACCCAAAGTCGGCATTTTTTCAAAATTTCAAAAGCCGAGTAGGGCCACACAACTATACATTTTTGGAAAGTGCGTAGTTTCCGCTTTCCATTAGTGTTTAAATCTTGAAAATCGGATGAAAATTGTAGATGTAGTACTAATTTGCACATACGATTTCTTAAAATGCTTCTATCTTTTGATACAGAAGCCTCAGACCACCCAAAGTCGGCATTTTTTCAAAATTTCAAAAGCCGAGTAGGGCCACACAACTATACATTTTTGGAAAGTGCGTGGTTTCCGCTTTCCATTAGTGTTTAAATCTTGAAAATCGGATGAAAATTTTAGATGTAGTACTAATTTGCACATACGATTTCTTAAAATGCTTCTATCTTTTGATACAGAAGCCTCAGACCACCCAAAGTCGGCATTTTTTCAAAATTTCAAAAGCCGAGTAGGGCCATGCAACTATACATTTTTGGGAAGTACATACTTTCCGCTTTCCATTAATGTTTAAGTCTTGAAAATCCGATGAAAATTGTAGATGTAGTGCTAATTTGCACATACGATTTCTTTAAATGCTTCTATCTTTTGATACAGAAGCCTCAGACCACCCAAAGTCGGAATTTTTTCAAAATTTCAAAAGCCAAGTAGGGCCATACAACTTTACATTTTTAGGAAGTACATAGTTTCCGCTTTCCATTAATGTTTAAGTCTTGAAAATCCGATGAAAATTGTAGATGTAGTGCTAATTTGCACATACGATTTCTTTAAATGCTTCTATCTTTTGATACAGAAGCCTCAGATCACCCAAAGTCGGCATTTTTTCAAAATTTCAAAAGCCGAGTAGGGTCATACAACTTTACATTTTTAGGAAGTACATACTTTCCGCTTTCCATTAATGTTTATGTCTTGAAAATCCGATGAAAATTGTAGATGTAGTGCTAATTTGCACATACGATTTCTTTAAATGCTTCTATCTTTTGATACAGAAGCCTCAGACCACCCAAAGTCGGCATTTTTTCAAAATTTCAAAAGCCGAGTAGGGTCATACAACTTTACATTTTTAGGAAGTACATAGTTTCCGCTTTCCATTAATGTTTAAGTCTTGAAAATCCGATGAAAATTGTAGATGTAGTGCTAATTTGCACATACGATTTCTTTAAATGCTTCTATCTTTTGATACAGAAGCCTCAGACCACCCAAAGTCGGCATTTTTTCAAAATTTCAAAAGCCGAGTAGGGTCATACAACTATACATTTTTAGGAAGTACATACTTTCCGCTTTCCATTAATGTTTATGTCTTGAAAATCCGATGAAAATTGTAGATGTAGTGCTAATTTGCACATACGATTTCTTTAAATGCTTCTATCTTTTGATACAGAAGCCTCAGACCACCCAAAGTCGGCATTTTTTCAAAATTTCAAAAGCCGAGTAGGGCCATACAACTATACATTTTTGGAAAGTGCGTGGTTTCCGCTTTCCATTAGTGTTTAAATCTTGAAAATCGGATGAAAATTGTAGATGTAGTGCTAATTTGCACATACGATTTCTTAAAATGCTTCTATCTTTTGATACGGAAGCCTCAGACTACCCAAAGTCGGCATTTTTTCAAAATTTCAAAAGCCGAGTAGGGTCATACAACTTTACATTTTTAGGAAGTACATACTTTCCGCTTTCCATTAATGTTTATGTCTTGAAAATCCGATGAAAATTGTAGATGTAGTGCTAATTTGCACATACGATTTCTTTAAATGCTTCTATCTTTTGATACAGAAGCCTCAGACCACCCAAAGTCGGCATTTTTTCAAAATTTCAAAAGCCGAGTAGGGTCATACAACTATACATCTTTGGAAAGTACGTAGTTTCCGCTTTCCATTAGTGTTTAAATCTTGAAAATCGGATGAAAATTGTAGATGTAGTACTAATTTGCACATACGATTTCTTAAAATGCTTCTATCTTTTGATACAGAAGCCTCAGACCACCCAAAGTCGGCATTTTTTCAAAATTTCAAAAGCCGAGTAGGGCCACACAACTATACATTTTTGGAAAGTGCGTGGTTTCCGCTTTCCACTAGTGTTTAAATCTTGAAAATCGGATGAAAATTGTAGATGTAGTGCTAATTTGCACATACGATTTCTTTAAATGCTTCTATCTTTTGATACAGAAGCCTCAGACCACCCAAAGTCGGCATTTTTTCAAAATTTCAAAAGCCGAGTAGGGTCATACAACTATACATTTTTGGAAAGTGCGTAGTTTCCGCTTTCCATTAGTGTTTAAATCTTGAAAATCGGATGAAAATTGTAGATGTAGTGCTAATTTGCACATACGATTTCTTTAAATGCTTCTATCTTTTGATACAGAAGCCTCAGACCACCCAAAGTCGGCATTTTTTCAAAATTTCAAAAGCCGAGTAGGGTCATACAACTATACATTTTTGGAAAGTGCGTAGTTTCCGCTTTCCATTAGTGTTTAAATCTTGAAAATCGGATGAAAATTGTAGATGTAGTACTAATTTGCACATACGATTTCTTAAAATGCTTCTATCTTTTGATACAGAAGCCTCAGACCACCCAAAGTCGGCATTTTTTCAAAATTTCAAAAGCCGAGTAGGGTCATACAACTTTACATTTTTAGGAAGTACATACTTTCCGCTTTCCATTAATGTTTATGTCTTGAAAATCCGATGAAAATTGTAGATGTAGTGCTAATTTGCACATACGATTTCTTTAAATGCTTCTATCTTTTGATACAGAAGCCTCAGACCACCCAAAGTCGGCATTTTTTCAAAATTTCAAAAGCCGAGTAGGGCCATACAACTATACATTTTTGGAAAGTGCGTGGTTTCCGCTTTCCATTAGTGTTTAAATCTTGAAAATCGGATGAAAATTGTAGATGTAGTACTAATTTGCACATACGATTTCTTAAAATGCTTCTATCTTTTGATACAGAAGCCTCAGACCACCCAAAGTCGGCATTTTTTCAAAATTTCAAAAGCCGAGTAGGGCCACACAACTATACATTTTTGGAAAGTGCGTGGTTTCCGCTTTCCATTAGTGTTTAAATCTTGAAAATCGGATGAAAATTTTAGATGTAGTGCTAATTTGCACATACGATTTCTTAAAATGCTTCTATCTTTTGATACAGAAGCCTCAGACCACCCAAAGTCGGCATTTTTTCAAAATTTCAAAAGCCGAGTAGGGTCATACAACTATACATTTTTGGAAAGTGCGTAGTTTCCGCTTTCCATTAGTGTTTAAATCTTGAAAATCGGATGAAAATTGTAGATGTAGTACTAATTTGCACATACGATTTCTTTAAATGCTTCTATCTTTTGATACAGAAGCCTCAGACCACCCAAAGTCGGCATTTTTTCAAAATTTCAAAAGCCGAGTAGGGCCACACAACTATACATTTTTGGAAAGTGCGTAGTTTCCGCTTTCCATTAGTGTTTAAATCTTGAAAATCGGATGAAAATTTTAGATGTAGTACTAATTTGCACATACGATTTCTTAAAATGCTTCTATCTTTTGATACAGAAGCCTCAGACCACCCAAAGTCGGCATTTTTTCAAAATTTCAAAAGCCGAGTAGGGCCACACAACTATACATTTTTGGAAAGTGCGTAGTTTCCGCTTTCCATTAGTGTTTAAATCTTGAAAATCGGATGAAAATTTTAGATGTAGTACTAATTTGCACATACGATTTCTTAAAATGCTTCTATCTTTTGATACAGAAGCCTCAGACCACCCAAAGTCGGCATTTTTTCAAAATTTCAAAAGCCGAGTAGGGCCACACAACTATACATTTTTGGAAAGTGCGTGGTTTCCGCTTTCCATTAGTGTTTAAATCTTGAAAATCGGATGAAAATTTTAGATGTAGTACTAATTTGCACATACGATTTCTTAAAATGCTTCTATCTTTTGATACAGAAGCCTCAGACCACCCAAAGTCGGCATTTTTTCAAAATTTCAAAAGCCGAGTAGGGCCATGCAACTATACATTTTTGGGAAGTACATACTTTCCGCTTTCCATTAATGTTTAAGTCTTGAAAATCCGATGAAAATTGTAGATGTAGTGCTAATTTGCACATACGATTTCTTTAAATGCTTCTATCTTTTGATACAGAAGCCTCAGACCACCCAAAGTCGGAATTTTTTCAAAATTTCAAAAGCCAAGTAGGGCCATACAACTTTACATTTTTAGGAAGTACATAGTTTCCGCTTTCCATTAATGTTTAAGTCTTGAAAATCCGATGAAAATTGTAGATGTAGTGCTAATTTGCACATACGATTTCTTTAAATGCTTCTATCTTTTGATACAGAAGCCTCAGATCACCCAAAGTCGGCATTTTTTCAAAATTTCAAAAGCCGAGTAGGGTCATACAACTTTACATTTTTAGGAAGTACATACTTTCCGCTTTCCATTAATGTTTATGTCTTGAAAATCCGATGAAAATTGTAGATGTAGTGCTAATTTGCACATACGATTTCTTTAAATGCTTCTATCTTTTGATACAGAAGCCTCAGACCACCCAAAGTCGGCATTTTTTCAAAATTTCAAAAGCCGAGTAGGGTCATACAACTTTACATTTTTGGAAAGTGCGTGGTTTCCGCTTTCCATTAGTGTTTAAATCTTGAAAATCGGATGAAAATTTTAGATGTAGTGCTAATTTGCACATACGATTTCTTAAAATGCTTCTATCTTTTGATACAGAAGCCTCAGACCACCCAAAGTCGGCATTTTTTCAAAATTTCAAAAGCCGAGTAGGGCCACACAACTATACATTTTTGGAAAGTGCGTAGTTTCCGCTTTCCATTAGTGTTTAAATCTTGAAAATCGGATGAAAATTGTAGATGTAGTACTAATTTGCACATACGATTTCTTAAAATGCTTCTATCTTTTGATACAGAAGCCTCAGACCACCCAAAGTCGGCATTTTTTCAAAATTTCAAAAGCCGAGTAGGGCCACACAACTATACATTTTTGGAAAGTGCGTGGTTTCCGCTTTCCATTAGTGTTTAAATCTTGAAAATCGGATGAAAATTTTAGATGTAGTGCTAATTTGCACATACGATTTCTTAAAATGCTTCTATCTTTTGATACAGAAGCCTCAGACCACCCAAAGTCGGCATTTTTTCAAAATTTCAAAAGCCGAGTAGGGTCATACAACTATACATTTTTGGAAAGTACGTAGTTTCCGCTTTCCATTAGTGTTTAAATCTTGAAAATCGGATGAAAATTGTAGATGTAGTGCTAATTTGCACATACGATTTCTTTAAATGCTTCTATCTTTTGATACAGAAGCCTCAGACCACCCAAAGTCGGCATTTTTTCAAAATTTCAAAAGCCGAGTAGGGCCACACAACTATACATTTTTGGAAAGTGCGTAGTTTCCGCTTTCCATTAGTGTTTAAATCTTGAAAATCGGATGAAAATTGTAGATGTAGTGCTAATTTGCACATACGATTTCTTAAAATGCTTCTATCTTTTGATACAGAAGCCTCAGACCACCCAAAGTCGGCATTTTTTCAAAATTTCAAAAGCCGAGTAGGGCCACACAACTATACATTTTTGGAAAGTGCGTAGTTTCCGCTTTCCATTAGTGTTTAAATCTTGAAAATCGGATGAAAATTTTAGATGTAGTACTAATTTGCACATACGATTTCTTAAAATGCTTCTATCTTTTGATACAGAAGCCTCAGACCACCCAAAGTCGGCATTTTTTCAAAATTTCAAAAGCCGAGTAGGGCCACACAACTATACATTTTTGGAAAGTGCGTAGTTTCCGCTTTCCATTAGTGTTTAAATCTTGAAAATCGGATGAAAATTGTAGATGTAGTACTAATTTGCACATACGATTTCTTAAAATGCTTCTATCTTTTGATACAGAAGCCTCAGACCACCCAAAGTCGGCATTTTTTCAAAATTTCAAAAGCCGAGTAGGGCCACACAACTATACATTTTTGGAAAGTGCGTAGTTTCCGCTTTCCATTAGTGTTTAAATCTTGAAAATCGGATGAAAATTGTAGATGTAGTACTAATTTGCACATACGATTTCTTTAAATGCTTCTATCTTTTGATACAGAAGCCTCAGACCACCCAAAGTCGGCATTTTTTCAAAATTTCAAAAGCCGAGTAGGGCCACACAACTATACATTTTTGGAAAGTGCGTAGTTTCCGCTTTCCATTAGTGTTTAAATCTTGAAAATCGGATGAAAATTGTAGATGTAGTACTAATTTGCACATACGATTTCTTAAAATGCTTCTATCTTTTGATACAGAAGCCTCAGACCACCCAAAGTCGGCATTTTTTCAAAATTTCAAAAGCCGAGTAGGGCCACACAACTATACATTTTTGGAAAGTGCGTAGTTTCCGCTTTCCATTAGTGTTTAAATCTTGAAAATCGGATGAAAATTTTAGATGTAGTACTAATTTGCACATACGATTTCTTAAAATGCTTCTATCTTTTGATACAGAAGCCTCAGACCACCCAAAGTCGGCATTTTTTCAAAATTTCAAAAGCCGAGTAGGGCCACACAACTATACATTTTTGGAAAGTGCGTAGTTTCCGCTTTCCATTAGTGTTTAAATCTTGAAAATCGGATGAAAATTGTAGATGTAGTACTAATTTGCACATACGATTTCTTAAAATGCTTCTATCTTTTGATACAGAAGCCTCAGACCACCCAAAGTCGGCATTTTTTCAAAATTTCAAAAGCCGAGTAGGGCCACACAACTATACATTTTTGGAAAGTGCGTGGTTTCCGCTTTCCATTAGTGTTTAAATCTTGAAAATCGGATGAAAATTTTAGATGTAGTACTAATTTGCACATACGATTTCTTAAAATGCTTCTATCTTTTGATACAGAAGCCTCAGACCACCCAAAGTCGGCATTTTTTCAAAATTTCAAAAGCCGAGTAGGGCCATGCAACTATACATTTTTGGGAAGTACATACTTTCCGCTTTCCATTAATGTTTAAGTCTTGAAAATCCGATGAAAATTGTAGATGTAGTGCTAATTTGCACATACGATTTCTTTAAATGCTTCTATCTTTTGATACAGAAGCCTCAGACCACCCAAAGTCGGAATTTTTTCAAAATTTCAAAAGCCAAGTAGGGCCATACAACTTTACATTTTTAGGAAGTACATAGTTTCCGCTTTCCATTAATGTTTAAGTCTTGAAAATCCGATGAAAATTGTAGATGTAGTGCTAATTTGCACATACGATTTCTTTAAATGCTTCTATCTTTTGATACAGAAGCCTCAGACCACCCAAAGTCGGCATTTTTTCAAAATTTCAAAAGCCGAGTAGGGTCATACAACTTTACATTTTTAGGAAGTACATACTTTCCGCTTTCCATTAATGTTTATGTCTTGAAAATCCGATGAAAATTGTAGATGTAGTGCTAATTTGCACATACGATTTCTTTAAATGCTTCTATCTTTTGATACAGAAGCCTCAGACCACCCAAAGTCGGCATTTTTTCAAAATTTCAAAAGCCGAGTAGGGCCACACAACTATACATTTTTGGAAAGTGCGTGGTTTCCGCTTTCCATTAGTGTTTAAATCTTGAAAATCGGATGAAAATTTTAGATGTAGTACTAATTTGCACATACGATTTCTTAAAATGCTTCTATCTTTTGATACAGAAGCCTCAGACCACCCAAAGTCGGCATTTTTTCAAAATTTCAAAAGCCGAGTAGGGCCATGCAACTATACATTTTTGGGAAGTACATACTTTCCGCTTTCCATTAATGTTTAAGTCTTGAAAATCCGATGAAAATTGTAGATGTAGTGCTAATTTGCACATACGATTTCTTTAAATGCTTCTATCTTTTGATACAGAAGCCTCAGATCACCCAAAGTCGGCATTTTTTCAAAATTTCAAAAGCCGAGTAGGGTCATACAACTTTACATTTTTAGGAAGTACATAGTTTCCGCTTTCCATTAATGTTTAAGTCTTGAAAATCCGATGAAAATTGTAGATGTAGTGCTAATTTGCACATACGATTTCTTTAAATGCTTCTATCTTTTGATACAGAAGCCTCAGACCACCCAAAGTCGGCATTTTTTCAAAATTTCAAAAGCCGAGTAGGGTCATACAACTTTACATTTTTAGGAAGTACATAGTTTCCGCTTTCCATTAATGTTTAAGTCTTGAAAATCCGATGAAAATTGTAGATGTAGTGCTAATTTGCACATACGATTTCTTTAAATGCTTCTATCTTTTGATACAGAAGCCTCAGATCACCCAAAGTCGGCATTTTTTCAAAATTTCAAAAGCCGAGTAGGGTCATACAACTTTACATTTTTAGGAAGTACATAGTTTCCGCTTTCCATTAATGTTTAAGTCTTGAAAATCCGATGAAAATTGTAGATGTAGTGCTAATTTGCACATACGATTTCTTTAAATGCTTCTATCTTTTGATACAGAAGCCTCAGACCACCCAAAGTCGGCATTTTTTTCAAAATTTCAAAAGCCGAGTAGGGTCATACAACTTTACATTTTTAGGAAGTACATACTTTCCGCTTTCCATTAATGTTTATGTCTTGAAAATCCGATGAAAATTGTAGATGTAGTGCTAATTTGCACATACGATTTCTTTAAATGCTTCTATCTTTTGATACAGAAGCCTCAGACCACCCAAAGTCGGCATTTTTTCAAAATTTCAAAAGCCGAGTAGGGCCATACAACTATACATTTTTGGAAAGTGCGTGGTTTCCGCTTTCCATTAGTGTTTAAATCTTGAAAATCGGATGAAAATTGTAGATGTAGTGCTAATTTGCACATACGATTTCTTAAAATGCTTCTATCTTTTGATACGGAAGCCTCAGACTACCCAAAGTCGGCATTTTTTCAAAATTTCAAAAGCCGAGTAGGGCCATACAACTATACATTTTTGGAAAGTGCGTGGTTTCCGCTTTCCACTAGTGTTTGAATCTTGAAAATCGGATGAAAATTGTAGATGTAGTGCTAATTTGCACATACGATTTCTTTAAATGCTTCTATCTTTTGATACAGAAGCCTCAGACCACCCAAAGTCGGCATTTTTTCAAAATTTCAAAAGCCGAGTAGGGTCATACAACTATACATCTTTGGAAAGTACGTAGTTTCCGCTTTCCATTAGTGTTTAAATCTTGAAAATCGGATGAAAATTTTAGATGTAGTACTAATTTGCACATACGATTTCTTAAAATGCTTCTATCTTTTGATACAGAAGCCTCAGACCACCCAAAGTCGGCATTTTTTCAAAATTTCAAAAGCCGAGTAGGGCCACACAACTATACATTTTTGGAAAGTGCGTGGTTTCCGCTTTCCACTAGTGTTTAAATCTTGAAAATCGGATGAAAATTGTAGATGTAGTGCTAATTTGCACATACGATTTCTTTAAATGCTTCTATCTTTTGATACAGAAGCCTCAGACCACCCAAAGTCGGCATTTTTTCAAAATTTCAAAAGCCGAGTAGGGTCATACAACTATACATTTTTGGAAAGAACGTAGTTTCCGCTTTCCATTAGTGTTTAAATCTTGAAAATCGGATGAAAATTGTAGGTGTAGTACTAATTTGCACATACGATTTCTTAAAATGCTTCTATCTTTTGATACAGAAGCCTCAGACCACCCAAAGTCGGCATTTTTTCAAAATTTCAAAAGCCGAGTAGGGCCACACAACTATACATTTTTGGAAAGTGCGTGGTTTCCGCTTTCCACTAGTGTTTAAGTCTTGAAAATCGGATGAAAATTGTAGGTGTAGTGCTAATTTGCACATACGATTTCTTTAAATGCTTCTATCTTTTGATACAGAAGCCTCAGACCACCCCAAATCGGCATTTTTTCAAAATTTCAAAAGCCGAGTAGGGTCATACAACTATACATTTTTGGAAAGTGCGTAGTTTCCGCTTTCCATTAGTGTTTAAATCTTGAAAATCGGATGAAAATTGTAGATGTAGTACTAATTTGCACATACGATTTCTTTAAATGCTTCTATCTTTTGATACAGAAGCCTCAGACCACCCAAAGTCGGCATTTTTTCAAAATTTCAAAAGCCGAGTAGGGCCACACAACTATACATTTTTGGAAAGTGCGTAGTTTCCGCTTTCCATTAGTGTTTAAATCTTGAAAATCGGATGAAAATTTTAGATGTAGTACTAATTTGCACATACGATTTCTTAAAATGCTTCTATCTTTTGATACAGAAGCCTCAGACCACCCAAAGTCGGCATTTTTTCAAAATTTCAAAAGCCGAGTAGGGTCATACAACTATACATTTTTGGAAAGTGCGTAGTTTCCGCTTTCCATTAGTGTTTAAATCTTGAAAATCGGATGAAAATTGTAGATGTAGTACTAATTTGCACATACGATTTCTTTAAATGCTTCTATCTTTTGATACAGAAGCCTCAGACCACCCAAAGTCGGCATTTTTTCAAAATTTCAAAAGCCGAGTAGGGCCACACAACTATACATTTTTGGAAAGTGCGTAGTTTCCGCTTTCCATTAGTGTTTAAATCTTGAAAATCGGATGAAAATTTTAGATGTAGTACTAATTTGCACATACGATTTCTTAAAATGCTTCTATCTTTTGATACAGAAGCCTCAGACCACCCAAAGTCGGCATTTTTTTCAAAATTTCAAAAGCCGAGTAGGGCCACACAACTATACATTTTTGGAAAGTGCGTAGTTTCCGCTTTCCATTAGTGTTTAAATCTTGAAAATCGGATGAAAATTGTAGATGTAGTACTAATTTGCACATACGATTTCTTAAAATGCTTCTATCTTTTGATACAGAAGCCTCAGACCACCCAAAGTCGGCATTTTTTCAAAATTTCAAAAGCCGAGTAGGGCCACACAACTATACATTTTTGGAAAGTGCGTGGTTTCCGCTTTCCATTAGTGTTTAAATCTTGAAAATCGGATGAAAATTTTAGATGTAGTACTAATTTGCACATACGATTTCTTAAAATGCTTCTATCTTTTGATACAGAAGCCTCAGACCACCCAAAGTCGGCATTTTTTCAAAATTTCAAAAGCCGAGTAGGGCCATGCAACTATACATTTTTGGGAAGTACATACTTTCCGCTTTCCATTAATGTTTAAGTCTTGAAAATCCGATGAAAATTGTAGATGTAGTGCTAATTTGCACATACGATTTCTTTAAATGCTTCTATCTTTTGATACAGAAGCCTCAGACCACCCAAAGTCGGAATTTTTTCAAAATTTCAAAAGCCAAGTAGGGCCATACAACTTTACATTTTTAGGAAGTACATAGTTTCCGCTTTCCATTAATGTTTAAGTCTTGAAAATCCGATGAAAATTGTAGATGTAGTGCTAATTTGCACATACGATTTCTTTAAATGCTTCTATCTTTTGATACAGAAGCCTCAGATCACCCAAAGTCGGCATTTTTTCAAAATTTCAAAAGCCGAGTAGGGTCATACAACTTTACATTTTTAGGAAGTACATACTTTCCGCTTTCCATTAATGTTTATGTCTTGAAAATCCGATGAAAATTGTAGATGTAGTGCTAATTTGCACATACGATTTCTTTAAATGCTTCTATCTTTTGATACAGAAGCCTCAGACCACCCAAAGTCGGCATTTTTTCAAAATTTCAAAAGCCGAGTAGGGTCATACAACTTTACATTTTTAGGAAGTACATAGTTTCCGCTTTCCATTAATGTTTAAGTCTTGAAAATCCGATGAAAATTGTAGATGTAGTGCTAATTTGCACATACGATTTCTTTAAATGCTTCTATCTTTTGATACAGAAGCCTCAGACCACCCAAAGTCGGCATTTTTTCAAAATTTCAAAAGCCGAGTAGGGTCATACAACTTTACATTTTTAGGAAGTACATAGTTTCCGCTTTCCATTAATGTTTAAGTCTTGAAAATCCGATGAAAATTGTAGATGTAGTGCTAATTTGCACATACGATTTCTTTAAATGCTTCTATCTTTTGATACAGAAGCCTCAGATCACCCAAAGTCGGCATTTTTTCAAAATTTCAAAAGCCGAGTAGGGTCATACAACTTTACATTTTTAGGAAGTACATAGTTTCCGCTTTCCATTAATGTTTAAGTCTTGAAAATCCGATGAAAATTGTAGATGTAGTGCTAATTTGCACATACGATTTCTTTAAATGCTTCTATCTTTTGATACAGAAGCCTCAGACCACCCAAAGTCGGCATTTTTTCAAAATTTCAAAAGCCGAGTAGGGCCATACAACTATACATTTTTGGGAAGTACATACTTTCCGCTTTCCATTAATGTTTAAGTCTTGAAAATCGGATGAAAATTGTAGATGTAGTGCTAATTTGCACATACGATTTCTTTAAATGCTTCTATCTTTTGATACAGAAGCCTCAGATCACCCAAAGTCGGCATTTTTTCAAAATTTCAAAAGCCGAGTAGGGTCATACAACTTTACATTTTTAGGAAGTACATAGTTTCCGCTTTCCATTAATGTTTAAGTCTTGAAAATCCGATGAAAATTGTAGATGTAGTGCTAATTTGCACATACGATTTCTTTAAATGCTTCTATCTTTTGATACAGAAGCCTCAGACCACCCAAAGTCGGCATTTTTTCAAAATTTCAAAAGCCGAGTAGGGCCATACAACTATACATTTTTGGGAAGTACATACTTTCCGCTTTCCATTAATGTTTAAGTCTTGAAAATCGGATGAAAATTGTAGATGTAGTGCTAATTTGCACATACGATTTCTTTAAATGCTTCTATCTTTTGATACAGAAGCCTCAGACCACCCAAAGTCGGCATTTTTTCAAAATTTCAAAAGCCGAGTAGGGCCACACAACTATACATTTTTGGAAAGTGCGTAGTTTCCGCTTTCCATTAGTGTTTAAATCTTGAAAATCGGATGAAAATTTTAGATGTAGTACTAATTTGCACATACGATTTCTTAAAATGCTTCTATCTTTTGATACAGAAGCCTCAGACCACCCAAAGTCGGCATTTTTTCAAAATTTCAAAAGCCGAGTAGGGCCACACAACTATACATTTTTGGAAAGTGCGTAGTTTCCGCTTTCCATTAGTGTTTAAATCTTGAAAATCGGATGAAAATTGTAGATGTAGTACTAATTTGCACATACGATTTCTTAAAATGCTTCTATCTTTTGATACAGAAGCCTCAGACCACCCAAAGTCGGCATTTTTTCAAAATTTCAAAAGCCGAGTAGGGCCACACAACTATACATTTTTGGAAAGTGCGTGGTTTCCGCTTTCCATTAGTGTTTAAATCTTGAAAATCGGATGAAAATTTTAGATGTAGTACTAATTTGCACATACGATTTCTTAAAATGCTTCTATCTTTTGATACAGAAGCCTCAGACCACCCAAAGTCGGCATTTTTTCAAAATTTCAAAAGCCGAGTAGGGCCATGCAACTATACATTTTTGGGAAGTACATACTTTCCGCTTTCCATTAATGTTTAAGTCTTGAAAATCCGATGAAAATTGTAGATGTAGTGCTAATTTGCACATACGATTTCTTTAAATGCTTCTATCTTTTGATACAGAAGCCTCAGACCACCCAAAGTCGGAATTTTTTCAAAATTTCAAAAGCCGAGTAGGGCCACACAACTATACATTTTTGGAAAGTGCGTAGTTTCCGCTTTCCATTAGTGTTTAAATCTTGAAAATCGGATGAAAATTTTAGATGTAGTACTAATTTGCACATACGATTTCTTAAAATGCTTCTATCTTTTGATACAGAAGCCTCAGACTACCCAAAGTCGGCATTTTTTGAAAATTTCAAAAGCCGAGTAGGGCCATACAACTATACATTTTTGGAAAGTGCGTGGTTTCCGCTTTCCATTAGTGTTTAAATCTTGAAAATCGGATGAAAATTGTAGATGTAGTGCTAATTTGCACATACGATTTCTTTAAATGCTTCTATCTTTTGATACAGAAGCCTCAGACCACCCAAAGTCGGCATTTTTTCAAAATTTCAAAAGCCGAGTAGGGCCACACAACTATACATTTTTGGAAAGTGCGTAGTTTCCGCTTTCCATTAGTGTTTAAATCTTGAAAATCGGATGAAAATTGTAGATGTAGTGCTAATTTGCACACACGATTTCTTTAAATGCTTCTATCTTTTGATACAGAAGCCTCAGACCACCCACAGTCGGAATTTTTTCAAAATTTCAAAAGCCGAGTAGGGCCATACAACTTTACATTTTTGGAAAGTACGTAGTTTCCGCTTTCCATTAGTGTTTAAATCTTGAAAATCGGATGAAAATTGTAGATGTAGTGCTAATTTGCACATACGATTTCTTTAAATGCTTCTATCTTTTGATACAGAAGCCTCAGACCACCCAAAGTCGGAATTTTTTCAAAATTTCAAAAGCCGAGTAGGGCCATACAACTATACATTTTTGGAAAGTGCGTGGTTTCCGCTTTCCATTAGTGTTTAAATCTTGAAAATCGGATGAAAATTGTAGATGTAGTGCTAATTTGCACATACGATTTCTTTAAATGCTTCTATCTTTTGATACAGAAACCTCAGACCACCCAAAGTCGGCATTTTTTCAAAATTTCAAAAGCCGAGTAGGGCCATACAACTATACATTTTTGGAAAGTGCGTAGTTTCCGCTTTCCATTAGTGTTTAAATCTTGAAAATCGGATGAAAATTGTAGATGTAGTGCTAATTTGCACATACGATTTCTTTAAATGCTTCTATCTTTTGATACAGAAACCTCAGACCACCCAAAGTCGGCATTTTTTCAAAATTTCAAAAGCCGAGTAGGGCCATACAACTATACATTTTTGGAAAGTGCGTGGTTTCCGCTTTCCATTAGTGTTTAAATCTTGAAAATCGGATGAAAATTGTAGATGTAGTGCTAATTTGCACATACGATTTCTTAAAATGCTTCTATCTTTTGATACGGAAGCCTCAGACTACCCAAAGTCGGCATTTTTTCAAAATTTCAAAAGCCGAGTAGGGCCATACAACTATACATTTTTGGAAAGTGCGTGGTTTCCGCTTTCCACTAGTGTTTGAATCTTGAAAATCGGATGAAAATTGTAGATGTAGTGCTAATTTGCACATACGATTTCTTTAAATGCTTCTATCTTTTGATACAGAAGCCTCAGACCACCCAAAGTCGGCATTTTTCAAAATTTCAAAAGCCGAGTAGGGTCATACAACTATACATCTTTGGAAAGTACGTAGTTTCCGCTTTCCATTAATGTTTAAATCTTGAAAATGGGATGGAAATTGTAGATGTAGTGCTAATTTGCACATACGATTTCTTAAAATGCTTCTATCTTTTGATACAGAAGCCTCAGACCACCCAAAGTCGGCATTTTTTCAAAATTTCAAAAGCCGAGTAGGGCCACACAACTATACATTTTTGGAAAGTGCGTGGTTTCCGCTTTCCACTAGTGTTTAAATCTTGAAAATCGGATGAAAATTGTAGATGTAGTGCTAATTTGCACATACGATTTCTTTAAATGCTTCTATCTTTTGATACAGAAGCCTCAGACCACCCAAAGTCGGCATTTTTTCAAAATTTCAAAAGCCGAGTAGGGTCATACAACTATACATTTTTGGAAAGTGCGTAGTTTCCGCTTTCCATTAGTGTTTAAATCTTGAAAATCGGATGAAAATTGTAGATGTAGTGCTAATTTGCACATACGATTTCTTAAAATGCTTCTATCTTTTGATACAGAAGCCTCAGACCACCCAAAGTCGGCATTTTTTCAAAATTTCAAAAGCCGAGTAGGGCCACACAACTATACATTTTTGGAAAGTGCGTGGTTTCCGCTTTCCACTAGTGTTTAAATCTTGAAAATCGGATGAAAATTGTAGATGTAGTGGTAATTTGCACATACGATTTCTTTAAATACTTCTATCTTTTGATACAGAAGCCTCAGACCACCCAAAGTCGGCATTTTTTCAAAATTTCAAAAGCCGAGTAGGGTCATACAACTATACATTTTTGGAAAGTACGTAGTTTCCGCTTTCCATTAGTGTTTAAATCTTGAAAATCGGATGAAAATTGTAGATGTAGTACTAATTTGCACATACGATTTCTTTAAATGCTTCTATCTTTTGATACAGAAGCCTCAGACCACCCAAAGTCGGCATTTTTTCAAAATTTCAAAAGCCGAGTAGGGCCACACAACTATACATTTTTGGAAAGTGCGTAGTTTCCGCTTTCCATTAGTGTTTAAATCTTGAAAATCGGATGAAAATTTTAGATGTAGTACTAATTTGCACATACGATTTCTTAAAATGCTTCTATCTTTTGATACAGAAGCCTCAGACCACCCAAAGTCGGCATTTTTTCAAAATTTCAAAAGCCGAGTAGGGTCATACAACTATACATTTTTGGAAAGTACGTAGTTTCCGCTTTCCATTAGTGTTTAAATCTTGAAAATCGGATGAAAATTGTAGATGTAGTACTAATTTGCACATACGATTTCTTTAAATGCTTCTATCTTTTGATACAGAAGCCTCAGACCACCCAAAGTCGGCATTTTTTCAAAATTTCAAAAGCCGAGTAGGGCCACACAACTATACATTTTTGGAAAGTGCGTAGTTTCCGCTTTCCATTAGTGTTTAAATCTTGAAAATCGGATGAAAATTTTAGATGTAGTACTAATTTGCACATACGATTTCTTAAAATGCTTCTATCTTTTGATACAGAAGCCTCAGACCACCCAAAGTCGGCATTTTTTCAAAATTTCAAAAGCCGAGTAGGGCCACACAACTATACATTTTTGGAAAGTGCGTAGTTTCCGCTTTCCATTAGTGTTTAAATCTTGAAAATCGGATGAAAATTGTAGATGTAGTACTAATTTGCACATACGATTTCTTAAAATGCTTCTATCTTTTGATACAGAAGCCTCAGACCACCCAAAGTCGGCATTTTTTCAAAATTTCAAAAGCCGAGTAGGGCCACACAACTATACATTTTTGGAAAGTGCGTGGTTTCCGCTTTCCATTAGTGTTTAAATCTTGAAAATCGGATGAAAATTTTAGATGTAGTACTAATTTGCACATACGATTTCTTAAAATGCTTCTATCTTTTGATACAGAAGCCTCAGACCACCCAAAGTCGGCATTTTTTCAAAATTTCAAAAGCCGAGTAGGGCCATGCAACTATACATTTTTGGGAAGTACATACTTTCCGCTTTCCATTAATGTTTAAGTCTTGAAAATCCGATGAAAATTGTAGATGTAGTGCTAATTTGCACATACGATTTCTTTAAATGCTTCTATCTTTTGATACAGAAGCCTCAGACCACCCAAAGTCGGAATTTTTTCAAAATTTCAAAAGCCAAGTAGGGCCATACAACTTTACATTTTTAGGAAGTACATAGTTTCCGCTTTCCATTAATGTTTAAGTCTTGAAAATCCGATGAAAATTGTAGATGTAGTGCTAATTTGCACATACGATTTCTTTAAATGCTTCTATCTTTTGATACAGAAGCCTCAGATCACCCAAAGTCGGCATTTTTTCAAAATTTCAAAAGCCGAGTAGGGTCATACAACTTTACATTTTTAGGAAGTACATACTTTCCGCTTTCCATTAATGTTTATGTCTTGAAAATCCGATGAAAATTGTAGATGTAGTGCTAATTTGCACATACGATTTCTTTAAATGCTTCTATCTTTTGATACAGAAGCCTCAGACCACCCAAAGTCGGCATTTTTTCAAAATTTCAAAAGCCGAGTAGGGTCATACAACTTTACATTTTTAGGAAGTACATAGTTTCCGCTTTCCATTAATGTTTAAGTCTTGAAAATCCGATGAAAATTGTAGATGTAGTGCTAATTTGCACATACGATTTCTTTAAATGCTTCTATCTTTTGATACAGAAGCCTCAGACCACCCAAAGTCGGCATTTTTTCAAAATTTCAAAAGCCGAGTAGGGTCATACAACTTTACATTTTTAGGAAGTACATAGTTTCCGCTTTCCATTAATGTTTAAGTCTTGAAAATCCGATGAAAATTGTAGATGTAGTGCTAATTTGCACATACGATTTCTTTAAATGCTTCTATCTTTTGATACAGAAGCCTCAGATCACCCAAAGTCGGCATTTTTTCAAAATTTCAAAAGCCGAGTAGGGTCATACAACTTTACATTTTTAGGAAGTACATAGTTTCCGCTTTCCATTAATGTTTAAGTCTTGAAAATCCGATGAAAATTGTAGATGTAGTGCTAATTTGCACATACGATTTCTTTAAATGCTTCTATCTTTTGATACAGAAGCCTCAGACCACCCAAAGTCGGCATTTTTTCAAAATTTCAAAAGCCGAGTAGGGCCATACAACTATACATTTTTGGGAAGTACATACTTTCCGCTTTCCATTAATGTTTAAGTCTTGAAAATCGGATGAAAATTGTAGATGTAGTGCTAATTTGCACATACGATTTCTTTAAATGCTTCTATCTTTTGATACAGAAGCCTCAGATCACCCAAAGTCGGCATTTTTTCAAAATTTCAAAAGCCGAGTAGGGTCATACAACTTTACATTTTTAGGAAGTACATAGTTTCCGCTTTCCATTAATGTTTAAGTCTTGAAAATCCGATGAAAATTGTAGATGTAGTGCTAATTTGCACATACGATTTCTTTAAATGCTTCTATCTTTTGATACAGAAGCCTCAGACCACCCAAAGTCGGCATTTTTTCAAAATTTCAAAAGCCGAGTAGGGCCATACAACTATACATTTTTGGGAAGTACATACTTTCCGCTTTCCATTAATGTTTAAGTCTTGAAAATCGGATGAAAATTGTAGATGTAGTGCTAATTTGCACATACGATTTCTTTAAATGCTTCTATCTTTTGATACAGAAGCCTCAGACCACCCAAAGTCGGCATTTTTTCAAAATTTCAAAAGCCGAGTAGGGCCATACAACTATACATTTTTGGGAAGTACATACTTTCCGCTTTCCATTAATGTTTAAGTCTTGAAAATCGGATGAAAATTGTAGATGTAGTGCTAATTTGCACATACGATTTCTTAAAATGCTTCTATCTTTTGATACAGAAGCCTCAGACCACCCAAAGTCGGCATTTTTTCAAAATTTCAAAAGCCGAGTAGGGCCATGCAACTATACATTTTTGGGAAGTACATACTTTCCGCTTTCCATTAATGTTTAAGTCTTGAAAATCCGATGAAAATTGTAGATGTAGTGCTAATTTGCACATACGATTTCTTTAAATGCTTCTATCTTTTGATACAGAAGCCTCAGACCACCCAAAGTCGGAATTTTTTCAAAATTTCAAAAGCCAAGTAGGGCCATACAACTTTACATTTTTAGGAAGTACATAGTTTCCGCTTTCCATTAATGTTTAAGTCTTGAAAATCCGATGAAAATTGTAGATGTAGTGCTAATTTGCACATACGATTTCTTTAAATGCTTCTATCTTTTGATACAGAAGCCTCAGATCACCCAAAGTCGGCATTTTTTCAAAATTTCAAAAGCCGAGTAGGGTCATACAACTTTACATTTTTAGGAAGTACATACTTTCCGCTTTCCATTAATGTTTATGTCTTGAAAATCCGATGAAAATTGTAGATGTAGTGCTAATTTGCACATACGATTTCTTTAAATGCTTCTATCTTTTGATACAGAAGCCTCAGACCACCCAAAGTCGGCATTTTTTCAAAATTTCAAAAGCCGAGTAGGGTCATACAACTTTACATTTTTAGGAAGTACATAGTTTCCGCTTTCCATTAATGTTTAAGTCTTGAAAATCCGATGAAAATTGTAGATGTAGTGCTAATTTGCACATACGATTTCTTTAAATGCTTCTATCTTTTGATACAGAAGCCTCAGACCACCCAAAGTCGGCATTTTTTCAAAATTTCAAAAGCCGAGTAGGGTCATACAACTTTACATTTTTAGGAAGTACATAGTTTCCGCTTTCCATTAATGTTTAAGTCTTGAAAATCCGATGAAAATTGTAGATGTAGTGCTAATTTGCACATACGATTTCTTTAAATGCTTCTATCTTTTGATACAGAAGCCTCAGATCACCCAAAGTCGGCATTTTTTCAAAATTTCAAAAGCCGAGTAGGGTCATACAACTTTACATTTTTAGGAAGTACATACTTTCCGCTTTCCATTAATGTTTAAGTCTTGAAAATCCGATGAAAATTGTAGATGTAGTGCTAATTTGCACATACGATTTCTTTAAATGCTTCTATCTTTTGATACAGAAGCCTCAGACCACCCAAAGTCGGCATTTTTTCAAAATTTCAAAAGCCGAGTAGGGTCATACAACTTTACATTTTTAGGAAGTACATAGTTTCCGCTTTCCATTAATGTTTAAGTCTTGAAAATCCGATGAAAATTGTAGATGTAGTGCTAATTTGCACATACGATTTCTTTAAATGCTTCTATCTTTTGATACAGAAGCCTCAGACCACACAAAGTCGGCATTTTTTCAAAATTTCAAAAGCCGAGTAGGGTCATACAACTTTACATTTTTAGGAAGTACATAGTTTCCGCTTTCCATTAATGTTTAAGTCTTGAAAATCCGATGAAAATTGTAGATGTAGTGCTAATTTGCACATACGATTTCTTTAAATGCTTCTATCTTTTGATACAGAAGCCTCAGACCACCCAAAGTCGGCATTTTTTCAAAATTTCAAAAGCCGACTAGGGTCATACAACTTTACATTTTTAGGAAGTACATAGTTTCCGCTTTCCATTAATGTTTAAGTCTTGAAAATCCGATGAAAATTGTAGATGTAGTGCTAATTTGCACATACGATTTCTTTCAATGCTTCTATCTTTTGATACAGAAGCCTCAGATCACCCAAAGTCGGCATTTTTTCAAAATTTCAAAAGCCGAGTAGGGTCATACAACTTTACATTTTTAGGAAGTACATAGTTTCCGCTTTCCATTAATGTTTAAGTCTTGAAAATCCGATGAAAATTGTAGATGTAGTGCTAATTTGCACATACGATTTCTTTAAATGCTTCTATCTTTTGATACAGAAGCCTCAGATCACCCAAAGTCGGCATTTTTTCAAAATTTCAAAAGCCGAGTAGGGTCATACAACTTTACATTTTTAGGAAGTACATAGTTTCCGCTTTCCATTAATGTTTAAGTCTTGAAAATCCGATGAAAATTGTAGATGTAGTGCTAATTTGCACATACGATTTCTTTAAATGCTTCTACCTTTTGATACAGAAGCCTCAGATCACCCAAAGTCGACATTTTTTCAAAATTTCAAAAGCCGAGTAGGGTCATACAACTTTACATTTTTAGGAAGTACATAGTTTCCGCTTTCCATTAATGTTTAAGTCTTGAAAATCCGATGAAAATTGTAGATGTAGTGCTAATTTGCACATACGATTTCTTTAAATGCTTCTATCTTTTGATACAGAAGCCTCAGACCACCCAAAGTCGGCATTTTTTCAAAATTTCAAAAGCCGAGTAGGGTCATACAACTTTACATTTTTAGGAAGTACATAGTTTCCGCTTTCCATTAATGTTTAAGTCTTGAAAATCCGATGAAAATTGTAGATGTAGTGCTAATTTGCACATACGATTTCTTTAAATGCTTCTATCTTTTGATACAGAAGCCTCAGATCACCCAAAGTCGGCATTTTTTCAAAATTTCAAAAGCCGAGTAGGGTCATACAACTTTACATTTTTAGGAAGTACATAGTTTCCGCTTTCCATTAATGTTTAAGTCTTGAAAATCCGATGAAAATTGTAGATGTAGTGCTAATTTGCACATACGATTTCTTTAAATGCTTCTATCTTTTGATACAGAAGCCTCAGACCACCCAAAGTCGGCATTTTTTCAAAATTTCAAAAGCCGAGTAGGGTCATACAACTTTACATTTTTAGGAAGTACATAGTTTCCGCTTTCCATTAATGTTTAAGTCTTGAAAATCCGATGAAAATTGTAGATGTAGTGCTAATTTGCACATACGATTTCTTTAAATGCTTCTATCTTTTGATACAGAAGCCTCAGATCACCCAAAGTCGGCATTTTTTCAAAATTTCAAAAGCCGAGTAGGGTCATACAACTTTACATTTTTAGGAAGTACATAGTTTCCGCTTTCCATTAATGTTTAAGTCTTGAAAATCCGATGAAAATTGTAGATGTAGTGCTAATTTGCACATACGATTTCTTTAAATGCTTCTATCTTTTGATACAGAAGCCTCAGATCACCCAAAGTCGGAATATTTCAAAATTTCAAAAGCCGAGTAGGGTCATACAACTTTACATTTTTGGGAAGTACATAGTTTCCGCTTTCCATTAATGTTTAAGTCTTGAAAATCCGATGAAAATTGTAGATGTAGTGCTAATTTGCACATACGATTTCTTTAAATGCTTCTATCTTTTGATACAGAAGCCTCAGATCACCCAAAGTCGGCATTTTTTCAAAATTTCAAAAGCCGAGTAGGGTCATACAACTTTACATTTTTAGGAAGTACATAGTTTCCGCTTTCCATTAATGTTTAAGTCTTGAAAATCCGATGAAAATTGTAGATGTAGTGCTAATTTGCACATACGATTTCTTTAAATGCTTCTATCTTTTGATACAGAAGCCTCAGATCACCCAAAGTCGGCATTTTTTCAAAATTTCAAAAGCCGAGTAGGGTCATACAACTTTACATTTTTGGGAAGTACATAGTTTCCGCTTTCCATTAATGTTTAAGTCTTGAAAATCCGATGAAAATTGTAGATGTAGTGCTAATTTGCACATACGATTTCTTTAAATGCTTCTATCTTTTGATACAGAAGCCTCAGATCACCCAAAGTCGGCATTTTTTCAAAATTTCAAAAGCCGAGTAGGGTCATACAACTTTACATTTTTAGGAAGTACATAGTTTCCGCTTTCCATTAATGTTTAAGTCTTGAAAATCCGATGAAAATTGTAGATGTAGTGCTAATTTGCACATACGATTTCTTTAAATGCTTCTATCTTTTGATACAGAAGCCTCAGACCACCCAAAGTCGGCATTTTTTCAAAATTTCAAAAGCCGAGTAGGGTCATACAACTTTACATTTTTAGGAAGTACATAGTTTCCGCTTTCCATTAATGTTTAAGTCTTGAAAAGCCGATGAAAATTGTAGATGTAGTGCTAATTTGCACATACGATTTCTTTAAATGCTTCTATCTTTTGATACAGAAGCCTCAGACCACCCAAAGTCGGCATTTTTTCAAAATTTCAAAAGCCGAGTAGGGTCATACAACTTTACATTTTTGGGAAGTACATAGTTTCCGCTTTCCATTAATGTTTAAGTCTTGAAAATCCGATGAAAATTGTAGATGTAGTGCTAATTTGCACATACGATTTCTTTAAATGCTTCTATCTTTTGATACACCGAAAGCCTCAGACCACCCAAAGTCGGCATTTTTTCAAAATTTCAAAAGCCGAGTAGGGTCATACAACTTTACATTTTTAGGAAAGTACATAGTTTCCGCTTTCCATTAATGTTTAAGTCTTGAAAATCCGATGAAAATTGTAGATGTAGTGCTAATTTGCACATACGATTTCTTTAAAATGCTTCTATCTTTTGATACAGAAGCCTCAGACCACCCAAAGTCGGCATTTTTTTCAAAATTTCAAAAGCCGAGTAGGGTCATACAACTTTACATTTTTAGGAAGTACATAGTTTCCGCTTTCCATTAATGTTTAAGTCTTGAAAATCCGATGAAAATTGTAGATGTAGTGCTAATTTGCACATACGATTTCTTTAAATGCTTCTATCTTTTGATACAGAAGCCTCAGACCACCCAAAGTCGGCATTTTTTCAAAATTTCAAAAGCCGAGTAGGGTCATACAACTTTACATTTTTAGGAAGTACATAGTTTCCGCTTTCCATTAATGTTTAAGTCTTGAAAATCCGATGAAAATTGTAGATGTAGTGCTAATTTGCACATACGATTTCTTTAAATGCTTCTATCTTTTGATACAGAAGCCTCAGATCACCCAAAGTCGGCATTTTTTCAAAATTTCAAAAGCCGAGTAGGGTCATACAACTTTACATTTTTAGGAAGTACATAGTTTCCGCTTTCCATTAATGTTTAAGTCTTGAAAATCCGATGAAAATTGTAGATGTAGTGCTAATTTGCACATACGATTTCTTTAAATGCTTCTATCTTTTGATACAGAAGCCTCAGATCACCCAAAGTCGGCATTTTTTCAAAATTTCAAAAGCCGAGTAGGGTCATACAACTTTACATTTTTAGGAAGTACATAGTTTCCGCTTTCCATTAATGTTTAAGTCTTGAAAATCCGATGAAAATTGTAGATGTAGTGCTAATTTGCACATACGATTTCTTTAAATGCTTCTATCTTTTGATACAGAAGCCTCAGACCACCCAAAGTCGGCATTTTTTCAAAATTTCAAAAGCCGAGTAGGGTCATACAACTTTACATTTTTAGGAAGTACATAGTTTCCGCTTTCCATTAATGTTTAAGTCTTGAAAATCCGATGAAAATTGTAGATGTAGTGCTAATTTGCACATACGATTTCTTTAAATGCTTCTATCTTTTGATACAGAAGCCTCAGATCACCCAAAGTCGGCATTTTTTCAAAATTTCAAAAGCCGAGTAGGGTCATACAACTTTACATTTTTGGGAAGTACATAGTTTCCGCTTTCCATTAATGTTTAAGTCTTGAAAATCCGATGAAAATTGTAGATGTAGTGCTAATTTGCACATACGATTTCTTTAAATGCTTCTATCTTTTGATACAGAAGCCTCAGATCACCCAAAGTCGGCATTTTTTCAAAATTTCAAAAGCCGAGTAGGGTCATACAACTTTACATTTTTAGGAAGTACATAGTTTCCGCTTTCCATTAATGTTTAAGTCTTGAAAATCCGATGAAAATTGTAGATGTAGTGCTAATTTGTACATACGATTTCTTTAAATGCTTCTATCTTTTGATACAGAAGCCTCAGACCACCCAAAGTCGGCATTTTTTCAAAATTTCAAAAGCCGAGTAGGGTCATACAACTTTACATTTTTAGGAAGTACATAGTTTCCGCTTTCCATTAATGTTTAAGTCTTGAAAAGCCGATGAAAATTGTAGATGTAGTGCTAATTTGCACATACGATTTCTTTAAATGCTTCTATCTTTTGATACAGAAGCCTCAGACCACCCAAAGTCGGCATTTTTTCAAAATTTCAAAAGCCGAGTAGGGTCATACAACTTTACATTTTTGGGAAGTACATAGTTTTCGCTTTCCATTAATGTTTAAGTCTTGAAAATCCGATGAAAATTGTAGATGTAGTGCTAATTTGCACATACGATTTCTTTAAATGCTTCTATCTTTTGATACAGAAGCCTCAGACCACCCAAAGTCGGCATTTTTTCAAAATTTCAAAAGCCGAGTAGGGTCATACAACTTTACATTTTTAGGAAGTACATAGTTTCCGCTTTCCATTAATGTTTAAGTCTTGAAAATCCGATGAAAATTGTAGATGTAGTGCTAATTTGCACATACGATTTCTTTAAATGCTTCTATCTTTTGATACAGAAGCCTCAGACCACCCAAAGTCGGCATTTTTTCAAAATTTCAAAAGCCGAGTAGGGTCATACAACTTTACATTTTTAGGAAGTACATAGTTTCCGCTTTCCATTAATGTTTAAGTCTTGAAAATCCGATGAAAATTGTAGATGTAGTGCTAATTTGCACATACGATTTCTTTAAATGCTTCTATCTTTTGATACAGAAGCCTCAGACCACCCAAAGTCGGCATTTTTTCAAAATTTCAAAAGCCGAGTAGGGTCATACAACTTTACATTTTTAGGAAGTACATAGTTTCCGCTTTCCATTAATGTTTAAGTCTTGAAAATCCGATGAAAATTGTAGATGTAGTGCTAATTTGCACATACGATTTCTTTAAATGCTTCTATCTTTTGATACAGAAGCCTCAGACCACCCAAAGTCGGCATTTTTTCAAAATTTCAAAAGCCGAGTAGGGTCATACAACTTTACATTTTTAGGAAGTACATAGTTTCCGCTTTCCATTAATGTTTAAGTCTTGAAAATCCGATGAAAATTGTAGATGTAGTCCTAATTTGCACATACGATTTCTTTAAATGCTTCTATCTTTTGATACAGAAGCCTCAGATCACCCAAAGTCGGCATTTTTTCAAAATTTCAAAAGCCGAGTAGGGTCATACAACTTTACATTTTTAGGAAGTACATACTTTCCGCTTTCCATTAATGTTTAAGTCTTGAAAATCCGATGAAAATTGTAGATGTAGTGCTAATTTGCACATACGATTTCTTTAAATGCTTCTATCTTTTGATACAGAAGCCTCAGACCACCCAAAGTCGGCATTTTTTCAAAATTTCAAAAGCCGAGTAGGGTCATACAACTTTACATTTTTAGGAAGTACATAGTTTCCGCTTTCCATTAATGTTTAAGTCTTGAAAATCCGATGAAAATTGTAGATGTAGTGCTAATTTGCACATACGATTTCTTTAAATGCTTCTATCTTTTGATACAGAAGCCTCAGACCACCCAAAGTCGGCATTTTTTCAAAATTTCAAAAGCCGAGTAGGGTCATACAACTTTACATTTTTAGGAAGTACATAGTTTCCGCTTTCCATTAATGTTTAAGTCTTGAAAATCCGATGAAAATTGTAGATGTAGTGCTAATTTGCACATACGATTTCTTTAAATGCTTCTATCTTTTGATACAGAAGCCTCAGATCACCCAAAGTCGGCATTTTTTTAAAATTTCAAAAGCCTAGTAGGGTCATACAACTTTACATTTTTAGGAAGTACATAGTTTCCGCTTTCCATTAATGTTTAAGTCTTGAAAATCCGATGAAAATTGTAGATGTAGTGCTAATTTGCACATACGATTTCTTTAAATGCTTCTATCTTTTGATACAGAAGCCTCAGACCACCCAAAGTCGGCATTTTTTCAAAATTTCAAAAGCCGAGTAGGGTCATACAACTTTACATTTTTAGGAAGTACATAGTTTCCGCTTTCCATTAATGTTTAAGTCTTGAAAATCCGATGAAAATTGTAGATGTAGTGCTAATTTGCACATACGATTTCTTTAAATGCTTCTATCTTTTGATACAGAAGCCTCAGACCACCCAAAGTCGGCATTTTTTCAAAATTTCAAAAGCCGAGTAGGGTCATACAACTTTACATTTTTAGGAAGTACATAGTTTCCGCTTTCCATTAATGTTTAAGTCTTGAAAATCCGATGAAAATTGTAGATGTAGTGCTAATTTGCACATACGATTTCTTTAAATGCTTCTATCTTTTGATACAGAAGCCTCAGACCACCCAAAGTCGGCATTTTTTCAAAATTTCAAAAGCCGAGTAGGGTCATACAACTTTACATTTTTAGGAAGTACATAGTTTCCGCTTTCCATTAATGTTTAAGTCTTGAAAATCCGATGAAAATTGTAGATGTAGTGCTAATTTGCACATACGATTTCTTTAAATGCTTCTATCTTTTGATACAGAAGCCTCAGACCACCCAAAGTCGGCATTTTTTCAAAATTTCAAAAGCCGAGTAGGGTCATACAACTTTACATTTTTAGGAAGTACATAGTTTCCGCTTTCCATTAATGTTTAAGTCTTGAAAATCCGATGAAAATTGTAGATGTAGTGCTAATTTGCACATACGATTTCTTTAAATGCTTCTATCTTTTGATACAGAAGCCTCAGATCACCCAAAGTCGGCATTTTTTTAAAATTTCAAAAGCCGAGTAGGGTCATACAACTTTACATTTTTAGGAAGTACATAGTTTCCGCTTTCCATTAATGTTTAAGTCTTGAAAATCCGATGAAAATTGTAGATGTAGTGCTAATTTGCACATACGATTTCTTTAAATGCTTCTATCTTTTGATACAGAAGCCTCAGACCACCCAAAGTCGGCATTTTTTCAAAATTTCAAAAGCCGAGTAGGGTCATACAACTTTACATTTTTAGGAAGTACATAGTTTCCGCTTTCCATTAATGTTTAAGTCTTGAAAATCCGATGAAAATTGTAGATGTAGTGCTAATTTGCACATACGATTTCTTTAAATGCTTCTATCTTTTGATACAGAAGCCTCAGACCACCCAAAGTCGGCATTTTTTCAAAATTTCAAAAGCCGAGTAGGGTCATACAACTTTACATTTTTGGGAAGTACATAGTTTCCGCTTTCCATTAATGTTTAAGTCTTGAAAATCCGATGAAAATTGTAGATGTAGTGCTAATTTGCACATACGATTTCTTTAAATGCTTCTATCTTTTGATACAGAAGCCTCAGACCACCCAAAGTCGGCATTTTTTCAAAATTTCAAAAGCCGAGTAGGGTCATACAACTTTACATTTTTGGGAAGTACATACTTTCCGCTTTCCATTAATGTTTAAGTCTTGAAAATCCGATGAAAATTGTAGATGTAGTGCTAATTTGCACATACGATTTCTTTAAATGCTTCTATCTTTTGATACAGAAGCCTCAGATCACCCAAAGTCGGCATTTTTTTTAAATTTCAAAACCCGAGTAGGGTCATACAACTTTACATTTTTGGGAAGTACATACTTTCCGCTTTCCATTAATGTTTAAGTCTTGAAAATCCGATGAAAATTGTAGACGTAGTGCTAATTTGCACATACGATTTCTTTAAATGCTTCTATCTTTTGAAACAGAAGCCTCAGACCACCCAAAGTCGGCATTTTTTCAAAATTTCAAAAGCCGAGTAGGGCCATACAACTATACATTTTTGGAAAGTACATAGTTTCCGCTTTCCATTAATGTTTAAGTCTTGAAAATCCGATGAAAATTGTAGATGTAGTGCTAATTTGCACATACGATTTCTTTAAATGCTTCTATCTTTTGATACAGAAGCCTCAGATCACCCAAAATCGGCATTTTTTCAAAATTTCAAAAGCCAAGTAGGGCCATACAACTATACATTTTTGGAAAGTACATAGTTTCCGCTTTCCATTAATGTTTAAGTCTTGAAAATCCGATGAAAATTGTAGATGTAGTGCTAATTTGCACATACGATTTCTTAAAATGCTTCTATCTTTTGAAACAGAAGCCTCAGACCACCCAAAGTCGGCATTTTTTCAAAATTTCAAAAGCCAAGTAGGGTCATACAACTTTACATTTTTGGGAAGTACATAGTTTCCGCTTTCCATTAATGTTTAAGTCTTGAAAATCCGATGAAAATTGTAGATGTAGTGCTAATTTGCACATACGATTTCTTAAAATGCTTCTATCTTTTGAAACAGAAGCCTCAGACCACCCAAAGTCGGCATTTTTTCAAAATTTCAAAAGCCAAGTAGGGTCATACAACTTTACATTTTTGGGAAGTACATAGTTTCCGCTTTCCATTAATGTTTAAGTCTTGAAAATCCGATGAAAATTGTAGATGTAGTGCTAATTTGCACATACGATTTCTTAAAATGCTTCTATCTTTTGAAACAGAAGCCTCAGACCACCCAAAGTCGGCATTTTTTCAAAATTTCAAAAGCCGAGTAGGGTCATACAACTTTACATTTTTGGGAAGTACATAGTTTCCGCTTTCCATTAATGTTTAAGTCTTGAAAATCCGACGAAAATTGTAGATGTAGTGCTAATTTGCACATACGATTTCTTTAAATGCTTCTATCTTTTGAAACAGAAGCCTCAGACCACCCAAAGTCGGCATTTTTTCAAAATTTCAAAAGCCAAGTAGGGTCATACAACTTTACATTTTTGGGAAGTACATAGTTTCCCGCTTTCCATTAATGTTTAAGTCTTGAAAATCCGATGAAAATTGTAGATGTAGTGCTAATTTGCACATACGATTTCTTAAAATGCTTCTATCTTTTGAAACAGAAGCCTCAGACCACCCAAAGTCGGCATTTTTTCAAAATTTCAAAAGCCAAGTAGGGTCATACAACTTTACATTTTTGGGAAGTACATAGTTTCCGCTTTCCATTAATGTTTAAGTCTTGAAAATCCGATGAAAATTGTAGATGTAGTGCTAATTTGCACATACGATTTCTTAAAATGCTTCTATCTTTTGAAACAGAAGCCTCAGACCACCCAAAGTCGGCATTTTTTCAAAATTTCAAAAGCAAAGTAGGGTCATACAACTTTACATTTTTGGGAAGTACATAGTTTCCGCTTTCCATTAATGTTTAAGTCTTGAAAATCCGATGAAAATTGTAGATGTAGTGCTAATTTGCACATACGATTTCTTTAAATGCTTCTATCTTTTGATACAGAAGCCTCAGACCACCCAAAGTCGGCATTTTTTCAAAATTTCAAAAGCCAAGTAGGGTCATACAACTTTACATTTTTGGGAAGTACATAGTTTCCGCTTTCCATTAATGTTTAAGTCTTGAAAATCCGATGAAAATTGTAGATGTAGTGCTAATTTGCACATACGATTTCTTAAAATGCTTCTATCTTTTGAAACAGAAGCCTCAGACCACCCAAAGTCGGCATTTTTTCAAAATTTCAAAAGCCGAGTAGGGTCATACAACTTTACATTTTTGGGAAGTACATAGTTTCCGCTTTCCATTAATGTTTAAGTCTTGAAAATCCGACGAAAATTGTAGATGTAGTGCTAATTTGCACATACGATTTCTTAAAATGCTTCTATCTTTTGAAACAGAAGCCTCAGACCACCCAAAGTCGGCATTTTTTCAAAATTTCAAAAGCCGAGTAGGGTCATACAACTTTACATTTTTGGGAAGTACATAGTTTCCGCTTTCCATTAATGTTTAAGTCTTGAAAATCCGACGAAAATTGTAGATGTAGTGCTAATTTGCACATACGATTTCTTTAAATGCTTCTATCTTTTGATACAGAAGCTTCAGACCACCCAAAGTCGGCATTTTTTCAAAATTTCAAAAGCCGAGTAGGGTCATACAACTTTACATTTTTGGGAAGTACATAGTTTCCGCTTTCCATTAATGTTTAAGTCTTGAAAATCCGACGAAAATTGTAGATGTAGTGCTAATTTGCACATACGATTTCTTTAAATGCTTCTATCTTTTGAAACAGAAGCCTCAGACCACCCAAAGTCGGCATTTTTTCAAAATTTCAAAAGCCGAGTAGGGTCATACAACTTTACATTTTTGGGAAGTACATAGTTTCCGCTTTCCATTAATGTTTAAGTCTTGAAAATCCGACGAAAATTGTAGATGTAGTGCTAATTTGCACATACGATTTCTTAAAATGCTTCTATCTTTTGAAACAGAAGCCTCAGACCACCCAAAGTCGGCATTTTTTCAAAATTTCAAAAGCCGAGTAGGGTCATACAACTTTACATTTTTGGGAAGTACATAGTTTCCGCTTTCCATTAATGTTTAAGTCTTGAAAATCCGACGAAAATTGTAGATGTAGTGCTAATTTGCACATACGATTTCTTTAAATGCTTCTATCTTTTGAAACAGAAGCCTCAGACCACCCAAAGTCGGCATTTTTTCAAAATTTCAAAAGCCGAGTAGGGTCATACAACTTTACATTTTTGGGAAGTACATAGTTTCCGCTTTCCATTAATGTTTAAGTCTTGAAAATCCGACGAAAATTGTAGATGTAGTGCTAATTTGCACATACGATTTCTTAAAATGCTTCTATCTTTTGAAACAGAAGCCTCAGACCACCCAAAGTCGGCATTTTTTCAAAATTTCAAAAGCCGAGTAGGGTCATACAACTTTACATTTTTGGGAAGTACATAGTTTCCGCTTTCCATTAATGTTTAAGTCTTGAAAATCCGACGAAAATTGTAGATGTAGTGCTAATTTGCACATACGATTTCTTTAAATGCTTCTATCTTTTGAAACAGAAGCCTCAGACCACCCAAAGTCGGCATTTTTTCAAAATTTCAAAAGCCGAGTAGGGTCATACAACTTTACATTTTTGGAAGTACATAGTTTCCGCTTTCCATTAATGTTTAAGTCTTGAAAATCCGATGAAAATTGTAGATGTAGTGCTAATTTGCACATACGATTTCTTAAAATGCTTCTATCTTTTGAAACAGAAGCCTCAGACCACCCAAAGTCGGCATTTTTTCAAAATTTCAAAAGCCGAGTAGGGTCATACAACTTTACATTTTTGGGAAGTACATAGTTTCCGCTTTCCATTAATGTTTAAGTCTTGAAAATCCGACGAAAATTGTAGATGTAGTGCTAATTTGCACATACGATTTCTTTAAATGCTTCTATCTTTTGATACAGAAGCCTCAGACCACCCAAATTCGGCATTTTTTCAAAATTTCAAAAGCCGAGTAGGGTCATACAACTTTACAGTTTTGGAAGTACATAGTTTCCGCTTTCCATTAATGTTTAAGTCTTGAAAATCCGATGAAAATTGTAGATGTAGTGCTAATTTGCACATACGATTTCTTTAAATGCTTCTATCTTTTGATACAGAAGCCTCAGACCACCCAAAGTCGGCATTTTTTCAAAATTTCAAAAGCCGAGTAGGGTCATACAACTTTACATTTTTGGGAAGCACATAGTTTCCGCTTTCCATTAATGTTTAAGTCTTGAAAATCCGACGAAAATTGTAGATGTAGTGCTAATTTGCACATACGATTTCTTTAAATGCTTCTATCTTTTGATACAGAAGCCTCAGACCACCCAAATTCGGCATTTTTTCAAAATTTCAAAAGCCAAGTAGGGTCATACAACTTTACAGTTTTGGAAGTACATAGTTTCCGCTTTCCATTAATGTTTAAGTCTTGAAAATCCGATGAAAATTGTAGATGTAGTGCTAATTTGCACATACGATTTCTTAAAATGCTTCTATCTTTTGAAACAGAAGCCTCAGACCACCCAAATTCGGCATTTTTTCAAAATTTCAAAAGCCAAGTAGGGTCATACAACTTTACAGTTTTGGAAGTACATAGTTTCCGCTTTCCATTAATGTTTAAGTCTTGAAAATCCGATGAAAATTGTAGATGTAGTGCTAATTTGCACATACGATTTCTTAAAATGCTTCTATCTTTTGAAACAGAAGCCTCAGACCACCCAAATTCGGCATTTTTTCAAAATTTCAAAAGCCGAGTAGGGTCATACAACTTTACATTTTTGGGAAGTACATAGTTTCCGCTTTCCATTAATGTTTAAGTCTTGAAAATCCGACGAAAATTGTAGATGTAGTGCTAATTTGCACATACGATTTCTTAAAATGCTTCTATCTTTTGAAACAGAAGCCTCAGACCACCCAAATTCGGCATTTTTTCAAAATTTCAAAAGCCGAGTAGGGTCATACAACTTTACAGTTTTGGAAGTACATAGTTTCCGCTTTCCATTAATGTTTAAGTCTTGAAAATCCGATGAAAATTGTAGATGTAGTGCTAATTTGCACATACGATTTCTTTAAATGCTTCTATCTTTTGATACAGAAGCCTCAGACCACCCAAAGTCGGCATTTTTTCAAAATTTCAAAAGCCAAGTAGGGTCATACAACTTTACATTTTTGGGAAGTACATAGTTTCCGCTTTCCATTAATGTTTAAGTCTTGAAAATCCGATGAAAATTGTAGATGTAGTGCTAATTTGCACATACGATTTCTTAAAATGCTTCTATCTTTTGAAACAGAAGCCTCAGACCACCCAAAGTCGGCATTTTTTCAAAATTTCAAAAGCCGAGTAGGGTCATACAACTATACATTTTTGGGAATTACATAGTTTCCGCTTTCCATTAATGTTTAAGTCTTGAAAATCCGACGAAAATTGTAGATGTAGTGCTAATTTGCACATACGATTTCTTAAAATGCTTCTATCTTTTGAAACAGAAGCCTCAGACCACCCAAATTCGGCATTTTTTCAAAATTTCAAAAGCCGAGTAGGGTCATACAACTTTACAGTTTTGGAAGTACATAGTTTCCGCTTTCCATTAATGTTTAAGTCTTGAAAATCGGACGAAAATTGTAGATGTAGTGCTAATTTGCACATACGATTTCTTAAAATGCTTCTATCTTTTGAAACAGAAGCCTCAGACCACCCAAATTTGGCATTTTTTCAAAATTTCAAAAGCCGAGTAGGGTCATACAACTTTACATTTTTGGGAAGTACATAGTTTCCGCTTTCCATTAATGTTTAAGTCTTGAAAATCCGACGAAAATTGTAGATGTAGTGCTAATTTGCACATACGATTTCTTAAAATGCTTCTATCTTTTGAAACAGAAGCCTCAGACCACCCAAAGTCGGCATTTTTTCAAAATTTCAAAAGCCGAGTAGGGTCATACAACTTTACAGTTTTGGAAGTACATAGTTTCCGCTTTCCATTAATGTTTAAGTCTTGAAAATCCGACGAAAATTGTAGATGTAGTGCTAATTTGCACATACGATTTCTTAAAATGCTTCTATCTTTTGAAACAGAAGCCTCAGACCACCCAAATTCGGCATTTTTTCAAAATTTCAAAAGCCGAGTAGGGTCATACAACTTTACAGTTTTGGAAGTACATAGTTTCCGCTTTCCATTAATGTTTAAGTCTTGAAAATCCGACGAAAATTGTAGATGTAGTGCTAGTTTGCACATACGATTTCTTAAAATGCTTCTATCTTTTGAAACAGAAGCCTCAGACCACCCAAATTCGGCATTTTTTCAAAATTTCAAAAGCCGAGTAGGGTCATACAACTTTACAGTTTTGGAAGTACATAGTTTCCGCTTTCCATTAATGTTTAAGTCTTGAAAATCCGATGAAAATTGTAGATGTAGTGCTAATTTGCACATACGATTTCTTTAAATGCTTCTATCTTTTGATACAGAAGCCTCAGACCACCCAAAGTCGGCATTTTTTCAAAATTTCAAAAGCCGAGTAGGGTCATACAACTTTACATTTTTGGGAAGTACATAGTTTCCGCTTTCCATTAATGTTTAAGTCTTGAAAATCCGACGAAAATTGTAGATGTAGTGCTAATTTGCACATACGATTTCTTTAAATGCTTCTATCTTTTGATACAGAAGCCTCAGACCACCCAAAGTCGGCATTTTTTCAAAATTTCAAAAGCCAAGTAGGGTCATACAACTTTACATTTTTGGGAAGTACATAGTTTCCGCTTTCCATTAATGTTTAAGTCTTGTAAATCCGATGAAAATTGTAGATGTAGTGCTAATTTGCACATACGATTTCTTAAAATGCTTCTATCTTTTGAAACAGAAGCCTCAGACCACCCAAAGTCGGCATTTTTTCAAAATTTCAAAAGCCGAGTAGGGTCATACAACTTTACATTTTTGGGAAGTACATAGTTTCCGCTTTCCATTAATGTTTAAGTCTTGAAAATCCGACGAAAATTGTAGATGTAGTGCTAATTTGCACATACGATTTCTTTAAATGCTTCTATCTTTTGATACAGAAGCCTCAGACCACCCAAATTCGGCATTTTTTCAAAATTTCAAAAGCCGAGTAGGGTCATACAACTTTACAGTTTTGGAAGTACATAGTTTCCGCTTTCCATTAATGTTTAAGTCTTGAAAATCCGATGAAAATTGTAGATGTAGTGCTAATTTGCACATACGATTTCTTTAAATGCTTCTATCTTTTGATACAGAAGCCTCAGACCACCCAAATTCGGCATTTTTTCAAAATTTCAAAAGCCGAGTAGGGTCATACAACTTTACAGTTTTGGAAGTACATAGTTTCCGCTTTCCATTAATGTTTAAGTCTTGAAAATCCGATGAAAATTGTAGATGTAGTGCTAATTTGCACATACGATTTCTTTAAATGCTTCTATCTTTTGATACAGAAGCCTCAGACCACCCAAAGTCGGCATTTTTTCAAAATTTCAAAAGCCGAGTAGGGTCATACAACTTTACATTTTTGGGAAGTACATAGTTTCCGCTTTCCATTAATGTTTAAGTCTTGAAAATCCGACGAAAATTGTAGATGTAGTGCTAATTTGCACATACGATTTCTTTAAATGCTTCTATCTTTTGATACAGAAGCCTCAGACCACCCAAATTCGGCATTTTTTCAAAATTTCAAAAGCCGAGTAGGGTCATACAACTTTACAGTTTTGGAAGTACATAGTTTCCGCTTTCCATTAATGTTTAAGTCTTGAAAATCCGATGAAAATTGTAGATGTAGTGCTAATTTGCACATACGATTTCTTTAAATGCTTCTATCTTTTGATACAGAAGCCTCAGACCACCCAAATTCGGCATTTTTTCAAAATTTCAAAAGCCGAGTAGGGTCATACAACTTTACAGTTTTGGAAGTACATAGTTTCCGCTTTCCATTAATGTTTAAGTCTTGAAAATCCGATGAAAATTGTAGATGTAGTGCTAATTTGCACATACGATTTCTTTAAATGCTTCTATCTTTTGATACAGAAGCCTCAGACCACCCAAAGTCGGCATTTTTTCAAAATTTCAAAAGCCAAGTAGGGCCATACAACTATACATTTTTGGGAAGTACATACTTTCCGCTTTCCATTAATGTTTAAGTCTTGAAAATCCGATGAAAATTGTAGATGTAGTGCTAATTTGCACATACGATTTCTTTAGATGCTTCTATCTTTTGATACAGAAGCCTCAGACCACCCAAAGTCGGCATTTTTTCAAAATTTCAAAAGCCGAGTAGGGTCATACAAATATACATTTTTGGGAAGTACATAGTTTCCGCTTTCCATTAATGTTTAAGTCTTGAAAATCCGATGAAAATTGTAGATGTAGTGCTAATTTGCACATACGATTTCTTTAGATGCTTCTGTCTTTTGATACAGAAGCCTCAGACCACCCAAAGTCGGCATTTTTTCAAAATTTCAAAAGCCGAGTAGGGTCATACAACTATACATTTTTGGGAAGTACATAGTTTCCGCTTTCCATTAATGTTTAAGTCTTGAAAATCCGATGAAAATTGTAGATGTAGTGCTAATTTGCACATACGATTTCTTTAGATGCTTCTATCTTTTGATACAGAAGCCTCAGACCACCCAAAGTCGGCATTTTTTCAAAATTTCAAAAGCCGAGTAGGGTCATACAACTATACATTTTTGGGAAGTACATAGTTTCCGCTTTCCATTAATGTTTAAGTCTTGAAAATCCGATGAAAATTGTAGATGTAGTGCTAATTTGCACATACGATTTCTTTAAATGCTTCTATCTTTTGATACAGAAGCCTCAGACCACCCAAAGTCGGCATTTTTTAAAAATTTTAAAAGCCAAGTAGGGCCATACAACTATACATTTTTGGAAAGAACGTAGTTTTCGCTTTCCACTAGTGTTTAAATCTTGAAAATCGGATGAAAATTTTAGATGTAGTGCTAATTTGCACATACGATTTCTTAAAATGCTTCTATCTTTTGATACAGAAGCCTCAGACCACCCAAAGTCGGCATTTTTTCAAAATTTCAAAAGCCGAGTAGGGTCATACAACTTTACATTTTTGGGAAGTACATAGTTTCCGCTCTCCATTAATGTTTAAGTCTTGAAAATCCGATGAAAATTGTAGATGTAGTGCTAATTTGCACATACGATTTCTTAAAATGCTTCTATCTTTTGAAACAGAAGCCTCAGACCACCCAAAGTCGGCATTTTTTCAAAATTTCAAAAGCCGAGTAGGGTCATACAACTTTACATTTTTGGGAAGTACATAGTTTCCGCTTTCCATTAATGTTTAAGTCTTGAAAATCCGATGAAAATTGTAGATGTAGTGCTAATTTGCACATACGATTTCTTAAAATGCTTCTATCTTTTGATACAGAAGCCTCAGACCACCCAAAGTCGGCATTTTTTCAAAATTTCAAAAGCCGAGTAGGGTCATACAACTTTACATTTTTGGGAAGTACATAGTTTCCGCTTTCCATTAATGTTTAAGTCTTGAAAATCCGATGAAAATTGTAGATGTAGTGCTAATTTGTACATACGATTTCTTTAAATGCTTCTATCTTTTGATACAGAAGCCTCAGACCACCCAAAGTCGGAATTTTTTCAAAATTTCAAAAGCCGAGTAGGGCCATACAACTATACATTTTTGGGAAGTACATACTTTCCGCTTTCCATTAATGTTTAAGTCTTGAAAATCCGATGAAAATTGTAGATGTAGTGCTAATTTGCACATACGATTTCTTTAAATGCTTCTATCTTTTGATACAGAAGCCTCAGACCACCCAAAGTCGGCATTTTTTCAAAATTTCAAAAGCCGAGTAGGGTCATACAACTTTACATTTTTGGGAAGTACATAGTTTCCGCTTTCCATTAATGTTTAAGTCTTGAAAATCCGATGAAAATTGTAGATGTAGTGCTAATTTGCACATACGATTTCTTTAAATGCTTCTATCTTTTGATACAGAAGCCTCAGACCACCCAAAGTCGGCATTTTTTCAAAATTTCAAAAGCCGAGTAGGGACATACAACTTTACATTTTTGGGAAGTACATAGTTTCCGCTTTCCATTAATGTTTAAGTCTTGAAAATCCGATGAAAATTGTAGATGTAGTGCTAATTTGCACATACGATTTCTTTAAATGCTTCTATCTTTTGATACAGAAGCCTCAGACCACCCAAAGTCGGCATTTTTTCAAAATTTCAAAAGCCAAGTAGGGCCATACAACTATACATTTTTGGGAAGTACATAGTTTCCGCTTTCCATTAATGTTTAAGTCTTGAAAATCCGATGAAAATTGTAGATGTAGTGCTAATTTGCACATACGATTTCTTAAAATGCTTCTATCTTTTGATACAGAAGCCTCAGACCACCCAAAGTCGGCATTTTTTCAAAATTTCAAAAGCCGAGTAGGGTCATACAACTTTACATTTTTGGGAAGTACATAGTTTCCGCTTTCCATTAATGTTTAAGTCTTGAAAATCCGATGAAAATTGTAGATGTAGTGCTAATTTGCACATACGATTTCTTTAAATGCTTCTATCTTTTGATACAGAAGCCTCAGACCACCCAAAGTCGGCATTTTTTCAAAATTTCAAAAGCCAAGTAGGGTCATACAACTTTACATTTTTGGGAAGTACATAGTTTCCGCTTTCCATTAATGTTTAAGTCTTGAAAATCCGATGAAAATTGTAGATGTAGTGCTAATTTGCACATACGATTTCTTTAAATGCTTCTATCTTTTGATACAGAAGCCTCAGACCACCCAAAGTCGGCATTTTTGCAAAATTTCAAAAGCCAAGTAGGGTCATACAACTTTACATTTTTGGGAAGTACATAGTTTCCGCTTTCCATTAATGTTTAAGTCTTGAAAATCCGATGAAAATTGTAGATGTAGTGCTAATTTGCACATACGATTTCTTTAAATGCTTCTATCTTTTGATACAGAAGCCTCAGACCACCCAAAGTCGGCATTTTTTCAAAATTTCAAAAGCCAAGTAGGGTCATACAACTTTACATTTTTGGGAAGTACATAGTTTCCGCTTTCCATTAATGTTTAAGTCTTGAAAATCCGATGAAAATTGTAGATGTAGTGCTAATTTGCACATACGATTTCTTTAAATGCTTCTATCTTTTGATACAGAAGCCTCAGACCACCCAAAGTCGGCATTTTTGCAAAATTTCAAAAGCCAAGTAGGGTCATACAACTTTACATTTTTGGGAAGTACATAGTTTCCGCTTTCCATTAATGTTTAAGTCTTGAAAATCCGATGAAAATTGTAGATGTAGTGCTAATTTGCACATACGATTTCTTTAAATGCTTCTATCTTTTGATACAGAAGCCTCAGACCACCCAAAGTCGGCATTTTTTCAAAATTTCAAAAGCCAAGTAGGGTCATACAACTTTACATTTTTGGGAAGTACATAGTTTCCGCTTTCCATTAATGTTTAAGTCTTGAAAATCCGATGAAAATTGTAGATGTAGTGCTAATTTGCACACACGATTTCTTTAAATGCTTCTATCTTTTGATACAGAAGCCTCAGACCACCCAAAGTCGGCATTTTTTCAAAATTTCAAAAGCCAAGTAGGGTCATACAACTTTACATTTTTGGGAAGTACATAGTTTCCGCTTTCCATTAATGTTTAAGTCTTGAAAATCCGATGAAAATTGTAGATGTAGTGCTAATTTGCACACACGATTTCTTTAAATGCTTCTATCTTTTGATACAGACGCCTCAGACCACCCAAAGTCGGCATTTTTTTCAAAATTTCAAAAGCCAAGTAGGGTCATACAACTTTACATTTTTGGGAAGTACATAGTTTCCGCTTTCCATTAATGTTTAAGTCTTGAAAATCCGATGAAAATTGTAGATGTAGTGCTAATTTGCACATACGATTTCTTTAAATGCTTCTATCTTTTGATACAGAAGCCTCAGACCACCCAAAGTCGGCATTTTTGCAAAATTTCAAAAGCCAAGTAGGGTCATACAACTTTACATTTTTGGGAAGTACATAGTTTCCGCTTTCCATTAATGTTTAAGTCTTGAAAATCCGATGAAAATTGTAGATGTAGTGCTAATTTGCACATATGATTTCTTAAAATGCTTCTATCTTTTGAAACAGAAGCCTCAGACCACCCAAAGTCGGCATTTTTTCAAAATTTCAAAAGCCAAGTAGGGTCATACAACTTTACATTTTTGGGAAGTACATAGTTTCCGCTTTCCATTAATGTTTAAGTCTTGAAAATCCGATGAAAATTGTAGATGTAGTGCTAATTTGCACATACGATTTCTTAAAATGCTTCTATCTTTTGAAACAGAAGCCTCAGACCACCCAAAGTCGGCATTTTTTCAAAATTTCAAAAGCCAAGTAGGGTCATACAACTTTACATTTTTGGGAAGTACATAGTTTCCGCTTTCCATTAATGTTTAAGTCTTGAAAATCCGATGAAAATTGTAGATGTAGTGCTAATTTGCACATACGATTTCTTTAGATGCTTCTATCTTTTGATACAGAAGCCTCAGACCACCCAAAGTCGGCATTTTTTCAAAAGCCGAGTAGGGTCATACAACTTTACATTTTTGGGAAGTACATAGTTTCCGCTTTCCATTAATGTTTAAGTCTTGAAAATCCGATGAAAATTGTAGATGTAGTGCTAATTTGCACATACGATTTCTTAAAATGCTTCTATCTTTTGAAACAGAAGCCTCAGACCACCCAAAGTCGGCATTTTTTCAAAATTTCAAAAGCCAAGTAGGGTCATACAACTTTACATTTTTGGGAAGTACATAGTTTCCGCTTTCCATTAATGTTTAAGTCTTGAAAATCCGATGAAAATTGTAGATGTAGTGCTAATTTGCACATACGATTTCTTTAGATGCTTCTATCTTTTGATACAGAAGCCTCAGACCACCCAAAGTCGGCATTTTTTCAAAATTTCAAAAGCCGAGTAGGGTCATACAACTTTACATTTTTGGGAAGTACATAGTTTCCGCTTTCCATTAATGTTTAAGTCTTGAAAATCCGATGAAAATTGTAGATGTAGTGCTAATTTGCACATACGATTTCTTAAAATGCTTCTATCTTTTGAAACAGAAGCCTCAGACCACCCAAAGTCGGCATTTTTTCAAAATTTCAAAAGCCAAGTAGGGTCATACAACTTTACATTTTTGGGAAGTACATAGTTTCCGCTTTCCATTAATGTTTAAGTCTTGAAAATCCGATGAAAATTGTAGATGTAGTGCTAATTTGCACATACGATTTCTTTAGATGCTTCTATCTTTTGATACAGAAGCCTCAGACCACCCAAAGTCGGCATTTTTTCAAAATTTCAAAAGCCGAGTAGGGTCATACAACTTTACATTTTTGGGAAGTACATAGTTTCCGCTTTCCATTAATGTTTAAGTCTTGAAAATCCGATGAAAATTGTAGATGTAGTGCTAATTTGCACATACGATTTCTTAAAATGCTTCTATCTTTTGAAACAGAAGCCTCAGACCACCCAAAGTCGGCATTTTTTCAAAATTTCAAAAGCCAAGTAGGGTCATACAACTTTACATTTTTGGGAAGTACATAGTTTCCGCTTTCCATTAATGTTTAAGTCTTGAAAATCCGATGAAAATTGTAGATGTAGTGCTAATTTGCACATACGATTTCTTTAGATGCTTCTATCTTTTGATACAGAAGCCTCAGACCACCCAAAGTCGGCATTTTTTCAAAATTTCAAAAGCCGAGTAGGGTCATACAACTTTACATTTTTGGGAAGTACATAGTTTCCGCTTTCCATTAATGTTTAAGTCTTGAAAATCCGATGAAAATTGTAGATGTAGTGCTAATTTGCACATACGATTTCTTAAAATGCTTCTATCTTTTGAAACAGAAGCCTCAGACCACCCAAAGTCGGCATTTTTTCAAAATTTCAAAAGCCAAGTAGGGTCATACAACTTTACATTTTTGGGAAGTACATAGTTTCCGCTTTCCATTAATGTTTAAGTCTTGAAAATCCGATGAAAATTGTAGATGTAGTGCTAATTTGCACATACGATTTCTTTAGATGCTTCTATCTTTTGATACAGAAGCCTCAGACCACCCAAAGTCGGCATTTTTTCAAAATTTCAAAAGCCGAGTAGGGTCATACAACTTTACATTTTTGGGAAGTACATAGTTTCCGCTTTCCATTAATGTTTAAGTCTTGAAAATCCGATGAAAATTGTAGATGTAGTGCTAATTTGCACATACGATTTCTTAAAATGCTTCTATCTTTTGAAACAGAAGCCTCAGACCACCCAAAGTCGGCATTTTTTCAAAATTTCAAAAGCCAAGTAGGGTCATACAACTTTACATTTTTGGGAAGTACATAGTTTCCGCTTTCCATTAATGTTTAAGTCTTGAAAATCCGATGAAAATTGTAGATGTAGTGCTAATTTGCACATACGATTTCTTTAGATGCTTCTATCTTTTGATACAGAAGCCTCAGACCACCCAAAGTCGGCATTTTTTCAAAATTTCAAAAGCCTAGTAGGGTCATACAACTTTACATTTTTGGGAAGTACATAGTTTCCGCTTTCCATTAATGTTTAAGTCTTGAAAATCCGATGAAAATTGTAGATGTTGTGCTAATTTGCACATACGATTTCTTTAGATGCTTCTATCTTTTGATACAGAAGCCTCAGACCACCCAAAGTCGGCATTTTTTCAAAATTTCAAAAGCCGAGTAGGGTCATACAACTTTACATTTTTGGGAAGTACATAGTTTCCGCTTTCCATTAATGTTTAAGTCTTGAAAATCCGATGAAAATTGTAGATGTAGTGCTAATTTGCACATACGATTTCTTTAGATGCTTCTATCTTTTGATACAGAAGCCTCAGACCACGCAAAGTCGGCATTTTTTCAAAATTTCAAAAGCCGAGTAGGGTCATACAACTTTACATTTTTGGGAAGTACATAGTTTCCGCTTTCCATTAATGTTTAAGTCTTGAAAATCCGATGAAAATTGTAGATGTAGTGCTAATTTGCACATACGATTTCTTTAAATGCTTCTATCTTTTGATACAGAAGCCTCAGACCACCCAAAGTCGGCATTTTTTCAAAATTTCAACCGAGTAGGGTCATACAACTTTACATTTTTGGGAAGTACATAGTTTCCGCTTTCCATTAATGTTAAAGTCTTGAAAATCCGATGAAAATTGTAGATGTAGTGCTAATTTGCACATACGATTTCTTTAGATGCTTCTATCTTTTGATACAGAAGCCTCAGACCACCCAAAGTCGGCATTTTTTCAAAATTTCAAAAGCCGAGTAGGGTCATACAACTTTACATTTTTGGGAAGTACATAGTTTCCGCTTTCCATTAATGTTTAAGTCTTGAAAATCCGATGAAAATTGTAGATGTAGTGCTAATTTGCACATACGATTTCTTTAGATGCTTCTATCTTTTGATACAGAAGCCTCAGACCACCCAAAGTCGGCATTTTTTCAAAATTTCAAAAGCCGAGTAGGGTCATACAACTTTACATTTTTGGGAAGTACATAGTTTCCGCTTTCCATTAATGTTTAAGTCTTGAAAATCCGATGAAAATTGTAGATGTAGTGCTAATTTGCACATACGATTTCTTTAGATGCTTCTATCTTTTGATACAGAAGCCTCAGACCACCCAAAGTCGGCATTTTTTCAAAATTTCAAAAGCCGAGTAGGGTCATACAACTTTACATTTTTGGGAAGTACATAGTTTCCGCTTTCCATTAATGTTTAAGTCTTGAAAATCCGATGAAAATTGTAGATGTAGTGCTAATTTGCACATACGATTTCTTTAGATGCTTCTATCTTTTGATACAGAAGCCTCAGACCACGCAAAGTCGGCATTTTTTCAAAATTTCAAAAGCCGAGTAGGGTCATACAACTTTACATTTTTGGGAAGTACATAGTTTCCGCTTTCCATTAATGTTTAAGTCTTGAAAATCCGATGAAAATTGTAGATGTAGTGCTAATTTGCACATACGATTTCTTTAAATGCTTCTATCTTTTGATACAGAAGCCTCAGACCACCCAAAGTCGGCATTTTTTCAAAATTTCAACCGAGTAGGGTCATACAACTTTACATTTTTGGGAAGTACATAGTTTCCGCTTTCCATTAATGTTAAAGTCTTGAAAATCCGATGAAAATTGTAGATGTAGTGCTAATTTGCACATACGATTTCTTTAAATGCTTCTATCTTTTGATACAGAAGCCTCAGACCACCCAAAGTCGGCATTTTTTCAAAATTTCAAAAGCCGAGTAGGGCCATACCACTATACATTTTTGGGAAGTACATACTTTCCGCTTTCCATTAATGTTTAAGTCTTGAAAATCCGATGAAAATTGTAGATGTAGTGCTAATTTGCACATACGATTTCTTTAAATGCTTCTATCTTTTGATACAGAAGCCTCAGACCACCCAAAGTCGGCATTTTTTCAAAATTTCAAAAGCCGAGTAGGGCCATACAACTATACATTTTTGGGAAGTACATACTTTCCGCTTTCCATTAATGTTTAAGTCTTGAAAATCCGATGGAAATTGTAGATGTAGTGCTAATTTGCACATACGATTTCTTTAAATGCTTCTATCTTTTGATACAGAAGCCTCAGACCACCCAAAGTCGGCATTTTTTCAAAATTTCAAAAGCCGAGTAGGGCCATACCACTATACATTTTTGGGAAGTACATACTTTCCGCTTTCCATTAATGTTTAAGTCTTGAAAATCCGATGAAAATTGTAGATGTAGTGCTAATTTGCACATACGATTTCTTTAAATGCTTCTATCTTTTGATACAGAAGCCTCAGACCACCCAAAGTCGGCATTTTTTCAAAATTTCAAAAGCCGAGTAGGGCCATACAACTATACATTTTTGGGAAGTACATACTTTCCGCTTTCCATTAATGTTTAAGTCTTGAAAATCCGATGAAAATTGTAGATGTAGTGCTAATTTGCACATACGATTTCTTTAAATGCTTCTATCTTTTGATACAGAAGCCTCAGACCACCCAAAGTCGGCATTTTTTCAAAATTTCAAAAGCCGAGTAGGGCCATACAACTATACATTTTTGGGAAGTACATACTTTCCGCTTTCCATTAATGTTTAAGTCTTGAAAATCCGATGGAAATTGTAGATGTAGTGCTAATTTGCACATACGATTTCTTAAAATGCTTCTATCTTTTGATACAGAAGCCTCAGACCACCCAAAGTCGGCATTTTTTCAAAATTTCAAAAGCCGAGTAGGGTCATACAACTTTACATTTTTGGAAGTACATAGTTTCCGCTTTCCAATAATGTTTAAGTCTTGAAAATCCGATTAAAATTGTAGATGTAGTGCTAATTTGCACATACGATTTCTTTAAATGCTTCTATCTTTTGATACAGAAGCCTCAGACCACCCAAAGTCGGCATTTTTTCAAAATTTCAAAAGCCGAGTAGGGTCATACAACTTTACATTTTTGGAAGTACATAGTTTCCGCTTTCCAATAATGTTTAAGTCTTGAAAATCCGATTAAAATTGTAGATGTAGTGCTAATTTGCACATACGATTTCTTTAAATGCTTCTATCTTTTGATACAGAAGCCTCAGACCACCCAAAGTCGGCATTTTTTCAAAATTTCAAAAGCCGAGTAGGGTCATACAACTTTACATTTTTGGGAAGTACATAGTTTCCGCTTTCATTTAATGTTTAAGTCTTGAAAATCCGATGAAAATTGTAGATGTAGTGCTAATTTGCACATACGATTTCTTTAAATGCTTCTATCTTTTGATACAGAAGCCTCAGACCACCCAAATTCGGCATTTTTTTCAAAATTTCAAAAGCCGAGTAGGGTCATACAACTTTACAGTTTTGGAAGTACATAGTTTCCGCTTTCCATTAATGTTTAAGTCTTGAAAATCCGATGAAAATTGTAGATGTAGTGCTAATTTGCACATACGATTTCTTTAAATGCTTCTATCTTTTGATACAGAAGCCTCAGACCACCCAAAGTCGGCATTTTTTCAAAATTTCAAAAGCCGAGTAGGGTCATACAACTTTACATTTTTGGAAGTACATAGTTTCCGCTTTCCATTAATGTTTAAGTCTTGAAAATCCGATGAAAATTGTAGATGTAGTGCTAATTTGCACATACGATTTCTTTAAATGCTTCTATCTTTTGATACAAAAGCCTCAGACCACCCAAAGTCGGCATTTTTTCAAAATTTCAAAAGCCGAGTAGGGGTCATACAACTTTACATTTTTGGAAGTACATAGTTTCCGCTTTCCATTAATGTTTAAGTCTTGAAAATCCGATGAAAATTGTAGATGTAGTGCTAATTTGCACATACGATTTCTTAAAATGCTTCTATCTTTTGATACAGAAGCCTCAGACCACCCAAAGTCGGCATTTTTTCAAAATTTCAAAAGCCGAGTAGGGTCATACAACTTTACATTTTTGGAAGTACATAGTTTCCGCTTTCCATTAATGTTTAAGTCTTGAAAATCCGATAAAAATTGTAGATGTAGTGATAATTTGCACATACGATTTCTTTAAATGCTTCTATCTTTTGATACAGAAGCCTCAGACCACCCAAAGTCGGCATTTTTTCAAAATTTCAAAAGCCGAGTAGGGTCATACAACTTTACAGTTTTGGAAGTACATAGTTTCCGCTTTCCATTAATGTTTAAGTCTTGAAAATCCGATGAAAATTGTAGATGTAGTGCTAATTTGCACATACGATTTCTTTAAATGCTTCTATCTTTTGATACAGAAGCCTCAGACCACCCAAAGTCGGCATTTTTTCAAAATTTCAAAAGCCGAGTAGGGTCATACAACTTTACATTTTTGGAAGTACATAGTTTCCGCTTTCCATTAATGTTTAAGTCTTGAAAATCCGATGAAAATTGTAGATGTAGTGCTAATTTGCACATACGATTTCTTTAGATGCTTCTATCTTTTGATACAGAAGCCTCAGGCCACGCAAAGTCGGCATTTTTTCAAAATTTCAAAAGCCGAGTAGGGTCATACAACTTTACAGTTTTGGAAGTACATAGTTTCCGCTTTCCATTAATGTTTAAGTCTTGAAAATCCGATGAAAATTGTAGATGTAGTGCTAATTTGCACATACGATTTCTTTAAATGCTTCTATCTTTTGATACAGAAGCCTCAGACCACCCAAAGTCGGCATTTTTTCAAAATTTCAAAAGCCGAGTAGGGTCATACAACTTTACATTTTTGGAAGTACATAGTTTCCGCTTTCCATTAATGTTTAAGTCTTGAAAATCCGATGAAAATTGTAGATGTAGTGCTAATTTGCACATACGATTTCTTTAAATGCTTCTATCTTTTGATACAGAAGCCTCAGACCACCCAAAGTCGGCATTTTTTCAAAATTTCAAAAGCCGAGTAGGGGTCATACAACTTTAGATTTTTGGAAGTACATAGTTTCCGCTTTCCATTAATGTTTAAGTCTTGAAAATCCGATGAAAATTGTAGATGTAGTGCTAATTTGCACATACGATTTCTTTAAATGCTTCTATCTTTTGATACAGAAGCCTCAGACCACCCAAAGTCGGCATTTTTTCAAAATTTCAAAAGCCGAGTAGGGTCATACAACTTTATATTTTTGGAAGTACATAGTTTCCGCTTTCCATTAATGTTTAAGTCTTGAAAATCCGATTAAAATTGTAGATGTAGTGCTAATTTGCACATACGATTTCTTTAAATGCTTCTATCTTTTGATACAGAAGCCTCAGACCACCCAAAGTCGGCATTTTTTCAAAATTTCAAAAGCCGAGTAGGGTCATACAACTTTACATTTTTGGAAGTACATAGTTTCCGCTTTCCATTAATGTTTAAGTCTTGAAAATCCGATGAAAATTGTAGATGTAGTGCTAATTTGCACATACGATTTCTTTAGATGCTTCTATCTTTTGATACAGAAGCCTCAGACCACGCAAAGTCGGCATTTTTTCAAAATTTCAAAAGCCGAGTAGGGTCATACAACTTTACATTTTTGGGAAGTACATAGTTTCCGCTTTCCATTAATGTTTAAGTCTTGAAAATCCGATGAAAATTGTAGATGTAGTGATAATTTGCACATACGATTTCTTTAAATGCTTCTAGCTTTTGATACAGAAGCCTCAGACCACCCAAAGTCGGCATTTTTTCAAAATTTCAACCGAGTAGGGTCATACAACTTTACATTTTTGGGAAGTACATAGTTTCCGCTTTCCATTAATGTTAAAGTCTTGAAAATCCGATGAAAATTGTAGATGTAGTGCTAATTTGCACATACGATTTCTTTAGATGCTTCTATCTTTTGATACAGAAGCCTCAGACCACCCAAAGTCGGCATTTTTTCAAAATTTCAAAAGCCGAGTAGGGCCATACAACTATACATTTTTGGGAAGTACATACTTTCCGCTTTCCATTAATGTTTAAGTCTTGAAAATCCGATGAAAATTGTAGATGTAGTGCTAATTTGCACATACGATTTCTTTAAATGCTTCTATCTTTTGATACAGAAGCCTCAGATCACCCAAAGTCGGCATTTTTTCAAAATTTCAAAAGCCGAGTTGGGCCATACAACTATACATTTTTGGGAAGTACATACTTTCCGCTTTCCATTAATGTTTAAGTCTTGAAAATCCGATGGAAATTGTAGATGTAGTGCTAATTTGCACATACGATTTCTTTAAATGCTTCTATCTTTTGATACAGAAGCCTCAGACCACCCAAAGTCGGCATTTTTTCAAAATTTCAAAAGCCGAGTAGGGTCATACAACTTTACATTTTTGGGAAGTACATAGTTTCCGCTTTCCATTAATGTTTAAGTCTTGAAAATCCGATGAAAATTGTAGATGTAGTGCTAATTTGCACATACGATTTCTTAAAATGCTTCTATCTTTTGATACAGAAGCCTCAGACCACCCAAAGTCGGCATTTTTTCAAAATTTCAAAAGCCGAGTAGGGTCATACAACTTTACATTTTTGGAAGTACATAGTTTCCGCTTTCCATTAATGTTCAAGTCTTGAAAATCCGATTAAAATTGTAGATGTAGTGCTAATTTGCACATACGATTTCTTTAAATGCTTCTATCTTTTGATACAGAAGCCTCAGACCACCCAAAGTCGGCATTTTTTCAAAATTTCAAAAGCCGAGTAGGGTCATACAACTTTACATTTTTGGAAGTACATAGTTTCCGCTTTCCATTAATGTTTAAGTCTTGAAAATCCGATGAAAATTGTAGATGTAGTGCTAATTTGCACATACGATTTCTTTAAATGCTTCTATCTTTTGATACAGAAGCCTCAGACCACCCAAATTCGGCATTTTTTCAAAATTTCAAAAGCCGAGTAGGGTCATACAACTTTACAGTTTTGGAAGTACATAGTTTCCGCTTTCCATTAATGTTTAAGTCTTGAAAATCCGATGAAAATTGTAGATGTAGTGCTAATTTGCACATACGATTTCTTTAAATGCTTCTATCTTTTCATACAGAAGCCTCAGACCACCCAAAGTCGGCATTTTTTCAAAATTTCAAAAGCCGAGTAGGGTCATACAACTTTACATTTTTGGAAGTACATAGTTTCCGCTTTCCATTAATGTTTAAGTCTCGAAAATCCGATGAAAATTGTAGATGTAGTGCTAATTTGCACATACGATTTCTTTCAATGCTTCTATCTTTTGATACAGAAGCCTCAGACCACCCAAAGTCGGCATTTTTTCAAAATTTCAAAAGCCGAGTAGGGTCATACAACTTTACATTTTTGGAAGTACATAGTTTCCGCTTTCCATTAATGTTTAAGTCTTGAAAATCCGATGAAAATTGTAGATGTAGTGCTAATTTGCACATACGATTTCTTTAAATGCTTCTATCTTTTGATACAGAAGCCTCAGACCACCCAAAGTCGGCATTTTTTCAAAATTTCAAAAGCCGAGTAGGGTCATACAACTTTACATTTTTGGAAGTACATAGTTTCCGCTTTCCTTTAATGTTTAAGTCTTGAAAATCCGATGAAAATTGTAGATGTAGTGCTAATTTGCACATACGATTTCTTAAAATGCTTCTATCTTTTGATACAGAAGCCTCAGACCACCCAAAGTCGGCATTTTTTCAAAATTTCAAAAGCCGAGTAGGGTCATACAACTTTACATTTTTGGAAGTACATAGTTTCCGCTTTCCATTAATGTTTAAGTCTTGAAAATCCGATGAAAATTGTAGATGTAGTGCTAATTTGCACATACGATTTCTTAAAATGCTTCTATCTTTTGATACAGAAGCCTCAGACCACCCAAAGTCGGCATTTTTTCAAAATTTCAAAAGCCGAGTAGGGTCATACAACTTTACATTTTTGGAAGTACATAGTTTCCGCTTTCCATTAATGTTTAAGTCTTTGAAAATCCGATGAAAATTGTAGATGTAGTGCTAATTTGCACATACGATTTCTTTAAATGCTTCTATCTTTTGATACAGAAGCCTCAGACCACCCAAAGTCGGCATTTTTTCAAAATTTCAAAAGCCGAGTAGGGTCATACAACTTTACATTTTTGGAAGTACATAGTTTCCGCTTTCCATTAATGTTTAAGTCTTGAAAATCCGATGAAAATTGTAGATGTAGTGCTAATTTGCACATACGATTTCTTTAAATGCTTCTATCTTTTGATACAGAAGCCTCAGACCACCCAAAGTCGGCATTTTTTCAAAATTTCAAAAGCCGAGTAGGGTCATACAACTTTACATTTTTGGAAGTACATAGTTTCCGCTTTCCATTAATGTTTAAGTCTTGAAAATCGGATGAAAATTGTAGATGTAGTGCTAATTTGCACATACGATTTCTTAAAATGCTTCTATCTTTTGATACAGAAGCCTCAGACCACCCAAAGTCGGCATTTTTTCAAAATTTCAAAAGCCGAGTAGGGTCATACAACTTTACATTTTTGGAAGTACATAGTTTCCGCTTTCCATTAATGTTTAAGTCTTGAAAATCCGATGAAAATTGTAGATGTAGTGCTAATTTGCACATACGATTTCTTAAAATGCTTCTATCTTTTGATACAGAAGCCTCAGACCACCCAAAGTCGGCATTTTTTTCAAAATTTCAAAAGCCGAGTAGGGTCATACAACTTTACATTTTTGGAAGTACATAGTTTCCGCTTTCCATTAATGTTTAAGTCTTGAAAATCCGATGAAAATTGTAGATGTAGTGCTAATTTGCACATACGATTTCTTTAAATGCTTCTATCTTTTGATACAGAAGCCTCAGACCACCCAAAGTCGGCATTTTTTCAAAATTTCAAAAGCCGAGTAGGGTCATACAACTTTACATTTTTGGAAGTACATAGTTTCCGCTTTCCATTAATGTTTAAGTCCTTGAAAATCCGATGAAAATTGTAGATGTAGTGCTAATTTGCACATACGATTTCTTTAAATGCTTCTATCTTTTGATACAGAAGCCTCAGACCACCCAAAGTAGGCATTTTTTCAAAATTTCAAAAGCCGAGTAGGGTCATACAACTTTACATTTTTGGGAAGTACATAGTTTCCACTTTCCATTAATGTTTAAGTCTTGAAAATCCGATGAAAATTGTAGATGTAGTGCTAATTTGCACATACGATTTCTTTATCTTTTGATACAGAAGCCTCAGACCACCCAAAGTCGGCATTTTTTCAAAATTTCAAAAGCCGAGTAGGGTCATACAACTTTACATTTTTGGGAAGTACATAGTTTCCGCTTTCCATTAATGTTTAAGTGTTGAAAATCCGATGGAAATTGTAGATGTAGTGCTAATTTGCACATACGATTTCTTAAAATGCTTCTATCTTTTGATACAGAAGCCTCAGACCACCCAAAGTCGGCATTTTTTCAAAATTTCAAAAGCCGAGTAGGGTCATACAACTTTACATTTTTGGAAGTACATAGTTTCCGCTTTCCAATAATGTTTAAGTCTTGAAAATCCGATTAAAATTGTAGATGTAGTGCTAATTTGCACATACGATTTCTTTAAATGCTTCTATCTTTTGATACAGAAGCCTCAGACCACCCAAAGTCGGCATTTTTTCAAAATTTCAAAAGCCGAGTAGGGTCATACAACTTTACATTTTTGGAAGTACATAGTTTCCGCTTTCCAATAATGTTTAAGTCTTGAAAATCCGATTAAAATTGTAGATGTAGTGCTAATTTGCACATACGATTTCTTTAAATGCTTCTATCTTTTGATACAGAAGCCTCAGACCACCCAAAGTCGGCATTTTTTCAAAATTTCAAAAGCCGAGTAGGGTCATACAACTTTACATTTTTGGGAAGTACATAGTTTCCGCTTTCATTTAATGTTTAAGTCTTGAAAATCCGATGAAAATTGTAGATGTAGTGCTAATTTGCACATACGATTTCTTTAAATGCTTCTATCTTTTGATACAGAAGCCTCAGACCACCCAAATTCGGCATTTTTTCAAAATTTCAAAAGCCGAGTAGGGTCATACAACTTTACAGTTTTGGAAGTACATAGTTTCCGCTTTCCATTAATGTTTAAGTCTTGAAAATCCGATGAAAATTGTAGATGTAGTGCTAATTTGCACATACGATTTCTTTAAATGCTTCTATCTTTTGATACAGAAGCCTCAGACCACCCAAAGTCGGCATTTTTTCAAAATTTCAAAAGCCGAGTAGGGTCATACAACTTTACATTTTTGGAAGTACATAGTTTCCGCTTTCCATTAATGTTTAAGTCTTGAAAATCCGATGAAAATTGTAGATGTAGTGCTAATTTGCACATACGATTTCTTTAAATGCTTCTATCTTTTGATACAAAAGCCTCAGACCACCCAAAGTCGGCATTTTTTCAAAATTTCAAAAGCCGAGTAGGGTCATACAACTTTACATTTTTGGAAGTACATAGTTTCCGCTTTCCATTAATGTTTAAGTCTTGAAAATCCGATGAAAATTGTAGATGTAGTGCTAATTTGCACATACGATTTCTTAAAATGCTTCTATCTTTTGATACAGAAGCCTCAGACCACCCAAAGTCGGCATTTTTTCAAAATTTCAAAAGCCGAGTAGGGTCATACAACTTTACATTTTTGGAAGTACATAGTTTCCGCTTTCCATTAATGTTTAAGTCTTGAAAATCCGATAAAAATTGTAGATGTAGTGATAATTTGCACATACGATTTCTTTAAATGCTTCTATCTTTTGATACAGAAGCCTCAGACCACCCAAAGTCGGCATTTTTTCAAAATTTCAAAAGCCGAGTAGGGTCATACAACTTTACAGTTTTGGAAGTACATAGTTTCCGCTTTCCATTAATGTTTAAGTCTTGAAAATCCGATGAAAATTGTAGATGTAGTGCTAATTTGCACATACGATTTCTTTAAATGCTTCTATCTTTTGATACAGAAGCCTCAGACCACCCAAAGTCGGCATTTTTTCAAAATTTCAAAAGCCGAGTAGGGTCATACAACTTTACATTTTTGGAAGTACATAGTTTCCGCTTTCCATTAATGTTTAAGTCTTGAAAATCCGATGAAAATTGTAGATGTAGTGCTAATTTGCACATACGATTTCTTTAGATGCTTCTATCTTTTGATACAGAAGCCTCAGGCCACGCAAAGTCGGCATTTTTTCAAAATTTCAAAAGCCGAGTAGGGTCATACAACTTTACAGTTTTGGAAGTACATAGTTTCCGCTTTCCATTAATGTTTAAGTCTTGAAAATCCGATGAAAATTGTAGATGTAGTGCTAATTTGCACATACGATTTCTTTAAATGCTTCTATCTTTTGATACAGAAGCCTCAGACCACCCAAAGTCGGCATTTTTTCAAAATTTCAAAAGCCGAGTAGGGTCATACAACTTTACATTTTTGGAAGTACATAGTTTCCGCTTTCCATTAATGTTTAAGTCTTGAAAATCCGATGAAAATTGTAGATGTAGTGCTAATTTGCACATACGATTTCTTTAAATGCTTCTATCTTTTGATACAGAAGCCTCAGACCACCCAAAGTCGGCATTTTTTCAAAATTTCAAAAGCCGAGTAGGGTCATACAACTTTAGATTTTTGGAAGTACATAGTTTCCGCTTTCCATTAATGTTTAAGTCTTGAAAATCCGATGAAAATTGTAGATGTAGTGCTAATTTGCACATACGATTTCTTTAAATGCTTCTATCTTTTGATACAGAAGCCTCAGACCACCCAAAGTCGGCATTTTTTCAAAATTTCAAAAGCCGAGTAGGGTCATACAACTTTATATTTTTGGAAGTACATAGTTTCCGCTTTCCATTAATGTTTAAGTCTTGAAAATCCGATTAAAATTGTAGATGTAGTGCTAATTTGCACATACGATTTCTTTAAATGCTTCTATCTTTTGATACAGAAGCCTCAGACCACCCAAAGTCGGCATTTTTTCAAAATTTCAAAAGCCGAGTAGGGTCATACAACTTTACATTTTTGGAAGTACATAGTTTCCGCTTTCCATTAATGTTTAAGTCTTGAAAATCCGATGAAAATTGTAGATGTAGTGCTAATTTGCACATACGATTTCTTAAAATGCTTCTATCTTTTGATACAGAAGCCTCAGACCACCCAAAGTCGGCATTTTTTCAAAATTTCAAAAGCCGAGTAGGGTCATACAACTTTACATTTTTGGAAGTACATAGTTTCCGCTTTCCATTAATGTTTAAGTCTTGAAAATCCGATGAAAATTGTAGATGTAGTGCTAATTTGCACATACGATTTCTTTAGATGCTTCTATCTTTTGATACAGAAGCCTCAGACCACGCAAAGTCGGCATTTTTTCAAAATTTCAAAAGCCGAGTAGGGTCATACAACTTTACATTTTTGGGAAGTACATAGTTTCCGCTTTCCATTAATGTTTAAGTCTTGAAAATCCGATGAAAATTGTAGATGTAGTGATAATTTGCACATACGATTTCTTTAAATGCTTCTATCTTTTGATACAGAAGCCTCAGACCACCCAAAGTCGGCATTTTTTCAAAATTTCAACCGAGTAGGGTCATACAACTTTACATTTTTGGGAAGTACATAGTTTCCGCTTTCCATTAATGTTAAAGTCTTGAAAATCCGATGAAAATTGTAGATGTAGTGCTAATTTGCACATACGATTTCTTTAGATGCTTCTATCTTTTGATACAGAAGCCTCAGACCACCCAAAGTCGGCATTTTTTCAAAATTTCAAAAGCCGAGTAGGGCCATACAACTATACATTTTTGGGAAGTACATACTTTCCGCTTTCCATTAATGTTTAAGTCTTGAAAATCCGATGAAAATTGTAGATGTAGTGATAATTTGCACATACGATTTCTTTAAATGCTTCTATCTTTTGATACAGAAGCCTCAGATCACCCAAAGTCGGCATTTTTTCAAAATTTCAAAAGCCGAGTTGGGCCATACAACTATACATTTTTGGGAAGTACATACTTTCCGCTTTCCATTAATGTTTAAGTCTTGAAAATCCGATGGAAATTGTAGATGTAGTGCTAATTTGCACATACGATTTCTTTAAATGCTTCTATCTTTTGATACAGAAGCCTCAGACCACCCAAAGTCGGCATTTTTTCAAAATTTCAAAAGCCGAGTAGGGTCATACAACTTTACATTTTTGGGAAGTACATAGTTTCCGCTTTCCATTAATGTTTAAGTCTTGAAAATCCGATGAAAATTGTAGATGTAGTGCTAATTTGCACATACGATTTCTTAAAATGCTTCTATCTTTTGATACAGAAGCCTCAGACCACCCAAAGTCGGCATTTTTTCAAAATTTCAAAAGCCGAGTAGGGTCATACAACTTTACATTTTTGGAAGTACATAGTTTCCGCTTTCCATTAATGTTCAAGTCTTGAAAATCCGATTAAAATTGTAGATGTAGTGCTAATTTGCACATACGATTTCTTTAAATGCTTCTATCTTTTGATACAGAAGCCTCAGACCACCCAAAGTCGGCATTTTTTCAAAATTTCAAAAGCCGAGTAGGGTCATACAACTTTACATTTTTGGAAGTACATAGTTTCCGCTTTCCATTAATGTTTAAGTCTTGAAAATCCGATGAAAATTGTAGATGTAGTGCTAATTTGCACATACGATTTCTTTAAATGCTTCTATCTTTTGATACAGAAGCCTCAGACCACCCAAATTCGGCATTTTTTCAAAATTTCAAAAGCCGAGTAGGGTCATACAACTTTACAGTTTTGGAAGTACATAGTTTCCGCTTTCCATTAATGTTTAAGTCTTGAAAATCCGATGAAAATTGTAGATGTAGTGCTAATTTGCACATACGATTTCTTTAAATGCTTCTATCTTTTGATACAGAAGCCTCAGACCACCCAAAGTCGGCATTTTTTCAAAATTTCAAAAGCCGAGTAGGGTCATACAACTTTACATTTTTGGAAGTACATAGTTTCCGCTTTCCATTAATGTTTAAGTCTCGAAAATCCGATGAAAATTGTAGATGTAGTGCTAATTTGCACATACGATTTCTTTCAATGCTTCTATCTTTTGATACAGAAGCCTCAGACCACCCAAAGTCGGCATTTTTTCAAAATTTCAAAAGCCGAGTAGGGTCATACAACTTTACATTTTTGGAAGTACATAGTTTCCGCTTTCCATTAATGTTTAAGTCTTGAAAATCCGATGAAAATTGTAGATGTAGTGCTAATTTGCACATACGATTTCTTTAAATGCTTCTATCTTTTGATACAGAAGCCTCAGACCACCCAAAGTCGGCATTTTTTCAAAATTTCAAAAGCCGAGTAGGGTCATACAACTTTACATTTTTGGAAGTACATAGTTTCCGCTTTCCTTTAATGTTTAAGTCTTGAAAATCCGATGAAAATTGTAGATGTAGTGCTAATTTGCACATACGATTTCTTAAAATGCTTCTATCTTTTGATACAGAAGCCTCAGACCACCCAAAGTCGGCATTTTTTCAAAATTTCAAAAGCCGAGTAGGGTCATACAACTTTACATTTTTGGAAGTACATAGTTTCCGCTTTCCATTAATGTTTAAGTCTTGAAAATCCGATGAAAATTGTAGATGTAGTGCTAATTTGCACATACGATTTCTTTAAATGCTTCTATCTTTTGATACAGAAGCCTCAGACCACCCAAAGTCGGCATTTTTTCAAAATTTCAAAAGCCGAGTAGGGTCATACAACTTTACATTTTTGGAAGTACATAGTTTCCGCTTTCCATTAATGTTTAAGTCTTGAAAATCCGATGAAAATTGTAGATGTAGTGCTAATTTGCACATACGATTTCTTTAAATGCTTCTATCTTTTGATACAGAAGCCTCAGACCACCCAAAGTCGGCATTTTTTCAAAATTTCAAAAGCCGAGTAGGGTCATACAACTTTACATTTTTGGAAGTACATAGTTTCCGCTTTCCATTAATGTTTAAGTCTTGAAAATCGGATGAAAATTGTAGATGTAGTGCTAATTTGCACATACGATTTCTTAAAATGCTTCTATCTTTTGATACAGAAGCCTCAGACCACCCAAAGTCGGCATTTTTTCAAAATTTCAAAAGCCGAGTAGGGTCATACAACTTTACATTTTTGGAAGTACATAGTTTCCGCTTTCCATTAATGTTTAAGTCTTGAAAATCCGATGAAAATTGTAGATGTAGTGCTAATTTGCACATACGATTTCTTAAAATGCTTCTATCTTTTGATACAGAAGCCTCAGACCACCCAAAGTCGGCATTTTTTCAAAATTTCAAAAGCCGAGTAGGGTCATACAACTTTACATTTTTGGAAGTACATAGTTTCCGCTTTCCATTAATGTTTAAGTCTTGAAAATCCGATGAAAATTGTAGATGTAGTGCTAATTTGCACATACGATTTCTTTAAATGCTTCTATCTTTTGATACAGAAGCCTCAGACCACCCAAAGTCGGCATTTTTTCAAAATTTCAAAAGCCGAGTAGGGTCATACAACTTTACATTTTTGGAAGTACATAGTTTCCGCTTTCCATTAATGTTTAAGTCTTGAAAATCCGATGAAAATTGTAGATGTAGTGCTAATTTGCACATACGATTTCTTTAAATGCTTCTATCTTTTGATACAGAAGCCTCAGACCACCCAAAGTAGGCATTTTTTCAAAATTTCAAAAGCCGAGTAGGGTCATACAACTTTACATTTTTGGGAAGTACATAGTTTCCACTTTCCATTAATGTTTAAGTCTTGAAAATCCGATGAAAATTGTAGATGTAGTGCTAATTTGCACATACGATTTCTTTATCTTTTGATACAGAAGCCTCAGACCACCCAAAGTCGGCATTTTTTCAAAATTTCAAAAGCCGAGTAGGGTCATACAACTTTACATTTTTGGGAAGTACATAGTTTCGGCTTTCCATTAATGTTTAAGTCTTGAAAATCCCATGAAAATTGTAGATGTAGTGCTAATTTGCACATACGATTTCTTTAGATGCTTCTATCTTTTGATACAGGAGCCTCAGACCACATAAAGTCGGCATTTTTTAAAAATTTCAAAAGCCAAGTAGGGCCATACAACTATACATTTTTGGGAAGTACATAGTTTCCGCTTTCCATTAATGTTTAAATCTTGAAAATCGGATGAAAATTGTAGATGTAGTGCTAATTTGCACATACGATTTCTTTAAATGCTTCTATCTTTTGATACAGACGCCTCAGACCACCCAAAGTCGACATTTTTTTCAAAGTTTCGAAAGCCGAGTAGGGTCATACAACTATACATTTTTGGGAAGTACATACTTTCCGCTTTCCATTAATGTTTAAGTCTTGAAAATCGGATGAAAATTGTAGATGTAGTGCTAATTTGCACATACGATTTCTTTAGATGCTTCTATCTTTTGATACAGAAGCCTCAGACCACCCAAAGTCGGCATTTTTTCAAAATTTCAAAAGCCGAGTAGGGTCATACAACTATACATTTTTGGGAAGTACATACTTTCCGCTTTCCATTAATGTTTAAATCTTGAAAATCGGGTGAAAATTGTAGATGTAGTGCTAATTTGCACATACGATTTCTTTAAATGCTTCTATCTTTTCATACAGAAGCCTCAGACCACCCAAAGTCGCCATTTTTTCAAAATTTCAAAAGCCGAGTAGGGTCATACAACTATGCATTTTTGGAAAGTACGTACTTTTAGGTTTCTATTAATATAAAAATCTTGCAAATGCGATCAAAACTGTGGATGTAGTGCTATGTTGAACACACGTTATCTTCAAACGCGCATATATTTTGATACAGAGGCCGCAGACCCTATAAACTTGGCATTCTTCAAAGTGAAATAGGGCCATACAACTATAAATTTTTAGAAATAACGCAGTTTTAGCTTTCCATTAATATAAAAATCTTGAAAATGCCACCGCAACTGTGGATGTAGTGGTAATTTGAACATACGATTTCTTTAAATGCTTCTATCTTTTCATACAGAAGCCTCAGACCACCCAAAGTCGCCATTTTTTCAAAATTTCAAAAGCCGAGTAGGGTCATACAACTATGCATTTTTGGAAAGTACGTACTTTTAGGTTTCTATTAATATAAAAATCTTGCAAATGCGATCAAAACTGTGGATGTAGTGCTATGTTGAACACACGTTATCTTCAAACGCGCATATATTTTGATACAGAGGCCGCAGACCCTATAAACTTGGCATTCTTCAAAGTGAAATAGGGCCATACAACTATAAATTTTTAGAAATAACGCAGTTTTAGCTTTCCATTAATATAAAAATCTTGAAAATGCCACCGCAACTGTGGATGTAGTGGTAATTTGAACATACGATTTCTTTAAATGCTTCTATCTTTTGATACAGAAGCCTCAGACCACCCAAATTCGGCACAACTATACATTTTTGGAAAGTACGTAGTTTCCGCTTTCCATCAATGTTTAAATCTTGAAAATGCGAGCAAAGCTAATGTAATCCATACCATCTCTAAAACGGTCCATTGCTGTGGGTATTAACAAACGAATGCCTTCTGTGATAGGTGCAGGCACAAGAAGGATATGAAAATACTTCCTTTTAACCTTGCTCTGGCCAATACACGTATGATGTAGTATCGAGTACTTTCAGCGCTTACCTTAGACGAACTAAATTATTCATCTCCGTAGTAGGAGTAGTTTAAATTTGTAAATTCATATATTTTAATTTAACTAGGCGCACTTTAATGCAGCTGACTCCATTTGTACACTAATGTCCATACGAAATATTACCTTATCATAAATCAGCGTTAATTGTCATTATAAGATGACATAAATTAGCTGCTTAACCTTTTAGGCCCAATAGAAGTTCCTCCTTAACTTTGAAACACGTCTTTCTTGAGTACATTCATTATACGCAAGTAGGTAAGTATGCCCTTCTCTTCCGCGCCGCCTCCAAAATAACAGCAATTAATCCTTTGTAAATTAATTTATGTATTTATATAGATATATACCCACCTCACACATCATACATACAAACAAGTATATTATGCCAATTAGATACATTACAATCGCAACACACCAAACACTTTCGTACTCGTTGCAGCACCGGTTATTAAGCAAGTTTCGCGCAATTAAATGCACCTGATGACAGGACAACTGCGCTGTTGTGTCCGCCGACATTTGTCGCTTATGAATGCAAATTACGCGTGACATGGCATGGCATTGTACAAGTACATACCGTTATGGTTCAACATATGCGATTACATTAATCATGCAAATCTGGATATCTGTATAATAGGTATTTATGTGCAATATATGTATGTATATACCCGGCAGTGAAACAACAAACTACCCAGGAAAAGTACTAATACTTAGCTCGTATTTTCTAAGTTATCTCAAAATAGGCCGAAAAAATCCAAATCCGTACCAATAAAAATCCACATTTGGGGAGAATGCTGGAATGAACAGTAGAACTAATTATTTAAATTTGATGTTTTCAACCTTTTTTTGGTCTATATTGGAGAGGGCACATGCCTCCTATGGGGACAACAAGAAATGTCAAGCGGGGCGTAAAGTGTTTGCATTTGCCTTTAATTTTTTTATGCCACCAAAAAAGTCCAGTCGAGATTTTTGTGGAAGATTTCTGGACCATCCCTTTCCTTTGTTCATCGAAGTATGTTAATAGTGAGAATGAAATTTTGAAAAAAAATTTTAAAAATATGCAGAGCGTACTATGCTGCTAAATGGGTGTAGTGTTTTCCCCACTCTTCCTAATCATTTCGGTAATGGGAACATCTGTAGAAGAATCTTTTTCTGTCGTTTGGTAATCAATCTAACTTTTATACTTTTTATCAGAATGGTACGTAATAGACCTCAGAAGCTATTTGCAAAAAAAAAATTGGGTATTACAATTTAAAAAACTGCCTACGACAAATCTTGAGAGCAGGCAATACGAGTATATGGTTGTGGAGACTAAAACTAGTGTAAATGTATTAAATCGTCCCCCTATAGCTACTGGTATATATCTTAAATTCTGAATCGCCCGAACTAAGGCTTCCTTACTACCTTACCGTTTAATTTTGACTTTTTACTGGGAATTTGCTAGCCTATTTGTTAAAACACAAAAACTGGTAATTTATGTTTAAAAGTTGCACACTGTTAAGCACTTTCTTCCGTTTCCTTAAACAATCACTGAAGGTGTAAGTGAATTCAAGCAGTGTCAGCTGCAGTCAAAGGCAACAAAAGCCTCAAAATAAACAAACGCCTTCTATTTATTTGTATTCGCTAGTACTGGACACATTATTCTTTTATCCATATTTTCTTGGAAAAACAACGAAAACGCACTCCATCACCACTTCAACTGACGATTAGATACGGTAAATCATTTCGACATTTGTACAGACCAACTACAGCGACCTAAACGACTTGCAACCAAAGATGGATGGACCATCAACTGTTGCCGCACAATTACGCAATGGCGCTGAATGAGAAGAACCAAAGTGAAGAATATCACTTCTGGCAGCCCATAAGCACACCATTTGACTTCAGCATTTTATTGACTCGCAAAGAGATTAAACGAAAAAAAAACGAGCAAAACTAAGATAAAAATGCCAGTGTCTAATAACAGGGGTTGTTTGTAAATAGAAACCGCTTTGATTTTTTTTTTTTTTGTTGTTAATTTTCGCTATTTTTTAAAAGAAACTTTTTCAAAGCTCATTTTTAATGCTGCTTGTGCCCCCACATAATTGCGGTTAATTAAAGTGCCGTGATTTTCCAGCCAACCCCTAAAAACGCGCTTTTGGCGGCTGTAGCTTGGGGTTTAGGCTTGACTACGGGAGATGGTAAGCGCGCGGCTTCAATTTCTCTTATTTAACATATTTTTTAGGATTTTTTTATTTTTCTCAGCATTTATTTGACTACTAAAAAAATAAATTGATTATTAATGGATGCGCGTTGTTTGTCTAGCGTTATGACGCCACGGCGCACACTGGCGCTAAAAGGTTCGAAAAGACGTATAAAATTCTAAATTCAAATTTTCTTCAAAACTTCAAATGGGATTTTGTTAGTTAAGTTGACCTACACTATGTAACAAATTAAAAAAATGTTTTTTAATTTTTTTTTATGTTAAGTTATGTTGTAGGCCTTATCAATCTTACGAAAATATCTACTTGAAAGTTCGAACACCCCACAATCTGGAGTTAGGGGCCAAAAACACTTTTTTAATAAGTTGAGACACAAATATTTTTGCTGAAATTCACTTAGAGTACACAAATTCAACTTATGAAAAACCCCCTTATCCCTAACTCCAGATTTTGCGAGGGTATCAGAAATTCCAGTTTTATATGCTTGATAAGGAACACATCATAAGTGTGATTCCTACTAAAACCCATGTGACAGAAGTTAACTCTTTGCTTTTTCGCGACTATTTAAGGATTATTTCAAAATAGTCCCGAAAACAATTCCGAAAAAGTACCGAAAATATCGTCAGAAAGTTCCGAAATGATGCGCCAACAATGCCGAATATAATAATTTAATTTGTTTAGAAAAAAACTCTTCCATAGACTCTTCCATTTGATTAACTAAAAAAATTACTGTACATTTTTTTTGAATAGATACAAAAAGGGATTTTGAACCCTAACTGCCTAAGCCTGGAAAAAAGTTTTTTCAAATATTTTTCACTTCTTTCATATTGTAATTTTTTTAAACAAATATTATTTATTTTGACTAATTTTTAGAAAGTTTGGAGTTTTGTGCCCTCTTGGTGATTTCGAACGAAATTCGACTCTACAGCACCAGTGTGCAGCCGTACTTTGAGCGTACGTCTTCCAATTCCTCCTCACCTCTTTTTTTTAAGATTTTTATTTTGGGATAGAAACCGCTTTGAATTATGGAAATGCGTTAAAATAGCGGAAAGCAGTGAAATTAATTATGGAAATTACTTTTGCAGCTTTTCAACTGTCCAACCAACCAACTTCGGTTATTTAAGAACTGACAACGTCAAATGGTTTGTGATTTATATGTCGAGCGCTCATTTTCCACTTCATTCTTTTTTTTTTTTAAATGGCAAAAACAATTTTTTAATGCACTTCTTCATAATAAATACGTTCATCAACCCCCCGTTCACATTAGCGCGCTGCTGTGGAAAGAATTACAATTTATTTTCATTAATTTTTTAAAGACGTGCGTAACGGTCGCACTTAACCCTTTGCTTTTGAAATGTGATCCTTTCTCTTTTTCGTTTTCCGAGTTGTTTCTTTTTTGTTTTTAAAGTGGCTGCGAATGTCATTAAGTATGCCAAATGCATCTTTTCAAGTAGCCTCGTCGCCGGAAGTAAGCCTTTTAAGAATTTGAGAAAATAACTTACCATTTCCTTGATTGCAATTTAAATTACGATTTATCTACTTCTTCCACTTTTAATAGGACTTTTTTAAAAAAAAGTAACAGTTGGAGTGGACGTTGGTGGCATAAGAAAGGGTTGAATCTCTTAATTGGCTAGAACTTAACTCGAGCTGCTACTTCATAATCTAGTGAGCCACGCCCTTTTGAGAATGAAAATTACCCAGTCTAAAATATTTTTATGTTACGACTAGATCAGCTTGGACCTTAATAAAAAACAGTATACGATATACCTACTAAGGCAACGGAAAAATGTGTTCTATATCCCATGTTATCTATAGTTCTTCAGAAATACATCAAAGAGGAAACCATTTAATTCCATGTAGTAGTTTTTTAGTTATGCGCATAAAAACACATACAAACATTCACAAATTTAAAAAAGTGGTCCGTAGCTTCTGAGAACCTTAAACTAGGGAATTGGGTTAAAACAGAAATCTTAGCCTTTAGTATCGATAAGGTGCTTTTCGAAAACTTATTCTTTCAACAATATGTACTGGAGCCCTACTATGACTAAGTCGGAATAAGAGTATTGCGCCTAAAAATAATAAAGCGACGGCAAATGACGGAAGAGCATTGTCATCATCAATCTAGTAATTTTTCGAAAAAACTGTAGCCCATCAGCGACAATTCATCAATGTTATATTGTTTTTTTTTTTGTCATGGGAATTGTAAGACATTTTTGAAATCCTTAATAAAAAGTAATTCTATGTACACCTTGGAGTTATTTTCTCTGTGATTTCTCCTATAAATCGCATCAATTTCAGACGAAAATTTATTCATACAAATAAATGTATCTTGAAACCATAGGCCTTGAATACTGTTGCAATCTTTTTAGGTGCTATCTTTTCAGGCACCACTGTATATACTGGATAAATGCGAAAATTCTAATTAACCAAGTTAAAAAACTTAAATTACGGGAGTTTCACCTTTTTTTGGTCACTTTCCTGTTTTCGATTTTTTTTAGTTTGATCAAAAAAGCTTTCTTTTAATGAGACCTTTAAAATTTCGGTCCTTTGAGATACGACATTTTTTTCGACTCATTGCACGGATCCATTTAAGGCAGACCTGTTAAATAATGATGACTAATCGTAATGACTACCGGTTTGATTAATTATTTTCTTGAGAATCCATTTAATGATTGATTACTTAAAATTTTTAATGATGATTTTCCAATTAATTAAAAAAATAATAAAAAAAATCATAAATTTTTACGACTATTAAAAAAATAAAAAAAAAGTTGTTTTGATTACTTTCAAACGTTTTTGTTTTTTTTGATAGTTTTTGATTTTTTTCAGTGTTTTGTAGAAGTACATAATAAAATATACACATCAACAATACTGAAAAAATTTCAAAATAATCAAAGCTACTTTTTTTGATAGTTTTTGTTTTTTTTTTAATAATCGTAAAAAATCATGATTATTTTTTTATTTTTTCTAATCGTAATTTTATTTATTTATTTATTACATGTAATGTATATTTAATTGCCTTTTCTTAAAAAGCAATTAAAACAATAATTACCAATTAAAAAAGCCGTCTAATTAATTTACTACTAATTACTAATCAAATTCGACAGGTCTGATTTGAGGAATGTTCCGGGGGAAAATAGACAGAGTCGGCTAGGAACTATGCCCACCTTTATTTTAAAAATTTTCAAAAAGATATATATTATATTTTATTTTCAAAATATCTTTGTACGAAAAAATGCGAAAAATATAAATTTTCGGGAGCAGCAAACCTTTTATAATTTTTTCAATACATATTAAATAAAATTGGTTATTAGGTTCTCAGTGGCCTTTGTGGCAAAATTTAAGAAAATGGTATAACAAACAAACAAATTCATGCGTTGAAGTTTCAAAATTTAACATAAATATCTTTTCTACTATTTCTTTATTATAAATTAAAACGATAGACCTGCGTAAAGTGAAATGAAATTTTAGTTCACTACAAGTTTCACCCTAATTTAGATTTCCTTACTTGATTCAGCTTAAAATGTTTCAAATTCTTTATTAAAAAAGTCTGTGCATGACAACAAATCAAAAGTTCTAGGTGCTTATTAACAGTTTCCCCAATTTGCTGAATAGTTGTAGAAGTATAAATTTACTTTATCGGTTATGTTTCTTGTTGGGTAAATTTAAGAATTCCCTTTAACACATTTTCAAAAACCTGTATTTATGTGGCACGTACAATAATTTCAAATATTTATTAGGCTACATGGCGATTTAGTAGACTTACTACAATGGCAACAGCTGGCCCAAGACAATTGGGAAAATGTGAAACAACTAAAGGAAGGAGAGGAGTAAAGTAGAAAGTGGCAAATATTAAATTTGTAATATTTACAATGTTAGTGTATATGAATGTGTAAGATATATTTCAAATGAGCAACAGAAGGAGCGAAAATATTTGATAAATAAACCGATTGTCAATAGCAATTTGAAGCAATAAAAAACAGAAGCACGGGTGGATATGTGTGTAAACTTGCCTGTAATAACCCTGTGGGGAAGTCAGTAACTACTGAGAATAATTTCTGGTTCAGAACTAGAGAAAAAGTGGCTAATAAGAACTAGTGAGATAGTAACTAGATTTTCACTAGTTCGAACCCGTCAGTTGTGTAATCATTAAAATTTAATAAAATTTAATTTTGATTCGTATTTGGAAAAATGTGTTGTTCTTGTAACGTTCTTTAAAGAAATGTTAAAATTTGAAGTCATAAAAATATAAAAAAAATGTATCAGTTGATAGGATTCGAACCGACGCGTCCCGCATCATAGTCGGGTGCTGTTGTTGTTGTTGTTGTGGTAACGACAAAAACACTCCCCGAAGGTTTTGGGGAGTGTTGTCGAATTAACAGTCCTTGGCCGGATTTGAACACGGTAAGCTCCGGTACTCCCTCGCGGTACTGCCCGACTGTCGTGGTAGCGTTTTATGACCAGTGAAACCTTCTAGGTCACGTCACCCCTCCTTCCATATGGAAGGATAAGATGGGTAATAAGAGGTCCGTAGATCAACCATCGAGTTGCACGTCATTACCTTTGTGCATATTAGTCGCCTCTTACGACCGGTATGCCTACCTCGGGCATATTCTAAACCCCTAACCTACAGGCGCACGCATCAATAGTGTGAGAAAAGGTTACATATGTATACATTATGATAGAATGGTTTAAAATGTAGGCTCAAATTATTAGCAGGGCACAAACTAACCGCAATGGTGTGGCGGTAGTGTTGCTGGGCTATCACAACGAAGGTCGAAGGTTCGAGTCCTAGAAAAGGTGACAAAAAGTCTCCAAGTGTAGTTCTCCAAATATTTTTTTTTAATTCTAAGGTAAACTACATCCAAACGGCAGAATTTGGAAATAGTTCAGAACCAGATCAATATTAGCAATAAACGAACTACATCCCAACTGTCGAATTTTTAACTAGTTCGGAACTGTCGAAAAGGTAATGCAGGGGAGTTAATTCCCACCGCCTAGGACATCGCCATGTTAAATTCGCCAGTTGATTACTGCCGTCCTACTGAAGAATGTGGGTATATATGTACATTCTAGCTCAAACTGAAATATTCAACAAAACGTGTTTATATCTGGGCTTTTCAACATTTGTTATTTTCGCAATCAAATTTAACCATTTTAGACTATTTTGGGTGTGATCTTTCTATTAATCCAAAAAAAATTTTTGATTTCGGCTTCTCTATACGCGAAACTGTAGATACTGCACTCTATTTAACGAAAAATTTGTTAGGAAACCAACTCAATAGCAGTATATACGCAGATACTGCCTTTTAGTAGGAAAGGCACACTAAAAATAAAAAGCTTCCTTCTGATGAACTTGGGTATCTACAGATTTAGTAAGTTTTTAATAAAACAAATTTTTGTTGTTTGTGAGCTTTCGCTTCCAGCATTACATTTATTTAGTACAATGTTCGAAAAGTAACACTGCATTGCCAAATGAAAGCCAAAATTTATTACGGTTTTCATCGTCATCGTTATTGACAGTCAGGTCAGGCACATCATCTTCAGGTAAGTCTTTCCAATATTTCCGTCGAGTTTATGGCATCAACGGAACCAACTTCTTTATAATATCCTTCTTTTTTTCTTTTTGAACCTCTCTGTTACATTCTTTTTTACAGGCGCTGGAATCCCCGATTTTATAATTTTAACTTGTAGAAAATCAAGTACCTTAATATGTTCTGCATCTTTATAGCTAAGTTTACTGCTATGTCATAAGGTGGGGATGTCTTGAGTCGCTTTTTAACTTTGCCTTAGACATGTAATTTTGCCATTCGGAAAAATCCGAATAAATCATAGATTTTACAATGACTCGGGCGTTTGCTTCGCGTACCGCATTTTCAAAGTCCATAAAATCATACGTGTTTTTAACTTTTTTCAGTGAGGATTCCACCTGATGGTGGAAGCTGTCGGCGGACATGAATGTATATCCTGGTTCAAAGTAATATATATCATTTCATTTCATTTCATTTCGTTTCATTTCATTTATTTGCAGTCAATGGAATAAATCCTTACAGACTAAAAAATATTAAATAATACTTAAATTAGGTGTGGAGCTTAACGTATGAAACTTATGTACATATAAGGACCGGAGAACTTAAAATGCAGAGTTTAAAATAATTAAAAATTCAGACCTTGGTAGTGAAAAATCCAAGGAAACCATGAAGCTCAGTGAGTTAAACTCCCGAATAGCACGGGCAATAGGAGCGTTACATGCATAGTTAGTTCTAAGATTATCTCCATAAAAGGGGTAGAAATTCCTGAGAGAACGTTGAGGAACATTAAATCGAAACCGCTCCAGCAAGTATGGGCAGTCAATAAACCCATTAATAATGTTATAAGCAAAACTTAAACAGATAATTGATCTACGATTCACCAAGGACTTAAGATTTAATAGCAGAATAGGAAGGCATAGGTTCAGAAAAGTTCAGTGGTCGAAGAGCATATTTAAGAAAGATCTTCTGTATACGCTCGATTCTATTTACTGCTGTCAATTGACTTGGCCTCCAAATGAAAACTCCATATTCCAAATGCGACCGAACAAAGGACGTGAATAATAGCTTGAACGTATAGGGGTCTGAGAATTTGATGGTATTACGCCTAACAAAGCCAAGCATCGAATACGATTTAACAGTAACATAGTTTACATGGTTGCTAAAAGAAAATTTACTATCAAAGATAATACCGAGATCTTTAATCTCACTAACGGACTGAAGCTCACAATTTGAAATTTTGTAAGTCGTATGTATTATATTAGTGGCTTTCGCACTTGTTGCAATTTCATTCGAATTTATAATATAAACTAAAAAAGTTAAAAAGCTCCAGTTTTAATTCTGGGCCGAGCAGTTATCAAGCCAAATTATGGCATGGCTTTTGTCACGACAGTAGAGTAGAAACTGGTGCAAGGCACTAATAATGTCTTCTTTCTTTCGACCAGAGACAGCTTCAGTCCATAATACAGCGACTGGTCTATTTCCCAATTTTGTTGATCGCAAAGGAATGAAACTCTGGTTAAATGCCACAATTCGTCTCGTAAAAAGCACGCTTTTGAATGATGGCATCGACGGCAGCATTATCACTTTTTGCAAATCCGCTGAGTAATATGCAACATTCGACTCAGTTATTGATTTTTCGCCATGTTCTTGGTACAATTCACGACCTTCCTTCACTTTACGGATGTGATGTGACCATGATGTGCATGTTTCACAAGTTGTACTCAAACTATCTTTATCATGCAAAGGATTGTGCTGTTCGAAAACTTCGCATTTTTCGCATTCTTCGTTACCTCGTAACTGCAGGAGTTTACATATCCAGGGTTTTTTCTACAAAATCTTCTCACATTTCCTTGATAGTCATTTCGCTGTTAAGGTACCTACGATTTGGAGCGTCAGCTCGGCGGTAGTGTGAGACGACTGGGTTGAATGACTCTACGTGCTCTTTGAATAATTTGTCTCGACTTTCCTGGCTGTCTCTATTTCTGAAAACTCGCTTCTCACAAGAAGGTTTCAATGTAACGGGATTTTTATTCTTGATCGCACGTAACAGAAAACCGTCGTTTTTTTGAAATCCTAACATGCAAAGAAAAAACGTCCGACAGACACACCTTTGCATCCCTTTCCCATCAGTAAAGTGATATTTGTTAGTGACTGCTCTTGATATAGACTGTGCAGTTCGTCTTTGAACTTATTGCTGTTGAACATGAGCTGTTACGAAATTCATTTGGTCATTCCAGGACTTCAACTTCCAGAATTCTTTATTAATTAATATTCTGATGTCCTCTGCAATTTTTTGCGAGCATTGCAACTTTCAGGTACTGTTGCATGGTGGTAAAGGGGCGCGCTGTTTTTCCTTTTTGTTTTTGTGTGACTTTGCAGTGCTTGCTTCCGGGAAATCGTCCAAATTGTTACTCACAGCGGCGGCCGCCGTGGTGTGAAGGTAGTGTTGCCGGCCTACCACACCGAAGGTCCATGGTTCGAGCCCTGGTACAGGTAACATCAAAAGTGATTTGAAAAAAGTTTTTCAAAACGGGGTCGCCCCTCGGCAGTGGTTTGGCAAACTCTCCGAGTGTATTTCTGCCATGACAGGCTTCTCAGCAAAAATTCGTCTCCTTTGTAGATGCCGTTCGGAGTCGGCAAAAAACTGTAGGTCCCACCAATTTGTAGGGAAAATTCAAATCGGCACACCACAAATTGGAAGAGAAGCTTGGCGCAAAAATCTCTTAGGAGGTTTATGATGATATACCTGTTGTATATCGCGCCATAGAGAGAGAGTTCCCGATATTTCAAATTGATCTACTAGTAAATATAATATATAAAAATTCCTGTACATAAAGTAAACAAGTACGTATGAAGGTAAAACCTACTACCGTAGCTTTATTTTTTAATCCTACTAAATCCTACCTTGTTCAAAATTAGCACTACTACGGCTTTGTTGTCGAAATCAACGTTTTTGTGATTTTGGGATGTCGAAGGTGTAACATTTGGAAATCCTGGAATTGAGTACTGATTGTTTGAAGAGTTAACTAAAGCGAAATCGGACTTAGGATTGTCAGTGGATAAAAAACTGGAACACATATTTGAACTCGAAGGATTACGCTTTTCTGTACTTATTTGGGTTTCACTTAGATCCAGCAAGATATAATCGTCTTTTTCGGTAACAAAAATATCACCATATTTTTTAATCAGTTCTTTGCCGCGATCTTTTAAAAAGTGTCCGTGAATGTAAAGCAGTTTTTAAAATATTATCAGCTTACCGTCTGTGTCTTCGTTTAAGGTAATATCCATGTTGCTATTTAAAATTCTTCGATAAAAAACTATCTGTTTACGATTCCTTCCTATTTTCGATATTAAATAAAATATTTAATACATATGTACAAGGTGGCGCAAAAGTAATCCTCCTATCAGAAAATGCTATAAATTTTGCGGTTGGCCCCTAAAGTCAGTTCTGTTTTGACATTTGTGTAGTAAACACATGCGAAATACACGTTAATAAACAATGTTACGCTACACTGCTCCAGAACGCGGAATATTGCTGACTATTTATTTGACCAATAATCGGTCGGGGCCAAACGGTTACTGTGAATGGTGAGCGCTACAGAGCAATTAACAACGAGTTCTTTTTGCCGCAACTTGATGAATTGGGATTGGAAAACATGTGATTCCAACAAGACGGTGCAACAGCACACACTGCACGTGCCACAACCGATATGCTGAACATCGGAAGCTTACTTTTGCGCCACCTTGTATGTATATTTTTAACTCCTATAAAAAGGTGTACTGGTGTTTTTGTCAGCAATAGGGGTTGCAAGAATAGCAGGTATCGAGAATTGCAGGTATACGGAAGCTAAAAGCCTTAAAACAAGTTCCCTTAATAATTAATTATTAAGCAGAGCATGCAGATACGTTACTTTTGAACACCAAAAATTCATACGAGCCTTCCAAAGAACGTGGGTATGTATATACTGCAACTTATAATAGGAGCCCCATCATCAAAAAGCTGAGAATACTTTTTAATAAGGCAGTATCTACAAATGATAGAGCAGATACGTCGCCTTTGATTAGGAAACCGGCTTTTATTTCCATCTGTTTCCTATTAAAAGTGTAGATACGGCAGAAGGTTTGTAGATACCCATATTTTTTATTAGGATTTCTGAAAAATGTATGTAGATACTGCAAAAGAAGGAATTTAAATTAGCAATAACTTCGTATTCCCTTGCAACTTGCAAATTTTTTTTGCATGAATAAATTTGGATTTTCAATACGAGTACACCTATATGATTAACTAGTCTTCGAAAATATATGTAGATGCCCACATTCTTCAGTAGGACGGCAGATTACATGTGAAAGAGATTGAAGGCAAACTACTTGTGGTTCGAAACGCACTAGATGCGCACCAGTTCAGAACTAGAGACTTTTCCCACAGGGGATTTTCACGGTACTTACTATATAGCAATCAGAAGCAGTCATTATTCACAATGAAGGCATTTTTGCAATATTAAAAAGCACTACCAGGCCGCTGTGTAGTATCTCAGAACACATTTGTAATGCGCGAAACGTATCTTGTTTTCATCAACTTTCATTAAGTACTATCTACAGTGCGAGGTAAGGGTGAGTTAGGCCAAATGCTTATAGACGATTTGGGACGATCTAAAATGCAATAAAAGGAAATTGTGAAATGAAATGTACTCGCGAAATATACTTCTTTATGGCCTGTGAAATTAGTATTTATGTCTAGCAAAATATGATTTGCTATTGAAGCAGTAGAAAGGGCGAGAGAGAGGGAGAGAGAGTAGCGCATTGGCGCACACAGGAAATCAGGTGATGGGAAACAGGCCGCTGATAACACTGCCGCACAACTTTATGTGCCATGATAACACGTGCCAATGTGGACGAGACCAGAGCTCAGCCACAAAGCAGACAATCTCCCTTTGAGAACGCCACCTTTAACGAGTTGTACACGCGGATATTAGAAAAGATAACGGTACCTGTAATGATAGCAATAAAATTGAATTATGACTACAAGTATTACAAATAAAAGTCATATTTCGAACGTTTCCCGTTTTGAGTCCATGAAAAACTTTGTTTAAAAGTTGTTAACATGTTCACAACAGAATAACATTTTAATATTCATAATGCGCCATGTAGACTCTATTATATAACTTAGTATTACAAAAAAATAGCAAAATGACATATAGCGGGTTAATACGCAAATGGGCCATTTGGCTTTTATGCGCATTTTTTTTATTTTTTTTAATAACCACAGTGCAATTACAAAATAACCATTTTCACAACTAATTGAAGATGAACTTCTAAAAAGCATATAATGGCAGAAGTTTTAAGCGGGCTACTGGCAATTAATTTGCATATTAAAATCTTAATAGATACCCGCGTATATTGCAAAAGGGTTAATAAAAGTGGTTGTTTGCTAGCAACTGCGGGGAGTACTTATTTAAGACTATATCGAAACAAAGTAACAGATTGTAATAATTACACATTAAGAAGGTTTTAATCACTGCCCTTGCGAGATTTTTTGAAGTCCGGTAGTCAATGATGGAACTATGAATCAGTTAATATTAATTGCGATTTGGAGCTTCAGAAGTTGTATTATAAAAAGAATTATGTCATATCATATCATATAATAAGGATAGTAGCGAAAGTTTATATAAAGTGTGTGTAGCAGATACGATGCTCGAAAGAAACATGTACTCTGTAAGGCGCAATTTAGGAAAAGTTGATATATCTTTATCTTTAGCTTTAAACAGGCAAACTAATCCCTGAGCTTAATTTAGATTTATCATCATTTATTAGCACATAAACGGCTAGGCGATTTTGGCCGTTGCATAGCAAAACACGCCAGTCAACGCTTGTTTAAGCGACATAAGCTATAACGATTTACTTCGTCTATTTTATTTGCGCTGCACTCTCTTGTAATTCGCAAGCAGCTTATAAAATATCCCAAAGATATAGTTTATGTTTCGTAATTCCAAAGCGGGGGTTTTTCACAACGAGAATGAGGAAGCCAATCCCGTGCAATGCCTCAGAGCCAACAGTGCTCGCCCGCAATTAATACATACAAGGTGTAACAGGGGCGCCGCACCCCGTTCTATATAAAACAAATAATTTTAATAAATAAATAATTAAATAAATATCAGAAAAGGGCTCCCCATACTAAACATGTGCTCCGACCACCCCCTATTCCTCTCTAAACCAATAATATTATATAAACAAATAAATTAAATAAAAAAATAACTCAAAAAAACTACTCGCCCTCCATAGAGCTTAGACAACGCTTTTCATCGATAACTGACGCCAATCGAAAACACCAAAGGCGTTTAAGTCATCCTCTACCTAGTTTTTTGAACTCAGTCGCAAACCTTCTGAGCTGGAGTTTCTTTGTTCATTCGCATAAGATTTCGCATTCGCTGCATTGTGGTCAAATCCACGTAAAGCTCGTACGGATCATTGTACAATTTTCTTCCATACTCGCTTTCGGCATCACGGGAAGAACAATAAATAGAACTCTGAACAATATCAATGATGCCGTACATGAAGACAGGTATGAGAGAGCCTTATATAGCGTGATCTTAGTTCGTCGAGCGAGGACTTCACGCAGGACTACGCAGTCCAAAGTAGCACTTCTGGGCAAGATTTATTCTCCGTTAAATTTCTCGAATGACATTATTATTGTCTCCCAAGGCGTAGGTGCACTGATCCCTACTTTGAGGACAGGAAATACTAAGTCTTGTCCTTTTTTATATTCTATACTAGACACTGCGGAGCGTTATGCAGTGGCGTAACCAGGGGAGGCGATTTGGGGGCGGCAAAATGAGCTTCGCTGTTTCTCGAAATTGAGAAATGATACACAAAAATTTTTTTATATGAATTTTAAATGTAAATTAAACTTTCTTCGATCTTATTTTCGTACTCTCGAAACATTGAAAACTTAATCCATTTCTTCTCAACAATGAAAAAGTTCACAAGTTAACTTTTCTCGATTTATTTACTGCAAATGTACTAATTATATCCTCGTAATTTAACACTGCAGCAGTTTCAGTAGGTTTGACAATCTACTTTGACTCATAATTGATAAAGTAAGATTTGATCAGTGTAAATTTGTTGAATGATCTTTTAGGCGAAGCAACTAAAACAGGTATGGTTAGTAATATTTATTTGCAAAGCTGCACCTAATAATCTTGTAAGCTCCTCCCTATTGTTGAAATGTATACCAAAAGTTGTTTAGGCAAAAACCCAATTTCCCCTTCGTCTTTTTTCCGTCTTTTCAATAAAAATTGGACGCGTCTTGAATATCGTAGAACAAGTTTTTGTTGTTTAAGTTATCTGGAGCAATGAAGCATCTATTTACTTATTTCTATGCATTGATGGGACGTTCTTACAGAATGCGTAAGTATAAGGCATTGTGAAACTAGGTGGAGGTGCAGTAATCCGTATTTCTGAAACATTTATCAACACAATTGTAAAGCTAAAGCAAAATGTATATGTGAATTCTAAAAAAGTGAAATACTTGCGTTTGGACTCATATGATATCGTTTGCAGGATCACGCAAAGCAATATCTGCTTCCGGATGATTTGAGGGAATATCAAATACATCGCTGGTTCAAATGACGCCTTACTGACTTCATCAGCATCCTTATTAACTTCCATAACGTTTTTTAGACCACGGACAACTCAAAATAATCTGAAAAGTTAATTTATTAACAAGCGGGGGGCAGGAAATTAATCTTTTTCCCTAGGCGAAACATTTTCTAAGTAGGCCAATGTAGGCAACCTGTAATTTTAAATTCAACACTGCTCATGTGAACTTCCAGCTTTTGAATGAAAATTATCAACTATAAAATTCATTGAATGACAGAGGAAAATCGGATAGTAAAAGGGTGTTTTATGCCCTATTAGATATAGAATAATAAAAAAAAAAAATTTCCAAGTCAACAGCTTAAAATATTCTTGCACTTCATAGAAAGTAACAGAAAAAAATCGTTTGGAATGTAAGTTAAAAGTAAGAGAGTGAAAAGTGATGAGAAAAACATTGAAAAAGGCATGCAGGGCTTGGTAGTCAATGCTGTTGGGGGCCAGAATTAAAATAAATACCTATGCAGGAGTAGAGGTGGGAATCTTAACGAATTGGCATTATGGTACTACCGATTGTTTTGTTGTATCTGAATTGTTTGTAAACCGAATTTTTAAACTTCCGGCTGTTCTAATACCAGGGTATTATAGCTTTGTACATATAATCAGGGTTTGTAACGGTATAAAATAATATAGACAGACATAGAGTTCCATACATCAAAGATTTTGAAATGAATTGCGAATTGGATTGGGCCATGACTGTCCATTGAGATATTTGAATGAATCTAAGATATAATTTACTTGCCTGGAGCTATTTAGAATGGGCGAAATCTGTTTATCAGTTTTGAAAGCAAGAAAGTACACACTCACATTTTTCGATATAGAAAATTTCGAAAAAACTTAAAATGAAACAATTCATTAATATAACCAGCTAAAATAGTAAAATTTGGTGTCTTTGAATGGAATTTTTCTGCTTGCCTTAAATAATGTTTGAAAGTAGCAAAAAATAAGCAAGGAAAAAAAATTGTGTGCGCTCAAAATTTTGGCTGCTATCTCGCAAGCACAAGTTCGTATTTAGTTTTCAAAATAAATTTAAAATTTGCAAAAGAATGCATTTTGTTATTTTATTCACAAGTCGCTTACGAAAAAAATCAGATTTTATTGACTTGATGATTCTATTGAAGATATTTGCAAAAAATTTAGGAAATGGGTGTGAGTCAAGAAATTTTTAAGTTATAGTCAACTTCAGAACAGGTTATGCTAGAAGTGCGAAAATTATCACTGGTATAACATGGTTATGTATAGTAGGCTCACTGAAAATAAGCTAAATCAGCTGATAACCACGCTTACTTTTTGGCTCAAGTTTTCTAAAAGGGAGCTAGGAAGACAGGGCATGTCATATCTCCTTCAGCGATGCAGATAGAATATTTGAAGTTCATAGCTGCATTCACCTGTTCACTATCTTATAAATAAAAATGAATGTGTGTCTGCGTGTCTGTGTATCCTTTATAGGCGTCCAAAGTACTCAAACGATTTTAATGAAATTTGCACAGTATAATTTGGTTCAAGTTAATGATATTTTATATACAGATATGTGTTCTATATATCAAAAAGCCTTGGAAACAGAAAGCAGTACCAGGATCAAATAAAAAGAAATTCGATATATTTTTTAAACTATTTACATATCAGTACTTGCAGAGGAAATGGGAGAAGAAGGGGAGTAGAAATAGAGATATAGAGGTGGTATTACAGGAAAATGAGGAAATAAATGTAGAAGAAGCGAAAAGTGGGCTGGGAAAAGAGTATAAATTGTTAAATGTAGGCAATCCAAATTTTAGGCAGGACAACGTCTACCGGGTCTCCTAGTTTATGATAATTGAAAAAAATTGGAAAATGGGCACAAAAGGTTTTCAAATCCCGCTGTTCAATTTTTTCATAAAAGCAGGAAGACAGAACATACAATATCTTTGGTGATATAAATTTTATTCAGTTGGTGCCATGCAAAAAATTAGATTAGTCTAGGATCAGTGCGGGATGAGCAGAAAAGGAGCATGCAGTTAATACTAGTTTTGATCTCTTTATTTGGGTAGCACTGTTCACATTTTTTTAAGCATATCTTACGGGGAGACCAATGGGTACACATTTATACCAGAACTGGTACGATAAGACTAATCCTCTTTCTACCCGAACGGTTACGGTGCGAGATATTTTTTACCCACCCGTTAGTAGTTTAATGTTCGATTCAGCCGAGCTTAGACTTCCTTACTTGCTTTTTATCAATTTTGAAAGTAAAAAAAGGCCTTCATAATTTATCACGACTGTACCTGTTGAAGTAGGTATTTAATTTAATCTACCCCCCCGTGAAAGAAATCTGTTGGGCATATTTGTGGCAAGCCAGCCTTCTCTATTATACTCATTCACAAAACCATCCAGCGCACTCTAACTATCCACATATAAGAGATTTGCAAGGCAAATGAGTGTGTGTCTAGGCAAACTTTTCAAGATATGAAGACATGACAGCTGATAGTATCATTTAAGATGCTCACATGCCAGCGATAAATGTCACAGTGGAATTTAAATAATGACAAACGATTTGAATGCAAAAAACGAATATTGTTGCGGCAACAAAACAAAAACAATATGTAAAAATAGGGGAAATAAATAGAAAATGTAAAAGAGTTTTTTTTTTGTTCGCGTTCAACTAGAAGTCAAAGGTTAACACGCACACGTAGCAGCAACATTTTTGCAATCTTAAGGACACGTGAGCAGTAGCGAGATGAAGTTGCTTAAAAAATCCAAAAGATAAAAAATGAGTTTATTGCGGTTACGGTTTTAGACGTTTTTTGGGGTGGGGTGTGTGTTCTCACATCTATCTTGTGGCCGCTGGTTGCTGTTGAAATAGCTAATGTAGTCACATTTCCATGCCTTTGTGGCACGTATTCGGCCGCTTGACGCAGTTTGGGTTGGGCGGAACTTAGGCGCATAGCCATACTTAGGTATGCATGTGAGGCTATCTCTGTGGGTGAAACTCTCAAAGGCCTACTGCTATTCACGTGCTATTATTGTAACGCTTTGTAAGTTTTTTGTTTGTTTGCAAATAAGAATGGCATTCTATTTGTTATTTTATTTATTTTTGATTTATGATCTGTTTGCCTGCGTGCGAGGACCTTTTTACCCGATACAGAGATATGTACATATGATCCAAAAAAATGAATTGTGGCATGTTATCGGTTTTAATAGAAAAATAAACTAAAATTAAATTTATAGCGGAAGTGATAAGATGAAAGATGATGGGGAGTTTCCCAGCAGTGAAACACCATCCACTACTTTCTGACAGTGAAAGTACTAGTCGGAGGAAGATCAGACTTGTCGCAGCAAATAAAAGTCTGCTGAGATGGAAATCTGTAATTTTAGAAGAAATACATTTAAAGAACGCCTTAACTAATTTTTTTGATGTGTAAGCATCTTTGGTCTCGGTAGGGGCGGTACAGAAAAGTTACGCGTCGCTGTCTGTAAGCGTGCCTCTGCCAGTAAGCGTGCCTGTGCAAGACACCGGCCTTGTTCATATGTAAACATCCTTGGACTCGGTAGAGCAGTCCAGCGAAGTTAAGCGTTGCTGCCTGAAAGCGTGCCTCTGCCGCTGCTTGTAATCGTGCTTCGCTGCCTGTGCCTTGTGTATAGAAATCTTTTATGGCTGCCTTGCGGATATGTCTGTGACGCTCTGCTTATGTGGGTGTGTGTGTATGCAAATACTTCCCTAGTTGTTATTATTCGGTAATCGTGAAACTAAGCACGATGAATGCTATCAATCGGCAAAAGACGAAGGCAACTGCGTGTATCATAAATATAAACAGTGTTTACATAAACAAAATAAGTAATTATTAATGTTAAATTTATTTTAGCGCAGAATAATCAACACGGTAGTTAATTTGTTTTTTTTGTGTAATCTTTGTGGTTATACTTACAGAATAAAATGCAAAAAAATAACTAATATAACATAAAATAAAATAAATTAAAATAGAATTAAGAAAAATAGAACAAAATAAAATAAAATTAAATGAAATTAAATTAATTAAAACGAACTATGATAACGGAAAAGAAAACAAAGAAAAGAAAAGAAAAGAAAGAGAAAGGAAATGAAAGGAAGGGAAAGGAAAGGGAAGAAATTGAATTTTTTACAGGATACACATGCTTACGCATCACACTTCATGAGTACTTGGTACACACGCCTTTTTTATTTAAACAGCTTGCCTTAGCTTAAATGTATTAAATTCAGTATCTGGGTGACCGAGCCTAGCTTGGTATTTTTCGAATTTGTCGCATAATCTTACTTACCAAGAGCATAAATTTCCAAAATAGATTTCCAAAATATCGAACACTCACCACAAAAAGTCACTTAAGCCTGTTTGGCGGTTAGGGCTCGATGATTCGACAAAAATTTTCTGTTTTAAATGTAGGAAAATACCTTTCGAAAGGAAAGGAGTTCCTTCTTATGTCGAGAACGAAAGGAGTTTTTAAAAGAAATGAAATATGCCAATATGGGTTTCAAACGAAAGATATTTTCCTTTATTCAAGTACCTCGAGATGCCACGAAATTATGTCCACATGCGCACTACAAATTTCATCCAAATCGGGTAAACCGTTCCCGAGATAGTGGTGGATATAAGAAGGAATAATTAAAATGCAGTCAGATGGCAACCCTAGGTGGCAATCCTATTTAAAAGTATTCTGGTTGGTATACGGCCTCAAATACATTCCGTTTGATACCCACATTGCCATATATTGCTTAGTATTTTAAAAAAAATTCGGAAAGGTGGCAACCCTCTAAGCTTCCTTTAGTGGCAACATCCAAGTAGAAAATCTTAGAAGGAAGCATACTATCCATCTACCAAATTTCATCGAAATCGGTTTAGCCGTTCCCGAGATAGTGGTCGATATCTGAAGGAATAAATAAAATGTGGCAAACCTAGGTGGCAACCCTACTCCAAAATACTTTGGTTGGTATACGGCCTAAAATACCTTTCATTGGAGTCCCATATTCCCATATATTGCATAATATTTAAAACAAATTGATATAGGTGGCAACCCTGTGAACCACCCCAAGTGGCAACACCAAAGTAGAAAATCTTAAAACAAAGGATACTACCCATATACCAAATATCATCCAAATCGGTTAAGTCGTTCCTGAGATAGTGGTGGATATACAAATATACAAGAATAACTCGTTTAAAGTTATAAGATATTGAGCTAGTGGGTTTTGAAACAATTTGTTCTTCCTGGCTATAGGGCAAGGAATGAAACCTTTACAAAAGAATTTAACACAACACTAATAATACCTCTAACTTTTCTTTTTTGCTTTAGTCATCTAAAATTTGATGGCCCAGAGATACACAACACTCTCGTAAAGAAATTTGATGTATTCTGAAGTTATATCACTAAGAATTATCTCTAGTTCAGAAGCACTACTAGTTCATCTTCGTCGAATTTGACATGCCGATGTCCTAGGCGGTGGAAATGGTCTTCGCTGCATTGCCTTTTCTATAGTTCCGAGCTAGTGACATTGTCTAAAAGTAAGATCTAGTTCGTTTATTGGTACTATTTCTAAAGTTCCGGACCCTTGGGAAAACTGATAGAAATTTGAAAATAAAAATTAATAAAAATAAGTAAGGAAGTCTAAGTTCGGAAGGAACCGAACATTAAATACCAAACTGTGTACAAGTGGTCATGGTAAATTGCTAAATTGTTGTGGAGTTACGACCTATAAAGGTTTCAAACTTTTTCTACTACCATGTCGGCAATCTTATAGTTACAGTATAGGCTATATATAATTTTGGAAACGTGGGAGGTGCCACGCCCCCATGCTATACACAACTTTAATCATGTATAGGCGTCCAAGGTACTCAACCGATAGTTATGAAATTTTCACAGTAGATTCTTGGATTCACTGGTTACAGCATAGGTTATATATAAAAACGTTGATAGTATACCTCGTATCAAGTTTCGTAATTTTATTTAACACGGTTCTGAAGTTAATAATAGCTGAAATTTGATATTTTGTTCATTTATATGAGGGCGGTGCCACGGCCATTTTTCAAAATAAAAAAAAATCACTAATGAGATCATCAGGTCATTGTAACTACGAAATTCTAGCATTCTATCTGCATCAGTGAAAGAGATATGGCATGTTCCGGTTTCCTAACTCTCTTTTAGAAAACTTTGGTCCAAAAGTGGGCGTAGTCGTCTACCGATTTTGCTTATTTTCCGTGGGCGTACTCTACATGTCTATAGTATACCTCTTATCGAGTTTCGTAATTCTATCTTACACCGTTCTGAAGTAATGACAGTCGAATTTGAAATTTGCTTGACTTATAAGTGGGCGGTGCCACGCCCACTTTCCAACATTTTGCAAAAATCGTATAAAAAATAAGAAGATTGAGGTAGCTGCTAAATTATATTATTATACCTTTATCAGTTAATTAGATATGGGCAGTTCAATATTTCTACCTGCTCTCCAAATAACTTTTACGAAAAAGTAGGCGTGGCAGAAAGTCGATTTCTCTTGTTTTTTATGGGTGCATTTATCACAACAATAGTGTGCCTCCTACGAAATTACGTTATACTAGCTTAAACGGTTCTGAAGTTATTACCAGTCAAAATTTGAAAATTTCTTCACTCATATGTGGGGGGTGCCACGTCCCTTTTCCAAAAACTCGATAAAATCGTCAATGGGACAACCAAATTAATAAATGTAGCAATGGTAGTGGTTATGGTTCGATTTCGCCCATTTCAAATAGCAACCTACCTTGGCCGGAAAGCCACCTGTGACGGGCATGTCTTAATGAATTCCTCTGTTCATTCTAAAAACTTTGATATATGGAACTTTATTCTATCTCTATTATTTTGTACCGTTACAAACCACATGCGACAACCTACTTTACGATGTCTCGCACCGTTTCAGAGATCTACACCAAAATATGGACCAGGGGTGGCCCTAGAATGTGTTTTTAGGTCACTGGTATTAATCAAGAGGTATTGATATGAGTAATAATATAAGATGGTTTCCACTTCAGCATTTGAATTTGTTTGAAAGATATTGTCTTAAAAGAGATTATAGGTAAAGCTGGGATCGAGATAGAAATGACTGAGATGGAGATTGTAGAAGCAGGCGGAAGCCTTGTAGAGGTAGATGAAGAGGTAGATAAGCGAAAGAAGTAGAGGTAGAAGAGATAGAAGTAGATGTAGATGCAGCGGCAGAAGTAGAGGGAGACGACGTAGAGCTGGAGGTAGAGGCAAAGGGAGAGGCAGATTCAGAAGCATAGACAGAGACAGAGACAGAAACAAAAACAGAGACAGAGTAAGAGGCAGAGGCAAAGGTAAAAGAGGTAGAGCTAAAGGTAAAGCTCGAGGTGTGGGTGGAGTAAAGGGAAACTGAAAGAAAAAAGAAAAGAACAGGGAATAGAAGTAGGAAAAGAAGAGAGAAAGGAAGGGCCGAAACGTGGTTTATTAGCTAGGAGTGCTTTCTAGGTCAACATGCGGTAGATATCGGCCTAAATGTGTACCAAGCGTGGTTCTGGAAATAGCTTTTACGACATGGGTAGCAAATGAAAGAAGACTTTCTTTCATATTCCTCCGCGTAAATAAAAATACTACATCAACGTGCTCTGTCATTGCGCTCCAAATAGGGTATCGAATAATTGACAAATTGCCAGGACAAATGAACATAAGAAAATTCTCGTGCAGGACAATGTCTGCTAGTAATCAAAAAAACAAAAAAATTCTCAAATAATGAAAAACAATTATTAACGTTGATTTTACTTTTACTTTTACTATTTTCATTTTCTTTTTTACTAATCATAAAAAAATCGGAATTTTCAAATTAGTTTTTATTCAATTGCCCCCTTTCATACAAACTGAATAGCAAGGCCGTTACTTTGTGATTGGCTAAATTAATCTCACCAGGATACCGCGAAATCTATCGGCTTTAGCTTTATCCAAAATCGAAGTCAATATTTTTCGAAGCTTCATCATTGCAAAACAACAATTACTAACAAGCCGGTGTTACAGTAAGAAAATATGACATTCAAAGGACAATTTCTGTGTTAAAGTGAGATCCTCCATGAAGAAAGCCTAGGTATGTTATATACCAGAAAATACAATAATAGTGTAGGGCAATAATACAATAATAAAGAGTGTTAGAGTAGTGTGTCATATAAAGCTAGCCGTGAGAGCCAATAGTGTCTACTTTCGTCTAAGCTTTAATGATCGCAGCGACTAAGTTTTAAAAGTAAACGCGGGATTTAAAGTTTGATGCGTCAGTTTTATTAGTCGCTGTACTAATGACCCAAATCCTGCTGGAATACAGGTATTTATAATTTAGAATCTGCTCAAATTATTATAATAAAATACAAAGTAATAACAGTTATAAAACAACAATTGTTTGATACGTGAAATTGAGTGAAATTACAATAATATAAATATGGTGAAAAAATAATAGTTAAGCAAAAGAAGTTAAAGAATAAATGTCAACTTAACATTGTCTTAACATGATATGCGTTTTGCACGTAAATAATACATTCAACATAAGCCTTGGTTAGTGTATGTAACAAGTCCGCTACAAGACCAGTTTGTGGTTTCTCAGTACCAGAAATTATTTATTTGTAAAAACAACCCGATTTTCAGCGATTCAGCTTCTGAAAATTTTGTTATAGATGAAGTCGATCAGCCTAAATCCATTTATCCCACTGCAAATCCAACGACGAATATTGCGCTAATCTGTATGACCACTCCAGTAAATATCGCAAGATGTAGTGGTCGTCTTTCCGAATCTTCGTCAGTTTTAATTTGAGTGTTGTTTTAAGTGGTGGGGCTCCAATCCAACGCACAGACCGTTTTTCGGAAATTGCAGTGATGTTAACCGTTTACAAAACGAGCCTCTCTATCCAATGTGACCTATCCATTGCAGCCGCACCTCATGGCTCTACTGTTTTTAAATCCTCTAGCAACCCTTCAAACCACCAAGCGGGTGTTCAGTGGCTACCCGGAGGATATTTGTAGAAAAAAATAACAGTTGGCTGCATAGTAATTTTTGGTATTAATTTAAGTTGAGAACTAGTTGATAAGACTGTCTGGTAGCACACTCTTGGAATTTCGACTTTTCAATAGTTTTGTATGTAAGGGTATGTGTGTATGGGTATGTGTGTATGGGTATGTGTGTATATACATGTTATTTTTTGTTTCGACTTTCAATAGCCCACCAGCATTTAATTTATCTACAAATTTTGCTTTCCTTTATTTCCGTCCAAAAATATTACTGGCCTTCAAACAAAGCATGTAATTGAATGTGTTTACACACAAACAAGCTAGTTTCGCCATAAATTGTTAAAAAGGTTGTTTTTGATTTCGTCGGACTTCTCGAGAAAAAGTTGACAAGGGACAGCGGAAGCGGAAGTGAAATTTGAACGGATATTTAAAAGTGAATTAAAACAACATTTCCCGAGTACGTATTGCATGTTCATGTAATAAAATAATAATTGCGATATAAACAAGAAGAAAAAAAAATAAATAATGGACAATACTTGAGCATTTAAAAGGTATTTTTAAAGACGATATTTTGCGGGAAAAATGTTTGAACTAAAAATTAATGCAATTTATTATTATCAAATAAAAGAAAGGGAAATATAAATAAAAATTTTTTTTTCAGGTAATACCATGGTGAAGTATTTTGCTCGAAGCTTTCATGGAATAATGCAGTGGAAGATAAAATATGTAGCTTGAACTTTGATGCTGACGGGAGGACATGCTACCATTTTTTTTGCGACACTCCTGCTACACATATGACCGTAGAGCAGCGAATCAAAGCTCAAGGGCACCGCTGGTTGGGTCATGGGTTGCGAATGGACAAAGAAGCGGCAACCCATAGGGCCCGATTTCCGCAGCAAAGGAAGGTAGCTAAAAAAGGTGGAAGATGATTTGAACTTTCACAATTGGCATCCGTTACCGCTAAAAGTATCTTATCTAGTGAAACTTTATATAATAGTCCAATTGTAAAAGTGTTAAAAAAGAATACTAAGTATTAATTTTTCAGATTTTGCATATGACACCACTTTTCCAGCTTAGTTATTGTGGTAAGGCCAATCCGAACTTCTCACCATAATCTTCGTGAAGAAGTTGCCTTTGATCGCACAATCGGAAAGTTCAGAATATGAAGGACTTGGCTCAATTCATTTCGCCTGTCGGCCTGCGTCATATCCATAACCAAGCTAAAACATAAAAAGATATATAGCACATCAGATCGACCATGATGGTAAAGACGGACTTCAGTTCGTAGACCTTAGGTAGACCTGCGCAAAAATTTGCAACCCCTACATACCGTCACATTGTTTCGAAAACACGGCTCCCATACCTTCTCTTTGGAATCACAAGTCAACCACATGGAATATATGAGCATCTGTCCAAGCGAGGCAGGCTCTTATAGTCAGTTATTATAATTATGAAGAATGAAATGGATTGAGAAAATTACCCTTATCGCAAGTCTAAGAAGAATGCCGACAATAATCTGAGTGGTCAGCACGCGTCTATCGAGTTCACCGACGAGAGTTCAATATCTAGGGTTCAATAAAGGTGTTTAAATTTTTTCAACTTGAAACTCCCTTGGCTACCAGAAAAAGTTGCCATAGTTTCATATGCAGACTACTTAACGATATTGACAGCAGGACAAAGCCTTTTATTCATGATTCAAAATCAACGATTGTCAAACGATCTTATCCAGTGTTACTTGACACGGCTGCCCACTAAATCAGCGGCTATCCCAGTTACGACTTGATCGGTCAGATGAATAGGGTATTAGACATCCACGTCGGTGGCACCACACTACCGAATATCAACTACCCTTAAATCTTGGTTTTGATGTTTGACAACATATTGACTTTCGCTGCACAACAATGGCTGCCACCATGTAGTAACCCTCAACAAGCTCCTCAAGTCACTGTCTAGCAGTACTTGGCTACTCAAACTACAAAATAGTATAAAACGGTCAACTAGCAGATCCTACTAAATTGATGAAAACCTCCATATCTTAGTAGACAAAGCCGTTTGATCAAAGATACACCATGAGGCACTCAACAACATCAATACAGATCCGCCAAGCTTCTTTGTTCACTGCCGTCAGGTTCAAGTAAATTTCAACTTCTAGTGGAAACGCGACTCCTTGATGTTCCTCCAAGACAATAGCCAACTTTTTAAGTACTCACCGGAGCAGCCGCCTCCAACAGCAAACTCACTATAGGCCAATGCTTTTGAAACTGCCAGTTTCTTAGAAATTCTGTTAGAAGAGAGTGATGGTACTGGTTAGGCAGGTCAGCAAGAGTACCTTACTTTTACAAAAACAACTGCATGCAAACCCGTGACCTCTAAAAAATACCTTCTACAATAAAGAGAGTCAAATGATACCGTGAATTAAAGAGGAAGCGAGACGCCTTTTCATAAATAAAGAAAGCTGGAGCTACTAGTTAACTGGAAAAGAGTCTGAAATTTTTCTAAAATAAATTAATTATTATCATATAAACAAAGATGATCCGACAACTGCCATCAATCCATTGCTTTTTCGTCTATCCAGAGAGAACTATACTTGGCACCTAAATATTTTATTGCCACTCCGAATGTCATATGCTAGACAGATGGATTATTATAATCTGAAGCCGAAGTATTTTGATGCTGCTTTGTAGGCGAGTAATTGACTTAACCGCATTCTTATTTCGTTAAGGACCTTGCAAAATGAAATTGCTGTCAGTAGTGGGCAGGAGCTCCGGTACTTAAAGCCAATGGATTTAATTCCTCGTCAACATGGCGCTTAGATTGCAACATTTTTCAATGGAAATTTCAAGGTATTTACTTCTTCCACCCCAACAGTAAACACTAAACATGTATGACTTCAAATTAAATCAAAAAGTCGCAATACTTGAGTTCAGTGTCTAAATCGTTCGTTAATGTGAAACACAAACCAAATAATTGCCAACTTGTATTTACTTGATATCATATTTAAACGATGATAGGTATTATACTCACAGAGGCCGGAAGCGGAAACGGAGATGAACATGGCCACTGGAAAGCAAGTGACCCGAATTACAGTTATCCAAACAGTTGGCAAGAGGGTTATAGCCAAGCTAACGACTGCCAGATGAGGATGTCATGGCGTAAACAACATTTGAGACGCATTAAAGTTGGCTAAATGGTTAAATGACTTGAACGGTGATACTCTAGGACATTTATCCCTTCAAATATAGATATAAATATCGTCATGTGTGAGTGGCTACGAAGGCGTAAAAGGGATTAATTGAATTGCATAATTACGCACATTTTGACCAGGCACCACAGACATATCATAAGAGCTTACAAGAACAACAAATGGTCTTATGTCTTTTGACAAACCCTGGGTAAATTCGTAATAACACAAGGCTAACGACAAATGTTATGTATTTCATGACAACAACAACAACAACAACATATTAATATATATGTATATATGCGTGTAGTTTGGCAACACTTGCTGCAACATAACACGATGTCCTGTAGAAAAGTATGTATGATTGTATGTTTGAAGTACTATAATGGTCATTTGTGTTGCCACATAATACGTATGTTGTTGTTGTTTTCTGCTGTGTTAAATGGCTAATTTGTTTTACAAGAATGCATGTTATGAATCTGTGTTGTTTGTAAACTCATTTGTTGCTGTTAGTTACAGCTGTCATACACACACCTACAAACGAATATGCGAATAAGCTCCAGGAAATTTTTCACATCAATCCTTGCCAAGATTTGGTGTCGCTTCCTTGCTACAATTTTACCCATTAGCATTGGGTATTTATCTTTGTCATATATGCATTTACGTATATACATATGTACGATTAGTCTGTTCCGAAACACGACAAGCAGTAGATAGAGAAGAGAGCTGGGAGGATGGAAGCAAGAGGAATTCAAGTCCACTTCGATTACGAAGATGGAATCCTGTGAAAAATATGTAAAAGTAGATGTATTTAACCTGCGAGGACCTCAATACCCAAAGTTCCATAGGGAAAGACTAGTAGCCAACGTATTCGGCGCGTACTCTAGTTAATACAACAACAACAGGAGTATATGTAGAGGTAGCAATAGAGAAAGAGTAGAGGGAGAAGCAGAGTTAAACATAGACGTAGAGAAAAAGTTAGAGGTAGAGACAGAGGTAGAGGAAGATTAAAAGTTGGAGGTAATGTAGAGTTAGAATTAGAGGCATAGGTAGCGACTGAGATAAAGGCAGAGAAATATATCACTTTGAATCGCACTTGGATTAGGCAGTATTTCCGTTAAGAATTCATTACCATCTACCATTGCTCAGCAACCAATTCCTATTAAACTATTATAAGCAAATAAGGATAAGTTCTCACCAGCATCCACATTTAGTCGGTAAACTCCTTTGTGAGCTATTGCCCGGTGCATACCTTCATACAATACAAATTACCACCACGAGCTGCGGAGGAACGTGACTTCCTAGGGATAAGTGATACACAGATAAAATTCTATCCAGAATCAAGCCCGACATGGAGAATTGTTGTCCATTTGAAAGCGCTAGTTTTGATGACCTTATTCGGCAAAAGGACTACCGATCAGGCAGGACGAAATACTTTCCAACAACAATAAAAACCATTAGGAGCACAAGGTTTTAATCCACTGTTCACTAATACAGGGCCTTTACTCTGTAGTTCTATTCGAAAGGCTGTTCTACTCAAAAGCAAAAAGCGATTTTAATACACATAGGCACCCTGTACTTCCTTAGAATTTACTTTAGAAAATATTCCATAATAGTAGGCATCACTGGGTTACGCGGCTGCGCTTTGCAATCAGAGTGAGTACGTTCGATTTTCCACAAGAACCTCTGAAATAGGAAGACTATACGAATTAGTCTGACGAGAAATCGTGGCTGTTTTCGAAATAGTACTTTAACTATAGCCTGTATATATTTCTTGCTTTCAATTTTTCCTCTAATCAAAAATACTAATAATTAACTAAGAATTATTATCAACCGGTCTTGAGCTCGTTAAACTTACAAAAATATGTAAAAATGAACAGACCATAAAACCAACAACAAAAATATATTAAATAAAATTTTCTTTTTTTAAATATGTAAATACTTCTAATCTATAAAAATTATGTTTTTTTTGAATTTTTCCAATTTTTTACCTAGAATTCTTTAATTATTTTCTGTCAGATGCGATCCGCGATAAAAAAGATTTCTTGATGAAAAAAATACTAATCGCTTTATTATAATCATAAGAATATAAATTTTTGTGGATTTCCGTTTACTAAATAGTTGTCGAATAGGATTTTCTAACTTTCAACCATATATATTAGCATATGCTTTAGAAATAGTGAGTACAAAATTTTCTACAATCGAAAGGGGGATGAATTAAATCCGAAGGGAAGAGAATGGAACTCGAACAACGAATGCGTTCTACTCGAAAATTTCTTACAGAGTACGAATCACTCAAAAGCGAACAAATTTTGTTTCGAATAGAACTACAGAGTGAGGGCCCAGGTGTACACCGGAATATGTAAAAACTACTCAGCGTAGCCCACTTTTACATACCACATATTTTCATACACATATATCTTTATATACAAACCTTTGTCCAGTTGACAGCGGTTTGAGTAGCTGTCAAGGACATTTGTCATAATTTACTTCTACATATTAAGAACATTTATCTCTGCATGCAAGGATGATTACAACCACAGCTGTGTCCATCTGTGAACATATACAAATACATCATAGTTAAGCATAGTGCACTAAGTTTTTTATTTGCACTGAAATAAGAAATGTAGCTGTAGTGGAAACATTATCAACTTTTATTGTGATAAATTCTTCATAACCAGTTCAATATAATAAAAACCCGAACCAATAGTACTAATTTTTTATAAATTAAAGATTCGACCACTTTTAAGAGGGATGCCTGCAAATGTGTCACCCTTTCTTTAAAAGAAGTGAAAAGGCATGGTGGCCACCGTGGTAACAGGATGATATCTGCTCATTGCAGTTATTAAATAGTAAAAAAAATTCGGTCTGTCTGTATATTTGTTCGCGCATCACTTAAAACCCGCTGTATAAAATTGGTATTTTGGGACAATATTTTTAAAATTGTGTTCTCTTCCACTCAGCCGTCGAAATGTTGCCAGTGGGTAGGAGGGACGACTCCTTGAGTTATGATAGATTGTTGAAATGAGGTTGCCTCAGCCGCTTTTTCGAAAACTTTTGGGTTAACAATTGAGCTTTTGGTACTTGACTAAAGAAATCTACGACCTCCTCTTGGTGCAGTGTATTAACGCCTACGGCGTTTATTTTCTTTAAAAATTCATTATGTTTTTGAGTGTAAGTTATTTTATTTTTCAGAGAGGAAATAAGGCACACGAGAGTCATTATAATTATTATTTCCTTTCCGAAGATTTTTCATTCATTAGAGCAAAGTTGATTAACTTCTTTATTGTAAAATAATCATTGCCTATTACCGATTAATCACATTTTGATTAATTTCAATTATAATCAACTTTCGAGTTGTACCATTGATTTATTTTTTGTCAAGAAAAGTACACAAAAGAAATTAATAAAAATACTCAGATCCAATCAATTTTCAGTAAACAGTAATTGCTCCGGATCTGATATATCAAAATCATTTGTTTAAACGATTAATCACATCCCCTGGGCTAAATTCATTAAAAGATTACATGCAAGGTATAGGATTGAAGACCGCAAATAATTAAGAAGTCGAAACGAACGGGCGTTATTTCGTTTTAAAGGGAAATAATACCAACCGGCTTTATTGTCTCTTGCAAGTGGAAGTTATTTTCTATCAAAGGGAAGTAATCAATATTTGCTTTGTTAAAATAGTGAAATTTACCATTGGTACTACATTTTTTAATGGTAGTGAAATGCCCATCTATGAAATGCTAACAAACGCACTTGTTTATGACCGTATCATTCATTGGTCATTGTTTTTGCTTGGTGTGTAAGCGATGTAAATGATATTAGAGAACGCACCTGTGGCTTAAAAGTGTCAAAAACATTCATAATTGTTTAATTACCTTCAAGTCAAATGAATATCTATATATGCACGTATGTAATTACATACAGGGTGGCTGATGAATATTGCTACATTAAGAAAATCAAATGATTTTTTTTTCAGTGTATGGAATTCATTTTTCTTTTATTCATGTTAAAGCTCATTAAATTTTATTAAATAGAGCTTATTTAGTTTTAAAAATAATGGAATTTAAATGCCCCCCCCTGCTCGTCGATGCATGTGCGGCATCTTACCAAAAAGTTGTTCATTACTGCTTGGAGAGTTGAGACAGGAATAGCCGCAATTGTTTCTCGAATGGATTGCCTAAGTTCATTCAAATTTGTTGGTTTTGCTTTGAAGACTTCCTGTTTGCAATAACCCCACAAGAAAAAGTCAGGTGCAGTAAGGTCAGACGACCTGGGTGGCCAACGGAATGTGGAGTTTCTGGATATCAGCTTATTGGGAAATTTTCGTCGCAATTCTGTCATAACAGGTTGGGCTATATGAGGAGCTGCACCATCTTGCTGAAACCACACAGAGTTGAAAGAAATTCTCATTCGGCGTAATTCTGGATAGAAAAACTCTCTCAACATGCTCAAGTAACGGTCTCCAGTAACCGTAACGGTGTGACCGTTTTCTTCGAAGAAGTAGGGCCCGACAATGCAGCGTGATGAAACTGCACACCACACTGTGACACGAAGTGGATGCAATTCCGTCTCATGGAGTATCTGTGGGTTGGAAGCACTCCATATTCGACAATTTTGTTTGTTTATGTTGCCGTTTAAATCGAAATGGGCCTCGTCAGACATGAAAAGACAGTTCAACATGTTTCCATCCTCTTCCACCATTTGAAGAATCTTCTGGCAAAATTCCAAGCGAATCGGCAAGTCTGCAGCGTTCAGTTTGTTGGTCATTTGAATTTTATATGGGAATAAGTCCAAATCTTTGTGCATAATTGACTGTAATGACTGTCTGCTTACACCCATTTGAGCAGATAAGCTTCTTGTCGAAACACGTGGATTGTTTTGTATGGCAGCAGCTACAGCAGCGATTGTTTCCTCCGTTCGAACTGAAGGGTTTCGATGGTAAGGTCTTCTGTTGACTGTCCCATGCTCGGCAAAATTGTTTACAAGTCTTATTATGGTCCATCTGCTCGGAGGATTGCCGCCAAACGTGCGCCTATACTCTCTTTGAACCGAAACTACGGACTCCAGTGCGTGATAGCGGCGGACAATCCAAATTCTTGTTTCAGTGTCCCAGTTATCCATTTTTGTTAAACGTAAAAGTCAATCTGCAAAATAAAAAAAAAATTAACCAGATTCATTAAATAGAAAAAAAGTTATTTAATTTTTTTTTGGTAGCGGCTTTCATCAGCCACCCTGTATGTATGTAAATATGTGAAAGCGAAGATGAGAATAATAGAGATACAGACGAATCATTCAAAAGGTTTTTAGAGTGGCATAAATCTTGCTTAATTGTGCATGTCGGTATGTCATACAAATGACTTTTTTCTCAAATACATACTTTCCTATTCAAATTAGTAAATATGCTTTACGATCCTTTAAAAATCTATATACATAAAAGAAAGTGACTTTAGTTGCAACGCTCATAACTCAAGAAAGACTGCACCGATTTGGATGACTGACACTAATTTACATTGTACTCTGTCCAGAATAGAAGAATACCCAATAAAATTTCCGAAAAATTCCTGAAAAAAAAAATATTATTTTCCCATACATTTTGTATGGTGCGAATTTTTATATTTTTTTTTTTTTGCTAGAAAAGCTCAATAATGGATCGATCGATTGTAAAGTGGAATTGTGTGTGCGTGAAATAGTAAGATAGGGATACGAATGGGGATAGGGATAGGGCTAGGGATAGAGATAATGATAGGGATAGGAAAAGCCAATATTTCTAGATCCATTCAGGTAAATATCTGGGCAGGACAAAGTCTGCCGGTCCCTCTAGTTATATAAATAAATATCTTAAATCACAATTATAAATTATCTATCAGTCTCGGTTGGCGCCTCCAAAGCGTCCAGTCACATTTTACAGCCAAGAACTGCAAATAAATAACATTTGTACCACTCATTTAACCTGAATTTTCTTATTAATTCGATTTTTATTGTACCCCAGAGAGTCATCATGTGGCTTTTGAAATTTAATGTAATCCAAAAAACACAAAAGAATCATTTGCATTCTCTATAGAGCAGCTCATACCAACACACCAACACCACCACTGCTCAGCCCTGCAAAAGCGTTTTTTTTTTTTTGTTTTTGTTCAGCGCTTTTTATTTCTTCATTAATTTGAGTCGCATGCCAGAGATTTTCTAAAGTAGATTAGTTGCTTACCTCGCAATCAGCTTAGTCTGACTTACATAGCTTAGCCTGGGATATCTGTTTCTATGTGGACGTATTCAGGTCGCTTGCGGGTTCATTGGCGTGCTTTTAATTGCCGAAGGGGTTAACTCAACGCAGGCTACACTTTCTCGTAATCAATGCTTTGACAATTAAAAACCACCACCAATTGCGTTGGACTCATTTGCATTCCGGTTTTCTTTATAAGTCTTGTATAAGTATTCATATGTCTACTTATTAGTATAATTGGGAAAATTCCAAAGTTTTGTTTTCTGCATAAAGGGTGAATCGAGTGGAAATTTGGATAGATAGATTTTATTTGCTTTGTATTACGCGCTTCAGTGAAAATCATAATTACATTACCCATTTGTATTGGGATTTTCTTTTAGAAATGTTTAATTAGTATTTTTTCAATACGGTACTGCTTTCAGATACGCGTATACATATGAGAATACATTTTGTAGGATCCTAGCAAGCATTTTTGTAAACGTTTTTGAAAATAACTTAACGTAAACTTTCTATAGTAAGCGAATACAAGCGTTTTCAGTATGAACTTTTTTGAAGGTTTAAATTTAAACTTTTTTAAACTCCAAGAAGGAATTTCTATAAATGATATACATATATGGAAAATAAAGTAAAAATGAATGAAAATGTGGGAACTACCTCGAACAAGCGGTTGGTCTGACTGAAGATAACGAAGGCATCAAAGAGGCGGTAATAGATGGAGTACTGGTTGAATATGATACTGAAGTGGCTAATGGAATGAACCGATTTTTCATAAACAGTATGACAGAAATAAATAGAAAAATTTAATTTTTTTAATCTGGTAATGAACAATAGCAAAGCCAGCTGTAAATTTAAGCTTTCAAGAATAACAACTGTTGAAGTTATTAATATTATAAAAGAGTTTAAATACCAAATTATAGGCGGAAAGCTCTTACTAGATGGAGTACTGAAAGACTCTCTCAAGTATTTAGGATACTTTTACGCACTGGTAATTAATGAAAGTGGTATTGTGAAAACGGCGACAGTGGTACCTGTTAAAAGAGTTAAAAAGACAATACAACCAAAAGAGTTTAGACCCATTAATAACCTAAAAAGTGATATTAAAATTTTAGAATTACAAGTTAAGAATCAACTGGTTAAATACCAAGAAGAAAATAATATATCATCAATTTTTGGCGGAGTTTCTTTGCAACTGCCTTGAATTTGGTGATATCGGATTGGAAAGACATTTGAAGCTGTGGATAGATATATCTTACTAAAAAACAAGTGAGGAAAGGGCTGTCTTCGACTTTGCCGAAGACTTTATACCTTTCATGAATACGCATCACGGTTTTAAGTGTCTGATCCTTACTCACAACCAGTACAAATTCTGCAAAACTGTTAATTCAAAATACATAGCCCAAACCCCATTTATCGGAAAAATCGATTGTATGGGAGCTATAGTTATGTTGGTCCAAACTGGGTGATTTTCACTACACACATTGCATACATATATTTACCAAACCTGCAAAATTTTACATCCTAGCTTTTTAATTGTAAAATTTATAGCCCAAGACCCATTTATCGAAACTATCGATTGTATGGGAGCTATGCGTTGTATTGCTCCGATCTTGCTGATTCCGACAAGTGATTAATCTCATGTAAAATGGCGGCTCCATACCAAATTTCATCAAGATATCTGAAAAACTGAGGGACTAGTTTGCGTACAAACAGACAGACGGACAGGCGGATATGGCTAAATCGACTCAGCTCATCGCCCTGGTCATTTCCGCATACTTATTGGTGGGTCCATTTCCTCTTCTTCTCATACCTACAAACATCGGACCAAAATTATAATACCATTTCATGTAACTATAACTGATACTGAGCTATAATGGCTTAGCAGCTATTTGAAACAGAGAAGACAGCGAACATTGATAAATACAGCGATATCGGATGAATTGGAAGTACCCATAAGGGTGCCACAAGGTCAGTTTTGGCACTGATATTGTTCCTTATTTATATTAACGATATTGTCAATGCTGTCAGGGGCTGCGAAGTTCGACTATTTGCCGAAGATGCATTAATTATGATAAGTGAAAAAGATGCACTGTCGAAAATTCAACTGGGACTAAATAAATTATATAGATGGTTGCGCGGAAAGAGGCTTAAACTTAATATTAATAAAACAAAGTATATGATTATAACCCGAAGAAATTTTAATGATCATACATTGGCTTAGAAATAAACAATGAAAGTATGCAAAGAGTACTAGTATAAAATATTTAGGTGTTATAATCGATAATAAACCTAAATTTGAGGAACATATAAAATGCACAGTTGAGAAAGTTGCTAATAAAGTTGGGATTATGCAGAGAATTACACAAAACATACAAAATACTTATATATACATCTATTCTTGAGCCACACTTTGTATACTGTCCATCAATATTATTCATAATATCAGATAAGGAAATTGATAAACTTTAAAGGCTTGAAAACAGGTGCATGCGATTTATTATTAAAAACGTATCGATACTAGAACGGCTGACATGCTGACTACTTTGAACTGGTTAAGTGTTAAGCAAACAATTTTCTTTCACTCCGGAAGAAAAAAATTGTGTTAGAGAACGAGGGGCGAGCTTGAGCAGGCAGGCTCCCTGGGGGAGCTAACCTGAAAAATATCCAAAAATTGTATCGAAAAAATTCCGCAAGTAAAAAAAGTTTTGATACCCGTCACAAACTCTTGTATGAACGAAATCAGCGACCTAATAAACGATTTCCGGAGTGTACTAGGATTACATAGGGATCACTTTTCTGCCCTCTCAAGTGGAATAAGTTTGTACCACCAAGGACAAGATAAAGAGAACGAGCTTATAATTTCGCAAAAGGAATGTCACTATGCCTATTTAAAAATCATGAATACGTGGGGGCTAACGGACTCACTGCTGAGCTATTAAAGTAGGGCCTGGAGTATTTGGTAAAATCAACGCCTGTACGAAACTGGTATTTTCGAATGTATGACTGACGATTGGAATTTAATTTTCGCTTCCCGATGACAGTAATCAGTCTATTGTGCATAAGACTGTACAGATAGTTCCTACTAAGCTGTTGTTAACCCCAAAATCATTGTGGATTTAGCCCTTGTAACTATACTACTTTTCACAATTCCTTTAATTTTGGAAAATGGTTTGTATAGCACCAAAAATCTATCTACATGCATGCTGGTACGTCTGAATTCGGGACGTTAAGAAACAACTTTAGCCCAAGTGGAATAAGGAAAGACTTCTTTAAGACACAGCGTAACCCTGTATAGTTGGATTTTTTAGCTTGACAAAGAATGAATGCGGAGAGGGAAGATTGCACTTCGTCGTAATGACCAATTAAAGATCGATTTTAAGTTGCGACTGGCGTTTATCTGTTCAGCTCCAAGTAAGAGCCCTGTTAATGGTGACATAGCCATATCCATATAAAACAGCTGATCCAACCCACCTTATGGAAATCAATGTAATCGATTAATGGTGCTATACCATAACGCTAACGCCATAACCGTACCTTAATCAACCAACTGGTTTTTGGTTTTCTGCCATATCCATAACCTACAAATTGTTGAGGTGGCAATGTTATTAACTGTGTGGGACTTTTATGTTTCGTTTTCGATGAATTTAGATTAAGTAAGTTATTACTTTTATTATCATTAAAAATTTTTTCCATTTTCTTACTTAATATGAAATTTTCATCTTTTTTAGGTTGCGGAACCATTAATCGATGACAATAGATATGGTTAACTATATGGTGTGGTTATGGCTATGGATTTATGGATAAGGAAGTTTGTCTGCAGCTTAAGTAAGTAACTTATACTACTACGTTCACACATTTTTATTAATTCCTCAACAAAATGATGAGAAATCAACAGAATTAGTTTACTGAAAAGTGGGCGTGTACTTCTAAGAGCTTATTTTTTGTGTAACATTACTGGAACAGAATTGCTGGACCCAACCGCAAAGTTACGTATTGAGCTCGTTTGCTCACAACTAGAGTTATAAGCAACCGTTGTACTATTTTCTTTTAATATGAACATATTTCACAATTTTATTGTCCAGTAATAAACACCTAATTTTCACAAGATAATCGGAAATGAAATCACCTCAAAGCATTTATGCAAATAACAATAGGCCGTAGTAACTTTGGTGCATACTACCGTAGAACCACTACAAATCTATTACTGTAAATTAATATATTTGAATTTAGAAATGCACATATGTATGTAAGTAAATATATTTCCGTGTTCCTGGTAGGTGTGTCGGCAATTCACACTCCCACAACAACTGTAATACAAACACCCACAAAACATTTATCTCAAGGCTTCTCAGGCAAGTGTCTGGATCCTTGTGTGAAAAAATTGTAGGCGTACTACAACAATATAATCTTCTACAAACACAAGATGTCGACAAGACGATGACGATGTCATCATGAGCAGTGAAGAAATCCTTTCAAGCATAGTGAAATATCTACATTTGTAAGTATGTAGACCCCTACATATCAGCCATGCAATCTCATTCAAGCTTGACATTCACATTGTCCTTGGCCAATTCAAATACTTCGGTAAGTTCGTTGTTTGCTTTGCTTGATTGTCTTCAGTGTTTGTTTGTACTTATGTATGTATGCTCGACTTGTAAGTTTGTTGTTTGAGTTTAAGAATGATGTAGTCTCAGTAGATTGCGGATACATCTTGTGGTCCGCCTAAGCGCTTTTTGCTTCATGTTGTGGCATTTAAGTCGTAATGTGACTTACAAGTACAAGTGTTAAGTTAAATAGAAGTACTCACTCACTGCACATACCGGCACATGCGGGAGTGTGCTTTGTCTTCTTTAAAATACATACATACATATGTACTTGTTGATAACAGATGTGTTTATTTGCTTCAATTGTTTAGTAAATGATTCATGTTTGTTGCAGACATTTTTAGTTATTGCTCTCATACTCGTTTTAAGTGATATGAATGCCTGAACTTGAAGTGATTTGTGTTTATGTTCTACATATTTAATCGTTTCTTTGTAATTGTTGTTCTAAAAACGTTTCTATTGTCACATGTCTTACATATAAATAACAAGTAAAACAACTAAGGACCGTCCCGAAGCTTTAAAACCCGCTTTCACTTAAACTTGATGACTCGCAATCATAGTTGCTAAAACTGGTTTAAGCTGAAATCCTTACTAAATTTAAAGGAATTAAAATTTCTAGCGAATCACAGAGTACAGTCATATCACATAACGATTTCAGCTGAAATGAACTAGAAAAGGCTACCCGTTTAAAAAATCTGGTGCTATGAAGAAATGTTAGATGTTTTAAAAGGTCACCCTGTGCCAACTATATAAAGCGTCATCCGGTGGCTGATAGAGGTCCGGATCACGCTCAATTCTCACTGTAACACTCCCGATAATTTTTTTTTATGTATAAAGTATAAAGCTCGTAGTATTCGCCTGTCCGCCTGTGTGAAAGACTTTGGATCGATTTTTAACCTTTTTCCGTGATCCAATTCTGACGTGTGCATGAAAATCGCCGATACACGTGTATTTTTATTTTTGCTCCCCTTTCCGAAAAAGTATATTTGGTTCATAGGGCAGAACTAAAGCTCGTTTTTGTAACGAAGTGTTAGTAGACTTCAGAAGTAGCTGTCAGCGCACTTGTTACTCATTTAAAGTAGACCCAGAGCATCCGCAATAGTTTAAAAAAAGATTCCAAATATTTTAGTAATAAATTTCATGAAATTCGTTTTAAGAATACGATAAAGTCCATAAAAAATAAACTACAAAATGAACACTCCGGGATGAATCATGTTAATCATAGCACTCCAGCGACATCTGTTATTAAAAAATTTGGTTTATCAAGAGGTAGTTCGCCCATATGAGAGAAAAGAAAGCAGCAACGCTCTGCTTGCAGATCCAACCAGACATCTGTTTGGACCTATCTGGCTTAAATCGTTGTTGTTGCATTTAGATGTGAAATTTTTATCTGGCTCAATATCACGACTCAATAACAAAGACACTAAGCGCACATTGAACTTGACCAACTTTGAGTTATTTTAATCCATTTTAAATCACTTATTTGGGAATAGAGCAGTAAAAAAGGGAAAGGGTAAAGTATTCATGACTATAAATGAGCTCGAGTAGAGGAATAATAATTTTTTATTTTTAGGAAACTATTATTATTTTTATTTCTTTTTCTTAATTTTTAAAAGTTTTTATTTGAATATAATTATAGAAAACCGTCATATATTTTTTTATAGATCAATTTCGGAACTTCTAGACTTCTTCATCAGAGAAAATTTTGTATGCTCTATTAACAATTTGGCTATCAGAACTATGCTTTCTTTTTATTTCTATATTTTCTCTTTTCTGGCAAATTTAAGGTATTCTCGCAAATGTTCACAAGAACGTCAATCTTTCACTGTGCGTCAATCTAGGAAGGAAATTTAATATTATAAAATAAATTTTTAGTCTTTAAAAACTCTTTTTCAGACATTATGTTTAAATTGGTACGATCATATTTTAATTTTGACTATATTCCGATATCTTTTAATATTAAGTTTCGTATATATGCTATTGCTAGATTTACAAAACTGACTCTGAAATTATAACTATTTGCCTTTGGGGTTTTGCCATTTTGACACAGCGAGAACACGTACTTTATGCTTGGCTCGAATTTATGAGATATTGTGACGTTTTATAACATGCTCATTCTCGATGCTCAGAAAGTTGCAGGCCTGCCAGAACATCGCACTCAGGACTGCTAATAGATGTCATAAATATGTTTTACATAGTGAGGTAAAACCAAATCTAAATGCTTAACAACTAGTTCCTACTAAATTTTTGTATGCCAAACGATCTTAGTGCGCAATTGCTTCAAGCTTTGCTTCCTCCTAAAGTTGTACATTCAGACCCTCAACAACATCCACACATAATCGGGAAGCTCTTTGTTAACTTCACCCCGAGGAACGCCAGCATCAAAGAAAAGCAGCAAATGCGGGTCATCATTCCTTCAATGCAATGTGTTGATATCACTGGAAATGATGGGCCTGTTTCACCAAAGCGCCTAAGATTAGAACTAAATCATGACTTAAGTTAGCACAGATTCGAGATTAATTTCATTTTGGATTTCACTAACTGAGCGACTTAAATATGTTAGAACGGTTATTTTACCGGCTGAAGGGAATTTACTAACTTTCGTATCTATATGAATAAATCTTTTAATAAATTACATATTCAGGAATTCAACAAATTACAAAATGTTTAATAAAATTGTTATATAGTTTTGAAAACGAATATATAAACTAAATTTTCAATATACGTATAATATTATTTATAAATCCAACGTTCTACTATCTAATTTCAATTATTTCTCGAATTGATAAAGTTGCTATGTTGTAACAAATACTTTTGAACACAACAGCCCGATCAGCTGTTTTATAAATAGTAGCATTTTTTCATACCTCACAACTCTGATCACACAACAGTTAACCAAAAAAATTTGTGAAAACTCAAGGAAAATTTTGAGCGAGCTCTAACTCGCACAATGTGACACTAAATTGATGGGCTACAAAACTGCGTACTCAAAAGTTTTCTGAAAATTCTGCCAAACAAAATTTGAAGATTTTGATAGCTACTCTTTAAAATCTCATTAGCTTTCCTGAACTTTGTGTAAACTTCGAAATTTCTTTTTTTGTGATTTATGTTATGGAGATGTTATGAAAGTTATTAAAATCACAGATTCCTCTTATATCGTCGAACGATATTAATTAATTTTAATTTCACTACTATTATAATGCAGCTGTGTACGAGGTGTGTTCAAAAAGTATCGCGAATTTTGTGTTTTTTCAAAAATTATTTATTTATTCATGAATATCTATTTTTATTTTGTCCCCTTCAAAGTAATCCCCATGAGATATTATACACTTGTGCCAACGGTTTTTCCAATCTTCGAAGCACTTCAAAAAATCATTTTTTTGTATCTTGTTCAGCTCCTCCTTCGATGCCGTCTTTATCTCGTCAAGAGAAGCGTAACGTCGTCCTTTCATGGGCCTCTTCAGTTTAGGGAACAAGAAAAAGTCACAGGGGGCCAGATCTGGGGAATACGGTGGCTGCGGCATCATTAGTGTGTTGTTTTTGGCCAAAAAGTCGCGCACAAGCAACGATGCGTGAGCAGGGGCGTTATCGTGGTGCAAAAGCCAATTTTTGTTCTTCTTTGCACATCTTCTCGGCCTTCTGAGAACATTTTGTACCACCGATAAACGTTGCTTCGGTCCAAGGTAGCTTCTCCGCATGCCACAGTCAACATTCGGAATGCATCCGCGCACTTAATTGCGTTTTTCACACAAAATTTGATACAGGTTCTTTGATCCATTTTTTGAATAGGTAAAAATCGAAGACGATCTAAAACACGTGCAAGCAAAGCAGCTGTCAACAATTGACTGAACATTCAAAATGGCCGAGCTTGTCGGTATAAGTGAGAGACATGAGTACCAACACAACGCCACAAAAAATTCGAAATTCGAATATACGTAACCAGCGAAAATTCAAAATTCGCGATGCTTTTTGAACACACCTCGTACATGAGATGAAAAATAAGTTTACTTTTTACTCCCAGCCTGTCGTATGATATTGTGCAGAATAATTGCGGCTTTTCAGTATCTTCTTTCCCATACGATATTAAAAACAATTCCTTGGTTTTAAGAATTTTTTAAACCTTTTTGTAGTAAATTCTAAACATTTCAATTACCTACTAGGATTTTTAATTTCTTTTTGTTTAAATTAATTAACAGTATATAGCCTTAAAATGAGTTTTAAACTAAAATAAAAAGTTTAAACTTTCTGTCGATAAGAGCAGACCATTTTTTTGAACTCGAATAAGTCAATAATCTAGCATGCACAGAGCAATAAAATTGACTGTAAATGTAATTAATTTTAAACATAGCTATCATAAATAAAATTACACTTTTCTTTTTCGAAGTGACAGTAAATTTAGTCTTATTTAACTTTGTCATTGCTTACACATGTACTAAGATTTATATATGCAAAGCAAATCCGCCTACTTCATACTTCTCCTAACACCCTCTATGTGCAGGCCATATATACTACTCTACGAATAGTCCAATATATATTTGACGGGGTGGAGTTTCGTTTAACGAATAGGAACGCCTACATAGCATTTTGTTGTTGTTGCCAAATAAGTGTAATACGAGTACCTAATGAAAGCTTTCAGACGAAGGAGGAGCTTTTGAATTAATGTGCATATACATACATATATACTTGTGAACTTAATACAAAATGGAGGCGTATATATATTTATGTAGATATTTATATAATGGAAGAAACGAGAATAAAAAATATGTAGCGTTTTTTCGTGTAGGATTTATAGACAGATTATGTTAAGCTATAGAAGTTTCAAACATATACATACTTATACATATAAGAGAAAATTGGTATGGGTAAAACTTCTGAAAATATGAAAATCATATATTCAATGAACTATAACTAGCATTTATGTTTTTTATTAAGAAGAACTATGTTGTATCACAATTAGGGGCAGTGTAATGCTCAGCTACCACTAAAAGATAGTAGGTAGGTAAAATGGCTGCGACCCTAGTTGCCCAAGTAGCTTTAAGAAGCCGTTTTAGTGCCAGGAAAACTCGTCAAACTTGCTAAAAGTAGTAAGGATATATGTTACAACCAACCAGAGTTCCACTAAAAGATAGTGCTAATGGAAACATTTTCAGTACTTCTACATACAAATTCAACTATAGGAATGTTTTAGAGCATTTTCTGAATTTTTTTACTACGCCTAGCAGAGCGAAGATTCAAAATGAAAATAATATGATTTAAAATATTATTGATATGCTTATGCATAGGTAAACTTATGTTGATTGTTGAATCCGTGAAAAATGATGCGATGTCTAACTGATATTTTCTTCGCCACGCAGAATGCTGATGTACGATATAGTCGATGCTGATTGATAAGAGAGAGATATTAACTATAGAGTGCCGAAGCTTGGTAGGAGGCATATTTTTATTTTGGAAAGTAAGTCCAGTCAAAAAACACAAAATCACCAGCCGACCACGTTCAATTTTTTTTGCAAATTGACTGATAATGAGGCACTAAGACAGAACATACGTACTGCTGGTACATTATTTTCAAATCTTCTTTTCTTTAAATGGTCATCTAACCGCCTGGGCGATTTTGACCGTCCAACATAGCTCGCCAGTCGTTTCTTCGTTGCGCCAACTGGCGCCAATTGGAAACACCGCGGGGACGCAAATCGGTCTCCACTTGGTCCTTCCATCGGAGTGGTGGTCTCCCTCTTCCTCTGCTTCCACCGGCGGGTGCCGATAAGAATACCTTTTGGCCTGGAGCATCTTCGCTCATTCGCACTACGTGGCCTAGCCAGCGAAGCCGCTGTGTTTTAATTCGCTGAACTATGTCGGCGTCTGCGTAAAGTTCATACAGCTCATCATTAAATCTTCTTCGGTACTCGCCGTCGCCAACGCGTAGAGGCCCACAAATCTTTCGAAGAACCTTTCTCTGGAATACTCCCAGAGCCGCCTCATAAGATGTTGTTAGTGTCCACGCTTCTGCACCATATAGCAGGACGGGTGCGATGAGTGACTCATAGAGTGTTATTTTCGTTCGTCGAGAGAGGACTTTACTTTTCAATTGCCTACTCAGTCCGAAGTAGCATTTGTTTGCAAGAGTGATTCTTCGTCGGATTTCTAGGCTAACATTATTGTTGGTATTAATGCTGGTTCCCAGGTAAACGAAGTCCTTTACTATTTCGAAATTATTGCTGCCAACAGTGGCTTGGTTGCCAAGGCGCGAATGCGCTGACTCTTTGCATGATGACAGATGATGACTTTTATAGACCCCAGCTTGGGCAACCTCGAACTCTCATTCCATTAAGTTCGAAACCGGGTTGCCGTAGTCAGGTGCTACAGGGATGCATTTTTTAAGGTGCAAGTCCCTTAGACGACTTGTTTTTTTTTAAAAAAGAACTATTAGAATTATATTTTCAACAATAAAAAAATAAAACTATATAAACTATTAAAAAGTGTACTTCCTTCTGATTAATTAAATGCAGATATGAGTCCTAAAAACTTATAAAAAGCTTCCCAGGAATAAGCTTTTTTTCAGTTTAGTGACCACAATTTTTCTTCGCTCACTTAATTGAAGCACAGAAAACTGACAATATTTTTATATTTTATTAATACAAAACGATGTTACCCAGTGGGGATAAATAATGTAAAATATATGTTTATACATTTTTTTTGTGAGAAAAGACGACGGCTTTCAATTAAAAGATAAAACCAAACCAAAAGCATTTGGGCGGTAATTCAACTATATTACATTTCATAAAGATTTTAGCTACAATTTCACTCAACTTATTCTTGTAAAGAAATTTCAGAAAACAGTTGGGAAAATACACAAGCTGAGATCATAATTAAAGCCTGTTCTTTTGCTAACTGGTATATTTTTTTAATTACAGGCTTATTGTGAAATTTTTTTAAAAAATTTTAATGTTTTTTGAAAATCAAATGTGAACTTGCTGGTTTAGTTTTTAGTTGCTTTATTTAAAATTTTTTTTTAATCGAAATGCAAAAAATTTTATCTAGCATCGAAATGGCAAAGTAAAGGGTGTTTTTTTAGGGGTATAGAACTTCGAATTAAAATAAAACACAAGAAAATCGTTTTAAGGTCCATCAATTTGGCTTTATTGGAAGGATAATTTTATGCCATTAATGTTTAAATATAATTTCGGGCATGTGGCCGCCGCGGCTGGCTCGAATAAAGCCAATTCTACAGGTCCAATTTTCAACCACTTTTTCGAGCATATGGGGCCGTATGTCGGCAATAACGCCACGAATGTTGGCTTCCAATTCCCCTAACGTTTCTGGTTTGTTGGTGTAGACGAGCGACTTCACATATCCCCAAAGAAAATAATCCAATGGTGTCAAATCACACGACCTTGGTGGCCAATTGACAGGTCCATTCCGCGAAATTATGCGCTCATCGAATGTTTCCTTCAATAAATCGATTGTGACGTGCGCTGTGTGGCATATAGCGCCGTCTTGTTGGAACCACAACTCATCCACATTCATGCCATCCAATTCGGGAACAAAATAGTCGGTTATCATGGCTCTATACCGGTCTCCATTAACGGTAGCTGCCTCTCCAGCATTATTGCGGAAGAAGTATGGCCCAATGACTCCACCAGCCCATAGAGCACACCAAACAGTCAGTTTTTGTGGATGTAATGGCGTTTCAAGGGTCTCATGTGGATTCTCTTCACTCCAAATGCGGCAATTTTGCTTGTTGACGTAGCCATTCAACCAAAAATGAGCCTCATCACTGAACAAAATTTTGCGATGAAAATCAGCATCGAAATCAATCTCATTTTCGGCCCATACACCAAAATCACGACGCATTGCATGGTCTCGCGGCTTTAATTCTTGCACAAGCTGGATCTTGTAAGGTCGCAAGCCAAGATCTTTGCGCAAAATCTTCCATAAAGTTGATGGACAAAGCTCCAATTGCTGTGCACGGTGGCGAATCGATTCATTCGGGTCCTCTTCAACACTTTGCTCTACAGCGGCAATTGTTTCTTCGGTGCGCACTGTTCGACGTCTCTGCGGATGCGTATTATCACATAGAGTAAACGTAGTGCGAAAACGATCCATGGTTAACCGAATTAATTGCTCTGATGGACGATTATGTCGACCATAAAATGGACGGAGCTCACGGTAAACTTCGCGAACTGAACCATTATTTTCGAAATAAATTTGCACGATTTGCAAGCGTTGTTCTTTTGTCAACCTGTTCATGATGAAATGGCAAACCAAACTGAACATAAATGACATTAGAGTTGCCAGATTTGACCACAAAATGCCAGTTTTATCTCTATTCGAAAAACAAACCTGTAAAAAAAACACCCTGTAGTTTCTTTTCTTCTGAATTTTTTTGAAAAGTTGCGTATACGCCCAGTTTGACACAAGTTTCATCATTGGATTTTAATAAAAGTTTGAGGGATTGTATGTCCAGGTGATATGAATGAATTTTACGGGCTATTTACCTTGGGATCTGGATGTTAACAAAAAGTTGTATGTGCATAAATTTATTTGAAGCTCTGTGTCTTGAGCAATTTTTAAAAAAAATTCGAAAATAAAAAAAAGGTAAGAGATTACTCACGCATGACGTCATTCCGAACTACGTGTTTAGAGCTATTGTGATTTAAAAATTCTCTTTCGATCACGGAACGTGTAACGTAATTCGACCCCTACTAGTATTTGTAAAGTGGACTTAATGAAAAGTGGGCTCTACCACCCCAATTTATAAAAATTAACAAAAAAATTTTATTGACATCGGTGAATGATGTACTAAAGAAATAATTTAAATGTTGTCGACGAGTACTACGCAAAATACTATTATGAGACCAGAGATACGTACTTGTCTTCCCAACCCGTCCTCCACATAAATTTGAAATCAGACATCCTGTAAGAAATTCGATCTTTCTATGACCAAGCCAGCAAAATATTTACACAGTACTGTTGCATTGTTCACCTCCTAGCGCATAAAAATTAAAAAGTTTTAAATGCAGGCAAAATAATTGGAAAATTTCATTATATCCAGCTTTCCTGTTACTCCTTTCCCCTTGAAGTATTTTTTATTGTTTAAGTTTGTTAAGTGCGCCGAATAGAATAGACGTTCAATTAAACTCGAAGGCAGACTTTTATGCCTAATTTCGTATACAAATCAACGGATGGCTAGGAGAATGGGTTAGGTGGTTGACAGTCATGCAACGTTTTACTTCAAGACTTGTGATAATCTCTTTTGTATTTGTGCTGTGTTTGTTGGAGTAAGAATCGCTTACACAAGAACAACAGCCTGAGAAAGTAAAAAAAAAAAGAAGTTCTGTGGAAGGAAAACAAAAAACAAAAAAGGAACTCGAACTCTTTGGAAGTGACTTAACTTAAGCGCTCCCGCTTCTTTACATATACGAGTACATGGTTCCTTCTCAGCAAATAAATTTTATTTTTTTATTTGATTAACCTCATTACGGCAGACATCCTGAATGACGTTAGGCTGCGCTACAATAGGCGGAGCACATTGTTCTTGTTGTTTTGTATTTTATTTGTATTTTTGTTGTTTTCTTATTGTCACTGCTATCATTCCACTGCTGACAGTTGTAACAAACGATTTTTTTTTCTTTTTCCCATTTTCCACAGCTTTTCCACTTCATTCATAATTAAGTTGTCTAATTTGTTTTCCTTTTGTTTTTGTTTTATTTTTCTATTTCTACTGTTATTTTTCATCTTTCTTTATTTTCTTTGTTTTACTCCTGGATGAAAGTTATTGAGTATTTTAATGTTTATTCGCCTCCTTAGCTCAAGCAACGTTCTTTTTGCTATTTTGCGCGTGAAGTCGCTGCTTCCTCTTCCTGTTTTTCATCCTGTTGCCATTCCTGTTTGCTTGTTTTTGGTTATTCTTGTGAAGATAAAGTGATTTCAATTTTGTATGCCACTCAAGGAAAAGTTAGTGATTTTAAATTGTGGCTGTAAATTTGTTTTGTTTTTTGTTTCTATTTTTGCGGTTAAAGCTCAATTGTTCCGCAAGAAAATATTAAATAATTGCATTTTATTTGATGAAAATGTTCAAAATGGAAAATTGTGAAATGAATATAAATATTAAAAAAATTATAATAAATAACCAATATTTTAAAACATGATTTTAATAAATTAACATTAAAATACAAAAAAAAAAAATTTGATCTGGCAAAAAAAAAGATTAAAAAAGTATTTATTCTATAAGTGAGCTCAACGCCAAGAATAATAATTTTTGTATGAAAAAAAATTTTTTTTTTTAATAAATATTTTTATCCTTCTCTATTTTTTTAACCAGTCTACTCTTTAATAGACCTCTATAGCGAAATAGACCTCTTAGCGAAAAAAAAAGATATTTGAGCAAACTCAACGCCATTCGTAAGAGAAAGACTTCTTTTTTAAGATGCTATGTGTGCTTTAAAAAAAAAAAAATCTGTCTTTTATAAATAACCTCAAAAATAGGCAAAAACGGTGTTTTTTGCACATTTAGGTTAGGATATATCAAAATCCTGACGTGATAGAGCAATTCAGCAATCGTTCCAACAAAAATCAATTTATGTACACTCGATGTTTGCCTTGCTGGTTGCTTTCTATGAATTTGCACCCTACTAGTAGTAAGTCCTTTTCAGTTCGAAACTTTCTTGGTCTATAGGGCTGTTGGATTCTGATGTAGCGAGCCATTAAGATTGGCTTCGTCCTAATTTCCAACACCTCAATAAAAGAGGGGATAAGGTAGAAGGGGGCGTGGTACAAATGGAGGAGCGAGGGTTCGACTGATTGATAGGAATTAAAAAATTGTGAAAAACAGAAAGACGATAGGGAAGAAGAAAAGTAGGAGGAAGGGAGATGGAGCATAAGAATATTAAACGACACAATGAGGTTAAGATCCATTGAACTACAATTTCGGCCAAGAAAAGATCTACGGTAAGGACAAATTGGCCTATTATTATATGTATCGATTAAAACTTTTGACACTGATGAAGCAAAAAACATCATGAACAGGTCTCAATGGCAGGCTTCAGGGTTGTTCTTTTTTTCATAGAAGAAAATATCGAAAGACGGAAAGTTAGTTTGGGGCATTAACAAGCAACAAAAATTCCTATCGTCAAAGTACCGATTCCCCCGGTACTATAGTGAAGTATTCTACCCGAAGGTGGTTTGAACGCTAGGCGCAACGTCTGTTGAGTTCACGTTGCTGTACTTTTACCTTAAACCGTCATAGGAATATGTCGAGGGGTCGAAGAAAACATTCCAGATACAGCCAGGTTAGTACCAGCGCTTATAGTGAACCGTGCCAAATAAATTTCGCCATAGGACTGTCTTAGCTGTAGCTCTCTCCCGAAGATTAAAAAAAATAAAGGTAGCAAAAACTTAGACCATATTCAAAGTAATGGAGGCATACCCCATATCCGCCAGCTCAGAGAATGCTTGCAGAGCTTGGGAAGTTAGTACCTTAATAACTCTCTTTCACGAATAGTTTCACATAACCACGGATACTTATCAAGCTTAGAGAAGTTGCTTGAGTAATCAATTAGACTTTCGCCATTTTTGTCTTTGCTACAGAGCCAACACTTGCCTATAATGTGGGAGAAGGTTCCTGCATAATTGGAACCTTTTAGCAGTTAGTGCGTATGAAAAAACTTCACTGATAAAATTTTCTATTCCCAAGTAGCATAATGGAGCAGGTTTCCTCACCCTCAGCAAGTTGAGGAATAAGAACATACCTGCGGTACGGTATGCCGGTCCTAAGTGGAGACTAAAATCCATCACCGGAACATTTGATGGTTCAACCAAATCGTTCTGTCGGCAGTAGGGGTGGTACCAGAATGAGTCAGTACCGGAATATGTCCCATTTAAAAAACCAAAAGAATGACAGCGGGATGCCCTGGAGAAATTTACCGCACCTCAAGAGCGTATAACATCCTTGCATACATGCTTCTCAAGTAGATCTGTTTGGCTCTCTTGATTTTCGAGTAATATTTTGACTTTCGAACTAAATCAATTATAGTATTGGTAGCAATCGTTTGGGACTGCTTTCGCTGAATTAGAAGGGGCAAGGTTACCACGAAAACACTTTATGTTGGACCTCGCTATTAAGTTCACATCAATTATAAAAGTATATTTTAAAAATATGTACGATCTCAGAGTCAGGACCAGACTTCTTCATAAATATTGAAAGCCTTAAGCATAATTATCTGCTTATATCATTTACCTAAATATTTTTCGAAATAACTTGACATAAAAAACAAGCTGGCTTAACATTAAGATGAAGGCGTAAACACGTTTCGCTGTTAAAAAGTCACTTCAGCATCATTGAGAGTGATCAAATAGGATTCACAGTTTGTAAAACGGTATTTATTGGCTTAAAAAGCAACAAAAAAAATAAAAAATTATACAAGCAAGAACAACACAGCAGCACAACAAGGAAGAGGGTAGAATAAACAATATTTTCTTTATTTAGCGCGCTCGCTTCACATTCCCCACTTAAGAAAAGCCAAAAGGACATGTTGAGTAGAAAAAATCGGCGAAAGAATAGCTCAAGGCGGTCGTGTCCTTTTTGTATAGCTACAAATAAAATAACAGAAAAAAAAAATAAGAAGAAGACGGCACAAAAGCTGCGTTCGCTGGCACACAAAGACCGTCAAAGTGAACAAATCACACCCCATTATTCCCAAATGGCGCACCAAGAAGGCAGCGCACAGGACTCCATGTGGCGGGACCGGCAGCAGCAGCAGCAAGGTGAAGAAACGAAAAGGCGAGCGCAACTAAAAAGAAATTCCGCTGCGTCACTTTTTCACACAGATTTCCAACAGCTTATCGTGACTTCATTTGAATATTTCGCAATTTTTTTTTTGTAAGCTTGTAAGGAGGTTCGAAGTGTAATGCGTACAGCCTAGCCTGGCTGCTTGTTCTTAAGGATTTTTATTTTATGTTTTTGTTAATGTTGTGATGGAGATTTGTGTCGAGTAGCTTTTAAATAAATGAGAATAGCAATAACAACATCTAATAATAATGCAATAATAACAAGTAAGACGCAACTGTTTACGGTTCGGCCCAAGGCATTATACCTTTGATGAATGCAACTTAACTTTAAGCTGATTGAATTTCTGGGATATTAGTTGCTAGCGATATGACCTCCTACTACCAATCTCCTGATTTCCTTCGAGTTAGGTGACACTGTTAAATACTACTGCCGAATCAATTTATACAGACGGCTATTAAGGCAACTAAACGAAAGGGATGATGTATTGGCCAATAAGGGGCGGTAGAAGGTTCAATCAGATTGGGAGACTTGAAAAGGAGTTGAAGGTTGCAAAGAAGAAAAGAACGTGGAATCAAATGGAAATGTGGGAAGCGCAGTTTGTATTGCTGTCACTGCAACCAGCAGTAATTCGCGCTCTTGAATGATTTCCACCAAATGGAAAGACCCAACGACTTCGTCTGGAGCTTTCCAACTGCTTTCAGCATTAAAAAGCGCAAAATTTCCAGATAGCCATGAATATTTTGAGCTCGGTGCATTCTCTTACATTGTCTACGAGTCGAGTACTTCAAGGAGAAAATCAAGATCTGGGAGAGGCGATTAAATTGGCTGATGCTGCGAAACAAATTTTCACCCAAATTTTCAAAGCCGTGAGCGAAATTAGCGAGCAATAAGAAATTGAATTGCGAAAGCCAAGGATTGCGTCGAAACAGACCCAACGTGCCAACGTACCAACTGATTCAGTTGAAGATTATTTCCGTATAACAATCTACATACCGTACATTGATTCGTTTCGGACACAATTGCAAGATCGATTCTTAAATCACCGCAATATTTTATAAAATTTCGCTTGCCTTTTTCCCAACAAAATGAAAATTTTCGAAGAGCCCTGCGCTCAACTATTCCAATCATACTGCTCATTTTTGCACGACGATTCCCGTGATATCTGGGTAAATAAAAAAGTCACTTGAAGCACTCGATATTTGTAATGAAGATGCGTTTCCGAATGTTAACCAAATGCTTCGAGTTATGGCAGTTTTGCCTGTGACAACAGCGACGAATGAACGATCCTTCTCAACTTTGCGACGACTAAAAACGTATTTGAGATCAACAATGTCTGAAGATCGTCTGAAGGGCTTAGCCTAACTCAATGTACTTCGCGATGTCAAAATCGATCCGCAAATAATTTTGAAAGAGTTTTTTTCAGTACCTCGAAGAGTTGATTTATTAAATAATTGTAACTAAATATGACTTTTGACAATAACATTTTATTACTCCGAAAATAAATTTCTTATCTTTTTTCATTGATTACGTAACTTGAGTTTAAACCCCCCTCGGATATTTTCTGCGCACGGGCCTGATACCTTCTGTCGATAACTCGGCTGTTTTCGAAATTATCGCCCAGTAAGTCGACAACGGTGACCCAAAATGTATTAGTGCAATATGGGTATCAAAAGAAAGGTGATAATGACTGCTGCATGAAGCTGGTTTCGGAAATATAATGATAAGTCTAACTCAGTCTATTATAAGTTCTGAGATGCAGCGAAGCGAGGCCGGGCTTTTTAGTTTCATGATATAATTGTAGGCGTCAGATAGTCATGGCTTGATAGACTCATCTTCTCTTTCTGATAATTTTCATATACTTCTTGGTTGATCCATCTTTTCCTCTTTTTGTAGTTTTAAATTTGGTGTATCAGATCAAAGCTAAATTATAAAATTTAAGTTCGTGAAAGGTATAAAAATAGCAAAAGCACTTTCGAAAAATAAGGTTGCCGAGTACCAAGAGAGTGGTGGGTTGTTTGTCGTGTTGAAGGAGGTGTAGAACAAGCAGTAAACCAGCACCATAATCACGATAATGAAAAGCTATTATGCCGCCATGAAAGTCCAAAACATTTTTTTGTACTCACTGTGTAGTTAGCACTTAAAGCTTTGGCATTCTCAGCGCTTCTTGTAACGGTAAAAATAGTAAAACGCTGGCAGCACCGACCGCTGCAAGTAGTGAGAAGTTATGGGCTCAATGAGCTCGCTTTCAAAGCCATTTAGGGCATTACAAGTGCTTTTAAGCTCGTAATCTAATTCTATGACGATTTTATTTGGAGATTTGTTGACGCGCATTAGCTATGCCACTTGTGCCCAATTTACCAGCTTAAAATTATTCTTGAGGATTATAAAATGACAAATTATTTTGAGTTTTCTATGAAGTTTAAATAAAGTTTCAACGTTCTGATAAACTTGTTGCCTTATAGGAATACGAATTTATGAATGAGAGTCGGGGTTAGAATGATTTTTTAAGATAAACGAGAAGATTTGCAATCATTTTGATACTTCTAGAGAGTGGAAGCCCTGCTGGGTTTCCATCGACTTTGGCTTTCAACTAGCCATTTAGTCATGCCTACATTATCCTGGGGAACGGTTGGTTTCTTTTTTGAGAGTTTTATTTACCAATAAGAAATAAAAACAAAATGATTCTGCCATAGAAAGCGTACACTGCTGTCGGCAAACGCAAGGAGTCAAAGAGACCCAATGTCTATATCGTACCTCGAGAAACTATAGCTTAAGAAGTGAAAACTACAATGAGGCAGTTGAGTGGGAAGCTCTGAAGGTCATAATAGGATCAGTATAAAATGCCCGCATTGATTAAAAAACTAACGTAAAAATTGTGAAATAGTCTTAACTGCCAGACCTGACTAATCTAGCAATTCTGGCAAAAGTTTTTATGTTCACAAAATGAGTAAGGAAAAAAAATAAAAGGGGCAAAGAGACCACTTAGATGAAATCTCGGCCTTTCAATGAATATGGTGCCACTACACCTTACAGGATCATCATTACTGTTTGAAGGAAAAACCTCGCACAGAGAGAACAGGATAATCACCTCAGGATACCACATACTTCGAGCTACATTCCTTTAGGGCCGTTTATTACTATTATTATTGTTTCCCTTGTTATCACCAAGAAAAAATTACTGGCGTTTTTAAATGAAAATAAGGTAGTTTTAGATTTTTTTATTGTTATCTAAGGATTATGGGCAATTCTGACTTCAGTCATCATAAGAGCGCTGTTACAACTTCGAGTCATAATTAGTCTCTCAAATTTAAAACGCAGAACTGATATGGCCTATTTTAGTTTTCATCCAAGTGGATATGTGGCAAACTATGGTGTTCTGGTTTTTTTGGCTCGTTGTCATAACTAGCCTGTTGAAAGATCTGAAGTGGCGGGGCTCTAAAGTGGGTTATATATCATCAACAGTAAAGTTCCGTGAATTCTATACGAATGGTGAACCGATATTTTTAACAAAGTCCAGGGCTGGTGGAGCTCCTTCGGCGGGGAAAGCATTTTTAAACAATAGAATGGACTTTGAGTTTAGGTGGATGGTATTTCTAAGATGGCGCTGGAAAGGAGACTACTCTATCTCCTACTACGGTGTCAGAGCACTCCGTATCTACCTTCAAAACTCGAATACTGTCTGTAGTAAATATATGCAAAATCTAGGGGCAAAATGGTGTTGGAAGTAAACTCAAGACGGGAGGAAGAAGTATACAGACATTCAAGAAGTCTTCTTAGGAACTACTGCTACATCTCATCGCCGTCACCAACTTCAAGAAGATGGCAATTCAATGCCATGAAGTAGGGAACATAAAATAAGACCGCGGTATGGTATACCTGTCATTATCAGCGATTAAGCTCAACGAGCCAAGGGTTCAAACTTACTAAATTCATTCTGACAAAGGACTGCCTATACCCGTAACTTTCAGGTAGTTTTTTTCTCTGTTATGATAACAAAAGGAGAGATCTTTATTACGATGACGGAGCGGAGAATCATTTTGATGTTCCTGAGAGGAGTTGGGTTTTATGAAGAAGGAATTGACTATACTACCTGCAGAAGAAAGTTGAGAGCTTGCTTGAGAAACAAAACAAAAAACCGCACACTGAATTACTATAATTCAGGCTCTACCCACAAAGCTATGTGCCGAAGCCGATAGACATAAAGGTTCTAACAGCACTATCTCTAGTGGAGATACTATCACATGTAATCAATCCTCTTGATGTAACAATATCTACTTCAATGAAAACGTGGAAGTCTTCCATTGATTACTTAGCTCGCTGCGGCAAAGCAACATGCTCATTCTCTTAGATTTACAATTGAAGTGGACCGGAGCATTTATTTTTATTCAAAATAAAATGCAATACCTGCCAGTGGGCCATCGGATTATTCCCACTATAGGCGGTTCTACATAACTCGGGCTTACTAGAAGAGTTTTTCGTCGGCCATCATATCCTAGGGAACGCTCAATAAATCACTACTTACTACTACTAGCTGAAGAATAATGCGACGTACCCATGGAAACTAGAGTTACTATGGCTCAACTTCGGTCAGTATACTGTAGAAAGTTTAATTTTTACCTATCCAGACTGAGCCTCGAAATAACTAAAGTATGTGGAGTGTATGCACATGATAAAACCCGTATTTTCAAATCTTAAGCTGAACAAACACTCCTACCGGAGTGGCGGTCCGCACGTTCAAACTGCAAGTTTCTTAGGGCCAACGATAAAGAAGTTTGACAACCGTAGTATGGGTAACCCTCTGACTAATCAGAACGGCACATTTCTTCAGTTTATAATAGATATCATTTCCAAATTAGCCGGCCTTTCAAGGCTGCCACAAATCCTAGCCTAACTTATCACTTATTCGCATGAAGAACGTAGTCAATTAGGTAATTTTGCGTATTAAAAATATTTTTCACCATCCATATTTTGCATAAAAGCCAGTCAAGTGGATTAACATAATTACGCTAGACGAATTTGAGTGGAAGTTACGAAATCTTATTTAACATTTGAGCATCTTGCGCTTGGTTGTTGTTGCTATATACGCTCTGAGCCACTTTTAAATCAAAACTAATGAAGTGAAAACGACTATAAAGTGTCCTAATATCCTTTTGTCGTGTGCAAACACGTTTAATATGCTTGTGTTCATTTTTTTTTTCTATTTTCATAAGCTAGCTTACTTGCACCATGCCGTACCTTCTATGTGGATTGACTACCCTGAATTTCTTGCATTTATCCTTTACTGCCTATACAACACACGCACCCCGGCACATATATTTACCAAACAGGGATAAACAGGCCAACTGATATCCTTTCTTTTCCATTTTGTCTACGCTTGTCGCTTCATCATCTTATCTACTTGTTTGGATCATCGCCTCTTGCAAACATGAACCTTCTCAGCTTGTCTTTTAGCGCAATGTGGGATGTATGGATAGTACCTAAGCTAAGCTATGTCTTACTTTTGCCTTTTGCAAAAATATGATCGATAAATTTTCCATTAAAGTTATTTTTAAATGCCACAAAAACAGGCCAACCAACCAAAGATAAGAAACGGGTGCTGGAAGGGAGTATGGAACAAAAGAATTCTCATGCAGCAAAGCCATTCACACCAAAGCTCTTGCTTAATGTTACGATATCTATATCGTTGTATAGATGTTTGTATGTTTGTGTAACATTAAATAGCAAAGCATAACAGTACGTAGTAGAGACAGGATAATGGAGTCGTTATGCTGATAAAGTTATAAACTCATGTTGAAACCATTTAGCAATAAGGACGACCGAAGCTATGTATGGATGAGCATTAGTAGTACTAGCTGAGCTGATATGGAGCCTGAGTCGAACTTTACAAGGGTGGGGCGCATCTACTTGTAGGAACGTAAGATTGTTGTGTGGTTATTTAACGAGCAGTCGATTAATGTATGTGGGATATACGATTATGTGCATCAGTTGGTGCGGGTAGAAAGTAGAAGGAACGTGCGAGATGCAGGTATGTGCGACTACAAAGGCGCGATGACAGTGGCTAGATAATGATGAATTTTGTGGCGACTAAAAATGCGAATGGTTGAGTGCATGATTTTGTTATATTGACAGGCCCAACCTATATATGTGGCGGTATTAATGCTTTGATCTGAATTTCAATAATTTTTTAACTCATACAGATGGTTGACTAACAGACCCCTAGAATTGATTTGTTTATATTTGAAAAGTTTAAGTCTCTCCCCACTTTATATCTAACTTGCCCTTCCATTTGCCCTAAGACAGCTTCTTTTTCTTCCGCTTCCATAGCGTTTTCCAGCGGCTTGGCCATGTAATGCGAATACAGGAAAAGGTATTCTTGTTGGAGCCCACCTATGGAAACGAGGAATGGGAGGTCCCCACTTCATTGGGAGACCAAGTGTAGGGCGATCTGCGATCCCTTGGCGTGTCTAGTTAGCGTCAGCTGTCAAAGGATAGAGTTAAGCAAACAGCCATTTATGGTTTTCTTTTCTCACGTTTCATCTTTTTCTTCCTATTCATATTGCGTCTCCTGTGTCTGCCTCCCTCTATGTAGAAGCCCTATTCTTTCATAAACATATATCGCACCATAAAACAAAAACTGTCCCAACATAAAATTAGCGCAACTTTAAGTTGGGTGCTCCTGGACGCCTATAAGTTACTTACTATCACATTATTTAAAACGCAACGAGTAACTTTTTCTCGTTTGAAACAAAGTCAGTATAATAAAGGCATTCAGCAACTGGCGTTAGATGAGAGTACTTAATGAGAATGTGAGTGACTGAAACGCAAAGTATCACGGTGACTTACATAATTAGCCCCTTAATTTTTGAGGTGATAATAATTTATTATCGAATGGTCATTAAAAAAGTCCCCAATAAAAAAATTGGATCTCAAAGAAAAAAAAAAAACTAATTGAGATCGAACTTACAACGAGTCGCAGTTGTGCAGCGAATGGAGATATGTTTGAAGTACCTTCATAAAAGAAAAGTAAGAAAAACATGTGAGCGGGGGGAGTTTAAAGAGGAATTTTATTTAATACAATCCTAAAATAGATTCTTAAGATAAACATATACTTAGTAGGACATATGTCAGTAGTAAGTAAATGATTAAGTAGTGATTTCGTTAATTTTAGTTGATAACCTCAAAGTGTCTTACTAACACAACAAAATGTGGTTTCAAATCAAAACATGCGAAAATAAATCTTCGGGTTGAAGGCGTGGACGATATACTTTTTTTTCCGTGTAGGAGCTGTATTTTAGAACATTTTTAAATGTTTGGAAGAGTAATCTTTGATTACGTCTTCGAAAGATTTAATCTACCTTCTTACAAAGAACATGGAAATAATTGTTAGTCCATTCGGTGTCGAATAAATTTTTGAAGGGAAATTTTTGTATCAAAGGAAGAGGGAGAGAAACCCATATACTTTCCTTCAAAAGTAGGTTGGATACCGAATGTAAATAAAATAGCATTTCCAAGAATTAATTTTTTTTGGAGAATGGCTTAGTTCTCGAATGGAATACCAACCATACCAACTGTTTTCCACGTTCATTACCGAGCAAAGAGCATCCAATAAGAAGAGGAACCAACGTAAAACATCGCATGCTATGAATTCGCGAGTAAGGACTCAACTTCATTAGAATAATACAAGGTGGCGCAAAAGTAAGCTTCCGATGTTCAGCATATCGGTTGTGGCACGTGCAGTGTGTGCTGTTGCACCGTCTTGTTGGAAGCACATGTTTTCCAATCCCAATTCATCAAGTTGCGGCAAAAAGAACTCGTTGATCATTGCTCTGTAGCGCTCACCATTCACAGTAACCGTTTGGCCCCGACCGATTATTGGTCAAATAAATAGTCAGCAATATTCCGCGTTCTGGAGCAGTGTAGCGTAACATTGTTTATTAACGTATATTTCGAATGTGTTCACTACACATATGTCAAAACAGAACTGACTTTAGGGGCCAATCGCAAAATGTATAGCATTTTCTGATAGGAGGATGACTTTTGCGCCACCCTGTATGAGCCCAACAGTAGTTTTATACAATGAGTTACATTGCTATGATCTTTGACTTGAGAAAGCTATTCGTTTTCCATTGGATAGTCTTTAAGAAACAAGTTCATACAAATTTGGCTGGTGATATTTTTGGAAAGCAAAGAAAGCGACTTAGAATTTTTTTGAGTGGTGAAAATTTAGCAAATCGGATAACAACCAAACAAAATATCTCGTCAAGTCGTAAGTACTCACTGTAAAATGGAACTTTTTATATTTTTTCTGGTATTTATTTAATTTATAGTAAAACTATAGTTCTGCTTAAAACGGGTACATAATAACAGCCAAACTCAGATTTCTTTATTTGTTTGTTTAAGTCTTTTGTCTGAGAAATATTTAATATCGCGATTGGCTTGATATAATTGATTCGGTATCATAAAACTTCCCCCATTGTGTAAAGGGTGTTAAAACCAAATCCCTCGGTACGATACACCTGTGGTAACATTCGACCAAAATCCACGCTTCAAGCGTTGAAACAAATCGTTCTCGATACATGGGTAGTACTATAGGGAAGTAATGTTTTTTATTACGGCAAAGTACATTCGTATCCCTTCTCAAGCCTTCACTACATGATTCAACCTGCGAAAAGAGGTTTATAGCCCTAAACTCACACGTCTGGTTTTTAGAATTAGAAGATTCTCCTTTATTTAGAGTTAAAACTAAGGCTATGCCAAGCGAATATAATATTTTTAAAAGGAGACAGTCTAATTTATGCATTAATTAAATAGTTTTTAAAATCCTTTGTACAACTTCTTCAAAGTGGTATGAAGTTCTATTGCCGACTATAGCGATTATTTCATTTTCTTTTTGTGTTTGTGTCTCGCTGCAATGCCTACCTGATATTTGTTATGCCTTATCATTTATGTTGGTCCCTGAAAGGCTATTCAAGCCAGCATGAAATTTCCTTCCGCTTGCGACACCAGAACAAAGTTATCTGATTGAGTGTGAACTGTCGAACAAACTGTAGTCATTTACGTGCATATATATATATATGTATATATATGAAATACATATGTATGTACATTCATTTCAAGTCATGTGTGAATATGTGGCGACAATACCTTATATCCTTACATGCATTCCTAATCTCATTCTAACATTTCTTTAGCTCAGTCATTCATGAATAAATGGCCGAATACTATTTTTCAAAATGCCTGCTCATTCATTTTGTACGCCTGCTTGTGTTCTGTCGTGTTGTTGATCTACTACGGATATCCTGTGGGCGAACTAACACATACCAAATTTTCATATCCCTCTATATGTTTTTCACTTGCTTAGCCTAAACGCTTTCGCCCCTTCCGGTTCGGTCTGAGTTTGTTGTTTATTGATGATAGCGCTGAGAGTGCGTGCATTTGTATTTTAGGTGTTTGAAGGTACTTCTATGAGAATGCCGGTATTCAAGGATATTGTGTTGTAAACATATAACTGTTTTGCCGTTTTACCTTTTTTGTATTGGCTGCTGTTGTTGTGTTTTGTTGAAGTAACTGAGCTTAGCTGCACAAGCTTTTTGTGGTAGCAGTTTTTACCTTGTTGGTTATTGAATTAGCCCAATAAACCAGAAAAATAACAGAAAAAGCTACATTTGTAAACAGTCCAATAGACACCCGAAAACGGTAGCTCCATAAATATACCCACCAAAAAAGTAGCAAGTTATTTCAGGTTGATTTCGCCAAAAGGCTCGCAAAAGATTGTGGGAGTGAACATAAATCAATACGATGGGCAAAGTAGAAGTATAACTAAGCTACAAAGGAAAAGGGATGGGTGGGTTGGAAGAGAAAATAGCAGGAAAAGCGAAAGTCGAAGGAAAAACATGAGACAGGGAAATAGGAAACAGTAAGAAAATTACGGTGAGGCTGATAGAGGGTGCGCTTTTAAAGACCTTATGTTGGGGTTTTTCCTAAATATCGAGACAGTGTTGGACTACAACGAACTATGGTGGTCTCTGTGAAGCTCCTTCTAGAAAATAGTACTATCATTTCAAGGTACTGATCAAGGGATGTCCCGTCCCCTCTCCTCTGAACTCCCACGATAGACACCTTACTTCTCAGGCTAAAATCTACTGCCTTCCAAGTCATTGCTTTCCTCAAAAATTGTGTTTTACACACAGATAGGAACCGTCTTCCTGGTTTCAGCGACCATCTACAAAATTCCCAAAAGACTGTGGTGGCTGTAAGAAGACTGCTTCCTCATCTCTCAAAGACAAAGGTTCAAGAGACAACACAAAATGCTTTTCTTTAAAGTTTGAACCACATGCACTGAACAGAGTGGAGTTTGACTGCTCAAGTGCAGTAAACAATAAGCTAGATAAGAAACGGTGAACGTCTGCTTCGATCATAACAGGATCTCACCTATATACAGGGTGGCGCAAAAGTAATCCTCCTATCCTCCTATCCTATAAATTTTGCGATTGGCCCCTAAAGTCAGTTCTGTTTTGACATTTGTGTAGTAAACACATGCGAAATACACGTTAATAAACAATGTTACGCTACACTGCTCCAGAACGCGGACCAATAATCGGTCGGGGCCAAACGGTTACTGTGAATGGTGAGCGCTACAGAGCAATGATCAACGAGTTCTTTTTGCCGCAACTTGATGAATTGGGATTGGAAAACATGTGGTTCCAACAAGACGGTGCAACAGCACACACTGCACGTGCCACAACCGATATGCTGAACATCGGAAGCTTACTTTTGCGCCACCTTGTACTTACTTCAATAGTGCTTAACCATCTAAATTTGTTTGCCCAAATTATCGTGCCAGTCGTTTTTTCGCTCTGCCAACTAGCACCAATTGGAAACACAACGTGATCGTATATCGGTTTGGTCCTTCCATCGAAATGGTGGGATCACTTTTCATCTTCTTCCACCGGCGGGTGCCGATAAGTATACCTTCTGGATTTGTTTTGCTTTGTTGATTTTTTGACAGGATGAATAGTTGTTTTATATTGGAATGATTTTCTCATCCCTTGACAAATTTGGTTTTGTAACAAACCGGTTTAGGTGTTCCGCCGAAGAGATGACGGAAAATAGTTCCAATATATGTCAATATTCGTACATTCGCACAACATTTGCCAAACTAACGAAGTCGATGAGTTTTAATTCGTTGAACTATGTCAATGTCTGCATACAGGTCATCGTTGAATCTTCTTCGATACTAGCCGTCGCCAACTAAAAGTTTTCCACAAATCATTCGAGAACGTTTCTGTCAATTATCCCAGAGCCGCCGTATCAGGTGATGACTGTGTTATTTCGTTGATATACTCCTATAAAAGCTTCAGGGTCATATAAAACCTACTGCCTATTGACCTATTAAAAAAACTCTAGGATTTCAGTACTTCGAAATCTTTTCATGGAATGTAAATTGACAGAACAGAAAGGGGTTAGTTGACCCCTTAAACGTGGACGATATGAATTTTAGTCCTCTTTTACGACAGGCTTACCTACCTCGGATATATTCTAATCCAGAAAGAAACGAATTTGAAACCGTCGACGAGCTTAACCAAAACTAATTGGTGAAACGGGCACTAACATATTCCAAGCAGAGTTACTAGCATCTGAGCTCTAGCATTCTAATATTTGTCTATTGGAGCATTTACGTAATTACAAAACGTAGGATGCATCACAATATACTAGACAGATCCGGCCCACCGTTAAAGGGCAATAGTGTTCCACGTCCTCTCAGATAGCCATCCTGCTAATTAGGCTGATAACGATCTAATATCTTATGGGTATGCTTGAAGAACGTATGGGACTGGCTTAAATGGATTATGCTAGAGCTGAAGGGATGATAATTCGCTGGATATCGTCCAAAACTTTATTTGTAGACTTACTAGGCTATGTCCTACAAACATTTTGGTTCAGACTTGATGACCTTTGAGGAAAGCTAGAAATGGGCCAAATGGTGTCTGATTTAGGCGCAAGGCAGCCATCCAAATCGAACCTGTCTTGATGTTGATGACACTGGCATAATGATATTATGGTTATGATTAGGATAATGGTTACTATATCTCTGACCGCGACAGTGACGGAATAGTATTCGTCACGGCTAAAGTGAGGGAATCGCTACCATGACTGTGACATTGCCAGCTGATAGTGACAGTAACAGTAACAGTAACCAACTACTTGAAAGGACTTAAGACCGCAGACAGGATTACTTTACGGTAGGGATTTCTGAAATTTGTTTTGTTAAATTTTCAAAAATTTATTAAAAGTTATTCTAAAAAAGACCTTCAATCCCTATCGCTTGCCACCAGTTCAATCCTGAAAGGAACCATAACAGCGACTTATACGATTTTTTGCTGGGTATTGCCTCAATCCCCAGTTATCAACAGGAGATGTGCGAAGTACAATCATTTGCATATCCTTTCTGGCCGACAAATACTTTGACACATCCCAAAATTTACATGAGAATGAGTTTATTTTCTGTGGCATCCATAATCATTCAAGCATTCGGCAATGAGCTGTAAGCGTTTTTATGTTCTATTTAACTGAACCAATGCCTTGGCTCATTGCAGTGACAAAACCACAAATATAATTGGAAGCCCAAGCAATTTCAAATCGGAAAACACAGGTCGTTACAAATAACTTTGTTTGCTACCAATGGCGCTTTTGTGTGTTCACAGATTTTTGCACATGAATTGGCATTATCACTATGTGTTGAGTGACTGCATATGACTCAAGTCCCCACACCCATCCCACCCCCTTCCACCAGCACAAAGTCACATATTTAGTTGTATCAATGCTTGCTTATTATATTTAACAAAGCTATTTCCATCGTTCATTGAGCATGTAACACATTCATAATTAAGGGTAGTCATTTGAGTGTGGCAAAACAAATCTATCCAAATAAATATTTAATTGGAAATTAGATGCGCATAATGGTGTTGTGCCTAACAATGGATACCCTTGTGAAGAGCTGCATTTAACAATTTGGAAAACATTTTCGCCACATAAAAGTCATTGAAATGGTTTCGAATGTCATTAAAAATTACTCTGGTGTTGTGTGCAAATTTTTTTTCCGTACATACAAATAGGTTTATTAGACTGCACCAAAAAAAAAATATTTTTTTTCAAAATTATGTTGATATTAATTTTCATAACGACGAGACACGAAAAACGGTTAAAGTTTCAAGCCTCAATATTAATTTTCAATCTCAACTGTATTAGTTTTGTAGAAAATTAAATTAACAAAAAAAAGTTCTGCATCAAAATTTTCGGGAAGCGGGCCATTCCCCAGTAAACAGGGTGGAATTATAGAAAGGGGTTTCTGATTTCACGTTTTTGCTTTAGAAATTTGTCAAGAAAAAAAGAAAAACAAACAAAAATCAATATAGAAGAGAGTAGATACAGATTCTGAAAGGGAGAAGTAAAGATACCGAGCAAGAATAAGCTTAAATGTAAATGCTTACCCAACAAGTAAAGTAAACGCAAAAAAAATCCTTAAAAAGCTTTCCGAAATACATATTTAACTTACAAAATTCTGGTTTTTTGATTATAAAATATTTAAAAACAAGTAAGGAAAGGGCTGTCTTCGACTGTGCCGAAGACTTTATACCTTTCATGAATACGCATGACTGTTTCAAGTGTCCGATACTTACTCACAATTAGTAAAAACTCTGCAAAACTGATAATTTAAAGATATATAGCCCAAGCCCCATTTATCGGAACAATCGATTGTATGGGAGCTATGCGTTGTAGTGCTCCGATCTTGCTGATTCCGACAAATGATTAATCTCATATAAAATGGCGGCTCCATACCAAATATCATCAAGATATCTCAAAAACTGAGGGACTAGTTTGCGTACAAACAGACAGATGGACTCAGCTCATCGCCCTGATCATTTCGGTATACTTATTGGTGGGTATATCTCTTCTTCTTCCCATACTTACAAACATCGGACCAAAGTTATAACACCCTTTCATGTTCATGAAAGGTATAATAAGAGTTTTATAATCAAAACGGTAAGTTGATTAAAAGCTTATTAATGTAAGCCTATAAAAAACTTTCAAAGAAGCCTTTTTGTAAATGTTTTTTCTGAAGCTTAAAGTGAAAGAATTTGTAACATTGTTCTTGAACTTTTTAAAAAGTTTACTTTAAACTATAGCTTTTTATTCCAACAATTTGTTGGTTTTCACGGCCTATACATTTTCAAGTATCATGACTATGAATGAGCTCAAGGTAACTAATAATAATAAAGCAGCTCTGCAAAAAATCTATCATGATCAAAAAAGGACTGCCAGATGGCGGTGTTGGTCATGTATTTATATGGTAAAGTGAATAAAAGGAGTTTAGAGGACAGAAAAACCAGCGTATTGTTAGCTTAATGGTTAGCAGTGCGTGCCAAAATTTCTCTGATGAGTGAAGTCTAGCAGCTTCCGAAATGGATCTATAAGAAAAGCTATGGCGGTTGTCTCTAAAAAATTCTCCTTTTCTATTCATTTAATAACTTTTAGTAATTAAATAAATTATTAAAAAATAAAAAAACAATAATTTTCGCTTTAGGAAAAATTATTAGTGGCCTTGAGCTCATTCAAAGTCACGGTTTACTTTAAACTTTAAAAGAAATTTAATTGTAGCAAGCTTTCCTTAAATTATTTTTAAAACCATTTACAGAAATGCTTGTTGGGTAGTAATAATATTAATAAATAAAATTTGCTAGATTACCTGCGATATAAATAAATAAAATTTAGGACAAATATTTGCGCAGCAACAAACAAAAAATAACTCCCTTTTTTTTGTAACTTCAACGATAAATAAATTTTGAAAAGCTACTTTACAAACAAATATTTTGACCCCCGTTTTTAGACATCATAGTTTTCTTTCAAAATTTATGTTAATTTTTCTACATAGATGTGTGAGTTTTTGACAAATTTCCAAAATAAAAACTTCATCACAATCTCTAATGTTTTTGTGGAGCGGGCCACTTTTCGAAAATTTGCATTCAGAACTTTTTTGTGTGAGCTCAATTTCCTACAAAACCATATGCAGCTAACTTTTTGAGCAATGACATACCTCTGAAAGTTTATATTAAAGTCTCAAATTTTAAAAATAATTTAAAAATATTTAAAAAAATTTTTTTTTTTTGGGTCATCCTAATGTGTATAATTGTGAATACAATTTTGCGGAAGCCAATAATACAAATATGCATTATTATTAAAAAAAAAATTGCAAATATTTTTCGGTTACTAGTTTTTCCCAAGGCTTCGCTTTCTTTCATGCGGTCTCCCTCTCCTTCCCCTCTCTCTTCATTCCCCATCTTCCTTCTGCCGCTCCTCCAGAAAACAAATCACGTCATATACATATAGGCACTGGGTACTCCCTTCTATTTGATATCCACATCCTATAGAAAAACGGTAGGTCTGCCAGGGGCAGAGCTTCGGCCGATATATTTTTGTAGATTCTTTCTTCTTTAAATGGTCATCTAACCGCCTGGGCGATTTTGACCGTCCAACATAGCTCGCCAGTCGTTTCTTCGTTGCGCCAACTGGCGCCAATTGGAAACACCGCGGGATCGCAAATCGGTCTCCACTTGGTCCTTCCATCGGAGTGGTGGTCTCCCTCTTCCTCTGCTTCCACCGGCGGGTGCCGATAAGAATACCTTCTGGGCTGGAGCATCTTCGCTCATTCGCACTACGTGGCCTAGCCAGCGAAGCCGCTGTGTTTTAATTCGCTGAACTATGTCGGCGTCTGCGTAAAGTTCATACAGCTCATCATTAAATCTTCTTCGGTACTCGCCGTCGCCAACGCGAAGAGGTCCACAAATCTTTCGAAGAACCTTTCTCTCGAATACTCCCAGAGCCGCCTCATCAGATGTTGTTAGTGTCCACGCTTCTGCACCATATAGCAGGACGGGTGCGATGAGTGACTTGTAGAGTGTTATTTTCGTTCGTCGAGAGAGGACTTTACTTTTCAATTGCCTACTCAGTCCGAAGTAGCATTTGTTTGCAAGAGTGATTCTTCGTCGGATTTCTAGGCTAACATTATTGTTGGTATTAATGGTGGTTCCCAGGTAAACGAAGTCCTTTACTATTTCGAAATTATTGCTGCCAACAGTGGCTTGGTTGCCAAGGCGCGAATGCGCTGACTCTTTGCATGATGACAGAAGGTACTTCGTTTTGCCCTCGTTCACCACCAATCCCATTTTCTCCGCTTCTTTTTCTAATTTGGAGTAAGCAGAAGTTACGGCGCGGTTGTTAAGGCCAATGATATCAATATCGTCAGCATATGCCAACAGTTGTACGCTTTTATAAAATATTGTTCCAGCGCGGTTAAGTTCTGCAGCTTGTATTATTTTCTCTAGCATTAAATTAAAGAAATCACACGATAGGGGGTCACCCTGTCTGAAACCTCGTTTAGTTTCGAACGGCTCGGAGAGGTACTTCCCAATTCTGACCGAGCTGGCGGTGTTGCTCAAGGTCATTTTGCATAGCCGTATAAGTTTTGCGGGGAAACCAAATTCAGACATAGCGGCATATAGGCAGCTCCTTTTCGTGCTATCGAAAGCGGCTTTAAAATCAACAAAGAGATGATGCGTGTCGATTCTTTTTTCACGGGTTTTTTCCAAGATTTGGCGTATTGCAAAAATCTGGTCGATGGTAGATTTACCAGGTCTGAAGCCACACTGATAAGGTCCAATCAGTCTGTTCACATCAGGCTTCAGTCTTTCGCACAATACGCTTGATAGGACCTTATATGCGATATTCAAAAGGCTGATTCCGCGATAGTTGGCGCAGTTTGCAGGATCGCCCTTCTTGTGGATTGGGCAGAGAACACTTAGATTCCAATCTTCAGGCATGCATTCATCCGACCAAATTCTGCATAGAAGCTGATGCATGCGCCTTACCAGCTCCTCGCCTCCGTGTTTGAATAGCTCAGCAGGCAAACCATCAGCGCCAGCTGCTTTATTGTTTTTCAATCGGGATATTGCTATTCGCACCTCATTATAGTCGGGTTGTGGAACGTCAATTCCATCATCTTCGATTGTGGGCTCGGGTTCGGCATCTTCTCTGGTTTCTTGCTCAGTTTCTCCATTTAAAAGGGCAGAGAAGTGATCCCTCCATATTCTGAGTGTTCTCTGAACATCGGTCACCAGGTCGCCGTTCTCATTCTTACAGGAGTTTGCCCCGGGTTTGAAACCTTCAGTCATTCGCCCAATTTTTTGATAGAATTTTCGGGCATTATTCCCGTTGGCCAGCATCTCAAGCTCCTTTATTTCACGCTTTTCTGCCTCTCTTTTTTTCGCCCGGAAAAGCCGCCTCGCTTCCTTCTTCAACTCGCGGTAGTGTTTTTGTAGATTTTTATTCCACAAATCACAGATCCTAGGAATCTGTTCTTACAACCCGAAGATATTAATTTTTCATCTTGTTAGCTTTACTTGACATGTGACCATAAGAGAGTCTAAGAGAGCGAGATTCCTCTTTTAATTCATCATCATACCTTCGCAAAGCTCTTACAGCTTATCGTTAAATTCTTTCCATACTCACCGCTGGAATCTCGGGAAGGAGCATTAATCTTTCTCAAGGAATTTCCTATTGAATAATCCGAGGGCAATTTCAACTGCGATTTCGAGTTGTACGTCAATCCAAATTTCATGACAGACTTATAGAGCGTAATCTTTGTTCGTCAAGAGAGGACCTTACTTCTCAATATCTTTCTCAGGCCTAAATAGCACTTCTTGATGCCATTTTGACCCTAACTCTGATTCTCAAATAAATAACGGAAGGCCTACATTGTTTCAAATTTGTGACTATTAATATTAACCTGGTTGCGAAGGTATAAGATTCATGCAAGAACCAGTTTAGTCGCGCTACACGACTTTTCTTTTCAAATGGATCGGAAAGGTCTTTCCAAATCTTGACACAGTCTGTAAGGGTACATATGTATTCGAACATAACAGGCACCTTTTCGCGCTGTCCAACGCTGCAATAAAGGTATGGTGCGCGTCGATCCTCTTCTCATGGATCGCATTCAGGACTTGCCGTAACGTAAAGATGTGGTCGATGATTGACTTATCAGGTCTGAAGCCCCACTTAATTAGGTTCAATCAGCTTGTCTACGATGGGCTTCAGTGTATTCCGCAATACTCTATGTAGAATCTTTTTGGGATATTGAGGAGAATGATACCTGTGTTGTCGATTAGGACCAGGGATGCGCAATCCCTATACACTTGAATCACTTTTGTTTTTGTTTTGCCCTCAAATACAAGCACAGATACAAATTTACACTTTGAATACAAAAAAAAATGTCCAAAGCATTCCCATAAGCCCTACCATATAAATACAATTCATATGAAAGTGCAAAACAAAAACAATTTGGTATGAAGCTCAGGCAGAAATTTACACTAACAAATTGACAATGAAAAATTTTTAAAAAATATTGAGGCATTGAGAAAAATTTATATTCAGAATTGAATGTGCTCGAACTTAATTGAACAAAAAAGGAAAACATATGGGAGCGGAGTTTTCAAGAATTTTGATGCATAAAACCATTTTCCAAGTCTAAAAAGAAACACAAAAGGTCTAAATGTACATAAACTTGGTTAAAAACGCAATTAAAATGAAACTAAGGTTGGTTTAAAATTGTCCAAAACATAGGTGATCGCAACTATTGCAGCTGGGTATAAAAATAGACTTCTGGTCTCAGAAAAGTCGACAGATATTAGCAAGAACTATTCCTTGATATGCTAAAAAATTATCAGCTTATTTCAACAGGTAACGTTTAGATGCAGGCAGAATGAAATTTAGTATACTAATTTCAGTTGGTATAGGAAATTTTGCTACCAATAATGTGTGGAATCGAGGTTGCTCCTCACGCCTAAATTTTATATGTGTATGAAATATTTTTTCAAAATCTCTGATAGTAGTTTATTTAACTTGCATATGGTCTTTTTAACAGCTTTAACTGAAACCTTTAGTGGCATAAATTTGTTTGAAATTTTGTTTGTTATAATTGTCGAAATTGTGCTGCTCGAGTTACATAGCTAAAATAAGTGGAGTTCATTAACTTTATATACCATATCACGGCCTGAACTGATCCTGTTGGGAACCGCACCCGTTATTTAAAAAAGTTTTTTATTTTTGCGATATCTCCAAAAGATTTTCGAAATTCAAAATGAAAATCTCAGTGTGCACATATTTTTGTACATGTATTGTGATTTACCCTTCCATATAAAATAATTTGAGCACCACTGATTAGGATCATCTTCCTAGCAATTTGGCAATGAGGAGAAAGCTTCCGTCCATAATTTAAGTATGGTTCGTGCGTGTGTTACCAGATTGGCATGATTGTCCCTGCATTAATTCTTTCCGGGCTTTAATGTCGAATTTTTGGGCATTATTCCTGTGAGCCAGCTTCTCATGATCCTCACATTTACACCTTTAGGCCTCACGTTGCTTTTTTGTACATTTTGTATTAATAAAATTATTGATCATCACAAGGCCCTCTGGAATTTTTATCTAGTCAAAGCGCAATATTCCTTATACAATTTGTCCCACATCTCATTAATAAATCATATCAGCTCAATTTAATTTATTTCGCTTCAATTACAAATTCTTGCATAAATATTATCAAATTTTAAGCAACACAAACAATTTTCTAATAACGTCATAAATAATCTGGTCACAAATATTAATTCAACAAAATAACGCTACATTATTCATTATTTATAATGGTAAATTATAGCAAGTAAATATATACTGGAAAAGAAACCAAATGGCCCCTCAAACATTGAATAAAATTTGTGTTTTCTTAATGCCCATTTAATCCTGCATTATTTATTATAGTTTGTCCCCCAACCCCTCTTAAATGCTTTTTTGAGACAGCAAAAAGGACCATAAAAATTTGTCCTTTTTCACATTTTTATTTTCATATCCACAATAGGAGTGAGAAATCAACAGGTCGCAGAAGGCGCCAGGCATAAAAAAAGTATGAAGTGAATCGTTGCCTATCGATTTGAAGATGTTGGATGGGGTGAGAAATTGAATGCTACGAGGACAGTTTGAAAAGTTTTTCTGTAGAATTGTTTTTTAGAATTTTTGTTTACATGTTAAAAATAGTTATATCGAAGTCACAGTAAGTTACCTAACAGATTTGTCATACAAGTGGCTTACAGTAAAGACAGCAAGCTCTAAAAGGTATTTGTTCACCCTAATTCGGAAAAGAACAAAGGCACACCCGCTTATGGTTTGACAACTTTCACATGTAAAACGGAAGACCCTTGCTTACATTCGAGGAAAGAAAGGTAGCTCCCTACAACCCCTTTGGAGGGTAGGTAAAAATGGGTGGCTTTCGATAAGCGACCACTAAGGCCAAGCTAGAGGTCCCTTGTGGTACCACAACAGTCGGAGTAAACCCCCTTCTTGAACCATCAGGAGCGTTCAATGAAGCATATTAGTTCCGTTAAGTAAATTTTTGCCATCTGACTAAGGGCTGGACACCCACAGAAAAAGTGTTCTACCGATTCCTCCTGTAGCATCTGCCGAAGGCGCGGCCTCTCCACGTATCGTCCGATAAGACAATGCCCAGTTAGGACTGCAAAGGTGATGTCTGTTATATATCCAGTTTGACGAAAATTAGTTGAGGCATTTCCAAGGCTTGCAGCGATCAGTTGATAGCCACGCCCACATTCCTTATACTGATGTTTTTTTGTTGGTTTTATACAGGTATTAATCTTTAACAAAGAAAAAATACCTCCAACCTTTTTTTTCTTTTCTTTTTGACCTTACTTTGGCCCTCGTGACTGACGGGACACTTTGAGTGTGAGACTCCCTTCTTCAATTGAAGGACTACTCACTGAAACTTAACTACCCATTTCCAGCTTAGTCTTTCATACCCTGGGACCGCGTTTAGGATTACTTCATTACTCACGTTAATGGGCTAGACAACTGTCTCGAAGAGTAAGCTTTTCGCGTAACTGCTGACCATAGCTCATCTATCATTTTCGCAGATCATCTTTTGGATGGCACACCCCAAGGATAGGTCGCGAAGTGTGCCTTTCACCCGTCTTTGGCGTTGAGCGAATTGTTTGCAGGCGATGAAGATGTGGCGTATGTCGTCTATGTCGCCACAGTAGAGGTAGTTTGGGGTTTCGAGCCTGATCATTCTGTGGATGTATTCGCGGAGTCAACGGTGACCGGTTAATAATTGCGTCAGGTAGAAACCGACCTCTCTATGAGGCCTCTATTCCACTTTCCTGCTACACTGCTGCTCTATTGCAGTTGCCAGCGCCAGCGGAGGTTTATTGGTTTAGTTACCGCAATAATCAGGACAGCATCTGCTGACATCCCGCGGAATACTGATGTCATTTGCAAAGCCTCTCTGCGTTCTGATTTTGGCTCGGTACCTCGGAGATTTTATTGCATCCGCCTGGTAGATGAAGCCCACAACTCAGTATATAAATTTTCGGTTACACTCGAACTTAGATTTCCTTACTTTTTAATTTTTAACTATATTTATTTATATTAAGTCACTCTCTTGTTCACTCGCTAAGTTTTAATACAAGTCTGGGGAATTTTTCACATTGAAGCCTGCGACATTATTAAGCACCCGGCGAAAATACGGTGTAAAATGAAAGAGGAGCTTTTCAAAGTATTTTGAAGTCGCTAAACTAGAGACTTCGAACAGTTTAACTTCGGGACTCGTTCACCACGCAATATGCATCGGGGAAATCCTCTAGGTGGCGCAGTTATCGTGGAATTTAGATACATCGTATTTTTCTCAAAGTTGGCTGATGTTCAGATTTCACATAATTCAGAGAAGGTCATAGCGGTAGTCTTGATGAATTTCAACTTTGTTCAAGAAAAAATTAGCTTCTGCCATTTGGTCTATTTATATAAATGCAGTCTTATACCAGTTTTATAATCTACGCCCCTCGTTCTTTGCTGTCGTTTTTATTTTCTCACACAAAATCTTATTTTTTCTGCACCGTCTTTATGTACGGAAACAATTTTTATTTTGCCAGACAATTTGCTTATTTTGCTATTTCCGCTTACCGTCAACATAGCTATGCGAACTTAAATATTTCCGGGATTTGCATCTTTCAACTGCCTACGCGGGCTGTGCTGACCACTCCACAACACAGCAGGCTCTACTTGGCAAGCAGCTTTATGTGGCGCACTTGTTGAGCTCCTTGGGGATGCTTTGCGATACAAAGTTGGTTTGTTGACTTTTTATACCTAGTAGTGCTACGCACGCAAGGTATATTAACTTTAGTCGCCTAACGGCAGTATGTAACGGCTTAAACGGATCGAGATAGATATTGGCTTGTTCAGGACGAAAAGAGAAATTGATTAAGCCATGTCCGTCCGTCCGTCTGTGAACACGATAACTTGAGTAAATTTTGAGATATCTTAATGAAATTTATTATGCAGGTTCCTTGGCACTCATCCCCGAGTGCTACTTAAAATGGGTGAAATCGGATGATAGCCACGCCCACTTTTTATATATGGAATATTTTCGAAAACACAAAACAGTGATTACTCAGTACATAATATACATACCTATAAGGATAAAATTTGGTGTATGCCTTAAAATTAAGGCATAAAATAAATTTTTCAAGAAATTTTTGAAAATGGGCTTGGTACCGCCACCTTTTGATTAAATCAAATTTAGAAATGTTATTAATCATAAACCAAGATATAGAAACGAAATTCAGCACGCAGTTTTCCAGGTGTGCAAGAAATGTTCGAGGAAAAAATGGGCGAAATCGGTTAAGGTCCACGCCCACTTTTATATGAAAGATTTTGAAGAGGATCGTAGATATATTAAATAGGCAATAATTTGCGTAAAATAGCTTTACATTATTTATGTTTCACTTTTAAAGTTTCCGTAAACTAAGAAATCCAAAAACCAAAAATTTTTTAAAATGGGCGTGGCTTCGCCCCTTTTATAGTGGATTATTCCACAAAACTTTTTATGCCATAACTCCGCCAAAAATTGATTTGTGGAAACGAAATTTGGTGATACTGTTCAATATATGTATAAAGGAAATCGGTTAATGTCCACGCCCAGTTTTTTAACATAGATCTGAAAAATTTTTTTGTAAAATTTAAAACGCGATATTTCTACAACTAAGAAAGTTATATCACTCAGATTTTGCACACATAATAAGCTTTTTAAGAAAAACTCTACCGCAAAAAAATGTTGTCAATTTTGAAGAAGTAGGCGTGGCGCCGCCCACTTTTCAGCATAAAATTTCAGAAGTTTTCAAAGACAATCGCTTATAATTCAATCTTGGTATTTCAATGAAAATTGGTCAGCTGCCAAAAATTAGCGAAATCGGAAAACACGCTAGCAAAATATTAGGGCACGTAGTTAATAGCCCACTAAAATAGCGAAGTTATATATCTTTTTTGATTTTTATATCTTTCATAAGCAGTAAATGTATGTAAACATGTGAAGCAGGAGAGATAGTCCCATCAAAAAGTATACTGAAATGATCAGGAGGATGAGCTGAGTCGATGTAGCCATGTCCGCCTCTCGATACGTCTATCTGTCTGTCCGTCTGTCTTTTTGAACGCAAATACGAACTGAAAGTATTAAAATAGACCTGCGTAGATTGGGATGACATAATAGATCACTACTGGGTATATAATATTCGGTTCCACCCGAACTTAGACTTCCTTACTTGTTTTTATTTATTTTTCAAGATTTTTTTTCGTATGCTATTAACGCTCGAAAGTCATTGACCAAGACGGCAGCAGTTGGCTTCTACAAATTTTTCTAGTTCTCTCTTTTAACGTATGCTGCATATTTGTATTTGTTGTTGATATAAATAAAGTACATATTGACGCAGAGGAAATTGCATGGAAATGTTGTCGACTAAATTAAAAATGCAAAAAATATGCGAAAATTGAAAAGACAAATATGTTGAATGTCCTGTGCGCGTAATGTGCGACAGCTGTATTGTAAGTGCTGCATCATGCCACCGCCAATGTCTATGCCACATTGTTCACTCAGGCGTATTTTCTATAAATTTTTACTTTCATTCAATAATAAATGACTATAAAAACACAAAAAGTATGAGTCAAAAAAAAATCTCCAAATTTTGTTACTTCCAATTGTCTGCATCAACAGCGTCCACCGGAAATGCATGTGCCACCGCTCAAACCTCATCCCCTCGACAATCACAACACTCACAACCACCAACAACTACCAACAAATATTTAACTACTATCTGATGCTATCTGGCCGCTATGTTTGCCTACTCATAAATTGCAAATGTCCGTATCTCGTCCACGTTTAATGGTCTCCACGGTCATGAATACGTCCATGAAGTTTGTTTGTCTCAACCAATGTGGCCTCCGTTGAACCAGCTGACCTTTGATGGTATTCACTAGGGCACACACACATACACAAATATATATGCATATGTTTGCTCACCATTGAATTGGGCATATTTTATGGGTTTCATCGTTTAAGGCGGAAATCAATGCATGACCATTGCCACATTCAGATTTGGTTATCACATCCGGCGCTTTTACATGGGCAGAGCTTTTTCTGGTTTGCCTATTGACCCGCGTTCGATTGTGAATGGGCTTTTACTTATGTTGCTGTTATTGTTTCGGATTCCTCTATTATTTTTTACGTTCACATTTATGTATTTTAATGGGATTCTTAATTTTTATATTGCTCCAGAGCCTTCGTCGTCAAGTGCTGGCTTTTCGGTTTCTGTGGCTATCTACGTTGCTGATGCCGTTTATTTGCTTATAGAACAATTATTTTTGGTTAAATGATTACAAACGGCTGATAAAATTTGGACTCTTGTAATTTATGGCGGATTTCACCTGTTCGGAAAATACTTTCAAATTTGTGAGTAAATGGTGGACTAACAAAAGCTGCTCTAACAATCCTTATAAACATCCTAATTAATTGTTGCTTAGCTGATTTTAGCAAAGTAAATCCTTCGTAGGGATAACTGATATCGGTTGTGAACTGGAAGGGACATCAAGTGCTCTATCATGTGCTTTTTTATAACGAAGTGGGCCCTCCGCCGTCCTTGGCATAGTATATCCAAGCCAGAGAAGCCACAGGGATAATGTCGAGAACTGTAATAATTCCTGCGAATTTTTACGTGTGTGCTCGATTCCAACCCATGCATCATCACGGAACAAGTATAATTAGAGGCTTAAAGATCAAAGTCCAAAGTAGCAACAAGTAGCAAGAGCGGTTCTCCAATGAATTTCTGTTGTCGATGTGATTGCTAGTTGCCACAGATACAAAGTCTCTCACAGTTTCGAGTTTGTAAATATCAACAGTGACGTGACCGCCACGTCCACACATTCCCAGGCGGTTCTATCATACCAGCTTAACTCGGGGTTTTTGCTCAACAAAGTCCGGCTTTTTTGATGTAACCCTGCCCAACTCGTCGTCACGAACGTGCGCAAATTCCTTTTTTAATGTCGGCGAGTACTTCGAAATTAAATGATTTTTCAATCCAAGACCAAGATTCAATAATCTTGTTGTGGATCCGATCAGCAGCCCATACAATATGCCAGATAGGATTTTAATTTTCAGTTGGTTTGCATAGTCAGGGATTGAGGATCGTCCCCTCGCGCTTTAGCAAATGATTAGAAGTGCTCTCACCATAACTTAACAACACCCTAAACATCGGTTAGCAGGTCGTTAATACTGTTAAGCGGGAATTTGCCTCGGTCGTAAACCTTCCGTTATTTACCGAAAGCGTTTTGCAGCATAATTTCTATCAGCCAGCGTTTCAATCTCCTCATACACACTCCTTTCGACCTCAATTTTGTTGTCTATAAGAAGACTACTCTCTTCCTTCTTCGCCTAACGATGGCGCTGACTTCCAGTGCTTATTTTCCGAGGCAAAGCGACGCATCATACCACTTGTTATTTAAGGTTCACTGAAACCCTATAGTATTCTCTGTGGCGATTTGTAGTGAGTTAGAACTATGTTGTGTGGAAGATGTTATTGCTATGTTATGTTATGAGATTGCTATCAGAGAGCAGGTGCAAGATTTGGGTGGTGAAACTGCTACCTCGAAAGATACCCATGCCCAGAACGGTGAAGTTATGGCTGTCAGCGATCACGGCATGATAAATTTACCTAGGCTCGAGCCCTGGTAACAGGTAACATCAAAAGTGGTTTGAAAAGTATTTCGAAAACAGGTTCGCCTCTCGGCAGTAGGTTGGGAAACTCGCCAAATGTATTTCTGGCGTTAAAGGCTTCTCAGGAAAAATGTCTCTGCTTTGCATATGCCGTTCGGAATCGGCAAAAAACTGTAGGTCCGGCCAAATTGTAGGGAAAACTAGAAGCAGCACACCACAAATTGGTAGAGAAGCTCGGCCTCAATCTCCTCAGAATTATTATTTCATTTTAAGACAATCAAAGTAGTCCCCTTAGGATACTGAAACTTTCAATTGTAAAGCCGGAGTCTTTGGCCACCTTGGCGTTAAACTCGGCAAGCACGATTATTCTATCATGTTGGGGACATTTATGTTGACGAACTTCGCTTTATGGCAAGATGCTAGCCGTTGCCGTGAACGACAGTTCTTGGCGCGCAGTCTACTTTCCATCACCAATCCTACACAACGACTTCACTTGTATTTGTTCATTGTCTGGCCATAAACAGACATCACAAGACTCATTTGAATCATACCTTCCCTCGTCCATCGCATTTCCTGTAAAGCGGTAATATCAGCCTCTGCATTACCGATGGTAACAACCATCCCTTAAAAGTTTACAGACTTTCCAAATGCATACCTCATACGTGAGTTTTGAAATCTCTAAAGAGAGCTATCAATTGAGGCCTATTACATCATTCTTACAAAGACTGGTCTAAGGTCTGCTGCGTCAGCTATTTTTCGACGACTAAGTTGGCCTGTCATCCTGCAGGGCATGTGCATATCTAGTTTCGAGGCGATGATGGGACATTGCACCGTCCAGTTCTGAATCATTCAAATGCCCATCGCATTTCTTAAAGAGCGGTGAAAGCAGGGATTGAAATTATCAAGTCATTAGCCTTCCGGCCAGGAGGTCCAGAATACTCCAGCTACTTGTTTTCAAATCATAACCCTTAAGTACTTGTCCCATCGCTCATCCCTCTTAATTTCTCTTAAAATAAGTTCTTCTTTCAACGTTTATTTAAAGTTGTTCCTGCAGTCGAAAAATATAATCTAAATACCTCCCACAATTACCCCCAACCCTCGTAAATTTAAGGAGCATTTATTTCACATATGGATTATCCTCATTACCGCAGCGTTATCGGAAGGAAAACAGAGAGTAAAATTTGGTGGTATTAACATTCACGAGTATTCCTGTATGATGACATAAGCATAAGCTTAGGGAAAGATATTTTTATCATAAAGACTCGCATATGCGTTAAATAGTTAAACAGATAAAATGCTTCACTCAATTCACGAAATTATATTCAACGAAACTCAAGTAATGTTTGACTAATGTGCGTTTGGCATGGCAAGCCTCAGGCAGCACGAAATGGTACTCGCAAAGCCAGACATTGGAACCATATCCATATCAAACATACACAAAACTATTACAATGAAATGTATGCATTAAATGAATTTTAACTTAAAACAGTTGTGAGAAATAAAAATGCAGAGCTTTAGATAGATGGTGGCAGCCAAAACTTAATCTAGGATTTTATATGAAATGTACCTAACTCCAATCACTCCACTATATTTCGGAGGATCGGTTCGGAGAAAACTTGATGTCAGCACTTTTCTTAAAGGCCTATTGAACCTTATCAGAGCGACTTCAAACCTGGAAAGTCTACTAATACTCTAGTAGACCTTAAGAATAATTTAATCCTGCAAAAGGCCCATGATTAGAAAATTTTATCTAGAACTAGAAAACTGCGTCTCAGGACTTATAACACACTGAGTCCAATTTTAATCATTATACGAGTATCTCCGAAACCAGTTTACATATGAAACTTAATCACATCACTTTTTGCCATATTGGACTGGTAAACTTTGGTTAACCCTAGACCACATATTGGTCAAAAACTCCGCAACCAGTTGGGGTATCGAAATAAGGTGTATTAAACTTTAAATAAAAACTGTTGATTTTAATTCTATAGTTGCTCCTATTAATTTTGCTTGAATACCTGCAACCGGTGTGACCAGGTGATAAAAAAAAAAGTTTAATTGGCAAAAAAAAGGTAGGAAAGGATAAAATTAAGAAAAAAGAAGCTAAAAAAAGGCCGAAATTTTTTTACGAAATCCATTTAAAATTTTTATTTTAGCTTAAACTTTTTGTATATACTACAGCTGTAGACATAACTTGAAGGAACTGTTCTTGTTTCAATACATATCAGGCACATTTTCCTTGATTAGCAATTTTTGCAAAGAAATACATACTACGAGGTGTGTTCAAAAAGTATCGAGATTTTTGTGTTTTTTCAAAAATTATTTATTTATTCATGAATATTTATTTTGTCCCCTTCAAAATAATCCCCATGAGATATTACACTTGTGCCAACGGTTTTTCCAATCTTCGAAGCACTTCAAAAAATCATTTTTTTGTATCTTGTTCAGCTCCTCCTTCGATGCCGTCTTTATCTCGTCAAGAGAAGCGTAACGTCGTCCTTTCATGGGCCTCTTCAGTTTAGGGAACAAGAAAAAGTCACAGGGGGCCAGATCTGGGGAATACGGTGGCTGCGGCATCATTAGTGTGTTGTTTTTGGCCAAAAAGTCGCGCACAAGCAACGATGCGTGAGCAGGGGCGTTATCGTGGTGCAAAAGCCAATTTTTGTTCTTCTTTGCACATCTTCTCGGCCTTCTGAGAACATTTTGTACCACCGATAAACGTTGCTTCGGTCCAAGGTAGCTTCTCCGTATGCCACAGTCAACATTCGGAATGCATCCGCGCACTCAATTTCGTTTTTCACCCAAAATTTGATACAGGTTCTTTGATCCATTTTTTTGAATAGGTAAAAATCGAAGACGATCCAAAACACGTGCAAGCAAAGCAGCTGTCAACAATTAACTGAACATTCAAAATGGCCGAGCTTGTCGGCATAAGTGAGAGACATGAGTACCAACATAACGCCACAAAAAATTCGAAATTCGAATATACGTAACCAGCGAAAATTCGAAATTCGCGATACGTTTTGAACACACCTCGTATATAAAAATCACTTCAATTAATTAATTTTATAATATTTTTTTCGTCTGATGAATCAGAAGAGCTTGAGTCTGCGTACAAAGTTTGTGTATTTATCATAGAGTTGAGATCATCGGTAATTTCAAAATCAGTGCAACATTTAGATAAGCGTTTTAACGAACATCTAATACAATCTAATTAAGGAGCGAGTTAAGCATTTTAATTTTTAATCTGCTCCTTAACTTAGTTTTTAATGTTACTTGACTTGGAGAATACCTAGACTTTTCTTAAAATACATCCGCTTTGTAACTTTCAAAGAATTATCAACTGAAAAAAAGATGTATCTTTTGTAAAGAGTTCATACTATCAGGTAGGCGATGTCGCAATTGGGTTATCAACTCCATTAAAAACAATTGAGAATTTTTACGAATAATTTTCTGCATTTCGTCATCAATACTACCTTCATTTGACTTTAATTTTATAATATAAATGATATTATGATAATATGATGTTGGGACCAGAAAAGGTTTGGAGTAAAAAAAGGCTAAAAAAAAGCCACGAAGCTAAATCCAAAATTATGAGGCTAAAGGTTAAAAAAAAGGCTAAATCTAGCCTCGAAAACGCTAACATGGTCAAACTGCCTGCAACAGACGTCGACTTCTTACAATTTTATTATATGAAGAGATTTGCATTCCCCGAAAAGTGTATGCCGGTATTTTAAAGGACTGCAAAATGCCAACGGCTCCTCCCCATTGGAAAGGACCTCCCAAGGCATTCAAAACCAATAGACACTTCTGAAAGGTTGACTCGGCATAGTGCGATTTCTGTAGTAATATATAGAAAATAGGTGATATCAGTGCCTTTAACAAGCGCCTTCTGCCTTCTCTGGCCTGGATAAAGAATCGGAAAAGTAGATCTTGCAGTGAACGAGGACAATTTTAATTATGAATCCTGCTCCAAAGCCTTGGCAGCCACGTCACTGTGGATAGTTACCATTTTGAAACCGGGAGGGACTGAGATGGACAAAGAAAGTTAAGGATGAATTGGTCTCCATAGAATTTACGTCAGTTATCGGTAAAAATATATGACTGAGATGCAGTGACAAGCAAGGGCCCAAATCAACCCAACTCTATAAGCAATCTTACCTCTCTTGTAGAGTTCCGAATTATGAAATATTCAAAAGTAGTTGAGGGGGCTCTTCGAGAGAAAAGTATTCCTGTTGCTGCGAGTGGTGTGTGGAAGGAATTTAATGATAAACTTCATAAACTATTAGCAGTATCTGAAAGTGGAGCGTTGACTGAGCTGGATGACTTTGTTGCTAAATTTTGCGAAATTTCCTAGGCAGTGCAGATCCAGTTATTTAATACGTGAATCAATAAGTAGGAGGTGACACGCCCTTTGAACAAATTTTTAATGTACATGTATTAAAAAAAATTATAAAAAGTAGGCGTGGCGATCGATTTCGACGATTTTCATCAGGTCAATTTACTCATGCAGCAAATAGTGTTGTGACAAGTGGACCCAGGTACTGATGGACGCGTTAATTTTAAGCTACCCCAACATTTGATTTTCAATGGAAATTTCAAATTTGGACAAAAAATTCATTTTGTTATTTTATTCGCATTTCGCTAAGTGCTTACGAAAAAAAATCACCTAATAGTACTAACAAGTTGCCAAATTATTGCTCACCACTGTGGTATGACTGTACAATAGTTTTCCTTGATGCTTTGTTAATATTGCAGCATCATTCCACTTACACCACCGTGAAACGTCACTTCACAAGTGATAATGATACCGAACAGCAAACAACAAACAAAATACAATAAAATTGCTAAAATTTGAAATGAATAAAGTTCTCAAGCTTATAGGAATGGGCAATAAAGACACCGTGCAAAAGTAAACATATTTTAATTTAGCAAGACATATGAGGAAGTCCCGCAGGATCACAGCACAGCGCGTGTAGGATGAATAGTTTCTTTGTATTTTCTAGCGTATTATTGTTGTACATCACGAAAACTGATAGCGAATAGTTTACTATTACCTGAAATGAGTACCAGCTTCGTAGCACTTCACGTGACGAAACTCATATCAAAACTTTAGCTTTTCCCATCTGCGAATGCTCAAGTAAAAAGTGAATAAATTCGTTGTACGCTATCACTTTTGGAGGTAGGCAAACATTTGATTTAATTATGAGTGGCATTTATAATGTGGCAGGTACATATCCTGTCACGATAAGGAGGAAAAGATAAATACAACAAACAAAAAGTACATGTGTGCAAGGATAAAACACAAATGTAGTTTAAATAGATGAGTAGATATTTGAGTAAAGACGATGAAGATCTAGGGGGTATGGTAACCGAAATGCTAAGGTGTTAGACTGTTGATAATGCAAACATTATACAAGATGTCTGCCTGTCAAACTGACAGCTCACTTAAGTGGCAACTTAATTTCTTTAATTGTCAACGTGTGCGTGTGGCTTTATTAGTATTTGTGCATATGTTTGTGAGTTAAAGGTAAAGTTTTATGGCGTCAAACTTTCAAAAACTATCAACTTTCTTGAATGACAAAGTGTGTGGTGTATAGTGTTGTTACGATATGGGTAAATATGTTATCGAAAACTCGATTGCCACTTACGACTACGAGTATACAAGTAAATCGTTTTCTTTCTTTGCGTTTATGGATTTCGTTTTGAGAATTCCCGATTATTACTTTTTCAAATTTGTCAATATTTACGTCCCTGTATAAAAACACCTGCAAAAATGCCTGATTTATAGAAAGCCTGTGAATCAGGGGCGAAGCTAGAAATTTTATTTTGGATTTTATTTAAGCGTATTTTAAACAAAATATTCTAATTAAAACAAGATTTTGACATAAACAATAAAAAAAACAAAACTAATATTAAAGCTGTAATTCAAATATCTATTTAACTCTGATTCACAAATTTAAATACGTAGAGTTATCGAGTACAAAATGTAATCGTCCCAACACTGACGTTACAAGTGCTGGGAAGCATGTTATTATAGCGCAGCTAGTATGAGAAGAGAGATAAGTCAAATTTTGGTTGCTTCAAGCCGCCATCAACTAAGGAGTTAATTTCAATTCAAATATGCCACACAGACGTAGCTAAACTGCTAACTTAACTTTGATGGCCACAAATAAGTCACATGAAAAATATTCAAGAAGTAAGTCTGAAGAAAATGTCAAAGTAAGTTTGCTAATATTGCACAGTGGGCTAAAATAGGAAAATATTTTTTGAAACTTTTTTTACTTCAAAATTTTTTTTTATCGTTTCGATGTTAACCTAAATTTGACACTTTTCTGGGCTACATATATGTCCAAACCAAATTTGGTTTCGAATTTCAATTGTGCCAGTTTTCGAGAAAATGACGGTGAAGAAAAGGGTTTAAATTTTAAACCCGAAATGTCTTAACAATTAAAAAACATAAAAAACATCTGTATCAATTGGCAGGATTCGGACCGACGCTCCCCGCATCAGATGGAATAACAAAAATTCAATGACTTGAAAAAGCTGTCAGAAATAAGTCAAAAAAAAAATTTACAAATTTTAGACGTTTTTTTCAGTTCAGTTTTAAATCTAATTCGCAATAAATTCAAAATCGGTGTAGATTATTTAACGGTTCGGAATTTATTACAAAAACATTTAAAAAATTGCTTCAATCGACGCATGGTTTAAAATTTAGGCTCAAATTTTTAGCCGTGTAAGGAAAATCTTTTTTGATAAGGACTTCATTCCAGATTAGTATCTCAGGTTATTGGATAAACATTTTCTGTGTATCTGAATCGCAACATGAATAACTGAAGTTACTAGCTAAAAAAATTTAAACATTTGATTTAAATACCAACGCTGTAGGAAAAGCTTCAAATAGAGTAAAGGTTTTTCAATATACCAGTAATCTGCCTTTATAGAAGGTTAGGCTAAAAGTTAGGCCGAGCAACAAAACAAAAGAAGTAGTATTTATCTGACACTTAGGTCATAGGTAGATCTATTGATACCCTATACGGTCTACCTCTTTCGATGCCAGATAATATGGATCGACCCCAAGCTATTTATTTTGAGATTTGATACTTGCGTGAGATTGTTGTAAAGAAGTAGACCGAGAGTAACTAACCGTCAATGGAAATAGTAAATGCGGTCCCACGTTCTTCATCTACAATACATCTGCAGCTGGGACAGTAAGCATAATTGGTTATGCCCAGCCAAGCGACCTCGGTGCCTATTAAAGTGTCCGGAGATAACTTTTATCCAAGGACGATATCTCATATTTTTTCAATTTCAAATATGCATGTGAGCGTCCTTTATCAGAAGAAAGCCAAGATTGCCTGGATCTTTAACTTCTGACTGACGCACAGTTATTTATGGTGCTTGTGCTAGGACGAGGTTTAAAAGAGACCAAACGTCTATCTACCTTATTATTCTTTGGATGACGTGAACGGTTGTATCCTGCTTGGCCAGACTGAAATAGATCTATAGTAACAGGTCTGGTGAACCGATACCCCCTTTTCTTGTTCTCATCAAGCTTAGATCATTTGGATAAACGTGTGATTGGCATTCTGAACATCATATTGTCTACTATGCCATTCTTGTCTCGTTGTGTGCTGCCACTTCCTTTGCCACAAAGTCAAGAATAGCTTTGAGCGCATCCGTTGGACTGGAGCCAAGAGAACCGATTAAGCAGAGCTCCAGCCCTTGCAGTTTTAGAAGGTGCCTTGATTTTATAAAGGCAAGCCACCTTACCAGATCAGCAAATAGTACAATCAGGCTTACCATATCTTTATAGATCCAGTGTACTACTTTGGGACTTTCCATTGGCCACGGTTGCGCTGTATGCTCGCTCTGCTGTATTATCATTTTAGGGGTGCCGCCAAATACTCGACTTTGGCAGTTTGTGTCCCAAAATCTGGATATCCTTAGATTCGTTTTTTACATACTTCTATCGGGGTCTTATTTGGGGGTTTTCGGGTTAAATGAGTTCGGGTTGTTGGTGGAACCTCAAGAGATTCCCAGAAGGTTTTTAAAGTGTTACGGATATGATGGAGTAAATTATTATCACCGGAAACCACTAGTTTGACTCCATGAAAATCATACATACTAAAACCTTCGGGCAGTATTTTTGTCGCTAAGAACAACAAAAACAACATACATAACCATATGTACTAATAAGCTCTACAATGTACAAGTAGACCCGCAGACTCGTTAAGGCCGAAAGGATAGCTTACGGACACCTGTAGCACTACATGAAATGGAGCGTGACTCACCAAGTAGATGATGTTGGCAGTCCTTTGCCGGATATGAATCTGGCAGGCTCCGATACTAACACCTTGTGGTACTCTCCCGACTGACGAAGGTTAATCAAACCTTTGATATAATCTTCCGTAAGTCCTTCTTAAGTTTTAATATGAAAAGAAGACAGGCTGATGGGGACATCCTTGCCTTCGGGATGAGTACTACTTAAACTTCTCTTCATAATTCTGGTACCTAATTAAGTCTAGAGAGAGAAGAAACCACTGGCGAGCTATGTTGGCAGTAAAAATCGTTTAGACGGTTAACTGCATTTAAAGGAGGAAAGTTAAGAATTAGAGTTTGAGTTCGAAAATATGATTACTTAATTGATCTTAGAGATCTATCGATTTGTGAAAACCGAATTTTTGGAAAAATAATCAATTTTTTTTGCTAAATCGAATCAAGATTGCCTAAAAGTGGTTTATACGGAACCACGTGTTTTCAGCTGTAGTGTGTACATAGTTTTACCGATATTTTCATCCGTTCTACAGATGGCATTCTACATAAAAATCGATTTAAAATGTATACTTCTCACAATCGATTTATTAAAAATCGATGTTAGCCCTTAATAAATTTTATGCAAAAAATCGACAATTGGAAAAATAATCGATTCAAGTAAAAATTGATTGTTTATTCACAGCCCTACCTTAGAGAGCTTTTTTTTACTTTGAACAGAAAACTACACACTGTGCAGCACTACATTCGAACTTAAGATCTTCCGATTAACAAAAGGTGTCCATTACTATTCCCTTGTTTCATAAATAATTCATAATTTTACTTAGTAAAATGCGAGACATTTTAGTTCACTTACAAAACTAACAAGTTTCTTTCAGTCGTTAGATAACAAAACTTTTTCAGCTGAAGCTAGAAATAAACTCAATCGAAATGAAACTGATTTTGTCATGAAACTTTGCTTTTCAAGTGACTGACTCCAGTGACAGGCAGCTAAAAAAAAAGAAATTTATGATGGGAGGGGCTACGAATATTTAACTTGCAAACTTTCACCTTCCCCTCCCTCTGCGATACTTATCAAAGTATGAACAACATTAATTCTTGCTTAATTTAACGCCAGTTTAAATTTTAATTGTTTAAATGCGAAACGACGACGACATCTAATTAAGTGAGCGTGTAGGAAGCCAGCAGTTCATGTAGTGGAAGCTGTTTAGTTGCCTGTCGCTTGTCTGTTTGTGGGCCATCGTTGCATGTCCTACCATTTTAGCTGTTTTGCATGTTAATTTAGACACTTTAAAGCTTTGAGCCAGCTTTATTCTTATCAACAGTTCTTATGAGACTCTGCCGCGTCATACCCCTTCACTCTGCAATTCCAACCAACTTTAGTTAACCACGTGCCCACCTTGCAGTGAGTTACACAAATTTGTTACAAATAATTATCATAACTTGATTAACATGAACTCTTCCGACGTGTCTGCCGCATGCCAAACCCTGCGCGTTTATAACTCTTTCGTTGTTTAGTTGTTGGAACGTGCAAAGGAAACGGAAATAGTCGCTTGTGTGGTGACATCAATTCGGTATTTTTGTTTATGCCCCCCTTTATGTAACGCTTTGCCCCATTACCCTTCTTCTTATCGTAAAATTATTCCGTTGGTTTTATTGTTGTTGCTTTTATTGTATTGCTCATCAGCACAACTTTTAACTTATTTTTATACATGTTAATCTTCCAAGCAACAATCTCGACAAAACAGTTCCAAATTGTAGGCTAACTTGCATGGTATAGGGTTCGCCAAAAGTGACGGGCCGACTAGAAATTGCCGGATCCTATGAAATACTTGAAAAGTGAGAGAAGTTCAGTGGGAGCCCCACCTCTGTTATTAGTAGACAGTGACTTCCAATGTTTTCTCAAGGCTACTTTTGTAAAATCTAAGTCGCACCAAGAATTTCCCGCCCGGCAGTAATCGGGAAGGAAGGTAGTCAGGCGGATAATATGATCGCCAGAACTTTAGAAAATACAACGGCTCAAGCTTTAAGGTCTGTAGGAACATTGCTCTAATAACTACTTAGAGTTGTCTCTTCTTGCTTTAGAACTTTCGATGGGTATGATGTGATAGGTTTAACAATTGGAGATTGTCCCAGTAAAAAAATTATACTTACATATTCTACAATGAAGCATTTTGAACTGAAAAGATGTTTGGTCTCGTGTCAATTTCGTCTTTATTTTACAACTCAACCAATTTTTCCTCTATTGTAGAAGATAATAGTATTTTTTAGGAATATCACTAGTTTTTCTAAGGATTCTTCTTCATGAGAGCCCAACCTTCTTTATTGGTCTAAGCTCTGGACAGTTCGAGGGATTAGTTTCCTTCGGTTACTCTGTTTTCTTGATACCATGGTCTTTTTCAGTAGTGACCTGTCGCCGAATCTCAAACAAAAGAGACTCTTAATATTGGCAATTGCGGAACCCCAAGCAAAAACAATTTGGAAAATTTAGCAATTCTTTTCTCTTTTTGAAAGCTTTATTTTATAAATTGTACGGTAGATTTGGAAGCTCAAACAAATTTCCACCATTTTCGACGTCTTAGGGTTTGCATAAACTTCTTGACCTCTTCAGCCAGTTCCTTATTACCGCCCTCTTTTTGTACTCTAACTCGGTTTCTGTTGCCCAAATAAACCTTTTTAACAACAACACTGAACGAATAGCTAGGTGAGCGGGTTATAGTCTTCAATTTTGGCGTATTGGTTTGTTTTGCTAGCCCATCATGTATTCATTCATTCGAAGGCCAGACGATTTTGGCTATCTCGAGACAAAACACTATAGTAATATCTTCTTTGCGATGCACCTTATCCAGTGCAAATCAGTTGTGGTTCCTTTTTCTTTCAATGTACTAGGCAGGTGTAGCTAAGAATAATTTCTGGGTCGCATCCATTCAGCACAACGAAAGATTTGTTGACAGCATACGTGAGCTGGACGGAGAGAGTTTCATAGAGTTCCATATAGAAAAGTTCTTAGAGTGAAGAGAATAGTCGATTAAGACAAATCCGTCCGTTCATCCGTAAGTGGAATAAAGTAGAAAGACTAACCTGGCCATATCTCAGTGACTGATACAGTTGCATCAAATTTCTTATTCTTATCCGACGTATTTGAACTTTTTGGATACCGTGTAAAAATTTCATCTAAGAATCCGAGTATACAACAGGGCATATAATTAAGAAAAGCGCCTTGTTTGGTAGCTCTTTATAGACTTGAGTAGGAACTGTTATGTCAGCTTCATATCTATACATACTCGTACTACTCATAGTACACCATGTTGTGAGTCTACAAAGTTTTAAGTCGCCAGTCTATGTAAATTTTTGTGTCCGTTTTTTATATGTTTGTTATGTATGTATGTAGATTCATACCACTCTTAGCAGCATATTTTAGAATATTTTCAAATCTTTAATTACACAAAACTCATGTGACAGTCTTTCATACAGCACTGATTAAAAGAAGATACAGCAGCTCCCCATTAAGGGTTTCAGCAGAAAGAAGAAATTGCTACATACACAGAAACCTGCTTAGCACAGAATAACTGCCGAGAATTCAATCCAAAAATAATCCTTCTCACAGGTTTACAACTTTACAAATATAACTTGTTAAAGATACTGCCCATACACCCTGACCAAGCATGATTAAGCCTAGGCACGACTATGCCGAAACGAGAATGGCACTATCCCTGCTCTGAAAGCCACCTGAAAATAACGGATTCAGTCCAATTTATACTTCAAGACTAATATACATTTTGAAGGCCTATATTTCTGGCTCGTAAATCTCAAGAAAGTTTAGCTGCAGCTTTTGGAATTACATTTTGGAGGCCGATTCTGTAAAAGCCGGATTTTCAAAATTTTCAGGGTTGCTAGACAACTCAACCAAAATGGTATAACAGGCAAACCCTAAAATGTTTATCCACCCAAAAATATGTTTGAACAATATCGACCAGAATACATGGATGACGCGCATAAGAGCTCATTGTATGGTAAAGCGGAAAATAAATAAGTGCTGCCCCGCGTATCACTAAAATCTTTTTTGGCGACTTAAACTGGAGGCTGGGCAAGAAATTAGTATTACGTCCTACAGCCAGAAAATTCTATAGTCCCGATGTGTAGGGGAGCGGTCGATTGATTTTGCTTTGGTTAGAAATAAGGCCATAGAGATTCCACCATGAAAAGATGATTGAATGTGTCCTGATTAAATCAAATCGATTATATCGTGACCCACGGCTGACAAAGCCCCTGCATCTTCAACTATACAGACAGATCATAATTCCTCCACTCTGCTCTCACACTTACTCTCTGAGAGCAATTCGACCTATCGATGTAATCGAGCAGTGGGAGCTTATTTCTCACGAACTTTAATTCCGTTGAGAACAAGGAATCGCCTAGCCATGAAAGAAAAATAAAGGATGGTGACGGGGACAAAATAATTCCTAAAAGTTCTGCAAAAAAAAAATCGCAGATGGTTGAAGGTTTGACATTATACTTACATAATGGTGATCTTCCATTCAGTGGTCCACTTGCTGTAATCAAAGAAAAAATCCACATTGCTGTGACTTAGAAGCCTAAACCGATTACAGTTAGAAATATTCCCTACGGATTAGGGGATTAGAATATGCCCGAGGTAGGCATACCGGTCGTAAAAGGCGACTAATATGCACAAAGGTAATGACGTATAACCCGATGGTTGATCTACGGATATGATGCCTCTCACCTCTCATTACCCATCTCTCTAGGAGGGGTAACATGACCTAGAAGGTTCCACTGGTCATACTAAATCGCTACCACGACAGTCGGGCAGTACCGCAAGAGAGTACCGGAGCGTACTGGATTAATATCCGGCCAAGGACTGTCGGTTCGGCAGCACTCCCCAAAACCTTCGGGGAGTGTTTTTGTCGTTACAACAACAACAGTTAGAAGCTCAACGAAGAATCACTCTTGACGAAGAGTTCCACTATGGGATGAGTAGGTAACTTGGAAGTAAATTCCTCTTTCGACGAACAAAATTCACTATCTTAAGTATCTCATCATACCTCTACTCATGTATGGCTCATCGAAAAAGGATGGGATAGTGTTGGTTTTATTGTGCGATCTAGTTGTGGTTGTTATTAACAGTGCTTAGCACTAACTAATGGGCACAATCATTTTGAAAATCATCATCAAATTATTCTAACTATTAGACCAAAGCAAACTTGGTTTCAGAAGGTTAGGTTTTGTTGTACAATGTAGACATGTTGGTGTTATGAGGGAACAAATTATATGCAGGGTACGTATTTTCTATGGTAGTTCAACCTACTATATTACCTCCCGCTTGAGGGGAGCGCGGCACTGCTGTGTTGCTGCAATGCCTGCTGATCCCCCTATGTACGCTGGTTACGACTTCGCTCGCCGGATTGAGGTGGGTGGTTGGGATCACCATAGTTGTTGCTCATGGTTGTACCGCGCCAAAAATAAGAAAAAAAATCGTACCCATTGATTTTATGTCACTGACACCACTCACGATCAACCCGACATGAATCCCTTAAATATTCACTTTCCCCATAGAGGTCCCCCGCTACAGCCCTCTCAGGCCCAAGCATCACCCGAAATCAAGATACCACACACATTACTTTATGCTCAGCAAATCATATTCATTTAATAATTTCAGTCTTAACCTAACTACAACTTATTCACGCTCACCTTTCCAGCGTAGGTCATATGTACTTATGTTCTGCTAAACCGATTCGGGTTCTTCTCCCGTGAATCTTAAACGGAACTCGAACCTAATATGTATGTACTAGCCATTGGCCACTTTTTGTTTAGAAAACAGATATATATTAATATTCAGTGATTTGCATCTTAAATATTCATCTTATTGGGCCGATTTATGGCCTGGCTTTATCTTATTACTTACTTGCTAAAGAAATACGCGTGTGCTTGATATAACTCAAATTCAAAATGCAATAAGTAACACTAATATAAAGTAAATATTGTTGTTGTTGATGTGACACTCGAGAATAGTGTTTCCCCAGATTCTCTTTGTTCAAGAGTTGAGATAATTGTCACCCAGCAAGTGTGTGACCGTGGAGGCTACCAATCGCAAACAATTGTTGCTAATAAACCATACAAACCGAATTTGAGATATTTTCGAATGACTTGTGCTGTGCTCAGAACAGTGAATCTTATAATGCTACCATTTTCTCACTTCACTCAGGATGCCTAATCATTGCAACATTGCCTGTATCTGTTGAATTTTGTCAAAGAGGGTTGATTAATGCCTTTGGCATGCTTTCAAATGGTGAACTATTATTGGGTACATACATATTTTATTAATCGACTGCACTAAACAGACCTACCAGCCTTTAGCCCTGAGGGGCCTCTGCCATCGACTATTAGCTCTTATGCGTACTTGGCGCTCTTCAACTCTACTATAAGGTTTCCACCATCCGGTGCATGCCTCACGCTCACAACAAATCTTATGACTATTGCTTTATTTAACTCTATCACTAACTACTGCATACACACATACTCGTACACATGCCTGCACGGCATGCCTACCGTCACTTACTCAGACGCTCTATTGCAGTGCCCTGCAAAAAACGGAAATACTCTGTTTCATACTCCATAGAATACTCCTAAAGGAGTATCGAGTATCAGAGTACTCCAACACATATCCTCATTCATATAAAAAAGGTGGTCCAATTTACATGGCAATGTCCGGAGATTGGATCACCTAATCCATCTCGGAGTACTCCGTTTCTTTGCTTTTGAATACTCTATAGACCACCTACGTGAGAGTACTCTCAAAATACTCCCATGGGATTACTCTATAGAGTATTCAACAGCAAAGCGAGAGCGGGAGTAGGTGGTCCTCAAAAGAACACATACTCCCTTCTCGCTTTCGTCTAGAATACTCTATAGAGTAATCTTTGGCAGCATTTTCAAAGTACTCCAACGTAGGTGCTCTATAGACTATTCAGAAGCAAAGTAAATGGTACTCCGAATAGGATTAGGTGATCCAATCACCGGACATGGCCATGTAAATTGGACCACCTTTTTTATATGAATGAGGATAAGTGTTGGAGTACTCTGATGCTGAAACGTTTTTTACAGGGTGATGGTCACACGCATACAATGACATTTTGCGCTAGGGTTAGAATATGAGAGAACTCTCGCGTACACCCGGAAAATTTAGCCAACTAAATTTTTGCAAATCGATTGAGTTCACGTTATTTGAATTATATATCCAAAATTATTGTGACATAATATATCATAAGTAGTTAAAATAAAAAATTGATCCCCAAAACATTTTCAAAAAATTTTGGATATTAATAATATCAATAAAAATTTTTTAAATAAACTTTTTATTCAAAAATGGATTATAAATAAACCGTTCTAGATAAATTTATGAAACTTTCAGGATTAATTTAAAAAAATATATACCTATTTCAATAAAATATTAATTTGTAAAAATGAATCAATAATAAACTGCTCATAAAATGGTTTTTTTAACGGACAAATCAGGGTTTCTCTATGACTTCCGGTTACGGTTTCGAAACTGGAATGATTTCTAAAATAATGCCGTTTGACGTAACATTCGGTATTGCGTATTGCTATGTATTGGCAAATCAAACATTCAGAATTACCGAAAAAGTTTTCGGAAAATAAATATTTGTCTTCCCATTCAATGCTGAACATTTTTTATGCTTATAAGCAGCGCAAACATACACTAGCGATGTTTCGTGGTCAACAGTCGTCAAGCAACTAATTACAAAACATACCTTCTTCTCGCAGTGCATAGAGAGCGCTTGCCTTGTACGTGTGCGCTCATCGGTGTGAGAGCATAAAAAATCTCCGCACCGGTGATAGGATTTGTGCAACGCTGCTCTAGTGACACTACTATCACTTTCCGACTTCACGGTGGTGCTCTCGGTTAGCAACTTTCGTTCACAAGTACGTGTGAGCACGACTACCCGTCGTTCGCGCCGATTACGCACACAACCACCCGTTGCTATGGATACCAGCAGCATATGCTTGCGTGTCGCCAGGCAGCTTACGGCCTATCCCGTACCTGCTTCTGCGCTCACACAAATATGTCAGCGTCGTGAATACGAGAGCTAGCTCGTCAAAGCTGGATTCCCTCCAAGTAGCGTGTATGCTGTTGCGCTGGCCTCTGCCGCACATTTATCTGACTGCGCGATGCGCATCTATATCACACAGCTAATTTGAGTAGCAGAGTAGCAAATGTATGGCTAACTCGCTCGTTTGCCAAACGCTGATGCGCTGGCAGCTACCGCTGATCATGGCTAAGGCACTATTTTTACGCTTGATGTGTGCACTTCACAACTGAATCGTGCCTCTACCTGTATTCACCCTGCTTATAGCTACTGAAAGGAACGGTCTTACTTGTTTTTATCACACCGTATCTTCTTTGTGGTCTGCTGCCGTGTGCTTTCTACGATGCTACGACCATTTTTGCAAGAGGTACTAATTAGTTTTTGTTCCGTTTCGTTCCCTTGGACTCGGGCACCGGGAACTGCTGTTGCTGCTATGTGAAGTAGGCCGGCTGAATTCTTCGCTGGTTGTGTTATGGTGCTGCAGGTACTATGTTGTGCTTAGGGTATCATGTGTAAATGTGGTGTCAATCGCTGTTCGCTGCTTCTCCACTTCCTCCTCCGATGGGTTTTGATTGCTGTAGTAAAATTTCACATTATTTCACCATCTATTGAAACTGACATAAAAAAAATGTTGTTTTTTCCTTTTTTTTACCTTAGAGTCCTTTGGACGTTGTTGTCTGCTCGGCTGTCTGCAATGGAAAGGCCAGCAACAGAACAGCAATGAGTTGGCTGCGGTAGCCATTAGTCTTTAGGGCGTTCGGAAAGCTCGTTCAATTTCGAGCAGGCACGGTTGCATCTGCCATCATGCCTAAATGAATCGCCATCAAAACTAAGGCCGCCTTCACATCTCCCATAACAACTACAATATCCTGATAAAAGTTGATCCAGAGTGTTACATTCGACTCAGCTCATCGCCATGATCATTTCGGTATACGTATTGTTGTGTCTATCTCTTCTTCTTCTCAACTTATCCTTACGAGCATGGGACCAAAGCAGACCGGTTAGATAATGATTACTAATCGCAATGGTTAACGGCTTGATTAATTATTTTCTAGAAATCCCTTTAATGATCGATTACCATTACTTTCAGTTTCCAATATTTATTTTCCAATTAATTAAAAATTTAATCCAAAAAAATTACGATTTATCACGATTATTAAATAAATCAAAAAAAAAATTTTAAATAATCAAAAAAAAAAAATAGTTTTTATTACTTTTGATTATTTTAGAGTTTTTTTGATTATTTTTGATTTGTTTCAGTATTGCTGTAGAAGCACATAAATATACACATCCACAATACCGAAAAAAAATCAAAAATAATAAAACAAAAAATTTTAAATAATCAATATTAATCAAGACAACTTTTTCTGATAATACGACACAATATTTGAATGCAATTTTTTTTATTTGTTTATTTTAATTCCTTTATTACAGCTGTGTAAGCGCTGTTTGTGTTGTCCTCCACATCTTCCTTAAAATTCATGACATTGGTCAGCTGCTGAAAAATTAAAATAATCTTTACCAATTAAAAAAACTTACTAATTACTAATCAAATTTAAGAGGTCTAGAGCGAAATTATAATACCATTTCATGTTCATGAAAGGTATAAAACAAGTGAAGGATAACTTGGGGTTCCTTGTTGGTTCTAATTGGCGTAAGGTAAGAGAGGACTGGTGCTTGATTGAATGCGTTACTAAAATGACATAAAAAATCCCCGGTAGCGAGCTAACATTGCATTTCTTAACGAATCAGTTTTACCATAAATTTCTTGGATTTTCTAGTTCTTTCTTGGAATAAAACATTTATTGGTCATTGACTTAAACAGCCACCGATCTCAAGAACGTGCTTACATAGTCAATTGGTGTAAAGTTGTTCATTATTGCAGCAGTTGGTCGATAAAATGGAACGTTGTTATTAAACTATCTAACTTAGACCATTCCACTTGTGCTCAAATACCTACAATCTAGCAACAACAACCAAACATATATATAAACTATGTAATTGGGGAACAACAAACAGAAATAATTTCTTTAACAATTGGGCAATAGTCAATGAATCAGCAAACGCAAGCTGTTCCGTATAAAAGGAGCTCAGGTCTTGCCACGTCTTTGTCGCTAGTACGGCTTCTGACTATGGCTATTCCCATGCACATTAACAGGAAAGACAATTAATTCCCAAGCATAGAATGAAATCTAATTGCTCGTTAGAATGTCTCTTCACGTCCCCTTAATTTTCGTTTTTGGTGGATTATCTGCGTATTTTGTTTTTATATTTTGTTAACTGCTGATTACAGCATTTGTTGCTTCGAGCGTTGATGTGGGGTACAAAAGTGGGGTTTGATGATATTTATCTTAAGGTTTTTTTTCGTGCTGAATAATTTCTGTTTCCTCTGCATCTTACACTGTTTCTGTTGTTTTGTGTTTTTTTTTTTGTTTTTTCTATACAATTTTTTCTTTCTTATTTGTCTTGCTTAACTTGCGTGCGAATTGGCTACAGAGAAAATGTTTCCCAGCTGGTTCATAAAAAGAAATTAACGGCACTTGTTTGTTTGTTTGCTTCAAGAGCTCCAGGACTTCTGCATGGATATTTACCGGACAAATGTTGCAACTTGCAAATGGTTTAATGAAGTTGTAACTGCCATAAGCGCGATAAAGCGATAGAGTTTATGGTGGATATTAGCTTTGGGCGACAAATGAGGTAATAAGTAGCTGCCTTGAAGAGCTGGCTGAGGATAAGAAGGCATTTTCAACGAAGAAAAAGAACTCAGAAGACAGCTGGTTTTGATTATTCGGAGGAAAAAATATTTAGGTGCCTCTAATTTGAGATTTCCAGAAAATTGGTTTATTTAAAAACGGTATATTTGGGACTATAACAAACACGGGACAGTAAAGTGATGTACATTTCGGTGTCGGATCTAAACATATGACATCTTTACTTTACACTACCATTCTTTTAATTTCCATCACGGTAAATGGCACTGTTAAAAACAGCCAAACTTTCGAAGGGATCAAACAAATAATTCCCGAGACATTCATCACAGTGCTGGAGGGCAATGCACTCATATGCCATAAACCTTCGGGGAGTGTTTGCCATAAACAACCTACCCAATGAACCTAATTATGTGGTTCTTCTAGCAAAAATGTTACCCTCATGTTACGCTTTCAACTTGTAGCTCAGACGAAAGTATTTTGTGAAATGCGCAAATAAGCCTAAGATAGAGAGAGCTGGGAAAAACCAACAGGGTTACACTTTTTCTTGAATAGAATACACCATAAGTTATAATTTTCTGAATAATGTTCAGATATTCCCCAGCAAAAAAGATATCCCTATTGTATTTTACCTTAAACTGGACCTAGTTATCGGAATATGAGATGTGAGAACAAAAATTATCGACAATGCCCACCTTCAAAAAAGCTTTTTTTGGAACAGGGTGCTCGCTTCAAACCTCACTTATAAGATAGCTCATTTTGCAGAAGGTTTCTGATGGATGATAAGATCGAATAATTATTCAAACCTCTGGTTTTATAAAAGGTATGGATAAAGAACTTCAAGCAATTTATACGTTCTAATGAGGAAGATTTATAGGTTATTCTCATCGAAGTTCATGGTATTTTCAAGAAATACTTGCTTTTGGTAATACACCCTCTAAGGCGAAAAGGAAACAGAATTATGGTCATGTAATCTAGAACTATCAAAAGCAATAAACACTCTTCAGGGCTACAATATAAATCTGGAGGGAGAGATGCCCAGCGAGAACTCAGAGAGAAGAAACCGAAAAGCGCAAGTGTAAGTAACTTGAGAAGCTCACTGATTGCAGAAAATTCTCCCAGAAATTACTGTCTAGGAATAAAAGATTTCCAGAGTATCTAGAACCAGCGCTCGTTTTTAGTTATGGAGGAAACACTACACCTCACGGCTATACCAAACGACGCTAAGCAACACCTATAGATAGCTCCCTCAGGATTAGAAAGTTCTTGCGCGAATAGTTTCAGACACCGCCCACTCTTTCATTCGATTCCTTCAAATTAGTGCTAGGTAAGATATTTCAAGTAGAACAAATAAAACGCTCTGATCGCATTGATATTATTGGTGTTAACAACACACATTGTCGATAAGATTACTGTCGAAGAAATCGAGCGAAAAGTTCTTTAAAAGATTTATGTATGTTATATCGACCATGAATGTTATTTAAGATATAACTTTAGTAAGCTGGCTATAGGGATCGTTAGATGTACATGTTAAGTAACGCATCAATTAAATCATGACGTTGTCATCTGCAGCGGAATTTCAGAAATCCATCAATGGCCTGGATGTTAAAATGAATGAGCTCTCAGAAATTTAGGGATTTCTATTGATTGCAATTCTGAAACTCAAGTCACGTTAGTGTTCCGCATTTTTCTGCAGATATTGTCGCATTCGCATAGCATGAGCTCCGCAGTTCAATTTGTTCATACGGGCCTTGAGTCAACCGTGACCTATTAGAGCAGCTACTACATTCCCAGACTGTTCTTGGATAGGCTGATAATTGCCTTGTTTGATGTTAAATGACCCCATTGATTAAGCCTGTCGCAGTCCGACCGTCTGACGCCAATGTTACTCTCTCATATTGGTCTCTTCTTCTCTGAGCTCTTTTATATGCTGTGAATCTATTGATAAAAATGGTTCATCAACAATGAGATTTTTAGCTGCCACCCGGCTAGCTTATAAGCTTGCTAGTTGCCCTCTACCCCTGTATGGCCTGGAACCTCGGCTAGTCGTATTTTATATCGTGATGCTAACCTGTTTAGCCTCTGAAGCATTTGATCATACAAGAACATATGGCATATAGTACGACTTGACGGCCTTTTAATATGGCGATGTTCAAAGAAGCTGGGTTGTAGATTTCTCTCTGCAAACAGGCTTATAGCGCACACTTTCGGCAGAAAAATACTAGAGTGTTTTTTAAAACTGTATGGATATATTGGCGGCCGCGGTGGTGTGACGATAGTGTTGCATCACCGTCGTCTTCTCTATCCATTGGGCTAATACAATAAATAAATAAAATATTTAGTAATAATCGTGGAAAAACTGGACAGGCCCTGCATTGCAAAAAGTAGGCCGACCCAAGCTAGACAAGACTAGGCAGGAGCTGTACAGTATTTATGGTATATTGAACACAAATTAAACAATATTAGAAAAACTTTACAGGCTCGAGGCAGAGTTGCCTCTTGTAGATTTTACTAGATTATTTTGTACCCAGAAGGTAACTCATCCTGCTCCAATTAAATTTAGCGAGACTGATTCCCTAACAAAGAAAATTGAGGTCTGTTATAGAAAAATTGCTCAAAGAGGTGGCAGGGAGCATCTGGCTATCCAGCGTATTTTATGTAGTAAGACAAGTCTCGGGATAATCTCGGAGAATGCGGAAGAGTCTAATGAAGAAAACATTCTGCCTTAATATTGTATAATACGATTAAAATTATTATTATTTGTTGTGAACTTCTATAAATAACATTCGAATTTTCGCCTACTCATTACAACTGTAAAATTACTATTATTTCTATTTATTTTTAGTATATGTTTCACAAAGTCATGCTCAGCTGCAGCAAAACAAAATTGTGATTCTCTTTCCTTCATACAACTATTTATAGCCTACAAAGGATAATGATAATAGTCCATGTTGTTGCCACAGGATTTACGCGTGTTAAATGAATTGGAATGGCACACTCCACAGTGCGATACAACAACTTCATGATATGAGTATCTTAGTTGATTGTAACGAAATTAAATGACCAACAAAAGACATTAACACACTCAGACATATCAATAAGGAGCCATAAAAAGGATCAAGAAAACTTCTTGATATCTAAAGTTTTCTGAATAGGTAAGAGTTATTTGCAGTTGTACTAACGTGAAAGGGAAAATTAAAGTGATACAGCAATAATATCACAACTACAACACAAAACAGTGATGCATTTAGTTTGCTTGAAGGTAACTAAAATGATTCCTCCAGGAAGCAGTTTTTACCAAAAATATCAACTCAAATTAATTGAGTTGTTAGCACACAAAACGGCCTATTCTCTCTTGTGATAGAGTTTAGTGTAGTTTGAGCAATCCAGGTTATGTATCCTTGTATTTTACGGGTTAAATATTTGGCATTGCTTGATCTTTTCGTGGTCGTCAGTTGCGCCTTTGGGACCACTCCATCTATTTCTTTACTTACTCACTTGCCAAAGTTACCTTTACTTACTTTTTATGTTAGTATCTGAAAGTGATGTGCACTGTGATGATTTAAAAAACCGGGTTGCTTGCTGGGTCCTGTACACAGGGAGCTCTTATATTTGGCCCCGCTTCGGTTCTGATATGAAAAGATGGTAAACACAAATGTTTTACAATGCAATACAAACGCTAACCTACACATATTTGGCAAGCAAGGCTCTGGCAAACTCAAGTTCGGAAGTAGAAAATGCCTAGAAAGTTCGACGTGGTCATATCAAATAGTTCACATGTTAGTTGGGTTTCTACCTGATATTGTCCTTGCGTATAAAAAACATTGTCATTTCAGTATTACTCCTGAAGCCTAACCTAATTTGTCCTACAGTTCTATTTCGCATTTTCTTTTCGCAAAAGGCTGAAAATGTTTTTCTTTAACGTTGTTGTTGGAAAAGTATGCTATACCCTAGAATTAATTTCAAGTTCCCATATCTCGTCTAAAAATAGGATATATGGGTATAATAGGGACGGGGTTTTAGGCAAATTTTGTTTAGCTGCGAATAAACCAAAGGATGGCCAAGTCTAATTTTACAATTTTTCAATTTGCAGCCTTAGAATAGTTGCAAAGCCACTGGAGAATGCTGCTCACAGTTAATACAGTTTCGTAGCCAATGAAGCGTAACAGATTAACAGCTGGTACTGAACAGCTTAAGAAGAAAAATGTCAACAAAACGAATGAATTAGAAAAATCCACTCCAACAACAGTGCAGTATAAGCCCTAAACCAATTTTTTAATCACAATATTTTTAACCGACTGACCGTTTATTATTCGCCTTAAAAAGTTTAAAGTAACAAGAAAAAAATAAAATAAGCGGAAGAACTTATAAGCTCTCCCAATTTTGGTTGCAACAAGACTACATTTGATTTTGAATTTAACAAAAAAAATTTATTTTGTTATTTTATTCATAAGTCGATAAGTGCTTACGAAACAAAATTAGATATTATTTCATTTCAACTCGCTAGACTAACTATATTTATTTATTGCTTTTTTATACCAACAATTTTTGTTAATTTTACGGCCTGTACATTTTCAAGTATTCATAAAACGAGGCCAAGAATAATAATTTTTCACTTTTTAATGTTTATGAAAATTATTATTGATTTTTTTTTTTAATTTTTTTCATCATTTAGAGGCAACCGCCATTGCTTTAGATCTATAAGAAAAGCTATGGCGGTTGTCTCTAAAAATGTGTCCTACTCTATTCAATTAAAACAGCTTTTAATAATTAATTAAAAAATAAAATAAACAAAAATAAAAATAAACAATAATAATTTTCATAAAAATTAAAAAGTGAAAAATTATTATTCTTGGCCTTGAGCTCGTTTCATGAATACTTATATTTATTTATTTATTTTGCATTTTTTCCACTTTATATGCTCAGAACTGGTTTAGATAAAAATAACTCTAGTTTTAATATTAGGTGGAATTATATCAAGCTCTTTTCGAGTCCTTTTAAACCGTTCTTCGGTGCTTCCTAATCGTTGTTTCTAAGCTGCAAAGTTTCCGTTCCTCCGCTAACCCATCTTAATCGAATATTGGCTCTTTAAAACCAACAAGGAATTTGTCAATGGCACCGGTTCTCCGTATCCAGTTCCTCGATTCTGTACATCGCTAATATCCTTCTATTGCTATTTGTTTGTATGCTTACTTATAGTTCTACAGCAGCTCTAGCAGGTGTTGCTCTGCTTCTGCTCGGCTTGTTCAAACAACCAACGAGCGGCAGCACTCAAGTGCTCGTTTATACAAGGCAAGCAACTTTGGCATATTTATGGCCATTTGTGGAGGTATTGCATAAATCACTGGCCACAGCGCTCGTCGGTGCCCCACAGCAATGGTCAAACATAAAACGAGATCGGGTTTGAGTTAACGGTTTGTTTAGTTAATATAGTTATATACGTACATTCATACATAGATATGTGGCCGATAAGTGTAGCAGTGCGTTGTTCAGCGAGAATTTATGTTATGCGATAAGTTGGCAAACAAATGCCACTCATTTAGAATTTTACTTTTGTATGCTTTTCAAAATATAGAAATAAATTAAATGGATACTTTTGTTGGACGATAGAAAAGAAATCGTTTTGTAAATATTTATCGCATGCTTAGTGACGGCGGCCTCCACTTGAAAGAAGCTGCAGTAATTGTAGCCAAAATTTTCAGCAAAGCTCTGAGTTATTGAGAGAATGCAGTTCTCCGCACCTGAGGCTACAAAAGTTGCAACCTAAAATTCCATCATAAGATCCAGTGATGATTTATGAGGACTAATTTCACCTTCCGCTATCATCAATCTCCTGCATTACTTCGTGTTTTATCCGTCTTTTTATGAACAGAAAAGCAAGATGAGGGAGGTTTGAAAAAAAAAATTGCTCGATGCTTCTACGGCAATGTCTCAAATTCCGATGAAGGCCCATCTAACTTTGCAATAGTCCTTTTAACCTTCGAAGGTTAGTTTTGCTGGTACAACAACAAAACCCACAGCATCAGCTCAGCTTCCGCCCCAGAGTAGTATGCCGGCCAAGATCTTCACGTGACAGTTACTAGAAATATTTTTATTTCCTAAAACTCAGATCATCTTGATACTTAAATAGATAGGTGCACTCGACCGTGAAGTCAACAATTGCTTTTGATCGTTTCTTGACGTATGCTACTAATCCTCCTATCTGAATCTATTCGAAAATAAGATAGGCATTTATGTACTTGAGATTGGTTCTATCCATCGAAGACATATAAGAGATGATTCCAGCTAGTAAGAGTAAAGTGCTAATTTGCTAAATTCAGTGTCTCGCTACGAAGAGATTTGCAGATTCAATGCGACGGATGTGGCATTCTTAACTTCAAATATATTTTTAGGCAATAGAAAAGCAAATAGAACCTCTAAAGAAGCATTTCGAAATGGTGTCGACAAAGTTCAAATTAATTTCAAACGATCCGAAAATGTCATGGAGAGAATTCCGAAAACGAAATTATCCCGAAAAAGGCCCGAATGATCCTGTGATGATTTCGAAATTATATCAAAAAAGTTCCAAAATTATCCCAAAAAACGATCTCGAAAAAGGCCCTAAATATCCCACTACAAACCCCAAATTAATTCCGAAAAGGACCCTAAGACAATCGCGAAATGCTCCTAAAAGAGTCTCGGATATAATTCCGAAATATTCTAAAAAAATCCCAAAAACCAGTCCCGAAATGAGCCTGTAAAAGTCGGAAAAAGTTCCGAAATTATCCTGTAATGATTCCGAAATGATAAAGTAAAAATTCCGAAATTATCCTAAAAAAAAATCCCGAAAACAAATCCGAAATTATCCTTGAAGTAGCAACCAAATGGTTTTCAGAATATCAAGGAAACAATCCCGAAGAGACCCGAACCCTTCCCAATTCATCTGCAATTAGCTATTTCCTAAATTCTGAATTAACTAATGGGCTTCGCTGGCTAGGCCCCGCTGGCTAGGTGCGAATGAACTAAGATGAACCGGCCAAGAAGGTATTCTTACCGCCATCCGCCGGTGAAAGCAGATTAAGAGGGAGACCCCCACTCTAATGGAAGGATCAAGTGGAGACCTATTCGCGATCCCGTGGTGTCTCCAATCGGAGCCAGATGGTGCTGCGAATAAACGACTGGCGAGCTTTGTTGGACGGTCGAAATTGCGCAGTCGCTTAGATGACCATTTAAAGAGAAAAATAAGGACGTCTATACAACCTAAATTCTGCTATAGTGCTGGGCTACAATTTTTATTTCCATTGCATCTATAAATAGTGTCGATCTTCAATGATAGCTTTGCATTGCTGCCTAAAAGGTTAACTTCAAAATATAATCAGCAATATGATTACCAAACGAAAGGTATTTTGCGTCGTATTTCAACATATATATTTCTAGATAGAGTAACCACCTAGGGTTGCCATCTAATTCTATTATACCTACTCTTTTATATATCTGCCGCTATTCGAAAACGACAAGAATATAAATTCTACGATCACCTTGAAAAGAGTAAATCTTAAGAGTAAATCTTGTGATACGCTGGAATAACGTTTTTAAACCAAATATATTCTGCTCGGATTCAACAGCCTGAGCTATGTTTTCTATTACTTCAAAATGCGTCATAAAACTTCAAATATTGCAACTACCGCAATTTCCCTAAAAAGTCTAAGAGGCAGCCATTAATATATTGATTGAATCAAGGCGCCACCATGAAATTTCCGTATGCCATTAAAAACCACATTTTTAACAATCACCGCATGAAAAATGAAAATTTACATAAGAAGAAGAGAAAGAAAGGAAAATCGACATTCTAACTAATCTCCCATCTACTCCAACCGGTACACAGCTCGCTACTTTCACACTTGATAATGCTTAACTTGTAAATGGAAAACATTAAATTTTAATGAGATTTCCGAGTTCACAGCCAATGACAAGAAAAAGTATGTACTTTGAAACAGGTCCAAGGCGGTTAAGGAAGGCAATAGAAATTATGGAAAACGACAAATGTCTGCCACGGAATCGAACATTGCGCCGATAAGGCTGATGGCAAAAGCTCTAAAAGACTTTTCGGAAGATTAAAAGACGTAAGAAAAACGAAGTGGCAATCTGGTCGAAGGAAAATTAATGCGCAAAGTTCATTTAATGTCAAAAAACCACAGATGCAAATCAATGCCACACCAAAGGGATTGCAATGTTGCTTCTGCAGAAACAAAATTCTCTCAAAAAGTTGTGGAGTTAAAACAAGCAAACACACAAATTGGTTATAGACTTAGTGAACCCATGTCCAAACTAATCCGCTCTTAATTAAAGCATGCTTTGAAGTGGTGCGAGAAACTTATGGTTGATTTTAATATTCTTAGACAAAGTAGTTGGATGTGTGTGCCCATGAGCTCGTGCAGGACTAAAAAGTAGCTGCAACAAATTATTGAAAATTTTACTAAGACTTCTTCTATCCACTCAAATGGCTTAGTTTGATAGTTTTGTTAAGTCTCTATTGGTGGTGGCTTGCGGGTGCTTCAGGGTAAATATTAGTTGTACTGTGTACCCAACCTTTCTTGGGAACTGTAACTGGTTGCGAAAGAGTAGTACCCACCGCACTTTGTTGGCGTTTAAACTTAAGAAATAAATCTTAACTAGCCAGCCTAGAAGCTAAACAACTTATTTGTCTTTTGGTCTAAGCAATTTCCTTGGAAGGTGTTTTATGTGTAGGCACACATACATACGTCGTTATGTGGACATTGTCTGTTCGCCTTGTGATAAGATCATAATCCCATTTATGTCCTTTTTTGACTAAAAACTTTCTAACCAAAAAATGTAGCGAATACAATTTTCATAGAAGTATGGGCACTCGTAGTAGGTTCGTGGCTGCTTTGTAAGTCATACATATAAAATAACCCAGTAAGCATTAACTTTCTTTCAAAGCCACATATACTCCAGTTACAGAATGAGTACCTCATGCTTCTCGAGTCTTCCACACTTCCATTCAGCGATAGTTTATAAGGACTTGCATATGATAAGCTAAATCTCAACTCGGCGGCTGTTACCTCTATTTTGTATACCCTCATAAGGGTTGTATTATATCAAGATGTTGTTCTTGCAGTATGTCCACTCATCAAAATCTTCTTGCCCTCAGCATTTTCTAAGTCCTGAGACATTGCAGTTTCAACAGGGTTGGAGTTTTGCTCCGTTTAATATTTGAAAAAAATATATTTTATCGAGACACTTCACAAGAAGGACACATATTAGATATGTAGGCCCAGATAGAAGTTTTCCAGAATTACTCCCTAGCCTTGGGGAAGGATAGAACACTAATTATCGCGTTTTAAGCGTGGGGGGTTTGCCAAAGAGCTTCTTGCCCTATTTTTAAAAGTCTTTAATGATTCGGTTGCTTCCGGATACTTGGATTTGGAGGATTTGGTCTTCTTCATGGATTCCTCTGTGGTTATGGTGGCAAGCGCAAGGTATGCGTCGGTGGGGATTTCAGCTTAATTTCCAGAAGTTTTTCAAGTTAACTTCTTAACGCCGCAATGCAAGTATTTTAAGTTTTTTTGGAGTAGTTCGATCTTTTTTGGGATGCAAGGGTACTGCAAATTTGTAGTACAATTTATGTAATATAGAATTTAATAAAAACTGATTTTAACAGGCTTATACAGGGTTCGGATCATTTTGGAATAGTTTTTGGGACTTTTTTGTTATAATTTCGGGATCGATTTCGTTACCATTTCGGTGTTACTTCGAGATTGTTTTTTTTTCACTTTCTCGAGACCATTTCGCGATATTTTTATTTCCTTTGATGACTTTGGGACTTTTCGGACCATTTTTAGAAGATTTTTTAGAATCAGATTCGGAATTTTTCCAGGATAATCTCCGGTGATATTTTCGAGATCATATCAAATTGGGATTTTTGCGGGACCATGTCAGGGCTTTTTCGGGATTATTTCTTTATTGTTTACTCCTAGAATGTTTTAATCCTGAAATGATCCCGAGAAGTTTCGAAAACTATCGTAAACGTAATGGTCGCGAAAAAAATCCAAAATAATAAGTTAACTTCTATCACGTGTACCGTGCCGCTTTACTCCAGGTCCTAATTGAAGCGTATCTTCTTGTATTATAAATATGTTCTATACATGTTGTGTCTAAAAAAGTAGAATAGAGATACACTAATTTGTTGTTGCAAGTCATATTATTTTTCAATGTTCTTGCTAAACTCGTGTTTTAGTGTGTTTGCTTATTCTCTTTCATACTTTCTTATTTATTTTTTCTCTCTCATTTCGAGAACAGCTGTTTGCCTAACTTGAATCCAGTGCTTACCAGACTGTTCAGTGACAATTCAAGTCTGACTGCGATACCACTGTTACTCAAACCGTTTCGGTAGTACATAGGCTCTAAAACACTCAGCAGGTTATTTCTATGTATGGCAATGTCCTGTCTTTAAGAAAAATGTAATGCGAGCGCTTTTTAGCATTTGACTAAGTGATATATAAGTTCATATAAAATGTTATAAAAGAACAAGTAGAGTAGTTGACCTAGTAATCGCTAGAAAGGGGCTACGCTGTTCTTGTCCTAAGTGCAGCATGAAGGACGTTTATGTCCTCAAACTTTTTACGACAGCTAGAAATGGATTTCTGGAGATGGGGAAAATTAAGAGACCTCCCAATCCTAAAGTTTCAAAGCTTGAGGAGGCATTCTGATCGTTCTGGCGTCGATGCCAGGTATAGAATAGACTTTACCATACAGTGTGCTAAGAGTTATGAGTGCCAGACCGATTTCAGTTCCTTTCTCGGAATCTTTTCTGATTTGATTGTACTCTGATCCGATCAAGCGCTGAGTTTCCTCTCTTAGATATTGGTAATTTGTTTGTTGTGGCGCTTCGTGAAGTCTCTGAAAACTTTCTAGCTAGTCCATTGGTAGGAAATTACGCAAGTCCAGCTAAATAAGGGTTAGTTGTCGCAGCCCTGTTGACTGAGTAACTCGACATCAAGGTGCAACGTGTGTGTAAGTCCATGACTGTCTACTTTATTATATAGCAGATAAATTTTATTTCACCTGCAAGGAAATCTGGTAAAAGAAACTCGGGCGGTAGTGCTTCACAAAAGCTTATTAGGTTAACTTAGAACTAGTAAAAAAGTCTCTAACAAATTTGTGCCACATAAAAGCGTTCACAGGCAATAAGTTGACCAGCCAGCCGACTTGACTCAGTTAACAGATAGTTGCGTGTGTGTGCCCACTTTACGAACGCAAAGACGTCTTAAGAAAGTTTCGACTGCAACTGAGGTTTCAGAAGCTGAAGATGTTTATATTTAAACTGAGGTCAGAGAGCACTAAATCAAGTGTGACAGCGGGTAAAAGTACACCGCAACTTAGAAGCAAATGTAGCACAAAGTTTGCATACAGAGAATCAAGACATTTTCTTGCAGAACAACAACAAGTATGGGAACGAAGGAAGTGTACAAATTTAAGCAGCTTAAAACTCTTTCGCCCATACGAAATGCAAACAAAAGTTCTTGACTCCTAAACTCCAACATTGCTGTAATAGTCGTGCGGGTTCATTGCTGCTGTCGATTAAGAAGTTTTCAGTTGGCGGCAGCTTCTACAAAATGTACCTGCGGCCGGTCACATGCTGGTCCCACTCCAAACGCGCCCATATGAAGATACAAAAGTAGTTAAAACTAACCTTTTTGTTATTGTTTAAATGCAACAAATTTTGCTTTTCTTACAATCAAAAGTTTTCGACGCTGGCCGTAAGATAATAAACGCTCCAGCAAAACTATAGCACAAAGGTTTCGTCTACTGGTGGGCTCTGAACACGTATCCGCCGTGTGTGACACGTTGTTATCAGTGCAGCGGATGCGAAGATGGTTGTATTAATGTGTGTTATGTGTGTTTTTGGTTAGGTAGAAAGGAAGTGTGCCAACCATGTTACAGCTGGCAAAACAAATCTGTTGTTTGCGATTTAATGCTTTGCGGATGAATGGACGCTTCAGACATAAAAGGGTTACGACACAAATAGCTGAAGCGGCTTTTGTATTCGTGACAATATGCGATAGTTGAGCGTAGCTGTGAAGTAGAGTGAGGTGGGGTAGAATGGTTCAGACTCAGTTGGAGGGAAGACATAAATAAGCTTAACAACTTGTTTGAAAATAAAGCTTCGTAGTGATTTAAAGAAAAGTTAGCAGGGGGGTACCAACGGAATTTATAGGGACAGGTTTCTAAATATTGGCACAGAGCTTTGTCATTGCAAGAAATCAAGGAGTGTAGATGAGCTGAATTTCCTGAATCCAACTCCAGGAAAATTTCCAGCACTAGTCAGGCTTATGTTTGGTGCCCAGTCACATCAATAATGCAGACATTTATTTTCCCAGTTCCTCATGACTCAACTTTAAATGTGCTTTGGTAAGCCACAGAAGGCTCTAGAGCAAACCGTGGCTGCGGCGTTCATTACCTTCATGTCTCCTTATTCCAGGAAGTGTATGCCAACAAAACCTGGCACGAAAGGCTGCATATCCTATGAACTGCAAACAGTATGTAGAGGATGGATTCGCTTCTATCGAGCAGATTTATCATAAATATGGTTTTCAGCATAACCACAGTACAGTGATTGGTGCAAGACTTTATTTGAGCTTATAGCTACTCGTCCTCTAAAGGCTCCATCTGGAATCCTCAAAACAGTTTGTAAGCGAATAATTGTTTTCCTTGGTAAAACGTCGTTCCATCTATCGCAAATCTTGCATATAGCTCTGAAGGGAAAATAGTGTACCCCCAGTGGGGTATGGGTTACAAGTCCAATTTTCGAAGATCCATACAAATCGTTCTCGCGATAGTCGGTAATTAACTTCTTAGGCGGTGATGCAAAGTTTGGACTTAGAGTGAAATTTGAAGTGTTTTTGGCGTAGATCGACACTTTTTATTGATGCAACGAAAATAAACAATTGTAGCAGATTGTTGTTGTAAAATTCAGGTAATATAGAATTTAGGACATAGCTGATTGCAGCAGAACTGAGTGGGGTTTAGATCATTTCGGGATGTTTTTTTGGGACATTTTGGGGATAATTTCGGGACACTCTCGGGATCGGGATTGATTTCAGAACCATTTCGAGACTTTCATAGACGATCTCTCTTCGAGGCTATTTTGAGATAGTTTCGGGATTAATCCGAGATAGCGGTCGCATAATTTCAAGATCATTTCAGTATTTTTCAGGACTTTTACGAATTGTTTCTTGACTTTTTCAGGACCATGTCGGTACTTTTTCGGGATCAGTTTGCAATTCTTTTCTTGACTATTTTAAGATCATTTCGAGACTTTTTCAGTATGATTTCGGAATCAATACAGGATCATTTCAGGATTGTTTTCAGGTGCATCTTCGGTCTATTTAAGGATAAATATGGGATTGTTGCCGCATAATTTCAGGAATTTACGGTGTCATTTCGGGACTGTTCTGTGGACCTTTTGGACTTTTTTTTAGATATTTTCAGCATACAGGGACTTTTTCGAAACCGATTTCGGGATAATTTTCGTCCCGAAAAAGTACCGAAACTATCTAAAAAATTACACTGAAATGGTTCTGAAAATAACTCCACAATTATCCCAACAAAGTCAGAGGCTAACTTCTATCACGTGAATTGTGCTACCCGCCTGTTTTTTTTTTTCGAAGTAGGATTGGCACCAATCCTTAAGCCCTATAAAGTTGAGAACGTTGACTATGCAGAAATAGAAACGAAAACTTCGCCGAAACGTATACAAGTCATATCTGCCATAGTCGGAATATTAAGGGGAGACTGCCTGAAAGGTGGGGCCTTTCTGCTGCAACGATGGTTAGAAGGAACAAACAACACCGCTTCTTTTGTACGACTTTGCGACTTTCAATGTGCCCTTTCGAGTTTTTTTAATGCAGATTTTAAACGTTTCTGATTAGGCTTTCTGAGGCCCGATTTTGTGTTACCACAACGAGTCTTTTTCACTTGCCCTAATAAAATTGAATATGCAAACTTTTGTTGGTACCCCTTTTCTGTTTAGACTTGCGAACCACTAACCTGTAACTAATTTGTCGCACAGAAGTTTAATTGAGATAACACCTCATCCAATTGTCGTGAAGAAACACAAAGTACAGGCTACATATTTATTGACTTCATGCAGTTGGTTAATTTTAATTAAGATCGTTAACGGTAATTCAACTGCTAAAGATATCTTTAACAAAAACTTGCAACTTTAAACAAGCTACGAATTTTTATTTTGTTCGGCGTTGAACTGTGAGCAAGTTGTGGCGTTCTTCACATAGAATTGGCTCAATTAAAATTTTAACAACTTCAATCTCCCCACCACCTTTTCCGACACCCAGAGAACTACTCAAACTCTCATTATTATTGTGCTGCCAAGGCATGAATGTTCTTTGAGCCGATAAATAAATGTGGTTACAACACTGAAACTATGCCAGACATTGATACGTTGTGGCCTATGAAAATTTGCGAAAACCATTGAGGCTACTGATACTGAACGCAACAGCACACAGGTTCAATGTTATTTGCATGTTTGGCATTCCCGCATAATTGAAGCACAAACAGTTATTTTCTCAGTCCAAGAGTTAAATGAATGGCAACACAGCGCGACACACATAGAGACATTCCCTTACATAGTGCTCACTTTCTTTTGCCCATTTAAAGTTATTATCTGATTGAGTGTGAAAGCAATCAAAGGCGAATGTTCATTCGTATTTACTCGTATGTATGTAATGACTCGGGACGCAAGTGAAAATAATTTCTCCCCACAATTCACCAGTAAATGGCCAGGGTTCTGTAAGTAGCAAATTCAACCCGCATATTTTGCCAACGAAAACCGTCCGTTTGTAATATTCTGAGTAGCCTGAACTGTAAATAGTGTTGAAACAAAGATGATTGAATTAAGCATTTATGGTTTGTTTACCATTTACACCACAATTCAGACTGTGGGGGAAAATTAAAGACTGGGTTTGGTGTGGGCACAGTCCTAAGTCATTTCTGTTGCTGTGTCGCATTGAAACTTCCTTTTTGGGCCTTTAATCTTTACCCAATGGATGCTATTTTAACGGCTAGGAAAATGTTAATTTTAAAATCGTTAACTAAGTAGTTTTGAATTAATGTTTTGCTTGCTTAAATCGCGCCTAACCGTTGAAAAAGTTTTCAACATATCTCTCCAGTCATTTCGTCGCACAGCCAACTCGCGCCATTTTTAAACGCCACGGAATCCCAAGTCGGTCTCCACTTGGTCCTTCCATTGGAGTAGTGATTTCCTTCTTTCTACACTTCCACCGACGGGTGCCGATACGCACATTATGGCCTAGCCAACGAAGCCGCTGCGTTTTAAGTCGACGCTCATCATAAAACTTTCTTCGGTACTCGCAGTCGTTGAATTTCTAGAATGTTTGTTGGTGTCAATTTTGGTACCCAGATACAGCAAGTCCTTTACTATTTCGAATTCACGCTTGCCAAAAGTGTCGTGGTTGCGAAGACTCAAAAGCGCTGACTCTTTTCTTGATGACAGCATGCCCATTGTTTTATCCTCGTTCACCGCCAAACCCATTTTTGCCGTTCGAGTAGGCAGAATTTACAAATATGGTAAATGAAAAAAAAGTATATGTGTTTGTGTGCCTCAAACGTCAAAGGTCCTTAAGCCTGAGCCTTAAGCGTTTCCCCTCTTCCAGCCATCACTTCGGTTTTTAGCTATATAAATTGCCCATCTAAAAGACGAGGTGAAGTCTAGAGGCTAGTCTAGTAGCTCCACCTTTACCCTGCCGTCATGTCGTGGGTGTTACCACGTCAGTGTATGACAAGGGAGATGGCTGTGGTTGAAAGATGTGGACGGAAGAGCGCCCAATGTACAACGTCTACCGGGTCTGCTAGTCCCCTCCTGATTTTAAAGTTCTGTTGAAAGAGTTTCGGGAATGTTCTTACTTAAACAGCTATATATTTCCTTCCTTGGGCTATGATTCGTCGTATTGATTTAACAGCTATCCGAGTTGGGCTGACTTTTAAACTTTTTTTCGACCCAGTCTAATGACTAAGGCATGGTGCACTTCCCCCTTCTTTTTTTTGGATTTCTCAAATTCATAAAATTCCTTATGGTTATGATAGAACCTACAAAAACGGAATCGACATGTTTTTTCGATTTCTTACCAACTTCCAATGCGATATTGAGCTACGTATTCCGAGAGAAATTAAATTTCAGACAAATCCTAAATAGATAGGCCGAATAGTCTCAGGTGCCATCTATTTCAAGATAGGGCGATTGCTGGCGTACGTAGATGATATTGCTACTCTGTTAGTCTTGCCGTAGGTTATATATTTCCTAGAAAATTGTGGGAAAATCCCGGGTTTCCGGTGAACGAGATGAAATTGAAGAATTGGTGCTGCGCAAGGAAAAATCTCCTTGAGAACCAAGTCAATATTTTAATCGAGCAAAAATCATTATTTATAATTCTCTTATCATCAAGTATTGAATATGGCATGTTATGCGATTGACTGAAGACCCAAAAGAAAGAGTTCACAGCCGACTGGGAGCAACAAAGGAATGAGAAGGTTTCGCTATCGCAGTATTTGCATATTTACCCTACAACGTTAAATGAAGTGCAAGATGGTGAGTTTTGTAAGTTTAATATATATGTTCTCGGTTACAAAGCTAAAGGCCGTCATAGTGTGGTAGTTAACCCTGGACAAGCAATCCAACAACAAAAAAATAAATATAATACATCTCACATCCATGAGCTTCACAACATTCAGAAACGTACAACAGGCTCAGACAAGGGAGTACATTTCGTCTAAAAAAGGTGGTTGTTCGATAACGGCTTTCGCTGTCGAAGCAGTAGTTTTCGTAGAACAGCTTAAACAGGGAGTTAGGTTTGCATATACTCAGACAGCTAATCGATCAGTGAGCTGAATTTTCCATTCACAACCCTCTAAGGCCTTCTATAAATATAGGAAGTTTCTATCAGCCTACAAAAAGGTCATCAAACTTACATATCTAGTTACCTAGTCAGAAGACGATCGTCAATAAAGCGGAAGAAAGCGGTCACTGTCAACGTACAGCAATATAAGGAAACTTAACCAAAATTTAAAAAAGAACAATATTCCTCAACTGATGCTCTACGGGCACCTTTAAATAACTTAATAACCTTGGAGTAAATTTGATAAAGGAGATAAAACTCTGGACATTAAGACTGGTCGTTAAGAATCCTCAACAACAGCCTTCCATTTTGCGAGAATCTAGGTCTAGTGGCTATCAGCCACAAACTTTAAGTTGTATGCTGCCTGAAGGAGCGCGTTTCTATGAGATTCAATTTTTAAAGACTTTTAAAGTGTTAGTGGTATGACTAGTTCACATACGTTCATGTTAAAATCTTTCATTTTTATTAATTGCATGCCCACAAATTTCATTAGCCTTTAAAAGTCCAACACACACCCTACCGAGAGCTCCAAAAGCACACTGTCCATAATTCATAATCTATAAAATTAGTTAGATATCCAAAAGGATTAAATGCGCTTTAAGCGCCAGAGCTCATAATCATTTTCGTCTAAAACAATTATGAAATCATTAAAAATCGCAATCACTCATACGCCTAGGGGTCCAAACGGTTAGCCACATAGTACAGAATTCACAGCCAAACATGTATGTAGTCATATAAAAACAACTCATACACAAACTTTTAAGTCAATAATGTTATACGAGAGAAAAAACAAAGAGCAAAAATAAAGCTGGACATGGGTCACTAAATCTCAGGCGAAGGCCAGGATTACTGTTACTGCTGTTGCTATCCGTGCTAACAGAGGCTGTTGGATATAACGTTCAAAAACAATTTACATACTGCACTCATGCGAGAGGACGACTATGAGAGTTGTTCATTAGACGGGCACAACATATTTTTTTTTTAAATCTTATGAATTTATTGAAGCAAAAAAATTAAGCATACAAAGTTTTTTGAAAAAATTGAATGGTGTATCTGAATCCGCCATCAGAATTTAATAGAGGCTCGAGTTTTGGGCTTAACAAACAAAAAAACTGGCAGTGCTTTACTCTCGTTTTGAGGTTATGGCCGAACTGTAAATCGGTATTTTGATTACGATTACATTCAACGCGTCTAGCAATGATTGACCTCGAGGCTTTTGCAGTGTTTGTTTTACATGCAGTACACGTTATAGAAGTTAACTTCGTACTTTTCGGGATAATTTCGGGACTGTTTTCGAAACCTTTTCAGTTCATTCCGCGATAATTTTGGGATTTGTTTTAGGATTTTCGGAGGTCGAAATGATACCAAAAGTTAGGAAATGATCCCAAAAAATTCTAGAAAACAAGTCCGACAAGCCCAAAAAAGGCTAGACTAAAATGGTCCCAAAATGACCTTGAAATTATCCCTGAAAAATACCGAAAATGATACTGAAATAATGCAGAAAAGGCCCCGAAAACAATTCCGAAATGATCCTGAAATGATGCAAGGGCAATCCGGAATTGAGAAATAAAAATCCAAGAATGTTCCCGAAAACAGTCCCGAAATGATACTGAAAAAGTTCGAAATTATCCCTGAAAAACTCGCAAAAACCATACCGAAGTGACAAGAACCCCAAATTCTATAAAACTTATATTCTACTACAATACTCTGCCACAATTTTTTATTTCCGTTGCATCAATAAAAAGTGTAGACCTACTTCAAAAAAACATTAATATAAGAAGTTAACTTAAAAAAGTTTCTTTTTGACCCGGTCTAATGTTCATACATAAGTAAAGAGAGTAAAAGTCAACTTGAATGTTTTGAACGAGCTAAACGAGTTTTGTAACAATTTACAAGCAAGCAACAACAGTAAAAAACAAAAACAGACGGAAAAAAGCGACAAAGTGACAGCAGCTAAATACAAATCATTGAAAAAAATCGTGGGAGGAAGCGAAAGAGTTAAATGCCAGGATGCTCATATATAAGGATATCCACAGAGGTATTTTAAACTGACTGGTTGACTTGTTGGTAGTTTGACAATTCACCGCGCCGCTTGCATACTTGTATATCAGTGCATATGTGTTTGTTTGTGTGTGTGGGGCACATAAAAAACGATTTACAGTTAATCCCTTATGGGCATTTTGTAGCCAGATTTTTTCGACCATATTTGTTGCCACCACAACTGGCTATCAGCTGAATGCGCTGCTTCAACAACGAGGAGCAACATGTCGCTTGCGTACTGCTCGACCCATGTTTGTATGAGAGCATATTTTGGTGGGTGTGGCGATACCAATGACGGTATCACAACTCATGCAAATTTAAGCTTCACATTTGACTTTGTTTTATTTCCAAAGTGAAATATGGTAAAACCATTTCCTGTCGTCTGATCTAAGGCAGAAGAAGAGATCGCTAGTGTAAGGCATTGAAATAGTGTGTGCGGGAGAAGTTAGTCAACAGTTGGCCTAACGTAAGAATGCACAAATGACCAACTGTAGGATTTCAAAAAGCAAAAAAAAAAACCCAGAAAAGGCCTGTAAATCTCCGTTTTGTTTGTTTAATTATATTTTTTGACTTGGACGAAAATTTGTAAAATGCAACATGTTCATATGCCGGCTAGAAAGCATAGCAAAATAGTTAAACGAGAATTTAACACCAGAAGCGTAGGCGTATGAAGAATTTTTCAACTCGTTTGTCGGGTAACTATTTTCCAGAGTTTGCAACAAAAAAGAATTCTAGGGGGCTGACACACCCAAGGGGCATGTTGTAGAGTTTGCTGGGTAAAAGACAATTAAAATACGATATCAACTAGCTGGGACGCAGTTGGTGTTAAGAGTGTGTAAGACACAAGAAGATCGAGGCAAATTCTCAAGTTATATGGAATCATAAATGATACAACTGGCTCTAAATATTTAATGTTTTCAAATATGAAATCGGAAATACATGTAATAGTAGGCGGCTCAGTAGTTTTTTTATCGATTAAAAGAATAAGTGAGTTCACGATTTCTTCTAAGAATCGGCAATTAATTACTTAAAATCGATATGGATATTTTTTGTTTTTAAAAACATTGCAATAGTTAAGTGCATATTTTTTGTTGGTTTTGATTTGAAGTCCACCTAACGGAATTGTTCTAAGCAAGTATTACATCGTCACGGCATTCTCATCTATGTGACAAGTGTTGAGTGTCAATCACACCGGGAGGTTAATAAAAAATCTATTGCAAATTCCCCGGTTTTTCGTAATCTCGATCAGTGATAACAAGTTTCAATTCTCTAGCTCAGCGGTAAGTTACTCAGAAATGTATCACAGTGCGTCATCTAGCGGCATTTTTTGTACAGCGGATGGGATTGTCTCTAAATGTTTGTCTATGTATGAAGTTTCAATGCTCTAGCTTGTCTTGATAAAAACACATCTGTGTGCTGCACATCCGGGAGAAGTCTAACCTTCTTTAAATAAAACTAAACTTTTTTGATTTTGTTAATCAAATTTCTCTATAACTAGTACAGCTGGGTATAAAAATACGAGTGGCTTATGATAACTAAAGTATTCTCCCTTAGCACCAACATTAACACACGAAATTAATTTGGCTGTTGTGGCATTTTTCGTTTTATTTTTACTCAGATGCATTCAGCTATAGAAGTTTACATTTTTAAATAAATTGGAAAATTACAAATTTTATATGAACCATGCAAACCGTAGCGAATTTTTTTCACTTCAATTGCACTGTCACTGTGGTCTGAACTATGTTACGAATTTCAAGTGTCCTGCTTAATAAAAAGTTGCCAAGAGATACTTTGGAAGATTCCGTACTGAAATAAGCGGACAAACACGAAAGACACTTAATGTAAAGGGAGTAAAATGGGCACGCAGATCTTAATATGAGTAGTAGACAGTAAGGGGGCATCCATGAGCTTAAAATGGGGGGGAGGCCTCCAACAAAATCTCACTAAACCTAACTTAAAACGGGGGTGCAGTCGAAAATCTCACGTCAACTTAAAAAAATATTAACTAATTCCAATATGAAACCAATTTTTTTTTAACGAGAATCTACCATCAGGATTCAACCAACGCGTGTGGTGACTTGCCGTGCTTAGGGGCTGCTTTGTCTTTTGAATGGAGGGTATACACTTCCAAAACCTGTCATCTTGCACTACTAGAACACGAGTATCTTGCGTCGATCGAACATATTGAGCGTAAATCTCACTTAATGGGGGGAGGGGCCTAACCAAAACTCGCTAAGACTCACCAAAAAGATGGGCGGGGGTCAAAAATTCTTGAAAAACGGCTCACGTAATTTATGGACGTCCCTACCTTTCCTACCTGTATATACATATGTTTGATCGCGCATAAATGGTTTTCACTTCCTTCCTATGCTGCTGAATATACAGGCGTAACGTTTTTATTTGGGTCCTCTGTTTTATATGGGATATACCTCTGTGGTTTTGCGAGTAGAAAGTAATCGTGGAATAAGCTAGTAGATACCGCAATGCCGCTTTATTGTAAGACCTTAGACCATCCGAGAATCTCCCATCCTATTTGTATTTTCAACGCTTTTGAAAGTTACAGCAAACTCAATAAGTTATACGAGCTACCTTGATTATAACGAGATTTCCCAACTTTTTATGACATGATACTAAAGAGCTATATTACTGATTTTATTTTTAGATTTAAAACAAACATATTATGTCACCCCGACTTTTAGAGCAAAAGTATAATCAGCGCCTAACGGCAGTATGTAACGGCATAAACGGATCGAGATAAATATTGACTTATATATATCGAAATGTTCAGGACGAAAAGAGAAATTGATTAAGCTATGTCCGTCCGTTTTGAGAAATCTTAATGAAATTTGGTATGCGGGTTCCTTGGCACTCATCTCCGAGCGCTATTTAAAATGGGCGAAATCGGACGACAGTCCCGCCCACTTTTTATATACGAGTATAGAATATTTTCGAAAACACAAAAAGTTATTACTCAGTATATAACACACCTACAGGGTGTTTTTTTCACAGGTTTGTTTTTCGAATAGAGATAAAACTGGCATTTTGTGGTCAAATCTGGCAACTCTAATGTCATTTATGTTTAGTTTGGTTTGCCATTTCATCATGAACAGGTTGACAAAAGAACAACGCTTGCAAATTGTGCAAATTTATTTCGAAAATAATGGTTCAGTTCGCGAAGTTTACCGTGAGCTCCGTCCATTTTATGGTCGACATAATCGTCCATCAGAGCAATTAATTCGGTTAACCATGGATCGTTTTCGCACTACGTTTACTCTATGTGATAATACGCATCCGCAGAGACGTCGAACAGTGCGCACCGAAGAAACAATTGCCGCTGTAGAGCAAAGTGTTGAAGAGGACCCGAATGAATCGATTCGCCACCGTGCACAGCAATTGGAGCTTTGTCCATCAACTTTATGGAAGATTTTGCGCAAAGATCTTGGCTTGCGACCTTACAAGATCCAGCTTGTGCAAGAATTAAAGCCGCGAGACCATGCAATGCGTCGTGATTTTGGTGTATGGGCCGAAAATGAGATTGATTTCGATTCTGATTTTCATCGCAAAATTTTGTTCAGTGATGAGGCTCATTTTTGGTTGAATGGCTACGTCAACAAGCAAAATTGCCGCATTTGGAGTGAAGAGAATCCACATGAGACCCTTAAAACGCCATTACATCCACAAAAACTGACTGTTTGGTGTGCTCTATGGGCTGGTGGAGTCATTGGGCCATACTTCTTCCGCAATAATGCTGGAGAGGCAGCTACCGTTAATGGAGACCGGTATAGAGCCATGATAACCGACTATTTTGTTCCCGAATTGGATGGCATGAATGTGGATGAGTTGTGGTTCCAACAAGACGGCGCTACATGCCACACAGCGCACGTCACAATCGATTTATTGAAGGAAACATTCGATGAGCGCATAATTTCGCGGAATGGACCTGTCAATTGGCCACCAAGGTCGTGTGATTTGACACCATTGGATTATTTTCTTTGGGGATATGTGAAGTCGCTCGTCTACACCAACAAACCAGAAACGTTAGGGGAATTGGAAGCCAACATTCGTGGCGTTATTGCCGATATACGGCCCCATATGCTCGAAAAAGTGGTTGAAAATTGGACCTGTAGAATTGGCTTTATTCGAGCCAGCCGCGGCGGCCACATGCCCGAAATCATATTTAAACATTAAGGGCATAAAATTATCCTTCCAATAAAGCCAAATTGATGGACCTTAAAACGATTTTCTTGTGTTTTATTTCAATTCGAAGTTCTATACCCCTAAAAAAAAACACCCTTTATAAGGATACAATTTGGCCTAAACATTAAAATTGAGGCATAAAATAAATTTTTCAAGAAATGTTTGAAAATTTAGAAATGTTATTAATCATAAATCAAACACCGTTCAAGATATCGAAATGAAGTTCAGCACGCAGCTTTCCAGGTATGCAAGGAATGCTCCAGGAATGGGCAGGATCGGTTAAGGTCTACGCCCACTTTTATATGAAAGATTTTGAAGAGGATCGTAGATATATTAAATAGGCAATAACTTTGCATAAAATTGCTTTACATCATTTATATTTCACTTTTAAAGTTTCCGTAAACAACAAAAAAATTGATTTGTCGAAAGAAATTTGGTGATAATGTTCTATATATAAAGGTAACTGTTCGCTGTAAAAATGGGCGAAATCGGTTAATGTCCACGCCCAGTTTTTTAACATAGTTCTGAAAATTTTTTTTGTAAAATTTAAAGAGCGATATTTCTACAACCAAGCAAGTTATATCAATCAGATTTTGCACACATAATAAGCTTTTTAAGAAAAACTCGGGTGCAAAACAATGTTGTCAATTTTGAAGAAGTGGGCGTGGCGCCTCCCACTTTTCAGCATAAAATTTCTGCTACTTTCAAAAACAATCGCTTATAATTCAATCTTGATATTTAAATGAAAATTGGTCAGCTGCTTCTCGGTAGTATGTATTATACTCCTGCCAAAAATTAGCCAAACCGGGAAACACACAAGCAAAATATTCGGGCACGTAGTTAATAGCCCACTGCAATAGCGAAGTTATATATCTTTTTTGATTTACATACCTTTCATAAACATTAAATGTATGTAAGTATGAGAACAAGAAAAGAAAAGTTCACTAAAATTATCGGGAGGATGAGCGGAGTCGATTTAGCCATGTCTGTCTCCCCGTCCGTCTGTCTATTTGAAGGCAAACTTGTCTCTCAGGTTTACAAAAGAATGCTGAAATTCGTTGTTTGCTTTCGCCATTTTATAACATACTAGCAAACCCGGTAGAAGTTGTTTTGACGTTTTGATACATAGATATAAAATGTCATTAACTTGAACCAAATAAACTCCTAACTATACCGAACTGCAGCTTTATATAACCTGGGGGCTTTTCCAAAAGCTATATACAGACTGCGTCGTGCCCAGCGAACTCCTGAACCTATCGTGAAAGTTCAAGAGCAAAACAAAACACAAAATGTATGGGCACCGCCCACTTTTGAAAAATTATGTAGATATTAACTAGGTGACACATATATCCAAATTTCATTAATTTAGACCAAAACAGAAGATCGGTTGAGTTCTTTGGCGCCTATAAAAGACACACACTTTTTATATACATTTTTGTTACGCACACAAGGTATATTACTTCATTCGAATCGAGATATATATTTATTAATGTATATCAAAACGTTCAGGATGAAAAGTCAAATATTCGGGCAAGTAGTTAATACCCCACTGCAAAAGCGAAGTTGTATATCTTTTTTGATATTCATACCTTTCATGAACATGAAATGTTTGTACGTATTCTGAAATGATCAGGAGGATGAGCTGAGTCGATGTAGCCATGTCCGCCTCTCGATACGTCTATATGTCTGTCCGTCTGTCTTTTTGAACGCAAATACGAAATGAAAGTATTAAAATAGACCTGCGTAAATTGGGATGACATAATAGATCACTACTAGGTATATAATGTTCGGTTCCACCCGAACTTAGACTTCCTTACTTGTTAAAGTAATGATAGAACTGGTCGAGTCTTTAAACTTTGGATTGCTTACATTGATCGAAAAACTATTTTTATTAAATTTTCAGTTCTTAGTTCTCATATTATTGCAATCAAAAAAAAATACTTATGCACAAACATACATAATGCCCTGGCACCAAGGCATCTACTTGACTTTGAGGGTTAAAACTACTTACTCTAAGCGTCAAAGTAAAGTTCGAAAACTCGAAAAAGATACCAACTCGGTTATTACAAGAGAAAACTCACGGATGCGCATAAAAACACAAATTGTAGAAACTAATGTAACAACCTCGAAAATACAGAACGGCCTTACAAATCTAAAACTCCAAAACTCTATTTATGCTATTTTTAAGTTTAACGATTTATACAAACTTTCTGTTTCTGTGTGCTTACTACGCGTGTTATCCTACTAACAAATCTCGCCAAACACACACCAATCAATGTCAATGCCTGTTTTGGTATGAGTTTCACTGGGATCCCGAAAAAACTTTGCTTGCCATACTTAATCCCATAATAAATGGAATATAGCTGACCTCGGGCATTAAATTAAATGTTATCAGTTGAATGCAGAAAATTATCATTGTGCAAAATGGGCCACAGTGGAACAGCAATGCATTAGAGAGTATATATTTTGATATGTGTGTATGTATGTGTGAAAAATTCCGCTGTATAATTTGTTTGACAAACAAAAAAAGTCGTATGTAAAGCATTTTGAAGTTTTGTTGGTAATTTATGTACTTAGTTGGCAATTAAAGTAAAATCTGTTTTTGAATAATTCTCTTGCTTGTTTGAGTAACGACAAAATCACTCCGAGAAGGCTTACGGAAGTGCTACCGGTGTTCATAGTCATTTGCCGAATATGTATCCGTTACGCTTCAGTACAAGCCCTACTTCCGATCCTTATGAACAGCGTCTGGTATTTAAAATATGAACCCATTTCAACAAGTGTAAATCTTATGACAATAAAAGTGTCCTACCGTCAAGAGAGCCTAAATTTTTTATTCTGGTAAGCAGCTGAGGGCATACCGAAAGCTAAGTAGCCAAGGCTCAATCCCGGCATTTGAGCTCCCAAACGCTTACTAGGGTCATGTAAGAATGAGAGGGAGCTTCGCTGTAAATGAAAGAAGACACAACAACGCATTAGATGAGAACGATTTCTGGACTACCATTTAAGTGCATGTGCCAGCAATGCCAGACTGGTAGATAATACTATTCGAATTAACGGATAAATTATTCGAATAAATAGTATTCGAATTTTTAAAACGAATATTTTTATTCGTTTAATCGACTAGTATTTATTCGAATATTATTCGAAAATTAGTCCCACTACTAGTGCCTACAGAGCCACAGAATTAAAATGCCTAATATCAACTCACATATATGCTATCTATCTAGCATATTCTTCTAAGCACTGAGGCCAAATGTATTCCTATCCGAATATTTTTCCTACTAGTCCAATTTCTTTTCCTAGTGGATCTATTCAAATCGGAAGAAAGTTAGAGACGACCCGTTCCGATTTGAATAAAATTTGGGGGAGAAGTATCCTTTAATCATAAAACCAAGTGCTGCCAGATAAAAATTTTTTCCTGTTTTGTAAAGTTTATTTTTTAAATATTTCAGAAACTACTATATTTAAAGCAAAAACTTAGCTTTTAAAAAAAAATTGTAAGTTTTTTTCTTTGGCACAACTGCGTTTCAAAATAAAAGGTAGCTCCACCCAAATTTCATTCAAATCGATAAGAGCCGATTCCAGTTATCTGACATGACATGATTTGACATGAAAATACACTACCGCTATAAAATATTAATCCGAAAAAATGTAATTCCAATAAACAGCTTTCAATACAACAAATTCTAAGGTTACCCTGGTCCACATTTTAGTCAATATGTCTGGGCCGTGCTCGCCTAGAAGGATGAAATATATAAGTACTCTACTGACCTATTGCCGTTACGAAAAACTCCAGTCATCTCTGAGAAACTCGAAGAAGGTGTAAAAGCTATTGTAGGTTTTGTAGGACACTGCGAAATACCAGACGCTTGTTGAATTTGATTTGGCTGACGTTTGAGGGTTGATGAAATTGTTGAAGACATTCAGTATTACTGCTCGCGAGCCACTGAATTCTGATAGACAGCTTCCCGAGGTTAGTCTCTCCAAAAAGAAAAGATTTCACACGAAATAACTAAAGAGCTACAGTGGTAGTAGACCCCACCATGCAATTCCGTGATGAAATTGTTTACTGTTTCATGAAAGCTGCCCTAACAAAAAAGAGTTAAAGCATGCAAAGTGTGGAAGCAGTGATAGTTTCAATTAAAAGCGGTTTAAATTAAAAGTGTGGGACACTCCAATTATTCCACCACGCAGGCATACATATAAATGTAAGGAAACTCTTCATTTGTTTTTGCATATTTTAGCTAACAACCACGTTCCTTTTTTATCTTGTTTCCAGAGTTTATAGTGCTTGTGGGAAATCTATATGTTAAGCTAACCCTTTTTGCATATCTCTGTGGCACAAGATTCACCAAATGTATGCCCGCTGGTTTGTTGCAATATCTTTTTCACAACCAGAAGTAAGTGAAGAGCAACATTTAGTGGCCAGGATATGAGAGCTTTCGACCGCTGCTGACCGCTAACCACATGCAGATAATTGCTTTATGAACTTAAATATGATTTTCAGCCATTAGCCAAAAGCGACACACACACACTCACATATTTTTATTTCCTGTGTGAGTTGCCACAGATTTTAAATTATGATGTCACTGCCGCTCTCTGCGCTGCAGTCGTTGTTGCTGCTGCTGCTGACCAAAACCAATTCAAAGATATTTAATGACTCAATGGGGATCGATTATTTACCAAAGTATTTAGCTGTGAGGTACGGTAAGTGACGCATATTTTAATGGGAATTAATGTTTGCACGTAATACCTCTTGTTGCAAGTACACGCAAAATGCTGAGTTGAGTAGTTGGTGCCACATGTGCAATGCCACGTAGACGAAGAAAAGTTTTTTAATCTCGCTGAAAGCAAACACGTTATAACTATCAAAGCGTTTTAGTAGCTGCGAAAAAACTTGTAACTGGAAAAATACAAACAACAAACAAAAGCATTTTGGCGAAAAGTGTTGCACGCATTTGTGGCAGCATTGTTGTCGAGTGCCCAACACCAATGGTGCGTGAAAAGAAAGGAAAGGTGTGAAAAAATATGAAGCAATCATAGCAAACCGTAACGAGCTTGCAGACGAAAAAAAAGAAATGTGTTGACATGAATGTCGGCAAAGTTACATGCCACAAATCAAAGGCAACTTCTAGCAAACAACTATTTACTAAGCATAAGACGAAAATGAAAATGGCAATAAAAATAAGAAAAACAGAAAAATGGGGTATGAGGAAATAGAAAAGTATACGTGATTTCTGCTTGTATTAATATTACGGTATATTAGAGGGGGCCTGAAGCACGCACACCTTCTCAGCTGTCATGGCAACATTTTTATGAGAAACTGCTGAAAGCAAGTTTTTTTCCTCGGACAAAGAAGGGGCATGCCACACTGCTATGTATATTCACATACGCAACTAAGTTGCAAATCTAAAGCTACGGGCGCAGTTTGATTAGTCTAAATATAGAGTCTAAGCCATTAGGCCACAGCACAAAAATGTTTTTTTATTCTAAGGATTCATTGACGCCAAAATAAAATTTTTCCAGAAAAAGTAGTACTTTCATACTTCATTTATTTAGTTTATTTTTTGCCCCTTTTAAGGACAACTTGGATCAGCTGTTTAAGTTCCAAGCTCCATTGACTACAAAACTGTTCTCAGCTATCAGTAGAGTCTCCACTGACTACAAACTGTACTAAAACTATCGACATCAGCTGTGTTTGTCCAGTGATATCCAAACGCTCTATCGCAGTCAAGCTTTTTATAATTGTATTGCTAGCTGTATTCATAAATTCATATTTTTTATTTTTTTCAAACATTTTCAATAAGTTATGGTAATCTCCTGTTTTTACAAGAATTTCGACCTGAAAAGCTTATTGCATGCTGGTTATGTGAAAGTGTAGCTGACATTTAATATTCGGGTATGACCGGAAGAGTGGCCGATCTGATAACTGATGTGAAGGGACTATACTGGTATCTAATGCCTCGATTGTAAAGCTACTGATATCGAGCTCTACAATCCGTGCAGTTTGACCAGAAACGGAGCTACGAAGCGGCATTTAAATCAGTACAAAATCCTTTTTTCCACCGCTTCTGATTCCGCCTCAGCTCCTACTATTATACCTAGTGGCGGAGAGCAGCAGGTCATCTGTAGCTTAAGCCTACTCTATTTTTAGCTGCGGCTTTGTAGATAGTACACACATTCGTTTAAAATTTTCCCTCAGACCTGCATCTTTTGACAGCCAAGGTATACAATCAATCTTCTATAGAACGATGTAATTGGAAAGGCACGCAGTGGATCGAAGAAAACCTGGGATGATAAGAAATGTCGTTGACACAATGTGGTGTATTTCCTTCTCTGGGTCAGTCGTCACGACTTGCTCTAGTACCTTGCACGTAGGAGCTGCGCAATGGTGTCTTTCCGACGAAGTTACAATGTACCCTGGGAGAACTTCTGGGACTCTGAATATGAACTTGAACACCATGGATTACGCAACGATTGTATCCGGTACTGTAACTGTCACAGAGTAGAACAGCGCGTATTCGAGGATGGTAAGCTATTGTTTGGCATCGCTTATTACCTTGAACTACTTTGAGGTAAAAACTATCAGGGTATCAGGGAGTTATGACATGCCTGGCAGTTGTCATGCGGATGTACTCGTGAACCAGACGTGAAGGATGGGAGGATTGTTGGAATAGGGTTAACTAAGGCCTACCTCTGCAAAGTGATTCGAATGGACAGGTCACTCCCCGTTGCGATTTCATGCTAGTCGGTTTAATGTTTTTTTTACTCCAGATGTTCGAAATGCTTGGATTACGTCTAGTGTGGATCATAATGCTCAGCTCGGCGCCAAATCGTGAAATTCATTCCAGCCATGAAGTTATCAGACCGCCCTCGTTTCATGCACACATACAAATTCCGTATCCATATCCTTTATTTGTTAGCGTTTCAAGTATTTAGGTATTCACTACCTAATAAAATGTCTTTGTGCTTGATTTGCTGCCTTTTGAATTGTCAACATGACAATAACTTAGAAATGTTCATAACTTCGTTTCGCATGGCATTTAAGTAATTTGTCAATTGCTTTGACCAATGTCCGCCAGCTATATTTTGTACGCACACATATTGACGCACTTACATACGCAGATCTAAGCGCATAAGTGGGAGTATTCATGACAAATAGCTTGATAATATACTAAGAAATGTCGAAGATCTTCCCTGCCCACTCTCAAATGGCTAGCGGCCATTTCATGCTTAATTCAGTGACTCAAATGTTACACTTTTATTCATGCATTTACATTTTTATTCCAATAAATTACAGCTAAAGAATTTTATATTAAATTTTGTTTCAAAGATATACTTTCATTGCCTTTTTATCTTGTATTTGTATCTTAGTAACTGCTCACCGTTGTCCACTTATGTAACTTGGCAACACTGATTTTACAATTGATGTTCTGACCGTGATTCAAATAAAACCAAATAAAATAGAACAAAATATTGAAAAAATTAAACAAAATATAAAAATATAAAACCAAATAACACAAAAAAAAATAAAATAAACTAAAATATAATAAAATAAAATAAAAAAAAATAAAATAAAATAAATTAAAACAATATGAAATAAATCAAAAGAAAATAAATTAAAATAAAATAAAATAAAATAAAATAAAATAAGATAAGCAAAATAAACCAAAGTAAAATGAAATGAAATAGAATCAAATAAAATATAATAAAAAAAAAACAAAATAAAATAAAATAAAATAAGATAAAATAAAATCAAATAAAATAAAATAAAATAAAATAAAATAAAATAAAATAAAATAAAATAAAATAAAATAAAATAAAATAAAATAAAATAAAATAAAATAAAATAAAATAAAATAAAATAAAATAAAGTAAAATAAAGTGAAATAAAATAAAATAATAAAATAAAATAAAATAAAATAAAATAAAATAAAATAAAAGAAAGTAAAATAAAAAACAAAATAAACTAAAATAAAATAAAATAAAATAATATAAAATAAAATAAAATAAAATAAAATAAAATAAAGTAAAATAAAATAAAATAAAATAAAATATAATAAAATAAAATAAAATAAAATAAAAAAAAAAACAAAATAAAATAAAATAAAGTTAAATAAAATAAAATAAAATAATATCAATTAACAAACAAACATAAAAATTCGGGCTTTGCTCCAACAACAATCAAAATAAAATAAAATAAAATAAAATAAAACAAAATAAAATCAAATAAAACAAAATAAAATAAAATACGGAAAAAAACTAAAACAAATATAAAAATTTACAAAATTAAAAAAACAATTGAAAGAAATTGCTTTTTTATACCAACAATTTTTGTTGATTTACGGCCTGTACATTTTTAAGTATTCATGAAACAAGCTCAAGGCCAAAAAAAAGTATTATTCTTGGCCTTGAGCTCGTTTCTTGGCCTTGAGCTTGTTTCATGAATACTTAAAAATGTACAGGCCGTAAATCAACAAAAAATGTTGGTATGAAAAAGCAATAACACAACCGAGAGCACGCGGTAAGGCAGTTCTGCTGATAAAACAGATCTGTCTAAAAATCCATCATGATCACACTACTAACTGTTAAATGGCGGAAGTGGTTCATGCATATGGTAAAGAAGAATAGAACTAGGAGTTTAGATGACATCAAAACCATCGTATTGTTAGCTTAATGGTTAGCAATGCGTGCCAAAATTTCTCTTAGCAGCTTCCGAAATGGATCTATAAACAAAGCTATGGCAGTTATCTCTAAACATTTTTCCTACTCTATTCATTTAAAAACCTTTAATAATTAATTAATTAATTAACAAAAAAATTTTTTATGAAAACCAAAAAAAAAATATGTGCAGTCTAAATTGATATTTTACGCATTAAAATGAAGTCGAAAAAGCAAGAAACCCAAAAAATTTTAAATAAGATAAAAAATGGAAAAAAGCACAAACGTATTTTCACTACCAAAAACATTTGTGAGCTTAAAATAAGCCCGAATAGTAAAAAGCAAAAAAAAAATTAGAAGAAATTTAATAAAACAAAATATGGCAAAAAAAGATGCTTAAATAATTTTAAAAATACAAAACTAAAAAAATCAAATTGAAAAACCACAAAAAAAAAGTATGTAAGCGAAGTCTTGATTGGTCCCTTATCGCCATTTTTAGATACCCCATTTTGAAGATTTAAAATCTAACTTCAAATTAGTATTTACCGACTTCAAAAGCCGAGATTAGCAATTTGTAAGCCATTTAATAATAAATATAATATTTCAATTATGGCCACCTTTTATGCTTTGTTGACCATAGTGAACTGCCGTATATCGAAAGTAAAAATTCCTATAGAACCGAGATCTAAAACCAGTTAATTGAAAATTATGTCAGAAAAGATTCTTTTTTGTTTTCGTTGCTCCACTTAAAAGCCGGGTCTGTGAACTCCAAGCGCTTCTTCGCCATAGAAAACGTATATGTTTTCAAATTTGGAGGGGGCATCTTCATTCATTCACATAACATAACCGACTACGTAGTGGGTTTGGGATCAAGGTTCTTCAATATTTCATTCATCTGCGTCCAAAGAATGGATTAGGAACTCCATGTCCAAGGGCCCTGTGTCCGCTTTCAATGACAGTCGGACTTTAGTATAGGAACTGCTATAGCGGGTAAAAAACTGTCACTCAGTCGTGACTAGTAAAAGGAACTATCTCAGTGCCATGGTTCTTACTTCCTACAAGTCCAAACACATGATGTTTTCTATGATAAAAGACCCTACCTAGGGAAATTATATTTAAAATTATAACCAGATATCTCAGCAAAGAAGAGCTGATTTTCCCATACCACGAAAGATCATTATTAACAGAACTAGACGCCTCAAAGGACTGCTGGTCAGATTGCACCTCTTACTATAAATCTCCTGCTCTAATTCCTTTGATGGCAGTGTTAGCTCCAAACATCTTTTGGAGAACAGATAAGTGAGGTGTGATGATCCAAAGGTGCAACAAATCGTTGTAGTGAGAGTCGAAGTGGGTGATTGTACAGAAGCGTAATGGACTGCTTTGATTAAGCCTTGATCAATTTGACTCCCTTAATATGTCCAAAAAGCTTCAATTATATGGGAAAAAAGAGAAACAAGATTTGTTGCGAGCTGAACAAAATCGTCAGGACGATTAAGCGCTAATTCAGTTTAAAATTTCTTAAATAACAATTTTTGAATTAACAAACTTTAAATTTAAAATAATTTTGTTATAATTGAATCCAAAATCAGTATGAGTTAAAAGCTACACAAAATGATATTTAATTCAAATGGTGGCGATGGCGAAGCCCGAAGATATAAAATAAGTACCGAACATGGTATTTCAATTTGCCACTTAAGTCAAGCAAAGTCAATTATTACCGACACATGTTGCAAGAATATGAAAGGCTATAAGTGCTGAGGATGAGTTAACGGCAGAAGATAAGGTGCAGAAAGTCAAAGCACAAGCAGGAAAACTTGCCTGAGGTTGTGAATGCGAATGTGTGGAGCTTGATTATGGCAAGACGAAGCAATGAGCGGTGTGTGCGTGGAGTGGTAAAAGGATTATATTTTTTTCCAATGACGAACAGAAGCTGATAAAGTACACAAGTCTTGCATAAAGACGATTGAGGGAGCCGGAGTAGGCGGAATATATTTAAGAAGCTCATAATTTATGCGAGAAGTACGAAAATTTTGAACTGCGCGCTAATGAATAAAACAAAAAGTGGTTGTCGAATGAGTAGAGGAAATCAGAAGTTAAAACAAAAAACGACTTAGGTAATGTAACAGTTCTCAACCACGGTTAAGACTTTACTAAGATCGTAGTAGATTTACTAAGTCTTTTTTATAAACAGGTTCAAAGGATTCTGACGCGTTAGTCTTTAGTGCTTTGTTTCAAAAGCATTTGAAAGACTACGAGACTTTCACATTAAAAGAAGACTGCATACTGCGGGTCTGCCATCGGCATAACTGCTTATCTCAGGGGCCGCTTAACAAAGATTTGCGTCACAAAAAATTAAGGCATCCGATGTGGTGCGTACCTGGACATAGTGATTAATTATGTGGTATATTCGGTTGTGGCCAATATAATATCCCGTATATGCCCCTTATGTTGAAGCCCCCGTTATAAACTAAATAAGGTCCAGAGTAGAGTTAGTGAAGGGAGTTAAATTTGGTGGCAGAATTTAGCGTGGACTCTAAAAGGACAAAGCTCCAACTTTAGCTTACCTTCTATTGACCGCCAAATATAAGGTCTGTGATGTGATAAAGTTTTCAAGAGCTCTAGAGTTTTCTAGTACCGAAATATAATATATCGCATAACTTTAAAAGAGTTTTTCTTGTATATTTGTGTATCCTGACTATCTGAATTGAATGAAACTTGGTATGGACATGGTGTACCACATTCTACGATTTTTTTTACCTAGGTGTTGCTACATAGAATGTTTTTACGCTGCTGCCACCTATCTTAATTTTTTTTAATTGAATGACATAAGCTAATATGGGTATCAAACGAAAGGTATTTTTCTGCGTGCTAAAAAAAATAAATTTCTAAATAGGGTTTCCATTTATTGTTGCCACCTAGGCTTATTATATATTATAACTTTTAACGAGCTATTCTTGTATATTTGTATATTCAGAATATCCCGAAAATAGCTAAACCGATTTTGAAGAAATTCGGTACGTTCATAGGATACCACATACTAAGAATTTTTATCTAGGTGTTACAGCATAGGATATTCATACGTAGTTGCCACCTATCTGATATTTTTTTTAATTGAATGAAATAGGCCAATATGGCCATCAAACGAAAGCTACTTTCCTGCCTATTAAAAAAAACATTTCCAAGTAGGGCTGCCACTTTTGTTCGCCAACATAAATCCGTCAAAGTATATATACCAAGAATCACACTTATCAAAGGCATCAATTTCTAGTAAGGCCAACATTGGCCATGACTGCGCGTATAGCTCAGGACAAACTCTTGAGTTTGTCGGAGTGAAGCTAAATTCATCGATGTTCTTGCATGGTATGTTATATGTGCCGTTTTCAAGAGTTAAGCCACCAAATACGTTAAAAGTAATGATTCCAAAAGAAATAAAGAGACGTACTCGGAACATGGTGTGGAAGGAAGTGTTGTTATGGATAATTCTACCTTGAAAAATAAAGAAGAAATCAAAGAATTTTGACCGATATATAGAGCACTAACCGACAAATATACCTACGTGACTTTATTCTTCTAGATTATTTGATAACAATCGACAGCCTCTAACCATACAATTCAGCAAGAAAGCTTGTACAGCCACCAAGGAGTAATTATGTGTATTCAATAGGCATGGGACTATTCGAATAAAAAATGCATTTATTCGAAGACTATACAAAATTCGAAAAATATTTATTCGAAAAATTTAAAATAATAGGAATTCGAATAGTTAAACAAATATCACTACAGCTTATGCCCACATTTGTACATGCAAACATACATACATACATACAAAACGTGAATGCGTGATCATAGGTACAGGCGATGAAGACATTTCAATACAACTATTCGAATACCACTATTCGAACAATACTATTCAAATAATACTATTCGAATAAACGGATAAATTATTCGAATAAATACTATCCGAATTTTTGAAAAGAATATTTTTATTCGTTTATTCGAATAGTGTTTATTCGAATATTATTCGAAAATAGTCCCACTACTAGTATTAAAACTTGGTTACCAATAAAAAAAATATTTAACATCTTTCTATTATCAAAATATGTTTTTAAAATCCCTTTTTGAAAAGTTCCACTGTTGGTAAGTAAAATTAATTATACAAAAAACCAGAATATCTTTACTGATGAGTATCAAAAGCAAACTAATTTGTATGGCAACCTATGAAATTGGCGAGTAAGGCTCGGTCGGTCAGGTACTGAGTATTATTCACCCAAGATGAACTGGATACTAAATGCAGAACATTAATTTCAACTGACCTATGGGATTTTGTATGCCTGCTAAAGAAAATTTTGTAAAGATGGGGTAGGACGTACAACATGGATGTTCAAGGTACCATTCCAACTCTACACAATACGTGTTTGGTGTGATATTAGTCGAGTGGAACCACATGTTAGGTAAAGTTCATCAGCTGCTCGTGTTACTTGCGACTCGTTTGTCAAAACACAAACGGACTACATTTGGCCTACGCCAGTCTTCGATACAAACCATTAAGAGCTGGAATGGTAAACTCCTACACATATTTCACATTTTTCTCGGACTGGTCCAAATATCCGGCTTCCGAATTTAGCGAACGTGTTCTTCAATTTGAGATATTTTCTATCCGGAAGCATGCTAGATCTTAGGCTATTTTCTTTTAGAAGACTGTTATGGCAATTCTGGCGCAGGCATGTTGGTTAGGCTGGGAAAATTACTGCTGCAACAACACCAACATCAACATAAGGGTCTCCGAACAGCTTATGAAAAAGGATTATCTTCTCGAATAGGCTGGCAGCTCATGGGATTCTCTGGCCAGAAGAAATAACAACTGCACCTTGTACAGAGTGGACAATGGACCTGGCGAGTCGACAAAATAATTCTTTAATTTGGGTACCGGTGAATCGTATCATTTAGGAGCACGAGATATCCGATGACCCAACTACGACTTTCAGCCCTTCTCGAAATTATAATAAGGTCCACATTCCCATTAAATTAGGTATTAAGAATTTCGCAGCTGCATCCGGAGTCGGAAAGAATGGTTATACAGTTAATGTGCGGATTCCATAGTCGATTGAATTTTCCTAGAAACCCTTCATCTGAGAATCTCTTAGAGCTCAAGAATAAGAAGCATCGGTAGCCTCTGAAATTGTTAACCCCAACGAGGTGAATATCGGAGACATATAGAAACAAAAATAAAAGCTATGCGGAGCTTTTGGGTTTACGTAAAAGACTACTTTCAAAGTAATGGAAATTCCGGCAAACCTCTAGATCTGGCTTATTGTACAAGCCGTTTTGATTGTCTTTTCGGATAAACTTTTGTAAAATCTACTACTGAATTCTTATTTTCACTACGATTTATGTCTAAAGCTGTCTGCTACTACTTTGCCCCCCGGTATTTCAAACCCTGCTCTCAATGTGTCGCACGAGTATAAGGAAAATAACTTTCTTTCCATGAAGTGTCAAATTTTAAGTGCTACAGCGCTAATTGCAAGTGTTTGCTCTGTGTGCTTTTGTGTGAGTGTGGGGCTTAAGCGTCGGATATTCGATTTCAAATAAAAAAGGATTTAATGGATTTTTATTCGCTCACTAACACACTCAACGTCTCAGTTAATGAAGATAATGAAATATTTTTGTTGCTTAAGTGGTTGATTGCTAAGGAAACTACGCAACACACACACACATACACACAAATACTTACACAAATATAATTTTAATGGTAAAGTATACTTAAGCTCTTAACGACCAAATGTAACTAAAAATTGAGTTAAGCTCTGTGGGAATTTGACAAGTTTGCTACCGTCATTTTTAATATTATTTCCTTACTGAGTAACGATTAAATTTTGTAGCAAATTAATTCTTCAAATATCAAATATTTATGTAATTGCATAACGACCATTTAAATTCACAAAAACAAATGACGCCAATTGAATTAATTACAGCCGTCGATGAGCTTTTGTATTGCAGTGAAATGTTTGCAATGAATATTTGCTAATATTTATTTGAAAATAATTTTATTGACAACTAACAGCCATAAACAGTTATAACAGCAACAACAGTTACAAATACAATGCAACGTCCTCTGTGTTCTTGTGATTATTGGCAACATTTGCTGCCACATACAGATAAAGTGCCACAATGGACAAACAATTATCACTACAGCACGAATGGGCATAAATAATTATTTATGTGCCTCTAAAATAATAGTCCGGGAGCCAGATGACAGTTTTGTTGACCAAGCGTTTCAAAACTGAAGCTGAAAATATCTGACTTTGCTGAATTAGTAACTTTATTTGAGAAATTTGCAGTGGCTGCGTGGTAGTTTCTACCAATAGTGTTACTTTGAAATTAATTAGATTTGAAATGATATTGAAAACAACGTGGTTATTAGTAAGTCAACCCTAAAGTTTTCAAAACTTGAAAGTTACAAATGAGGAAATGCAATTCATATGTTCCTATTACGTGTCCGCGACTATTGGCTCAACACTTTAAAGTCACAACAATAGCCATAGCTTCTTAGATGTATATTGGAACGATTTTCGTCATCCCTTGTAAATTTTTGTAATGTTACAAGTGTTACAAAGTTCAGTGTATGTTTTTGTTCTCCGTCATAGCTTTGTTTCAGCGACTATTTGTGCTAGTTGAATTAAGCGTGTTGATTTCTTAAAAAGCGAAGAGGATCGACTATTCTCTTTCATACCAATTGTAATCAATTCCCGTTCTGATTCATAATTTTCTTTCCGGGAGGAGAAAAGTGGGCGTTGCTATCGTTTCATTTCACTAATTTTCAATACCTTTGTATTATATTCTGCTCAAGCTCTGCAAAGTCCTATTCAATGATCGACTAACGGACATGACACAATTTATATCTTTTCCGATAGTAATTTGATATATAAAAGCTTATACATATACAGTGGAGGACATAAGTGTACATACAGTCGTTTTCTGCGATTTTCACCAATTTTGGCCTTGAAAAAACTGTATATCTAATAAGTTTATGCCGTTGCACTTCCAGCCGCTTTGTATGCTAAGCACAGCTAGGTATACCAAATTGTTCAAGACTGCCTTGTTGCTAAAATATGTTCCTGATATAAGCTTGATCGGATCATTAGCATGGACTTCGAACTTTTTACTTTTCCGGGGGTTTACTTGACAATCAAAGACAATCGATCGAAATTATACACGAACTTAATAACTATTTCGTTCCGTACGCTATCTAGTGGAAAATTGCTTTTATTGTGTCGAAATATTGCAGTTGTAAAGTATGCTCCATTCTTCAGGTCTCCACCTCTAAGGGAAGTAAGTTGAACCTATAACCGCTACCAGAAGGCCCTTTTTTGTTTCTTACGCCGACGACTTCACGATAATGGAACATCCTAAGGCCCTCCCATTGTATCAGCTCGTAATCTCAATTTGTATACCTAGTAGTGCTACGCACACAAGGTATATTAACTTTAGTTGCCTAACGGCAGTACGTAACGGCATAAACGGATCGAGATAGATATTGACTTGTTCAGGACGAAAAGAGAAATCGATTAAGCTATGTCCGTCCGTCTGTTAACACCATACCTTGAGTAAATTTTGAGATGTCTTAATGAAATTTGGTATGCAGGTTCCTTGGCACTCATCTCCGAGCGCTATTTAAAATGGGCGAAATGGCCACGCCTACTTTTTATATATAGAATATTTTCGAAAATACAAAAAAAGTGATTAATTAGTACATATTACACTTATAAGGATACAATTTGGTGTGTACATAAATGTTAAGGCAGAAAATAAATTTTTCTAGAAATTTTTGAAAATGGGAGTGGCACCGCCCACTTTTGATTAAGTCAAATCTAGAAATAATATTAATCATAAATCAAAAACCGTTCAAGACATTGAAACAAAATTTAGCACACATATTTATATTAATACAGGGTATGTTCCGGAAAAAAATGGGCGAAATCGGTTAAGAACCGCTCCCACTTTTATTCGAAAGATATTGAAAAGGATCATAGATATAAATAATAGGCAATAACGTTGAGTACAAAAGCTTTATAACCTTTATATTTCACTTACAAAGTGTTCGTGAACAAAGAAAGTCGAAAAACAGAAATTTTTGAAAATGAGCGTGGCATAACTCCGGCAAACACGAAACGATATGTGGTCAAAATGTTTAATATATAAAGGCAAATGTTTGTTGTAAAAATGGGCGAAATCGGTCAACGGCCACGCCCAGTTTTTTAACATAGTTCTGAAAAATTTGTTTTTAAAATGTAAAACGCGATATTTTTATAACCATTCAAGCTATATCAATTAGATCGTGCACACATAATAAGCTTTTTAAGCGTGGCGCCGCCCACTTTTCAGCGTAAGAACTCTGGTACTTTCAAAGGCGGTTGCTTGTACTTTCAACTAGATATTTCAATCAAAATTGGTCAGCTACTTTCCAATAATATATAGTATACGCCTGCCAAAAATTAAGCAAATCGGATAACAAGTAGAATATCCGATCAAGTTGTTTATACCCCACTGCAATAGGGAAGTTATATATTTTTTTTTTTGATTTTCATACCTTTAATTAACATTAAATGCTGGTAAGTATGAAAAGAAGAAGGGATGGGCCCATCAATAAGTAAACTGAAATAATAGCGACGATGAGTTGAGTCGATTTAGCCATGTCCCTCTCACCGTCCGTCTGTCTGTCAATTTGAACGCAAATTTTTCAAACATAAAATGTACATTTATTGGTATTTTGAAAAAATGTGGTTAGCAGTTGTTGGCAGGATAGCTATTTATATACAAAGTTCGAGTCTTGGGACTGATAATATCAAACGTGATTTGAATAAGTTTTTTAAAACGCGGTCGCCCCTCGGAAGTGGTTTTACAAACTCTCCGAGTGTCTTTCTGCTATAGAAGGCTTCTCAGCAAAAATGCATCTCCTTTGTAGATGCCGTTCGAAGTCGGAAAAATCTGTAGTTCCCGTCAGTTTGCAGGAAAAAATTCGAAAAGGCACGCCACAAATTGGAAGGGAAGCTTGGCGCAAAAATCTCTTAGGAAGTTTATGATGATATACCTGTTGTATATCGCGCCATACATTTATATTTTTTTTAAATTAATTTAACCCTAAAAACTCATAACAGAAGTGTTTTTATTATAATACGAACTGGAAAGTATTAAAACATACCTGCGTAAATTGGTATGCCATAATAGATCACTACTAGGTATATAACGTTCGGTTCCACCCGAAATTAGACTTCCTTCTTGTTTTACGTAGGGTTATATCCGAATTGATGTTACGACACTTTTGAGCTTGAAAAATCAGAAAAGAGATTATGTCGTTGTGATATTTATGCCTCCCCGATACATATTGGAGGTAGGTGCAATGCTGGCAGAAGGCTTCACTTTAGACAGCTATGGGATGTTGCAGAGTCCGGTAACATACAAAAATGCTCAACATGCTTTCCAACCATAGTCAGCCCCTATTGAAAACTATAATTTCCTTGTGAAGAATGTGATGGAAAATTCGGTAAGGAACTTGTCGGTTTGGCAACAATGTTCACATTTCTTATGTTTCATTCCACTAACGGTTACCCTTGAATTTTAAACTTAGTTTGAATCTAAATTTTCCATGCAGAGATTCTGCATTTGTTTGCCACAACTACGAGCACACTGAGCATAATTTTTAATGTGTAAACATATTTAGGCTCGGTAAGGGGCCGTCCAGCAAAGTTACGGGTCGCTGGCTGTAACCGTGTTTCTGTCGCTGCTTGCAATTTGGCCTGTGCCTTGTTGATGCAAAGTTACGACGCGTAACATCTGCCTGCGCCTCTGCCTGTGCCTTGTTGCTGATGTTGGCTCTGTGCATATCTGACTTGTAAGTGAAATATAATCTTCCCAGCAAAAATCCAGTGACCGAAAATGGCGTCCAACAAGAGAAATTCCACTCTGTTCCTTTACACACAACATAATACATACAAAAATATGCTTTACTTATAAGTGCGAGCAGTGTGCACAATCACATAAATAGATACAATATGAAGTGGAACGGCCAAAATATTGCCCGATGCTCTGAGGAATTTTACTGAAGGTTTTACGCCGTTTCGTGGTCACAGGGCGGGGTCATTTCACCAGCAAATTTACTAGTATATTTTTTGCTCGGGTGTTTGACTGTTTTGCTGATATGTGGGTGTGTGTGTATGCAAGTACTTTGCTGATTGTTATTATTCGGTAATCGTGCCTAAACACGATGAATGCTATCAATCGGCAAACATACGAAAGTGACTACGTTTATCATATATATACACAGTATTTACAAAAACAAAATAAGTGATTATTTATGCTAAATTTATTTTAGCTCAGCATACTCAACACCGTAGTTAATTTGTTTTGGGTGTGCTATCTTTGTGGTTATACTTATGGAATGAAATGCAAAAAACTAACTAATAAAACATAAAATAAAATTAAGTTAAATAAAATAAATAAATAAAAATAAAGTTAAATAATTTAAAATTAAATTAAACGAAGTTTAATTACCTGAAAAGAACTAATATAACGGGAAGGAATGGAAAGGAAGGGAGGGGAAAGGAAAGGAAACAAATGGAGGGAAAGGAAAGCAAAAGAAAGGAAAGGAATGGGGAATGGGGAGTTAACGGAAGAAAAGAAAAGAAAAAGGAGAAAATTTAGTACAGTAAAATAAGTTTTACAAAAATTCTGTTGAAAGAAGAGAAACGCAAATAAAATAAAAATTTATTAACGTAAATAAGAGCATAGAAAAGAAGGGAAAGACGGCCAAGAAAGGAGTAGCTAATAACTAAAATAAGATAAATTTTTGTGGTTGAAATTCAACCACTGGGTGATGTCTAATTTAAATAAATTTATGTAGAGAATACACATGTTTACACATCAACCTCCAAGAGTACTTGGTGCTCACGCCTTCTTTTACAACTGATCCCACTACAATTATATCACACCTTCAATATTAAGTTTGTGGTTGAAAATTAACTCCACAGTGCAAATATTTGTGTAAATCATAAAAACAGATTTTTGGCCACACCGCATCGCGTTGCAACAACTCCCGTCACACTTGATTATGCAGGAAATTAAATTTAATTAAAATTACATTTAATCAATATTTACGCAATGACTTGTGTGCACGGTCGCGTCATAAACAAATATGTGCATTTAAGATTTTTTCACAACGCCTGAAATATGCAAGCAAAGTTAAACATAAAATGATCGACGCACACATTTGTTGTTGTTAGACATACGCTCATTACTGACCATAAAATTAACGCCTGCTTGACCGCATTAACTGCAACCACAATCAAAACGCTTTCCATTGCATACCAACGGGCACATAAGCAGCATAAACACATCAAACTGCTTACCTTGGCAATTGACTAAGTGCGAGCGCCTCAGACATGGAGGCGGGCGCACACTTTTAATCTGCAATTAAGCTCATCTGCTTTCGAGTGCGGTCAGCACGTAGGTAGGTAGGCGGTGGGTGTGGCAGAATTGCTCCGCTTGCTGATCCGACTGCCGCTGATGTTGCAATGTGCCAATATTGATACTATTAATTATAAAAACATTAAGCGTCCGATTGGTTGCTGCTGCTGCACATTAAATGTAATTAAACGCAATCGAACCAATGTTGCAACAACAAAAAAAAAATTATTTCCAGCGCAATAAAACGTGGCAATCATGAACATTAAATTGTGCTGAGTGCGTACTACACCTACTGCACTTGTGTGTGTGTGTGTATTTGCTTGGGTGCTGCATGTTGTAGTTGTGTGTGGGGCGTTTGATTGCGGCACGATAAGCACGCCACATTGTGGTAATTGATTTTGCGCTTCAACCGAAACGACACTTATTTGGTCGGTGGATTGCCACTTGTGTTAATAGCGAAAATATTGGTCAAAATGAATTTTCGAATTTTTGTCCGCATTTTTTTGTTTTTGTTTTTGCTTTTAATGGTTATTCAATTGTGTGCAGAAAGCTCACACGCGCGAAATATTTATGCAAATGAAGCAAAATTTGAATGCTGTAATGGTCATTAAGTCAATGAGAACTTAAAAAAAAGAAAAGTTTGCTGAATAATAAAAAGGTCAATTGAAGGGGAGATATAACAGATAAAATAAGGGAACCTAGGAAGTTCAGAATTGAACTCTAAATTTTACTAAATGCATTAATTGTACACCTTTAAACTTACTCACGGGAGCTTGCGTCCAAGTATCCTCTGGCTCGCCAGCGAACATCAGCTTGGTTGTAAACTAAATGTGAGAAGACCGCAACCTCGTAAAGCCACTCCGACATAATCGGTTCAAGGGATTGCCAGGAAATGGAAAACAACAACGTCTGATCGCCATAGGATGCGAATTCAAGCAGGAGTCTATCTTGGATTAAGCGGCTAGCTATATAAATATGTAACATAACTTCAACTCCACCACAAAACGGGTTGTGTATTAGCTTTGTGACCCAGCGCATAAAACAACACTCCAATGAAAACAAATAAAACATTGGATATAAATAACCCTTTTCTAGATGATGACAATGGAAATGCACCTGAAATATCCGGTCCCTTAGTGGGGTAGGTGCCGTTGTCCGGCTGGTTGATGCCCTCGTGAAGGCAAAGGTTGACAACACTTCTATACAAGAGATGTAATGGACGTAACAAGGAAAGACGACCTTCATACCCTGCGACACCCACTGGAGTGGTCATATAGATATGTGCAGACTCGGCGTCGGGAGAGAGAGACTTCGTCGCCAAGTATTGTCGTTCACACCTGTGGGTGAGTGCTTGGAACGCACATACGAGCGCTGCCCCCATCATAAAATCAAAGTCGTGCTTGGCCATTTCACCGCTAGGGTGGATGAAGAGAGTGTTTTCGGCCCCAAAGGTAGGAAAGCTCAGTCTACACGGTGATATTTCCCCAAAGAAACATGGTCATATCCAACACCAGATTAATGCACAAAGAGATCGATCAAGCTAAATGGCTGTCCCCCGATAGATGGACGACAGCAGCTATGACTCGTACCCACATCTCTCTGAACAAAAGGGTGCAGCAAAACAGGCAAGAAAAGCTGAACGTTGAAAAGCTTCATTAGCAACAAACCGCCGATAATTTCAAAGATCGCCTCTCATAGCTGCTCTCTGAGAGCACAAGTCACCAAAGTGGAATACGTGAACAGTGGGAGCACATCTCAAGAGCACTACGTACAGCCGTTCAAAAAGTAACTGGATATCGGCGTACTCGACGAAACACCTGTTATGATAAAGAATGCCGTGTGGAAAGAGTATTTCTCGGCCCCTATTGAAAGGGGAAATCGTGCAAGAACAAAGAAAATGTGCCGAAACCGACCACACAATCGAAAATGTTGGAAATAATGTTCCCCAACCCGACTATGACGAGGTGTGAATAGCAATATTTCTATTGATAAACAATAAACAGCAGGTGCTGCTGGTAAAACACATGCATTAGCACATGGTCGGATGAATGTATGACTCAGGCAAGGTGAACCCCTAACGACTATTTATTTAATTTGATGCTCTTGCGAACAAATGATACTTCGGACTTACTCGACAGTTGAGAAGTACAGTGCTTTTTCGAAGAACGCAAGTAGCACTCTGTGAGGCGGCTCTGGGAGTGTTGAAGAGAAAGGTCCTTCGGAAGATTTTAGGACCCTTACCCATTGGCGAAGGCGAGTACCAAAAAAGTGGAAGCAGAGGAAGAGGGAGACCATCACTCGAACGGAAGGACCAAGTGGAGACCCACTTACGATCCCGTGGTGTTTCCAATTGGGTCTATGTTGGCCGCCAAAATCGTTTAGATGGTTGAGCGCTATTTAAGGGTGAAGAAGTAGAATATTATTAATAATAAGAAGATCTCCAGAGCACATAAACTAATCGATTGCAATTTCTTGTTTGTCTTAACTTCGCACTTTCATATTCTATGATAATTTTATTAGTCCGTGCCAATATTTTCAACCGAACCAAATGCATAAATAGTTTATGGCAGATTACCACCATGAAAGTGTTGAGTTGGCAGTGAAGTTGGCAACAAAATCAACAATCAAACGAGTAGCAACCACAAATGAACAAGGATACCAGTCAATACCAATTGAAGAAAGGATAGCCAAATATAAGAACTCTGCGGCAACGAAAAAAGTTAAGGGGATCTACAAGCTACATTTACATTTGCTACCCACGAACAAGTAATTCAAATTCAGACAGACAGAGAGTTTCAGTGGTATCATAAAAATTTTAAAATGCTTCGCGCCAAAGTTTTGCGCAACTAAGCGCCAGACAGATGAGTTGAATGTGAAAAAGTTTGCCAAGAAAAAAAGCGAAATAGGAGTGAGACAACAAAACGAAAAGGATTTCACATGCGCTTGTTTTGAGAGTTATGTGGCAAGCATTACCAGAAGGATTTACCAAACGTTCACATGCACACCAAGTCGGGTTTAATGTGGGCTTTCGTTAATGTATATGTATGTAACCGGTTGTAAGTTTTATTTAAATTATTGCTATGAATTTATCTTTTGAATGCGAAACAATGCAAAACGTTGAAAAGTCAAAGCGCAATAGCGCGCAAACAATTCCAACAATTCAAACAATTTTCGTGTTACGGATAGCAGGATAAGCATCAAGGGATTATGAATTTGAAATGAAACCTACACACGTAAGAATCATAACCTCAAGTGCCTGAAATACCAGTAAGTAAGAGTAGTGATAGTCTATGTGTTTGAATTGAAGAAGGTAATTTCCAGGAGTATTTCGCTTTTTAGCTTTTAAACATTTTGTTTAAACATTTTGATTTGTTGCTGAATATTTTAGTGAAGAGTGTTGCCAGGTGTTGAAAAACGGAAAGCACTAGAAAATTTGCAGTAAAAAAACGTTCCATGTGAATTAGGAAGGAACACCATTAAATCTAATTCCAAATTTTTGTTGAATCTATTTCTCTCCCCTTGCGTTGCGACATAAAGTCAATTGACTTGTCACTAAACAACCTGTCACTAAATTTGACTTAGCTAACACAACGGCTTCTGTAGATCGGCTGCAATTGTTTGCCCAACGGTTGCTCAGCTGACTTTAGGTCCAACTGCTCAAGAGCAGACTACAGGTGGTAAGCAGAATTCTGAATCCCCTCTACCCATGACTAAAATTCAGAACGTTAATAGTAGCTTGGCTGTCTGAGAAAGCTTTGAGTTCTCTTACCGTAGTTGCACTGTGTAGCATCGCATTATTTGGATGGATGTCCATGGGGTACTCTTCCTTCTTAGGGGACGTGAGTCTGTATCGTATATGCGGGATTTAATTGAACTCCTTAGCAATCTCAAACTTATATTAGTCACTGTTGGTGAAAATGCTACCCATTGTTTGGGCATGTTCTAAGAAGATACTTATTGTACCCTTTTGTGCCTGAAGGGGTACTGCCGGACTGTGACTTGACATTATCCCAAGCAAAAAGACATAATTTTAATATTAACCCGATCCAGCACCAGCTTCCCTGTCCACAGTTTTTCTGCGCAGAATCGCCTTTGGCTCTGATTATAAGAGAGGGAGCATGACATAATTCCAAGTAAAAAATTTGGATTATGACACTCTCCCTCGAGATAATGGCAGTGCACAGGTTATGTCATTATCCCTAGTAAAAAAGAGACATAATCCTTAGCCAAAAGACATCAAATTAAATTGAAGTTAGGCCAGTTTCAGATACCACGTAGAAACACCTTTACTCCTCCCCGTCAAACCATTTGACCTGATGTAAGCCAGTACTTCCATGATGTCATACTTAGCAATTTTACCGAGGTTGTACAGGAAAAGGAACTCGCAGTCAGTGCCGTCTACCAATTAATCTTATGGAACCGATCCAATACCGGCTTTCTACCCCCGTAAGTATGCTATTAATCGCGTGGCGCTCTCCTTACAGATTAGTCTCATTATTTTTCCCAGGGTGGTTCTTGAACTGAAAAAAGCCTTACATTTGTAAATAAAACGCACCCTGTGTAAAAGTTTAGGGCTTAGGTGTCCTCAAACTAGCTCAGTGCTCTACGAATTTCAGGAAGGAAGCCATAAGGGCCTAAGCACCTAGTTGGAAGAAATTTTGACCTTATTTAACGGTCGTCTCCTTAATGCTTCCGGTTTGCTATTGATCACTGAGTCCAGAGTTGCAGTTCTGAGACAAGATTCAATTTTTTAGAAATAGCGCTCTCAGAACTCTTATGAAGAGCAAGCAACTCTTAGAACTCAATCATCACACATGGCAGTGCATTAAGGAGAGAACAACAATTTTTCTTAGTCTATCTTAGAATATCTTGATAATAATCCATCGATGGATATGTAGGTCTAAATGTGCCAATGCGATTGCAACAATCGATGGATTCTGGCGAACTATTTTACAATTCTAAACTTTGACTAGGGAATTCTATTAAAGAATGCCAAATTTTATCGCAAAAAAAACAAAACTTCAACATCTTCAGCGCTCTGAGAGTTAAGACCACAGCATTTCAGTATTTCTGCCATAGTACTTACCCCATAGGCATTTTTGTGGGAATTACATTTGAAGCTCATTTGATATCAAATCCGTTTTATAATTTTCAATATTGATTTTCCACTTGAGATCAGTTGCAGAAACAATCCATACTCTAACAAAAGAGAAAGTTTTGATATGAAAATATTCTCAGAAACAATCCATTCTCTAACAAAAGAGAAAGTTTTGATATGAAAATATTCTTATTTCTGAAAAAATGTTTTATTCCGACTTGAATTAAACCAATATTTTCCAACTGAAATCGAACTTCGCATGTTACTAAGTATTAAAACAAAATGCGCATTATAATATATATAATATAATATTATAAATACTACTTTTTGTTACACAAATATATATATATTTATTTCTTCCATCTCTTTTAATGTTTTCGCAATTTTACATTCGCTCACGTGTTTTGATAAATTATTGACGTCAGTTGTGACAGAAAGCACGAGCGCTGCCATGTGTAAAAATTGCAGTTGCACTTTAAAACTAAACTCCAGTGGTTTTCAAATTGTGAACAAAAAATTTTTGTGTGGAGAAATATGTTGGAAATCACTTCGAAAAATTTAGACATTTCTCAAATATCGGAAAAAAAGTTGGATTTATGCATATTGGGTACACACACTTCTAAATATTTATGGATGAACGATATTTGCCCCGAAAATTCTAAGCACGTTTCAGATTATCTGTTGAAGCATGGCAATCCTTGTTAGCATATACATTTGTATTATTTTTGTAGTCGAAGTCGATTTTATTGTGATTTTAAAAACGATGAAATAGCGTATTTAACACACTATGGAGTACAGCGCAAGCACACACATAAAAGCAGGGTTGGCAAGGCCTAAAATAAATAAATGTGGGAGTTTCTCAAATTTCACGCTATTGACATGATTTGCTCCATTGACTTACATATGTACATGAATGTATGTTTTTTCCATAAAATTAAGTGCATATGTTTAAATTGGTGTTGCGGCTTTGTTCAGCGGCATTAGGCAAGAAATCGTGCGGAAGCTGCATTGCGTTTGTGTGGTCTCTCAGGCGTTTGCTTATGTTGTGGGTTTTTTTTCCAAAGCTTCTAAAGTGAGAACAATCCACACAGAAAATATTTGCCTCTGTTTTGGTATGCGCACTTCGTTCGAAATTTAAATTTTTTATTGCTCAATTTCAAATGTTGTTAGGATTTTTAGTTTTAGTAAATTTGCATTTAACTTTTTGTGCAAACTGTGTGAAATCACGCTATTTAGCCGCGTATTACGTGCTCAGTTGGCTGTGCGAATTGTAGTCAAAGGATTTGAAGCAAAAGTAAATATTATTCCCTTGTTGTCTCGGTTCACTCACTAGCAAATGCTCATATGGGTTTCTTGCAAAAATAAAGCTTGGAAATACGAAGCAGAGTATGCAAACAAGCCAAACTGAATTGTAAAGTAAATTGAATATAACACAAAGACAGATGATTACAGTCCTTAACAAGCTGGGAGCTAAATAAAAGTTTTCTTGTCAAAGAGGATGATTTATCATAATTTTCTCGTTTGGCCTCACCTAAAGTTACGACAAATAGGGCCTATCTACTTCCACTGGTTACTATGTGTGACACTGAAGTCTTAGTTATGAACTATGTAAGCTAAGGCCTACATATCCTTTAACTTTAAAGCTCAATCTATCAACCACCTCATCTTCCCTTTAAAAATAAACTCCCTAAATCTATCAGATTAATTAATCTCTTGAGTTTGTAAACTGGACGATAAAACGACGGTGAGCTGGCAAGATAGGGACTACTCAACCTGGGTAGTGTGGATCTTAATCATTTCGTGATATGAATTAAAATTATTGCGGAGGTGTTCACATGTACAAAATGACCCCTTCCTTCATTCCTTTAATGGCGCTTAACCGCATAAACTGTTTCATCGCTCTGCAAACTGGCGCCAATTGGAAACACTATGGGATAGTAAAAAGCCTCCGCATACAGATATAATCTGGAAGATCAAGCACAGTACTTCAAGACTAAGTATAGTCTTTTACTTCTGCTCTGTGTCAATTTGGTATCGAGCTTGCTATATGAATATGTTGTTGTTGTTGTGGAGGAAGAATTCGACTTTACTTAGATGCTAGTTCCTAAGCTTTGAATAGCAGTGCGGGTTCAAAAGAGTGTGTATTCAGTTACTACTGACGCTGCTTTGAGGGACTTTGCTTCGATTAAATTTATGGTCCAGCTCACATAATAAATTTCAGAGTTCATTAGAAACTACTTTAGGATTATTAAGATGTCATTTTTGGTGTAATAACAGCTATTTCAGAATTATTTTGGGACTGATTTCGAGATTATTACGACGTTTTTAGGGATTATTATTAAAATCGCTTGGAGTTATTTTGGAGCACCGACAGGATCATCCCTTGATCATGTCGGTATCATATATTAAATTAGTTATTTAGGAAATATTATCGAGATTAATCTAAGACCACTCGGCGATTATTCTGGGACTATATTGAGATTACTGTGGATCATTTCTGGGATATTTCGAGAGCACTCTTTATAACTTCGCCATTGTTTCTGAGATGATTTGGGGAATATCTTGAGAATTTTAGTGTTATTAGCTTGCCCTTCTCGTTATTATTTATAATCTTATTTTAGAAAAATTTATTGATTAATTCTTGAACATTTTGCATCACTAAATCCAGTAAGATTCACTTTTAGCCATCACGAATTAAAGGAAGTCTTTTTTCACCCGGAGAGAAACACATACATACAAATAGGTACCGAAAACAATCAAAAGGGTGAAAAATAAAATAAAAAGAGGTCCGAAAATAAATGCTTAAACAATCCAAATTTTTAAATGACCGCGAAAGTGGCTCAATACGCTAATTGTCCCAAAATAAACTCTGAAATTATGCCTTATTAATCTTATACACAACCTGAAAATAGCACTGAAATAATCTCAACCTAATATGGTCCTAAAATAAACCTAGACTAACAAAATCTAATAGTCGAAATAACGAATAACTAATCAGGAATCGGCACCGAATTGATATTGTAGCCTTATCGAAGTCAGTCCGAAAGCTGAGCTGATGCGTAAGCAGACCCTAAAAAATACTGATCTCGAAAATAGCCCAAAAAACAAAATAGCCTTGCAAACAGTACAAATGGGCACATATTGTTTTGTATCTTTGTGAACTCTACAAAGAGCTATTCCTAGCACTATTCTGCTGCACATGTACCCATGTTTTGATTGTTTAAAGTATGCCTCAGCAAAAAATGCACTTAGTACGACGAACCCAAAATCAGTCTCAAATAGTATGCGCCTAGTGCCAGTTCTGATCTCTTTTTATACTTCGTCGTGCTACGCACAAAAGGATATTAACTTCATTCGCCTAACGGTAGTATGTAACGGCATAAACGAATCGTGATAGATATTGACTTATATATATCGAAATGTTCAGGACGAAAAGAGAAATTGATTAAGCCATGTTCGTCCGTCTGTTAACACGATAACTTGCGTAAATTTTGAGATATCTTAATTAAATTCGGTGTGCAGGTTCCTTGGCACTTATCTCGGAGCGCTATTCAAAATGGACGATATCTGATGATAACCACGCCCACTTTATACACACACAATATTTTCGAAAATACAAAAATTGTGATTATTCAGTACATAATACACCTATAAAGATAAAATTTGGGGTGTACGAGGTGTGTTCAAAACGTATCGCGAATTTTGAATTTTCGCTGGTTACGTATATTCGAATTTCGAATTTTTTGTGGCGTTATGTTGGTACTCATGTCTCTCACTTATGCCGACAAGCTCGGCCATTTTGAATGTTCAGTTAATTGTTGACAGCTGCTTTCCTTGCACGTGTTTTGGATCGTCTTCGATTTTTACCTATTCAAAAAAATGGATCAAAGAACCTGTATCAAATTTTGTGTGAAAAACGAAATTAAGTGCGCGGATGCATTCCGAATGCAACGTTTATCGGTGGTACAAAATGTTCTCAGAAGGCCGAGAAGATTTGCAAAGAAGAACAAAAATTGGCTTTTGCACCACGATAACGCCCCTGCTCACGCATCGTTGCTTGTGCGCGACTTTTCGGCCAAAAACAACACACTAATGATGCCGCAGCCACCGTATTCCCCAGATCTGGCCCCCTCTGACTTTTTCTTGTTCCCTAAACTGAAGAGGCCCATGAAAGGACGACGTTACGCTTCTCTTGACGAGATAAAGACGGCATCGAAGGAGGAGCTGAACAAGATACAAAAAAATGATTTTTGAAGTGCTTCGAAGATTGGAAAAACCGTTGGCACAAGTGCATAATATCTCATGGGGATTACTTTGAAGGGGACAAAATAGATATTCATGAATAAATAAATAATTTTTGAAAAAACACAAAATTCGCGATACTTTTTGAACACACCTCGTATATTAACATTAGAGCAGAAAACGAATTTTTCAAGAAATTTTTTTAAAAGGGTGTGGCACCGCCCACTTTTGATTAAGTCTAATTTAGAAATATTAATAATCATAATTCAAAAACCCTTTAAGATATCGAAACAAAATTTAGCACACAAATTTATATCAATAGAGGGAATGTTGCGGAAAAAAATGGCAGAAATCGGTTAAGGTCCATGCCCACTTTTATACGAAAGATTTTGAAAAAGGCTCATACACATATTTAATAGACAATAACTTTGCGTAAAATAGCTTTATATCATTTCATAAATTTTCGAAAATGGACGTGGCCTGCCACTTTTAAAGTGGATTATTCCACAAAACTTTTTATGCCATAACTCAGGCAAAAATTGATTTGTCGAAACTAAATTCGGCGAAAACCTTGAACACATAAAGGTAACTGTTTATTGTAAAAATGGGCGAACTTGGTTGAGGGCCAAGCCCAGTTTTTACATAGTTCCGAAAAATTTGTTTGTAAAATTTAAAACGAGATATTTCTCTAACTATTCAAACTATATTAGTAAGATCTTGTACACATAATAAGCTTTTTAAGCAAAACTCGACAACAAAAAAATTTTGTGGATTTTGCTGAAGTAGGCGTGGCGCCGTCCATTTTTCAGCATGAAAGCTTTGCTATTTTCAAAGGCGATTGCCTGGAATTTTAAATAGATATTTTAATGAAAATTTGTCAGCTGCGTATCAATAGTATGTAGTATAATTCAGACAAAAATTAGGCAAATCGGATAACACACAAGCAAAATATCCTGGCAAGTACTTAATACCCCACCGCAATACCAAAGTTATATATCTTTTTTGATATTCATAGCTTTAATAAACATAAAATGTTTTTAATTATGAGAAGAAGAAGAGATGGGCCCATTGATAAGTGTACTGAAATAATCAGGATGATGAGCTGAGTCGATTTAGCCATATCCGTCTCTCTGTCCGTCTGTCTGTCTGTCAGCCTGTCTATTTGAACGCAAATTTTTCAAACATATGCATGTATTGGAATTATTAAAAAATTTTTTAAGCAGCGGTTGGTAGCTAAGCTATTTATGTACAAATAAATTAATTTAGTTTCATTGAAAACAATCAGCTGGCTGTATAATACGAACTTAAAAGTATTAAAATAGACCTGAGTAAATTGGTATCCCATAATAGATGACTACTAGGTATATAATTTTCGGTTCCACAGGAACTTAGACTTCCTTACTTGTTATGCGTCAAACTGTTTCCGTTTGTTTGAGCATGTCGAATAGAAAGATAATACACACTTTTATGCCGGAACGTATACGAAAAACGGGTTCTCTTTTTACCCCCTACGGCTACAGGTGTGACCACTCCACTTTCTGCTCCTATAACTATGCTACACAAATTAAAATTTACTTATATCAACTATTATGCCCACAAGTGTGTAGTTGGGATCAATTAAAGCCTACTATAGACAAAAGATATTTATCGCGAGCTACTCTCTATAGAGATTGTACTAAACATTTTTTTCGGTGCAATTGCACATTTATAAATTTATATGCATAGATATATACATACATATGTATATGTGTTAAAATATTTGAAAAAAATATTGTTGGTGCGTTTATCTTTCGTAAACTTCACTTTGACTTAAAAAAAAAATGTTTCACCATTTTTTAACCCTTTTGAACTTTCCTTATGCCATTTTTTTTTTTTTTTGTTCACTTCACATTTCTTGTTTACTAAAAAATTTCCACATGCATGAGAATCGTTGAGAGCTCAGTGTTGCATGGCAATAATGGCTTTTAACTAACAACCCTTGAGCTAATCTTTTACGCGCTTTGCATTCGCAAGTGCATACAGCAGAAGCATAAAGGGGGTGCAGGTGATGTGAAATGTATTTGATATTGGCTTGTGGGCTAAGGCAGAAAAAATAGCACAGCACACAAACATGAAAACATTAAAAAGAATTATATTTAATTAGTTTGAATAAAATGAAGATGCAATAAAATTAAAAGAAAATGTTAGGAGAAACCCCAATGTTTTGCTTCGCAGCTAATTACATACATAAACTCTGGTGGCCCCCTCTAAAAATGTAAGAGAGGACTTCTTGGTGGGGTGAAGTGATACCCATACTCTCATTCAAATTCAAGACCCTCCTTTTGAGTGTTGAAATCAATAGCTGCTACAAACTTTCCAGTAAGGAAATGGCACCATCGAACTAAGTAGAGACCTGTCTCTGGAATCCAAAGTACTATTAAGCTAGACGACCGTTACCTCGACTGAGACCAAAAAATAGCCTGTTAGTGGCAAAAAAAACTAATGCTGATAATGGGAGACGAAGACTTGAATGCATTCACTTGAAGAGCTTGTACTCCCAGAAATGAGACCCTTTTAGTTCTTGTTCTCTGTTTTAGACTGATAGAAAATTTTATTTTCCTTCATATTCAATTGAATGCTAGGGTTAAGAACAAGGAAAAGTGTTTGTCATCCTATGACGCTATCGGCCAGCCTATCGTAAATCAATTAGTTCTCCGGAAATAACTTTTAGTAAAAGGAAGTGATTTAAGCTTGCAGCCCGCCAAATCACAGCCCTCACAGCTACCACCAGTCGCCTTCGTATGCGCCCAAAAGCCCCTCACTCCAATGGATAATGTGAGGAAGGGTTATCTGATGATGACAGTCGTTCGCGAGATATGAATCCGCTCTGCTACAAGGACGATTGGCCCGGTAACGATTTCGGAACCTCGGAGCATGGGTCGGGCATATTCTAACTCTCTACCCCCAGGTGCATTTCACTTTCACTAACTTCCTGCTTTTCGTTAGCTCTAACCACTTTTTGACGAACAGTTAAGGAAGGTTAGGTGTCTAGAATGGTCTGAGTGAAACAAAATGCTCCCACCACATTCAGCCTAGTACCAGTAGACGTTCGTTCCTCTTAGTACCGGTTCCATATCCCGCTAAAGATTGTCAACATTTTTAGTAGTCTTCACAAGCAAAACCAAAAAACCGCAATTAAGATTGCCTATGCTGAATAATACTGTACTCTCCCAATTCATACAAGTTAAGTAAATGGGCGTAGAAAAACCAGCATCGAAAAAAGGATAGAAAATGCCTACAAAGCCTAAAAGTTAAGTCAGCAGAAACTGGGACTTAAAGCCCAAACGAGTTTTTTTGTAATATAATTGATGACAAATTCTCATCTTTTAACAACCAAAATGTGTTCTTGATCAGAAATTCTCCCACTAGTCTTCTCAGTTTCTGTCAAGTTTTTGATGATCAAACTTCACCTATTCGAGGATTTTATAAACTCCATTAAGAAATTGTTACAAGTCATAAATTTCTACTTCAACATTGCTTCTTACCGCAGCACTTGGCTCCCCTCAACGCACATGAATAACCGCTGCCTCCGTCATTGCGCTGCCAAAGTTCATAAATTTCCGCAACTAACTCAATTTATGCGCATTATTTGACGCTAATGTGGCCTAAACTGACTGCCAACATATGATTGGGTGGGAGGGAAAGGATGAATATATTTACATATGTGTTGGTGGTTCATATATCATAATATGTGCATACATTAGGAGGTTAAAGAACATGCCAACAAACTGCTTGCTACCACATATCGACTCGTACTACATTTAAGGAGAATACCGTCATACCCTGGCTTTCCGTTGGACCCGCCGTTCCACATTATTTCGCCTGTTTTTATTTATGATAATATAAGAAAAAACACGTACGCGTAACTTTTTCTGCTTTCAGTGCTTTCTTTTGGCATTCGCCACTTGTGTGTGGAGTGGTTAACGCGCAGTGGTGTGAATTTAAGCGGACGTGTGAGGTGTTTCCTTCGAGCGTTGATTGCATCATTCGGCGAATCTTTCCATTTAGCCCCATGTTTATGTACAAGATATATGTATATTTAGATGCATGTGTGACTATATATCTTATTCCAGATATCCTTTTAACAGATCACATACGATTAATCACCTGTGACAGCAGACTTCGCGTAGTCACTGAAGACATTAACATAATCTCTTCTTCTTTATGGGAAGTGTTGATTTTTGACACCATCTGTTGTTTAAAATGAACCCAAACTATTTTTTTGCTGGTGACATCTTTTAAATAGAGTACCGAGGAAGCATAGTGCTCCACGACTGGCTTGAGAAGGGGTTTGAATTTTTACAAATCAAAACTAGGACGGCAAACAGAAATCGTGGATAGCTTCTCTTGTGGAATTCCTTCGCTGTGAGGCACCCTAAGTGTAAGAAAAATTTTAACAACCTCAGGACTTTCGGGATCTTTCATTTCAAGCGATAAATGCCCGCATTTGAAAGCACCATCCTTCACCTGAAAAAAAATAACTTTTTTCTCGAATACTTCAAGGGTCATCTCTTTGGCTTCTGAAAGCGACTATAATTTCGAGTTATATTTTCAATTTTTTATTCATTACGAAGAGGTTATTACCTAACGTTGGTTCTAATGTGAACTTATTCATCTTAAATATATCGCTTATCTACCAAGGGTCCACAGACTTCTGTAGCATTCAGCAGGGAAACATCTACACCTAGATGTATTATACAATAGTTTCCACAAGGTGTTTACCTAATCTGACTACTGCTTAATTGCTACACATCGAAACTACTTTCTCCTTTCAACAAGATGAATAATTCGGACTAAGATTCCCCAAAAGATTCCAAGAGTGGTTGTTTAATTCAGCATATTAGTTCTGCTTCACAATAGTTTAGTTTTTCAGCTATTATTTTGCTTTGCCACAAAGGACAATATGCCATCCTATTGGGGAGCGACTTCTACCGGCCCTTCATATCAAATCTGTTTTTTTTAAGTTTATTTAATCTGGTCTACCAAATCTGGTCACAAACACAAAACATTTGCACTTCAGCCGAGCGTTCTTAATTATCCTAATTGTTTTTCTATAGACCTCATGTTTAAGCTAACAAACAGATTCGTAGTTTGTTGAATAATTTAATCACTTTGTTGTTAAGACAGGGTCGGATTTTAAATTGGGGCGCCTATTGCAAATAATTAAATAATATCGAAAGCACCAAATCTTATTAAAGTCCAGGACCAGGTGCATCCAAAATGATTGGTAAGTATTTTATGGAGGCGAAGTACCTTTTACAATCAATTAAAGAGTCCTACAAATCTACTAAGCAATCTCTCCTTGTCATTCAATTCCCCAACATAATCGGTTCATACAACGGGAAGCTTGTTAACAGGGCATTTAAAGCGTCCAGCCTAGCGCTAACTTCCCCTTTGCCGTTAAATACTATCTTTATGTGAATAGTCCCTCCTTCGTGAGATTTTTTGATCTCTCGTACATCTGTGAGTCTATGTCTTTTGCGGACTCTCCACTTTAAATCTATGAGTCTATATCTTTTTCGGACTCTCGACGTTACGGAGAAAGTGATTAATAGTGCCACGATATCGAATTAAAAGTATTGATCTGGTACTCGTTTCCAGTATCGCTCTAAAAATATGGTTTCTCTAATAATACCGAAGCAAAAAGACTTGCTACGCAAAATATCGATACTAAGTTCGAATGGTAGCAGCTCCTGGGACAGTTTTCAGCCTCATCATAATACCTACAGTAAAAAGGGCAGGTGAGATTGTCGTCTATATCAGCCAAGTCATAATTACACACGACCAGAATTGTGCAGCCAGCCAGCGCTTTTTAAAGGACAGCAGGCCCCCAACAGGGCATAGTTACGAAGTGCCATCTTCAAAAATACTGCTAAGGAAGAAGTCAGTGGCAAGGGAGCTTCCCCATCTTTATACGGCAGCTTCGGCGACTTAATAAATGATAGCAAGAATGGCTGATAACAGACCATTGAGGTTTCCTCATACTTTAGGTGGTTACTGCAAGCCATTCTCCCTAAGCAAGATGAGCACCATGGCTTGGCAAAGTAAGCTGTTTTTAAAACGCAAGTTAACTCTTTAGCTTCAATATTACGAACTCAGCATTAATATGTACATACAAAAATTCACTGAGTTTGGTACATTCAAAAGGTCTTGCTAACTTCTTTTTTTCGTTATCTGGATAAAATACTAGAATTCAGGTATGAGGCAACTAAAAATCTCAAATAAAACTATATAGCAAAAAAATCGGCATCTAGTACCGAAAATATCGAAAAGTGAGCATGTTTTAGACCAGCTTCGCCGCGTTTCAGAACTAAGACCAGACTGAGTCCGATTTTAATCACTATAACTCCCATACCAGGTAAGATATGGAACTTAATTACATCGCTTATTGCAGCACTTATTATCACCTTTCGTTTGTTACCCATATTGAACTGAACACATTTTGGGTCACCTTAGTCCACATCTCCGAAATTGGTCGAGCTATAGGAACAAATGATGTCTTAAAATTTAAGTTAAACGTATAGTAATGCAACGGTAAAAGTTCCATTCAATTCCATTAAGGAGTTCCTAAGTGATGCGCGACCAAACATACAGACAGACAAAAATTCTAAAAACTGTTGATTTGGCTTCTATTGGCTTAATAATGATCCCTCCTATCAATTTTTCTTAAATATCTGCAATGTGGAGATATGTATTGGGCTTAATACATTAATCAAAACTAATACTATTTGTCGAGATTTTGTAATATGATAGAAACAGTTTAAAAATAAAAATATCAACGCCATTTATGACAAAACTTATAAACTTAAATTCAGGTACCTACTAATACAGCTTAAAGGGAACGCCTCTGCTTTTTTAAAGGCTATACAATTATACCTTTTTAAATTTTATACCTTTCATGAACATGAAATGGTATTATAACTTTGGTCCGATGTTTGTAAGTATGAAAAGAAGAAGAGATAGACCCACCAATAAGTATACCGAAATGATCAGGGCGATGAGCTGAGTCGATTTAGTCATGTCCGTCTGTCTGTTTGTACGCAAACTAGTCCCTCAGTTTTTGAGATATCTTGATGAAATTTGGTATTTCCATTTTTCATGAGATTAATCATTTGTCGGAATCAGCAAGATCGGAGCAATACAACGCATAGCTCCCATACAATCGATAGTTTCGATGAATGGGTTTTGGGCTATAAATTTCGCAATTAAAACGCTAGGAACATAAAATTTCGCAGGTTTGGTACTTATTATATATGTAATGTGTGTAGTGAAAATCAGCCAGATCGGACCTACATAACATATAGCTCCCATACAATCGATTGCTCCGATAAATGGGGTTTGGACTATGTATCTTTAAATTATCAGTTTTGCAGAATTTTTACTAACTGTGAGTAAGGATCGGACACTTAAAACCGTGATGCGTATTCATGAAAGGTATAAAGTCTTCGGCACAGTCAAAGACAGCCCTTTCCTTACTGGTTTTTTTTTTTAATTTGATCGTAACCACTAGCCAGCCGCCTCGACAAGTGTTAAAAGGCGCACATTAAAACTAAACAATGCAAATGCAAATACCTAATTTGCCGCAAAGTAAACATGGCTGCTGCAGCTGCACAGGCGTATATGTACTTGGTCGGGTCATAAATTCTCTCGCAATATTATCAATAGTGATTTCAACTGGCTATAAATCATACTGTTATACTTAAAAATCGAGTTTTACTGTTATTGTCTTCGGAGCTCAGCTGGTGCCAGCATAAAATTATTTATAATATAAAATTTAAAATTTAATAAATTATTAGTTTTTAAATATAACATTCTTATTTAAAAATAAAATATCTGCTACACCGAAATTTAGTAAACTATATTTTAGAAATTAACCATTAATTAAATTTAAAAAAAATAATTTATTAAATTTAGAATAATAAATTAATGATCGATTAAAAATAGCTTGAAAAATAGTTAATCATTTTAAAATTTTAAATCTATTTATTTATTCATACCAATTAAATATAATTTAAAATTTAAATATAATATTATGCATAAATAAATAACTAAATTTAATAGAGTCATCCTCAAAATTATCTTAAAAGACATCCAAAAAAAAGAGGGTTGGGTTATTACAATGTCGATCTTTTGTAGTGATAGTCAAAGAAAGACCAGACCTATCGATATCAATATCGGGTTTGTAGCCGCTGATGAGTAGAACTTTTGATATAAAAACTCTTAAAGTTAGGTTAAATGGCAGTTAAGTTAGGCTAAGTAAACAGATACTATTGCGGTCCCCCATTCCGCAGAAAAAAACCAAGCGAATAACGATTTAAGATCCCTTGCAGTTTCCAATTGGCACTAATTGGAAAGACGAAGCAAGGTTGGGAGTGCTCTGTTAGATGGCCAAAATCCTTAAAACGATTGAGTGCCTGTAACTGTTGATAGCTGCTTTGGACCGCTATCCCGTTGGGGAAAATCTCTAGTTCTGAACTGGTGCACTTCTAGTGCTTTCTGAACCCCTACTAGATCGCCTTCAATCTCCTTTTACATGTAATCAACTGGCGAATTTAACATGGCGATGTCCTGGGCGGTGGAAATTGTCCCCCGCTGCATCACCTTTTCGACAGTTCTGAACTAGTTAAAAATTCTTATTGCTCTAGTTCTGAACTATTTCCTAATTCTGTAGTTTGGATGTAGTTAGTTTAGAATTAAAAAAAAATATTTGGAGAAGGATTCCATGGTAGAACTACACTCGGAAACTATTTGCCAAATGACTGCTTACGGCCCGACCCCCGGTTTGAAAAACTTTTTCAAACCACTTTTGAGGTTACCTTTTCCAGAACTCGAACTTTGGACCCTCGGTGTGGTAGGCCAGGAACACTACCGTCGCACCATTGTGGTTAGTTTAAGTACGGCTAACAATTTGAGTCTACATTTTAAACCATTCTATCATAATGTATACATACGAGTATATCAACTTTTCTCAAACTATTGATGCTCGCGCCGTAGCTGAATCTGAGTGCGTAGAGCACTCGACTCTGATGCGGAACGCGTCGGTTCGAATCCTACCAACAGATAAATTTTTTTTTTATTTATGATTTCAAATTTTAACCTTTCTTTAAAGAACGTTACAAGAACAAAACATTTTTCCAAATACGAATCTAAATTTTATTAAATTTTAATGATTTCACAACTGCCGGTTTCGAACTAGTGAAAATCTAGTTACTATCTTACTAGTTCTTACTAGCCACTTTATCTCTAGTTCTGAACCAGAAATTATGCTCACTTGTTACTGACTTCCCCAGAGAGTTTAGTTCCCGATAAGGCAGAAATCGAAAGCCATTGGTCCTTGAAAAAGCTAACCAGTTGAGCATGAAGTGGTTTGATAATTCCAAATCGTCATCTTCAATGCAGAAAACAAAGCGAAAATTATTTAACTGCTCCGCATGAACTTTGGCGGTGCCTTTCTTCGTTCCAGTGCAATAGTTCTGCAACTCAGTAGTTAGTTTATTCAACACCTTAGGCTCTTAGGGCAGAATATTGTTGAGCGCTCCTCTATTCGCCTCTCCATTTATTGAATAGTAGAATGGAGCGCCATTTTCAATTTTTCAGGGAATAACTGAATTCCTACACCAGCTAACAGTCACTGGGTGTAGCTTAGTATCCATGACAATCCTGAGGGCACATCGCACTCAAGTACACTAAACTAGTAGCACTTTCCGATCAATTTTACAGAGTCTTTCGAAAACCGTTCAGGAGTCCCGCTTACCACTCCTGACAATCGGTTTAGTTTAATTTCTATAGGTTAGGTTGGGGTAGATTGCTCTTATTGTATTCATTGAAAAGTTGCCTACTGAAATTCCCAAGGACTTAAATTTCTTCGTCCAGCTTTGGACAGCTCCGCTCTAGCTGAAAAATCTCTTGACGACAGAGCATTTCCTCCAGCTTATTACAATTCTTTAAGTCAAGCTTTTAAGTCTGCAACTTCCAAAATAAATTTTCGTCAGCCGGCGATAGAAGAAGGAGACCGGCACAGACCGGCCGTCGAAAAAGGAGGTCGTAAAGCCCTATAGCTAACCTCTAATATAAAAACATTTTCTTGGAATTCCCGTTGATAGAAGCGGTTGAGGTGGCCACTCTAGATGGACAGTAATGTGAAACAAACATGAAGGTATCGTCGACCGAAATACATACTCGTTCATATAGATATAATGAGCTGATGACCTGACTAAGTATCCTTCCTCAAATATATGCCAATGTGAAGCTACTGTAGATAAATATGTATGTACATACTGCATTAAATAGTCCGAGGCTCGAGTCGGCACGGTTGCATAGCATACAACGCTTCAATGATGATGATGAGACTCCTCAAGCGCTCGTAAATTGTAAACAAATCGCAAATGAAAATCACCGTTACTATTGCAGCCACCACAAAATCGCAATTTAATCCCGGCGCGCGATTAGTTTAATTGCCATTTTGTGGCGATTGGCTTTAGAGGGGTGTGTGAGGAGAGTGTGCACCACACAGTCATTGCAGCAATTGTTAGTGAATGGAGGGGATCAGCTTATTGCAATGAATAGTAAAAGCTAGCTTTAAATGTCCCTTTCCCGATTGACAAATGTCGATTTATCGCCACTCTGTCTCATTGTGCGTATTGGTATTTATTACTTGCAGCAGGCAGCCTCACTGTGTTCACACTTTCTCCATATAGTAGAAGCCATGAGGCCAAAAAAATATTTGCATTTATATGACACAACCTGGACTTGGAGAAGTGCAGAGATATTCGTTGGTGGAGCTCGAACTTGTTACATTCTAGTACAGCAGTGATGGCCAAACTCATGCGTGCGATAATCAAAAAGAAGTCGGTTGTTCTCTCTAAGAGATCTGAGGGTATTTGGAGCCAAGAATCATAAATGTTGCCAGTGGCTGTATCTTTTGGTACCAATCTAGTAATATATTATCTAAATTATATGTGCCTAGATGGCAGCCAGATTGCTGTTGAAGACGGCCAAACTTTCGTAAAGGCATTAGAATCCAAGGTGATAATATACTATATTCGCTAAAGACTCTGGAATATCTCATCATTTCTATCTACTAGCTCCTCAGACACAGCAATATTGCTGCGAACGAAATAACTGATGAGATGGCCAGAGAAGCTTCCAAAGTGGCACACACGAGGTGGGTAACTCCGTGCAACCACCACTGTGATATATTCTAAGGAAAGTCGAAGGGAATACCTTTAAAGCAACGAGTTTACTATGGATTGACCGGGAGGGTTGCAAAGTTTCAAGGTTTTTATAGCCATTTTTAGATAGCAAAAGAGCTACTTTTCTCCTCGGACAGAGAAATCTACGGTGAGGCTAATTACAGCTGCTATTGTGAGGAGTCGATCCACCCTTTCTTTGTCAATATTCTGGACAGTAGGTATGCTTTTTCGACTTTGGGGCAGGGGCGACTGGTGACGTGAGGTGAGAGCAGTGGATAGTTCGCTCCTGGTTAAGTTCATATGGAGAAATAAGTGGTTTAAAGAGGAGTACTTGAGAAAGGTGTGGAGGTGTGGGATATCCCATGCGCTCTCTTAATCTAATCTAACCTTAGCCAATTCCTTGATGAAAAGACGATATTGTTGTTGTAGCGACAAAAACACTCCCCGAAGGTTTTGGAGAGTGTTGTCGAAAATGGCAGTCCTTTGCCGGGCTGTCGTAGTAGAGATTTCGTATGACCAGTGTAACCTTCTTGGTCATGTCACCCCTCCTTCTATAAGGAAGGAGAAGATGGGTAATGAGAGGTGAGAGGCATCATATCCGTAGATCAACCATTGAGTTGCAAGTCATTACCTTTGTGCATATTAGTCGCCTCTTATGACCGGTATGCCCACCTCGGGCATATTCAAAGCCCCTAACCCTCAGGGTGGCCCTGACCTAATTTTGCTAGTATTTCCGATACATAAATGCAGCGATGAAATACTTTTTTAATTAAGAGATTTTGCGGTTTATTCCCAACAAACCGTCTGATGGTCTGCCAAGAAGTTAATCGAAGTCGGAAAGATCATCGTGCTGGTTGCCACAGGTATTGGAGGCACACGTAGGAACGCGGAGTTAGGCTGGGAACCGATGCATTAAAGAACACATGGAAGCAAGTTTATAAGAGCCAAGTCTATAAAAAAAATAACCGGTTCCAAATCTAAAGGAATCCAAAAGCACCAAAAACCGGTGTAAAACAAGATTACTAAAAGATAATAAGTGGTACGATTATAGGCTAAAAATTATTTCAATATATTAGGGAGATATGGAAAAAGTAGTCTGACACCTCCTTTAAAAAAGAGATTTTTCTTAATTCAGTCTACTCGTCTTAAATTCGGTAAGGATTTATATGAAGGTAATCTCCAACAACTCCAGATATATCGGAGATAAGTTAAAAGAGGGCATGGCAGCTCCCATTCAAATTAGGGCTTGGTTGTTGTTGCTATTAACAGTGCTTCGCCCTGCCTACTGGGCAGGGTCACTCTGCGAATCGTCATCAATCTCTTCTAACGCGAGTCCAAGGAAACGAGCAGTTTCAACAGGGTTTGACCAGAGTGATATTGGTGTTAGAAGAGTAGGTTCAATTGTACAGGAAAAGAGATGTTTGGTATCATGACATACCACATGCAGGGCACGTGTTTGGTATGGCGGGATTCAGTCTAGATAAGTAAGAGTTTAACCTATTACAATATCCAGAACGAAGTTGTGCTAGGATGACTTTAGTCCCCCTTCGAAATAATACGCTCCTCATCAGCTGCCAAGGGCTGTTATTTCAGTGTAACCATGTCTAATCTGTCATGTCCCACCCTCAAATTAGGTATTTCATAGTGTACATCTCTGGAAGGATTTACGCCAGACTTGTAAAACCAGGTAAAGAGTTAAATAAAGTAACTTTTCAACAAGTCCGAAAAAAACGATAGATTACTAAAAAAGTCGAGGAACCTCCCATATAAATTCTGCGCAATACATAACGAAAGTGGAATGAAACCCGCGTGTATAGGATGTAGTTCAAAACAGACACCAAGTAGATGAATTCATTTATAAATCTCTTGGCGCCCAACCGCCCTGGCGATTTTGACAGTCTCGCCATAAAGCTCTCCAGTCATCCCTTCTCCTGCCTATATGGTATTTCCATCGACATCCAGCTTTGACGGGTGGAGGCTCCTACTATGTGGGAAAGAGCAACAGGGTGAATTGGTCTCCCGTTGTGCTCCCAATTAGTATCAGTTATCTCTTAAAAGTTGTGATACTCGTACTTTGTACGTATCTTTATTAAATGTCCTCGATACTTGCCGTAGGACCTGATATACTCGCGCAATGCAGAGTTTTTCTAATTGCCACAATCAAGGTGAAGTTTGCTCTAGACAATGAAATAAAGCAAACATTGGATTGGACAACACTGTATTAGGAGCTCAAAACCGCAACTTAAGTCCCATAATAGTGTTCAATTGGTGCTGAACCAAGGGAATTTGTGCTCTCTGCTTCACGTTAATGGCAAAATAAGGATTAACCAAAATTTATAATCGCTTTTTGTTTATTGTTGCATATTATGCTGGCAAGAATAACGAAATTCAGATTGTTGTTGCATTTTTAAACCAACGCATATTGCACTCAACTGAAATGCAAATACAACCTCTCATTTGCACGCACACATCCACTGCAATACTCCATGAACGAGGAAGTAAACGAGTTGATGCCACGCAGCTGGAAGTCTGTTGTCGTCGTATGCAAATTGACTACATAAATTGGCAACTCTTATCCCAACACACCAGAGTAACAATTCCGCAATTCCCAACAATTCGAATAGCCATTGATCGAGCATATTTTGACCATTCGATAGGCAAAGTCTTTGTTTTTGTAGTTAACGATGCGTACTGAAGCGGTCGCAGCAAATCGCCAGCAATCTATTTTGGATTAAATCAAATCGAAATAAACGATTTTTAATGGCCCAACTCTCCATAGAACAACAAGCACACAGACACACTCATTCACAATTAAATGCCTCGGCCCACATTGCATGTGGCAGCAGTCGAAAGGATAATGTTGGATTTTCCCAACCAACCGCATACACTCAAGCGATACGCCTGCCAGATATGAATGTTTTCGTGCTCTTTCATATAAGTTGGCCGGTCGGTCAGTAACATCAGTAGCCACAATGGGTAACAGTGACAAAAACATGGTCATTAATTATTTCTTCATTGCGCCTCCCTTCGCGTAATGTTGGTGAGTAGGTGAACAAGAGATAAGCCCAAAAACCGCTAGCCGCTCAGTTGTCCAGCCGGCGTGTGCTTAACTTCAGCAGCCTCAGCCTCAAAACTTTCATTTATTTCTTTAGCGAGTTATGGGATGAATTCTATCGTATATTTAAACGAGTTTAAATTAGTTGTGCAGGGTGAGATTTGGCGGTGGCTCGAAAGGCGAATTAACCCCAAACCGCTCATCTGCATGGTTTTTCATTTTGTGTCATTAGCCGAGCAGAGAGTACGTGTGTGAATCTACTAACCATTACACATGCTGCGTATAGACCTTAGAGTTGCCATATATTTTATAATGAAACTTGTCCTATTTTTCTTTCAAGGGGCAGAAAGAAGGTGAGCTAGCGCTAAGGTCTGACCACAGCAGGTTAGCGGGCTCAGAATATATCTACTTCCCAAACCTTTCGGGGAGTATTTCTGTTGTTACAACAATAACAATAAAATGTACTCAAGCGTGTCCTTCCTTCCGCCCATTTGCCTTGACGGAGGGACCTTGTTGAATGTCACATATCTATTCTTTGAAACCTTCATATGTATAATTCAGACTACTGTATACCATAGTACTGTTTCGAGAAGAAATATGATATTGCAATTCCGGAGACAGAATATAAAACATCCATACTTGCAATTCTACTAAACTGGTGTGGCCAAACTAGCAGAGGAGCTCTCGTTTCTTATGCGACTTCTCACGGGGCACATATATACAGGCAGACACGCCGAAAGGCTGGGTACTCCCTCCAATGACTGCAGAGACGAAGAGGAGACTGAAACAGTGGAGCATCTTCTTTGTGAATGCCTGATCCATGTGGTATCACAACGGGGCCTCTAGGGCTGTAATGTAATGAATTTATACAATTTAGTTAGTTTGCCTACAAAACTTTTTATGCAATGCTTAAAAAAAAATAGCCACTCATAAAGATATTTGTCAATAAAGTTGTCATTACGACGGCAAGTGTTTGCCAGAAAATAGCTAAAACCACGCCCCCTTTTTGCAGTTACTGCTGAAAAGGTGTCTCACTTAAATATGAAAAAACACTTCAGTGCTTTTAAGAACTAAGACAGTTTGTTGCTCATTCCACACTCGTGGTCACTGTGCTTGATTAGGGTAATGAAGGCGTCAGTAAAAGTGGGAGACAGTTAACCAACGAGGTATTTGAATTAAGAGCTTGCCACAACACACTTTGGAAAGAGATTGTACCATGTGCTGAAGATTAATTAATCTTTAAGGGCTCTTTATGGCTATTTTATGCTACCCCAACTCAACTATTTTACAAACAGCAATTTTTTGTGGATTTTTGTATACAGATTTTTGTGGGCTTTTGCATGCTTTATATACGTGTGGTAAATGAATTTATGATAACAATTAGTGTAGATAATTTACATAGGAACGAATGAGTTAAAATAAATGAAAAGATTTGCTTAACAAAAAATGGAACTCTTAAGTAGCAAAGTATATGTGAACTGGTTGTTGATGCTACCCAGTGGATTGTTACTGAACATACAAGTAGGAATTTTAACACCAGTCGACGTCTTCATTACAAACATTTTTTTTGTACATGTTTTTTTGAAGCAGTGATACTAGTAAATAGATCTAACCTCGGAGTGTCAGTAGATCCTGCTGCCTTTACTTAAATACTCAAATAAATTGACAACATACAGAGATTCGGTAACTGTTGTTATCTATGCTCGTCTAGTTAACCTTCGCCATTCGACATCATAGACACTTTTCTAAATCCCGCGTCTTTGTTTCTTTCTCCTGTCAAAGCTCTTCTAGGCCTTAAGTCGTCGCCCTTTAATGTATTCGTTGCAGTTCCGGCTGTGTCGTTGGCGGAAAAGGACGTGGAAGGTTGACTTATGGTCCAACTAATTTTTATAAATAGACTTGGTGTTGGTTGGACCTCAAAAACAGACTTGGTCAGCTCTTCCACGCCTTTTTCGTGAACTTGGAAAGTCCAATGCTTAATTGAGCTAGTATCAAGTACAGCTTTTGTGCTTCCCACAAAGGAACCAGAAGAGTATTTGATTAGTTTATGGAAAAAAACGGAATATACAAAATTTGTGAAAATAACGGAACTGTGAAGATAACGGAACATATCGAATAGCGGAACGATAAATGTGATGTGAATTGACTGAGAGATAGACCATGTGTCTGCGACCAAAGCCATAAATTTTAATTCAGCTGTGAATTAAATTCCAAAAAAAAAATGAAAAATTTTTTTCGGTGGTATTTTTATTGGAAACCAGCTAGATTTTTGACAGCACGAATCTTATTTTTGGTTTCATCCCATCGTAAACAAGAACTGTTCCCTTTTTCCTGGAAACAATCGTCTAGATAGTAAAGGGTGTGTTTTCTCATACTTGTGAGAAACAACTGTTCCAGTATCCCATTCTCGTATGAAAACTATTATGCATTGTTTTTATTTCCTTTAATTATTAAACATTTTTATTTGAATAGAAAAGGAAAATTTAGAGACCAACGTCATGGCTCTTGTCAGACTGGATACTTTTAGAAAGTGTTACAGAACCATCGAACTTTACATTTTTGGGAGGTACGTTGTTTTAGCTTTCCGAAGATGCGTAAGTCTTAAAAACGCGAGCAAAACTGTGCATGTAGTGCCAATTGAAAATATACTTTTGAAACTTTTACTAATAAAACCTGAACGGAGCGCCGTAGACCCCTCAAACTTGGCATTTTTCAAAAGTGCTATAGAGCCATCAAACTATACATTTTTGGAAAAATTACATAAACATAAATTGACTAAATTTTCAACTGAGATGGGCCGTTTTAGCATCATCAGTCGTAATACCGAAACTTGGAAACATCTCTAAAATGAACGAATGAGAAGGATTATTAAAACATATGAGCAGCGTTAGAAGACCTAGAGAATTCGACGTGGTCATAACAAATATTTTGCAAGATAGTGACTCGGTACACGAACCCATCAGCCACTAAGGCCACCCAGCTACTTTACAACTTCAATAAATGAATAGTGGTCTTAGGAATCTGAACAGGAAAATCAATATCTTTAAAATTCTAAAAGAAACTGGATCTGAACAGGAAAATCAATATCTTTAAAATTCTAAAAGAAACTTTCTTTATCCAATATCACTCGAAAACTTTAAACTTAGATGTTGTTTTTGTTGTTTGTAACGGCAATCCAGCCTCGGACTAATTAGGGGAGTCTTAGGAATTTGAACATCCCTTTGCTAAATATCGATCCGGTACGCTCCGTATTAAGCCTTACTCCAGGTATGTTCCTAGCGCGATACCGTGGATAACAGTGCTTGATATTTCCACTTTTATCATTTTTAGATTTTTCGACTACCAAGTAAACCAACCTGTTTTTTCCAACCAAGACGTCAGGACGAGCTTTGACCGAACTTACTAAGCCTAACGCGATTCAGCACTAAGTAAAAGACGAAAACTTCGAAATAATACTTTTTTTTCAAATCCTCGCAATTTATCACTTTCTCATAGTTCATCTATTTGTGTATGAGTGTATGTGTGAATGTTTGAAAATGTCCGTTCAGCTGGCTGACTAACAAGTTAATAAAAATAAATGCTCAAGGGCTTAGGAGATTGCCGTCGTGACACTATCAAGCGTTGTCTACGTTACTCCATGTTGTAAGCCACACGCCTGCAACATTTTAGCAAAATTTGTTAGCTGCTGGACGTAGGATAAGGATAAGTGATGTAACGAAAGTAAATTTTTTTTCCATCGTGGAAGTGAATGCAACCAAGAAATATTTAATTTTTGTTCAAATTAGATGCAGTATACCGGGTAGAATAAGTGATAAACATTTTCCTTTTTAAAATCATGGGCCTGCCAAGGAAAGCATAAGCAGGCCCTAGCTAGTTTGTTAATACTTTTTAAGAAAGGACCTGGGTAGTAAAATCTATCTAGGACCTACCTAGTTTTTCCAAGGCAATGCCAATTTAAAAAGAAAATTCTTATAACCCGGGAACCTCCATATCCCATTCCCTTCTCTATCCATTGAGCATACAACCAATGAAATATTTCCGGCAATTGAACAACTTGAATTGAATGTAATAAAAGTGAAAACTACACATTTTTCAGTTTATACTTGGAAAGTTGCAATTCAGATAATCCTGCTATACTATTTTGTAAATTAATCAATCCAAAAAACTAATAATTAAATGAATGAGTAATAAGGATAAAAGCAATTAGTTTGACTGGCTTATGGTATGTAATTTGATTTTTTAAGGGGAAAGAACACAATAATTAATTTTTTGGACTTGAATGTACTATACGTTATTGAGTTATTGAATGAAATAAACAACTATAGGGTTTAACAAAACTTTTGATACCAATTTAGGACATTTTTATTATACATCATTACCGAATTCTGATGCGGAAGTTTCTCTATCGTCCTGCGTAAAGCTCTGATGGTATTTTTTGAATTCCTCATAGAATCATTGCCACACTACGGCACATAGTTCTTCGCCAGAGTCATCACTGGATCGAATATATTATTTTAAGCTTTCTTCTTTCACTTTATAGCTTATTTTAAGTGTTTGGTAGGGTCAGTTGCTGACCATTCCTCTTATCCTCTTATTTTAAAAGTATTAAGCAAAGTCAAGGAATCTGTTTGACTACATTCAAATGATATTTCATCAGTATCAAGTTTTCTGTAGAGATAGACAGTGGAAGATTAAGAATTCAAAACTGTGCCATAATCAGAAACTTACTCATTTTGGCCAAAAAGTGGACTTGACCAGTTTATGCATTGGAACCTTCAATTGCTTTTAGGTATGCTTGGAAAAAAGTTTATGAAAAACAATGTTATTTGCAGAAAGTACATGGAAGATTTGCGCCAGTGGTAAACAGAAAAGAAATCATTATGACGACTGTTACTTTTGTATGACAAGTGTAACGGGTATGAACAAGAAAGTTCGCAGCAACTGGAAATACTCGAATACTTCTTCAGTTTCTAAATCTCTTCCTCATTCAGACATTGTGACTCCCTTTTGAAGAATGAAATTATTTTGAATACTGTGGAGAAACATCAAATCCTTAAACCTTTTTCACAAGGTGTGCTTATTGATCTTATCAGGGGCTTAGACCATTCATAAGATCGTGATGTGATGACAAAATTAAGATAAAAATAAAACAGGCTCCGAAGTCATAATTTAGGAATATTCAAGTTAGTTCTTTTACAAGTTTACACGCGAACGTGAAAGCGTTCCAAAAAAGGATTCGCAATTATCTTGAAAATTTGTATGAAATGATCCGAAAACAACCCCTAAACGATCCCGAAAAACTTACAAAATATTCCAAATAGTCCCGAACGAATCCCAAAAATAATAGTACGAGTTCCCAAATAAAACTAAAAAGTTAGACAAAAGACCTTTTTTGATTCACATTTCGGGCGGTATAACTGTAATAGCATTTTTCGAATTTACTACTCCAACATATGCATTCGTTTCTGAAGTTAAACGACAAGAAGAACGTTCGTGCAGCTTAAGAAGAATATGAAGTGATTTCAAATCTTTTACATAAAATAAAATATTTTGAACACGATTGGATGATTTGTGTGGACTTGAAGATGTTAAATTATTTTTTGGGCCAGTAAAGGGGTTACACAAAATTCCCTTGTTTTACTTGCTTCTGGGATAGTCGAGATCAATCTAGGTCCTGCACTGAAAAAAATTGGCCTACAAGAATCTTGTTCTTGGAGAAAGAAATATCATAACTCTAATCTTAGTTCCACTAGAAAAAAATATTTGTCCACCTTTTCTCATAACATTAGAGCTAATGTTTCAAATCAGGCCCGTGCGCCCGGGGGTTTTCGGGGTCAACCACCCCAAAGGGTTTTTACCGACTGAATTTTTGATGAAAACTGGTTTTCGGGTTTTAATATCTATTGTGTATACTCGTCTTAAAGTGCGCGTGCGTGAAATCTCCTAATTGTGGAAGGGGCCTAAAGTGGAATAATGCAGTTACACTGCCACTCCGGCATAAGCAGGCAGCTACAGGCTGCGACTTGTATCATTCTCTCCTTGACAGCGCTTAAGACTGGACGTGTACCTGCGTGGATTCTGCTACAGGTGACATATAGGATCCTCTCGGACCTCGCAGAATTGTGTAAATTAGGTAAATTTTCTTTCAGTTTTTCATACGTCCAATAAGTGCAATTCTCGTAGACTCAGATCATAATATTCTCGGAGCATCCAAAAGTTCAAAACCCCCCCGCAGACAGTCCCTTGCGAACGGTCCTGTTTCAAATTCATTTCTCAAAAACTTTTTTTGATTGAGTACTAAAAAATTGAGGTCAGGAATTTAGATACATCAATTAATTAAAACTTCTACGGATTTTGAACCTTTTCTTAAGTTGATTTACATACATTGAAAAATATGCGATAATCCGAGATTGGCAATGCGAATATTCGTTGCATCACTAATTTGAATACCAATACGGAATACATACATATGTATGTATGCATTTTTAGTTAATCGCATTGTTGTCATGGGTGTTGATTTATTTTTCATCATATTCTTGTACCACTAATTTTTTGCAACATTTTCTTGTCCTTTGTTCCAACAATAACAACACATTTATTTTGATTACCCAATGACATTCATTTCTATTTGCCGACGCTTATCATAGACTTATCATTACAGTCATCATCATCATTCGTATGGTCGTTGTGTCTTAATACGCAGTATCTCTAATACCAACTTGACAACTTCATTTGTGTTGCGGCGCTGACCCCAAAAAGTGCGCTGATGCTTTTCCAATCTCCTCCTTAATCCCAACAAATGACGAACAAATAAACAATGCAATCACTTTCCAACATACTCGGCCATTTTCACATATTTAGTTTGGGTGCGCAATTTTTGCGGTCAACCGAGCCCCCCCCAATTACTTGTTTCATCCCACTTCCCAGATTCTACCTTTAAACTTTTGCGCTTTTAATAATTTTCAAAGCTTTGTTCTTTGTTCCTTTTTTTTGCACAAAAACTGTTGATTAAAGTTAATTTTATGGAATTCAAGTTAAATATTTGGGAAATCCTTGCTCGTTATTTATTCCTTTTTTTAATTTTTTCCCTTTTTCACTTTAATGGAAAACCACATCATAGAGAAATTAAATTGCGTGCTGCCACTACAACTTCATCCTTCGTCCTGCTGCCGGATATTTGTGCTTTACTGTTAATTCGCACGCACATTGTCTTGTGTGGGTCCCCAGAGTCAGTGAATGTCAAAGTTTAATTTTCAAATATTTAAGCAGAAATATATCTACTCTGATATGCCCGTATCCCTGGATATTATTTTCTCAGGTTAATGTGAGCTCATTCATTTACCTTCTCAGTGCTTGTTCACCTTCGGCTCGCTTAACTTTTGATGCTTGCTCTATGTCTATTATTGTTTTTGTTGTTGCATTTGACTGTTGTTGTTGGTGAGGTTTTATTTACCAACAACATTTATGTGAATTAAATACCCATGTGAATGTATCCTTTGATATTCTAATTTATTAGCAAGGATATGCGAATTTATTGCCTTGAATGAAAATTTATTGTATAAGTGTGTATGTGTAAATGTGTACGTGTGAGTTTTTCGTAGAAAAGGCGACATTTAATGCCGTTTGAAGGAAATCCTAAGGAAAATGGATATAGCCTGTAATTTGTAAATTGTAAGTTGTAAAGGCGGAACTTCAAGACTAGCCGCTTGGGTGTTTCAGGTGTTCTAGACTTCATTGAATTCGGGAACGCCTCAAATGCTGGTCCTGGAGTTCAGGCTTAAGCAGCTAGACAACAGAGCTCACTAAGTGCAGATAGACCAAGTCAGAAAAACAAAAACGGGAAAGGGAAAAGAAAAGAAAATGAAAGAAAAGGAAATGAAAGGGAACAAGAGGAGGGGAACTTAAAGGACGAAAGGTAATCAGGGAATAGGATAGAGATGAAAAAGTGAAGTCGAAAACGAGAAGCCCGAAACAATGACGGAATTGACAGGAAGCGAAAATAAAAATTAAATGGGGATGCAAAGAGGAAGAAAGAGGTAAAGTAAAAGTAGGGGAGAAAGCAAAAAGGAAGAGGGACAGCAAAATCAAAAGGAAAAGAAAGGATCAGAAAGGAAAAAGAAAAAAAATATAAATATAAAGAAAAGGAAAAATAAAACGAGAAAGACAAGGAAAAATAGAAAGGAAAAATAAAAAGAAAAAGATAAGGAAAAAAAAGAAATAGAAAAGGAAGAAAAAGAGAAAAAAAAAAGAAAATGAAATATAGAAAGAGACGGAAAAAGAAAAAAAGAGGAAGAAAGAGAGAAATAAAAAAAACTAAAAAGAAAAATAAAAACAAAAATAAAAGAGGAAAATTAAAAGGAAAAGAAAAAGAAGCAGCAAAAAAAAACAATAAAAATAAAATATAAAATAATAAATAAAAAGAAATAGAAAAAGGAAATAAAAAGAAAAATAAAACTGAAAACAAACAGAAAAATAAAAAATTTGTATCAAAAGGGAAAGGAAAATTAAAAGGAAAAGTATGAGAAAAGGAAGCGAAGAATAAAAAGAAACCGAAGAAAGAAAAAAGAGAACAAAGGAAGCAGTAAAGCGAAGTCAAACTGAAAAGGAGACGGAAACAGAAAAAAACCATAAAAAAGGAAAAGGACAAGAAAGAGAAAATAAAGGAAAAGTAAAACAAACAAGAAAAAAGGAAAAGGACAAGAAAAAGAAAATAAAGAGAAAAGAATTAGGATAAGACAAGGCAAAAGAAAGAAGAAGAGGACAACCAAAACCACAAGGAAAAACAGTAGTAAAAGAAAAACGAAAAGAAAAAGTAAAATGGAAAATTACAAAGGAAATCCTTGTGGAAAAGGAAAGTAAAAAGGAAAAGGTATAGGCAAATAAATGAAAAAGAAAATGAAGAGGGTAAGAAAATGATGACAGATCATATGAAGGACCACAGGAATTCTATAATAAAGTGAACTCTAACAGGAAGGTCTTAAAGAAAAAACAAATAGAAAGAAACCGAGAAGAAAAGTTGAAAAAGACAATAAAAGGATATGAAAAAGGAGAGGGGGCATGAGGAAGAAAGACATTTATGATGACGATAGTAATTGTGATAATGAAGTAACCCTGCGGGTTAGGGGTTTAGAATATGCCCGAGGTAGACATACCGGTCGTAAGAGGCGACTAATATGCACAAAGATAATGAGGTGCAACTCCATGGTTGATCTATGGATATGATGCCTCTCACCTCTCATTACCCATCTTCTCCTTCCATAAGAAAGGAGGGGTGACATGATCTAGAAGGTTACACTGGTCATACCAAATCGCTACCACGACAGCCGGGCAGTACCGCGAAGGAGTACCGGAGCGTACCGGATTCATATCCGGCCAAGGATTGTCAGTTCGACAGCACTCCCCAAAACCTTCGAAGACGAAGGCAGATCGGATGTTGTTACCCTTCATCCCAATTAACCGAAAAAAGACCAAAAATTTCAACACAATTTCGACTGCTGAGTAGAATATTCTTACTACCCTACTCTTTTTGGAAAAGTTAACATTTATAAAAAAAAATTTCTTGAAAATGTTTGGAAAGACGCCTTCAAATCTCATGTGATCTTGCAACTGACAATCTTTTCATTTCTTAATCCTATCAGCGAAGCGACGTTTCCTCGAAAAATAAAAAATATCCCTGCTCAGTGAATTGATTATCTTACTCCTTAATATTCGTGCTATCACAGAATCTTCATAAATGCCAGTAAATCTCCACTTATTGCACACCATGATTAATGATGACACGATTAATCATTAAATGCAAAACTCATACTCTCACTTAATTGTATGGAGAATCGGAAAATTGGCTTACGCTCACTTGTCCAGTATCCTTGATGCATTTAATCCCCCAGACACCGTTTAAGTAGGTATTGTGCGTTGGACATTTTGTATGAAATCATTTTAATGTGTCAATTTAATTACGCACGTGACAGCTGTGACAAAGCCGCTCGAGTGAAAGAGAGGGAGAAGAGATAAGAAAATGGAAAGAGAAATGTTATAAATGCAATAACAACTGAATGCAGGTAATAACTAAACCAACGATTGATAAAAGTTGCTAAGCAACAATAAGCAGGAAATTCTGAGTAGAGATATGCAATTGTATGGCATTATGGGGTGACCAACAAGAGTTCGAAAGATTGGTCATACATTAAAAAGGAAAAATCTTATTGAGTTTTAATTCGGTAATCCATAATAATAGGAGAAATGAGATTAAGGCCGAGCTTCTCCTTTAATTGTGATGTGCTGCTTATATTTTTTCTTACAAATTAACACAAAGGTGGTATGTCTATTCCGAACGGCTAAGTAGACGATTTTTTGCTGGGTTACCTGTCCCGTCACTGAAACGTGGGACCTCCGGTTTATTAGATCAGCACGCTCCCACAATACCACATTCATCTCATCGTTTCGAAACTAAAAGACCATACCGTCTTCTTACCGTGAGTGCCACTCAAAGCGGCCCACTTGGTTATTCTAATATATTTCAAAAACTTCTTCAACTAAAATTCATATGTTAATTTCATACTTTCTTACAAATTCTTGGAATATTGCAAAAATGGGTTGGAAATTTCGAAATTTGAGGCAAGAATTTTAAAATGATTTCCGAGAATGCAGTTGTGTAGCCTATTAAATATTACTCTCACGAAGTGCTAGTCGAAGGCTTAGGATATTTCGGTTGATTTTTGCCAATTTTCTTCAACATGGTGTTTTCTTCCATAAGATCTTGTCATAGTAATTCTAGAATTCAATTTTCATGGAAAAAATAGCAACCAAAAATGCATACTTAGAAACCATTTTGAAATTCTTGTCCCAAATTTAAAAATTTTTAGCCACTTTTTTTGAATTTTCCAAAAAAAATTTGTATTAGCCTGGAAACACTCATTCAAATCAGACATGTTAAATCTGATTAGGATTTAGTAAACAATTAATTTTTGTAATTAGTAAAGGTTATTTTAATTGTTTTTCAAGAAAATGCAATTATTAATTGATTACGATTAGAAAAAATCAAAAATAATCAAAAAAAAAAAAAAAAAGTTATTAAAAGAACTTTTATTTTATTTTTTTTAATAATCGTAAAAAATCATGATTTTTTTAATTATTTTTGAATTAATTGGAAAATAATCATTAAAAATTTAAAGTAATGGATATCAGTAATTAAATGGATTCTCAAGAAAATAATTAATCAAAGCGGTTATCATTACGATTAGTAATCATTATTTAACAGGTCTGATTTTAATTATTTCTATGACAGAAAAATCTATATTTTTATATGAAATTAACAAAAGAGTTTTAGCCATTTTGAGTGGCACTCACTGTACATCAGGACAAATATGATTAGAGACTTATAGATGAAGCTCTTTGTTCGTCGCGAGAGGACTCTGCACAGTCCAAGTAACACTTGTCGGAAAAAGTGATTACTCTAAGTTTCACATTTTTTGTTGTTGTAATGATATTTTCCTCTGCCAAATAGACATGTTACTTACCGAGTATTGTCATTAATCTCATCGAAATCCTAGGAAACTGGCGGTTTAAATATAGTAAATAAGTTGGTTTATAGCCAGTTAGTTAGAAAAGTTTCACTTCAGCCGCTGTGGGACCCATGGGATTCCTAAGATATCGCAATTAGATCAATTATCTTTGCTTTCACTCGAGTTTAGACGCCCTTTATTGTTAGCCCTCTTGTAATATTTATATTAACTCTTACGATTATTCGAACTGTGTTATCTTTTTTCTAATCAACGTGCAAGCCCTCGTTAGTCCCCCTTATACAACAACATAAACACATATGTATGTACTGAGTACATACCACGTAAGTGCAATATACGAACGGAAGGGTGGTGGTTGTTCGGGCATCTGTGATGCCACAAAGTTGACAACGCTGGCGATTTTCATTAAATATGATAAATGATGGACGATTTACTGGCGCAATTGAGCGTGAGTATATGCAAAAATCCAGTCGAACACAGACACACTTGCAACTGGAATGGCATCCCAACACAACATGTTGCAGCAGAATTAAGCTGCATTGACTTTTACAGCGCTTCCACAGGAAACGGAAGCCACACGTTTGGCGGCGGTTATCCGCCTGATTGTTTGCATATTACTTGTAATGTTGTTGTTATTGTTGTTGTGGCTTTTGTTACCGATGTTGTTGTTGTCATTGCTATTACACGCTTTAACAAATGAAATTGACAAAAAACCGAAACGAGTTGGGCCTGGCTGCTGCCGGTGCCGCTGCTACCACGAAGACATGATGAATTGCTGGAAATTATTCTTGCCACAACAGCATTGTGTCGCGTATTTGTTACGCTTACAAAATACAAACAAACACAAATACAGAGCACAGCAGGTGGGTGGGGATGAAGCCCTCTGAGGCCTAAAAGCTTTTGTTTAAATTTTGCATTTTGTCAATCTTTGTAAATGAGCGCAACTTTGTATTTGTATTTGTATCTGTCTCGGCGTTTATCTATGCTGTGGAATACTTAAAAGTTAATTGAAGTAAACAACGTTGCCATGCACAACAACAACAACAATGTGCCACCACAACATTAACAATAATGAAGCAACAACAAAATGGCAAAACAGCAAACAACAAAGAGTTTTCGCAAGCACCCAGCCATCCACTCGAACGCTCCCTGTGCCTCATTTGAATTTGCTAATGCCGAGCTGTAGCGTTTTCTCCATCAACCTTAAAGTCGACAACCATTAAAAAAGCAAATTATTCAAAATGGTTTAACAAATCGCGACATTTTCTGGTTTACAGATTTTTCTTTGCTCTACTCTCATTATATACTTTAACTTTTGTTGTTGTTGCACTTGTACTTGAACACAACAAAAGTTTGTTAGCTCTTTTATCTGATCTGTTTTGCGATTGTTAAGATTTATGATGTTACATCAAAAAAGTGTGTGCTGCACTAATCAAAATGTGGGGTTTAGTGTTGCACTGATATTGGAAGAGTGACATTGAAGATGTGGTATTAGTACGGCTTTCTAGTAGAGCTCTTGATATTCGAATACTCGAACTATTCGAATAAGGCAATTTTCGAATAGTAAAATTCGAATACCAATATGTGAACAATCGTGCATCGTCGAGTATCCGATAGTGATAACATAATCCCGACACACAAAATCCCGAAACACATAATCCCGACATGACCAAATCCCAACCATTCATAATCCCGACACGACAAAATCCCGACCATTTAAAATCCCGACACGACAAAATCCCAACAAAAAATCCCGACAACTGTCCCAAACCACGGCCCTTTTTTATTAATTCATATGTTCTATTTTAAATTAGTTTTGAAAAGTTTTGCGATGAAAATTTTATCTTTCTTTACAAAAATTTAAAGGAAAAGTTGCCAGGCCGAAAATATAATAAATTTGTCTGGATTTTGTCTTGTCGGGATTTTGTCTTGTCTGGATTATGTCGTGTCCGGATTTTGAAAGTCGGGATTATGAGGTGCTCCCGCTCGAATATTCGTTTCTGTTCGCTTATTCGAATACTAGACAGGTACACATTTTTTAAAAGAAAACAAAAACAATTTCTGTAACATAAAATATTTTGTTATTTTTTAACTAACAAACACATGTGCGTAGAGGCATACATAAATACGTAGACATGTACGAATATTGAATATTTAATGATGATGAGTGAGTACGGATGTAGTGGAGTTCTTTTAACATAAAATTGTACCACAAGTAGTATAAAAAGTATAAATTTCCTCCAACTAGGATTTGGAACGTTGATGACCCAGGGGTGTCTTTCACGCCAAGCAAGTATGTTAGCTAAAACAGGAAAGCAATTTGGGTACATAAGATCAGCAGAAAAAAGAAAACCTTCTTCGTTTTTGATGGAACATGCTCTTCCTGGTTTCGAATCAGCTTGTCACATATCTGAATGGATGCAAATTACCATTTCTACCATGTTGCTGGATTATTTCATGTGGTTTACACATCTTTCATAGGAGAGCCAAGTATGTGGTATATACGAGTATATCACATTACCCCCTTATTTTGACAAAACTGATTTTTTAATTTTTTATAGGTTTGAATAAATATCTTTCGGAATACTTACGATAAATCGATCTCGTCTTGAAATGTGCTTCGCAATACTGGAGTATATCGAATTCTATGATTTTCTACCTGTCTACTTAATAAAATGTTGAATAGCGGCCGAAAAAGGTATGCCTATATCACAATACCCTAACTTACTCTATTCGAATAATCCTACTCCATCGAATATTCATATATTGGCAGTTTATCGAATATTCGAATATTAAAATATTCAAACTATTCGAATAATTTTTAAGAGCACTACTTTCTAAGCGCATACTCCACTGATTTTATGTCGAAATTGCTTTGACGTACATGTGACCTGTCCTGTATGCGAGTCCCACTGAGAACACAACGAAGCCATATCGGGAAAACGACCTTTAAATCGGTAACCCTAGCCTTAATTTTCGGGAAGGGTTTCTGGCGCTACTCAAATAAATAAACAAACATACTTTCATCAGAAAAGGCCCCAAGATGCGCCTAATATGCACAAAGGTAATGACGTGCAACTCGATGGTTGATCTACGGGTATGATTCCTCTTAACTCTCATTACCCATCTTCTCCTTCCTTAAGAAAGGAGAGGGACCTGACCTAGAAGGTTACACTGGTCATACCAAATCGCTACCACGACAGCCGGGCAGTACCGCGAGGGAGTACCGGATCGTACCAAGTTCATATCCGGCAAAGGACTGTCACTTTCGACAACACTTCCCAAAACCTTTGGGGAGTTTTTTTGTCGTTACAAACAACAACAGCAAAGGTCAAGTCAACCTCTGTAGAATGACAATAGTACACTTCTTGGCCCGTAGTGAATTCGCTGATTAGCATGAGATGACGTGACCCGTGAAGGCATTGCTCTTTTGTTTGCTTCGCTTTGTTTATATAGTTTAGCCCATCACCATTCATTAGCTCTTAACCGCCTAGCTGGTTTTGCTAGTATTCCCTTTTTGGGATAACTGACTACAATAGGAAATACTAAGGGAAACCAAGCCATCCAAGTTTTTTCGAACGGTGAACACCTTCCCGCGTCACCCGAAACCGGTTGTAGATAGAATTAGTTTTTAGGACAGAGGGCTTTTGTCCATTCGTATAACAGCGTACGAATTTTAAGCTGGTGCATCTCATCATTAAAATTTCTTCGAACACGCCATTAGCATCACCCAAAGAACTTTTCTCCAATTGACTACTCAGTCCAAAGTAGCACTTGTTGGGAAGTTTTAGGCTGACATTATTCTAGCTATTAACGCTCGTTCCCAAATAAACAAAGTCCTTCACGGTTTCAAACTGTTCATTTATTATCTTAAAAATATAAGGACAAACCAATAGATTTCTATCCTTTACCACTGTGCAATGTATGGAAATCAGGAAAGCACATATTGGACATACTTCATTAAATGATTCACCCATAGAGAGGGAACAATTTTACAGTGAAATCTAACCAAAAAGTTCCGCCAGCCACTGAGTGGCATTCGTTTTCTCATTTCGAATTTTAATTCGTTTAGCCACCACACAACCCCTAGAGTCCTAGCATCAGAATCAGAATGAGTAAGCGAATCACTGTTGTGGCGAAATTGGTCATTAAATACTGACACCAAACACTCAGCAGGACGAAAATTGGCGTTGACAGCGTCAACTCAGCCCGTTCGAATGTCGCTGCCTACGCCTGTGATGACACTCTTCTCGTGACCAAATTGAGTAGCACATTTTAATTTGCCGCTGTCAAGAGCAGATTTGGTTGCGACAGTTTCTAGGCATGAAAGGAAACGAGGTAGGGTATAGCAGTATGGTGTTGACGTTGTTTGTGACCAATAAAACCAAAGTCAAGTGAAATTTTGAACAGGAACGGATTTATTTGATTCCCACTTCACACTTTGTGCAAAGGTTTGCTAAGCACACATGTTACTAAAATTTAAAATGTCGGGAGATGGTATCCAAAATGGTAACATTTCTTGAAGAAAATTTAGAGGCTTATGAAGTTTTCCGGTAATATAGGTGGGTATATTTTGTTACTATAATCGGGCCCCCCTTTGGCATTTCCACCTTAACAACATGACAAGGACTCTCCGATAGAGCTTGTGGAAACAACGATATTTCACTTAAGCAGGTTGGGAGTTGTAATTGGGATCAACCACATGAAAAGACACAAAAAACTTTTTATAATCAGACAACCTCTTTCCTTTGACGATCAAGAACAACAGTTTGAGACCTCTAATTTAGGGACATGGACATGGAATCTCTGTTCTCTTACTGGGAAGAAGGGGCAGACCAACAATGATTTAATCACTCAGACCTTAGACCACAAGTGAACGCATCATCATCATTCATGGGCGCTTGACCCCTGGGTATTCAAGTACGCTACTCATACGTTTTCGGCGTTAACTAACGATCAGGAAACACCAAAGGAGATCAAGTAATCCTCCACCTTTTTTCCAATGCAGTCGAGACCTCCACTTTCTTCTGTCGACTTCAGCGGTGGGTAGGAAAAACTTCTGGGCGGAGATTTCTGGTCCATTCGCAAAGCATGACCCCGACAGTGGAGCCTTGGACTTTGATTTTCTGCTGTATGGTCGTATCTGCATATCCTGCCGTTGGCATCGCGCCAGGGACCTTCCGGAGAACATTACTCTGAGGGCCTTGTCCTCTTTATTTCCGCCGAAATACGAACGCTGCGTCTAGAGTCCAATGAGATCGAACGCAATGCAAAGAGTGTGCGAGTGCTACCGCGAGCTGTGGAGGGATACCAATAGAGTCAGAAAAGCATGAGTACGTAGAAGCACTGTTAACAACAACAACAACAACAGTACGTAGAGCTTGCGAGGTTTCAAGCCCAATGAACTTCAGTAAGAAGGAGAACAGCGACCTGGCGACCAATATCCAGGAAGGGAGTACTTTTCGGCCCTTTTAAACGTAGAAAGCAAGGCACCCTCCAGGGACGATAAAGAGCCCAAGCATCGATGAATGCCAATATCTCTATACAAACCCCAACAAAAAGTGTAATAATAAATGACCTTTTTATCTATTCAAATGCAATAGCCTCGGAGTAGAATATAGGCCGGTAGAGTGTACCTCTGATGATTGGAATTAGAGAAGAAATGATATCCTGAAAACTACTCGGACTATCGTGAAATTAGCCTTCAAAATATAGTATATTAGGTCCCGACGAGCTAATTGAGCGAGGGCCTGAAGCCAGACTTGGAAAGGCAAATATGGCCTTATCAAGCGACTTCAGACGTGCTATACCTGAATTTAGCTTCCACGGCTTTTAAAATGACTTTGTATAAGCTCAGTCAGAATTGGGGAGGATAAAGGAATGCCCCAGATGCACCTAAGGTGAGTGATTATAATTTTCTAAAATTCATCCCTATGAAATGACCATACCATTATAACACCACGTTATATCCTTAGAAACTAAGGAGGAGGAGGTTCCCCCTATGTTGGAAGGGCCAAGGGGAAAACGATTAACTTAGTCCGAGAGATTCTATTTGGAGAGAAATTCACTAGGAGAGCCTAAAAAAAAAATAAAAATTAAAAAATAAATAAAATACCGTCATCTGTGAACTTACTATAAACGGATATACATATTTGTATACCAAATGCCTGAAGAATAGAACACAGCGCCTCGGCATGTAAGTAGAAAAGAAGATCTGAAAACAAATAGTTAAGAAATTAAAATTTGACAAATGAATTTATGAAATTGCATTTTTCCCAACAAAATAATTCCAATTAATAGATCCCCTATGACGAAATGAAAGAATAACTCAAAAGGCTCGCAATAACAGCAAATGGCTCCCAAATCCAAAATCTGGTGCAATAAGAGTGAAATGAGACTGGATACTTACAAGTATCGTTAAAACAGCAACAATAAACTGGATAATAACAAAAATATACAAATAATGAATAAGGATGTGCCCCAAGTGGATATCAACGCGAAATTCTATGAAATAAAGACGGCAACCGAAATGTGCAACAACTAAAACTGAAGGAGCCTTAATATCACAAAATAAAACAAAAAGTAAAAAGTTGACTAAGCGACAGTGTGACCAGGTTAGCCTTTTTGAGGCTAGATTTAGCCTTTTTTTCCCCCTAATTATACCTCTCATGAACATGAAATGGTATATTAACTTTGGTCAGATGTTTGTAACGTTTAGAAATATAAGAGATAGACCCACCATTAAGTATACCATCAGGACGATGAACTGAGTTGATACAGCCATGTCCATAATTAGTTTGTAGTGATTTTTTTATAGTATGTATTTCTTTGAAAAAATTCCGAATCAAGGAAAATGTGCCTGATATGTGTCGAAACAAGAACAGTTCCTTTAAGTTATGTCTACAGCTTTAAATACAAAAAGTTTAAACTAAAATAAAAAATTTCAAATGGATTTCGTAAAAAAATTTCAGACTTTTTTTAGCTTCCTTTTTTCTTAATTTTAGCCTTTTCTAACCTTTTTTTTTTGCCGATTTAGCGTCTTTTTTTTCTATCACCTGGTCACACTGCTAAGCGCCGCCGAAGTCAACTGAAATGCCAGGAGAGACAATCGCATCTTTTGTTTATTACAACCCACAACGAGGACTTCTAAAGTTTTGAAAACCGCCCAAACGCGCACCATATTACAACAGAATGACATTCTTAGGACTCCTCCTCACCGCTTACTTAAATGCAATCATAAAAAAGAAAACAACAAACACTCGACAGTTAAAGGCAGCGGAGAGAGTTTAAGTGATTGTAGGCAGATAAGCTTTTTAGTCAACGCGCAGTTGTTACTCTCGAGTCTATTGTTCTTGAAGGTGTTTCCTTCGACAATCTACTTCCGGCTCCCCTTAATGCGAACACTTGTATGTGTGGCAACGTGCTTTGTTTTGTCCGTAAATAAATTTCTTGGCGGTTTTTGTTTTATTTGCTGCTAATTTGGTGGGCTTTGTTGCTGTCGGCGCATTAAATTGGCCGTTAAGATGCTAATGCGCGGTTTTATTCTTTTCTTTTACTTTCAGTTTGTGCTGGCCCACCCTTGGATAAACTTTGTAACTGCATTTTATTTCTTCTTAAATAAGTACAGAACAGTATTTGGGGGATATCAGATGTTCAGACTCTGCCCCCCTCCCTGAAATTTGGCTAGTCCTATAAAAAGAAAGGTACTACTAAGTGGATACCGAATGTCCCCAACAACTGCACTGCAAGCTCTAAATTAGTGTCACAGACAGACATTTTCCTTTTTCGACCTTGAGACGTCTCAAAGCCTTAATGAATGTTGAACGTTCTTAGATGCAATTACTTTTATCAATTGTTGCATTTACTGTTTATAGCGACATCTATGCGTGACATAGGAAATATGGTTTTGAAACTGACTTATCTCGTACGATAGAATTGAGTGCGTGTGTAACACCGGATATTGACTTTCACCCCATCTGTGTGTAAAATATAACTCGATTTTATTTTCTAGCTGTGTTTCATAGCCACATTTCGGGGCGGTGGTAATAACAGCCAAAGTTAATTCTTAGAACTTTCCAACAGGGTGAAGTACAGGGTGTTTTTTTTACAGGTTTGTTTTTCGAATAGAGATAAAACTGGCATTTTGTGGTCAAATTTGCAACTCTAATGTCATTTATGTTCAGTTTGGTTTGCCATTTCATCATGAACAGGTTGACAAAAGAACAACGCTTGCAAATCGTGCAAATTTATTTCGAAAATAATGGTTCAGTTCGCGAAGTTTACCGTGAGCTCCGTCCATTTTATGGTCGACATAATCGTCCATCAGAGCAATTAATTCGGTTAACCATGGATCGTTTTCGCACTACGTTTACTCTATGTGATAATACGCATCCGCAGAGACGTCGAACAGTGCGCACCGAAGAAACAATTGCCGCTGTAGAGCAAAGTGTTGAAGAGGACCCGAATGAATCGATTCGCCACCGTGCACAGCAATTGGAGCTTTGTCCATCAACTTTATGGAAGATTTTGCGCAAAGATCTTGGCTTGCGACCTTACAAGATCCAGCTTGTGCAAGAATTAAAGCCGCGAGACCATGCAATGCGTCGTGATTTTGGTGTATGGGCCGAAAATGAGATTGATTTCGATGCTGATTTTCATCGCAAAATTTTGTTCAGTGATGAGGCTCATTTTTGGTTGAATGGCTACGTCAACAAGCAAAATTGCCGCATTTGGAGTGAAGAGAATCCACATGAGACCCTTGAAACGCCATTACATCCACAAAAACTGACTGTTTGGTGTGCTCTATGGGCTGGTGGAGTCATTGGGCCATACTTCTTCCGCAATAATGCTGGAGAGGCAGCTACCGTTAATGGAGACCGGTATAGAGCCATGATAACCGACTATTTTGTTCCCGAATTGGATGGCATGAATGTGGATGAGTTGTGGTTCCAACAAGACGGCGCTACATGCCACACAGCGCACGTCACAATCGATTTATTGAAGGAAACATTCGATGAGCGCATAATTTCGCGGAATGGACCTGTCAATTGGCCACCAAGGTCGTGTGATTTGACACCATTGGATTATTTTCTTTGGGGATATGTGAAGTCGCTCGTCTACACCAACAAACCAGAAACGTTAGGGGAATTGGAAGCCAACATTCGTGGCGTTATTGCCGACATACGGCCCCATATGCTCGAAAAAGTGGTTGAAAATTGGACCTGTAGAATTGGCTTTATTCGAGCCAGCCGCGGCGGCCACATGCCCGAAATCATATTTAAACATTAATGGCATAAAATTATCCTTCCAATAAAGCCAAATTGATGGACCTTAAAACGATTTTCTTGTGTTTTATTTCAATTCGAAGTTCTATACCCCTAAAAAAAACACCCTTTAGAAAGCGATACTGAAATTAGGGATTTGAAATAAACATCAAACTTTTGCACTCAATGAGAGAAGCTTTTGACCACTGAATTGTCGCAAACAGTTTATGCAGGACACAGAAATCTTTATGTTTTCCATGGTCGTAACGCTGTTCGCCGGTTATACTCCTTCGTAATTGCCTGCCTCATTAACCGATAATTGTTAAAAATATTAGAATTGTAAAATTCATAAAAAGAAGAGAACATTCAGGATCCTGCAAAAAATTGTGCGATTAATCTCCAAAGACAGTAATCCGCTATCAACACCTTTGCTATATAAATGATAAAGTTGGCTATATACTTAAGTATATTTTAGTTACGTAGCATACTCTTGGAAGTCTAAGTAAGTTTTTTTGTAGCATACTTGTAGGAGTTAAACGGAGTCAGAAGAGCTTGAGTCTGCTTACAAAGTTTGTGTATTGATCATAGAGATGAGATCATCGGTAATTTCAAAATATGGATAAGCGTTTTAACGAACAGTACCTAGGTGACCGAGCCTTGCTCGGTATTTTTCGAATTTGTCGCATAATCTTACTTACCAAGAGCATAAATTTCCAAAATAGATTTCCAAAATATCGAACACTAACCACAAAAAGTCACTTAAGCCTGTTTGGCAGTTAGGGCTCGATGATTAGACAAAAATGTTCTGTTTTAAATGTTTTAAATTTATTTAGGTAATGCTATCCATTTATTTGAACATTACAAATTGAAAGCCTAAGCCAATACTTCCTTCCACACCATGTTCCTCGTACGTCTCTCGTTCTCCTGTGGTAGTAGTACTTTGAATGTAGTTGGTCGCTTAACTCTGGAAAAAGCCACATATAGCATACCATGCATGAAAACAGGTGAATTTAGGTCTACTCCAACAAATTCAAAAGTTTGGATTTGAGCTTTGTGCCGTTGGTACCGTTGCATGGTACAGCCGCTAACGACAGCAGCACCACACGACACGATATAGTTGATCCAATAGGCAACAATTTTGTCGTGCCGTGTAGTGCTGCTAGATGTAGATTCAGCTTAATTAATAACCTAGGTGGCAATCCTACTTAAAAATATGCTGGTTCGTAAACGGCCTCAAATATCTTCCGTTTGATACCCATATTGCCATATATTGCTTAATATATAAAAAAAATTGGGAAAGGTGGCAACCCTCTAAGCTTCCTTTAGTGGCAACATCCAAATAGAAAGTCTTAGAAGGAAGCATACTATCCATCTACCAAATTTCATCGAAATCGGTTAAGCCGTTCCCGAGATAGTGGTCGATATCTGAAGGAATAAATAAAATGCGGGCAGGTGGCAACCCTACGAAACACCCCCAACGAAAATACTTTGGTTGGTATACGGCCTAAAATACCTTTCATTTGATACCTATAATCCCATATATTGCTTAATATTTAAAAAAAAATTGATATAGGTGGCAACCCTGTGAACCACCCCAAGTGGCAACACCAAAGTAGAAAATCTTAAAACAAAGGATACTACCCATATACCAAATTTCATTCAAATCGGTTAAGTCGTTCCTGAGATATATAGTGGATATACAAATATACAAATATACAACTATACAAATATACAAGAATAACTCGTTTAAAGTTATAAGATCTAATATTAATCAGCGAGTTAAGCATTTTTATTTTTAATCTGCTCCTTAACTTAGTTATTAATGTTACTTGACTTGGAGAATTCCTAGACTTTTCTTCTTGAAAGTGAGAAAATACATCCGGCTTTGTAACTTTCAAAGAATTATTAACTGAAAAGAAAATTATCTTTTGTAAAGAGTTCATACTATTAGCTAAATCTAGCCTCGAAAAGTTTAACCTGGTCACACTGCACCGAGCACAGGCTATTGTCAACAGTGATATTATATATCCGACAATGTTGTTGGTATATCGGCTTGTATCAAATTTAGTTAGAAGTCAAATGAACACCTGTTGCACCGCGCGACTACAACGGAGTTTCACTTTTTCATTGATTGAAAAACCTACAAACTTTTCTTAATGCTTTATACCTATACATATGTACGAGTATATGAATAACCGTCCTTTAATGAATTCGTTCTTATTGTTTGTTGTGTGTTTAATAGGCTCTTAATGTTGTATTTGAAGCTAATTTAATTTATGTTGGCGAATGCATATTTGTGATAGAAAAAAGATAAAAGAAATATTTCACTTCGAAGCATTGCTTAAATTTCTTCGAATTCGAGACTTCAATACGTAAACTACCTATCAAACTTAATAATTTTTGTTTGTGTCAGTTTATACCCGTGTTATAAAGGAGTAAGCTTAGATTTAATACTCTGCTACGAGTATTACTCAGTTGAATCGTTTGGTCGATCTTTTGGTTCATAATCGATCACAACTAGGTATGTATGTGATGGTCGGTTTCACCCGAACTAGCAGTCTTACCAGGGCCCTTACTCTGTACTTCCATTCGAAAGGCCGTTCTACTCGAAAGCAAGAAGCGATTCTAATACACATAGGCACTCTGTATTTCGAAAATATTCCATAATAGTAGGCATCACTGTTTCACAAATTTCGAGCGCAAAGCAAATTACCAAAACACTTTGCATAAGTCTCAAGTGCGGCATTAGGCAGCGCAGTTTTACATGTCGCGGTAGCTTAGGTGATAAGAATCTCGCCTACCACTCGCGTGGTTGCTGATTCGAACATAAGTCCTTGCACAACTAATTTCTATCTTTTCATTTTATTTTTATTAAATAAAATTTTATTTTTTTAAATAATCTAATCTCAAAAATTTCTTTGGTTAAATTTTTCCAAATTTTTACCTAGAATTCTTTAATTATTTTCTGTCAACAACGATTGCTTAACTCTTTCTGCTATGAAAATTACTTCTTGATGAAAAAAATACTAATTGTTTTATTATAATCATAAGAAAATAAATTTTTGTGGATTTCCGTTTGCTAAATTGTTGTCGAATAGAATTTTCTAACTTTCGACCATTGTGGCATATGTTTTCGAAGTAGTGAGTACCAAATTTTCTATAATAGAAAGGGGGATAGCTCAAATCCGAAGGGAACAGAATGGAACTCGAACAACGAATGCCTTCTACTCGAAAATTTCTTACAGAATACGAATCACTCGAAAGCGAACAAATTTTGTTTCGAATAGAACTACAGAGTGAGGGTCCAGGTGTTTTTTTTGTGATTCGAAAATTAGAAACTAGTCGAACGCCCTAGTATATTTGTATATTGTGTGCTACCTTACTCATTTTCGTTCACAGTAAATAAAACTAACCGAAAAGGGTTGCCACTTCCATTGCTTTACCTCCATAAAAATTGTGAGTTAAACTCTCTCACATGCGGCTTTATTACAATTAAATAAATTTCGTAAATGAATACGCACAATTAGGTATGCAACTGCGTATTCAAAAATCTTAAATATACAAAAACCAACACTCATTTATTTTTCGTTTGACTAGTAAATTTCGGGCAAAAATCATTTTCAGTTGCCATAAAAAGGAAATGACCATTTCCACTTCCGCTTCAGAAATCAAGATCGCAAAATAGATATTTGAATGTATGTGTAACTACATAAACAAAATTCATTAAATAATGAGCTCAATAACAGCAAATATGATCGTAAAATAGAATTCAACAATATTTATTATAAACATATGAAATATAGCCAATAGAGCAACCAATCCAAGCAATATTTTCAATATTGAAATATAATTGACCTCGAAATATGTTGGAGAAGGGGAAAAGGAAATTTTCAAGCAAGACACATTCACCCCAATAAATTTTTTTTGGGAAACAACAACAAAAATATACAAATTTTAAATGAATAATTCAGTAGCCCCTTTCTGTAACGTTTCTTTAGGAATTTTAACGCAAATTTCAACTCTGTTCAGTACTTATCGTCAGGTATTGTTGCTGTAAGTGTAATGTGAATATATTTTCGACAAACATAGCAGTGTTCTTGGTCTATTATTTCTTTCATTTGCAGTTTATCGCCACATTTTTCTAAAAGTTCGATACGATACAGGGATCCAAATACTCGATGCCATAAAGTATCGCTATAAAAGTATCGAGTACAAAATATCGCTGTGGAAGGGCAAAAGTATCGATATGATATCGTATTCGTGTACCTAGGGCCGGGTTTAATAGTTTTAAACAAAAATGTTTCGAAACATGTCATCCCATACCATCGCTGTGCATATCGTTGTCATTTTTCTTTAATATCAATCAACAAATAATGTTTCTCGTTGCGCCATCTCTGAAATAGGCTCCAAATAAATACATAATTGACCATGAGTGAAACATAAGTTTGTGAGATTGACTGTTGCTACAGCTAATGGGCATGCACAAAATTCGTTGTTGTCTTCCAAGCCGAGCACTCACAACTTTATTGAGATTATCGAAAATTAGAGCTTGGAGTACAGGATCTGTTGTTTGAATGAGAAAGGTTATTTTCTTATAAAGTTTTTATCTTATCATTATTTCTTTATTTAATTATAAGTCTTTGGAATACAATCCTTACAGACTATGTACTTAACTAATTTATAGATTACATACTAATTTTGTGCATAAATCAAACCACTTATAAAGCAGAGTTAAGCCACGAGTAAAAAGCATTACTTGGCATCGAAAAATCCAGAGTGATAGCATCACTAAGTGAATTAAACTCTCGTAAAGTAGGATTTACAGGAGCATTACAAGCATATTGCGTTTTCGTATTAACCCCATAGAACGGACACACATTACGAAGATGCCGTTGAGGAGCATTAAACCGAATCCTTTCTAATAAGTATGGACAGTCAATTAGGCCCTTGATAATTTTGAAGGTAAAAGACAAAGAGAGTATAGATCTTCGACTCTCCAAGGATTTGAGACTTATCAGCATAAGACGAGCAGCATTAGAGGTGAAGTATGAGAGATATTCAAGAATTTTGACTCCGCCATGCAGATAACCGTCCCACCTAACACTTGCTGGTTCTAAAAGTGATTTACACACTTAGGTAAATAATTCCCGCCTAACAAAGCACGCCAGTCGGGTCTTCTTTTTGCCAAATAGCGCCAATTGGAAACTACAAGAGATCTCAAACCTTTCCCAAGCGGAGTGGGGCCTTTTCTCTTCCTCTGCTCCACTGGCGAGGGTCTAGGAGTCTTTATTAATTCGATAAACATTGCGGCTGCATACGTATTACTAAATTTACGAAAAAGTTCTATAACCATAGCCAGTACATGTTTGTTGTCAAGTAGTCAGTCAACTTTCTCTTTTCCATATAAGCAACAAGTATTTTTAACACGATATGTCAAATTTCGGATAGAGATATGACAGTCAAAAGCTAGTCAAAATAGACCTATTTTAGTTCAATCATAGTTCAAACTCTTTACATTATGTTGTACGCTTATCTTTGAATTTTTACTCCTACAAGTTCGGCTCTTTCCAGCGTAGTGTGATACCAGTCAGAAAATTGTAGTTGTATACTGATATGTTTTCTGATTTCTTTAGTGTTCCACTGCGGCTCATGTAGGCAAACACTAGTGCGAAAAACGTGATAAGCAGAAGAGGCGGACGACTGCTGCTGCAATTACAACAATTTGAATGGTTTCAGTCACTGTTCGCGAGTGTAAACACGATTAGCGATTTGATTTCTAATTCCAAATGGCGCGCGTACATTTCCGTTAAAATCGCAAAACAAAAATAGAAATGTGTTCATATAGATGTATGTATGTGTGCACGCAATTGATTATGAAAATTTTGCAGCGTTAGTAAGTAGACGCGAAGAAGTACGCTAATCACAAAAACAAATAAAAATGTGGCAAACTCTACAGCAAAAAACAATAACGTGAACAACGGCGAGCAGGCGAATGGCGTTTAAAGAATATTTTTTTTAAAAAACCACGTTGTTGTCGACCTCTGAATGAACGTTGTTCTGACGGAAATTCAAGTCCATATTCAAAAGGCTTGGGTGGGAGTGGTGGTTGATGGGTAAAATTTAGTAGATAGAGCAAATTTGCAATTTCACTCTACCTAACTTAACCTAAAAACATATATTAATTTATTTATTAAATATATATTCTTAGTTTTTGGCGACCTTTCTAATCTATTAAACTTGTTAGTTTCCCGGCTTGAGGTCCATTGTCTGTTACACAAAATTAAAAAACCGATGTTTTAAATTTTTTGAAGCAATACAGGGTGGCTGATGAATTTTGCTACAGGGTGGCTAATGAAAGCCGCTACCAAAAAAAAATTAAATAACTTTTTTTCTATTTAATGAATCTGGTTAATTTTATTTTTATTTTGCAGATTGACTTTTACATTTAACAAAAATGGATAACTGGGACACTGAAACAAGAATTTGGATTGTCCGCCGCTATCACGCACTGGAGTCCGTAGTTTCGGTTCAAAGAGAGTATAGGCGCACGTTTGGCGGCAATCCTCCGAGCAGATGGACCATAATAAGACTTGTAAACAATTTTGCCGAGCATGGGACAGTCAACAGAAGACCTTACCATCGAAACCCTTCAGTTCAAACGGAGGAAACAATCGCTGCTGTAGCTGCTGCCATACAAAACAATCCACGTGTTTCGACAAGAAGCTTATCTGCTCAAATGGGTGTAAGCAGACAGTCATTACAGTCAATTATGCACAAAGATTTGGACTTATTCCCATATAAAATTCAAATGGCCAACAAACTGAACGCTGCAGACTTGCCGATTCGCTTGGAATTTTGCCAGAAGATGCTTCAAATGGTGGAAGAGGATGGAAACATGTTGAACTGTCTTTTCATGTCTGACGAGGCCCATTTCGATTTAAACGGCAACATAAACAAACAAAATTGTCGAATATGGAGTGCTTCCAACCCACAGATACTCCATGAGACGGAATTGCATCCACTTCGTGTCACAGTGTGGTGTGCCGTTTCATCACGCTGCATTGTCGGGCCCTACTTCTTCGAAGAAAACGGTCACACCGTTACGGTTACTGGAGACCGTTACTTGAGCATGTTGAGAGAGTTTTTCTATCCAGAATTACGCCGAATGAGAATTTCTTTCAACTCTGTGTGGTTTCAGCAAGATGGTGCAGCTCCTCATATAGCCCAACCTGTTATGACAGAATTGCGACGAAAATTTCCCAATAAGCTGATATCCAGAAACTCCACATATCGTTGGCCACCCAGGTCGCCTGACCTTACTGCACCTGACTTTTTCTTGTGGGGTTATTGCATACAGGAAGTCTTCAAAGCAAAACCAACAAATTTGAATGAACTAAGGCAATCCATTCGAGAAACAATTGCGGCTATTCCTGTCTCAACTCTCCAAGCAGTAATGAACAACTTTTTGGTAAGATGCCGCACATGCATCGACGAGCAGGGGGGGCATTTAAATTCCATTATTTTTAAAACTAATTAAGCTATATTTAATAAAATTTAATGAGCTTTAACATGAATAAAAGAAAAAATGAATTCCATACACTGAAAAAAAAATTATTTGAGTTTCTTAATGTAGCAAAATTCATCAGCCACCCTGTACATTAAGAAACTCAAATAATTATTTTTTCAGTGTATAGAATTCATTTTTCTTTTATTCATGTTAAAGCTCATTAAATTTTATTAAATATAGCTTAATTAGTTTTAAAAATAATGGAATTTAAATGCCCCCCCTGCTCGTCGATGCATGTGCGGCATCTTACCAAAAAGTTGTTCATTACTGCTTGGAGAGTTGAGACAGGAATAGCCGCAATTGTTTCTCGAATGGATTGCCTTAGTTCATTCAAATTTGTTGGTTTTGCTTTGAAGACTTCCTGTATGCAATAACCCCACAAGAAAAAGTCAGGTGCAGTAAGGTCAGGCGACCTGGGTGGCCAACGATATGTGGAGTTTCTGGATATCAGCTTATTGGGAAATTTTCGTCGCAATTCTGTCATAACAGGTTGGGCTATATGAGGAGCTGCACCATCTTGCTGAAACCACACAGAGTTGAAAGAAATTCTCATTCGGCGTAATTCTGGATAGAAAAACTCTCTCAACATGCTCAAGTAACGGTCTCCAGTAACCGTAACGGTGTGACCGTTTTCTTCGAAGAAGTAGGGCCCGACAATGCAGCGTGATGAAACTGCACACCACACTGTGACACGAAGTGGATGCAATTCCGTCTCATGGAGTATATGTGGGTTGGAAGCACTCCATATTCGACAATTTTGTTTGTTTATGTTGCCGTTTAAATCGAAATGGGCCTCGTCAGACATGAAAAGACAGTTCAACATGTTTCCATCCTCTTCCACCATTTGAAGCATCTTCTGGCAAAATTCCAAGCGAATCGGCAAGTCTGCAGCGTTCAGTTTGTTGGCCATTTGAATTTTATATGGGAATAAGTCCAAATCTTTGTGCATAATTGACTGTAATGACTGTCTGCTTACACCCATTTGAGCAGATAAGCTTCTTGTCGAAACACGTGGATTGTTTTGTATGGCAGCAGCTACAGCAGCGATTGTTTCCTCCGTTCGAACTGAAGGGTTTCGATGGTAAGGTCTTCTGTTGACTGTCCCATGCTCGGCAAAATTGTTTACAAGTCTTATTATGGTCCATCTGCTCGGAGGATTGCCGCCAAACGTGCGCCTATACTCTCTTTGAACCGAAACTACGGACTCCAGTGCGTGATAGCGGCGGACAATCCAAATTCTTGTTTCAGTGTCCCAGTTATCCATTTTTGTTAAATGTAAAAGTCAATCTGCAAAATAAAAAAAAAATTAACCAGATTCATTAAATAGAAAAAAAGTTATTTAATTTTTTTTTGGTAGCTGCTTTCATTAGCCACCCTGGGTACAAGGCATATAACGGTTGTGAAGCCTACGTCCAGTGACAATGCACAAAGTCGAGAATCTCAACTACAGTTTTGTATTTAGTGCTCGATAGGTAATATAGAATTTAGAAAATAGCTAATGCAGAAGAATTAAGCAGGGTTCGGATCGATTCGAAGTGATTTTACGGACTTTTTGGGGATTATTTCGGGATCCTTTCAGAATTGTTTTCGCGACCATTTTCCTTTCTTTTTCGGGATGATTTCGAGTGTTTTTGGGACTCTTTCGGGATCATTTTTGATGATCGTTTCAGAACCATTTTTGGTGATTATTTCAGGACCATGGCAAAGACTAAAGAAATATAAGCTCAATAAACTATGTCCACTGTAACTCATCTTAGAATTAACCCTAAAACATTTCTTGCCTTACTTAGTCGACTTTTTTGAAATCCTAAATTTCTTAGTTGTTCTTAGTTGGTTTTCCCCAATTTTTGCACAAATTGTAGGATCACATGTGGTTGTTATCGTTGTAGCAATAATGCGCCTGCAAATCGGCACGTTCCGCTTTCTTCCTTCAAGATTCTCTTCTGCATCCCCTCCGTAATAAAAGTCCCCTTTAAACATAGGTCACAGGGTTGTCTCCTTTCCTTCCTTTGCTATGCGACGCTCGTCCCATACCAGGAGTGTTTTTCGAGTTTTCCGATATAACATTACGTCCTAGACGGTGGGATATATTGCTTCCGAAATATGCTCCTCTCTTAGTATAAATGTCTTTAAGCAATAGTTATAAAACTTCAGTTACTAGATCATCAAGTAATAGCAAATTTATGTAGGCCAATCTATTTTAGATGCAAGCAATAGCTCGTAGTCCATTACTTATCAACTCCATCGTTGTGCAGTTTCGACAAAAGAAATTCAAATTCAATGTATGTAGATGAATCATTTGCAACCAAATCTGGCGTCACAAAGGCCAACGAAGTATCGTTAATCGGCAAATCAAAAAACTATTAATTAAACCGCAATAACTTGCAATTATTGCTATTAATGTGGTGCGCTTAGTGTGCAAATATTCCCTCATATTTACTCGTAGAACGCGTGATACTAACAAACTTTTGGCCAATTAAAGGCCAATAAAGGTTTTTTCCACACTATTTAGGCAAGGCGATGAATGAAATTGATGTTTTGCATTTGTTGTAATGGGTACATAGTACGAACATTAGGAGCGCCTCGCTTGATAGGTACCTGCTAGGGATGTCAATCCCGAAGTAAATATTTGTGATTTATTTATCTTGGTTTCTTTATACCCAGCTGTAAAGATTATTCTAGTCTTGCTCAACTAACGAGGGTTAGTATCGGCATACAGTAATCGAGATAGATATATAGAGGAATCGATTGAGCCATGTCCGGGCACACGATAACTGGAGTGAAAACAAGCTTTATACCTTTCATGAAAACGCATCACGGGTTTAGTGTCCGATCCTTAGTTACAATAAGTACAAACTATGCAAAATCTGACTTCCTTAGCCTGTTAACTTAAAGATACATACCCCAAGCCCCGTTAATCGGAAAATTATGTTGTACCGGGGCTATACGATCTATTGGCCCAATCTTAATGATTTTCACTACCAAATTTTGTATTATTCGTTATTTAATCGCAAAATTTATAGCCCAAACCTTATTTATCGGAACTATCGATTATATGGGAGTTATACGAGTATGTTATGTAGGTCCGATCTGGGTGATTTTCACTAGTCACATTACGCATATAAAATGTATGAAACCTGCAACATTTTAAGTTCCTAACTCATTAATTGCAAGATTTATAGGTCAAAACCGGTTTATCGGAACTATCGATTATATGGCAGCTATGCGTTGTATTGGTCCAATCGTGTTGGTTCCGACAAACGATTAATATACAAGGTGGCGCAAAAGTAAGCTTCCGATGTTCAGCATATCGGTTGTGGCACGTGCAGTGTGTGCTGTTGCACCGTCTTGTTGGAACCACATGTTTTCCAATTCCAATTCATCAAGTTGCGGCAAAAAGGACTCGTTGATCATTGCTCTGTAGCGCTCACCATTCACAGTAACCGTTTGGCCCCGACCGATTATTGGTCAAATAAATAGTCAGCAATATTCCGCGTTCTGGAGCAGTGTAGCGTAACATTGTTTATTAACGTGTATTTCGCATGTGTTTACTACACAAAATTTATAGCATTTTCTGATAGGAGGATTACTTTTGCGCAGTAACCGTTTTTCACCGACCGATGATTGGTCAAATAAATAGTCAGCAATATTCCGCGTTCTGGAGCAGTGTAGCGTAACATTGTTTATTAACGTGTATTTCGCATGTGTTTACTACACAAAATTTATAGCATTTTCTGATAGGAGGATTACTTTTGCGCTGTAACCGTTTTTCACCGAGATGATTGGTCAAATAAATAGTCAGCAATATTCCGCGTTCTGGAGCAGTGTAGCGTAACATTGTTTATTAACGTGTATTTCGCATGTGTTTACTACACAAAATTTATAGCATTTTCTGATAGGAGGATTACTTTTGCGCAGTAACCGTTTTTCACCGACCGATGATTGGTCAAATAAATAGTCAGCAATATTCCGCGTTCTGGAGCAGTGTAGCGTAACATTGTTTATTAACGTGTATTTCGCATGTGTTTACTACACAAAATTTATAGCATTTTCTGATAGGAGGATTACTTTTGCGCCATCCTGTATTACAAAATGGCGCCCATACCATATTTCATCTAGATATCTCTAAAACTGGGGAACAAGTTTGCGTTCAAACAGACAGACAGATAGACCGACATGGCCATATCGCCTCAGCCCATCGCCCTGATCATTTCGGTATACTTATTGGTGGGTCTACCTATTCTTCTTCTCATTTCATAGTCATGAAAAGTATAAGAGCCAGTAGAGACAATTCTCTCAAGCGACTTACAAAAAATTTCAGATTGCTATTTATTCACATGTTGCTAAGTGTTTACGAATAAAAATCGTCTATTATTTCCAAGGTGATATTGTTAATACAAACAAGAAAATATAATGATATGTGAAATTGAGCGTTACCATACGAATTCGTCTAATAACTACGTTGTATAATATATTATACTTGCTGTACATTAAGCTATCGAGTAATAAAAATTGCCGCTTTAATACGACAACAACACTTAAAGGGAGATACGAGTATATAAGTAACTGATTGTGCTAAATAAGGAAAAGCTTTTGGAATATAGCGAGATCCCGAAAAGCGGGGTTATGAAATGATATCTTGAGAATCCCTAGATTGTAAAAATCGAAAACATTTGAATTCCTAGTACCTGCCTGTATATACCTATCCACTTTTGGGCTCCACGACCAATTGAGGGAAATTGAATTGCTTTGCAACAATTTGCTTGGTCGAATAACAAAAAATTTGTTGGCCGTTTGTTGTTGTTGTTGTTAACAGTGCTTCGCCTATTTGCTAACCAGCTTTAGTGCGATGTGTCAAAATGTGTTGCGTATCTAAGAGCACATATAATGTACATATATACTATGTATGTAGGCATACCTCTCGCCACACTTCCCATTCCAACTTATGGGCGGGAGGTAGTTCAAATAAGGAACGCTGTTAAATTCCTCTACGTGTTACGAGTCAAATAGAAATGTTCAATGAATTTTTCATATATGGCATGTGCTGACCAAATTTTATCAAGCTTTTTACACATACTAAGATATTTTTGTTGGTTGATAAGTAGCCAACAAAAAATATCGTAAGCGGTAATAAGAAAGTCTCATATCAGATATATCGCTAGTATATTATTACTAGAAATCCCTGCCAAGCTTTGCTACATCTCTGAACTTATAATGAATTGAGTTTTATTGTAATCATTTCAATACAATCAAAGAAATATACAGACTTAAAATATTTTGTATCGATTTCAAATCATCTTCCTGCAAAACATCTTTCCCTTTATCCCCTGTTTTTTCTGGAAATTTTAGAGATCAACAGACTTTAATTTCTACCAAACTTCAGTTCCTTTCTTAATTTTTTATATTTTCAGACAATGTCGTTCTTACCGAAAAATGTATGTTAGTTTAGTAATTACGTGAAACAGCTCAATGGATTTAGATTAAACGTCACACATTTTTTGCTTATTGTTTGGTAACATATATATATTTGAAAGGAGTTGCCACTTACTTGAAATTAACTTAGGTAAAGAAAATAAAACAAAGAGGAAAAAGAGAAAAATTGCACTTTAAATGGGTGCAGAAAAGTATGCTCTGCACATTTTTCGAAACTTTTTTCAACATTTTATCCCTATTACCACACCTTTTCTAAGTGTAACTCAGAAAGCATAAAGTGTTCTTCAGAAATCGTAAAATGTATTTCAGAATAGTCAATTGTAGTTCAGAAACTGTAAAATGTATTTCGTAATAGTCAATTGCACTTCAGAAGCCGTAAAATATATTTCAGAATAAATAATTTTACTTCAGAAACCGAAAATAATACTTCAGAAGCTGTGAAATGTAAAAATCAATTCTGAGCTATAATGCATTCTTCTGTAGTACAATTTACGGTTTCTGAACTACAATTATTTATTTTGAAAACTATTTTCGGTTTCTGAAGTGCAATTGGCTATTCCGAAATACATTTTACAGTTTCTGAAGTACAATTGACTATTCTGAAATACATTTTAAAGTTTCTGAAATACAAATGACTTTTCTGAAATTAATTTCACAATTTCTGAAGTACATCTGACTATTCTGAAGTACATTTGATGAGTTCTGAAGTACATCTGGAAAATATGTAGTAGACTTCGATATGCAAACAAACAGCATTTCAGATTTCTTAAGATATCCTTGGTCTTGAGCATGAAGCCTCGGTATACTACATTGAAAGGGCTATAAAACGGCCTTGTGCACATATGTAAACCTTCATTTAGATAGCCTATCAACTTTAAGGTACCCCATCCGAAGTATTTAATACAGCAAAATAGTTGTTATTAAGTAATCGAATGTTTCAACTTTGATTTATTTTGTTGTGTTGATCTTCCGACAGGGGTAGTAAGTTGATTTTTGTTGGAACGATTTTCCGTCATCCCTTGTCAAGTTTGGTTTTGTGACAAACCGGTTTCGGCGTTCTGCCATTTTCAATGCCTAGTTTCGTTCTGGTCTGTGTCTATCCGCTGCGTTGTTTTTATAGTCCGTGGGTGCTGTGGCAGGTAATGTCAATCTGTGTGTTCGTGGTAGGTAACGTTAATATGCGTGTGTGTGTGCGCGGTATTGATACGTCCGAATTGTTATCTGTCCCAAGGGTTGTTTTTGTAGGTATGTAGACATACCGCTTGTTAGCTAAGCGGTAGGTTGAGGTAGATAGAAATCGGTGATTTTTGCAGTTTGGTTCATATTTCGTTTTTGCTTGTTCATTGTTACGTGTTTCGTTGCTGTACCTGCTGGCTTGTGCTGTTTTTTGTAAACTAATTTTAAGGGTTCAAATATTTCGTCAGAGATAGTGTTGGTTTGTTCGTTTATGATCCTGCCGTCAAATGTTTTTAACTTGTATATCTCCATGTTCTCAAGTACATTAAGCCGCCGGCCTTTTCCTTGTACGTGAAGTATTCGAGCCGTTGTTTTTATGTTAGCTGGGGCGCAGTTGTTCTCGAACATGTGGTTCGCGAAATTAGATTCTGGTATTATGGTGGGTTTTCGTGTTTTTTTGTTGTAGTCCCTGACTTTCAACTTTCTTATTTTGAAAGTTTTTCTTATAAGAGTTACTTTATTTTTTGCTGGGCAAGTACGTACATTTAAGCATACCAATGATTTCAGTAAATCAGCAGTTAATATTATTTATTTTCTATTTGTATATCAATGGCATATGTAATTAAAATTCTACAAATCAAACAAAAATTCATAGAGCTATTGAATTAACAAAACAGCTAGAGTGATTTTTGTATGTGTCTTAACCCTCATCTGTAGGAATGGGTCAAGTAGGACCCTTTTGACTATGAATTTACTATTTTATACTGTACGAATTACTTGAATAGTTTAAAACTTCATGATAACCTGGGAAGTGTAAAGATGTATGGGTTCAGTTATGAGTGAACAGCTGCAGTTTTCCTACCGTCTCTAGCTTAAACCTTCACGATATGCGGCCTGCTGAAGTTTTCGTCAAGAAGTGCGAAGTGAGTTTTCTTGCAATAATATTGTAAAGCTCTATAGTTCAACAAGTTTTCAGATACACGAAAATCTTTAGAGAGAAACTTATACTAGCTATCACTATACTAAATATCACCGTCCTACAAATAATGTTCAATGCAAGTAGTTTTACAACTTTGAGACGAATTACAGAATTCATTTAAAGGAAAGCAGCTACGGTGAAATCTAGAAGTATGGTGATGGGCTACACCGCCAAGTACTATCGTTTACTGCTGTAAAAACTCATCGAAAAACAGTTCTTTATCATACCAACGATCTGCGCCTACTCCTTGACGGGAAGTAATAGTGGGACATTCCGATCAAGGATGCCTTAGAATAGGCAAAAGACAGAGGCACTGCCTCAACTACCAAATGCAAATCGAGCTTGATGGCTTTAGCGCTTTAGGCTCTAGATCTCCAAGAAATAGTCTTGGAATATGTATATAGCTTAAGCCTTCTTAAGCTATGCCGGATTTTTCAATATCAAAGGATTTTATTAACCCGACATGGTTATATCCAATATTTTAGAATATATATGACCACTTTAGCGGTGCCAGTATCGAAGGAGATTAAAAGATGAATGGCACTAGCTCCGAGTTTTAGGCAGATTTTCGAAATGTTTATCGTATAAGTATCCTTTGAATTCCTTTACTAGGCCCAACTATGCGAATGGATGAAATCGAGCAAGAACATCTGATAGAAAGTGTCCTGCGACGAGAGTCTTAATGACCAACAAATATCCATGAATCCGAGTATACTTCGCCCCCCCAATCATTCCTACGTGTAAAGATAGTCACAACACCGGACCCAAACTTCAGTTTATGTGGATAGTAAAATTGCTAAGTACGAGTATTTTTCCAGCACCAATACTCAGGTAGTCCATTTGATGCATCAAGGATATCGGGTATAGTAAGGATACGCATAGATGAGAGCACCCTCGATCCAATACCTTATTTGTTCCTCCACCACAGCCCCAACGAATGGTAACGATATTGGGTGGGCTCTAACGTTGTTGAAATCGCCAACAAACGCAACTGGTGTAAATGCTTTATGTAAAAGGGACTTCTCCACTATTCGCACTACTTCGTGCGGAGAGTTCTCTGTGAATTTCCTTTCCAAGTAAGCGTGCTGCGCCCTGTAGAGGGCTCTCTGAGATGTTTTATGTACGAAGGAGACTTGTTACCCAGCAAATTTTGGCCATCCCATGTCCTCTTCTGCCCAACTTCGTGAGGAAAGCCACCTTTGTTTTCTTCCATGTGGTTGGACTGTGATTGTTACTGTGCGAAGATCTAATGTGACTCAGTTGTCGTTATTTTCTGCTAACTTCTTAGCATATCTAGCTGCTGTCTATTATGGCGATAGAAGATCGATCGTTAGGTTGAACTAGTTCAAAACGCTTATCGGTTAAGCGTCAATTTTTTCCAATTTAAATAGCATCTAACAAATCAAAATGCAGCAAACTTCGCGCCCGGATCCGAAAGTTCTTACTTGGCCACATTTCATAGTGATTCTAATCGGTCGTCGGAGCTTGTCTTAAAGGTATTACCTCTACATACCAAGCTGCTAAATAGGCAGTAGAAGGGGCAATTACTTGGCCACATTGCTAGTTCTAATTGGAATCGAAATTATCTATGAGGTTAAGTACCAGTCAAGAGAATGACGAAGTGGTTTTGATTGATGTTTGGTATTCGATCCCTAAGGATCTTGCAAACCAAATTTTTACAAAAGTACGCTGAACGTACTTCAACTAATTTTTACTCTATTCCTGTCACAAATACACACTTAAATTAAAAAAAAAAAATATTTAAAAAAGAAAATCACACTTGCACTTCCTTCCGGTTTCCTAAACCGAACGTGCAACACATACTTGCCCAACATCTGTGCCCCTGAGCACATCCGAACTCGCTAACACGCTCGTATCTCAATAAACACACATACAAATGTGTGACCCCTCCTAAAATATTCGAAACATAAACGCGACAAGCGATCTATGATTTCCTTTGCCATTGAACGGGCGTCAGTTCATGTGATCGCTTGGCGTGGCAGTTGGTGCTACACAAACCTACCTACACTCCTGCCATCAACCTACAATCAACAATCTGGAGCAGACGTGAGGCCTGCATGCCACCAGAGTAAAGGCAACAATCGTGAACTGCGACGCGACGCAACAACGACATCTTCAGAGTCATCTGCCCCTTTCGATTTCGATTATACATTGAGCGCGTCTCAAGCCCAGTCGCGGTGAACACATGCTTCCTGTGCGTTATTTAGGCACAGTGCCGGACATAAGTATTGGCACAGTCGTTTTCTACAATTTTCACAAATTTGGCCTTAATAAAATTATTTTATACAAAGACTATATAAAAGTATTTGTCAATGTCAAATATAAGAACTATAAATTTTGTTTTAAAATTGTACGCAAAATTCGCAAAACTTTTAATATTTTTCACAAAATTTTTTATAGTATGCAGTTTTGCAGGCCGTTAAATTTTAGTATAATAAGCTGTTAATCTTAAGTTTGGGACACATTTTTCTAATTTTTGGCAATTTTTTTTTCCGACAAACTAAAGTGTTTTCTTTCATATAAAAAAAATTGCATTCAAAAACTTGTAAGGAAGAAAATACATAAGTCCCCAAAAAAAAAAAAAAAAAAAAATCAGCAAAAAGTGTCACGAACTTAAGCTTAACACCTTACTAAAATTTAATGGCCTACAAAACTGCATACACCAAAAAATTCTGTGAAAAAATTAAAAAAGTTTAATAAATTTCTTGGAATTTTCGCGAGCTTTGCGTACAATTTTAAAACAAACTTTATAGCTATGTTAGACAGGGCAACGTCGAAATAACAGCCCTTGGTTCGATATAAAAACCCGAGTCATTCCGGTACGATAGAACCGGCTGTTGCGGGTTCTTGTATTTGACATTGACACATACTTTTACATAGCATTTGTTAAAATAATTTTATAAAGGCCAAAATTGGTGAAAATCTCAGAAAACGACTGCGCCAATACTTATGTCCGGCACTGTATGTATATATTTGGGTGTTTGTTTGTGTAACGAGCGGGCGTATCTGAGCACGTGTCAATTGCATTCGGAAAATGTGCCATTTACATTGGTGCCACAAAAGTGAAAAAAATCTAAATAAAAAAAAATAAAAAGCGCTGGAGAAGTAAAAGGAAACTGAGAAATCAAACGTTTGTAATGAAAACCCAAACCAAAAAAAAAATTTAAAAAAAAGGAAATTGGAAAAAATCAAGCAACTGAAAAAACCAAGATGTTAAAAATAGTTTAAATGACTTTGGCATGTGGCAGCAACTGCAGAAATAGCAACAACTGCACCCAGAAGAGCCGCCAATGGCACAATAACAATCAGGCAGTGCCGGCGGCGACTGGTGCTCAGCAGTTCAGCGCCCAACAGACAGACGAAGAGACATGGCGTGGCACCATTGTTAGTGGCAGCATACTCTGCGTGTGCGACGGCTGCACAACGCAGCGTGGAACGGATGGAATTAAAGGCGGCAGTGAGTAAATATGTTTTTCCATTAATAATTTTTTTTTTTTGTAATTTTCTTGCCACTTTGAACTTAAAACCACTCAACTCGATTTTGTCTCTCAGTGATTTGCAAGTAAGTCTGTAGATAGCATATGTTGCATGCAACTCAAGCGAATGGATTTGCATGGATTTAAGTCAAACACAGCCATACACATGAATGAGATTTACTTACAGCTTGGCGCATGTACGCACTCGCGTTCAATACATCATTGACAATGTGCTAACTCGCGAAGCAAATGTCTTTTGGCAAAAAGAAGTAATGGCTGATAATGATAATCTTTTTTTATTTCTTACCCAGCAGACGCAGATTTTAGGTAGAGTGACAGTCACCGTTTCTATGAGAAGCTCACTTGTACAATAAACAGGCCCATTCTGAACCCCCATGAATTACGGTAGAGCCTTTAATTACGATATGCTTCGCATAAGAATTACTTTGGATAAGTTCCCTTGAGAACCGTACCGCTGTTGAACTCAAAGCACACATTGAGTTCCCTAACTGTAATAACACTGACTAACATCCGGTCCACTGCATCATTCTTATGACTCGGTTAGAACTTGCAGGAAATGCTCATCCAACCTACCTGCCAAAGTAAAGACTTCGTCACAATAAAATTTCGCATGAACTGGCGTCCAACGCAATCTTTTGCATGACAAGGACAGCCGTACAAAAATAATGCAAGATGTTGCATTTTTTAGTTCCGCAAACCAACAAAGCAAATGTCAAATTCTTCTTCTTATGCAGCAAAAGTCAAAAGTTGGCAACTTTTGTATGTCAGATGGCGCTGGGGTTGCTCGATCTGCCGTTCCCCATGCAAATACATACAATCTACTTATCTGTCAAAGCGTACTGCTGCAGCATGAGTTTTATCTGAGGAAGCCATAAGGTGTTATGGATTTTAGGAGCACTAGATTACTAGCTCCATACTCTAATATCTACGCTTTGACGCACATTTGTTAGAGAAGCTTATAGGTCTCATATCCAAGTACAAGTCTAAAATCTTTTGGTAGAACCTTTTTTAGAGATTCCACACATCATCCTGGAATTCAATAACAACCCGCCATACTACCCTTAGTAGGTTCGACGAGTTTCTATTTAGTAGACCTATCATTCGCAGCCATTTAACCTACATTTGGCTATGTCGAAAGCCCTAGGTTCGATTCCCGGTATCAAAAAACATTAGAAAAGGGTTTATTTGGATTTTCCACACGACACTGGTGACATGTAAAGCTTCTCATTAATCATGAATAGTTCTCCTTCTCTCTCTCTTTATTTTCTTTCTCTATATTCATCTCTTTCTTTTTCCTTATCCTATAGGTATATCATATTCATTTTCATTCTCTTTTTTTCCTGCTGTTCGTTTGTTGTTGTTATTTGTAGCGACGAAAACACTCCCCGAAGGTTTTGGGGAGTGTTGTCGAAAGCGATAGTCGTTCGACGGACATGAATCTGGGACCCTTCGTACTCCCTTGCGGTACATGCCCGACGGTCGCGATAGCGATTTTGCATGACCGGTGGAACCTTCGAGTTCATCTCACCCCCTCCTTCTCTGAGGAGAAGATGGGTAATAAGAGGCATTATATCCGTAGATCAACTTTCGAGTTGCACATCATTACCTTTGTGCATTTTATTCTCCTCTTTCGACATGTATGCCAAATCGGGCACTTGCAGTTCCTTCTTCTGTTTTTTTAGTTCATCCTCCAGAGTCTTCTTATAGTTTTTTTCTCGTTCGTCTTGCATTACCCATTTCTCTCCTTATTATTATTATTATTATTATTATTATTATTATTGTAGCAGTACTTCACTTCACATTCTTGTAATGGGATAGTCCTTTGCCAGATAAAAGTCCGGTACCCTCCGGTACTAGCAACTTGTGGCACTGCCCCGAAACCGGAGTCGCCTTCTCCTGTTGCTTTATTTCATCTCATTAATATCGCTCACCTTTTAAATATATTTTTTATTCCTCCTCGCCGTTTTCTTTTTAAATTTAACTTCATCCTGACACACCGGCCGATTGCCTTACATGCAGCCAGCAACGTTTCTTCTCTTTTCCCAAACCAGATAGCAAGCTATTCCTCAACAACCCATTGCCTTTCACTGCTATGAAAGCCGTATTTGAAGTGGGCATTGGCGTTGGAGTCGTGAACCACGGGTAACTTTTCCGAAAGATAGAGCAGTTGTATGTTTTTGCTCCGTAGATAGGTTCAATGCCTACCGGGAACAGCAGCAGTTCAGTGCAAATAATTGCTTCAGTTATGACAAGTTTTGGACGGAACGCGATGGACTAGTGAACATAAAGCTTCTCTGTTGTTGTTGTTGTTGTGGTAACGACAAAAAACACTCCCCGAAGGTTTTGGGAAGTGTTGTCGAATTAACAGTCCTTGGCCGGATTTCAACCCGGTACGCTCCGGTTCTTCCTTGCGGTACTGCGCGACTGTCTTGGTACCGATTTATGACCAGTGAAACCTTCTAGGTCATGTCACCCCTCCTTCCGTGAAGAAGGATAAGATGGGTAATAAGAGGCATCATATCCGTATAGCAATCATCGAGTTGCACGTCATTACCTTTGTGCATATTAGTCGCCTCTTACGACCGGTATGCCTACCTCGGGCATATTCTAAACCTCTAACCCGCAGGGTCAATAAAGCTTCCCTCTTTCTAATCGTAACTGGAAAGGGGAGAGAAGGTTCCCGTATTGTTCAAGAGCTTATAATCGAACCAATCCCTCAAAAGCCTTTCCTAACCAATTTTCTGCGTTTGAAACCCCTCGCTTTGCTTTTCCTGTTGGATACTTGGAAAGCATTAATGGAAAAACATCTAAGGTATTCTTCATCCCTCTTTTTATAAAAAATGTACCGCTTCGTTCATCTATGCTTGATAGTAAATACAATTAACTAAACCTAATTTCGTGGTCAAATAGGATATAAACAAGCCTTTGTTGTTTAATCAGACGTAAAAAAACAAATTTGTAAAGAAAGAAATGAATATAAAGAGTAAGAAAGAACTAGCGAAATTCAATGTTAAGTGCAAGGTGCCACTGCAGTGCAATGCTAAGCGACTTGAATGGCTAGCAAATGTGGCCCCATACACGTGCCTGCTACCTCAGAGCAGCAGCCACAAAAAAAAGAAACCTCATCCATTCATAGACTCGGCACATTTTCAAGTGCTTCAACGCTTTAACGTCTAGCAGTGGAGACTGTTTGGAGGCAATTCACGTTTTTTTGTCATGCAAAATTCGCCATAGAAATTAGGAATGTCACCGAGAGATAGAGACGGTTGCTGCCGCCACGAGATATCTCTCGTGCACCCAAGGCACATTAGCAAGCAAGGCGCGGATGCAAATGTTGTCGTTGCAATTGTATGCAAGATGCAAATTTTATTTTTATTTTTGTCATCTGTCATTTGTTATTATTATTTTAATTTGTATTCCTTTTTTTTAATTTCCATTAAATTAAATTTCCTTGCCATTGAAGTGTGTGTTTTAATTTGCGAATCGTTGTCAAAGCACATCTTTTGAAATTTTTAATTTCTTATAGCTTTCATGTGCAAGATGCAAATCACAATAGCAACAACATAAAGAAAAGAAGTCCAAGTGCGGGTTGACGCAAATGCTATATACGCAGCTGTGAGTCTCAGGAAAAATAGTATCTAGTAAGTCAAATTCGTCGCCTCCCACCTTGCTACCTTTGTTTTTTTCTTCAAGAGAGGCAGTGTCGCTTTCCTCTTCAACACGCACTCTTCTCGTTTTACTCGATGTGAACATAACCCTATGGGCAACGTAATATTTTTTCGTTGCAATGCTTTACTCTTTATCTACCGAGTGTTATTTGAAGGTCGGCTGTCTCCAATTATCTAAGTAATCGGGGACTGTACGGAGTTCTCCCGGAGTCCACTTCTGAGGCAACGGAAGTATGTCTTCCGTTCATCGAAATGTGTAAATCTGGTCTCGTCCATTATTTCTCGAGAATGGATAATCGGACCGTCATTCCTTCTAATGAAAGTACTAGGAACGTGGAATTACAGTTTGAAAGGTGATTTGTGTAGAGGTGAGGCACACCGCTGGGCATACATTTCAAATGTCGGGATTTAATCTGGAGAAATGGCAGCTAAAATATTCCAACATTTAGAGTGTAGGTGAGCCAGAGTTATTCGATTATTCTAACTAAGATAGTATTATTCTCAAGCTGCAAGTAGTGCTTGTGTTTGTTTAAAGGCGTTCACCTAGCGGCATTTGGCAAAAGGAGCTTACGGACTCTGTTTGAGTGTTGTTGATACATGCCCGTGCTCCTATACGATACTGGATCTGATCCCAGTACTCACGGAAATGTCTCCGGTCGAGGTGGATAAGCTTGAATAAATTATCTGCTAGAACAGAACGTCCTGATGAAAGTCATAAGAAGTATGTGTCAGATAAAGTTGGTGCCCATTTTGGCGACGCGTAGCCCAGGGCCGGCCGATTTCATTTTACTTATATATATTCCTTATACAGCTGTCGTATCAGCGGCTAAGTTGAGCATGCTATAAAAGTAACAACCACCATTTTGGGATGCCTAGTATCAAATTTAACTCCGCGCTCTTCTTTGCGAAGATTTCGTTGGTAACAATGCTCGAGGTGAAAAACCCAGATAAGATCGGGAGATAATCGTTGATTTCGAAGCAAAGCGTGCAGTTGCCTGCTTAGGAAACTAAGGAACCTAGTGGAATCTAATGGTAAAGGAAGTTTTTTTATTCCTCCTAGATCGTGATTTCTTATTCCTAAACTCCACGGACACGTTGTTGACTGCGGTGACAGGTCCCGAGCCTTGTTAAACCGTTAGTTCTCTAAGTGACCTAAGCGGATGGTGGCCTAGTCGAAAGGGAGTAGAACGGTCTCTAAAGCCTACTAGGGAGATGGGCGATATCGGGCAATAAGGCAATCCTTATTTAGCTAGACTCCCATGCTTAACTAGCAGTAGCAACATTGCTGGCTCCAAATTTTGGGATGGATATAACTGTTAGGGGGTTAGCTCTCTTATTATGGAGGCACTGAGGACTGCGACCGATATGGTTGTGACGGCAGTCTGATGGCTCCTCGTTTCGTTCCGTCAGACGATGGATGCAGAGCTAATAACTTATGAATAATATCCGTGGGAAGCAGCTCGTAGGTCCCTTTGGACCCGACGCAATCTTGTCGCCAAAGGCGTACATTGATTTCACATATTATGTCAGTCTTTGCCTTTACAAGGTAATCAGCTAGCCATACAAAAGCACATCCTCCGTTAAGAAATTATGTATTTTAGGAGCGTACGATTCCAAAATCAAAAAAAAATTTTCTGAACATCCCGGGACTTTGCTGTGTTTTATTGGAAACGCTCTTTATTCGCTCTTGATGGTCAACAGTCCTGATTAATTTCCCCAGAAACCCCTTAAACCAATTACGTTCGAGTGGACTTATCGAGACTTTGCTTTCTCGCTTTGGTTCCTCTCCATCAGACTGTTTTGTGGCTACCCAAAGCATAATTGGACAAAGCCGTCCGCAAGTTGCGACCAGCTTGAGCCATAAAAGAATTGCTCTGGCCTCTTCTATTTGCATCGCATTCTTCACAGAGTCCCAACGAACTCAATCCATATATTATTTGGCGAATCCGAGAACAGCGATCAAACAAGTTTCTAGCTCAAAAAATTGGTGGTAACATGACGCTTTAAAAAATATTTACTACATTGTCTTTTAATATATGGGTTTATCCATTTCGAGTCTGCCAAGCACAACTGAGTATAAAAGTAGTATTGCAATTGCAGTTTATCGCCGAATATATTAGTTTTGTTATTGCAGTTGATGTTGTTACTTTTTTCTTTTTAATCCATAAATTTTTCTTTTGATAGCATCTTCTCCTTTAGAGACTATCCGGTGCCATTTGTGGCAGCTGTAACGGTGCAGTGATTTGTTGCTCCATCAAATTTCATGAGATCCTTAATCGGTATTGCATGTGAATGCGTGTTGGACATTGAATGTCAATTGATTGCTTGTCTTGTAGCTTCGATCGGACTGAGTGATGGCTAAGCCCCACCAGGTACCCACTTGTCATGTACATCCATATGCATGAGTGAATGCTTTGGAATGGGTATTGAATATAGATGTGATGAGATAATAATACGGGTTGTTTTTAGTTGAAGAAGTGAGAGGGACTAACAAAAGTTCACAAAGAAATAAAGTGAGTTTGAACCAAACCTGTTAAATTTGGTTAGTAGTTAGTAATCAATTAATTAGACGGCTGTTTTCTTTGGTAATGATTATTTTAGTAGTTTTTCAAGAAAAGGCAATTATTAATTTATTACGATTCGAAAAAATCAAAAATAATTTTAAAAAAAGTTGTTTTGATTATTTTTGATTTTTTTTTTATTTAGAATTTTTTTTATTTATTATTTTTGATGATTTTTTTCAGTATTGTTTTTGAAAATGAAAAAAAAATTTAAAAACAATGTTAAATAAACAAAAGTAATCAAAACAACTTTTTTTATCATTTTTGATTTTTTTTAGTAAGCGTAAAAAACCTTTTTTTTTTTGATAATTTTTTTATTAATTGGAAATTAATCATTAAAAATTTAAAGTAATGGTAATCAAACTCTAAATGGATTCTCAATAAAATAATGAATCAAACGGGTAATTATTACGATTAATAATCATTATTTAACAGGTCTGGTTTGGAAATTTTTAAGGAATCAACAGATTATAATCTTGGTGGATTTCTGGCCAGGGGTAGTGTCCTAGCCTATCACGCCGAAGATCCCAAGTTCAAGTGCGGGGACAGGTAAGACCAACATAATTTGTGTAAAAGTGTTTTCAAAACGGGGTCGCCCTTTGGCCGCAATATTAAGGTATTACTGATATCATAAAAACTTCTCAGCCTTTTAAGTCACTCCAAAATGTACTGAAAATGGATTTGAACACACCATAAATTGGAAGAAAAGCTTGACCAATCTCCTGGAGGTATATTGCGCCAGTTACTACCGCTAGTAATGCTATGTCTAACCAGTACATTTGCCTGGAACTGTTGAGCAAGCGCATTTCATTGGTGGGCATGGCAATTAAAAACTCTCTTCGATCGAATTATAAACCCTGTGGGAAATTCAGTAACTAGCGAAAATAATTTCTGGTTCAGAACTAGGGCAAAAGGGGCTAGTGAGATAGTAACTAGATTTTCGCTAGTTCGAAACCGGCAGTTTTGTAATCATTAAAATTTAATCTAATTTAGATTCGTATTTGGAAAAATGTTTTGTTCTTGTAACGTTCTTTAAAGAAAGGTTAAAATTTTAAATAATAAATAAAAAATGTATCAGTTGGTAGGATTCGAACCGACGCGTACCCCATTAGAGTTGAGTGCTCTACCCACTCAGCTACGGCGCACGTATCAATAGTGTGAGAAAAGGTGACATATGTATAATGTAGGCTTAAATTATTAGCCGTGCATAAACTAACCGCAATGGTGTGGCAGTAGTGTTGCTGGACTATCACACCGAAGGCCCAAGGTTCGAGTCCTGGGAAAGGTAACATCAAAAGTGGTTTGAAAAAGTTTTTCCAAACGGGGTCGCGACCGTAGGCAGTCATTTGGAAAAGTCTTCGAGTGTAGTTCTGCCATGGAAGGCTTAACAAAATATTTTCTTTTAATTCTAAATTAACTACGAGTATATCCAAACTGCAGAATTTGGAAATAGTTCAGAAATAGAGCAATATTAGCAATAAACGAACTACATCCCAACTGTCGAATTTTTAACTAGCTCGGAACTGTCGGAAAGGTAAAATAGTTATTCCCTCAGTAAACTGACCTCTCTTGGAGGTCGTTTAAGGAATCATTCCCTGCTGCAGGCTAAAGATTTTCTCCACAGGGAATGATTCCTTAAACGACCTCCAAGAGAGGTCAGTTTACTGAGGGAATAACTATTTTACAACCGGTGTCATGAGTCCCATAGAGAGACTAGCATCTTTCACTATATGTCTTAGTATTTCATGTAATATTCAATTCAATTCAATACGAACCTCAAGCTAAACACTGTTGAGCTGAGTGGTTTAATTTCCGCTTGACTGATGGCATCGAAGAACAACCTCATCTTAGAAGACGCTGCTGTGATCAGAAAGCGTGAGTTTGTGGGAGGTTATAGTAGGGATCTTAAATGACTGAGACTGTTATGCATCTTCATACAAAAAACGTTTGATATTGTGCACCCAACTAACTGAACTTTTGTTAATCCTGAGTAGCTAGAATTTCTAGAAAACATGCGGTAGGTATTTTATTCTGACTTGAATGTATTTTTAAATGATGTGCTTGTGAATTATTGCATTGCAAATAGTGTAAATATTTTATTGGCATGTTGTACGTGTTTACTGTGACTGTCGAACATACATATGCACACACATATATGCATTCATACACCGCAATCAAACCAACTAGTTGTAAACTACTACAATCCACAACTAGTCAGTCAACTGCCTTTGCTCATATAAGCAGGAATTTGTAACATATCGATGGCCTACGGGATGTTGTTAGATTGGTTCAAAGTAGACCAAAAAATGATAGTTTAACTTTTGTGATATGTGTTAATTGAAAATGATTTCAATGCCTCCTGGTATGGGGGATTAGTGCTCGCCCTACGTTTCGAGCTCTAGTGCTGGAAACATTAAATTTAAAGAATAAATTCTACTGAGATTTCTCTACTCGCTCAGGATGAAAATTAAAATATCCGGGCAAGTAGTTAATACCCCACTGCAAAAGCCAAGTTGTATATCTTTTCTGATAATCATACCTTCCATGAACATGAAATGTTTGTACGTATGAGAAGAAAAAGAAATAGTCCCATCAAAAAGTATACTGAAATGATCAGGAGCATGAGCTGAGTCGATGTAGCCATGTCCGTCTCTCGATACGTCTATCTGTCTGTCCGTCTGTCTATTTAAACGCAAATACGAACTGAAAGTATTAAAATAGACCTGCGTAAATTGGGATGACATAATAGATCACTACTAGGTATATAATGTTCGGTTCCAGCCGAACTTAGACTTCCTTACTTGTCAATATTCAGGTCGCCCAAAAGTAGCAGTAAAGCCATGAGGTCCATTGAATGAGAGGAGAATGAGCTAATATATTACTCTTCAGATGAAACAAAGAAAACGAAAGTGGGCCTGTAGGCTAACAAGGTTGTGGTCACCGTTTTTTGGAATACACGAGGTCAGTTTAGATATTGTAAAACAATTGACGGTTTATGTTACTCAGAGATTTTGGACAAATTCGAAATAGAAACGACAGTATTTGGCGAGGAAAAAATGCTGTTCTATCATGATAATTCACGATTCCGTCGTGTAAACTCGCCAACACAAAATTCATAAATTGGGCAAACGAACTGCTGCCTCACCCAGCATTGTCTCTAGATTTGGCCCCCTCCTATTATTTCCTGTTACTAGAACTTAAGCAATGACTGCGCGGAAAGGTATCAAGGCTCAAATGAAGGGGTCGTAGCTGGAACAATTATTTAGAACAAATTCAAAATTGAATGAAAAGATTATGTTGAAAATCTAATTCTTTTTTGCTGAAAACATTATGTTTTATTTAAAATGTCACCGAATTTTTAAACTGTGGAGCTTCAATCTCGGACCGATTTGGATCACTCCATTGAGGGGAAAAAGGACACTCTTCGTGTAGATTCCACTTACAGGTACTCATATCATGTATTCCACTGGAAACTTTCCAAACGTCTCATGGAGGTTTTCATGCTGGCTAAACACCAAAAAAAGGAGTCGTAATTCATTTTTACGAATGCATGATCACATCAGGTTGTTGAATGGTAGCTTCCTGAAATTATATTTTGCATGCATACTCTCCAATTTTCTTACAGCAAAATAAAAAGATTCTTTAAATAAAACACACCATTTTTTGTTTGCTTTTAAAATAAATTTTATTACACTTTATGCTTTCGACCTTTTACCCACTCTTAATACTATATACAACTTTTCCTCACACAATTACATACATTTATGATAATTAAACATGTAGTTATTTCACTGAATAACGGTTTAATTATCTTATAAAATTAGTGCTGGAAAAATATAGTTATTATATCGATGTTTCTGCAAACACTGGTATAAATAGTGCCACAATTTGTTTCCGACGAAAAAAGCAAAGAGAAGGGCAGATGTACAAAGACCTACATATGTATGTATGTAATTGTGAACTTGGGCATTTAATCCCGATGTACCGTGATTCTGGGCAATCTCCAAAAATTGTTTATGCTTCTTTTCAAATATTGATCACCATTTTTTTGGTGCGACAAATTTGTATAGAAGACTTTTAGTAAGTAATTTATTTACTACTAGTAAACCCGCCCCCGCTTCGCTGCGTCTTAGAACTTATAATAGACTGAGTCCAATTTTTATCTTTATATCTCCCACACATACCAGATAAGAAATGGGACTTAAATACATCGCATATTGAAACTTATTATCACCTTTCGTTTGATACACATATTGTACAAAACACATTTTGGGTCACCTTGGTCCACATATTGGTCGATATCCGAAACTGGTAGAGATATTGGAACACATGATATCTTAAAGTTTAAGTTGAACGTCAAGTAATATAACGGTAAAAGCTCCATTCAATTTCATTTTCAGTTTTTGAGTGATGCGCGACCAAACATACAGACAGACAGACAGACAAATTCGAAAAATTGTTGATTTGGCTTTTACTGGCTCGACAATGATCCCTCCTATCGATTTTTCTTAAATATCTGCAGTGTACATCGACCTGTTACAATTTTATTATATGTCGAGATTTTATTATATGTCGAAAATTGCATAATTCAGTTTTTTTTTTTTTCAATCACCTAATTCTATCACAACAGGCGAAAGCATCATTACGGTTTCTAGCCATACAATTTGTCTGCGCATATGAGGTGTAAGGGAAAATCAAAACAAATCTTAGTTCAGAAAACGACATTGCGTGAAATATGATGTGGTGACGCAGGTTTGAAGAATTACACAATACCTACTGAATCTCATAAAAATATCTTTTCACAACCCAGAATACCGAACTTTTAAAACGCCTTCGGGACTTAATGCCCTAATAGGTACAGGTAATATCGTTCTGTACTTTCACGTGTTTTTGAGGAAAAGTAATTAAAATTAAGCTATTAAAATCAATTTAATTTTTATTTTATCGGATATGTTATTTTTATACTTGGTTTCTTTTTGTCACACATAAAGTAATACAAACATTTAAAAACTAATATATACATACATTAAGTTGAATTTATACAATATAAAATTGCCATACATACAAAGATTTATATAATTTTATATTTTATGGTAAGCAATAATTTTTTTTTATATTTAGTAAGTGATTAAAGTTGTCCTAAATATCGATTTACATATACATAAGTTAATAGTGTTAAGCAAATTTACAACATTTTATTTTACTTTTATAGCCTTCGAAGATAAATAAAGAGATTTCAGATAATTTTTAATATATTTTCTTTGTTTTTTTTTTTGAGTAGGTAGGTATTTAATTTTATTTTCATTCTTATTTTCCATTTATTGACTCATAACATTTTATTAGTTGCTGTTTTTTTTTCGTTTTTCTGTATTAATATAATTTAGAAGAACATAATTAAGTTTTTTTGTAATTAAATAAAAACAAAATTTACAACAAGTCAACAACAATGTAAATACATACTTATATGCTTATTTATTTATGTATTTACTAGCGTTTTACTTCGCTTCTATGAGTATTTTTATTAGTTAACGAGTACATAGTTCCGTTATAGAGGCATTTTACATTTTATGTTGCTATATTGTTTTTAATACATGCTTCTTATATAAAAATATGGATCTAATACCCACAAATATACCCTGCAGGAATAATGGGTCATTCGGTTTCCACTCAATCGTCGCTAAACCTTATTGCGATAGTTTTCGGACTAATATATTTTTCATTATTATTATTATATCGAGAGCCTTCAAAAATCCTTTTATTTGGAATTAATACGAAAATTTTAAAAACACTGTGTCGATCTAATAGTGGATTCTAAAAAATAAAATCTTTTCTTTTTCGAAAATTGGAGTTATATTTAAAAAGTAACCGAATCTTCAAACAGTCCTCATATTGTATAATTCCCTTTTGTATAATTTTAATGACACTACTTAAGCCACAAAATTATATAAATTTCTAATTTCTGCTCAACAAAAGTCGATTTCCGTACATTACAAAATCGACAAAATATTGGATTTTTTATAAAAAAAAATCATATTACGAAGCTTTGATACATACATTTACAATTTTTTTGAATGTTTCCAGTAATGCCTCAAAAACGTATGGTCCCATACGCACATACACCTCAATAACTTTCGCTACATTCATCAGGGCAAAACATCATTTGGATTATTAATTATGAAAGTGATGGGTCACAAGTGTTGTATTGCTTGGTAAACAGTCTCGCCCGGCTGGAGAATACTTCTAAATTAATCTATACACAACCGACAATTCTGTTGGGAGCCGTGCAAGTTCCAGTATGAAAAACATACATTTGCTCTCTTTATCATATCTACGGCGGAGTGAGAGACCGCTTGATTCCAAAATAATTTAAAAGAAAAACTTTTATTATAATTTCTTTGTCTCTGTCTCAGATTTTTTTTAAAATGACGCTTTATTTCAGAATTTGTTGAAAGAATTTTCTATCTCAGTATGAGTTTCAAATTGATCGCTATTAGCGAAAATTCAATATAAGATGTAGTTGAATTCTGAATTCTTGGCGTCAACCAAGTTCTGAAATAAATATTTTTAAATAGAGTGATATTGTATACTGCTGTCGATGTAGTCTGTAAAGGGACGTACTAGACTATTATATAATGCCAGGATAGAAAAACCTAACATCTACATTTTCCCTTACAGAAAACTTTTATATATTTTTCTAGGGCTGAATATGAACCCAGCTAGACAATAAATACAAACTTACTAAATATTTCGAAAACGGTGCCACCTAGTAACATTTTTTTTCATAGAACTCTTTACTTTTACAAGTCGAATATTCCTAAAAGCTGAGTGGAAGATCATTCTACCGAATTTGAAAGCATTACCAACCTGAACAGAGTATGTCTAAAGTTCCCCTGAAAGGCAATCGTTATTGAAAAGGCTCAACCTGGTCGGTGCCATTCTAAAATCTAGGGCAATAGCGCAGTTACCACCAATATCGACAGTTGCATCCACGTTCGTGCAGTCTGGCCAAAGGACCTAACTACGGTGGGGCTATAGAAAAGTTAATGCAGATGGGACAATTTCCACTTCCTAGCACATCGCCATTTTAATCGCAAAATGATTTGTATGCGGTAGAATTGCACCAGTTCAAAACAAGATATTTTTCCTACAGGGTATGCGTGTACGTACGTTTCTCCACACAAAACTACATGAAAGTTCTTGCGATTGCCGTCGTATTAACTCTTGTGTATTTAATTAAATTTTGTTTTATTGCGTGCCTACGCCTAAATAATTATAATTAGTAGGCATTTAATAAAGCAGCTAACTGTGTATGGAGTCATTAATGTTCACATAATCATGCCTCATTTTGTAGTTCATTATTGGTAATGCCGTGTTTTTTAGTTTTTCATTTTTTTATATTTAAATAGTTGTTACTTTCACTTCACTTTTTCTATTTGTTATTTTTTTTTTTCAATTTTTTTTAGAAATTAGTTTCGTCATTACTATTCAGAGACATAACAGTTATAAGTTTTATCGAATAAACATAACAATTATTCGATGAAGAAAAAAATTTATTTTTCAAATAAGAGTTACGCGTTAACGTTTATTTTATTTTTTGGGGATAAGAGTTATTTGCCAACGTGTGTTTTTTACGTTGCTGGATAACTGTTATGGATGAGAAATATTTTTTTTTAAATTTGGAACAAATTTTGTTATTTCCTTCATAACAGTTTCTGGATGATGAATATTAGATTTCACACACACTCCTCGTTGCACTTGCTGTTACCTTAGCCTTGAACGTGACGTCCCATAGCAGTAGGACGCTCATACATTTCTTGCTGCACCTGTTTCGTTGCTTGACACTGGAGGCATGCCGTCCACCTGCTGGTGGATATAATCATGTTTCGGGCACCGGGGAAGTCGATCATATGAGGAAGTCCCATCGTGGCAACTGAACTTTGCGAGTCTAGGGCCAAAAACACCTCTTTACCACCTATGGTGTTCACTTTAGTCGGATTAAAATTTGTATAGCCTTTAAGCATGGCACTGCCCCCTTTTCCAAAACTATATACAGCTTATGCTGTACTCAGGAAACCCAAGAATTTGCTGTAAAAATTGCAGGTTCCATGTCTATCCCTCTATCACTCAGCCATATCTACCACGTTGTGATAGATGCGTCAAAGTTTTAGTTGTTCGATTGCAATACAAAGACCTAACAGCCAAGATTAGTACCCGTCTCTGTACGACAAAATAAGTGTAGCCAAATGTGAATGAGCAATGGGAGCATATAGCGGCGGCTGGCGTGGTGTGGCGGTAGTGTTGCTGGTTTGAATTTTTTTTTTCAAGAACTAGGTCGCCCCCGGCAGTGGTTTGGCAAACTCTCCGAGTGTATTTCTGCCAATTTGTAGTAAAAATTAGAAGCAGCCACAAATTGATAGCGGAGCTCATGCGTAAAATCTTTACTTACTTTTTATTTAGTGAGAGCATATCTCGGAAGCACTCCGTAACACATGAGAAGACGTTACTGGATACTGGCGATTTCGAAGAAAAAACTGGCACGATGATGAAGAGTGCTGCGTTGCAACGCAAAGGGATGCTGACTACAGGGCATAGTATATGTCTACTAGTAGCGCAACTTACTCCGAATCTGCACACACACACAAACCACACAGGGTGCGTTGTATGCAATAATAAAAAAAACAAATTCAAATACTGCAATATTGAACATGAAGACTTGAAACTCCCAAATTATTGAATATAAAGCAGTTATAACACGGTATCAGTTACTATAGAATGTATATTTCAGTTTAAATTGAAGTTTTTAGTTGCAGTTTTTACTTTAAAACAACTCTGAACGCGATTTCCTTCATTACACTCTCTCGGAGTACATTCATCCACTGCCTTCCACTCCGATTCGCAAAAGAAGATGCCAAACTAGTACGGGTAAACAATGCTACAGGGCCACGCTAAGGGCGGATGCAACGAGGAGTGTGTGTGAGTACTACTATTTATCATCTCGAAACTATTATGAAGGAAATTTTTTTCAAATTAAATTTTTTTTTCGCCAACGAAAACAAACATTTGTCATCCATAACAGTTATAAAGCAACGTAAAAAATAAAAAGAACGAAAATCGACATTGATGATGGCACAACGCCGAAACCGGTTTGTCTCAAAACCAAATTTGACAAGGGATGACGGAAAATCGTTCCAATATACATTAAAAAATAAACGTTGACAAATAACTCTTATCTCCAAAATATAAAATAAACGTTGACAAATAACTCTTATAAAGCTACGTTTTGAATAAATTTATGAATTCGAGCAAGGTTTTTGATATAGAAATTTTAAATAACAGTTATTTTTTGTCTCTGTACCTATTTTCTCTACAAGAGTTAGTTTCGCAATCAGCCACACCCTACGGAGGCAAAATTATGCCAGTGACGTTATGATTCTAAAAATATTCTAAAATTTAGTTGAAGCAGCAGTGTCTTGTCGCTCTCAACCCTTTGAACCATTTTCCTCGATATAGACATTACCAGGTTGTAATGTTTTTAAGATACGCCTTTCGTGATGTTTTGCAGGTTTTTCTGCAAAGAGAAATGAAAAGAGAGTAGGTTAGTTAGAAGGCAAGTTTTTGCTGGTTTGCATATCAAACATTTTTAATATATATAGACCGTTACTGGAGCCCATTGCTCGGTTTTAGTTTTTAAACATTTCTTTTTTTAAATTGTGATAGTGGGCATTCATCAAGAAGACGTTAAAGCTTTATTATAATAACGAGATCGATCTTGAAGTACTACATATTTCTGCGGTAACCTTGGCCCAGCGATATTGCCTCACTGAAGCCACGCTTACCCTGTTAATGTTGTTGTTTTTTTAAAAGCAAAAAAACGTTTCGGAAGTTTTTGGGGAGCGTGGCTGAAGTGAAAGTTCTTTGCCGTTCTAGCACCGTTAGGTATTGCTATAATATGAATAATATTATAAGGCATCACACTCCGTCTTTCCATAAGAACCTTGGGAAAAGCTATGTATTGGGCATCACCTAGAAAAGATGATGACCTAGTTTGCTACCCTGCAAAAAACGGAAATACTCCGTTTCATACTCCATAGAATACTCCTATAGGAGTATCAGAGTACTCCAACACATATCATCATTCATATAAAAAAGGTGGTCCAATTTACATGACAATGTCCGGTGATTGGATCACCTAATCCATCTCGGAGTACTCCGTTTCTTTGCTTTTGAATACTCTATAGACCACCTACGTGAGAGTACTCTCAAAATACTCCCATGGGATTACTCTATAGAGTATTCAACAGCAAAGCGAGAGCGGGAGTAGGTGGTCCTCAGAAGAACACATACTCCCATTCTCGCTTTTGTCTAGAGTACTCTATAGAGTAATCTTTTGGCAGCATTTTCAAAGTACTCCAACGTAGGTGCTCTATAGACTATTCAGAAGCAAAGTAAATGGTACTCCGAATAGGATTAGGTGATCCAATCACCGGACATCGCTATGTAAATTGGACCACCTTTTTTATATGAATGAGGATAAGTGTTGGAGTACTCTGATGCTCCAACGTTTTTTACAGGGTAGTAGTCTGATGTTGATGTAGAACAAACTGTTACACAAGCTTTATTGAATCATAGTTACATATGGCGTTAAAACTGTAGAACATCTGTCAGGGATCTTGACAAGAAGCGCAGGCGATTCTAATAACATGCCGGCCTGTTGTCCTGCACAGGAGGTAAATAAATTCAATAATTGAGAGTTCGATATCGGCTAAACGAAGATCTGTACTTTTACATTCTAGGATGTTCTCTCAACGATAAGAAGACACTGATATTTATTCTGTTACTACTGTGATATTACAACAATTTTACGGGAATCGCTGAAGGACAAAAAAAGTGAAAAAATCAAAAGTTGTGTAATAGAGTCCACCCTGCTGGGCAGACTTTCTGAAAGAACATTTTTAAATCTTCGACTCTTTTTCGCTTAACTATATGCCTAAATTTACATACGATGTCAATAGTGGGACATCTGTCTAGTCTTGAATAAGCTATGGGATGCGCAAATTTTCTAAGTGAACTGTGGTGTTATTTAGCCAAGATTACAGGCTTTGAGGTTATGTTTTTCCTGGCCTAACGTTCTTCTTCGGGGGGCCAAGAACACTTTAAAAAATACAGTATGTCTATACAAAACCGTTTTATAGGCCAACCATTCTTATCCCGCCCTCTCTTACGTTGGTAATATGCATCACAAGATGCTCTCTTGTTCCATTTTTAAAAGAGCACTTATACCCTTTTATATAAAAACTATCTATATATATCGATAAGGTATTCAGTGTCAATTATGATGTGTTTCTGCCATACGAGACGTGTCGCCAGACATCAACAATTTAAGCGCGTCACACTCAAGTCGTAGCAAGTGGCTAGTCTGGAGCCGACTAAAAGTAGACTCTCACTCATAATGGTTTTTCATCTCAGTTTCTTTTGCTTGCTTTTACTCAACACTGGAGCCACATAAATTAAATACTACACTGCTAAAAATTTGAGCCTAAATTTTAAACCATTCGTCGGTTTAAGCAATTTTTGAAACTTTTTTGTAATAAATTCCAAACCTTTCAATTACCTACAGCAATTTTCAATTTATTGTGGCTTGGTTTAAAGTTGAACTGAAAAAAATTTCTGAAATATTTGAAGTTTCTTTTTATTTATTTCTAAGAGCTTTTTCAATTCATTGCATTTTTCTCTAAACAGTTCTGTGTGCGCCGTAGCTCAGTGGGTAGAGCAGACGAGTCTGATGCGTGGAGAGTCGGTTCGAATCCTACCAACTGATACAAATGTGTTTGATATTTTTTCAATTGTTCAACATTGCTGGTTTAAAATTAAAACTCTTTTATTTACGCTCATTTTCTCCCAAACTGGTATAATTTAAATTCTAAAACAAATTTGGTTTAGACATATATGTAGCCCAAAAAGTTTTAAATGTACGCTCAAATTTTTAGCGGTGTACGTTTTCACTTTGCAATAGCCAAGCCATTAAGGCTTACGTGAAGAACAAGCAGGTTCTTTACAACCAACATTGTTAAAAAGTTTCATAATTTATTTTCGGCATTCGTTTATAAATAAATTGACTAAGGAACCCCTCTGTTGAAACAGTGAAGTGTGAATATGAATAGCTTTTACGTGTGATTTATTGAATTGTTGATGCGCCAACATGTTAATAGGATTTTTAAATTCTTAAATAAAAACAAACAAAACAATCAAAAATGATAAAACCACTAAAGTTAAAAAAGAATGTATATAACACTTTTTATTAAGAGAATTTTACAATAAAAATACTATCAAGAACATTTTATAAGACGGCCTTTATATAAATGGAACAAACAGCAGCAGAAAAAAGGTTGGACTTGATTAGCCTATTTTAAAATGAAAATTAATAAAGATTCCTCAAGAAAGACGTTTTAGGAAGGGCAGCCAAGATATGGAGATCGTCCGTTCAGTAGACTATTTGCTTGACATAACCTAACCAAATCGAATCGACGAGTTATTTGCTTTCGTATTTCGTTTTAATCGGGTACTGAACATTGTTCGTAGCCACCAGCTCATCGGCAGTTACATAAGATGAATCTTCGGGTTTACAACTATGCTTTAAGTAGTCTCTAGCTCAAGAGAAATTTTCTTAAAACAACAATGAGAGCGACCTAATAAGTATAACGGTAGAAAAAAAAAGGATTTATATAACACAACACACCAGCATGAACATCTCTCACCCCTTTCAATCATATTCATTTACCGCCACGACTTTGTTTTTTATGTTCCTCATTGCAATATTTCCGCCTTCTGAGTTTAAATTGGTCTCACGCAAAATATTTGTTTGCCGATCACGTTCGATCCATTGTGACATGCAACAAAAATCAGTCAAAATATAATGCAGTCAATCCTTAGTTTGTTTACATTTTTTTGCCAGCAATAAGCTAAACATTTTTGGGATCATTTTGACAAGCCACACTGCTTGGTATTAAAATTCTGGGTTGCGTGTTTTTGCAATAAAATTGGTGCCAGCCATATGTCACTTCAATTTGACAATTGTGAGGCAACCAAAAGACTCGGTTGCAAAATGATAAATTTTTGTTGTAGTTAGAATTGCACATAAGATTAAAAATTTGAGTTAATTGCTTTTTCTCTCATTTCAAATTTTATTAAACTTTCAAAGAAGGGTCATACTTCCAAACCCACTTTCAGTAAGTCCCATGAAAAATAACATTTCGAATTAGCAACCAATCCAAACCTTCATTTTATAGACCTTCGGTATGAAGATCGGATATACTCGTATGACGAAGTAATGCGGGATAGGCTCAATATGCCCGTTGTTTTAAAAGATTAGCTTGGCACGTTGCCTAGGTGGGCACAATCTTGTGAAGTGGCTGTGCACCCCAGCAAAACGGAACTCATTTTTTGCACGAATATCCCTCCTTTTAGACTAAGGTTGGATACATCGGAGGTATCCTTGATAGAAAGTCTCTATTGAACACCTTATCTTGAAGATGGAGCTAACTGGCTTCATAAGATGGTGGTCGGGCCGATAATCTTTTTATATACTGGAATGCGCTGGACACGGTTAGACTGCTCTGGTGAATACCAGCGGCGCTCTTAAGACTGCACTTGACTTGAAGGCTATGCTACCCGGATTCGACTTTATTCCGGTTCGGACAGACCACTATGCGGCGGTGACCTCATCTCTCCTTCCGTTGGGGCTGTGAGGAATTCGGGTCTCCCCCGCCGCTTATAGTTTAGGCCAGCTGAGAAAGCGCTTGGCTGACGTTACCGCTTCCAGGGTAGCACGAGCGTTCTGATGGACAGTGATTCTAATGGAAAACACTTCCTGCTGCAATTGCATGGAAGATCACTAGGTGGAATCATCGCATATTAGCTTTCCAGCTTTCGGCAGAACTAGACGGAGGTACTTTGGGCTTGGATTTCTCGGTTCTCCGTGAGAGAGATGCCGCTGGAGTGACAGAGGTATAGCTAGCGTTGAGGTGGGAAGAGAACACCTGCTAACTTCGTTATTTGTAGGCGAATCTTTGTACCTCTTCTTCGCACTTAACAGAAGTTAATAAAATACCTACTAAAAGTCACTCAGAAGCCACTATTCTAGAAAAGTTAGATATCATAATCCCTGTCAAAGACAAGTATTATAATCGGCATCTGAATCGTCCTTAGAATGGTTGGCGTATGCTACTAGAACTTTGATTAGCCTGATGAATTGTAATTCAAGTTAATCGGCCGATTAATGGCACAGTTGATTGCCGCTTGATTAAGCAACTAAACAATTTGTTACACACTCTGCCTCTCACTTCTTAGCGTCTTCTGCTTTCCAAATTTAGGTTCGGATTTTCGTCGTACAAGACAAAATTAAAGTCAGCCAGCCCTTAACAAATCATATAACACCTCAAGACAATAGTTGTATTATAAAAGAAAGAGTGTCAGGCTCTGCACAGCAGGAGCTCTGTAGCTAATGTCATTCATAAGGTAAACACCAAAAACAATTAAACCCAACATACGATTTGAATTTGGTATTGTCTATAAGTATACGTATGTGTAAGCACATATATACAAGGTGGCGCAAAAGTAAGCTTCCGATGTTCAGCATATCGGTTGTGGCACGTGCAGTGTGTGCTGTTGCACCGTCTTGTTGGAACCACATGTTTTCCAATCCCAATTCATCAAGTTGCGGCAAAAAGAACTCGTTGATCATTGCTCTGTAGCGCTCACCATTCACAGTAACCGTTTGGCCCCGACCGATTATTGGTCAAATAAATAGTCAGCAATATTCCGCGTTCTGGAGCAGTGTAGCGTAACATTGTTTATTAACGTGTATTTCGCATGTGTTTACTACACAAATGTCAAAACAGAACTGACTTTAGGGGCCAATCGCAAAATTGATAGCATTTTCTGATAGGAGGATTACTTTTGCGCCACCTTGTATATAAAAATGTATAGGTAGATGAATTTTGAGTGCCTAAATCCTAATACATACTTTACTCTAAAACGCCCATAATACGCATACATACAAAAAAACATTTTGTGAACATGAAACAATAGGTTTCTCCTTGGATAAGCCAAAAGTTATGGTATGCAAGAATGTAGCCAAGAAAGAAGAGTCAAGCACTTCAAGTGTTCCTGATTGTCAAATTCAAGTGGCATGAAAATTACTCTTTAGACTAGCTGAGAGGTCATAATCGCAATAAAGAAAAAAACATTGCGAAGCTGGACCGAAGCAAACAACTAGCTAGGTTGCTATGTATGTCATATTCGAAAGTATTAGGGATGCATACTGGAAATAATCATAAAAGTGATGTAAAATTGTCGATAACACTATCGATACTTCCACCCTTGCCATTATTATTATCGATTTTGATACTAAATTTTTAATAAAACACTTGTTTCTGTGGTATAAATCGAAATATCAAGAAAATCATTGATTGGTCTCTTATATATTAGGGATGTTGCGAAAAGAGTTTACGGGAATGTGAGGAGGATGTAGAATAAAATAATACAAACGAAGTAATGTTGCTCCTTTTTCGGTGAATAATCATGGTATTATGACTTATCAAGCAAATTATCAAATAGATAAACTTGCCTCTTTAGAAACCGATTTTCTGGTCGTATGAAGCCGACTTAAAGGACTTATCTGTTAAATAATAGCAAAGATATTTGTTTATATATACTTATTTATATATATTATTCTATACCCATTCTTGACAGTTAAAACGGTAAAAATTTCCACTTCAAGTAATATGTTGAGATATCTTTTCCTATGGTGAGAATGTGAAATTATATTCACCTTATAACTGTCAAAAGTTTTCAATCCAAAATACTTTCCTACATTTGACACCTACTCGTTTCACTTGTCGCCATCCATTATACGCCAAATTCTGAACATTGGAAGCTCTGATGTTTCAGAATCGGAATCGAAGCTCTGAAGAATCCCACCTGGCAATATTAATCAACCACTTTGTGCTACAAAGATTAGAAAAGAGAGAATTGCATTGGAGCTTACCCGGTAATAGCACATGATGCGGCTGGAAATTCGTTTGTACACCCAATGCATCGGCGTTGCCAATGAAAAATGTTCCGCCATCCATACTCTGAACTTCCGCCAATTTTGCCATTAACTTTGTAGAGAGTTCTTCAACATCTAAAACGATAAGATTGTAGTGGGTAAGTTTTAAATTCAAAAAAGGTGGAGATAAAGAGAAAGGAAAAGGGGAAAACGCGAATGGGTACGGAAAACGAAAGAAGGAAGTGCCAAGGGAAGTGAAATTAAAAACCAAATGGAAATGGGAGCGGGTGTGGAAGAAGTTCTTAATTTCACTTTTTGAAATGAAATAAAAATGCGAATAGGGAGATATCTAAGGTCAAATTTTTCAATTTGAAGCTAATTAGCTCCGTCTCTGTATTTGCAGGAATAATCTTTTTGTAAAGATAATGAATTCAGCTGTCTGCCAAGTAGCACTCATCACCATACCTCCAAGATCTTAACATAAAGCAACTCTACAACCACGTCTACGGAAGTATCTCTAAAGTTCTCTTTTAGGATACCATTCTATCATCTTCCATGCACAAGTTCCGGCCATTCTGGAGGCTGCGAAACATGTTGAGGTTTAAAAATCTGTATCTTTAGTGATAGCTTGGCTGCAATCGAAGGACTCACAATGATGAATTTGGAATGTCAGTTACCAGGCAAGAAAAGAGTGCACTTCATCTAGGTCCCGGGTTACAGCGACTATCAGGGAAACTGCCTAGCAGACAAACTTCCTAGGCGAAGTACCACCAAGTACATTATTCCTGATAGGAATAATGAAACTACTATTCAAAGTATTTAGTATAAATATGCTAGAGATGGGACCTTCAAACGGTTTGTCGGAATCTACCCAGCTTTAGGAGAAATGAGAGTGGACGCCATACCAGAGATACATATACGCTCACGCCTTGACTCAAATCTTCTTCCTTGTGACGAATTAAACCAGCCAGCGGCAGCTTATGTGAAGCCTCTACTTGGCCTACCTACCTACCTACTAGACCTAAATGCCATAAAAATTAAATTACTTCAAGAAACTTGAAGAAGGTGGGAACACAAGCTCACTCTTCCCTAGCCACTTTTCAGGAGAAAGAGCTTGCCACGAGGACAGCTACCAACCTCCCTACTATTGGCTGCCTAGATTAGCCTTTGAACATTCCATATTATAAAAATGATTTTGGAATTGTTTTCTTGCATTAAAGAAAAGCCCTGAATAAAAAAACCCCTTAAATTTTTTTTTGGAAACATTCAAACTAGCTTACCCAATATCTTTATTTTATCACATACACGTTTCTGGCATAAAGGGGTATTATTGAGCACAGTACGAAGAGTAATGCTCAAATAACACCAAAAAGGGTTTAACAATTAACACATGTGTAAGTTATTTAAAGTATGTGTATATGTATTTGCGTATGCTTATTATACTGGGCCAAAAAATATTAAATTTTTCTTTTTGAAATCATTCTGATATTTATTATTTTTCAGAATGGCGAATCTGAATCTGCTATCAGAATTTAATAACGAAGAGAAGTTCGGCCTTAGTACCCAAAAAAAAACGCCAGAGGTTTGCTTTCGTTTATTGAGGTTAGGAAGGAACTACAACCCGTTAGCTAAATTTTGTAAATAACTACATTTATCGAGTTGCCAGATCCGCCTACTTGTTTTTTTGTTTGTTTTAAAACAGTAATATTAAGTTTTCGCAAAGTAATGATGATGAAAAAATGTTGTCAAGAACTAAAAAAAACAGCAATTTTGTATTTTTTAACTTTTGAAAAAAAACTTTATAACGAATTGTTTCGATGCCTTTTTTAAGACAGGCTTCGTCTCGGAATTTGTGTTTATTTTTTTTTTTTTGCATTGATTTAACCTTTTTGAGAAATTTCCAAAGTAAGAACGTGAAATCGTAAAACCATACAAATTTGGTTTGATTACTCTGAAATGGCCCACTTGATTCAGTTCTTTTTTGTGTAGAATCTTCGACGCCAGATAAAATTTTGTCTGCTTGCTTAGAAAATGTTTGCATTCGAAGCAACAAAAAAATTAACAAGCAGAAGCAATTATAAACGAGAAGTTCACATTCAATTTTCGACCAAAATTTCAAATTTCAACAAAAAACTTTATTTCGTTATTTTATTCATATGTCGCTTAGTGTTTACGAATAAAAAAATCGGTTAATATTAAGTCCTGAATTGCAGTAGTTTTTTCAGACATTCATAAAAAATATCCAATTTTTGTTGATTAGCATTTAGCGACTTATGAATAAAATAGAAGAACTATTTTTTTTTTTAATTTTAAAATTAAATATTATTTTATCGCTTATATTATCTGCTTGCTTATTTTTTGTTGCTTTAGGAAACTAGAAATAGTTTTATCAGTCATTGAAATGGCGGATAATAAAAGTCTAAATTAAATAAAATTTGCAAAAAAATACAATAAACAAATGTTCGGCCAACCTAATGTACGAGTATACATAATAACACTTCCAAAAATTTTGAACTTCATAAATATTTCCCCTTTTGCATACTTAATTTGCAACATGTGGCAGCGCAAAAAAACCAAAACAAGAACAAGAACCCGAAAATAAATAAAAGCAGAAAGGAAACCAGTGTACAAAACAATTTCGCTTGCCTTCCGAAACCCAAGAATTTTGAGAAGTATTGCTATATATCTATGAGTTATATCTGCCACATTTATATAGCTTACAGAACGTATGGTAATTCTCACGAAAAGCTAAAAATTGTTTATTTTTTGAACTAAACTAGGTACTTCGCTAAATATTTTTGTTCTGCCCGTTGAGCTTTTTTATGCTACTCAATATATTTCGTTAATGATCCTTTTTTTTTTAATAGTTTCTTCACACCGAAAGTGTAAACAATTCTTCAAAGAATCTAGTACATAAGAAAACAACAACAAAAAAGAAAAGAAATTAAATAAAATTTAGCTTTTCATGTAGTACTAATTTGTTTTTATTTTCTATTTTCCGTTTTGTTTACAATAAATTGTTTGGATATGCTGCAAATTACTAAGAATATTTTTTGTGAGGTGAAAATTGAAACGAAACAGTGGCCAAGTTATTGCAGAGCGAAATTGGCGGATGCGCTCAACGAACTTTAGGTGCTTTTAAGTGGTTTTTATTTGGCATATTGCCTAATCGAGTGAATATATCTACAGTATTCATTTACTTTAATTGATGCCAAAGAAAAAAATCTTAAAAATTTTTTAAACAATTAAATTAAAATTTGTGGAAAATTTTTCTAAGGTTTATTATCTGAAAAAAAATTATACTGCGTTGTAATCAATAGAAACTTTTCTTTAGACTGTTCACTTTAATAAAAATTTTTAAATAATTCCAACTCAGGATTAAAATATCTCCAATATAGGCTAAAAAAAAATAACAAATAGCAAAGTTGACCTAAGAACGACCTTGTGGCTAGAGGGTTAGAATATGCTCGAGGTAGGTATGCCTGTCGTAAGAGGCGACTAAAAGCCACATAGACCCCGGTTCTGAGGTCAACAAAATCGCTATCCCGGCAATTGTTTTGATGCCGCAAGGTGCTTGTACCGGAACGCCAAGACAATGCCCCGAAGTCTATAGAAATTTGTTTTTTGCTTGAGTTCCATTTTCATGGTTGATGTTCAGGCTTTAGGATCGATCTTAAGACTTTTAGCTCTCGAATCAAGTGCTTTAATTTATATTGTTCTTGATGCTAGATCAATGTTTGCGACTGCATGGTGACTCAGCTGCCCAGAATGTATTTAAAACGACACCCAATTTTTCCCCGTTGGCTGTCTGGAGCCTCGCCCGTAGCCGTTTTTCAACTCACAGAGAGCTGCCCTGAATTTTCTTCAATCACTTTCTAACATACTCTATCAATACTCCTGCGATTATGAGGCAGTCTATGCCCAATACCTTTAGCTCCTCTAGAAGCCGGTTTGTCACTGCAGCGCACTGTTTCTATGATTAAGTTATCAGACTTGGTTTTACGTACTGGTCGTATCACGATTTCTGTTTCTGTCCACAAATTAGCACCAGGACTTCGGCGTAGCTTCTGCTTAGGGTCGGCTTCACTAGAAATATTACGGATTTGCTACATTTATCCCCCTTTTTTTGTCTTCGGGTTTTGGGAAGGGGTGACTTCTTGGTTTTTTCGGGTCTATGTTTCGGTTTTCAAATCCCTCTCATTGAGCCAATACAGCTCAACACCTCTTCGAGAAGAGTAATGTCGGTTTTTGTATCCATTGACTCTTTCTTCTTCTAGTGCACGTCTCAGCCTTGAGTTTTCCCTTAAGTGTAGTATGTGCTTCTGAGCCGAATTGACAAGACTTTTGTGCGTCGCCCTCATTCGTGTGTTTATTTCCCATCCATTGCCTTGTGCAGGCATAAAAGGAGTGTACCATCAACTGAATGGCGACGTGCTTCGAAGGTACTTCAAGACTAGCTTAAGGTTTTAACGACACGGGGACGATGGCGATATTAACCTACCAGCCTATTCGTTTTACCGGGGATATATACTACAATGGTATGATGCTATCGGTGTCAATTAAGATTACAAAAAAATTTATCTGAATTTCATGGAGATATTTGAAAAATTTAGAGAGAAGGCTGCATTCAAATAGGCAGGCGGAGGAGGAGCATGGCAAGGTGTCATTACTGGTCATTCAGGGTCTTCCAGTGCGGTCTGTAGTATCTTACTGGTCTCAATCTTGAGGATGCCTACTGAAGAGTTTAAGGGCGGCATTCACTAGCTCTCCCACCGGGATACAAAGCGTGTGTGGCCTTTTCCATTACGCCTTCTCCCTCTGGATACCCGTTTCGGTTCGCTCTGAGTATTTAATTTCCTCAGTGCAATCCATCGTTTTCGGGGAAGCATTCCTATATCCATCATCTGAAAAGGGGACCGATACCACCGTATTATCATTATCACTATCACCATCCCATCTCATTTATCCACAATTTCACCTCTTAGTATATAGAACACGTAAGCCAAAGATGCCTTTATCTTTTCGAGCCCTGTGAGCTCCTGAGCATACTGTGAAATGTTTATAAAGGTCGGTTGATTACTTTGGGTGTCTATCAATGCACACACCGCGTCAAATTCACACCACCAACAAGCACATGCCAAGTGCGAAAAATTATTTGTAAACATTTTAGTAATAACAAATGGAAGTTGGCAAAATAAAAATACCCACACAAGTATTAATGCGTTTTAATAAAAGCTTATTTTCAAGAGGAGTGGATGGAAAGTTCGTACAATGTACTAGTTAATACATAAATCGGCACTCATACCTGAGCTTTACTCTGCACAACTCTCCGTACTGCCCTCTGGGTATAATTTTGGCTAAAAGTATATACAGCAGCATAGAAGAACTAGTGCGATCCATGAGGAATTCAGCTCTGATTCAGGAAAAAGAATAGCAGAAACTAAGAGATTTGGGACAACTTCATACAGTTCCAATTCCACATAACTCTGACTAATGGGGTTCAGATTAATGATATTGGAAGGCGCATCGGAATAGGAATAGATATAAGCAGAGGCAGAGGAAGATAAAAATAATAGAGTGGAAAGCAAGAAGAGGATGCAGGAAAAAACAGAAAATTAAGAAAAGGAGGAAAACGCTATGGAGGATTCGAGGAAGGGGAGAATGAGAATAACTAGGGGAGAGAGTACAGTTTTTTAAATGTAGAAAAGTCAAACCGATGCATTGGTATATTTTCAAATTTCCCTCGTTTGCACTTTCCAAATTCGCAAAAAAACTCAATTCGCAGAGGCATACATTGTATGGGTATTGGTATTTTAAGTGCTCCCAGTCATTGCAATGGCACGTTGGCCAAGTTGAAGGAAACCATTTGTGGCATCATGAATATGTCGTCAGCAAATTGCTGGCATTCAAATATTTAAATTGCAAGCTTTTATTAACTACAAATATTTGCGTTATTAGAGATTTTATGTACATATGTTTATAAAAATACATATAAAAAAGTATATTGAAATATATACATACATACATGTCTAAGTACTATGTAGACTAACATGAGATTATTGGAAAATTTCCATTATTGCTGAATTCGGTATAAAAGTATCTTGTGCACAAAAATTTGCAACAATTTATATGGCCAAAAAATAAAATAAATATAATTAGGGTTTTTTTTACATTAAAAAATAATTATTTTGATAGTGGTCATTTGAGTTTTAAAGTAATAAAACTTTTGCCAAAGAACGTTTGTGTTTATGAATGCAACAAAACTATACTGCATTTTTGAGAAGTAAGTAGCTCAGGGAATATTAAGTCTTATATCGGAGGAATCAATTGTATAATGTTTCATTCAATAGGACACTAAGGCAGGTCAAGTCATCGTTCACCTATTTTCCCCCTATAAAGCAGGACCATCTTTTGACGAAATAGAAACATCTTCTGGGACGGATCATCTTTGTAAATTTCCACGGCGGGAGTTGATTCATACTGTTTTTATAAAACGTTATTATTTTTGCTAGCTCGAGGTAAATTAAAAACATGGAATAAAACACAAAGGTTTTCTTCCGTTTTTCCAATATACGAGTATTTCGGTTACTATATATATTCGAATTTCATGGAGATATTTGAAAAATTTAGAGAGTAGGTTGCATTCAAAGAGGCAGGCAGAGGAGAAGCTTTGCTAAATCGACTTAGTTCGACGCCCTGATTACTTATTTAAAGTTATTGATGAGCTAGGTTTAAAAAAGTGGGCGTGGTAATGAGCAGATTTGACTTTTTCTCTAAAGAATACCTTTATCAGATTTGATTGCGATTCATCAGTTTATTACTCAAGGCACAACTTCCGAAGTGAGGGGAAATAATCAGCCTACCAATTTTCCCAATCTTTTTATTTTATATTTTACTTCATTTGTTGTTGTTGTCAGGTAATGTAAGGATAGGTTGACAGTTCGCGCTTTTAGCTCTGACTCAGATATGGTTGTATTTATTTAAAAACATTTAGGCAAGGCTTTTCTAAGATAGCATTCTAAAGTTAAATTTGTGTGACCCTAGACCTCGAAAGGTCTTAAGTATACCCTACTATTAATGTCACCTACACCATATCAAAATAGTGCTTAACCAGTACCCAGCTTCTTATCTCAACGATTTAATAGGATAAAACGTTGCATTTTCAAAGTCATCACACCAACTACGTTCGTTTAGAACTTGAGGTCGCCAGAACCTAACCTGTTAAATATTTCAAGGTACATTTATATTTTAAATATCCTTCGGGATTAATATTAAGGCTTTATAACGCCTTGAACCGCTTACATATACATTAGAATATTATTTGAAATTAAATTCGTTTTCCAATTTCCAACATTGATTTTTAGCTTGAGATCAATTGGAGATACATTCTCAAGCAAAAGGGAGAATTTTTGATATGAAAATATTGTTATTTCTGCTCTTCAAAATAATTGGGATTTCGACTTGAATTCCATCAATATTTTCCAACTGAAATCAAATTTAATATTTTACTTTGCTTTTCACTAATTATTAAGACACAATGCGGGACAAAATATATATCATATAATATTATAAATACTACCTTCTGTCACACAAGTATATATCTTTTTATTTCTTTCCTTTTTTAATTTTTTGGCAAACATTTTGGCAATTTTTCGTAAGCTCACGTTTTTTGATTCGTTTTTCATGTCAGATATGACAGAACACACGAGTGTTGCCATGTGTCAAAAATGCAGGTACCCCTTCAAAATGAACTCAGTAGTTTTCAAACTGAAATCAAACCTTGGAAAAAAAGGTCCATCCTCAAGTGGAGAAACATCCAACCATCGGAAAAAATTGGACTTATGCATATTGGGATGGTATGAAAATAGAAAAAACGATTCTTACAAGTATATATGTATGTTTGCTTAATGAGTATTTCCTTAATTGTGGGCTTCACACAAGTAATTTGTCGTTTACATCGAAACAATCAAGCTGACAATATTTTCATCAGCACCTCATTGCAACAGCGACATCATTTACGTCAACGTCATCGTTCTCGCATCAGCAATATTATCATAATGATACCCACTTTATGACAAGCATATGAACGCAGGAATCCACATACATACGAGTAAGTAAGAGTACATAACATAAAGTGATGTATGTATGTATGGCATCAAGTGGGATTACTACTTCCGCAAAACGTTTTAAATTAGACGTCAAAAAAAAAGGTACTACGTTAGGGATGCTACGAAAGTGCGTTTGAGCGGATCTGTCATAGGGATCGAAATTTTTAAATTTCATTTACTGAAACCGGTCACAGACTCAGCGGCGGAATTATGACATACGCTCCGTGATCGTTGCCCGTTTTTTGGGTCAGGCTAAAAATGAAGCTGCCCAAGTTCTTAAAAAAATAAAACACATTACTGAAACGGCAGCTACTTCATGTCACAAGTTCACGTATGCCATTATTCCGAATAACGATTTTAGAGCGATTGACATTTAGATTTTATCTTGCGATCATGGAATGCGGGCCTTGAGCTGATTCTAGACAGATTTGTTGCATTTTTCTCTCCGATATAAAGTTGGACAATTTTTCTCCACTTATTCTTATTATTTTCAAATGGTCTTACCAAAACAAATTTACTTGAGAATCAAAAAATTTTGAAGTTTTACTACACTGTTTGAATATTTAGCCCAAATTTTAAAAAACAAAAATATTTTTAAAATTGCGAAAGCCAATGAATGGTTTAACATTTAAGGTGAAATTTTTAACCGTGTATAGCTGCCTGGATCTTTGAACCTAAGTTGCAATTAGTTTCCACAGTGTATTTTAAAGAATTTAAAATAAGCATAAATTCTGATCATGCCGCCCATGTATAAGTGTGGAGTGAGTACGGTTATACCGAAATAGCAGGCATTTGTCCAATAAATTTTGAGTTATTTCGGTAGGTGTGTGAAAAGCTTTTCTGTCTCTGTTGTAAAGTTGTTCGCCCTGCCTAAATGCGTAGACTGCTTAACCACTTTCGATATAGCTCTGATCGCACAATCGCACTTAAAGGTGCAATCAGAGTGGGGAAGTTTCAGAGTAGGAATCGAAGTTCCGCAACATCCCTAATATATTTGTATGTAAGTGGCTATGAAAGTGTATGTTTAATTTTTAAAATATTATTTTTGAATCAAACTCATTCTTAAATAATTTCTTGCTTCTCTTTTTTTATAAGCATACAATACGAGTATGTTTTCAAAATATGTTTCGGCCCTGTGTACATTCTTCTCAAAGTGGCACATGATATACGATCATCCAGCGTTTAGGTGACGAGCCACTTGATCGAATGCCGCAACGCCTACACCGACGCTCAATGATCTACACCCAAGTTGTTGCTTACATTGTGGTATGTAAAATGTTTATTGATAGATGTCTGAGTGGCACATTTGTGACATTATTGAGGTTTGTTTTATAATTTTTTTTTTTTGGAAATTTTACCACGCTCAAACACCTCTACTTTAAATTTGTGGTTGCTTTAGACACATTTAGATTAAAATTCTATTGATCCGGCCGTTAACCGGAAGTGATTTTGTCATTATGTCTCCTTGTGGTTATATTTACATACTAGTTCCGGTTGGCGGTTTCCTTTCGACTTGGTTTGCTATGTTTGGATATTTTTTAAGATCTGGGAGAGAGTATAGAATTATGAAGAATGATATAATGAATATATATTAGGGCGGCTAGGATTGAACAAGAGTCGAATAAATAACTAATAGCACACTGATAAAGCATGATATTTGTTCGTCAAAAGTGGACTATACTTCTTAATTGCCTCCTCAGTTGCTATTTTTATAGCAGCATAACTTCGTCGAGATCTTCTAATGGAAGATCTAAATATCTCCCAGTTTAAACTGGTTTGGGTCATAATGATTTGGCTGAGAGAATAATGTGCGCTGTAGGGGTTTAAGATATAGGTAGCCAAGATTTTAAACTCTCGCAATTGCGGAAGTTGATCAAGAGTGTCACATTCCTCCTCAAACAAAGGTGCTTTAGGAGCTTATTTAGTAGAATGTAACTAGCAAACTTTTTTAAAAATGTTCACTCACTTCCGTGAGTGATTATAAATGTGAGTGCACAGCTGTATTCTGTAATCCGGTCTCACCTCAAGCTACTAAATTTGAGTTAGGATTCGGATGAAAATGACAAAGTTTGACAGAGACAAAGAAAATACTAACATTTATCGTGGTGAACATGAATGTCAAAATTTACCCTAGCTCATATAATTTATCTCAAAAAAATGGCAGAAAAATACGTAAATTTAAATTTTATTTAAAGACTATTTGTTTCGTACTTGCTTTTTTGATATGTCAAAATTTACCTTTTCATTTGGCACAGCAAACTGGAAAATATTTTTAAACCATAGAAAATTTGTTCACCACATTTTTCCCCTGAGTAAAATGTTTTCGATTAGTAGACGGCCTCTTTGAGAGAAATTTACCACTCGATACATCCAAATTGAATACTCCAACTAGTCGCGTGGATCTGGTTCACAACCCCAACTTTTTTAAACATATTTTTTTCTTACTTTTAAATTAATTATTTTTTTAATTAAATTATAATTTTTTTTTTTACTTATATCAATATTTATTGGTTGGTTACGTTACATTGACAATTACGAGGCCATAAATAATACAATAAAAATAATAAGTTATCCTAAATTTTACCTATTTGCAACCAAAAATTTAAAAAAAAATTTTTTGTTGAAAAACATTTAACAACGAACTCGCAGCCATATAATTGATAATTGAGTAGCAAATACTTCTTATTCTTCCATATATTTCTTTTTGGCTTAAATTCGCCCACGAAAAGTCTCTATTAGTTACTAGAGAGTGGTACTTTTTCTCGAGTTCTGACAGTACACTCATTTCTCAGGGTGATTTTGACATTAAACCTATGAATTGCAGAAACAAAATACATGGAAAATGTATGTATATCTTTATGTTTGTTGAGCTAATCTCCCAAAATGCGTAAATCCAAAAAACGTAAAACATAAAGAAGGTTCAACGTGACGAATTGTGGGAAATATAAACCATCAATTCGCGGGTAGGTAATTCACCACTGGGGGAATTTGCATTTAAATTGAGAGTTTTAAGGCTATTTGCACACTTATATATTCACAATTAAACGTTTTTGTAACTCCAACTATAATTTTTTGTGTAAATATTCAATTAAAACACAGTGAATTCAAGCATTTTACACGCAGGTACAGTGGTGAATTACCTTCAATCAATTTGACAACTGCCACTTGCATTCCCCGTTGGGCCTTCTTATGGTTATACGGTCTTTGATAAATCCTTTTTTTTCGATGTTGAGACATGTCTACATCAAAGTGATTTCCAAAATGTTTCTGCACTTGAGGTTGAACATTTTTTTCAATGCTTGATTTCAGTTTGAAAACCATTGAAGTTCATTTTGAAAGCGAACCTAAATTTTTTACACATGGCAACACTAGTATTTACTGTCATAGCTGACATCAAAAATTTATCAAAACACGTGAGCCAACGAAAAATTGCCAAAACATTAAAAAAAGAAAATTTAAAATAAATAAACAGAAGATAAAATAATATTTGTTTAGTTTGTTATATATATTATATTGTGAATTGTCTAATAATTATTGAAATGCCTAACAAAAAAGTAAAATGTGAAGTTTGATTTCAGTTTGCAAATATTCATGGAATCCAATATTTTTTCAAGTGGAGAAATAAAAATATTTTCTAATCAAAAATGTGCAAGTTGAAAATCAATGTTGGAAACTGGAAATCAGATTTGATATCATATGATATTCAAATGTATTTCCATCAAAAGTGCTTATTGGGTACCGCCATGGACTCTATGTGGATGTTGCTGTTGGTTGTTGTTGTTTGTAACGACAAAACCACTCCCCGAAGGTTTTGGGGAGTGTTGTCGAAAGTGACAGTCCTTCGCCGGACAAGAACCCGGTACGCTCCGGTAATCCCTTGAGGTACTCATTAGTTCAACCGTCTAGGTCACGTCATCTCTCCTTCCACAAGGAAGAAGAAGATGGGTAATGAGAGGTGAGAGGCATCATATCCGTAGATCAGCCATCGAGTTACACGTCATTACCTTTGTGCATATTAGTCGCCTCTTACGACCGGTATGCCTACCTCGGGGATATTCTAAGCCCCTAACCCGCAGGGGGCGACGGGAAGTGTCTTAAGATTTGGCTATTAGTCCCCCAATCCAAATTTTTTTAGGAAGAGTACTAAATAAATTGTCTTGATTAAATTAGCAACATACTATTCCGAAATGAAGCTCCGTCTATTTTCTAAGAGCATAAAAGCGAAACTGACCATTTATTAGCCCTTTTCTAATTCTCTAAGGCCATTAAATATCAGATCTCAATGGTCCGCTTAAGTTTGTTTTGCTGTACATTTAAATGTTTGCCCTTTTCGCTACGCGCTGTCACTTTCAGACTTTTCATATTCCATTTCCTTCAATGATCAGCGGATATATTTGACTTTAGTTTCAGATGTTGGCATTTTCCGTTTTTGATTTGTTGTTTTGAGGTATCAAAATGTGTAAGTAGCAGCTATGAGTTCCGGCAGTTATTAAAATAAACATTTTCTTAATGTGAATATTTAGCGTGGAAATATTTTGAAATCTGCTTTGCTCGATGTATGTAAATATTTAAAAATCAATATCAATATTATGGTCAAGACTTTTAGAAGTCAAACTGAGATATAAAAGCAATATATAAATGGCATCGGTGCAAGCTACCCGAAAAAATCGGTGACCTGAGAACCCCGTGCGTATCACCAAATTCTCATTGGTATTGGCGCAATTTATCTGATCTTTTTTTTTATTATTTTTTCATCTCAAAACTACTTTGGGAGCATTGGCCAGACGCCATTTTCGGTTCTTCCACTTAGGAGGCATGATCGTTTCAACCATGATAGAACGGTCCGTAAAGAGGTTCAGAGTTATCACAAGCGTGCTTCTAATACTTGAGTGTATCATACTAAATCTCTTTGTTTTAACTAATATTTTGGGATTTGAAACCTTACACCCATCACAATAAAAAGTTTTTTTTTCCGTATAGTGCGCCGGCTGCCGTCATAAAATGGTTTAGTGTAAACAGTCACCTCCGCTACACCATATTTCTAAATATTCTGAATACAACAAACTGAGAAATTACTAACCCGAAAACCACTTCAACATTACACTCAACAACTTATTAATACCAATCAAAATCAGAAATGCCGGTTTCCACTTGTTGTGAGACAACAAAATGAATGGAAAATTATTAGCTGGCCTATAAACAAACTATAAATTTTAAAATTCTCAACGCCACACTTTAGCGCCTGTGGGTGTACGAAATGTGACCTGCGAATTTCTGAACGCAGTGAGCTAAAGCTGGCCAGCACGCGTACCGACTCACAAAAAGCCAAATGGGGTCACACGTGTTAACTTTGGTGTTTATTGAAAATCATTTTATAATCATTTCAAAACTTTAATTCACAATTCCACACTTTGGCGCGAGAACAAATTTAAAACAGAAAAAATCTATAAAGAAATATGGGATAAACAAGATATTTTGTTGTTGGTGTTTGTTTGCTGAAATAATGTTATTCATTTGCTTATAAACAACATTAACTCAATCGAGAACTAGGCACTGTGGGGTAGTCAAAGCTTAGTAGGTACACATATAGATGATCCAAAATGAATATAACTACAAATTAAACGAACTCACATAAATTTCAAAGCATACGAAATGTTTGGAATAAATGAACGATAGAACAGCGAAAGTGCAAACAATAAAATATTTGAATCAATTGTGAAAAATTGTATGCTGAATTTGCAACTGAGTGAAATCTGAGGTTTGTGCTAGGGTGGTCCATAAAGAATAGTGTGCGAAGGTCCAGAAAAGTTCAGGTACTTTGAAGAAAAAACGTACTATAAATTGGTTTATAATGGATTCCGAATATTTTTTATTTTTTTCACTGTCCTCTGCTTTCTTTCTTCCCCTTTGTACAAGAAAAAGAAAAGAACTCGTTGATCATTGCTCTGTAGCGCTCACCATTCACAGTAACCGTTTGGCCCCGACCGATTATTGATCAAATAAATAGTCAGCAATATTCCGCGTTCTGGAGCAGTGTAGCGTAACATTGTTTATTAACGTGTATTTCGCATGTGTTTACTACTTTTTTACTACTAGGGGCCAATCGCAAAATGTATAGCATTTTCTGATAGGAGGATTACTTTTGCGCCACCCTGTATAACACAGTTTCTACTTCTATTTTTTATTCTTTCTATTTTGTTATAATAAATTTTATCGCTCCTTTTCCTTACTTCTCATTGCCTTTACCCTCATTTTCGTACTTCTCTTTGATGTTGCTTCCTTATACTTTCCTTTTTTTGTTTCTTTCCTTTCCTTCCTTTATCTTTTAATTCATTGCACACAAATCATACCACAAAAAATACAAAAACAAATCAACTTCTATGCTGAATAGTGTTCAGAGACACAAAAAACTTGCAGGAAGAGAGCACATTTTTATATTTCATTGAGAGAGGAAGTTGCAAAATTTCTGCTGGAGGAGTTTCACCCAGTATCAACAGCTGATGGTGGCATAGCAAAACAACAACGGAAACTTCAAACAGTTATTTTGGTTCACTAAGTTCTTACCAAGTTTTGTAGCCGAACAAAGCAACTCTTCGTGCTCTTAGTGAGAACCAATGTGAGCGGATATATTATGCTAGCAAGAATAACATCAACCCTAGCAAGCATGCATGACAACGACTCTATAGTATGAATATATGTGGGCATTTGTAGTGGTGTACATAACGTACAGACGTACATAATTGTTTATACCTAAGATGTATAGTTTGGCCGTAAAAGGGGACACACTTTTTGACCTTGCTCATTTATCTACGGATACTCTTTTTTCAAAAGATTTTAGGTCCGTAAGAAATACTTTTTTTTTAGCGAACGCGGGTGATTTCACGTTGACATAGAAACATACTGATTAGGTCGAGCGGCCAAAAAATATCAATAAAATGATAGCTACAACTGATTTCAGGCCTAAGGGCACGGTATTCGAGCCCATCGATTTACCGTAACTTAGCCCAGGGATATCTTTATCTTTAGCATCGACGTATTGTGCCACCCTAATGGGCCTAAAATAGTGATAAAAATGAAACAACGTTTTTCGCTCGTTTCGCTTGTTTTCTTTATTTCTTCCAATTATTCTTCAATACTTTTTTTTTGTTTGCTTGCAAACATTTTTGCTGAATAAGAATTATTAGTTGCAGTGGGTGGAAGTGGTGCGTGCCATTCATCTTTCGGCGGTTGGCGTATGAACGTATTATGCGCCATGGGCCATGTGTTGTGGCTAAGCGCAAGAAGTTTTGTGGCTAATGCGTGTGGGAGTAGCAGAGCAGAGAGCAAAAAGGCAAGAAGGCAAGTTGTTGAGTCGAAACAAACTGCTCACCCACATAAATGCACTCTCACACTTCTTAAATTCATTGCCTCAGAGGCGATCATTGATCGTGGCTGTTCAAAAATGGGCAACAAATTTAGAAGCAATGAAACAGCTGCTGTTAAAAGTAACAACAGCAACAACAACAAAAAATAATAACAAAGTTAAGCACAGTGATTTTACAATTTTAATGAACTTAGATACTCAGTAAACACAAGAAAAAACTTAAAACGACAAAAAAGCTTTTTCAAAAACATGCCAAGACTTTGGTTGCCTGCTTCATTGCAAGTTCTCAACCAAAAAATCAACAACTTTTTCTTGCTTGTACCCCATCATCGCGCTTGAAAGCATCAGTGGAGTTCATATTTATTTATGAACTGTCAGTGGTAGTTGTGGAAGTAGGAAGTTTGTGTTTGCGAGTAAAAACTTATGAAGGAGGCAACATTATGGACGTGCAATTTTGCTTATTATTTTAAGGTGAATCAAAAGGTGGTAAGGGGTTTTCTGAAGTTCATAATATGAGGCATTAGTTTAAGCATATCTACAGATCAAGTTTTCTAGCCACATGGTACACCTTCTGAAGAACCTTTTTTCTCAAATACTTCAATGTTCATCTGATGCTGTTGATGTTTATGCTTTACTGACGTACATAAGAGCGAGTAGTACATACGTTACCCTAAATTCCAAATACCACTTTGCAAACTCTGTGCCTTCATGCTTGTATAGCTCTGTGGGTAATTCTTCATTTCCCGATATCTGGTTGTATTTGAGGCGGTATGCTATTACTTTCCTATGAAAAAGAGTTGCCTCTCTTGGAACCGAGTTTTCTTGCTTTCTTCTCTTTTCTTTCTAAAAAGGTAGATGCCCTTCGTGTCTGCTGCCACAATAAGCATTTTTGTTGGAAATATATTTGAATCACATTTGAGATCAAATCCGTTTTCCAAATTCAATTGGAGCCACAGTCCATTTTTATTTGAAAAAATATTCTTATTTCTCGATTTGATAAAATATTAGATTCCGACATGAATTCCATCAATATTTTTCAACCAAAATCAAACTTCTCATTTTATTTTTGTTAGGCATATCACTAATTATTAAAATACAATGCGCAATATAATATTATAAGTATATACTACCTTTTGTCACACAAATACATACTTTTTTAGTTTTTCCCCTTTTTTAAGGTTTTGGCAAACATTTTGGCAATTTTTCGTTCGGCCACGTGTTCTGATTCATATTTGATGTCAAATATGACAGTAAATACGAGTGTTGCCATGTGTAAAAGTTGCAGGTCCAATTACAAAATGAACTCCAGTGGTTTTCAAACTGGAATCAAACTTTGAAAAACAGTGCTAAACCTCAAATGGAGAAACACGTAGGAAATCACTTTGAAAATTGAGACATTTCTCAAACATCGAAAAATAACGTTGGATCTATGTATATTGAGTCACGAAAGCAGTCATTATGTGTTCATCAGGATTTTAGTGTAATTATCTCAGTTGTTCTATATCAAAAATCGAATTCAAATTCTTGAGAAAAGCCATATAAGGTGGTTTGTTCGTTCAGATATTGCTCAGCACATGGAACACTAATCGGTTGTGATCTGACAAATTTGTTATATTTTACTTGTGCAAACTGCCAAAAAAAAATTAACCACATAAACCGATAACCTGGTATATGTGAATACCCTAATTAGTTCCCTTTTCATATTTGTTTTAAACCAAGCACGATTGCACCCTAATGTGTACCTGTAATATTAACATATGTTTGTAAACAAGTATATATGTTCTAAAAAAAAGTAATTCCGCGGAAGATAAGCAACTGGATCATCTCATGGAAGCACCATGAAGCTGTTCGCTTGTTGATCTACCTCAGTGGTGCCTAAGGTAAACAACAGTTCATGGCTATTTGTTGTTTGCCATTTTTTGTATAATTTCTATTTGTTCTTAGGGGCTAACGAATACGTACAGATGATGTAGGTATGTATCCTGCAGCCTAACATATGGATGAATTATAAAGGCATGGCGGGCATGGTGTCTGTACTTATCTAATAGTAAAGAAAAGAACTGCTGAACAAATAACTCCAATGAGTGAAGGGGAATCTTTGCGAAAGGGTAAATAAGATCAGAGTGGACTTCTACAAATTAAAAATGCCTTTTAGTAGCGTCTACATTTTAGACTAGCTAGAGAGGTGCTGAATAAAACGGAATAAGCTCAACGAAGTAGAAATTTACATGATCTCTGGTCAATCTGTGATGGCGCTTATAAAGAGCTATCTGCTCGACATTTCTCATAGAAACCTTGGGATTTCATAATTTCCCTGGTTTATGAATGAATGTTTGATGTCGGAAGCATAACAATAATTTATTTCTTAAAGTTGTTTGTAGAGAGTTTTAAACATACCATATCTCTTTCGTATTCGGGGACTCAGAGACAAAATACTGTCATTCGTGAATCACGAAATTCTCAGACTTTGCATTAGAGGCTGTAAAATTCTTTACGGCTGAGGTACTGAAAACCACACATTTTTGATGTATAGACAGTTTGAAGGTTCACCGGCGAGTCTTTCACTATGTTTGCAGCCTATACGCAGTTTACGAAGATGTTAAATTAAACACAATATGAAATATTATTCCAGCTCGGCAGCTTGTATTATTTTCTCCAGCATCAAATTAAAGAAATCGCACGATAGCGGCTCACCCTGCCTGAAGCCTCGTTTAGTTTTGAACGGCTCGAAGAGACCCTTCTCAAGTAATTTTATCACAAGCCCGTATTCCCAACAGACGTTGGACTTCATGAAAATTGGCTTGCTTACCTTTGAAATATTGACTTCTTTCTCCTCTTCATAGCTTGATTACACTATTCTTTTTTCTCTTCCCCCTGGCATCAAGAGGAAAAGTCTTCCTCTTCTTTTCTTCTTTCTCTCCCATATCCCCTTAACCTTGTAATGTTCGGTCTCTTTCCTCTTCATCCCAATTTGTCTCTTTCCGTTCCTTTCCCACTCTTCTGTCTCTTTCCCGTACCTTTTATCCCTCCTTCATCACCCACGTTTTCCTCTTTCTCTTCCTCTCTCCATTGCTCTTTTTCAACGCACTGTGAAAAGTTCATAAACATTACTTTAAGAATTTGGAAGCCTAAAAAGGACACGTTTACACTTTCAATTAAAAAAAGAATTAAAAATATGTGCGATCTGGCAACACTTTTACTAGTCCAATTATTTATTTATTTTCTGACCCCAAATATGTTACTTGTCTAATGATATTTTTAAACTTTTTATGACCCAAAAATATTTTCTCAACCTAACAATGTGGGAAGCTGAAGTTTTCATGAGAATTGTTTTTGTGCAGTGGCACTGTAAACTGAAGTATGAATTTAGTGAGTAGCTATGATGTATGCATTCCTTCAGTGCATCGTCCAAGGGTACTTCTTCATGTTGGTGCAGAATTTAAAGACATTACCAACTTCTGTGGCTCATTGAGAGTCAATAAAATATTATTTAGTGTGCGCAGCTAAAGTGACTGCAGACCATGACCACGAAATTTATGCACTTATTATGGGAGGGGAATATGTGTACAACCAGGAAAGGGTGCAGATAATTCCATTCATGCGTGTCTATGAAGTACGCGTGAGTATGAATTTCACTGTTTGGAGATTTTCAAGCTAAAATCATTGTCAAGGACAATTGATGTTGAGAGATCATAAATTAGCGAGTAAAATATAGTACTGCAAAACCGACAAAAAAATAGTGATGGGCTAGAGAATATTTTATGTATTCACATGTGCTCTTAAGCTTAGTGCCTATACTGTGGAACAAGACTTCTCATCTCTACATATAATAAAATTGTAAGAGTTTGATGTCCATACATTGCAGATATTCATGAAAAAGTGATAGGAGCGATCATTACTGAATGAGCCAATAGAATCCAAAGCAAAAGTTTTTAAAATTTTTGTCTGTCTGTCTATATGTTTGTGCGCGTATCACGCAAAAAATGATCAACAGAATATAATTCAACTTTCACCGTTTCATTACTAGGCATCTAACTTAAAATATAATGTATCCTTTTTTCCCATAACTTAGCCGGTTTCGGAGTTATCGAGCAATATGTGGACCATGGTGCCCCGAAATGTGTTAGTACAATATGGGTATCAAACGAAAGGTACTAATGAGTGCTGCAATAAGCGTTGCAATTCAGTTCCATATCTCAACAGGTTTCGGAGATATAATAATTAAAGTCGGACTGAGCTTTTTATAAGTTCTGAGACGCAGCGACCCATTCGGCTCTTGTTCTTCTAATACTTACAAACATCGGACCAAAGGTATTATAACATTTCATATCCCATCCCATGTAAAAAAAAATTTATCTCATATCGCTCTATAAAGATTATTCGAAAGTATTTAATGGGAACACTGACGACAGAGGAGCTAACACACAATTTCTATCTCCAAACCATTTTCATACCTTTCATGAACATGAAATGGTATTATAACTTTGGTCCGATGTTTGTAAGTATGAGAAGAAGAAGAGATAGACCTACCAATAAGTATACCGAAATGATGAGGGCGATGAGCTGAGTCGATTTATGTCCGTCTGTCTGTTTGTACGCAAACTAGTCCCTCAGTTTTTGAGATATCTTGATGAAATTTGGTATGGAGCCGCTATTTTGCATGAGATTAATCATTTGTCGGAATCAGCAAGATCGGAGCAATACAACGCATAGCTCCCATACAATCGATAGTTTCGATAAATGGGGTTTGGGCTATGTATCTTTAAATTATCAGTTTTGCAGAGTTTTTACTAATTGTGAGTAAGGATCGGACACTTACAATCGTGATGCGTATTCATGAAAGGTATAAAGTCTTCGGCAAAGTCGGAGACAGCCCTTTCCTTACTTGTTTTTAAATAAAATATGTTTTAGTAAATAAAGCACAATCATATGTAAGCCTTTATGGTGGAATTACGTGCGAAATTTTCTCAAATTTACGTCTCTCATATTTTGCGCCAATTAATTTAAGGGCTAGTTAAACATGACCCACTTAGCTTTATAAATAATGTACGTGTAATTAACGGTAATACTTAACTAACAAATTTCCACACAAAAACACACCTAAAATTACAAATTTCTTCTTTTTTTTTGGATAAAAATAATCGCATATACTGGGTCATGTACATATATTCCGACTCGATATGCACGACTATCAGCGCGGTTTTTAGTTCGAAATTTCGACAATCTTTAACAAGTCACGTGCTTTCTCCACAACTCCTTGGGCTTTTATACATATTTATGTACTTATATGTGTGTGTAAAGTCTTTATGTACTTATTTGTGAACGTATAAAAATCACGAATTCATACTGATCAGTTTTTCGTTGTCACAAATTGTTTGCGGAATTTCAAAGCGTAGCGTTTCAAAAGCGAAAAACCACCAGTAAGCGAGTAGTAAGTAGGCATTTCCAAGTAGATAAACAATTCTCCGTAACTAATTTATTATGCTTGACGAACCGTTTGCTGTCATCCAAGGGCGCGTCAATGTGGGGCCAAGGAAGAACGTGAGATACACTGCGCCAAAGCGTATTTCGAGAAGCTACCGTACTCCAACTCGTACTGTGAATACCGTTTCGTTATTTGTATTGTTGGCGGAGTTTTACTTTTGGCATTGATGACACCGCCGACGTGGTGGTATGTTTTCTTTGAAGACATTATTTTTTCGACTTTGGTTCTTGTTAGTAAAAGTTGAGCGAATTTAAAATAAATTGGATTCGCTTTTTGCTGAGTCTTTCTTCGTAAGCTTTGACGAATCGGACCAATACGTTGGATATTTTCTAGTGTCGTGTGCTGTTACTGCAATCTTCTTAGCCTTACTTAAGCATCTGGCACAGTCGTCTATGAAACAGGACGATCGAATTTATATCCAGATACGAGCTGTTCTCTCAATAGAACTTTCGAAATGTGATTAAGCCGTTACAATAATATGATCGCCTCATTTTCAATCTAATGACGCACTGCACTTTTCAGCGCATCTATTATCTAGCAAGAACAATTATTCACAATGCGGCCTTAAACTGATTATCCAACAGGCTTAGCTTTGCATCGTCCCTCATTTTATAAAAACTCCAACTTCCTGAACATAGCCTAAGATATTAAAAGTTGTACTGGTATTACACTAAAGTATGTGAGTCAAGTGGGCATCTCCTCTAGGTGTGTTTGTGTCATTGGAAGCTCCTCAGAAAAACTTCATTTGTTTCAAAAATGCCCTTCGTATAGCTCCACAAACCTTCGATCTCTATTTTTCAAATACTTCACAGAAGGAAGCACTGTAAAGATTCCTTCAGTTCTGCGCAAGTTTTATAATTACCTCAAAAACCTGGCCACGCTTCGTTGCGTCTCCGAATTTATAATAATCATTTGAATCTCCAAAACCAGTTTAGATATGGAATTTAATCACACTTATCGTAACACTCATTAACCCCTTTCATTTGATACCCATATTATACAAACATATTTTGGGGCACTCTGGTCCACATATTGATCTATAACTCCGAAACCGGTCAAGTTATATTTTAAGTTAGACATCTAGTAATGCAACAATCACAAATGCGTTCAAGTCTACTCAGCAGTTTTTGAGTGATGAGCGCACAAACATACAGACAGATGAACAAAAATTATAAAAACTGTTGCTTGGGATTATATTGGTACAATAATGATCCCTCCTATACATTTTTCTTGAATATCTGTTATGTACAGACACTGACCGTAACAAATTTTATAACCTATTTATACTGAACTAAAATGCGTGATTTTAGGCTAGTAATTCGAATGTGTTTATATTGGCTTTGAATGCGTTCGTTCCTTTGTTATGAAGTATCAATCAAACAAGTTTGACCCGTTCGAATCAAACTTTCATGAATTCATCGCATTTGCTGTGTAATTTGGTTAGAATGCGTGATTCAGTGTTAATGTAGTACTATAATATGTAAAGATATAAATAATAAAATAAATATTTGCCATGATATTTAGCTCCGAGGACATTAGGGCCGAGCTTCTCTACCAATTTGCGGTGTGCTACTGTTATCGTCACTGTCCCTTTTCTGAGCACTGTTACGGTTATCTTCGCTATCAATGTTGCGGTCATGATTTCCAGCTCATAGCCCTTTGCTTTCGCGTTTTATCTTGCCAATTCCCTTACCCGGGTGGGACGGGTAGACACTCTATATGATTTCATAGATTTTCATACCGTATGAGCTGATCACGCATATCTTCATATTAAAATATTATGTTCTATCATGACCATAACTTTGATCCCTCCTCGAAGATAGCATCTACCCCACCTCTGCAGGTAGCATAGAAAAGGCAAATGACAAAATCTTCCTGTTAACTAACATTAGCCACTCATACATATTTATGTACCTTCAAGTGACTTTATCTAACCTCAAATGGTCTCACAACTACCACCAACTAGAAGTTCATTTGAACGGACACTGCAGAAGTTACAAATTACAAATAACAAAAAAAATATAATCTAAGTAAACAAACAAATGCAGAAACACCTCGGCAGGAGTATGTGACAGGAATTCCCAATACCCATTTAACACAAAACAAAAATAACCTCAAAGTGGAAAACGAGTTTCTGTTATGCTGACATTATCCAGTTGAAGCTACCGTACTTTATTACCTACTCTAGCGTTAGCTACAGTGCTTGAACTCGTAAGTAGTTCTTTGCCAAAGATCAAGGCAAAGATCGTTGCCTCGCTACCAACGAAGTCAAACAAGATCTTTAAACAAACAAAGTTGCTACGAACGTGAGTAGAATAAATTTTGTTTGAATGCTAAAGGAATAATAGTTAGGAGGGTAAAAGGAATTACTAGTCGGCTTTGTGATCCATTGACTAGATATGGTATATGAAAATAGCGGCAAGTTTATGGACAAAGGAATGGAAATCCTGTTGGTGTTTTGAACGTTAAGACATTAGGGCTCTCTAGCATGAATGATTGTACTGTACTCCAATTCATATTCAACGGTTCTAAATGACAGAACTGTTACGATTCAAGCTCAAATCCTTCCAATAAACACTAAACGAAGATTTGATAACTAGCCCCGCTCTCTAATCGCTAACTCGAGAGACACTGGAGAAAATTAGTAACTTCGAAACAAATTGGAACATAATTTTCAAATCGAGATAATCATAGCTCGCCTACCCAATTCTTTTGTCATTTGTAAATGCATTTGTTGGGCTCTTAAACTAGCGTTTTTCACGGACTCTAGAAGCATCAGGGAAGACAAATATAAATGCCCTTTTTTATACCTAGTAGTGCTACGCACTAACGGCAGTACATAACGGCATAACCGGATCGAGATAGATATTGACTTATATATATCAAAATGTTCAGGACGAAAAGAGAAACTGATTAAGCCATGTCCGTCTTAATGAAATTTGGTATGCGGGTTCCTTGGAACTCATCTCCGAGCGCTATTTAAAATGGGCGAAATGGGATGATAGCGACGCCCACTTTTTATGTATAGAATATTTTCGAAAATACAAAAAAAAGTGATTAATAAGTGCATAATACACTTATAAGGATAACATTTGGGTTGTACATAAATGTTAAGGCAGAAAATAATTTTTTCAAGAAATTTTTGAAAATGGGAGTGGCACCGCCCACTTTTGATTAAGTCAATTTTAGAAAAAATATTAATCATAAATCAAAAACCGTTCAACATATCGAAACGAAATTTAGCATACATATTTATATTAATGCAAGAATGTTCCGGAAGAAAATGGGCGAAATCGGTTAAGGTCCACTCCCACTTTTATACGAAAGATTTTGAAAAGGATCATAGATATATTTAATAGGAAATAACTTTGCGTACAAAAGCTGTATACCATTTATATTTCACTTTCAAAGTGTCCGTGAAGGAAAAAAGTCGAAAAATTTAAATTTTTGAAAGTGGGCGTGGCCCCGCCCCTTTTATAGTAGATTATTCAACAAAACTTTTTATGTCATAACTCCGGCAAAAATCGATTTCTCGAAACGATATTTGGCGAAAATGTTGTACATATAAAGGTAAAGGTTTGCTGTAAAAATGGGCGAAATCGGTCAACGGCCACGACCAGTTTTTTAACGTAGTTCTGAAAACTTTTTTTTTAATTTAAAACGCGATATTTTTATAACCGTGCAAGCTATATTAATAATAATATTTTGCACAAATAATAAGCTTTTTAAGAAAAACTCAACCGCAAACAAATTTTGTGAATTTTGGGAAGTAGGCGTGGCGCCGCAAATTAAGCAAATCGGATAACACACAAGTAAAATATCCGGGCAAGTTGTTAATACCCAACTCCAATAGGGAAGTTATATACCTTTTTTGATTTTCATACCTTTAATGAACATGAAATGTTTGTAAGTATGAGAAGAAGAAGAGATGGGCATATCAATTAATAAACTGAAATAATAAGGACGATGAGCTGAGTCGATTTAGCAATTTCCGTCTGTCCGTCTGTCTATTTGAACGCAAATTTTTCAAACATAAAATTTGCATATATTGGTATTTTGAAAAAGTGTGGTTAGAAGTGGTTGGTAGGGAACCTATTTATATACAAATAAATTAATTTACCCCTCAAAACCTATAACAGAAGTGTTTTTATTGAAAACAATCAGCTGGCTTTATAATACGAACTTAAAAGTACTAAAATAGACGTGCGTTAATTGGGATGCTTTAGTAGATCACTACTAGGTATATAATGTTGGGTTCAACCCGAACTAAGACTTCCTTACTCTTTTTGGGGCTTGTATTCGAGCATATGCTGTACAACTTTTAAGTGCTTTCCCGATAAGTTCGGGATTATTTGGGGACCGTTTCGGGATTGTTGTCTCATAATTTTAGGATAATTTCGGGACTAGTTGCGAGACTAGCAAACATTTTTCCATTGTCATCCCTATTACATTATTTAAATTATGAAAAGCTTTGATCAATCTTTTAAAAGGTATCTACATTATTATTGTTTCTCTCTTTTTCACGCCCGAAAAAGAGTTGTAAAGCGGTTGTTGCTTATTATGTGACCATTTTAATTGGTTGGAAGTGTACATTCTATTCTATGAGTACAACGGAATATCCTGATTAAAAACAGTAAAATTACATTGTAATCCTATTTGCCTCATAATCGTAAAAATCCTTAGAGTAAATTTCTTGATGGCCATAAACAATTTTTGCAATTTTAATGTTAGACTCCGCAGAGAGTAAGAAATGCACAAGGGGCTAGTGCCAACTTTATGGCTTATAACAAATCAGCCAAAAATTTTATGAGCAGAGACGTTACGATGCCAACAAGAACCAAGTACGAGGAGGATCGCAATGCGAGCCAGTTATGCTCGTCATTAATAATTACGACGCATCAAATGATACAAATTTTATGCTACCATTATACTTGTAGTGATCATAAATTGGTTGATAGAATTTAATTAGCTGCAGCTAAGCCCCTGACCCCCTCACACCGTTTAAATGCTGAAGTTCGTTTTCATACTATTACTACTCGGTATTGCGCGCTGCTGGACGTCAATGAAGATCATAAAAACTCAAAGTTCGGAGCGATAATTTTGGTTTTTTGTTGGTCTCAGAATCTCTAAATTTACTCACCTTGATCTAATCGACGCTCCATACGCCGCCATTGCCGCATGTGATGCACCAAAATGCCAGCGGCTATAATGAAGAAGAACAAGCAAGCCAAAACTGCAATGAAAAGTGCTGTTGTTTGCCAATCCATCGGCAGTGTGCCATCTTGTAATTGTTGTAATTCTTCATGTGACAGCTGGTGTTCTAATTCATAGTTGGAGTCATCCTTTCGGCGCTGAAAAGAAGAAAAAATTTAGACATTAGAGGGATTTTTACGATTAGAAAAAGCAACATTGAAGAAGTGGCAAGACCAAGAAGAGCTTATCGAATCCAGCACTTAATCCAGATACCCATCTAGCCTAATAAATTTATGACGATACGTTTGGTTATCAGTGGAGTCTTATCTCCGAGGCATATGGTCCAGTCATCTGAGTGCAATAAGATGGACATAACTATTCTTAGAGGACAGAGGTCGAGGCGTTGTTTCCTCCAGGATTCCATAAAAGTAGTTACCTGGATTTTCTAAATCTAAGAAGAATAGGGGCTGATTGATGGTTATTGATAGTCAGATCTTGTGATATTGTGTGCTATTGTGTGGGTACGCAGGGTGGACCGACTGGCCCTGATACAATAATCCTTATCCAACATTCGAAAGCAAATTACAGAAACACAAAAACTTAACCGTTCTATATGGCAGGCTCAGAGTAGGTATATATACCCAACCAACGGCTATTAATTCAGTATAGCCCTGTTTAATCCGTATCCCTGATTGGACATGCCGACTAAATGGCAAAGTACTTCTACGAGAACAACGAACCCGGTTCAGAGTGTAGTAATATCCAGGCGTTCGAACTACCTTACTTTTATTACCCTTCACAAGAGATCCACGTATAAAATTAACTTCTACGCCGCCAACAAGCGGTTGAACTCCAAAAAAAAAATTCCGACTACCCTACATAAGGCTTTTTCGACAGAGTTTCAACAACTTATAAACTAGTTACCTCTTTCCAGTTTGGCTCCGTTTTCGCAAGCACCACCCAATCGATTTTCAGATCATAAATCGAGCCGCATATCGTATCACGATGCAACTGACACGGACGCAATGGTATTAAATCACCTTCACACACAGTACAAAGTATACATTTATCCCTGAGTGGATCCCACCAACTATCCAGATCGCAGGGAGATGCCGCGCAGAAGGAACATAACGTACTAAGTACGAAGATCGAAGCTACAATAAACGTTGGCGCTCTTGAAAATTGACTGAATGCTTGTGTTGCCGCATTTATTAATTGTATTGCAGGTGATTTTGTTGTTGTTGTTATAATTTTAGTTAAGTTGCTACTGCTATCGGTATTGTTATTTGTGTAGTGATTCATATTATGAAACTCGTTGTTGTTGTTGTGGTCGCAATTATCAACAGCAATGAGCTGCTGCGCAAAATTCGTAGGTGGGTTATTATATATCAAACTGTTGTTGTTGTTGTTATTAATATCATCACGCCTTCTTCGTCTTCTTCTTGACCTGCTATTCGCTGCAATAACTTGTGAGCAATACTGACGCAAACGCCAACTGATTCTGTGCGCATGCGCCTGCACTGTGTGGAGGAGGTCTAGCTTTGGGTCAGATGTGGGACAGCTGATGTCAGCACTACTTAGATTGAAACTATGCATTGCCGCTGTTGCTGTTTGTAAGTGCATTTGTGGTAGAGTATACGAAAGGTTTGGTGGTGTGGGCGTGGTCGTTACTGGGCAGGCGTTCTGCGTCCTCGTAGCTCGAGTAGACATTGTCTGCAAAGAAAAAAAATTATTTTTTAGTTATCCCTTTTATTTAAACTGTTTCATTGAGATTGTTAAAAATCCATTGCACTTATTAAAAACTCTCATTAAAAGAGCTCGCACTTGAAAATTCTTCAAATAGTCAAAGCTCACATTCCAATGCCTACATGTACACTTTTAGCCCATATGGGTGACATTTTCCCACGCTAATTTTTTTGACGCTCCAATATCAACGTTGTGTTCCTCATTTACAAATCCCCACCCTAACCCTTTCTGTGTGTGTATTTTCTTGATGTTTTCATCTATTCGCGTTCACCACCCGATTTGTTGATTGTTACGCGCTTACTTGAAATCAGTTGACAATGGATTTTCTCAGATGCGTGAAGCACATTAACACAGCAGTGACGTCGGTAGCAGGGTTGCCAACCAATATAGACATTTAAAAATCTATCGAAGAAGTAGAAGCCAATGCCTAAAATTATTCACAAAAAAAGCCAAGTGATATTTAGGAAAGAACCAAGCCAGTTGGCTTGCTTTGCCATAGAAAGACCAATGAATGATGATGTAGGCTGTCAGTGGGTCTCAAGTTTATCCAACCCAAGTTGGTAAATGAAATTAATATTTTTCATCAGTTCTAAATAAAAGTTTGCTTGAAAGGGCGCTGCACAAAAACAATTACATATTACGTAGCAGGCTACAAACCGGTCACTGTACTTTTATCCCGTTGCTTCAAATTTATTAGTAGACTTCAGGGTTTCAAAATATTCAGGTCCTCACAACTCATCTATACCAAAAACCTCAAACCTAATCCTAACGAAGCTAGGCATCTGCATAGAAAATCGTCAGCCATATATCCAATGCAGGAGGTCTCAACTGCACCTTCAGTTGCGCAAATTGAAGTTCGCCACCGTTGAATTCAAGAAAACAGCCCAGAGCCTTACCCAATGTTACATTCGGAGCCTCCAACGATGGATCCTGTGTCATTGAAAAGACTTCTGTTGCTGTTACCCTAAAAACTTACCAAATGCCTACGATTGCTTAGCTGCCTTCCAAAAATGTGGCCACTTACCGTATGCCTCCTGTTACGGATGCTCTTAGGGGCTTCCACGAGTATTTGTTGAAGCTCTGGAGCCGTAAGAATACCAAACTAGAGCTCCTTAATACGAAGTCCGATTTCTATAAGCGAAGGTTTAGGGACTCCACGAAGAGTATCAAATATGTTTATAAACACAAATATATCACTCGTTTGCTTAATGCAGTTAGAAGAGAGGATTTGAAGATACTAGTTTACATTAGTTAAAGCCCAACTTGTGGCCCCTGTTTGACAGAATAGACCTCTCTAACAACAAGCTCATTGTCCTAGGACGTTTGTTTGAGAAGATTGATGGCAATTCTCAGTAATGGATGTACCGATTAGGTAAGGCTATATTCTGCTACAACAACAACACACCCTAAATCAGATCTGTTAAGTTTGTTTAATAATTAGTAATCAATTAATTAGACGGCATTTTTAACTGGTAATGAATATTTTAATGGTTTTTCGAAAAAAGCCAATTATTAATTGATTAGAAAAAAAAAAATAATCTAAGAAAATCAAAAAATAATCGAAAGAAGTTGTTTTGATTACTTTGGACTATTTTTGATTTTTTTTTTATTAATTTTGATTTTTTCAGTATTGTTGATGTGTATATTTATGTGCTTTTACAACAATACTGAAAAAACTAAAAGAAATAAAAAATTATAAAAAAAAAACCAAAAGTAATCAACAACTTTTTTTGATTATTTTTGATTTGTTTTAATAATCGTAAAAAATCATGACTTTTTTTAATTAATTGGAAAACAATCATTAATAATTGAAAATAATGGTAATCAATCATTAATTGGATTCTCAAGAAAATAATTAGTCAAATATAATTCGATCGCTTTAAAATTAGAAAATTTGTGGAATTTGTTGTTGCCGTGCACCGTCGGGTAGTGGAGTTTAGTCGGTTCTAACAAAAGGCATACCTCAAAGGAGATAAATTCTAAGGCCCCTAATCCTCTGGAATAAAGTAAAAAAAATCATTCAATTCACAAATGTAATTGTTATATGCCGCATGGCAACCCTACTAAACGTCAACTTCCAGATCATTATTTTATCGGTCGTTTAATAATTTTACTGCCCCCACGCTGACCGGGGGTCAGCACAGATTTAAATTTCAAGCGCTTGAAATTGGTTCATATTTTTCTCGTATATATATGTATGTGTGCATGTAGTTTGAATACCATGCTACGATTCGACTAGCTCAGGACTAGCCGAAAACTCAAAGATTTGACAACAGTCAAACAGCTCAAATTAGAATATGTATGAGAAAAGTCCCTAAGAAACAGACCTGTTAAATTTGACTTAATTAGATAGAGTTTTTAATTGGTAATGATTATTTTAAATGTTTTTCAAGATTTTAATTGATTACGATTAGAAAAAATCAAAAAATTATCAAAAAAAAAGTTGATTTGATTACTTTTGATTATATTAGAAATTTTTTTTGCGTTTTGTTTTGATTATTTTTGATTTTTTTTTTCAGTATTGTGGAAGTGTATACAGGGTGGCTAATGAAAGCCGCTACCAAAAAAAATTAAATAACTTTTTTTCTATTTAATGAATTTGGTTAATTTTTTTTTTATTTTGCAGATTGACTTTTACATTTAACAAAAATGGATAACTGGGACACTGAAACAAGAATTTGGATTGTCCGCCGCTATCACGCACTGGAGTCCGTAGTTTCGGTTCAAAGAGAGTATAGGCGCACGTTTGGCGGCAATCCTCCGAGCAGATGGACCATAATAAGACTTGTAAACAATTTTGCCGAGCATGGGACAGTCAACAGAAGACCTTACCATCGAAACCCTTCAGTTCGAACGGAGGAAACAATCGCTGCTGTAGCTGCTGCCATACAAAACAATCCACGTGTTTCGACAAGAAGCTTATCTGCTCAAATGGGTGTAAGCAGACAGTCATTACAGTCAATTATGCACAAAGATTTGGACTTATTCCCATATAAAATTCAAATGGCCAACAAACTGAACGCTGCAGACTTGCCGATTCGCTTGGAATTTTGCCAGAAGATGCTTCAAATGGTGGAAGAGGATGGAAACATGTTGAACTGTCTTTTCATGTCTGACGAGGCCCATTTCGATTTAAACGGCAACATAAACAAACAAAATTGTCGAATATGGAGTGCTTCCAACCCACAGATACTCCATGAGACGGAATTGCATCCACTTCGTGTCACAGTGTGGTGTGCAGTTTCATCACGCTGCATTGTCGGGCCCTACTTCTTCGAAGAAAACGGTCACACCGTTACGGTTACTGGAGACCGTTACTTGAGCATGTTGAGAGAGTTTTTCTATCCAGAATTACGCCGAATGAGAATTTCTTTCAACTCTGTGTGGTTTCAGCAAGATGGTGCAGCTCCTCATATAGCCCAACCTGTTATGACAGAATTGCGACGAAAATTTCCCAATAAGCTGATATCCAGAAACTCCACATTCCGTTGGCCACCCAGGTCGCCTGACCTTACTGCACCTGACTTTTTCTTGTGGGGTTATTGCAAACAGGAAGTCTTCAAAGCAAAACCAACAAATTTGAATGAACTAAGGCAATCCATTCGAGAAACAATTGCGGCTATTCCTGTCTCAACTCTCCAAGCAGTAATGAACAACTTTTTGGTAAGATGCCGCACATGCATCGACGAGCAGGGGGGGCATTTAAATTACATTATTTTTAAAACTAATTAAGCTATATTTAATAAAATTTAATGAGCTTTAACATGAATAAGAGAAAAATTAATTCCATACACTGAAAAAAAAATTATTTGAGTTTCTTAATGTAGCAAAATTCATCAGCCACCCTGTATTTATGTGCTTCTACAATGATACTGAAAAAAAAATAATCAAAAGTAATCAAAATACATTTTTTTTCATTATTTTAGATTTTTAACGGCAGTATGTAACGGCATAAACGGATCGAGATAGATATTGACTTATATATATCAAAGTATTCAGGACGAAAAGAGAAATTGATTAAGCCATGTCCGTCCGTCCGTCCGTCTGTGAACACGATAACTTGAGTAAATTTTGAGATATCTTAATGAAATTTGGTATGCAGGTTCCTTGGCACTCATCTCCGGGCACTATTTAAAATGAGCGAAATCGAATGATAGCCACGCCCACTTTTTATATATAGAATATTTTCGAAAACACAATAAAAGTGATTACACAGTATATAATACACCCATAAGGATAACATTTGGTGTATACATAAAATAAATGTTCGAAAATGGGCGTGGCACTGCCCACTTTTGATTAAGTCAATTTAAAAAATGTTATTTATCATAAATCAAACACCGTTCAAGATATCGAAACGAAATTCAGCACGCAGGTTTCCAGGTGTGCAAGGAATGTTCGAGGGTCAGATCGGTTAAGGTTCACGCCCACTTTTATATGAAAGATTTTGAAGAGGATCGTAGATATATTGAATAGGCAATAACTTTGCGTAAAATAGCTTCACATCATTTATATTTCACTTTTACAGTTTCCGTAAACTAAGAAATCCAAAAAATAAATAGATTATTCCAGAAAACTATTTATGCCATAACTCCGCCAAAAATTGATTTGTGGAAACGAAATTTGGTGATACTGTTCAATATATGTATAAAGGTAACTGTTTGTTGTAAAAATGGGCGAAATCGGTTAATGTCCACGCCCAATTTTTTAACATAGCTCTGAAAATCTTTTTTTGGAAAATTTAAAAGCCGATATTTCTACAACTAAGCAAGTTATATCAGCCAGATTTTGCACACATAATAAGCTTTTTAAAAAAAACTCGACTGCAAAAAAAAGTTTGTCAATTTTGAAGAAGTAGGCGTGGCGCCGCCCACTCATCAGCATACAATTTCTGCTATTTTCAAAGGCAATCGCTTATATGAGCTGAGTCGATGTAGGCATATCCGGGATGCTATAAAAGATGACTGCTAAGTATATAATGTTCGGTTACACCCGAACTTAGACTTCCTTACTTGTTTTTTTATTATTGTTTTAATTAATTGGAAATTAAAAATTGCAATTAAAAAATTTTAAGTAATTGGTAATTACCCATAAAATGGATTCTCAAGAAAGTAATTAATCAAACTGGTGATCATTACGATTAGTAATCATTATTTAACAGACCTGCTAAAAAATATACCACACTCAAACTAATTCAAAATAAGCCAAAAAATTTAGTTCGATCATGAAGCCAAAATTATTTAAGTTTCGGCTAACATAGTGGTTAAGTGCTGGAGTGACATGGGCAAAGTCACATGAATGACGGAGACAGCAAAATTGTCAAAAAAAGCCTCTAGTACGATTTTTCCAACTCTTTTCCTGGTTAACTTTGAATTTTTACTTGTGTAAGTTTAATCCTTTTCGTCATAGTTCAATACCAGTCATGCAATTCTAGTTGCAGAGCGGTATGTTTAAGCATTACTTTGCTACTCACTGCAGGGCAAAGATACTCAATTGAAATACACAGTAAATGGAAATGTACGATGTGCCTTTTGCTTAGTCTAAATTGAAATCATTCAAATTTTGCATGAATTCTCGAAAAGCGATTATTTGTTTGTCCAAGTAAGTATGAGTTACGTTACGAAGTATTATTACGAACTAAAATTAAAAACTATGACGTCATTGTCATTTTACGTTTTCACCGTTGAAGCTTTAAACATCCACATACTGTCAACTTCATATTCTTGGCTGAGGAGGAAGATTACCACATCACGGAAGCCGTTTCGTAAATAAAGTATAAAGTATAACACACTATATTTCGATTTTTTTTTGAAAGCGCAATGTTTACAAAATTTTGGAATTAGAATCCAAAATTCGGAAAAATTCTCTATCTCAGTAAACATTTAAAGCGTTTTTACCCTTTTAAACAAATTAAGCGGTAGAGCGCTCCTTAACTGAAAGATAATTTTATTCCGCTTAGCAGATCGTTTGAATGGCACAGCTTGTAGTCTTAGCGGGCCTCTAAATTACTATCCGAACTATAAATAATTATAACTAAATCAAGCTGTCGGTGTATAGATTAGCTTTGGAAACATCCAATAATCTTAAAAAAAAATTCTATAACATAGTAAACTTTTCCATCGAATATTTTGCACAATGGCTGCCAAAGTAACTAGTTATCTGTTTAGTTAACTGCTAAGATAGTCAGTGATGTCGAAATTGACAACAAATATATGGTTCGGTGGAGTTTGAATGTTTTGTCAAAATTGTACTCCTTATTTCTTTATAATTCGTTCTGGTCAATGGGACATGCCAAAGAACTTCTTTGTTTTAAAAAACTGAATGTGCCATGCAGCGCGTTATGAGTTTATCTGATTACGTGGCTGATGTGAATATCACTATTATCTCTTATTTTTGTACTCATATCTAGCCGCCTGAATCGAATCTATAACAAAATTTGCCCTAATGTGACGTTAGAATAAGTATTTGAATGTAAAGCTTAAAATGCAGTTCTTGTTTCACTGGCGATTGTCGGTCATATATTGGTATGCAATGGTATGCAGAAGGTTGCAGAATAATCGTCGAAATGCATACCCAATATGCATAAGTCCAACTTTTTTAGGTGTTTAAGAATTGTATAAATTTTCAAAGTGATTTCCAACATTCTTCTCCACTCGAGGTTGAACATTTTTTCAAGAATTTGATTTCAGTTTGAAAACCACTGGAGTTCATTTCGAATTTGCACCTGCATTTTTTACATATGGCAGCACCCGTGTTTTCTGTCATATCTGACATCAAAAATTAATCAAAACACGTGACCGAACAAAAAGTTGTCAAAACCTTAAAAAAAGAAAGAACTAGAAAGATTTATATTTGTGTGACAAACGGTAGTATTTATATTATGTCCCGCAATTGTGTTTTAATAATTAGTGAAATGCCTAACAAAAAAGTAAAATTTGAAATTTGATTTCAGTTGGAAAATATTGATGGTTGATATTGAAGTCGGAATCCGATATTTTTTCAAGTGGAGAAATAAGAATATTTTCATATAAAAAAAGTTCCCTTGCGTTGGAGAATGGACAGTTTCTCCAATTGATCTCAAGTTAAAAACCAATGCTGGAAATTAGAAAACGAATTTGTTCTCAAATGAGATTCAAATTTATTTTCAACAAAAATGCTTATTTGGCAAATTCGTATGGATTCATATAGGTATTAGTGACTTCGGCTCGTTGTTTGTATGTATTTATGTCCAATATTCATTTGCTGTCTGCTGTTGTCAATATGACAGCATATCGTACTTCCGTTTTGTAGAATGTGCGCACAGTGGCGTAGAGGAAAAATAAATATGACTTTATAAATAAATAAATTGATTTCGTTTGGATTGAATTTGTAAACATGAACATTACAACATTGGTTAGAAAATAAACATAAATAAATATTTGAAATGAAAAAAATTTATGAATGGTGGCATGTGCCGAGGTCACCTTATTATTTATCTTTTATCATCATATCATCTGTGCAAGTAGAAAACCACCTTTTCGTTCTAGTACCAGAAGTTGGTAGTACTCGAGGGTACTACCGTACCGAGTCATTATACTTCAGGCTACTGTGAACTTCAACAACACTCTCCAAAACCTTCATGGATTATTTTGCTTTTAAAACAAAAACATCTACTTTTTTCATTACAAATATATGTGGATTACCCTTTCTACATTTATCAGAACTTTTTTGCTAATTAGTACGGTTCTAATAGGGCGCATTTTACTTTCTACCCGCGCAGTGTAGCTAGATTTTATTGACAAAGTAAGAATTTCGACTCTGATGTTATTGTCTTAGGAACTTAGCCTTCAATTGCCGTCTAGGCCATACCTCATAGTTACGACTTTTTTCACAACCAAGTAAGCCTAGAAGAAGATTAGGACAGTACCCTACCAGTGCACTCAAATTGGTGAGAAAGCTTCTGATAGCCATTCACTGGGGAATTTACGAATTAAATCTTTTTCATGCAGCTGAGGCAGCTCCATACTTTTGGGTCCTTTTGTCCCAGTATGCCAAGGGTAGCCAATGTACATTCGTTTGCTTTCGAGCTAAAGCTATAAGGCGAAAGGTTAGCAAGGGCGACATAACCTTTCATCAAACTGATAATTTGTGTCGAATCGTTCCAACACCTTTTCTACAAAAATTGTAAACACTGGCTCTGTCTTTGCGCTTCGTAAACTTACCTAACGCATTTCTGCTGCAATATGAAGCATGCCAATGACCAACTAAATGACAGACCATCAACGTCAACGTCATTACGCCATCAACAACATTAGAGCTAAATCAAGCGGACATTTCTTTTTTGGACGTTAGTAACAGAAGGGAAAACCACAATAGGTAGGACTTAGAGATGTATGTGATACTAAATATTTTATCCCGATCCCGTCATTGAACTTTTTACTAGTCCATATTCTTAATTAACTAAAACCGAATTTACTGTTGGCTCGTCTTAAACTGCTCATCCACAAGCAGAACTTTTTCTAAATTATTCTAATTGGATACAGTTGAGAACTAGGCAAAGTGTAGCTCGTTAAGAACTATCCGAACTGGAACGGTTCGGAAACGAGATGCCAGGTAATGAGCTGTGGAAAAATTGATAATGAGATTGCCATGTAAAAGTGGTAAGTTGAAATCATTCCTTGGGTATGGAGCTAGAGCTAGTACTGTCGTCAAATGGTTTAGCTCTGAGTTAGTCGGAATTTTTGGAGAAGATATTTTTAAGAAGATTTTCGGAACCGTGGTTCACACTGGCCCTCATATCCAGCTCACATCTCCATATTGTCGTTTGATCAGGTAAATATATATTTCCTTAAACGAATGTATGAACACATGTATGTATGTATATCTGTTTATCTACGTATTTACAAGTATAACCTGTAGTCAAACGAACTATTTGTAAACTACTTCGAAACTAGTTTGAAGAGCAGCCAACAGTAAACTTCAAATTAAAAAATAAGCTCTGCTGGAATATTTCCAACTCTGTAAAATACAGTATTCTGCGAAAATTTATTGATACAGATTTTGTTTTTTCCACTAGTTTGTTATATGTTAAAAAACTCTAGTTGTAAACCAGTATTTTTGCTAAGTTGTTAGCTATTTCACTGCAGGGTACCACCATTTGTCCATGGTCGGTCATTCATATGTGAGCGTCAAATTTCTTTTTATTTAAAAAATCATAACACAACGCTGTATGAGGGTATGGCTCGTTTTTGTTGTTGTTATTTTATTACTATTGTCTCATAGTATTTGTTGTAAGCTGGCGCAAAAAAAAATTATGCTTGAAAACAACAGGAAGAAATATTTAATTAAAGTTAGCCAATCGTAACAGTTATGACACGACAGTGAGAGTTGAGTAGCCTAAATGATTTTTATTATTGTTAAGCAACTATGGTTAAAGAATATCGAAGATAACAGAAAACACAAAAATTACTCTGGTTTTAGCGAAATAAATTTGTCTTTAAGTTTAACTCTCCAAAACGGCATGGCCTGGCCCCAAATGAAAATGGAGCTAGATTGCAGAAATTTTAAGCAATATGGAAACTTAGTTCGGTTGGAAGTGGTCTATTGCAGAACTCTATTGGAGAGAAAAATCGAACGGAATTTAATAAGTTATAGAGTTAGGAATAGATAATCAATTTTTACTTTAATCGATTATTTTTAAAACTATCGATTTCATTAATAGGAGACATCGATTTTTAATAAACCGATTATAAGAACTACGCATTTTAAATAAATTTTTGTAAATAGCGCTATCTATGCGACGGATGAAAAACACACGACAGCTGAAAGCACATAGTTTCGTATAAATCTTGATTCTAGTCAAATTTTAGGTAACACTGAACATTAGTGGCAGTTATTTATTTTAGGTTTTTTATTTAAACTTATAGGTTGAGGAAAAACTTATTGTATTTTTTAGTTTTAAGACCAAACGATTTCGGTTTCATTTATTTTACTATTCATTTTGAAATTAGGGAAAAATTTGGAGTTTAACAATTCATATGAAACAAACTCATTGTCGAATCTAAATTGCATCGAATGATGTATTTGTACAAGGTGGCGCAAAAGTAAGCTTCCGATGTTCAGCATATCGGTTGTGGCACGTGCAGTGTGTGCTGTTGCACCGTCTTGTTGGAACCACATGTTTTCCAATCCCAATTCATCAAGTTGCGGCAAAAAGAACTCGTTGATCATTGCTCTGTAGCGCTCACCATTCACAGTAACCGTTTGGCCCCGACCGATTATTGGTCAAATAAATAGTCAGCAATATTCCGCGTTCTGGAGCAGTGTAGCGTAACATTGTTTATTAACGTGTATTTCGCATGTGTTTACTACACAAATGTCAAAACAGAACTGACTTTAGGGGCCAATCGCAAAATTTATAGCATTTTCTGATAGGAGGATTACTTTTGCGCCACCTTGTATTTTTGTTTTGAGAAAAAAAAGGGTTACATAATTTACTCTTATTTTTTTTTTATTATTTCTATTTAGTGTTATCCTATACCGCCCTGTGCTCATTTGAATTTTGTGGGAAAAGGAATCGATTCCAAAGTATCGAGGGAAAATACTCGATAACTACTTTTACCTTACTAATTCAAAGACTTGTCAAAACGAATCCTGAACATATACAAACTTTAGATTATGGTAAACGCATTTTTTTCTAAGAAAGAATTTTGTGGTTAAAACTAAATCACCATAAGACGATGATAGCAGACCTTTTTTTTCTTGAGAACCCATCTAAGGATTGATTACTATTACTTTCAATTTTTAATAATAATTTTCCAGTTAATTATAAAAATTATCAAAACAAATCATGATTTTTTACGATTATCAAAAAAAAACAAGGAAAGGGCTGTTTCCGAACTTGGATAACTTTCTGTTCTCCTAAAAACTAATTCAAAGACACATCGAAAGTACTTCTGCTGTCGATGTCTGCTGAAAACCGTATAGGGATTCCATTAATATCCCTATATTCACTGCTTTTAGTATCCACACCACTGTACCTTTAATACTGGTAACTCGCTAGCGATTGTCGAACACTAATCAATTGACAATTTAACAATTCATTTAAGTTATCAACTCATCAGGTTCCACTTGTTATGCCATAACAGCAAAAGAAAAATGCAATAATACTCGAGGTCCTCGTCTACCATCCTTTGTCAAGCATTTAACACTTGTCCGCCAGTCGAATTCAAAGCATATCAATTGAAAATTGAAGCACTTGCAGCTTGGGCCACTTGCATTGCAACCAGCCTACAGCTTAAAATTACTTTAGCCTCTACCAAACTCCGCTCCACCATAACCTTTTTATAATTTACTCGTGGTTGTTGTTGCATTTTAATTAGTTTAAGTTATTCGGTTTATGTAGTAAATATTGCTCCATTCATATGCTCCCTAAATGTGTGTTTTTTATAGTCCGTTGCGTTATGCATAATTAATTTCAATCGGAAATCGGAATTATGGGTTTTCCACATTCACTCAATGGAGTAAGAATTAGTATTTGCATGCGATAGGCGTTTATTATGCTTAGCTTCCTTTCCGGGTCAGCAGCGGTCGAAAAGGCAATTGCATACGAGTTTGATAGGGAAGCGAGCACCTGTGACTTGTGGTGAGAGGCATGTGAATAGAAAAGTGTAGTTAGATATGCATTTCCTTTAGCTGCAATATATAAGTATGTGGTGGTGGTCAGGTCTTTGCTCACAAGCAAGGTTAGATTAGGTTAGGTTGAGCTGGCCGGTCCGTCCAGACCTCACATACACTGAAAATGCCCATAGTGTTACCAGAAAATTCTTAGACCCAGGATACAAGCTAAAGAATAACTCCACCACCTTGGCAAAAACTAGAAGCTTTCTCAGTCCCATCCTACTTGCTGCTTCGAGATCTAATAGTTGTGGAGCTCCTAGTAGTTGTAGTCATCATCTAGCGAGCGCAGGACAGGAGCACAAAACATGCTCAACAGTCACTTCCTACATCTGTTTACTTCGACGAGACCTAATTTATACGTATGCTCATCATAAGCCTACAGCCTTTTCAGGAATAAGAGTAGTTTAGTTGACCTCATGTCATATGCTTTGCACATGATCTTGGAGACTTTGCAACCCCGCGCTCGATTCCACGGCTTTTTTGCCTTGTCGATCATTTGCAACTCTTGCCTGCGTTTCAACTCTCCTAGTCTGATCGGGACATCTACAGTATACTCGTCCAAGGCCGCCCCCTTCTTGGCTAAAGCGCCAACCTTTTCATTTCCATCTATGCCCACATGACCGGGGACCCAGTATAGATGTAAGTTCCTCTCCGTCGCAATCCTTCTTATCGCCTGTTCGCAATCTAGGACACTGTTAGTTGTTGTGGTGTGCGATATTATCGCCTGTATAGCCGCCTGGCAATCAATGTAGAAATTGACGCTGCTGCTGGCTAGGGAGGTTTTTCCAGTATCTCCGCTGATTTCGTTACAGCTTGTAGGATCTGTTTATTACCGTATCAGCACAGTTAATTTGGAACCATTGGTGTACACGTGTGTGGTGCTGGCGGTCATTTCCGCACCTTTACGCCAGCCATCTACCTCTATTGTAGCTGCAGGACCCTTTTCGAAGTGCAGAAGTGGTACCATGTAGTCTTTCCGTGCAACGGTTTATGACTCCGATGACGATATACTCGTACTACTGTGGGCGTAGGGTCTGCGGTCAAACTGCCCCGAGGCATTTAGCCTATTTAGCCATGTTCTTGGCCACTAAGTCTACGGGTGGGATGTGCACAGTAGCCTTCAATGCTGCTGTCGGGGTGGTTTTCAAAGATCCCGTCAGAAACCTGGTTTAAGTATACTTGTATCGATTTCACAAATCATCGTCCATTTTGTTGTTCTTTCTTCCATAGTTTATCTGTTCTGCGAATAGCTGTTTGAAGTCAAAGTGCGAACCAACGTGAAGCGCCAGTAGCTGCTTCGTCTTCTCGGCTGCCGAAATTTCGATACACAAAACGTGACCTTGAATTTGTCTTCACGTCGTTCCTTTAACTTTGGCTGATGGCAATCGAAGTTTTGCATAAAACTAAAAACAATCATTATTTAATAATGCTTATCCGCCTAGGCGATTCTGACCGTTGTGTATCAAAGAACGGCAACCCTCATTATTTACCTAGATCTGATGCCAATTGGAAACACCGCGGAAAGTTATGCCATCCTGCCCCTGCTTTTCCAACTCAGTGGTCTCTCCCCTTCCTTTCTACCGAATATGGGTGTCAGAAGAGAAACCGTCCTGGCCGGAGCTTCCATCTAATCTTCTTTGGGAACTGTTCATGTTCCCGAACCGTACATCAGGTTAGGTATGGTGAGAGACCCACCTTTGTTCGTCGGAAAAGGATTTACTTCCCAGTTGCCTACTCAGGCTAGAGTAGAACTTGTTGGGTAGAGGGAGTATCCTTTTGCTGCTGACGTCGGTTCCCAAATATACGAGGTCCCTCATAGTTTCAAGTTACCAAGGCTTCAGTCAGCAAATACTTGTTCACAGCAAGAAGCACTTTCCTAACCATTTATCCGTGTCAGATAAGTGAACACTTACGGCGCGCTTGTCATGGCCAATGATATCAATAATACAGATCGTACCAGTGCTGCTGATCGAATTACCTTCTCCAGCCCCAAGTTAAAGGAATCGCACAACAAATAAATCGCTTAGTTGTTGTCATTTTCAGGCGCATGTACTCGTATGTATGTAGGTCGCATCTACTTATTGGAAAAGTTTAAAGTGACAAACCACAAATTCGCAGAGAAGCTTAGGTACGATAGCATGTTTTTTTCGTTCACCGAGAGAGAAATATATTTTTCAATGAAGGGTAAATCTTTGTGGAATCTCTAGCTAGGCATTGTTGTTGGTGCTAATGTTGGTTCCTGGTTGAGAAAAGGCCTTCCCCATTTCGAAATTATCGATTCGAAAAACTTCAAAATATATTTGAAAATCAATTTCAGTTTAATGTCATGACACTGGGTTGTTAGGGCTGAGTCCGTTAGTTAGTATACATTTTGAGGTCTTCCACATATCAAAGATTTATGGAATGTATCCAGCAACATTTTTCCATGTATCAGATCGTATGAAGCAGAGCTCGAAATAAAAGACCTGAATCTGAATCTGTAAACGAGTTATATTATTCTTTCATGTGCAGACATGCTTTTGAGCAAAAAGTCAAAGGCTTCGTGGATTTGCCCTTCAGTAGATTACACCGCCAGATCCTATGCGTTGTTTGTCTGCCTATCAATGACTAAGTGCTTGTACTTGCAAGAAAAACATTTGTCAATTTATATTGGCAGCATTTTCGTATCTGCACTTGGGCACATACTGCAGGCAATACAAACATCTCTCAGCTGACATTTTCACTTTTGCTGCTATTAATAACCAAAGATACACATCAGCCATGTTATCTTAGCATTAGTCTTCACCTCAAAGATATGCTAAATATGCGCTTATGCAATTTTTGCCGCTATTAAATATTTATTTTTTTTTGTATTTAGTTGACTAATACATGTCATTCGTATTTACTGTCAGACAGCTGTGGAATTGACTGCAAAAACAATATTTCAATATTTGTATGGCGCAATTTATTTTCTTTTTATTTTTTTGAAGAATTTGAAATGTATGTACATTAGGGTATTCCACTTTCAGGTGAATTTTTTGTTTGTTTATTCCTGTCTCTAAGCTGACTTTTTATAAAAATATTGATAATTACTTGAGAAAAAAAAAATTCTATGTAAACTACACTGGGAAATTTGGATTTTGCTTTAATTTGAATTTTCGATATCCAAATTTCTCCGTATAATTTGCATAGACAATCGAAATAAGTTCCTTCAGCTCAGATTTTTATTTATTTCATTGTTATCTATCTTCTATAAGGAATTAGGCATTTACGTTGGACAAAAAAAAAAATAGTCCCTAAAAATGGCACAACCTAATGTACAAACTTTATAGATATTTCAGCTTCCAATTTGGATACTCTTTTATTTTAATTTTTAGTTCGTATTTATAGACGTTCATTTTTGTGAGTTGGCAAACTGACAATAATTTGCGATTTTATAATATTGATGGCTTTTGTTTTTCTTTTTTTGACTTTTTTTTAAATTGTTATACAAATGAATTTAGCTATTTTTGTTGGTTATTTGCCAATAAACTATAGCGCATCATTAAGTAAATGGATTAGTTTAATCAACAAGCTTGTCTGTCAAAATTATAATTGGCGCCAATCAAGGTAATCCTACATACACGCATGTATCTTATATGTACAAATGTATACGTGTTGCACACTAGAAGCGACGGCTCGCACCTAAATAAAAATGTAAGCAATTATAAAGCAACGTTAAAATGTATTCTATATTTTAATATATATCTCTAATAATACAGCGGTGAAAACGATATTAAATTCTTTACAGTAGCTATTTAGTAATATGCGTGCAAACATTCATACAGACAAAAATTATATTAATTGTTGTTTTGTTGTCTTTTTGTTTGCGTATCACGCAAAATCTGCTGTATAGAGTTGAATGCAGTTTCCACTGGTGTATAGCTAGAGTTTTAACTTAACGTTTAGGATGCCAGGCCCGTGCGCACGGGGGGCGTTTTGAGGGTGCAAACCCCCGAAAAGGGTTTTTACCGACTGCATTTTTGATGAAAACTGGTTTTCGGGTTTAAATAATGTGTATAATCGTCTTAAAGTACGCGTGCGTGAAATTTCCTAATTGTGGAAAGGGCCTAAAGTGAAATAATGCAGTTACACTCCCATTCCGGCATAAGCAGGCAGCTACAGGCTGCGACTTGTATCATTCTCTCCTTGACAGCGCTTAAGACTGGACGTGTACCTGCGTGGTTCTCAAGATTCTGCTACAGGCGACATATAGTCATTTTCCTCTCGGACCTCGCAGAATCTTGTAAATTAGGTAAATTTTCTTTCAGTTTTTCATAAGTCAGATCATAATAATATCTGAGCATCCAAAAGTTCAAACCCCCTTCCCCCCCAAAGACAGTCCCCTGCGAACGGCCCTGCCCTCTTCCTCGAGAAAACATATCCTAACTAGCACCAAAGTAATAGATCACATAATAGCCACAAAATGTATGACTTTGATAAATAAGTAAATTTATTTGAGAAATTCGCAGTCGTTGTGAGGTAGTTTCTACCTTTAATGGTTACTTTGAAATTATTTAGATTTCGAGTAGCATTAATAATATAAATCATGTTACTTAAATGCTACCTTTAAGTAGCTGTAAAAGTTTCCATGACGTTTTGGGGTCTTCCGCGGGTAGTTTAAGGTAAGTGAACTTGTAATTGGTATTTACTAGTGATAGTAAGGTCTCTGTTACCTACATAGCAAGACGTCAATAAGAGAGAGACAGAAAGGCGATTGTGCAAATATCCCTGAAAGTCGTAGTCACGACGCTGCTACACCATTGCTACGTAACAACAACGTCAATAGAACGTTGTCGGATATATGTAGGGACGTCACTGGAACGTTGCGGCTCCCAATAAATCGAGTGGGAGACCAACCTTAATCATTGACTGAAGAAACTTTTAAACATCATCCTTACACGAGTAGAAAGAGAATTTATTAAGACGAGAACGAAACTAGGCATTGAAAATGGCAGAACGCCGAAACCGGTTTGTCACAAAACCAAACTTGATAATGGATAAAAAAAATCGTTCCAACAAAAATCAGCTTACTACCCTGTCGGAAGATCAACAAAACAAAATAAATCATATTACAAGTAGGTAACTAAGTGCATCAGCAGGGAACGTCAGATTGTTGTTCTTTGAGTAGGCTTAGATTATCTGGCTAAGGAAGCTAACTTGACTGCTGGCTCTTTTGTGGTATTCATTGGAATGAGTCTTATGTACTTCGTCCCGAAGCCCAAACAAAATATGCTTTCACCATTAATCCCATAACTTAATCCACTTACCTCTGCCATAAAAACATACTTACAAAAATATATCGCTTTTATATAGTCACTTAAAATCGTGCCACACATTTGCATACTGATCGAAATCTGTAACTATTAAGTGCATTCACTACCTTGGCTACAATGCGTCAAGTGTCACCACCACATTCTATTTGTGAAAGCTTTTTCATATTAAGTTGCTCAGCGACTGTCAGCAACAATTTGGGTCACGCGATAAACGTTGTAGTCACAAAATGTCGCTTGGCAATTAGAATGACGAGATAGGCGTAAAAAGACAATGCACACAAATGTACATATATACAGCTGTGTTCAATATTATAGTAGTGAAACTAAAAGGGATATCGTTCGAAGAAATAACAAGAAGCTGTGAGCAAGTAAGAACTCGCACAAAAATTTCACTGAATTTTCAGAATTTTTTTCGTCGAGAGTGTTTAGTGATTTCTTCCATACAACGCATGAAGAAAAATTTATTGAATGGAAGAAATAGCCAATATCCTTGACAAAAAAAATTCTAAAAATTCAGGAAAATTTTTGAGCGAGTTCTAACTTGCACAATGTGATACTAAAATTGATTGGTATACAAAACTGCGTACTCAAAAGTTTTCTTTGAGGTACTTCTAACTTGCACATTATTATACTCAAAAAATTCTGCCCAAAAAATATTGAAATTTTGATGTAAATTTTTAAAAGTTTCATTAGCTTTCCTGAACTTTGTGTAAAGTATGAAATTTCTTTTTATGTGGTTTTTGTTTTGGAATTCGCTATACTTTAAATGAAAATTATTAAATACACAGCTTATTTTTATTTCGTCGAACGATATCCAATTTAATTTTACTACTATTATATTGAACACAACTGTACATACGTACATCATAAGCAAAATTACGATCAATGCAACGGCACTCGAACTCACGTACAAAGGCAATTTTAATGTTCACCTAGCGCACGCCAACAAAAAATTCTTATCAAAGACACAAAGTCTAGAAGATTCTACGAGGCAGTTGATTGGCTTTCATTTGGCGGTGACGTTTGATGCTGCTAATTGGGAACAAGCCAATGATCGCATGAATAAATGAAACGATCGCGTGGCAATATTATTGGGGCGCTTGGAAGAAGGTCACTTAATCGCGCACACGTCTCTAACCGCAGCAATTGCGATCTTCATCAAATTGGTCTAATGTTTGAACGGCATATGTGGATATATGGGTGCTGATTGAGTGCTTGAATTATATGAAGTTGACATTGCAAGTGTGACTGCAATAATTTTTCATTAGTTGTCAGCACACAACTTTTTCTAATTTTAATTTAGCGTAACGAAATTTGGCAAGTGCGAAATACGCTAAACTGCAACTGTAATTGACTTTATTACTTAATGCATTATGTGCTTGCTATTTTGAAAGTGTATCTCCTTGCTAAATGTGGAATATAATGGCATTGCCCTATGCGCCCTTTAGAGTATAAAAATAGCCGGTTGCGCTCGTTTCCCAGCAATTGAAACGCTTCAGTTGTGATTGCACTCTACTTCAAATTCGCTTGAAAGCAGGTATGTATATAAACAAGTAAATGAGCACATCTTTTTGTAGATTTTTGTACTTTTGTTTTCGATATTTTAAAGTTTGTGGCAAGCAACGTATTTTATGAAACGCCATAGTCTCACTACATTTAGGCACAAAGCATAAATGTATAAACTTATGAACATATATATGTACGAGTATATACCTACTATATACGTGAATTCACATATGTACTACATACTAACATCCATACTTATGTATGTATAAACAAAAAGTACAAATGGTCCACATGTCCCAGATGTTGATTATTTTCATTGTAAAACAGATTTGTAAACAAAATCTTTAATGTTCGTCTAAAACATGCGAACATTCATACTAGTTATGTACAAAGTTTGTACAACAACACCACCAAAAAATGTTCCCTTAATACCACCTCTAGACGAGCTATAATGTCATTTAACTAATATGAAATTTTTGAAAAAATTCAAATAAATTGTATGCAGAACTGTATAGAATACCTCAATCTTCATTTATTTGCAATTAATTTTGCAATTCAATTGTTCGTTTTGAGAATTTTTCAGTTTGAAGTTTTAGTTGGTCCGATTTGCGTGATTTTAATTATTTGTGCTCCATGTGAATTTAAAAAACCAAAAAACAGTTAAAAATAGTTTAAAGCAACTTATATTAAACAAAGTAGCAGTCAACTTGAAAATTATCTCTTATCTGTAGGAGTTCTAACGTCAAATAAAAATATAAACCCATTATGTTTAACAAATTTTTATTTTTTTATCAAGAGTGAGAAAAAATAACAAATAAATTCCATATTGATATACGAGAAACCTCTCGTACAGAGAAACCTCTTCTTATGCACCAAGTTTAAAATACTATTTCTAGAACAAATTTCCCTCCCTTAGGCGGACTCTCTCTTGGACGGACGCGGACAGTCATTTTCTATTAAACTGAACCAAAAACCGCTATTGAGCGGACGCGAGCCTCTTGTCAAGAAAAGGCTAAAGTGTCAATGATTTTGTGGCTTCTAACGGCTGGCTGCAAAAATGGCGTATTAGACATAACATAACTTTTTGGTACATTTGCGGTGAAAGTGCTTTGGCGGCTGTTTTTAATTTGAAAAGATTCTGCAGCTAAGTCCTTATTACGTTCGAATTGTTGCAAAAATTGGAGAATCATATGCAAAATAGTTTTCTTTTCAAAAAACAAAAAAAATTACCTCAATCGACAATTTCCCAGTTTTTTAAGTGACCAATCTTACATTTCTAGTTTTATGTAATTAGTTCTACGAAGTGGAATTTTTATTTTTATTATTACTTTTTGTAAATAAGATGTATATGCATATGTACAAACTCGTACGTACATATACAAAGTCTTTAAGTAATAACTATACACATATCTTCTTTGATCAATGTTATATAAGTATATTTTATTTAAATGAAAAAATGATGACCATTAAAATATTTTTAAAATACCTGTTGGGCGGACAAAAATTTACTGCCGTTGAGTGTCCGCCCAAGGGAGGTTTCACTGTATATTTGTTACAAGACTCTTCATTTTATGTTAGCAAGAAATATCGAGTATCTAAGTGGAGAAGGAAGTTTTTAAACGGCTGTAATATAGTGATTAAATGGTCCCTCTGCCAGTACTAGCATATGTTCAGAAAATTATGGTAAGGACTAAAGATTAGAAGAGATGTTTATAGAAAGGAAAAAACCAAAAAAAAACCTTACGCTCATAAAAAAACTCTATGAGAAACCAAGTCCTCATCCACCAGTTTTTTCAACATAGGGGGGCCTCCTCCCCGGTGCCACCGGTGGGAGTCGACAAGTATTCTATACTCGCTATTGTCACTATGCAATGGTCCTTAAAGACCTAGATGCCAAAGTAGCACTTAGTGGAAAAAGTAACTTAGATGCTTTTCTAGTTTGAAACTTTTTTGGTTGGTAATTCTGGTTCCCAAATAGGCGAAGGGTCTTTCCCGATATTAATCATTTTGCGGTTTCAGCAGAGCTGATCTAATTTTTTAATAACAAAAAATTGTATGGGACCATATATTTCGTTCGGGCCACAAAGTGTTAATACGCTTGCATATATTTTTTTGAAGCAAGAATTCCTACAAAAACAAAATATTTCAATTGTCAATTCTACCTTGTTTAAATCGCCTTGGTTTAAAGTGCTCGAGATTTAAACAAAAAATAGAATACGACAGACTCGTGCAGATATGTGTATTTATTTTTGTACTTTTTACTGAAGATGCTACCTTACCATTACTCTAAATTTTCCTTCAATTAAGTAGGGCAACAAATATATGATATAGATGGACTAGTCGGACAATACAATATTAGAATGAAAACAAATAAGTGGACAAATCGCTTTTTCTATCATTTACTTGATGTGGCTATGGTCACTCCTTATATACTGTACAAGAGGTTGCATCAAAATCCTCATGACAAGCAGTATACTCTGGCAGAGTTCAGAAAAGAGGTGGCCGAAATACTCTGTAAGATACACTCAACACGGTCTATAAAACGAGTTTGGCCAGCTTCAGGCCTCAACACTGTACGGCACTCATAGCTGAAAAAGAAGATAAATATCTAATTTTTTACAACCTTTCAGTTTCGTAGAAACCGTTTCATTTTTCAAAGTTCTATCCGTAACCGTTTTACATCGTATCATTTTTCACAACCCTACCGTTATTTTTTATTTTGAAAGAAAAGCCACCGAAGTAGGTGCACAACTGCTCTTAGTAAACTCCCATGTTTCAATGTCCCGCCAAAAAAAAAAAAATTTACAAAACCGAAGAGCACATCGGAGTGTGAAAATGGACACTTAAAAAAAATCCACCATGAGCAATGCTAAATGCAGCCAGAGGTTGATGCTTGCGCAATTGGGTCGTAAATATGAATAGAAATTAGTAAAAAAGCCATAGTATTTGCGCCTAAAATTTCCTATTTTATTCAAAAAAAAAATTTAATAATTAATCAAAGTTATTAAACAAATAAAAACAATAATAATCTTTTTTTAAATTATTACTTTTGTTCATTTAAAAACTACACTAGAATTGTTGGTATACAAAAATATAATCAACTATAAATATGGCTAAGTAAATGTAAGAAGTGGGATTAAACGCTTAGCCAAATTACTTCGCTCGGAGAAATCGAACTTCTACAAGAACTTGCTCAACCTAAGCAAGGTCAAAGAAGAGTCTATCGCCATGCTACTGCGAATAATCCCCACTGTTTGGGGGGACGGAATTTTTGATAGAAAGTAGTTTTGAATCTAAAAGGTTTGCTTTATATATATCATAATTTTAATCTAAATCGTCAATCGTCTCGAAGGCTTAAACATGGATTTATAAGACACTCGGACACAGTTCTTGCTGCAAACCAAAAGCAAGAAAGCTCGAAAAAAGTTAGGATTTCAGGGAACGATCGATCTATTCTTCTTTTAAAGAATATTACAGCAATAATCTCTTTTCGGAAGTATCTGGTTGTTCCGGAGTTATTTCAATTTATATATTATCACCCTTATCGGTCGTCGTAGTGAGCAGCGCTGCTGTCACGATCCTTATTTCTTATAATCGCTTACAACATTTTTTGCTGTGAAAATACGAAAGTAGTAAAATGCAGCAAAATGACGTTGAATAGAGCGCACTTTTGTAAACATTAATGAAAATCACTTTTATTTAGCATTTTATCTTCAAAATTTTTTGTTATTTCTTGCATTGCTGCTTGCACTGTGACTACCCAGCTGGAAGTCAACTTGGTTAAAAAAAAGTTGGGGGAAAATAAGACTTGGTGATATCCATTAGTTTATGAAATGAAACGACCATTATGCAGGTACGGGTCCAAGTGTCAAGCGCCCGACTTTATTTGACCACGCGGTTTGCGGTTTGTAGTTAACAGTGCCACCTAACGTGAAGGAAAGTTTTAACATTGATAGTGAAGGCTAACAAACAACGTGGGATTAACGCTTTACCACTCTTTCCATACAATATCTCTAAAAGGGTAGTCATGACGAAGTAAGCAATTTCCAACTGGGTAAATATTGTGAATATGCAGGGTCTATGAAGGCATGACTTTGTGCCTGGTCTGATCGGCTGCATCGTCCTGACCCAGCATCCATGTATTTCAAGATACTTTTGCTGTGCAAATTATTGTTGTACCACTCAAGAAAATTTTTGATTGGCAAAGATGTTGGTGGCGTGGGGTTGTCAAGACTTTTTACTTCAGTTTATGTTTAAGTTTTTATCTTTACTTTTCTTTGCCATTTTTTTTTCTTTGGCAACTGGCAGTAAATTGCTGTCACTGTCAACGGTTTGTTTGCCTGCACAGACTTCGCTCTTTTTTGTACAACTGTGGTCAGAAAAATATCACCAAAATTTAAAATGACATTAATTTCAAACTGGAATTATTTATTTTATTGTTTTCAATCATTTTTATTTAAAATATAGAAAAGTAGCTACAACAATGAAAGTGCGAAGCTGTCAAAAATGAATTTCACTTTACAAAAATTTAAACTTCTTATCAAGAATTTTTATAATTTTTTGGAGTACGAATTATCAAAGTGCTAGTTTCAATAAGTTGAAAACGTACGTTTAATGTTCAAAAATTCTTTTCAGAAGGTTTTGCATTAAATTTATCTCGCTGTTTGGTGCTATTTTTTCCCCACCACTGTATGTTATAGTGTTACTCGTATAAGTTTAACAACTTGACTGCATGACTGAGTGACTAAATTGCTGATTTTATTTGGTCGAAGTGCGCTTAGGTGAACTTGGTAGGCCTTCAAGTGACTATTGGCAAATGTTACTTACAACATAAAATGTTTCTGCAAACATTCGTAAACGAGGTGAGGTAGAGGAAATTGGCAATGTGGCCATTCGTGGGTAACTTTTCATATAGAGTCTTATAGGCACTCGTGACTATACTGCAGGCTTGACTGAGAATTTTGAGGTGTTAGTGAACTCGGCGATCCTAGTGTCAAACCTAGTTGCATTCGGCTGTCGTCGTGTGTCTGCCCGCGGTGATTGGCTAAACTGTAAAATTTTGGATTTTTTAAGTTGACGCATTGTTAATTCGATCGTGTCGGGTCATGACGAGCAGGGTCTAGCGCAATAACTTCCACTTGCGCTGTAGGTGCAATTGCCTAGCGCAGCACAATATTACTACCTTCAAAAATTAAGAAATCCAAAATTTTAGATTTTAGCCAATCAACGCTGGCAGAGCCACGACTACAGTCGAATGCAAGTACAGGGTGGCGCAAAAGTAATCCTCCTATCAGAAAATGCTATAAATTTTGCGATTGGCCCCTAAAGTCAGTTCTGTTTTGACATTTGTGTAGTAAACACATGCGAAATACACGTTAATAACCAATGTTACGCTACACTGCTCCAGAACGCGGAATATTGCTGACTATTTATTTGACCAATAATCGGTCGGTGAAAAACGGTTACTGCACAAAAGTAATCCTCCTATCAGAAAATGCTATAAATTTTGCGATTGGCCCCTAAAGTCAGTTCTGTTTTGACATTTGTGTAGTAAACACATGCGAAATACACGTTAATAAACAATGTTACGCTACACTGCTCCAGAACACGGAATATTGCTGACTATTTATTTGACCAATAATCGGTCGGGGCCAAACGGTTACTGTGAATGGTGAGCGCTACAGAGCAATGATCAACGAGTTCTTTTTGCCGCAACTTGATGAATTGGGATTGGAAAACATGTGGTCCCAACAAGACGGTGCAACAGCACACACTGCACGTGCCACAACCGATATGCTGAACATCGAAAGGTGATTATTACAACTCATGATTCCATTTTGTTGTTTTTGGGGTTGTCGCGAAACAATCGAAAATTGCTGAAGCTGTGGCATTGAAGGCCTACATCTGTGTCTGCCATACATTGTATGGGATTCTGAGAAAAGAAGAGAGCACAGAAGCAAAAAGGTGAAATTCATAAATTTTTTCCCGAAAAAATTAAAAAACTTCTCCAAACCTTGAACACTGCTTGTGATACGAAATGGTACAGAATCTAAGAGTATAACTTTCCAGTTTCTGAACAAAACCTTGTACAGTACAATAAAGTTTGCATAAGAAGCAGTTTCCAAATTTTCAAGGAGCGGCAATAAAAAATATACAGTTACTCATATAAATAAATACACACCACTTTTTGGCAATTCTCACCAATTTTGGCTTCAGCAAATTTATTTTAACTAATTTCCTATAAGAAAGTTTGTCACGTTCTAATACATAAACTATAAATTATATTTTAAAAATATAATTCCTCCATATAAATTTATGAACGTAATTTTTTTTATATGGAAAAAACAATTAAGCTCTTCTGAAAAAAAAAATTTTAAAAATCAGCAAAATTTCTTAAGGGCTTAAGACTTATGATACTGAAAGTGAACGTCGAATTTTCGCGTTTTTTTCATGCATTTTTAAAATATAATTTATAGTTTTTGTGTTAGATCGTGACAAATTTTCTTATAGAAAACTAGGTAAATCAAATTTGCTGCAACCAAAATTGGTGAGAATTGCCAAAAAGGGGTGTGTACTTATTTATGTGAGAAACTGTACGTAAATGGAAAACATTAAATTGTTACAAAAACGGCGCAGATGTACCATTAAAATTATTTCTTTTTTATTTTATGTTGTTGCCATTTGAGCTCGTAAAAATTCTATTAGGGTGTACGGAAATTATTTGATTGATTATTTGCCTGTTTTTTAATCGCTTTTCGTGTTTTTAGAAAAATTTAATTTTAAAATAAATAGATTTCGAATTTTGAAAACATCAAAAACATTTCTATAAGCCATAGTACTTAGTACACAAGAATATCTGCTGTTTGTTAGCAATGAAGGCGAATGAAACCGAACATTATATATCTAGTTGTAAAGTATTGTTTCACCCCACATTAATTTCTTTTAATATAAAAATCTCACTGTCATAGGGGAAACTTGAGCGCTGAAACTTTGCTATCTTAGTCAACTATCGCCTGAATAGTTAATGGGAAAGGGACATGCCCTATTTTTTTTTTAAACTGTATACTTAATTGGAAGGTCAGCATTTTCTCGCAATCAGTTTGTTACAAAGGCATGGGAAACGTTCATCACGGCAAAAAAAAATTATCTACGTATGTACTATAATAAAACTCTACTCGTGTCTGAACATTGAATATTTTTTTGGAAAAATTACTGCAGGTGACGTACCTAATGTTGTAGAGTTTATCTGAATCACTTTCGGATTTTTTTGTCTGTCTGTTTATCTGTTTGAACTCAAGGATCTCGGAAACTAAGAAATGAATTTTAATGAGACTTTCACTGTTGGACAGCCTGTAATTTAGGATGTGTGCAAATCTTTTTTCTATCAAAATTGCAAGATAAACAAAAAAGATATACATATTTAATATACGAAATATTTCTTTTCAAATAGATTTATATGAGGCAAAATGCACTTAGTTTCTCGAAAGAATATCAAAGTATGTCTCTGCAAAATTTTTGTTTACTTTTTTGTCAATTTCAGCTAAATTAAATATCCATGCTGGAAAGAGACAGTAGCGCACCAAAAAATTTACGAATTTAATTTTTGGAATTTATCTATCCATATATCTTTAATAAAAGTCTGGAAAATTCTTGTCTGCATATTGAATATTTCTTTGAACAAGGAATGTTGTTGAATTCATTTCAACTACTTTTAGATATGTTTTTTCTATTTTTGTCTATGGGGATGGGTATCAAGGCGGAGATGGGGATCGATTTGTAGATTTGGAGGGTGAGGCGATGGAGAGGAAATATTTCTGAAAAACTTAACTCGAAACACCATTAAAGATGGACTTAAACTAAACTTATGTGAAGAAAGGAACAGGGCGTACAAGCGGAAGCTTAGGAAAAGAGGAGGATGATGAGGAATATGAAAACGGGGCTGGACACGAGAATATAGATAGGGAAGGCAATATAACCGGTTATGCTTATGAATGATCAGTGGAATAACAGCTTAAGGAAATCTAAGAAAATTATTTAATCTATATGTTTCGCGGAGATTTTTATGAATACGTATAGTTGCTTAATAAGTTGGCTAAGCATGTTTTTTGAAATGTTGATCAAAAAATAGTACTCTTGCGTACGATTTTGATATGGTTTGGCCATTTTTCTTGAGCAGACTTAATCGCTTATGGCCAAACTGCACAGAAAACAGTAACATATGTGCGACGGGTGAAAAACTGGGTTAAACTATGTTCACAGTACAGCTGAAAACACATAGTTTCGTATAAATAACTTTGACGAACACTTTAGGTTTAGATCCTTTTCAGAAGCTGCTCGACTTCTTCAGCAGAAAAGTTTAGGAACGTTCTGTTAACAGCTTTTCTATTCAATTAAAAACTTTTCATGATTTTAAATTATTAAAAAAATAAAACAATAATAATTTTCTTTAAAAAAATTATTATTCTTGTCCTTGAACTCATTTATAGTCACGAATTCTTATTATATTAAACTTTTAATAAATAGTTGAAAAAATCATTATTTAAAATAAAAACAACAATAATTTTCATTGAAGTACAAGGTGGCGCAAAAGTAAGCTTCCGATGTTCAGCATATCGGTTGTGGCACGTGCAGTGTGTGCTGTTGCTCCGTCTTGTTGGAACCACATGTTTTCCAATCCCAATTCATCAAGTTGTGGGAAAAAGAACTCGTTGATCATTGCTCTGTAGCGCTCACCATTCACAGTAACCGTTTGGCCCCGACCGATTATTGGTCAATAGTCAGCAATATTCCGCGTTCTGGAGCAGTGTAGCGTAACATTGTTTATTAACGTGTATTTCGCATGTGTTTACTACACAAATGTCAAAACAGAACTGACTTTAGGGGTCAATCGCAAAATGTATAGCATTTTCTGATAGGAGGATTACTTTTGCGCAGTAACCGTTTTTCACCGACCGATTATTGGTCAAATAAATAGTCAGCAATATTCCGCGTTCTGGAGCAGTGAAGCGTAACATTGTTTATTAACGTGTATTTCGCATGTGCTTACTACACAAATGTCAAAACAGAACTGACTTTAGGGGCCAATTGCAAAATTTATAGCATTTTCTGATAGGAGGACTACTTTTGCGCCACCTTGTATTATTATTATTGGGCTTGAGTCAATTTAAAGCCACGAGTAGTTAAACCAAAAAATGGGAAAAAAAATTGTGGAAAGATTAAAGCAAAAGTTCCAAATTTCCATTCTGTTCTATTACACTTTCAGTAATTAATTAAAAAAAAAAATATTAAAAAAATGGAAACAATAATAAGCCTTGATCTCATTTTAGCCATAAGTAGTTAAATAAACAAATTTTAAATATTACATCAAAACGTTCCAAAATTTAGCACAGACCTTAATGGACGTTAACATTTCGTTAAAAACTACAAAGATATCCTAAACTTAGTTATTGAACGACATTTAAAAAAAAAAGTTTTTTTTAAAAGTAGGCGTGGTCTTTAATTGATTTTCATTATTCTGATATCGTATCTGAGGACAAATTTAGCTCTTTTTTTTTGAGTTTTTTAGCTATACCTTCAAAAGCATTGCAATAACCAAATCACACTCCGCTCCCCGCTATTTAATGTTTACCGACACAATTTCTTATACGAGTACATCCCCCCTAATTTTTAATATCCCCACCACTAATTAAAAGTACTGCAAGCGAAGTCAGTCGTATTCTGTTGTTTTATTTTTATTTAAAATTTAAATTATCCCAGTAACAACAATTATTGCAATACGCCAAGAATTTATAGTATTTGCCATTTTTTTTATTTTCTTCTACAACAATAATAGCCGCTTACTTATAACAACTACTGCAATAATAACAATTAGAATGTTGCATTTTGCGCAAATAAATGCGCTACCCTGCGATTGTTGTTATTGTCGTTGATGCTCATTCATTCATTAAGGCAATGCAATTGTAATAAAAAATGCGGCAATGCGCCACGATTAGCTACTAGGCGGGGTAGATGTGGGGTAGTGGTTGGCGGTAGTTGCTATTTTGCAGTCTGTTAGTCTTCCAAAGGCTTTCTTTCAGTGAATGTGACATTAAATGCTGTTTGTATGTTATTGTATTTATTTGTTTTGCTGTTAAATGTCGGAATAATTTCTCGTGCCATAATTGCTGAGAGTTACTGTGATTTGTCTTGCTGCCGTTTTACACTTTCAAATCGATTCCGTCTGCACTCTGTTGTTTTGTGTGTCCTATTAGGTTTCATATTTGTTCATTTCTTTTCAAAACATCATACAAAATGAAAAAGCAAAGACAGAAGACGGTTTACAATGAAAGAGATGGCAAACAATCCTGAAACGACTCTCACACCCTTCACCGCTATCCTCGGAGAATAAAGGCAATAGTTGGCAGGTCTAGCAATCCCACGTAGCATTTCTTCGACGTAGTGCTTCCCATTGAACTTGATTATTGTTGTTAAAGTTAACACACTCCCCGCAGGTTTTTGGAGTGTTATTAGCACCTTCAATAACTAGCGCATTTGTTTTGAGAGCGATTTAATTTCACTTTCTTTGTGCCACCGAACTTGTAGGAAAGCCAGGAGATTGCTAAAGATAGTTAAAGTTGCACATACTGTTTTGGGCACTCCTTCCTATTTCCTGCTTCCGTACGAATCTTTTTGACTTCAGTCTATCTTGAGGAAAGAGTCTTTTGCTTTTTAGGCCTTGTGTGCAGGGTTTAAAGCCCGGCAATGAGAAACCAAAAAACCGTAGTGCTTGTGGTTATTGTTTAATTGAATACAAATGTTGACACAACCGTCAGAGTACCGGCCCCGCTTTAACATAAAATGCATGCCCTATCCAGTATAACGATAACTTTGGCCCTACACATCTTATGAACTTGAAGCAGCGAAGGACTTGGAAAGACAGCTTAGAAATTTAAAGGAGAATAAATCTTACAAGTGCTATTTTGAACCGAGTAGGCAAGTGAGAAGTAAGCTCCTCTATGGATGAAGCAAAATTCACACAAGCAGGGACGATAATGAGATGAGGTGATCGTTGGAGTAGTCGAGGGAAAAATGCATCGAAGAAAGGATATTTAATTAAATTCCCCTTTTCAAAACGTGTTTCTATACGCATCCCCTGTTGGCAGCAAAGGGAAACCTAGTTCGCGCTTCGTTGATAAGGTCTATTCGTAACTAGCGTTAGAAGAATAAAGGAAGTTGACTCTTAAAAGATACATCAAGCTACTAGTTCGTCCGAGGTGCTATCATCGCCTCAGAGCATTCTCTTTTAGCAGTCAAAATACGCAGACCAAGAGCATCGTCGCCCGCTCCCTTATCTACTCCTACGATAGAAGAACCATCTTGGGACGAAGGACAGATTGCTCACGCACGCCGTACCACAAACATGGAAAATGGTAAGTCTGAACTCCATTACTAGCCTCTTCGGCGTTCCAGACTTCACATCACTTTTAGCTATATCATTTACACAGCTAAAAAACCAGGTGAAGCTTAGAATGCCTAAAAAGGCTCAAGTGGCTACTTATTGAGTTCTACCTTTACGGCTACAGCGAGCCTACAAGGCAATCGTCCGAGTTAACTACAAGCGAATGTTTCTGTGTCCTTGAGGCGTAACATACGTCTTTTAACAGTAAATAGGAGCCAAATGGTCAAGAAGCTTGGGATGCTAGATTGTTCATATCGGCGCATGAAAAATTGAGAGAAACGTTAATGCCAAATTCCGGTCACCAGCTTTTCTTAAAGAAACTGCTTGGGATTTGCTCTACTTGCTTTCCAATTTTTTAAATACTCATTAAGAAGTGTCCTCAACTTTCCCGCATCTCAGAGTACTGCATTTATTTGCTTCTTAGTACTCCATGGAATACCTACATTTACTTTCGGAAAGCTCCTAAAAAATTACTAAATGAAATACTCACAACAAAGCGAGAAAGGGAGTAGGTATACTTTTTAGAATAACCTACTCCCTCTCTCGTTTTGGTTTGAGCATTCCATGGAGTAATTTTTTGGGAGTTTTTAGAAAGCACTCTCCTGTATTAAGAAGCGAAGATGGTATTCTCCTAAGAGATCGCCACTCCCTCGTTTTTCACATGGTATGATAGGCCTTCACTCATCCCCAATCGGCTTTTTATACGTATACAACCCGTTCCATAATGGCAAGAGTAAGAGATCATCAAATACCACTCATACATACTCATTTTTTGCGTAAGACACCAATACATTGAGGCCTCTCTCTCTGCGTACCACCGCTCTAAAATTTAGAGTCTAAAGTAATAGCAGGTGCAGCCTATAGCACGTACACCACCTACAACTACGCCATTTGGGCAAGTTTGGCACGAATTTTAGTACCTTTGTTTATTTAAAAAAATCTAGAATATTTTTTAATTTCTTGTAGACACACATTTTATATATTATTTAAATTGTTTAGAAATCGTACTGAAAAAACTCCATGCACATATTCCATCAGCGCGTCGATCATTTCTCCTTCGGTCTACTTGGCTATATTTGTGCCATTTTTTAGTTTTGAAGAAAAGGGGTGACTGAAAACCGTCATATAAATAAATTTTTATAAGGTGAACAAAACACATAAGTAATATTATGTATGCACATTAGGATGGCTCGCCAAATATTAGAAATAGCTTTAGGATTTATGGTGGTTTGAGAATTTTTAAAAGGCTCTAAGAAACTTCCACGTCGCCAAAAGAACATTGAAGAGATTTAATCAACATCTCTAAAAATTAAAATACCAATTTTTTTGTTTGTCTATTAATAATAATAATAATAATAATAATTCCCAACGGATTACCCACCATATCCCGCCCGACCGGCGCGAGGGGCGCATCCGCATAACGCGCGGATTATTCGTTCGTGCCGAGTCGTTGAAAGGCTTTGGTTTGTTAATCGTCGAGATCTAAAACTGCTCAGCTACAGAGAAAACCTCATCAGCTAAGTAAAGTAGATATAGGATAGATTATACATTAAGAAATAACTAGTTAACAGAATAAAATTATTGTTAAAAGTTAAAATAGAAGTCAAAGAATAAAAAACAATTAGTAGCTATGAATTTAGGACAGAAAGAATTGATTTTTTTATGCTGAAAAGCGAGTCTGAAATATCAAATCTACCAGAAAGAGAGTTATAATCTTGACACAAACAGCGAAAAGGCTCATTTAACTGAAAATTGGTTCGGCACTGTTTTAAGACTAGAGGTTTAAAATGCCTTGAAGGACGAGACGGTACATTGAAGTTCACTTCACTTAGAAGAAATGGGCTGGATAGTGAGCCATTTAGCAATTTAATCATAAAAATAATTCCAAGCATTTCCCTCCGACTAGAAAGTGTGTGTAGATTAATGAGTTTTAAACGATTCGTATAGGGTGGCAGATTGTACGAGGGATCCCAATGAAAATCTCTTAAGGCAAATAGTAAAAATTGTTTTTGAACTGATTCAAGGCGATCTACATGAACCTGGTAACGCGGGTTCCAAATTATAGAACCATATTCAAGTATCGGTCTGACTAATGTAGTGAAGAGGGCTTTAGTTACATAAGGGTCGCTAAATTCTTTAGACCATCGTTTAACGAATGCTAGGACACCTCTAGCCTTATTGACTGTTGTATTAATATGGCGGTTTAAACTGAGTTTATAGTCCATAGTAACCCCCAGGTCAACAAAATCATACACTTGCTCAAGACTATAATTTTTAATTGTATAGGAAGCCGGCTGAGAAATTCCACGCGAAAAACCCATGTGTTTACATTTTTTAAGGTTAAGTGGCATATAATTTAAATCGCACCAAGTAACTAGTGCATCTAGATCTGATTGTAGCTTATTTCTATCTTCAAATGACGCGAATGACATGAAAAGCTTTACGTCGTCGGCATACATTAACATTTTTGAAAATTTTATTATTGTAGAAATATCATTTATAAACAACGAGAACAGAATCGGGCCAAGATGGCTTCCTTGAGGAACCCCCGAAGAGACATAAATGACATCGGATACTAAATTTTTAAACATTACTCTTTGTGTCCTGTCACTAAGGTAAGAAGAGATCCAGCGATTGAGACCCGGCTGGAAGCCCAACTGATCGAGTTTATGAATAAGTAATGAGTGACACACTTTGTCAAAAGCTTTGCTGAAATCCGTATAAATAACGTCGGTTTGCAGATTTTTTCTAAAGCCATTTGAGACATGACTGGTAAACTCAAGTAAATTCGTAACTGTGGACTTTCCCTTACTGAACCCGTGTTGGCAGTCAGCTATTAAGGTAGAGATCGTACCCGTAAGTTGATTTGTAACAATAGCTTCAAACAATTTTGGGATGGCAGAAAGCTTTGCGATGCCACGATAGTTCTCTATAGAAGACCTACTCCCGCTTTTATGCAGCGGTAGAAGAAACGATTCTTTCCACGCAGTTGGAAAAACACCACACTTTAGTGATAGATTGAACAAATTGGTAAGGGGTTGGTAAATATGGTTCGCACACTTTTTCAAGAAACATGTAGGAATCCTATCAGGACCATATTTAAAAGATTCTTTTAAGGTTTTAAGGTAAATTAGAACATCTTTGGCGCATATAATTGGTGAATTAATTGAATTTGTCCCGTGTAGCTTATAGGGATAGTTTTGAAAGTTTGAATTGGTGACAGCAGAATAGTTAGAAGTGAAAAATTGAGCAAAAAAATTTGCGATACATTGATTATCGCTAGATATAATGTCTTGATATTTCATGGCTGAGGGAAACCCTGATACTTTACGTTTAGAATTTACGAAACCATAAAATGACTTAGGATTGAGAATAATGTCTCTTTTCGTTTTAGAAATATAAGCTTTATAGCACTTTTTATTTAAATCTATGTACTTCTGACGTATAATGGAATACAGTAGGTAATGTTTATTTAATCCGGATTTCTTATATAAATTAAATGATCGCGTTTTCCTATTTTTAAGAGCCTTAAGCTCTTTAGTAAACCAAGCTTGCGTAGGATGATCATAAGTTACTTTACGTTTAGGAATAAACTTCTCAAATAGGCAGTAAATAGTGTGATTGAAATGTGAGACGTTTAGATCGATATCACAACCAAATTCAGGCCAAGTTAATTTAGACAGTTCTTTATTTAATTTCTTGTAGTTTGCTTTGGAAAAGTTATAATCAAAGCTACTACATGAGTAGCATTGAGTGCCTTGGCCATTACTTATGGTTTCGTAGACTATTTCCATAGAAGGGTGGTAAAGGTCTTCTGGTAAAACCAACGGATCACAACGATTTACAGAAAATTGGTTTATATCATTAACATACACTAAATCTAAGACTTTCCCAAACTTGTTAGCGGTAACATTTATTTGATTAAGGCAAAGATCGGAAATTCCATCTAAAAAGTCATTGAACCCCAGTTTGGACGGATTTGGAATAATGTTACCATCAGATATGTTCCACGATATATGAGGTAAGTTAAAATCACCCAAAACAATAATTGAATCTGAAGCTTTAGTCATAAGGTTAACAGTTTTGAGCAGAGAGACATGTTGCAAGTAGACTGAAAAATCTGATGCTGGAGGGATGTAGCAAACATATAAGTACATAGAGACGTTGTCTAGTTGAAGGCGGATGCATTTGAACTCAATGAAATCGATGTTAGGAATATTAACCTCTTCTGAAGGGATGGAGGAATGAACGGCAAGTAGAACACCACCCCCGACTCTGTTCAAGCGATCATTTCTATATACTTGATATTCATTACATAAAAACTCTGAATTGAAAACATGAGGTTTTAGCCAAGTTTCGGTAAAAGCAATTACGTTATAATTACAATGAAAAGATTTCAAAAAGAGATCAGTTAATTTGGTATTTAGACCTCTGACATTTTGATAAAAGATATTCACGGATTTAGTGCTCAGTTTTTTGACTCAACGTTGTTACGAGAAATTTTCGCTACATTTTGAACATTCCTATTCGGTCTGTATTCAAACTCCCGCACAAGAGCCCCGGGAGGCCAAAAAGAGCTGTCCAAAAGAGTATCGAAATCTTTCCCAGATACATCAATCTTAAACGAAGACATACTTCTTTGATATGTGAAATTAAATTTTCTAACAGTTACGCTTTGATCTTTAACTTTAGAAGAAATATGGTACAACAAATCATCCTCGGTAGTGTCTGGATGGAACCTAGACACAAAAATAGATTTTTTGCGAGGAACCACAACCAGCTTACCAACGATTGGTTCAGACTCCATTGCAATAGTTGGAATTTCCTGGTTTTTCCTAGTGGACATTTTTGAAGGGGCGTTCTTCGACGTTGCTCGGACAACCGTACTAGGAACTGGAGAAGCCAAATCTATAAGTTCAAGGGGTTGAGGCAAGTTCGGGACTGTTGAGGTAGTAGGCCGATCATCCGTACGCCTGCGCTTGTTTTCGCGATGATCAGGGCATTCCAAATGAGGCGAATTCTCCAAAGTTTCCAAGGTTTTGAAAATATTTTCATATTTTTGGAACTTTTCAGTCAGCAATGAAAAATCTTTGCTTATTTCAGAAAAACCGTTTCTGATATGCCTAAATATTTTACACAGATCAACTTCCGTCGACCGGCATTTGGAACAAGACCAGCGCAGGCCTTTTCCTTCGTTAAGCAGGTCAGCTATTCTACCGGTTAACCCAGTGCACTTGGCGTGGACAAGTCCATCACACAGCCAGCAAGCTACAAAGCGTTCGGACTCGCTTTTTAACTGGCAGTTTGCTATCATGCACGACATTTTCATATAAATACTTATATAAATTTATAATAAAAATTATAAGTTAAGAAAAAAAAAAAAAAATTTAGCGGATTAAAGAAAAGCAACCCTGATAGTTTAAATGACACAGTACTGAGCGAACAGTTTTAAACACACTGTATCTGACGTTCAACAAACCACGCAAAACAGCTGTAACGAAAAAGAAATAAGAAAAGCAAGTCAGAGCACAACAACAATTGCAATATGAAATAAAGCCTTTCAATAGCAACAAATAAAATATGCAAAGAACTCGGCACACACAAATTCAACAAAATGAATTTATAATAATGAATCACTATCAAAACTTTTTAACACTATTTACACCAAGTAGTGAAGCACAATTAGATATTTATCTCTATTAACTTTAATTTTAACTTTAGAATATAAAAGATATTATTAATTTATTAAATATAATCACAGAGAAAAATATAAACAGAACTACACAGCTTGACGTTTGCGTATATATTAGAATGATCCAGTCTAATATACTAAACACTTACAAGTTATTTTACAAAATAGTACGCTTGATACCACAAGAAATGTATATAGGAAGTAGGTAGTCCGACACGAGCTGTGTTAGAAAAGCTCAGCAAAGATCAGCGACGATCGATGCGATCAGTCAACAGTTCATTGAATGAAGGCGAATGGCGAGGCATCAGTGTCATTTACTGCAGCATTTGCATATACAAAACGTCAATCAAAGGCTGAATGACGTTGAAACTCACCGAAAATAGTTTTGCTCTTTTTTGTGTGCTGGTATGTGGCTTTATTTACTTATACATATACCACATCTAAAGAGTGATCAACTCAAAAAAAAAAGATAAATTTTTAGTTTTTACGAAGTAATTCGAAGAATACGAAATATTCTTGCTGCTATTGTACAGATCAATCGGTATTGAATTGAAGAGTTCCGTTGAAAGTAGTATGCGACTTTTATGTTTCCACGATTGGACCCAAACCTTCGTCCAACCGGATATTCCACTTGATTTCCCATAAGAAATCTCTAAGTTGCTTGTTCGGCTATCCTGACCAACGACAAAGGAAATGATGCATCAGCTCCTCTCTTTTCTCATCCCTGCAAATCCACAAATTCCTTATTTTTAGAAGAAGTTAGGTTCTTTTCCTACATAAGCTTGCTTTCGTTTCTCTTATAAGGTAGCCTTTAATTTTCCTAAGGAAATCGTCTAAGAGCTTCTTCAAAGAGTTGACTGCATCACTGATTTTAGTTTCTTAGTCTTCTATCGCTCTCTCATAGATAATCTCATTTCTTTCGATATTACAATGCATACATTCAACGCATTTTCTGAACGTCAAGCGCAAAGCAAACGTACTGGTCGGACTTTGCGTAGATTTCTTCAATGTATCTAAACCTTAAGCTCACTTAGAACTTGGGTAGGTAGAAGTGGCAGTCGCTGATTTGTGACACACTTTCCAGAAATTCAGAAAGGTTAATTATAATATCACAAGGTCGTTTATTTATCCTTTATCCATAAGAAAGGAAACCGAAGGTATTTTAATCACACCAGGCGTACTCCGCTCTGGAATATTTTACTATGCTCGGGAGAGCAAGCTAGTCATGTTGATGTTTTCTGGTAAGATCATGCAAGTAAAGCGAACCGTTATATTGGGCAGAAATCTGAATACACCTTACTAAGGTATCCAAGATCACTAGCCGACCAGCCGGCTTAGAATATACCGACGTCTAAAATTCAACACCCAAAGGATCGACGTAGGCACAAATTTGTCTGCCGCTGAGGTCGGGCCAAGATGGTGTTTGCACCCGAGCACAACAAACCGGTTTCAGCTTTCCGCCATCCTCAATGTTAAGTTTCATTCTGATCTTTGTTTAGCCATTATCTTCTATTTATAGTGTGGGGATGCTGTATCAGGAAAGGTCAATATGCGCGTGGACGCCTTCGTGTGTTATAAATCACCGATTTCTACCTACTTCAAACGGTCACTTAGCTTACGACGCTCGTAAGCAACGCCTATGACAAACCACTTTTTGAAGAAGACTCCTTGAGCTATGGAGCTGAAAGGAACGCAGTCTGTCGCATATATCTTTGCATAAGGTTGAGTGCAGGACAGGAATGGCCAGCTAAGTCCAAGGTTAGGATATGCAGAATGGCTTAGAGCTTGACTAATGCATATCATGCCACATAGTTCTCTGCGCCTTAGCCTGCAGGTTTACATTCGGCGCTTCGGAAGCACCCACCATATAACAGACTGCGTCTAACGGTCGTAGAAAAGATCGGTCGGTGTTAAGACCCCCTTACTAGTTCAATAAATTTTCTATAAAATCAAGTAACCAAGTTGAGCCACCCTTTTCGAGTGTATTTGTTAGAACTCATCATTGAGAAGTATTTTAAGATGCTAATGATTTTATGAATAAACAGTGTTTTTGTTGTACTACATGCAACAACACATGTTGCACATACTTAATATTGTATATACATACATATATTTAAGTAAACTAAATGCATTTGCCCACTAAAAAAATTGCACTTCATTTTAGATACTCGCCGTCGGTTTTGCACCCAATTCCATTATTATTCCGAAGAACTTTTCTCTAGAAAAAACAAAGAGTGAGCTCGAAAGTTAGTACTAAAAGTTCCACATCAGAACTACTCACGAAAAGTTATAGCCGTCCCTCGGATGTGGCGTTCAACCCACCGAGTGAATTTTGGCCTTGAAAAACGACCTTAGTCTCCTCCGAGGTAAACCTTGCCAAATTGTTAGAATGCCTGCAGCGGACAGAGTATGGTATGAGTACATCGTTTTGCTTGTTTCAGTAACTGATGTAGTGTGAGCGGTTTGATTCCGTGCAAAAAATACTGATGGCTGAAGAGAGTTATCGGCGATCAATAACTTTCATCTACACTGGGCTATTATTGATCGCAATTTATTTTTAGCCTACTTATAAGGTGTCCGTCTACTTATAGGGTGTCTGTCTACTGGTATTAGTCTCCTCCTCCTTTGCAACTTATCCTGCCTTCATCCTAGACTAATAGAATTTTTTGCAGAGATATGACAACATCGAACTTTCCTCCGCATCGATAAGCCTTGGTGTTTTTAATTGGCGCCAGCTACCGCTAAAGAAATGATGACTGGCGTCCTAAATCGACTGGGCGGTTAAGAGCTAATTAATACCGATGTAGATGATGAAGTATCGATCATCATAGCAAACAAGGCTGCTGCCGTGCGTCTTATTTCTTAAGCGCTTACACTATTTGGTAATGGGTATGCAAAGCCACGCGCAGCTATATAAAAGCTTCTTTTATCTCAACAATCGACGATTGATGGATGTATTTCAATCATATTTTCTCAAGGATGCAATAACTTATGCTTATGAACGCGCGTTAGGAAGCGCTACAAAAAATTCATAATAACTTTCAAAAAAAATAAAAAATATGCCAGTACATTTAAGAACAAATAAAATAAAGATTCACTGCTGCAAGCGCGCTTCATTGGAGACGCGCTTGGAAACTGCTAGTAAAAATAATATTTATTTAAGTTATGTTGTTATGCTGATATTTGTTATTATCATTGTTGTTGTTGCCGTTGCTATCCGCGCGGCAAGAGCAACATAAACAGTGGCATTCACTGTTTGAAAGCGTTGAGCCGCGGACCCCTAAATACGAACACGAATTTTATGTGGATGCTACATTTGGAATTGTTTCCGTCGCATTTACTAGAATCTATATACATACATACATATATATGTAGAATAGTAATACATTTAACCACATTGCATTAATAACAACAAACTGTGCTACACTGCGCGCGACGGTGACGGATACGTATATACGTAAGATTTGTTAATTTAAAGAGGAGCAAGCGCGCACTGCTTTTTTCAAATTTTTCGTACATTTCTGAATATATCATTGTAAATGTTTGTATGCGCTCGTCTGCGTATGAGGGCGTGCCTCTTTGTATGCGTACGCGTTTCAGTGACGGCGCGCTTGGTATATAACTGCGCGCTTCGGTATATGATGGCGCGCTTGGTTATATGAGCACACCTACTATATATGTGCTTGCGCGCTAGAATTATGAACGTTTAACATTTTCAGTTGTTTTTATTAGATTTAATTTAATTTCATTCCATATCATTTCACAGCGTTGATATATACAACAAAATGCCTCTATGAGGCAACCGCTGACCGCGCGCACTAGCAGTCGCTTAATGCCGCGAGACCAAGCATTGTTAAACCCACTTAAATAAACAACCCCAACAACCCAAAAATTTAAAACAAAATATATATATGTACAAGTTTACAAATGTTTAATAAATATAGCTTCAGTATTTGCCTAAATTCGCATAAATCGCCCCTTACTTTATACTCAAAAAACAAAAATTATTTTCACTTCGCTCTATAGTTGAGCTGGCACAATGACAGCGACAGCGGCCATCATCATCATCATCATCATCACATCACATAATTGGCAGCCATGATGTGCATACATCTGTAGAGCGGCCTGGATGTTGGGCCGCGCTTGTTTGGTCTGATGAACGCCCGGTTGACTGACTGTTTTTGACTTTGCATGACAGTCAAACTACCGAGTGATAAAGTGATTGTGGAAATGTCATTATAAGTGTGTAGATGTATATATATGAAGGTAGATAGTTATAAAGGGTGTTTTTTTTAGGGGTATAGAACTTCGAATTGAAATAAAACACAAGAAAATCGTTTTAAGGTCCATCAATTTGGCTTTATTGGAAGGATAATTTTATGCCATTAATGTTTAAATATGATTTCGGGCATGTGGCCGCCGCGGCTGGCTCGAATAAAGCCAATTCTACAGGTCCAATTTTCAACCACTTTTTCGAGCCTATGGGGCCGTATGTCGGCAATAACGCCACGAATGTTGGCTTCCAATTCCCCTAACGTTTCTGGTTTGTTGGTGTAGACGAGCGACTTCACATATCCCCAAAGAAAATAATCCAATGGTGTCAAATCACACGACCTTGGTGGCCAATTGACAGGTCCATTCCGCGAAATTATGCGCTCATCGAATGTTTCCTTCAATAAATCGATTGTGACGTGCGCTGTGTGGCATGTAGCGCCGTCTTGTTGGAACCACAACTCATCCACATTCATGCCATCCAATTCGGGAACAAAATAGTCGGTTATCATGGCTCTATACCGGTCTCCATTAACGGTAGCTGCCTCTCCAGCATTATTGCGGAAGAAGTATGGCCCAATGACTCCACCAGCCCATAGAGCACACCAAACAGTCAGTTTTTGTGGATGTAATGGCGTTTCAAGGGTCTCATGTGGATTCTCTTCACTCCAAATGCGGCAATTTTGCTTGTTGACGTAGCCATTCAACCAAAAATGAGCCTCATCACTGAACAAAATTTTGCGATGAAAATCAGCATCGAAATCAATCTCATTTTCGGCCCATACACCAAAATCACGACGCATTGCATGGTCTCGCGGCTTTAATTCTTGCACAAGCTGGATCTTGTAAGGTCGCAAGCCAAGATCTTTGCGCAAAATCTTCCATAAAGTTGATGGACAAAGCTCCAATTGCTGTGCACGGTGGCGAATCGATTCATTCGGGTCCTCTTCAACACTTTGCTCTACAGCGGCAATTGTTTCTTCGGTGCGCACTGTTCGACGTCTCTGCGGATGCGTATTATCACATAGAGTAAACGTAGTGCGAAAACGATCCATGGTTAACCGAATTAATTGCTCTGATGGACGATTATGTCGACCATAAAATGGACGGAGCTCACGGTAAACTTCGCGAACTGAACCATTATTTTCGAAATAAATTTGCACGATTTGCAAGCGTTGTTCTTTTGTCAACCTGTTCATGATGAAATGGCAAACCAAACTGAACATAAATGACATTAGAGTTGCCAGATTTGACCACAAAATGCCAGTTTTATCTCTATTCGAAAAACAAACCTGTAAAAAAAACACCCTGTAGTATATACCATAGGTACTTTCTATGTAGCCATCCTTATATACTGAGTACATATGTACCTACATTAATATTTCTGCAAATTGTCCAACGCGTCAGCTTCCGAAACAGTTTTAAATCAGCGCGCAAATAAATCATTATATTCATACGAAATGTGTATATAGTAAAACAAAAACAAGTCTTTCTTCCACACATACAAAGATACAAATACACAACAATCACATTGACAAGCTAATTTCCATGCGTACTGGAGTCAAAAAGTAAACTATAATCGTTCTGTTGTCTATAATAAAAATTACTTTTAATGTTGCGCTTTGTCCAGTAACAGGGCGGCCTTTGTATCCGTGGCGGTAACATTTTTTCCTTATGCTCTATACTGGAGAATTTGTAAACACAACCGTAAAATAGTCTTATTGGACTTTTTAGCTTTCCCTCCACTTTAATATTTCCTTTTAAAAACCTTTGAGCTTTTATTTGCAGCTGTTTATTCATATCTACCACACAGATTCAGTCAACTGTTTTTCAAAATTCAACATGATTTCATCCTAAGTTTCTTTCTATCAGTGATGTGCCTCACACAGCTCGTTATAAAGTTTCCGCCGATAATCGGAGTTGGCACTACTGGAAGGATCATACATTTTATAGGGGAACTTTTCTCTCGTACAGGGTGTTTTTTACAGGTTTGTTTTTCGAATAGAGATAAAACTGGCATTTTGTGGTCAAATCTGGCAACTCTAATGTCATTTATGTTCAGTTTGGTTTGCCATTTCATCATGAACAGGTTGACAAAAGAACAACGCTTGCAAATCGTGCAAATTTATTTCGAAAATAATGGTTCAGTTCGCGAAGTTTACCGTGAGCTCCGTCCATTTTATGGTCGACATAATCGTCCATCAGAGCAATTAATTCGGTTAACCATGGATCGTTTTCGCACTACGTTTACTCTATGTGATAATACGCATCCACAGAGACGTCGAACAGTGCGCACCGAAGAAACAATTGCCGCTGTAGAGCAAAGTGTTGAAGAGGACCCGAATGAATCGATTCGCCACCGTGCACAGCAATTGGAGCTTTGTCCATCAACTTTATGGAAGATTTTGCGCAAAGATCTTGGCTTGCGACCTTACAAGATCCAGCTTGTGCAAGAATTAAAGCCGCGAGACCATGCAATGCGTCGTGATTTTGGTGTATGGGCCGAAAATGAGATTGATTTCGATGCTGATTTTCATCGCAAAATTTTGTTCAGTGATGAGGCTCATTTTTGGTTGAATGGCTACGTCAACAAGCAAAATTGCCGCATTTGGAGTGAAGAGAATCCACATGAGACCGTTGAAACGCCATTACATCCACAAAAACTGACTGTTTGGTGTGCTCTATGGGCTGGTGGAGTCATTGGGCCATACTTCTTCCGCAATAATGCTGGAGAGGCAGCTACCGTTAATGGAGACCGGTATAGAGCCATGATAACCGACTATTTTGTTCCCGAATTGGATGGCATGAATGTGGATGAGTTGTGGTTCCAACAAGACGGCGCTACATGCCACACAGCGCACGTCACAATCGATTTATTGAAGGAAACATTCGATGAGCGCATAATTTCGCGGAATGGACCTGTCAATTGGCCACCAAGGTCGTGTGATTTGACACCATTGGATTATTTTCTTTGGGGATATGTGAAGTCGCTCGTCTACACCAACAAACCAGAGACGTTAGGGGAATTGGAAGCCAACATTCGTGGCGTTATTGCCGACATATGGCCCCATATGCTCGAAAAAGTGGTTGAAAATTGGACCTGTAGAATTGGCTTTATTCGAGCCAGCCGCGGCGGCCACATGCCCGAAATCATATTTAAACATTAATGGCATAAAATTATCCTTCCAATAAAGCCAAATTGATGGACCTTAAAACGACTTTCTTGTGTTTTATTTCAATTCAAAGTTCTATACCCCTAAAAAAAACACCCTTTATAAACGAAAAATTATTTCATTCGACCGATACACGAGAGAGCGCGAAGTATGTTCATCGTCAGAAGATTTTACTTCAAAATGGCCTGAGCCGTTTGAAGTAGTTGCTGTTGATGCTCGCTCATATATTTTTAACCTGGTACTATCTTCGCACTTAATCCATTTTTTTTATTTTCAATCAGAAAAAGTGTTTCCTCCTTACACTCACTCGTTTAACCTAACGTTTCCATTTTCTAACTAGCTGTCTCTCTTGCATCTTCGCATTGCTGCGCTCGTAACCCACTTGGCCCTTCAGGTAGCGTCCTTCCTTATTGTACCAACTGTATATTCCTCTTCGTGTTTGGTAAGAAATTTGGTTGCACTACTCGGGTACAGCATTAAGGCTAAAAGCGCTCTCAGAGAGCATAGTGCAGGGAGTTAAGTGAGTGGGCCGGAAAATACTCTACAAACGTGAACGATTGTACTCGGTTCTTCGATACCTTCTATTAAAGTGTCCCGTACATACCGGTTTTCGCTCAAGGTTTTGCAGATTTTTTTTTTAACTGCAAGTGCTTTAAACGTGGCGGGTTCACACCCAGTGTGAAGGAGTGTCTCTATCGGTTAAATATTCAAAGCAGTGCAAAACAAGGTAGCTTAAAAGAAATTTTGTGAATTTCAATTTCAACCCTTTCAGTATATTCGAAAATGCATACTTTTTGGGATCTCATTTTAGTTCCGTAGATATATCAAATTTATTTTTTTTAAATGGGTGTGTGGTCAATGAACCAAATATATTCAGAGTTATGACGAGTTGAAACTTCAATTTGCCTGAGGCAGTGGTGCCGCCCACTTGTCTAAAAACATATCTAGCCTATGCTGCAGTTAGTACTTACATGAATCCACAGTGCGAAGTTCTAAAAGATCCGTATAGGGTTTTGGGTATTTATAAAGGACATACAAACGCATTACCTTTGCTCGAAAACGAAAGATTCATCCTGCTTTTCGTAATCGAGGAGTTAAAGTTATATTTTTTACCAGAAAATCCGACCACACTTTGCTGTGTCTTAGAACTTATAATAGACTAGCTCCGATTTGAAATATTATATCTCCGAAACTCGTTGAGATATTGAACTTAGTCACATGGCTTATTGCAGCACTCATTAGCATCTAGCCCATATTGAACTAAAACATTTCGAGTCACACTGGTCCATTTTAGTCGATAACTCCGAGAACGGTTGAGTTATCGAGAAAAGGGATATCATAAACTGTAAGTTGAGCATATAATAATACAAGGATGAAAGTTGGATTGAATTCTATTGAGCAGTTTTTGCGTGATACGTGCACAAACAGACAGACAATAATTTTAAAAACGAGATTCTTTTGGCTCAATAATGATTCCTTCAGTAAATTTTACTTGAATATCTGCAATGTAGATGGAAAATTTTACACCCCGTTTTTGAAAAAAGTTATCAACCCAGTCTGTAGGTATGTATGTAATAATCGGTTTGGCACGAATTACCTTTAAATTTGTAATTCCAAATTTTCTTTTTTCTTTCAATTTATATAATTTTTAAGCAAAACTTACCGCGTTTGTCGCGTGTTGTTATTTGGCTAGGAATTAGCCAACTCTTCTATATATTTTTCATACTTTTCTTTTTAGATTTTCGACCTTAGTTTTTGTAAACTGTACGTTGCTCCTTGAAGTTAAGCCATTCATATTTTTACACATATGTTTAGTATATTTTCTTTTTTAAACACCAGCATGTTATGTGCAAATCATTTAGAAAATGTTTTCACATTTTAATCTCTATACATATTTTTATATGTATAGGTATATTTAGCTTTTATAAAATTTTCCTTTAAATTCAATTTCCACCAATTAAGTCGATTTATTTTCTCAAAACATTGACATATCCACACACAGCTTAACGGTCATCGAAACACTTTTCAAAAAGGAAAATTTTCTTATTATATTCTTAAAATCACTTTTAATTTATTTTCATAAAATCTGCTTATAAAAACTAATATTTTTCTTGCTCGCTTAAGTTCTACTGCATTAAGTTAAGAAAACAGAAACTTAAAAAAAGTTTTTTTAATATTTTAATAATTTTTTTTTATTCATATTTTATATGCTGCCGACGCGTTAGAAATCTAGCGCGCTCCATTCGTTCCGTATGCGCTTTTCGTCGAGTTTACGTTGAGACTGATTTGATGTGCATCGTGCAATCGATGTTTAAAGTCAAACGAATAAAACAATCGCATTGCTTTGAAGATCATTTGCTGGTGACTTGCCGTTCGTCGTATGGCGTAAAGAGCCAACCAGCGTTGGCACGTAGCAAGAGTTTTAGATAAACAGTAGAACATGGATAAGTTGAAGTAAAACTCTGAGAAACGATACTAAATTGACACAATGTTGAAAATCTCGAGAGCCACGATAAAGATATCCCAACTGCCGGGTTAAGCAATATCGAAAAATATTTAAACATTGGCAGAAGATATAAAATAAAAATAAATATTTTTTGGGAACGTTATATTTGAATCGGACCTGTTAAATTGGATTAGCAATTAGTAATTTTTTTTGAAGAAAAGGCAATTATTAAGTGATTACGATTAGAAAAAAAAAATAAAAAATTTAAATAATCAAAAAAAAGTTGTTTTGATAACTTTTGATTTTTCTTGATTTTTTTTATATTTTTTTTATTATTTTTAATTTTCCTCAGTATTGTTGATGTGAATATTTATGTGCTTCTACAACAAAGCAAGAAAAAAATCTAAAATAATTACAAAAAATCAAAATAATGATTTTTTGAAATTAATTGAAAAATAATCATTAAAAATTTTAAGTAATTGGTAATCAATCATTAAGTGGATTCTCAAGAAAATTATTAATCAACCCGTTAATCATTACGATAAGTAATCATTATTTAACAGGTCTGAATTAAATATTGTACTGCCCAGGACTGACACTATCGACAAAAATTGCAAGTATAACTCGTTGATCTTTTGGACTCAAAACGTAGCCATGTTTTCTACTCTTTTGTAAATTTTAGGCATCACAGGGTTAAGATAAACGCGTATGTTCTTACTTAGGGCCGCTTTCACTATTTCTTTTAACTTGGCTCTCAAAAAATCCTTCATTTGATTCTTCCAAAGCAGTCTACTTCTTCCATCCGGTGGGTGCCAATAAGAATAATCTTTACTTCTCAATATCCTGCTCAGGTATCATTTGTTGGCTAGTGTTGAAAGTCTTTTACCTTTTCAGAGTTATGTCTGTCAACAATGCCTTGGTTGTCAAGACAACCAGGTACTTCGTTTGCCTCCCTTTCACCGCTAAACGAGAACGATACTAAACACTGAGGATGGCGAAACGCTGTAACTGGTTCATTCCAATTAAATCAATTTTCAAACCTGCCGGAGAATCAGCAAATCAAAACGAATCGTTCTTAAATTTTATGTAAGCCTCTGTGTCAAATGCTTTGAAAAAATGTATAAATTTTGACAGAGCGAAATTTATACAGATGAGCATAAATGGCAGAATTTTGCCCATCTAGGGCATTACCTGATATGGATAATCTTATTATGTCAAATGAATTTACATGCCAAATAGTTATTAAAGGCTAAAATATAATTTAAAGCGAAAACTAATAAGGCAGAGAAAATACGTTAACTTTCCTTTTCACTTCGCGCAGCAAAATGGAAAATATTTTTACACCATAGAAAATTTGTTCACCTAATTTTTCCCCTGAGTAAAATGTTTCCGGTTAGCACCCAACCTTCGATCTAACTATTATTTTATATTTATAAATCATTAATTCACCAAGAAAACGAGCCCGAACCCACAAGCATAATGGTTTTTTTTTTTGCAGTTCAGCATATCCATTTAATACTGCACATGCTTATAAGTTATTACCTATTGCAACTGGCAATACCACACATAATATTAGCCGCTCACTAAATCTCTGCCACTTTACCATCTCTCATGATGTACATATGGTGTGCAGTGTGACCAGGTTAGCCTTTTTTTTTTTGTCTTTAAGGCTCCTAATTTTGGTTCCAGTAGCTCGATTCTGTAAATATTTTAACGCCAGGTGTTAGCGTTTACTTCGCTTAGCACCATTTTTAACGCTTTTCCGTATTCACTAACTTTTAACCACACGAAAAGTGTTACCTAACACTTTTTGTGTGGTTATCTGTCCCGAATTATTTTCGAGGTGTTAAAAATAGCGTTAATATATTTGCAAGTGTTTTAGCATTTGGAAAAAGTAAAAAAGTTAGTTTTGAGTTTTTGGCATGTAATTTAGTGCACAATACGGCGAAAAGAGAAGCATTTCCATATTTATCACCATCAAGAGTCAGCTGTTTAGCGGCGTTAAAGGAGATTTACAGAATCGCACTTTCGTTAAGAACAAACGCCGAAATTTGGCGATAAGCTTAACGCTCGGCGAGTGGTTAAAAGTTACAGAATCGGGCTACAGATTCGCGAATTTTTTTTAGCATTTTTTTACTCCAAACCTTTTCTGGTCCCAACACCATATTTTTCATATACAATTTAAGTTAAATGAACGTAGTATTGATGAGGAAATACAGAAAATTATTCGTAAAAATTGTCAGCTATTTTTAATGGAGTTGATAACCCAACTGTGACATCGCCTACCTGATAATATGAACTCTTTACAAAAGATAAATTTTTATTCAGTTGATAATTCTTTAAAAGTTACAAAGCCGGCTGTATTTTCTCACTTTAAGAAGAAAAGTCTAGGTATTCTCCAAGTCAAGTAACATTAAAAACTAAGTTAAGGAGCAGATTAAAAATTAAAATGCTTAACTCGCTGCTTAATATTAGATGTTCGTTAAAACGCTTATCTAAATGTTGCACGGATTTTAAATTACCGATTATCTCATCTCTATGATAAATACACAAACTTTGTACGCAGACTTAAGCTCTTCTGATTCATCAGAAGAAGAAAATATTATATAATTAATTAGTTTGTAGTGATTTGTCTATAGTGTGTATTTCTTTGAAAAAAATCCTAGCTAAGGAAAATGTGCCTGATACGTGAAACAAGAATAGTTCCTTTAAGTTATGTCTACAGCTTTATCATTGCTTAGCTATACAAGGTTTGCCAGTCTTTGACAGATCACACTTGAAGCTCCCTAATTGTCACCTAGCATAGTTGCATTTACGAATTGTACAAAAAAGGGAAATAATAGTTCCACTTTGGGATAAAAGTAGTAGAAAAGTCCAGGATGTAGTTTTATAATTCAAATATATTTTCAACAAATATGACATTTTAAAACACATGCTTTATTAAATTATAGGAAATAAATTGCCTTAATTGCCGTTTAAAGATTCTTGAATGGCAAATGGTTTTTAAATTTAACTTATGAGTAAAATTTTTGGGTTTTGGGAAGCATTTTAAAACCACTTTATTTCCTGTAAAACTTGGTTTGTACAGTAAAAGTTTGTCAGATATCTTAAATTATACGAGATTAACTCCAAGGGCGATCGAATTTTGGCGAATTTTCATAGGTATTCCTGAGAAGAGTTTCAAATTTTGTAATAAACCCTTTCCAGCCTTTTAATGTCAAAAATCCACTAGATGGTTGCGTTAACCCACCACTCGACCGCTCTTCCATATTGTAGAAATGGTTTCGCCGCATTGAACATATTCAGCAAGGCCCAACTTTCTTATTAGAAGGCCTTCTCTATACTCCAAAACATCTTCGCAGAAGAGGAAGAAGGAGAGGGAGATGGAGTGGCAGGAGAAAGGGCAGTAAAATTTTTCACATGCAGGCAAGTAAATTTTAGGGCAGGACAACGTCTGACGGGTCTGCTAGTACATTTATATATATTGAATTAATCTAATTATTTATCTATTATCTTATCTGGATACTAAACCTAGATTTACTCCATTTAAAATTTGGTAAAGTGTATACAATAAACACGCTTAAATATGCATATATATCTAGTAAATATTTTCTCTGATTTATTGATTCTAGTTTTGTATGCAACCACTTTTGGAGATACCTGTATTGTGACCTAGCTTTTCTTATAAATTATCGGTGTAATGCATCGTAGCAATATTCTGGAAACAGTATGTGTAAATGATATAGCTGAAAATCGAGTTGAAGTGTGGAACGACTAAAAGGCTGGTCATGAAGTTCCATCTTAAAGCCACAGCTATTTTACAACTCCTGAAACATCTAGGAGGCTAGGTGTGGACCTGTAGTTTTATTGCTTTATTTTTATATATTATGTGAAACTGAGACTAAGGAACGCTTTCGCCAAATCCAGTTAACGCTAACGGGTGGTTAACCCGTTTTAACGAACGATTTATATCAATTAAACCCCGGTTAGTGTTAACCGAAGATTGTAAAACGGCCCTAAAACTTCCTTATCGAACTTTTAGCTAAAAATCTATGTATTCATAAACAATCCGCTTCAAAATTCATAATTTTCCAACAAACTTACCAAATTCAACTATATAAATAAAATTTAAATTATCAGAATGAAAGCAAAATAAGAACCGGTTTTGCTGCAATTTTTTTTTGTATTGAGATTTTGGCATTTTAGTACAATTTTCAAACGTTATTGTAAAGAAGCAACACAGTCGATGAATGCCAATCAGATGGCATTTAATAAGGGAGCTTCAAGTCGCCAACTGTCAAAAACGTCAATGGCTGACAAACCTTGTATAATTAAACAGTACAGCTTTATATACAAATAGTTTAAACCAAAGTATATTAAACAAAGTAGTAGTGAACTTGACAGTTCTCTCCTTTCTGTAGGAATTCTAGCGTCAAATAAAAAAAATTATTAACCCATTATGTTTAAAATTTTTTCACATTTATCAAGAGTGAGAAGAAATAACAAATCGTATTGTTATACATTTGTTCCGAGACTCTTTATTTTATGTTAGCAAGAAATGTCGAGAGAGTGGAAAAGGAAATTTTGAAACGGCTGTAACATGTTCCCTTTGCCAGTACTGGAATATGTTCAGAAAGTTATGGTAAGGACGAGGGAATATATGCGATATTTACAGAAATGCAATAAGACCGATTCGTTATCGATGAAACCCTTGAATAAGATGACGTGTATGAAAATGGCCTTGACAACATTGCTGGATATATAATCCGAAAACTGGATCTTACCCACTATGAGAAAGAAAATTCAACTTTTTACGGTTGGATAAACAAGGGAGAATATGTAAGTCTAAGTAAGCCTCAGCATGCATTTTTTAATAAAATAAAATCTATAGAAATGGTATTCACCAAATACAAAGGCCAAGAAATTTCCCACCATAAAAGTTAAGTGCCCAAACCGTTAGAGCTTTATAAAGCCATATGTATATACAGGGTGTTTTTTTTACAGGTTTGTTTTTCGAATAGAGATAAAACTGGCATTTTGTGGTCAAATCTGGCAACTCTAATGTCAGTTATGTTCAGTTTGAACAGGTTGACAAAAGAACAACGCTTGCAAATCGTGCAAATTTATTTCGAAAATAATGGTTCAGTTCGCGAAGTTTACCGTGAGCTCCGTCCATTTTATGGTCGACATAATCGTCCATCAGAGCAATTAATTCGGTTAACCATGGATCGTTTTCGCACTACGTTTACTCTATGTGATAATACGCATCCGCAGAGACGTCGAACAGTGCGCACCGAAGAAACAATTGCCGCTGTAGAGCAAAGTGTTGAAGAGGACCCGAATGAATCGATTCGCCACCGTGCACAGCAATTGGAGCTTTGTCCATCAACTTTATGGAAGATTTTGCGCAAAGATCTTGGCTTGCGACCTTACAAGATCCAGCTTGTGCAAGAATTAAAGCCGCGAGACCATGCAATGCGTCGTGATTTTGGTGTATGGGCCGAAAATGAGATTGATTTCGATGCTGATTTTCATCGCAAAATTTTGTTCAGTGATGAGGCTCATTTTTGGTTGAATGGCTACGTCAACAAGCAAAATTGCCGCATTTGGAGTGAAGAGAATCCACATGAGACCCTTGAAACGCCATTACATCCACAAAAACTGACTGTTTGGTGTGCTCTATGGGCTGGTGGAGTCATTGGGCCATACTTCTTCCGCAATAATGCTGGAGAGGCAGCTACCGTTAATGGAGACCGGTATAGAGCCATGATAACCGACTATTTTGTTCCCGAATTGGATGGCATGAATGTGGATGAGTTGTGGTTCCAACAAGACGGCGCTACATGCCACACAGCGCACGTCACAATCGATTTATTGAAGGAAACATTCGATGAGCGCATAATTTCGCGGAATGGACCTGTCAATTGGGCACCAAGGTCGTGTGATTTGACACCATTGGATTATTTTCTTTGGGGATATGTGAAGTCGCTCGTCTACACCAACAAACCAGAAACGTTAGGGGAATTGGAAGCCAACATTCGTGGCGTTATTGCCGACATACGGCCCCATATGCTCGAAAAAGTGGTTGAAAATTGGACCTGTAGAATTGGCTTTATTCGAGCCAGCCGCGGCGGCCACATGCCCGAAATCATATTTAAACATTAATGGCATAAAATTATCCTTCCAATAAAGCCAAATTGATGGACCTTAAAACGATTTTCTTGTGTTTTATTTCAATTCGAAGTTCTATACCCCTAAAAAAAACACCCTTTACAAGGTGGCGCAAAAGTAATCCTCCTATTAGAAAATGCTATAAATTTTGCGATTGGCCCCTAAAGTCAGTTCTGTTTTGACATTTGTATAGTAAACACATGCGAAATACATGTTAATAAATAATGTTACTCTACACTGCTCCAGAACGCTGAATATTGCTGACTATTTATTTGACCAATAATCGGTCGGTGAAAAACGGTTACTGCGCAAAAGTAATCCTCCTATCAGAAAATGCTATAAATTTTGCGATTGGCCTCTAAAGTCAGTTCTCTTTTGACATTTGTGTAGTAAACACATGCGAAATACACGTTAATAAACAATGTTACGCTACACTGCTCCAGAACGCGGAATATTGCTGACTATTTATTTGACCAATAATCGGTCGGGGCCAAACGGTTACTGTGAATGGTGAGCGCTACAGAGCAATGATCAACGAGTTCTTTTTGCCGCAACTTGATGAATTGGGATTGGAAAACATGTGGTTCCAACAAGACGGTGCAACAGCACACACTGCACGTGCCACAACCGATATGCTGAACATCGGAAGCTTACTTTTGCGCCACCTTGTATTTTAAATCGTTTTTTAGAGGCGAGATATTTCTTAGAATGAAGCATATTAAAAATTTAGTAAGAGAAAATATAAAAAAATCGCATATAAAAACAAAAAAATTTACAAAGGCATTTCTATAAATATAGTTTTTTCAATCACTGATGCCCATAAATAAACTCTATGAGAAACCAACTCCTTATCCACCAGATTTTTAACACAGGGGGGTCTTCTTCCTGCAGTGCAACCGGCGGAAGTCGACAAATATTCTGTACTCGCCATTGTCATAATGCAATGGTCCTTAAAGACCTAGATGTCTCATTTCTAGATTGGAGTTTTTGGTTGGTAGTGCTGGTTCCCAAATATGATCTTTCGCAATATTAATCATATTGCGGCTTCAGAAAATCCGTTCTAATTTTTAATAAATAAAATTGAATGGGACCCAAATATTTTGCTCGAGCCACAAAGTGTTAATAAGCTTGTTTATATTTTTTTGAAGTAAGAATTCCTACAAAAGCAAAATACTTCAGTTCTTAATTCTACCTTGTTTAATTTGCCTTGGTTTAAACTAAAATAAAAAATTTGAAATGGATTTCGTAAACAAACTTCTGACTTTTTTTTTGCTAATTTTTTTTCTTAATTTTAGCCTTTTCTAACCTTATTTTTGCCGATTTAGCCTCTTTTTTTATCACCTGGTCACACTGATGGTGTGAGCTGAGCGGATAAACGGACAATTGTTTGGCGAACAGGTTTCGTTCAGTTCCAAAAAAAAATGTTTTTCTTTTTATCTATGTTTTCGGGTTCAGTTCTCTTAAAAGTGAGGACAACCACTTAAGACATTTGCGGAAGGTTTCTCCCCAAAGCTTTTAGAGGATCCAGAAACTAAAGCATTGGCTGTGCTGGCAGTTGCTCCAGAGATGAAGGTGGAAAGTGTCTAACTACGTATCAGCTGTATAATCTCATATATACCGACCTTTATCCCCATCTGCCCGATAGCGCAGACCGTATGCGGCCTCTCACACATAACCATTCATTTCGTTTGCTTGACTAACGGCAAAGAGACTTTCCGAAGGGCAGTGTTACCGGCGTGAACAGTCTTTTACCAGATATGATTCCGGTGCTAGAACCTTCTGGTACTAATCTTCAGGTGGTGGATTATCGTCGCCTTTTACGACAGGTTTTGCTATCGCGGGTATATTCTAAACCCCTGCTCGCTCGATTTATTTCTCCTAGCTCTACTTTTGCTTATATTTGGGAGCCGCCGTACTGCACGAAACTCATGTTCTCACTTGATTCAAAAGTTTTACACTTTTTTTTTTTAATTTTTTCAATGATCGCAAGTTAAAAATATAAAAAAAAAGGTTTCGGAAACAAGCCTGCAACATGAGGGTGTTTCACAAGAGTTTTCTGCCTTAAATGAATTGTTATTTTTGTGGCAAAAGCCACTCCCCTAAGGAAATTGAAGCTTATGTCACAAATAATCAACGGATTGGTAGTTAAAGGTTTCATATCCTTGGACCTCTAACTGGACTACATGCTCGACTGTCCACCCATAAATATAACAAAATCAAATTATATATTCAGCACCTGGAGTGAACTACAGTATAAAAGAAATCTTATTACCGCATCATAAAAAATTTGTAGTGGACATTTAGGCGCTCTATATAAAGCAATAGGCGCGCTCCAAACAGGAGTGATCCAGATAGAAATTTTGCATGTAAATGCAACAACGTTATGATCCTGATATTTATCTGGATTTTTATCTGATAGGAGTCACAACATTGATGTCGCAAATTTTGCAAAATTTCTATCTGGATCTAGATCACTCCTGATTGGAAAGCGCCTAATGTTGTGGTACCGGTTAAACAAGGCGAAGTGCTCCATTCAATTCTACAACAACCAGTTCTATGTACCTATACAGGTTTTTACTCATCCAAGGGTTGTTACATCAGTGTACCCCTATAAAAAAAAGTACTCCCCTTGATTAGTTGGTTCATCAAAAATTAGTATTCGCACCTTTTCGGGGTTGTCTCAAGGTTTTCGCCATTGATCGGGTTGAGCATGGACTCCATATCTTATAATCAACAGAGAAGTTGAAGGTCGCAATTGGTCAGTTTTTTGGCCGTCACAGTATCAGAATATGTGCAGTGGTATCTATAAAGTTGCTAGCAGCCCTCCTCTCGCTTAATAAAAGCTCAAGCTTACTTTATTAATACATGCTCATTTTATTATTAATTTTATTGCGCTTTTCGTTACAATTGCACTTTACACACAAAATATTATGCTTTTAACCTTTTAGCTAAATCCTTTTTTTGTCTGTTTAGTATGCAACCAAGTCCATAAAGCCACAAGTGTTTGTGTTGTCTGTGCTCTTTCACATCTCATAGTTGCCTACATGCTATTTTAGCTGCTCGATTGTATCACACCGACTCAAGAACATGCAAGCATAAAATAGATTTAAATAATATCTATACATAACCTAAATAAGTAAACTAATCTGGCTTCAATCGTATTTCTTTGCTTGTGCTAAAACATCTGGAGCTGCAGCAGCATCCGCGTTAGCTGACTTTTCACTTCCTCCGTTGGCAATACTTTGGTTTTTCGTTCCAGTGAATGGACAACTACCACCTTTGCATTCGAATGGAAATTCAGGGACATTCTTGATGACATTGCCTTGAGCATCCTTTTTCTCCCAAGGATTCCAATAACGTTGAATAATTGGCAAAACAATTGGCTGGAAGAATCTATGCCACACATAAAGCAGGAGAGGTATGATGAAGCAAGGCACACAGACCATTATAGATTTTCGTAACCTGGGTATGGAATCAGTAAATTTATGGGTAATTTTTTTAGGAAAACACAGTAAAATATTGTTTAGAATTTCTTTATTCTAGAATTTATAAAATGTGCAAATTTTGTTCGAAGTAATTAAAACAAATGAGAAAATGTCAAATCGATTTGTCATTTTCGATTTGGTTTTTTCTTTTTCTCGGTAGACGTCGCAGGAAAGAGTGCACATGGTTGCATTGCAAATGTATTGTTTTTGGTTGCTACCAATTATACAGAAATGATGCTATTATTGGTGCTATATCGCAATTCCTTATCCGCAGCGTAACAGTATGTTTCCATTGAAAGCAAACACCGTATTTGCGGGCACTGGCGTGTTTAAAAGTAAACAATACACGACAAAATTTCATATCCGATACAAGTGTTATAACCCAAACAAATTTTAAGACCCTCTCTCAGTTTCTTCTGAACGTACTCAGAAATAATGATTAGGAGTTTTTACGTAAAACCAACATGATCAATCAACAGGGCCTGAATTAATTCATTTTATTTATTTACTTACTATGCCTAGTAACAAAATGTTCATACAAACACGTAGAGATATTACAAAGAAAAACTTAGACTACAACAAAATAAAACTAATTAAAACGTGGTGTTTATATTATTATAAATTAGGTAGTTTTTTAATTGTACATAGAAAGTGTTTAGATACAAAAACCAATTATATTCAATTCAATAAACAATTTTTGAAAATGTAGGAGATTTCTGCATGGAGTAATTAGCCCTAGTATTTCAAAAAATGCTGGGCCGTATATTTCTAGATAATATGAGAAATGAACGACGATGCCGGAAATATTCGACGGTTGCTTAGCTTCAATAATGGCAGAAGTTGGCAGCAAGACTCATGAGATGATGGGACGGGGTTCGAAACCCATAACGTGGCTGGTGCAAATCTTCTCAAGATTTTTTGAACGCATTCCAAATGATTTATGTGAACAGCGTTGTGAGGATGTCAAATGAAAACAGTATATACTGTTTTGACCCAACAAATGTAGAATATAGTATTACGAATGGCATGGCAAGGGTCTTAAAAATAGCGATACTAAAATGAGAATTAAAGTTAAACTAGAAGGTAAAATATACACCCAAATCTCTGACGTTTGGAAATAATTCTCAAAAATATGATATGATGAGATCAGTGGTCTCAGTAATTTATTTCAGCAATTCTCATGCTGATGGATATCATACCCATCGAATATTTTGCATGGATGGGGTTTCCCGCATATTTACTTTGACTCCCAACTCCAGATCCGGTGGACCCGGACCAATTCTAGGGAAAGACTTATATTCGAGAAAGTAGTTCTCAAAGTAATCGCTTCGTTTGATTTTATATTTGTGTTTACGCAAAATTAATAGCTTTTCCCGTCAGTTGGTCATCAGTTCGGGTTGATTATATAAAATAATGATAGTAAATATATAAAAGAAACTTTATTTTGCCCTAAAAGTATCGTAAAATCTAGTAACAAAGTGTACCCAATGAAGCAGTTTTTTGATTATAACTTCTGAAGGGATAGAAAAAAGTAAAGCTCCGACTGAATATTCTTAATCTAGGCATAAATACGCGCCTTTCGATACCCTTCTAGATTTTTTGGTCTAATTTTCGGTTGGCCAAATAAACTTCCTGGTGCAGTTTGCAAATTAAATTGCAATGTAATCAACAAATAATGTGCATTTTCAAAATGCGTTAACGCCTTTCAAAATGTCAGCCGGGAAATGCTAAATGTTGTATTCGGCTATAAATACTACGTACATAAGTTTTGTTGGACCACCTGTTTAATATGACTATGGCTATGTCAACATTACCTTTAAGCAAAGAGGATAGATATGTAAGAGACGTCAGTTCGCCAATATGAACGAGTTGCTCGCTGAAAGCTGCTAAAAAATTGGTGACCGTTTTGTCTCAGGGTTTCGGTCATTTCGTTTGCGCATTTTCGTGAGTTTGACAACTACTCAATTTTTGTTTCCACTCACAGAATTGACATTTGTGGGGAATTAGTAGCATTTAACGTATATATATTTATTTCGAGCGGTTTGCTACTTGTGAGTTTATAAGAAGTTGGTGATATTTGCTTATATTGTGCAAATATTCCTAATTTTCACAAAAATTTACTTTTATGACTTATATGAAGTGAAAAATATGAAATACTATAAACATTTACCAATTTCAAAAAATGTATGGAAAAATACATATATGCAAGTAATAACTTTGCTCCCGGTGAATACCACAAAAATGTTGCTATCATTATTTAGTTGAAATATTGTACAAATTTGGAAAAAATTCTATTGAAATATGTACCTACTGTTGTTTATTTCAGTATTCAATATTATAAATTCAAAATAATCCTATTATGCTATATCTATCCTCTTTGACTTCAGATTTACTTTTAATTCTAGCACATGGCAGCTCTATTTACTCGTTACTTCAAATCGTTCAAAATTTTTCGGTCAACAGCTGTCACTCGTTTTTTGCAATTGGTCCAGTTCGGGTGTTTTCCTTCGCATGTTTTTCGCGTTAAGGTGATTTGTATATTTTGAAAACTGGTTGTGTTAAATGATTCTTATTTTCTAATTTGTTTTGTAATTTGCATCATAATAACAAAAAAACAAAAGTTGTACGATAAAATTTAACTGATTGCCAAATCGCGAGTGTGTGAAGTGTTGGCAGTGTAGGTAATAAAAATAAAATAAAAGTTACGAAGCATAAAGAAATCGAAGTACATTACGTGCTGTAAAAGGAAACAAGTTGTGCATATTGCAAGTAAATAAGTTCAAGAAGCGCTTATTGAACAAGAAAAGTTATTAATTACCAGTTTATTACGAGAATAGGGAACAAGTGTGAGCATTTGCTGAAGGAGGCGTAATTGGAATTTCATAAAAAATGTGGAGTCCAACGCATATACAAGTCACTGGTGAGTAAATTACTTTTTGATGAAACTTAAAACGGTAATTGTTTTCGACCGCCACCGAGTGCTCATATTCATACAAAACTATCGATATGGGTATCAAAAGACGCATTTCGGTCCCATTAATGAGAATCCGCCGCCGCAGAACAAATATTTTGGTAATTGTTTCCTTTAGGAGACAACTGCTAAAACATATCCAAAAATATCGGGAGAGGTATCAAACAAAGCGTTTTGACTTCGGTATCAACAATCCGAAAGCGAATTTTCAATTTTTTGTTTCAGTGAAAAGTTATCCGCGAAAAACCCAAAAATGACCCAGGTCCGATCCCAAACAGGGGGCTTGATCCAAGGTATTTGTGTGCAGAACACCTTTCTGCGTAGGCGGCCTTCGTCTGCGCTTCAAAAAAATAACCCTTAGCCGGTCCAACACCGGCTACGCGGTCCACAGTATTTCTGCGCAGAACATACTTTTTGCACTTTTCGGTTCACCCTAATCTGTGATTACAACAACCACATGAAAATGACAGAAAAGTTTCAACTTTGATGGCAAATATCTCTTCACTGAAACAAAAACTCCAAAATCCGCTTCCGGATTGTTGTTACCGAGGTCAAAACGCGTCTTTTGATACCTTACCCGATAATTTCGGAAAGAACCGAAAAATTACCCTAGGCCGATCCTAAATCGGGGTCGAGTCTATAGTTTGGTAATTCTATACGACCGTACGTAACTGTTTGGCTTCAATGCTTCGTGATACGGCTTGTGCCTGGGCGCATTATTGACAACACCAACATGCGTAAATATTTGATTCAGTGTCATTGTTGTCATTAACACCATTGGCTGACGAGCAGTCGCTTTCTTTAAGACATATATTGGAAGCCAAAGTTGCCAATGAGCATTCTCACCTTGCTCTATGCAAAACTTGTCTTTCGGAGAACCGGTTTTCAGAAAGCGAGCGTCGCACATTCACATATGCATGAAACGTCTGTACTAATACGATTCTTAGTTTCATCAAACAAATCACACAGGCTTAGGTAAAAAGCCGTGAGCTGTTGCCACTGTGAACGATCGACGTAGTACATTAACAACCATTCCATTCGAAATGAAAACAGCGGCACTAGCAATGCAAATGTCTTGTATTTATTATATTTTTACATTCATATCATATAGAAATGTTGGCGCAAGTATAGCACAGAGTTAATTATATGTGATTTGTAGCACCAATGATTTTGATATCTAAACTTCAACTCGGCTTAGAGAAACAAGCGGCTGCTTGTGACTGGGTCGATTAAAGTTTACAAGTGCTTGGCCAATTAATTTTTTAATTTCACTTTTATAATATTTCCATCTGTGATTCAAATATTTTGCTTTTTTTAATTTCTTAAGGTGGAAAAAAGATAAATGTGAGGAAAATCAAGATTAACTTACATATACACTGAATTGATGTTTTAATGAGATTGAGGCCTTTCGGTTTGAACTCATAAAGTTCAGTGTGCGGCTCATGTGCCACTTTCTACTCTATGCTATTGTTCTCGACAAGTGTGTTGTTTTTACATTAATCTATTGTAAAGCATATATACATACACTGACTAGCAAAACTGTAACAATATATTGCAGCTCACATGATATAGGCTTGCAAAGTTACAACAAACAATAATTTTTAGAATTTTAGTTTGGATTTGATTAGCTTATTTTTCCAACTATACAAGAATTTCTCTAACTTTAAATAAAAACAGCAACAATTCATAAAACCTGTTGTTGTTGTGGTAACGACAAAAACACTCCTCGAAGGTTTTAGGGAGTGTTGTCGAATTAACAGTCCTTGGCCGGATTTGAACCTGGTATGCTCCGGTACTTCTTGCGGTAGTGCCCGACTGTCGTGGTGGCGATTTATGACCAGTGAAACCTAGGTCATATTATTCTCCTCTTACGACTGGTATGCCTACCTCGGGCATATTCTAAACCCCTAATCCGCAGGGTTATTCATAAAACCTCAAATGTTACACTTTTGCACTTTCTGTAAAACTGAGGCAAACTTTCAAAAACAAACTTAAGAACTAATATTTCGTCCAAAGACCTTTTGCTTTTTCAGCAGAAAGACCCATATCGTTCATGCCTGGGGGCAAATTTTCTTTTAAAGGACCTACCCCATTTTTTGTTATACAGCCCCAAACCATTATAGAGCCTCCGCCGTGTTTTACGGTTTGGGTTACTTGATGCGCTGTTATGACATTTGCACCCCACGGGTAGTACCCTTACCGTTCAGCGGACTGGAAACGATTTATTTTTGTATCGTTCGACCATATTACCTTTAAAGCAAATGAAGCAAATGAATAATGAGCTTGTTAGCGCGCAACAAGTCGGTACACCCTTGAGGACCTAAAGATACATACATATTTCTTTTACTTAAAAATGCAACCTTGGGGTTGTATGTCCCGTAACTGCCCAACTGAGCCGATCTAACGTCAAGCAATTACACTCGGGCAACATTTTTTTTTTTGTTCTGGAGACGGTCATGTCACCAACGAAGCACTTTTTTGCAATTTTACGCAAAGAATGATTTTCTTTGATCAAATCAATAATTTTCTGCTTATCTACGGTCCTCATTTTCGCACTTGGTTTTCTTACACTTGAATCACGATATACGAGGTGTGTTCAAAAAGTATCGCGAATTTTGTGTTTTTTCAAAAATTATTTATTTATTCATGAATATCTATTTTGTCCCCTTCAAAGTAATCCCCATGAGATATTATACACTTGTGCCAACGGTTTTTCCAATCTTCGAAGCACTTCAAAAAATCATTTTTTTGTATCTTGTTCAGCTCCTCCTTCGATGCCGTCTTTATCTCGTCAAGAGAAGCGTAACGTCGTCCTTTCATGGGCCTCTTCAGTTTAGGGAACAAGAAAAAGTCACAGGGGGACAGATCTGGGGAATACGGTGGCTGCGGCATCATTAGTGTGTTGTTTTTGGCCAAAAAGTCGCGCACAAGCAACGATGCGTGAGAAGGGGCGTTATCGTGGTGCAAAAGCCAATTTTTGTTCTTCTTTGCACATCTCGGCCTTCTGAGAACATTTTGTACCACCGATAAACGTTGCTTCGGTCCAAGGTAGCTTCTCCGTATGCCACAGTCAACATTCCGAATGCATCCGCGCACTTAATTTCGTTTTTCACACAAAATTTGATACAGGTTCTTTGATGCATTTTTTTGAATAGGTAAAAATCGAAGACGATCCAAAACACGTGCAAGCAAAGCAGCTGTCAACAATTAACTGAACATTCACAATGGCCGAGCTTGTCGGCATAAGTGAGAGACATGAGTACCAACATAACGCCACAAAAAATTCGAAATTCGAATATACGTAACCAGCGAAAATTCAAAATTCGCGATACGTTTTGAACACACCTCGTAGTAACAAAAAAATTTAATTTTCATTGAAAAATTAGGAAATATAACGGTAATATTCCAAGCAACATGGGAGGGGCATAACTGTAACATTTGAAGTTGCTTGCACTTAAGTAGTTTAAATCAGTTTGTTTTTGTTGGGTATTGTCTTATATACATTAAATGGAACTGTGTACTGTTCCCATACAATATGTCATTTAAAAAAATCAAGTATCAGGTATAAGCAAATAACTGAGAGGAATCGAAGGGAAATCCAGTGCCACTTGCTACAGTTTTGCTCGTCAGTGTACATACCTATATGTAGATATACATATGTACATAAAACATACTTGCAATATAGATTGCCTCATTTTGAACTCGACAACGTCATCTCGTGCATAGCCGTGCTCTGTAAAATGATCACTTTTTTTGCCACACTTGGTCCCCTTTCGCCACCTGTTTAACATATAAAAAGATGTACATGTGTATATGGGTTTACATTAATAAAGTACTAAACTTACATACCTAGTGCATTTTGTACTTTGCACATACTACATATGTACATCAATACATACCAAAATATACTTAAATATGCACCTTGTCTATTTATAATCACACTATTACTAATTTCACGTGAGCTGCATTTGGTTCTTTTTTCTTTTTACAGATTTCACTTTATTTGGCATGCAACTGCTGACTTTGCCCAAATTTCGTTGAAAAAATGTAGTTATTTATATACTCAAACGTGCTGAATACCAATGAATTTGTGCTGAAAATTCGATTAAAAAAGAGAAGATATTTAGCTAAAATAGTCGGCTAGTATAAATAATCGCAAATTGAAGCATCAAATCTTTGCCAATCATTCATTGAATTTTGTATTGAAAATAAAATAAAATTTAAATGAGCATGTGGTTTTTGTATCCGCCTAACATTTCCAGAAGATTTTGAGGAGTTGCCACGAGACTGACAGTGATTTGCTGCATAAAAATGCCGTACGTTTAGCACTAGGCCGACTGCTTAGCTAACGATTGAACAAAGCTCCCATCTACATCTCTCAAGCAACTCAAGGGCGCACGGTCCGTTCGACTTTCCTGATTTCAGATAATTAAATACTTAACCCAACTTTGAAGAATTTCCGGATCGAGAGGATTCCTTCTGCCGACTATTCGAATCCCTTAAATAGGCGAGTGCCTGCGTCCACCTCTATTCACCTCTATTACAAGCGTGAGGAAATTTATCCGCCCATGTCATCGACAGCTGTCTCGGTAAGGGTGCGCTTGATTGCATTTCCTCAAACTTGCTGCAATACAGATTCCAGTTGGTACGCATTGGATTCATAAAAAAGTGCAAGGGATCATCGACATGTTAAATTTACACTTTCTCGAATTCCTCTTTGAGTAATCAAGTCTAATTCGTCTACCGGAATGCAACTGAAAGTTTAAGAAAGTCCCTTGTGTACCAAAATAAGCAAGAGAGTAAATCTGCTTTACTTGGGTATACCTATCCAAACTTTGCGAACTAATAAGGCTGCATTTATTTGAATCGGAAGACAAACGATATATCACTGGACTCGGCTGAAAACCGGTGAACTCCCTTTTTGTTTCCGATTTGCATGAATCATCAGTAAAAAGGGATGACTGGCGTGCTCTGATACGCAACGGCCAAAATCGTCTAGGCGTTTAAGCGCCAATGACTGAGGATGGTCATAAGTTGTCCCACGATCGTCCTTCGCATCCAAGTAAGATTCTTTGGGAGGCTGCCACTAGCTCTAGACTATCCTTATTAGTATTAGTCATTGTCAGCTGTCGAATATTAATTATAAGTCCACAATTCTCTTTATTAATCCGACAACTGTCTCATCATCCATTAAACAATTGACAAGTTTGTCAAAATTGCGATAGCGCATCTAATTAACAAAACTAAATTCCCACAAAAGATAAGATAAGCCGACCAAGTTTAAGATCGCTGTGAAAAACGAAAAGCAGCAAATGTGAAAATGTCTCTATTGTCTATGAAACTGAATTGTTGGTGTTAAAATTGTAGAAACGTACACATTTTTGTGGCTGATAAGTAAGCTTACAAATCAGGAAAGCGACAAAACACAACAACCCTGGGCAAACCTGTAAAGAGAGTGATTCAAAAGTGCACATACATACCTACCTGCAAAAAGAAAACTAAAATTTCCAAAAATACTTCGCATGGACTGAATTTAAAACCATTTTTGAGATATCAGTTTAAAAAGATGGATTTAAATTATTTTCTTTTTTTAGAAAACAAACTTTAAATTTAAAATTTTATATTTGTCTTGAAACATTCAAGTTATCAAATAAACTTTGTTTAATTTAGCCACAAAACAGAACTAAACGTTCACCCCCTAATTCATAAAAATTGAAATCAGAATTAAAAAAAGATTTTTATTATCAACTTGTGGCTTAATATTAAATTAACTTTATTGGTAAAAGTAATATTAGCTACAGTCCCTGGTGCATTTACAATATGCAAATGTAAGCCCTACTTATATGCTATTAATTGCAGATGAGGGAAAATGAAAACAAATTTTTTATAATCTATCGCAAGGTGAATTTTTGTTTAGCTTTTAGTTTGACCTCTATTTTTTCTGTTTCTTAGCCAAAACGAAACATTTTCAAATTTCAAACATAATGCCCTTTAGGAAAAGAAGCCAACTACCTCATAGTTTTAATCATAGGAAATAAGACTCGTTTATAATACTAGCAAGTAAGAAATATTTTAGAGGCGAGGTACTATTTTCAATGAAATAGAAAGATCATTCGTTTTCCTATTTACCTAGTTCAGCCAACTGATCTTTTCAGTCTTCAGCTTTTAATTTTACAACAATATCAATAACATATCTCGGCCCGACACTTAAACACTGTGTCATGATGTTAAACAGAAACCCTGTGACTTTGGGAAAACGTGTTTCAGTTCACATCTGTTCATCCTCCTAGAGTTAAACCAAATCTCCACAGCTCGTCTCATTTTCAAGAATAACTTTAAGTATATATTTCTCAAAACTGACTTAACCATATTCGTCTACTTGAAAAATATTTTATAGACATCGAATGTGCTGAAATTCTTCACCAATTCCCATTGGTGACTCTGCCCTTAGAATCGAACAAATAAGTCTCCACTGCCTTTGTTTTTAACTTCCAGAGACACTGTTTTAAATTTGTCATCATACCAATCGAGTTCAATAATTCAGAGCTATTGTTGTTGCATATAACGTATGGATTACTTTGCTTTTACTCGTCATAAAATGCAAATAAAAAACCAGTAACATTCCTTTATACTTATTCATTTGTTTTGTAATGTAAATACAATGCCAGTGTCGCCTTATCGGCAAAAAAATGTTTTTGCTTAAGCTGTGCTCTAAAGTTTCCGATAAACTGCGTACGAGGTATTTCAAGTTCATTATTATTTCTTTGTATTTGCTATTTACATATTGTGACGAATTCGATTATTCCTTGATTATCAATCCTGGGTTCGATCACTATAAAGTCGAATAAACACACGCACAAATAATGTAAGTAATAGCTAGTTTTATTTACTAGTAATAAACGCAAAACAATTTTAAGAGTTTGGTAACTTTACAGTAGTTCACTGAACAACGCTTGAAAATAAACTGATCAACCTGTCTTGCTTGGTCACCGCCTTATATAGTCCAACAGGGTGCTTGCCTACGCACCGAGAACTTTCTTGGTTGTTCGCTTTTCGTGTTCTGGAAGGGTCGGTTTATTTATTGGCATCTCCTCTTTGCATCGTATTCGCAAACACTCGCGCCATCTCTCTTCCTCTTCCTAGTTATACGCTTGCATGCATAAGCGTAGCCATCGTTATCTCAGTTGTGTTAACTAGTGGTGGGAGTGTTATTGACTTAGGGATGGTACATGCTTGAGAATAATCGCCACACTGCCCTCCACCTAAGTCTGATCGTCCCGATCAGACACATTGCCGGAACCAAACGCAGCTAGCCTTTCCAAATGGACCACCTTCATCTTATTCCTTGGCCTTCCCATAGTTTGTATGCGATATACCACATCGTTGATCCGTTTTATGACTTTGTATGGGCCTTCCCAGTTACATTGTAGTTTTGGGGACAAACCTTTCTTACGCTGTGGGTTGTATAGCAGCACTAAATCTCCTTCTATAAAACCTTCCGAATTTATTGCTTTGTCGTACCTGGCCTTCATCTTATCGCTCATGATCTTAGTCCGTTGTCTCACAAGGTCGTGAATTTCTCTCATTTCTTCTTCCAAAACGCTAGTAGATTTCCGAGCATTTACTCCTGCATCAGCGTTTATCCCAAACTTCAAGTCAGCTGGCAATCGAAGATCATTCCCGAAAATTACCTTTGCAGGAGTCTGACCAGTTGTTTCATGTACTGCAGAGCGATATGCCATTAGGAATAAGGAGATGTGAGTATCCCAATCCTTCTGGAACTTATCCACTACTTTCCTCAGGTGCTCTTCCAAGGTTCTATTGAATCGTTCCACCATGCCATCTGACTGAGGATGTAGTGCAGTTGTTCGAGTTTTCCGAATGCCCAATGTCTTGCACATTTCCTGGAACACAGCTGATTCGAAATTTCTGCCTTGGTCAGAATGTATCTCCATCGGTGCACCAAACCGAGCTACCCAATTGTTAGTAAACACCTCTGCTATTGTTTCTGCCTCTTGATTTGGAATAGGGTACACTTCTGGCCATTTGCTGAAATAGTCCATAACCACTAGTACATATTTGTTTCCGAGTTTGCTAGTAGGAAATGGACCAGCTACATCCATGGCTATCCTCTCAAATGGCGCACCTGAGTTATACTGTTTCATTTGGCCATGGCTCCTTGATTTCGGTCCTTTAGCTTTGATACATACTTCACAGTTGGCAATCCACTCCGCGACCGATTGACGGCAACCAACCCAATAGAATCTTTGCTTGACTTTCTCCAAGGTCTTGGTGACTCCAAGGTGACCTCCGCTTGGACCGTTATGTAATTCATTGAGTACATCAGGGATTTTCTTCCTTGGGACGACTATCAGCTTTCGAACACATTGACCATCCTCACTCTCCCATATTCGATGCAAACAACCTGATTCTAATTGCAAACTATTCCACTGTGCCCAATATGACTTGGCAACAGGACTTTCTGCTGACATCTCCTCTCTTGATGGTCGCTCGTTTCGTTCGATTCCTTGCATCACACGTTTAAGATCTGGATCTTCGTGCTGACACCTCCTTAATTGATCCATGTCCCATTCGTCCGAAGATGTTATAGTCATGAGCCGCACATCTATAATGTCTTCCTTGGTTTCAGCTTTGGAACAATGCTTGCATTCCAAGTTACATGGTCTTCGTGACATTGCATCAGCATTTCCGTGGGTGCTACCTTTGCGATGCTCTATGGAAAAGTCATAATTTTGCAGTCGCTCTATCCACCGTGCCAATTGACCTTCCGGATTACGGAACTGTAAGAGCCATTTCAACGCTGCATGATCTGTCCTGACGTGGAATCGCTGCCCATAGAGATACTTGTGGAAATGCTTAACGCACTCTACCAATGCCAACAGTTCTCTCCGGGTTACACAATAGTTCCTTTCAGGCTTCCCAATTGTTCGGCTATAGTATGCAACTACCTTCTCCTGTTCATCAACAACCTGGGACAAAACACCTCCTATAGCATAACCACTCGCATCTGTATCCAGAATAAACTTTGAACCTGGAATTGGATATGCTAACATCGGGGCAGTGCATAGTCGTTCCTTCAATGTTTGAAAAGCCACCTCCTGTTCCTTCTTCCATTCAAAACTCATATTCTTCTTTGTAAGGTCGTGGAGACTACTAGCTACGCTGGCAAAATTTGGTACAAATCGCCGATAATACGTGCACAGCCCCAGGAAGCTCCGTAACTCATGCAAATTTCTCGGTCTTGGCCAATCTTTTACGGCTTCGATCTTTTCCTTAGCAGTGCAGATTCCCTCCGTAGTTACTTTGTGACCCAAATAACTTACTTCCTTTTTAAACAAGGAACACTTCTTGGGACTTAGTTTCAGACCAGCACCAGCTATTCTTTGGAAAACTTCCTCCAAGTTCTTTAGGTGTTCCTCAAAGCTTTTTCCCAACACGATGATGTCGTCGAGGTACACCAAACATGTTTGCCAGTGCAAACCTTTTAGTATCTGGTCCATGAGTCTCTCAAAAGTAGCTGGAGCATTGCATAGCCCGAAGGGCATTACCGTAAATTGCCAAAGCCCTTCTCCAACGCTGAAAGCCGTCTTCTCTTTATCTTCATCCTTTACCTCCACTTGCCAGTAGCCGCTTTTCAAATCCAGTGTGGAAAACCATTTCGTGCCAGATAACGAGTCCAGAGTATCGTCGATTCTTGGCAATGGATAACTATCCTTCTTCGTTACGTCGTTCAATTTCCGGTAATCCACACAGAACCTCATTTGTCCATCTTTCTTTTTCACTAGTACTACCGGTGAGCTCCATGGACTAGCTGATGGTTCGATCACGCCGCTGTCACTCATTTCCTGTATAATTTCTCTTACTACTTGGCGTTTGGCCAATGGAATACTACGAGGAGCTTGGCGGATGGGCCTTGCATCACCAGTATCAATTTGATGCTTCACAACTTTGGTCCGACCTGGTTTAGAACCATCCTTGTCAAATATGCTCGAGTACTTTGATAGAAGTTCCTTTGCCTTTTTCTGATGATCTTTTTCGAGGCCTGCCGTCCACGACGTGATATCATCTGAAAGATTAATCTTGATGGTAGAATCATTTTCCTGAAGCTGTTCACAATTGATAACTACCTCGACCTCTTGGCATTGTCCCAATATTGCTCCTTTAGAAAGTTTAATCGGCGATTTGAACTCATTAAGTACTCTTACCGGTACATGTCCATCTTGTTTTGTCATGGCCAGGGTTTTTCCTACTAATATGTTCGTCCTTGATTTGTTTGCTGCCTCGACAACCCACAATTTGTTTGTCCCATAATCTCCATCAATCTTTGCCCATATGATTGCTTCCGACTTCGGTGGAATTTGTTGGCTCTCCTCCACAAGCACTCGCTTACTAACGTATTTGTTTTCGTAACCATAATTTAATGGCACATCCATGTTCTGGTAATTCATAATCCTGTTTTGCATGTCGATCTTGATGCCTTGCTCGCTTAAGAAGTCCACACCAACTATGATTTCGTCAACAATATCTGCTACTATAAAACTGTGTAGAACGGCCACGTTCCCAATTACGATTTCACATGTTACTTCTCCTAGGACATGGGTGTCCTCACCAGTGGCCGTACGTAACTTTGCTCCATGCAATGGTCTCACCTCCTTGTTGACTAAATCAGATCGAATTATGGAATGCGATGCGCCTGTATCCACAGTTAGTAAGTGCTCTTTTCCATCCACATATGCAACAACAGTAACATTACTAGCTTTCCTTCCGATCTGTGAGACAGAGATTATGGGGCATTCAGTTGCGGGAGCCAGTCCACGCCCCTTTCGGCTGGCTCGATTTAGTTTAACGACTGATTTGGTTGGGAGGTTTGCTCATCTCCTTCAGCTTTGCGTTTTCGTCCACCTGAATTGCTGGGGTTACTGGAGCCAGAGCCGCAATAACGTGCTATGTGACCTGTTTTTCCGCACTTAAAGCATTTAATGGCACCATCACTTTTTTTCTGTACTCCGTTCAACGCTTCCAAAATTTTGTCTACCCAAGCCGGAGTGTCCACTTCTACGCGATGAGCCTTGTATGCAGGTTTACTCAAAAGCGAAGCTGTTTCCTGCGTCAGAGCATGCGATACCGTTTCAGAGAATGTCCGTTTGGGGTTTGCATATGTGGCCCGCTTCGTCTCTACATCGCGTATTCCATTTATAAAACTTTGGATTTTAACCCTCTCAGTGTACTCCACGGGTGCGTCCGCATTTGCTAGATGGGCCAACCTCTCGATGTCCGATGCAAATTCCTGCAAAGTCTCATTAGGTTTCTGGGATCGATTCTGTAGCTCTATTTGGTATATCTGCTTTCGATGTTCGCTACCATAGCGTCTCTCAACCGCACCCATCAATGCATCATAACTGTTCCTTTCGGACTCGGGAATAGTCTGTAAGATTTCTGCTGCAGGTCCCTTCAATGCCACGAATAGTGCTGCAACTTTATCTTCAGTGCACCAATTATTCACCGCAGCCGTCTTCTCAAATTGCAGCTTAAATACCTGGAATGGAACAGAACCATCAAAAGATGGGGTTTTTACCTTCGGGACACTCATTGAAGTAGTTGGACGATTCAGTTGTAACTCCTGGATACGACCTCTCAGTGCGTCTACTTCAGCATCGATTTTATTCTGTAGCTGTGCAATTTTCGCATCCTGCACTTCTAGCTGCGAAAACATTCGTGCCACCTGCATAGATATACGCTCCTCTTGTTCTTCCAATTTTGATGTTATACGTGTCTCCTGGTGTTCCATCTGAGATCTCACGTATGCCTTCTGTTCGTCTAGTTGAACTGAAATCTGAGATGCCATGCTAGTCTTCTGTTCTTCCAGCTGAGATGCCATGTGTGCCTTTTGTTCTTCCAACTGAGATGCCATGTGTGTCTTTTGTTCTTCCAACTGAGCTGAAATGCTAGATGACATCTGTGTCAATACAGTCAACAACGCGTTAGTGTCCACACTTGCGGCTGGAATTGTAGACTCCTTCTCTTCCATTTTTGTCGATGCTTCTTCCACAAGATGAAACACATGATCGTCAACGTTAATTCCTTCAGCTTCCATAGCCTCTCGCAATCGTGACTGTAGCTCGGATTTATTGCCTGTTGTATTCAATCCACGCTGTTGCAGCTCATTTTTGAGTTGCTGGATCTTCAGCTCATTCAACTTTGCCATGCCTTTGTTATCCTTGAAAACTCTCGGTATTTATTTAACAATATCACTTCTGACACCAATTGTGACGAATTCGATTATTCCTTGATTATCAATCCTGGGTTCGATCACTATAAAGTCGAATAAACACACGCACAAATAATGTAAGTAATAGCTAGTTTTATTTACTAGTAATAAACGCAAAACAATTTTAAGAGTTTGGTAACTTTACAGTAGTTCACTGAACAACGCTTGAAAATAAACTGATCAACCTGTCTTGCTTGGTCACCGCCTTATATAGTCCAACAGGGTGCTTGCCTACGCACCGAGAACTTTCTTGGTTGTTCGCTTTTCGTGTTCTGGAAGGGTCGGTTTATTTATTGGCATCTCCTCTTTGCATCGTATTCGCAAACACTCGCGCCATCTCTCTTCCTCTTCCTAGTTATACGCTTGCATGCATAAGCGTAGCCATCGTTATCTCAGTTGTGTTAACTAGTGGTGGGAGTGTTATTGACTTAGGGATGGTACATGCTTGAGAATAATCGCCACAATATGTATATGTTTTGATTTTTATTTATAGTGGCTTGTAAATTCGGTAGCTTCTTATGAAAGTGTGCTTAAAAACACAATAGAAGTATTGAAAATTAAAGTTAAGCGCTTTGTGGAAAATTCAGAACAATTCGACGAATGTTTATAAAATTGTAAACCTTTTACCAAGAATTTTTTGATTTTTTTCAAGTATGTAGTTTTGTAGCTCATCCAATTTCAGTATAGTAAGATGCTAATCTTAAGCCTTTAAAAGAGTAACCTGTTTTTTTGCAATTTTTTTTCTTATCGACCTTTCCATTTTCTTCCAAACAAATTTATAAGCGCAGCTATTTTATATGAAGCCACTGTATATTATGCGCTGCGAATCTGAATAAAAGACAGCTGTAGCAAAAAGCTAATAATGAATCATTAAATTTACTTTCAACTTGTTATTATTTACCACATTTTCGTTAATAAGCTTGGTTAACATTTATTTTTTCTAACTAGAGAATAAATTTTATTTATTTAAAAAATCTAATTATTTGTATCTCAGGTTAAGTTTCACTTGCTTTATAAATCATTTCATCAAATTGTACAAAGTTATTAAAGCCTGTTTATGTGGGACGTAAAGAATTAACGGGCTACAGTTCCATTTTAAGTATTGATGCTTTTATCTGGCTCATTTTCGGAACAAAGCTTAACCATATGTAAAGAAAAGATCGATTAAAAAAATTTGCGCTAGGTGACGATGAAATAATTTTTTTTATAAAATAGTACCTATGATGGATTTGGCATTTTGGTCATAAAAGAAGTCGAAACCAAAATATCATAAACAAATGTTATACAAATAATTGTATATACGAGTAAATCATCGCAGAAAAGGATACTAGAACATTTTTGTTATACATAAATCGGAGATAGTCCTGATTGATTTTGATTTTCTTTGGCCTACAAGTTGTAGATTCCTACTCATTGTGACATCATGTAGGCCAAACAGTGAATAATTTTTAGGTAAGGGAACGACCCGGATGGATATTCTATCGAGTTGAATGATGTTTTATTTTAAAAACGCCTCTTTAGAGATAAACCTTTGAAAGTTTATAAGAGCGTTACGGCTTTGCCACAGAGTAACACTAGAGATTTCGCTTTAAGAAGTGACTGACTCTGTTTGAATGTGGCTAATGACCAGCGGATCAAATGGCTGTTCTAAGTGCTTCCGGATCTCATACCACTTCCTATAGATATTCTATTTATGTGCATAACATATCATAATCGGTCTTGTTTAATAACTCTTCCCTGTTTAATAACTCTTTCTTGGGGCTTCGCCATGCACCCAAATAAAATCAGCAGCAGCAGAAAAATGTGTCCTATGTTACATCCAGCAACACATCGGCAAAGAAACCATACCATAAAGATGAAAATACTTTATTAATTTTGAAAATTTAGAACGGTACACTTATGTTCGTTTATTGAATTATATCCCCCATTCGCCAGCTGTAGTTTCTACACGTTCAAATTTGACCCAGGTTTCAGGTTCGTTGAACATACTATTTAAATACCTCTCGATTTCATGCCGCTGATTTTACGTTCTTCTGTATGTATGTACATATACACAAAATTTTTTTTTACACTTTAATTTACCTCAGCTTGTGCTCACCGCTATTGGTAACTGATTGATTCTGTTAACCTATTTCTAAAAATTGTTTTTCCTGTCTTTTTTCCATACCACGATTTGTGCGCATTTCAACGGTTTCCAATGTTCGTATGGTTTTGTATCGTTTTAAAATATCTGTTTGTAAAATTCGTTTGGTAAATAACATTAATTTTGTTGTGTTTTGTTTGGCTTTTGTAAATATGTAAATATAAGAGACTGTAAACATATTTAGACTAGACTAAGTAGTATATTTCGGTGTCATTGAACTTTGAGATTTGAAATAATTGACTAAATATGTATTTGATTTGCTAGCTTTATATTTCTCAGACATACAACTAAACAGTTGAAATTAAGAATACTTTATATTTAAGTTTATTTAGTTGGACCACGATACGTTACCATATCGATGGGGTTATCTCTCGTTACAGAGATATTTTGCTTTATAATTTAACAACAATATTTATATTTGTACAAGCCGGGTTAATGAACCTTCATCGTATGGAGTTTCGAAACAAAAAATTATAATTACAAGAAAAACATTTGATTTCAATAATAAAGGTCATGGATAGCGTGAAGTGGAGCTGGAAATCGCCCATGGCTGCGATATAGGCACACAATTGGAAACCCTTTTTTTATATGAAAAACAATTTCTTCGGAGTACTCTGATACTCCCTAGTTTCTTGAAGGGTACTGGCCTGGCGTATTTCCTAGCATCGTATTTTTAGCTTGTTCCAATATTTTTGGAACTTTTCTAACACATACTTACCATATATACTTGTTGTTCTATTGGGTGCTTTTTGTTGGGACCGGACTGAAAAAGATGAAGACAGTTCCACATGTGATCCCATTTGTTCTGTCCGTATTATTTTTATATTTGGACAAAGAAAGTCCTATCCTAGCATGAGTTTCAGAAACTCTATGGATATAAACGAAGTTTCCATAAATATTCAGCCGTTCGCCAACCGAATTCTCAAATAAGGCGTTTTTGAAAAAAAAAGAAACAAATTTTTTTTTGGAAAAAATTTTCATACTACTTTTTGGAGTTAGCAGCTTTTTGTTTTAAGAAGTTTTGCCGGTTCTGAATACTAAACACATAATTTTCTTTCACAACAAAGTCCAGAAATCTCACATCTCTCCAACACTGTGAAAGTGAATTTTTTTTTATTTGAAACGGTGTCTTCTAACGAAAAAAATAATACAAAGTCGTAAATGTCTAAAGCATATATTTTTTAGCTAGAGCTTTTTACTGTTTATTCTGCGTATAAATAATTAGCTTATTTACTTTCTATTCCCAACTTACATTTCCAATTAGGCACTTCAGAGCTAAGGCGTGTGTGGCAGCCAAAGAAAAATATCCAGCCACCTTACTGTTCGTTTTAGCTTACCGTTTGTTCTTATTGCACTTGTTCTGTGGGAATCATTTGTTCTTTCGGAATTTAATTTAAAAAAGAAAGAAAGACAAAAACACTGAAATTATTTGTAAACGAACGACTCGATATAAGGCAGAAAACATTCGACAATTGCTTGTGCGATTTAATGAAGCACACTTTGAAGTGATTGCCTCCACTGATTCGCACAATAAACTAAGAAAAACAGTAGTTTTGCTTTAGTTATGTGAAAATGCAACACAAATATTGATCTGATGGTAAGCAGTTAACATTTCTTTCATCGTGGTCATGGTCTAGTAAACACAGAAGCGCATTTGTTTTACCAGTTTCGAGTAATTTTATTTTACGCTTATTTACTTATTTAATAACACCACGTTACACACATTCTGTCCTATGAACCAAACATACGAGTACTTTTTCGGAAAGGGGAAAAAAATAAAAATACACGTGTATCGGCGATTTTCATGTACACGTCAGAATTTTTTTTTTTATGTATTATTATACAATTTTTTATAAACAACACCTATTTATAAGTAAGATTTGCGATCATTTCAGTAGGCATATAATTTCCGCATTTGAACAAGTCTTTCTTGAATATCGAATAATCGTTTGTTCTTACAAACTCACCTAAAATTAAATTGAAAATGTTTATGTGAAATTGAAGAGATTTTGTTTATCTTTGTGTGTTTTGCGTGATCGGTCAGTTAACAGGACCATCAACTAATTTTTGACGTGGGAGGCACTATCGTGAACTTCGTTGCAACATTTTTATGCGTTTTGTTTCAATATTTTATTTGTTCTTCCTAACGGTTATTTGTTATGTTATTTGAAGACTCTAATGGGTTGTTGGAACAAGAGTTTAATTGAAACAGACTAAATAACTTATTACACTGTGAGTGTAAAGCGATTCTATATTGAAAGATTACTTTCTTCCTGAGCAACAGGTACTGATTTTGCTCCAATTACAGCTTTCAGCTGGCGAAAATTTTTAAATGAATTGTTCTTCGTTAGCGTGAAATAACCTATCGGAATAGCGGCAGATCAAAGAGATTTGCTATATTCGGCACTTTTCAAGCAAGTGTTCAAAAATATCTTCGCAGTTTTCTGGACTTAAGGATTTTTTTGTAGCAGTCGGAATTGTAGAGACTATCGAGAATAACAAACCGACGCTACCATCATGCATATAAGCAATATCTTTGTTTTAACACTATCGCGACTATTGAACGGACAGCCAATAGTATTTATACTCCTATCAAATTGTTTTTGTACTGCATATCTTCACAAATCGACTCTTTGCCAGTAAATTAAATAGATTTCGAAACGAATGTTAACCACTGCAGCATTGGGAAATAAAAATTAAATGCCTCGAAAATTGGTTCCATTTAAACGATTAAAATATCAAATTTGTATTGAGTTTAATGCTAACTATAGTTAAAACTTGCACAGAAAACTGCTCATAAAAAGGTATACTATAGCTGTGATACATACAGTGTACGACAAAACTAAAGACCAAAAGCCCATCTGCTAAACATTATTAAAGAAAATTCATGGGCAGGTTTTAAATTGTATATTTGTTTTGATTGATTAGAGTTGGGCATTTTCGTCCAGTTTCAAAAACGAACTAACTAGTTCACTTTTGGAAAAAGATCAGTCGTTCAATACTAAGTTTTCTTTTCAATCAATTTGTATATCCATGAGCACAAGCAACAAAAGAAAAAAGCGTGTACACGAAACGATGGTTTGGAACTCGGGTAGGAGGTAACCGTTTGGAACTATAAATTATTGTGGTAATAAGAGCCAATGTCGAATAACTTAAACTGTTTTTCCAAACCAATATTGAGTTGAGGTTGACATATCAAATTTTAGTTCGCCTTTGGTTGTTATTGCTCGCTGCCAGAGGAGCATTTGAACTACTTACGTTAGCCTCATATGCATAGATCGTGCAACATTGCCAATCACTGAACGAGGTTGACAACATTTGAACGATGTAGTTCGTTCGTTCACTGAACTGAGTCGTTCAGCTGAACTAGTGCGTTCGCGAACTAAACAACTCTATTGAGCAAGGCAACATATTAGTTATATAAAATATGAAGCAAAAAAAAACTGGTTTCATGGTCCATTTAAAAAATACATTGTACTTTTCAGGGTAACATAAAACTTTGTATGCCGAAACTAAGGCACCAAATCAAAGTAGGGATTGTTTAAATATGTTCTAAAAACCATAAAATCGCGGTAAACGTGACTCACAATAACCAAGCCAATATATTTTGAAGCATTTCAAACAATATTTCCCTTCTTTAATTAGTCGTTAAACGAGGTTGGATAATCTGTAGATGTCTAAAAGATTTGAATAAAAATTTCCTGGTACTACGTGAAAGAATTTTAGATAAATTCAATCAAAAATCTAATTGATGTATATTGGAATGATTTTCCGTCATCCCTTGTCAAATTTTGTTTTGTGACATTCCGCCATCCTCAGTGTTTAGTTTTTTTCTCATCTTTGTCTATCCGTTGCCTTGTATTTATAGTCTGCTGATGCTTTAGTAGGTAATGTTAATATGTGTGTGTATGCGCTGGAGCAGGTAAGGCCATATAGACAATCATAAGGCAATATACATCCACTTTCCACCCTGTCGGAAAATCAGCAAAGCAAAATTAAAACTATTTAGCGTTTTTTCATTCAACTGGCTCCCTAAGCACTGTATAGTGAGGTATAAGTCAACTAAAACACCGAAGAGTAACGAGCAGGCAATCGTTCGTGGACTAAAAATATTTCTTCTTGCTTCCCCAAAAAGTTTTATGAAGAACTTAGAATAGAATAAGTATTGCATTGTTCCACGTACAAAGACATTAATTAAGCTTTCATGCTACTTCTTGAGAGGGAAGAATTGCGAGACATTCTGCCGAAACATAATGCAGCAACAAAGACTCTATTCTATTTAAACTGACGTTGAAAACTGTTTTGCTCAATTAATATACTCAATCCTACGACATAACGAAAAACCCAGGTTTGTTCCATAAATATTTGATGGTGCTTGTCGCTCCACTTTTTGAGTTCATATGATTTTTTGTATAATTTTTTTTGAATGAACTAGCAAACTAGTTTTATTTATTCAAATTTCTAATACCTAATACTTATTCTTCCTGAATAAAAATGACTAACCCCCATATTCATAAAAAATCTCTTATAATTCAAAATTTGTATGGAAACGTCATTTTAAAAAGTTTTATAAAGCAATTTTATTTTTTTTGAATACGGTGGGTAAGAGTAATAAAACTTGTATTGTCGCACACTGTATAAAACATCGTTTGATATCCATGAGGGCTTTCGAACTCTATGTATATGGCTTTTTAAAACCTGGCAAATATTTTTATAAAAAATGGTTAAAGTCGTAAGACATCGAATGAGCTTTCCATTTGCAGTCTTAATAACAAAATTTATGAGAATCGCATTTCATGCGTGTTATCAACAATGAATTTCATTAATTAATTTCATAATTGAAAATTCATTTTAAAATTCGGCGTCAAAACAAAAAAAATCAAATCGAATTAACAATTTAGTTGGACAACAAAAAAAATAAATATAAATAGAAATAGTAAGTACTTATACAAAAATATATATATGTGCATTAGATAAGTACAGCCATGGCATTCCATTGCCCATTTTTAGTTGGTTGGTGAGCTAAGCTGGTAAGTAGCCGGTGATCATTGCAAAACTTGTGAATGCCCATATCCATGTATTTGTTGTGCTGGTATTTTGATACATCAATTTTCATTCACATTCCTCTGTTTACATTTTGTTTTGGTTGTCTGTCATTGCTCTCTTCCACACATTTTCGCTGCCCACCATACACTTTCAGCCGCATATATTATAGGCCTTGATTTTATGTTAATTTATCGAGTAAATACTTGCGGGCGCGGTTTTTTTACTACATTCATATATACGAGGTGTGTTCAAAAAGTATCGCGAATTTGGAATTTTCGCTGGTTACGTATATTCGAATTTCGAATTTTTTGTGGCGTTATGTTGGTACTCATGTCTCTCACTTATGCCTACAAGCTCGGCCATTTTGAATGTTCAGTTAATTGTTGACAGCTGCTTTGCTTGCACGTGTTTTGGATCGTCTTCGATTTTTACGCGAAATTCGTACCAAAATTGTTCAATTGTGACCAAAAACAGCATCGCATGAACATTGCTAATGAGATTTTAAACTCTGTCCGCGACGACCCAAATTTGCTCCAGAGGGTCATAACTGGTGACGAATCGTGGGTTTATGGTTATGACGTGGAAACCAAAGCTCAATCATCTCAATGGAAGCTGCCGCACGAACCAAGACCGAAAAAAGCGCGCCAAGTTCGGTCGAACGTGAAAGTTTTGCTGACAGTTTTCTTCGATTGCAGGGGCGTGGTGCATCATGAGTTCTTGCCACAGGGAAGAACGGTCAATAAGGAATATTACCTGCAAGTTATGCGCAATTTGCGCGAAGCAATCCGCCAGAAACGCCCGGATTTGTGGACGAACAAAAATTGGCTTTTGCACCACGATAACGCCCCTGCTCACGCATCGTTGCTTGTGCGCGACTTTTTGGCCAAAAACAACACACTAATGATGCCGCAGCCACCGTATTCCCCAGATCTGGCCCTCTGTGACTTTTTCTTATTCCCTAAACTGAAGAGGCCCATGAAAGGACGACGTTACGCTTCTCTTGACGAGATAAAGACGGCATCGAAGGAGGATCTGAACAAGATACAAAAAAATGATTTTTTGAAGTGCTTCGAAGATTGGAAAAACCGTTGGCACAAGTGTATAATATCTCATGGGGATTACTTTGAATGGGACAAAATAGATATTCATGAATAAATAAATAATTTTTGAAAAAACACAAAATTCGCGATACTTTTTGAACACACCTCGTATACTGCATAGTGTGGGAATAGTCGTAAATACTTACTTTGGTGGTTAAATTATTGATGCTCAATTTCCATAAGAATTTTAAAGCCCTGGACAGGTCTGTTGTAGGGAATACGCAGATATAGACAGTGTTCTACTAACGTGAATGTACAGCAACTCAGTGTACGATAATTTTTGTAATAAAAATTGTATGACAGTGGGAGTACCGCAGCGTACCGGGTTCAAATCCGGCCAAGGACTGTTAATTCGATAACACTCCCCAAAACCTTCGGGGAGTGTTTTTGTCGTTACCACAACAACAACAACAACAAAAAATTCTGAAAATTCAGGTAAAATTTTGAGGTACTTCTAACTTGCACTTTACTGTACTAAAACTAAATGAGTTACAAAACTGAGTACTCAAAAATTTTATAAAAATTCTGCCCAAACAGATTAAAATTTTGATTGCAATTTTTCAAACTTTGATTAACTTTTCGGAACTTTGTGCAAACTTTAAAACTTTTATTAAATTGGTTTCTGTTATAAATTTTGCTATATTTTAAATGAAAATTATTAAAATGACATAAGTAAATATATTTTACTAATCAACCCATTTTCAATTTTGGCTCTATTTTTTCGCCCATCAGTGTAGATACATAGGTATGGTCAAATGCACTGCTGTAGCCAATATTTTTTTCGGAGAGGGTTACTTAAACTTCTTTCCAACTTATTTAAACCTGTTTTAATAAAAAGTTCTGGTAACAATGAAATATAGCACACAAACATCAAAAAACAAAGACAGCATAAAGAACACCTTCAACCCCTCAACTCCCTCCTAACTACCACATTTTCTCTGTTCTCTGCTTCACTAATTATTCGCGCATCTAAAAAACTATAACTGCTAGTATATACTAGAGTACTAGAAATGCCACGAATAGATATTTCGCCGAATACCGAATATTCAGCTAGGTTCTAGGACACACTTAAGTGTTCCTTTGAGCAACTAAAGACCTACTAAATGCCAGTTTTAAAACTAGCTTCTTGGGAGTAGTTCTAAGGCAAACAGCCAAACAAGGAATCCTTTTAAATGCTCCGAAAGAGTTTTGATGAATCTTCTAACAGCGATTATAATTCATATCCACTTCAAAAAAAAGAAAGGATGGTCAATGAAAATGACAAAATCATTGAGACACATGATACTTTTGGATTGTTTTAAGAAAGTCGCTGCAGAAAATGTACATTCAAATAAGGGTGTGAAATCGAGAAGTTCGATTGCAAATTATTTATTATCTCCCGATAGAAGGTATAGGTATGAGGAAAGCGCAGTCGTTTGCTACCAACAAATGCTGAAAAAATAAAATATAAATAAAAGTCCTTGGGAGTAATATTATGAGATTTGTTTTTCGGTATTCGGCCGAATATTGCAAACTAATGCACCGAATTCCGGATACCGAATAGTTGAATAATATTCGTGGCATCTCCATGTAGTATGTACATTTCTGATTATATTCTAACAAATTATGAAAAATATTACGCTATAACATGCTAGGCATATCGAATAAGAATATAAATACTGTTCGGTTTCACACTGCAACAGGTTCATAAGAATAACAAAGATATTTACGATTATTAGTTTACTTTCCGAATTTTAGCAGGAAAAACATTCATTTAATTCATTAATGAATTTGATTTTACCCTCAATCATTCTAAGCTTTAATTGATCCCAATTAGCAAACCAAGGGGGCCCGGTTATCCTCAACCTGCTTTTTTCATCTTAGCCGATATTTGAGTTTTGGCATCCCGGAAAGTATCTTTTTTCTCTCTTATGAATCCCCCATTGCGCTTTGATAACGGGTTACACAGAACATGTTGAGGGTTCAACTGGAAAACGTGAGAGGTCCTTCTACCAGGATTACGTCTGCTGATAGGTCCTCTATTAGTACTTTTTAACATTGTTTCATTTAGCAATCATCCCAAACTCCTCGAGCTCACGCCTTTACGCCTCATGCTTTTTCTTCGCCATTCAGGCCTAGATATGCTTTTGCACATCTTCTATTCGTAAGGCTGTTATGCTCGAAAACGAAAATCGATTATAATACACATCGGTATTCTGTAATTCGTTCGAATTTACTTTAGATGAAATTCGATAATAGCATCATTTAATATATACATACTTCTAATTTCAAACAGTTTTTTATTTAATTTTTCCAATTTTTTATCTAACATTCTTCAATTATTATCTGTCAACAGCGATTGCTTAACTCTTTCTGCGATAAAAGTGATTTTTTTTAATTGTTTTGTTATAATCATAAGAAATTATATTTTTGTGGATTTCCGTTTGCTAAATTGTTTCGAATTGAATTTTGTAACTTTCGACTATTTTGGTCAGGGAGTACCAAATTTTCTAAAATCGAAAGGGGAATAAATCAAATCCGAAGGCAACGGAACGGAACTCAAACAAAAAATGGGTTCTACTCGAAAATTACGAATTCGAATAGAACTGCAGAGTAAGCGACCACTGGGAGAACTCATAATTGTTTTTGTTTGCTCTTTTCATTTTTACTTTGCATTTCAGCACCCCCGACTTGCAATAACAAGTTATTTAAATATGCCAAACAGGTTAATTTTAATAGTTTTCTTTTTGCATTGAATTTGTCCCTGTTTATCTGCCCACCTCTCTCAAATACATTGATGTGCTATTGATTGATGATGCATCCACTTGGGTGCCTTTTGTGTTCACTTTGCTTATCGTAATTGTTTATTGTTGCTTTACTGCCATTTACAAGCTTTTTTTTCGTGTTAGTATTTCATTCATTTCCTTTATTCTAGAGATAGGCGCTATATATCGGGATCTCAGTGATTCACAGTACTAGTTTTAAAATGGCCGGGCGTTGCCGTGAAATCTCTAAATACTCGTAAGCGAGTCGATAAAGTAACATATGTACTTTTGAAAACAGCAGCTAGTTTGTACCAAGAAAAGTCTGGCCTGCTGTCGGAACCCAGTTTAACTTGCTAAGCAGTGAACGTTACGGTCTTCGAAAAGGGTGAGAGAGTAATATATTCGAAAGAATGCAACTTTTCTTTGAGAAATCCTCCCTGAGAACCATTCTGAAACGATTTTGTTTGCATATTTTGAGTTTCGTATAATAAGGCCAAGACGAATAGTAAATATTTTTGAGATGTCTTGAATTTTGTCTCAAAATTATTATTTCGGGTTTCATGAATCTCTCGCTAAAAATTATGGCCCCATCTCCATGTTGCACACAACCTAAATATTTCAACTTTAAAGTGGCAATTTGGCGTGCCATCACGTCCATCACCTCAGTAATTTCAACGCTTTGCCTACTTTTTGTATAATTTGTTGGTTTGCATTTTGACATTTTGCACATTGTTCTGGTAGTTGATGATTAACCGTTTGCTGATTTGTTGTTCTAAACTGGCACATTTTTTTTGTTTGTTTCCTCTTTGTAAGTTATATTTACCCTTATCGCAGAGTTCGCCCGAACGAACGTTCGTCTTCGCTTTTTTTGTTCGGGCGAACTGGTTCCGCCTATCGATAATTTCGGGCGAACCAATGTTCACTTCGAATCAGCTGATGCTCAATTTCGAATTAATAGCGAACAAATAAATTTACTTGCTATTTTGTGAATTTTGTAAACAAGCGTACAATTTAGTAAAATAAAGTTAACACAAAGCTTAAAAATTATTTAAAAAACATGTATAGTATTGGCCTTAGGTTGTTATTGATAAAACGCGAGGATAATTTAAATGTGAGAGCAATCCGGAGGCAATTAAGAGGCAATTCCAACCCTTTGGAGCTAAGTGATTTACTGTGAGTAGGAAAAAGTTTTTTTTGGCACTTTTCAAAAACAAATTAATTGTTTCCTTACTAGATTTCAACAATATTACAGGCTAAATAAGCCAGCATTTAAACATTTTCTAGATATTCTGGCTGGCTCGTTGCCGCCATTGGAGCAGAAATTCGTCGTTGAGCGCTTGTCTACGTTTTTCGCAGAAGGAGGCTATCAAAAACGCGTTGGCAATGCCCATGAGGTGGGTCTTAGTCAGTCATATTTCAGTGAGGTTCTTTCAGAGGTGCTGTGTATTTTGGAGCCATTGCTTTGTAGCCAATGGAATTTTATACCAAGTTCGCAATACCAGGAGTTGTGGGCTGTGTTGATGGAACACACGTTACCATAACATCTCCTTCAAAGAATATTCACCAATTTTACAATAGGAAAGGCAAATACCGTTTGAATGTTATGCTCGTAAGCATATACATATAATTTAATTTTATATATTTAATTTTATGTATATGCTTACACACCCTGGTGCTTGCCACGATGCATTTATATGGAATATAAGTGATGTAAGATCGGAAAAGGAACAAAATTATTTAGAAACTCACAGTAATGCTCGACTACTAGGTAACAGTTTTAAATCAATAAAACGAATGCATTTAAAATTTTTAACATTTTAGGTGATGCAGGGTATCCCCTAGAGACTTGGCTACTTACTCCATACAGAACACCAGAAAATGGATCCCCTGAGGCAAAATTTAATGAAGTACACATGCGGGGTCGGAATATAATCGAAAGAACAAATGGTGTGCTAAAAATCGATGGAGGTGTCTGTTAGGTGCAAGAGAGTTGTACTATGCTCCTGCCAAAGCCACAAAAATTATCAACGTATGCGCAGCTTTACATAACATTTGCACTCATTACAAAAGTGAAGCTAATTTTCATAATCCATCTGATAATGCAGATTTGAACGAAACTTCCACAGTAGATACTCAACAGGTCCACGAAGACAGCAGTACCTATCTGGCCACAGGCCAGCGAATTCGTACAGAAATTGCAAACACTCTTTAAATAAAGTATGTACATTGATTTCATTTATTATTTTTATTTTGAAGTATCAAGGTACTTCAGTCATCAAGCAAAAAAAATATAACATTTCATAAAACTTAAACCTAAGTTATGTAAAAAAATTCATTGCATTAAGCCTGTATACATAAATAAAAATACTTCATTTCATGAAACTTAAACATAGGTTATGTCAGCCTTTAAGTCCATACAGCTATTTTATAAAATAATAAATAAAAAATCAGGCACCACTCCGTCTTTTGTTTTTCTCTTTAGAACTTCTTATTTTCATTGTTTTAACTCTAAAGTCTTTCGGTTAAACTCAATTAACTCCTCAGTTTCTCTCTTACGCATCTTCTCTATTGTGTAATTGTGGCGCGGTAGTTCCTTTATTTTTTCTTCTTTCAGATCACACATCACCTTATTGTGTGACTTTATTTCCGTCGCGATTTTATCTAGCTTGTCACAAATTTCTCGTTGTGTATCGAGTTCTTTTAAAACTAACTCAGTAGTAGCGATGTTTTTTGAGCTTGCTCTACGAAGAACTGGTTCTGCGCTGATATCGCTTTGTTGGCATTCACTTGATGGAGCAGCAGGCTCACACTCAGGATCAACAGGTCCGATAACAGGCGTAGTTGCAGGAAAATCCGTACTACACCCAGGAATTTCGTCGCTCCGTATTTAAATATCCGACAAAATTTCAATATCTAAGTTTGTCTTAGACCGTTTGCCGCCGGCCTGTACCTGTGCGAGCCTTCAACACTGTCAACAGTGTCTTTGAGGTCTAGCAGTTGATAGATAGCTTCCTCGACACTTGTAAGTGTTTAAGTTTTGTTGGGTCCGAAGCCTGTACCCCTTTCATACAATTTATTTTGTGACGCCTTCTTCCTTACATATCTTTTCTGGTCATTCCACACCTAGTTAATAGATGCATTGTTATGTTAAATAGATTTTGCATACATTGCTACAAAGAAATGTACCTTTTTCCATTCAAATTCACTTTAAACAGGTGGGCTCAGGCTATCCAACGACATTGTAAGCTGCTTCCAGAAGCCTGCCACTTTTCCTTTGTTTTCTTTTGAAACCCCTTTAACAATTTCAGGCTTTCCTAACATTTTCTCCAACAGCATTTCCGACTGTGCTTTATTTATTGGTTTACTCCTAAAAAATAACACCATATTTCATTAAAAGAATATCTGATATTCAAAACAAACCGTTGCTTACATTTTGTTTCACTCCTGTTCGCCTGTAAAATAAAAGTGAACAAATTTGGCATTTTCCGTTGTTCATTTCGCCCGAACAAAGCGTTGCCAATAAGGCGGAATGCTTTTCGAACACGAAAAATGTGTTCGCCAATATCTGCGATAAGGCGAATAAAAAATGCGAACCTTTTCGGGTGAAAATAAAACTCGCGATAAGGGTGATTGTTTACATTTTGCTCCATTGCCTATCATCCGCAGTGAGTGCATTTCTGCGAAACAGTTACGTTTCATTTGGTTTTCCCCCCAATGCATTTTTGTTCAAACCCTCTTTACTCTGTTCCTATATGCTTACGTGCTTATGGACTTTCATAGTTTGCTCTGTAATCGAGTACATGTGAAGATTGCAGTCACTCCACCGTTACTGATTTGTTTGTTTGTTAAATTTCATTGCATTGTACGCATGCAACATGTGTCCAAACCTGTCTAGCTGTCTGGTTATTTTGAGATATTTCATTGTGGAATTCATTTCAAAATATTTATTTTCTTCTGGTATATTTGATATTAACTTGTTTGTAAAATTGCAATATTTTTTGTTGGAATATATTTTTATGCTTTGCTTCCTGGATTACTATAAAATAATCTCCTTCTTAATATTTCTGTGATACATTTTTATGTCTACTCAGAAATCAGATTGTTTGCATGACAGAAATTAGCATGCATTGGTTTATGGGCCTCTAGTGGACGACTGTGCTCTCTCAGAGTTGGTCAAGTAAGTCGATCGAATTGAAACCCCAGTTCATTTTGATATAGTTAATTATTATGTTTGTTAGTCCAGCTTTCTGTAAGTCCTGCTTTCAGTTATGTATCTTTTCTCTTGTGGCCCAAAAGCAGACTTTGATCCACTTACTAAGTATCTCTGTACATATAAATTAGCCCATGTCTTGGTGCACATTCACTTTAAATAAGGTAAACACAAGGGAACAGGCAACATACCAAAATAAGGACACAATAATAAATTAGCTACATTGAAAGATGTATGTGGATTGCGTACCCAGCTTTCTTGCTGTTGCACCAAAAATAGGCGACAAGCATGGCAAAGGAAATACCATTAGGAAAAACTATATTAGTTTTTCCGATTCGCCGTATCTTGGATAAGTTTTGAAAAGATGTGTTACAAAAGTACGAATTTCAACCAAGTATGTAGCTGGCTATCAGCCAAAGTATAGTTACCCAACAGACATTTTAGAAAAAGAACTATTAATAAATTTATTCATCCCAATGAACTTTCCTGAGGCAGATTTTTAGAAAAATTATCCGGAATGAAATATTATTGTTTAACTTTCTTTCTGTCGTCATGTATTCTAGTATTTTTCTAAGCATTCTGAAATGAAAGTTTGAGTAGCGTAAAGAAAGGATAAAAAATATTAGGGCCGCTAGCTAGCTGATCTTTTTTCACCTATGCCGAATGAGCCACAATCCCAAAGAGCCGCTCGTTCAACCAAGAAACTTCTAGCAGGTTGAGTTGAGATGGCCCGTTTAAGAAGAACTAGGACAGAAGTTTGTTCGAAAACCCCTATCAAGATTCATGTTATGGAATAACTTTTTCCTCTTAACAAATACTTGAAGCTTTCTGGGACCTAGTCTACTTACTGATTCGAGATGTAATAGTTGTGCAACACCTAATATTCGGAGCATCACATAACTTGATCAACTGTCTCTTCCTGGAGCCTGCATATTGCCGCTAATGTGACCTAAATCATATGCATGCGATCCCAGAAGGTAGCGCCCTGTAAGTACGTCCACCATGAGCCTAAAGTCCTCCCTTTTTAGGGATAAACTCAATTTTACTAACCCCACATCATACGAGTTGCAAAAGATCTTGGCGACTTTACAACGGAGCGCTTGAACCCAGAAATTATTGGCGTGGTCGATTATTTGTAACTCGATTATTTGTAACTACTCTCCTAATCTGATTGCCATTTCTTCCGTATACTGTTGTTGTTGTTGTTGTTAACAGTGCTTCGCCCTGCCCCAGATTGGACAGGGTTACACTGAAATAACAGCCCTTGGCCGGGTGAAAAAACCCGGGTCATTCCGGTGCGATAGAACCGGCTCTTGTGGGAATGTCTTCCGTATACTCTTCAAGAACAGCTCCCAACTTGGCAAGTACATCAGCTCTTCTCTCGCTTTCCATATTAATATGATCGCTCGATATCTTACATGGCTTCTGCGGTGGAAGTTTGGTTTTGATCACACTGCACTTGTGTAAGCCGCTTTTAATGTTTGAAATGTCAAAAATTTTGGGAACATTTTATTTTAGGATGCTAAGGACCGTTTTTTCATCTAGTCTTAAATTTTAGAGGTCACTTTAAATTAGCCGGTCACCTAATTAAAGGGAAGATGGATAGGCAGCTGGCTCTTTAGGGTAGTTTACTTGTAAAATTTAGTTACAGAAATATCAGATTTCTTTCCAATTTTCATGATGCTTCATGTCGAGAAAATGTTAAGAAAATAAAAAATGCGTTCCAAAATTAAAAAACCCAATGACTCACCCTGTATCTAAACAAGTTTATTTCTAAAATTTGCTACTACTGTTTGACAAACGTACCTGTTGGCAGCTCATGGTTTTTGGTTCACTGCTTTCTATACCTTTCATAAACATCAAATGGTATATATTATAACTTTGGCCCGTAGCCGAAAAATTGTTTGTACAATAAGGATATATTTTAAATAAATTTCCTGAATCGGTGCTGGGACTCACAAAACTGTTTGTACAGATATAAAAAAAATGTAGTCATTATTATCTCAATTTCATGGGTACAACAGCGGAGTTTTCCAAAAATATCTGAATATAATTGAAAATCATAAAAAACCCCGAAAAGTACTAAAATTTATTAACTTTTTGAGCTACCGCTCAAAAGTTCCATCACATTATAACTACTACAGAAATATACATAAAAGGTATAAAGCCTTCGGCACAACCGAAGGCAATTCTTTTCTTACTTGTTCTTCTGTTAAATCGTCCGTTGCTACTGTTTTTGCTAATACAATTGAGGTGGCTCCTCGAATTGCAATCTTGCAATGCAGAAATGCCTTCACGCACATGACCATTATTGTTGTTTTTCAAGTTGCTATTGTTGTTGCTGATGTTGGGGCACTCATGAAGCACTCATTAAGTCTGATTTGTTGTCGTGGCTTTATTTAGTTGTCTGCCACCTAGTTTTTCTTTTGTCCATCTAAAGTGGACGGGTTTTTTTACTTTTTAAATTTTGCAAATATGTAATTACTGAAATGCCTATATGCACATAAATAAATGGCACTGTTGCAAAGCTGAGATATGAATGTTGGGGTCAATGGATTTTGCTATTGGAATTTCCTTCACCTCAACACGCACTTGTTGTTTTTGTGTGGAAAATCAGATTATGAATACATATTTGAACAGCTAGGCGAAGAGTGTAGAGTTTGGATCTCGAGATGCTTCATACTTCCCATATAATAAAGCAAATATTAAATCGGATTATTTATCCTAACTCTGCATCTGCTGGATGTTTAATTACAATTTCAAAATTATGGATGTATAAAATCGGCTTGGTCCATGAAACGTGATTCGAACTATGGTTGGCATCTTATAAATCTGACATTGTCGACAAGAAATTTTAAGGTTTTCGATTAAGATAGATAGACTTAATTAAAGTCAGTGAGACGTTTCGAAATAGCTTGCTGTTATCATGTCTGTACATTGCAGATATTTATGAAAAACTAATAAGTGGGATCATTATTAAGCCAATAGAATTCAAATCAACAGTTTTTATAAATTTTGTATGTCTGTCTGTCTGTATGTTTCTTCGCGCATTACTCAAAAACTGCAAAATAGAACTTTCATTGTTGCATTACTAGACGTCTGTCTTAAAATTTAAGATATTCTTTAATTCGATATCTTCAACAGTTTCGGAGTTACACCAGTATGTGGACCAGGGTGACCCAAAATGTGTTAGTACAATATGGGTATCAAACGAAAGGTGCTAATGAGTGCTGCAAAAAGCGATGTGAATAAGTTCCATATCTTCGGAAATTAAAATCGGACTTGGCATATTATAAGTTTTGTGACTCAGGGAAGCGTGGCCGGGTTTTCTAGTTCACCATAAAATCTCAATTTGAAATTGAATGACTTACCACTTCGATACATTTAGGCCAACTTTTCTTTTATCCTTGTTCCTTCTTCTTTTAGGATCAGTTCGCGCTGTAGTCGGGTGGGGAAAAGTATCTCCCCATCACAAGTTCAAAGAGGGAGGAACATACTGCTGTATTCCTAGGAGCTTTTAAATCTAGATCTGCTGCATTGTGTCATCCCAGGATCAAAATCCAGGCCACAATTAATTTTTCTGACTTTTTTGAAAAAAGTCTGATAATAACTTAAAATAGGTGGCAACCCTGGCTTGTATACTTTCGATTGAAAGGTTTTGCAATCTGTCATTCGATTCCAAATTTAATTTATTGTAAATAAGCGGTTGTCTTCACTAAAAAAAAATTGTGGGCAACTTTGGTTTGAATATTGTAATCTGAAAGTTTTTTCACTCCTCTTTCATATTATACCAAATTTGTTTTATTTAAATTTGTGGTTTGTTAGCTATTGTCCTTAAAAAAATATTTCGCTAAAGATAACTTTTACTGTCGTCTAGAAAAAATAAAAGTCCGGGTCCACCGTTTACTTTTGTCCGAATAAAACTAAAGTTCCAAAAATAAATTTTTTCTTTGGACTTTTATTTTGAAAGGATTAAAATGTCTTTAATTTATTTGAAATGCTAAGTTGAAAAAAAAAAACACAAAGATTAAATCGTGACTCATTGTTGTAGCTCGTTTCGCATTCATTGACTACTTTATTTCTTTGCTCCAATTCGTCTTTATTTTTCTTTGTTTCGTGTTTGGTGTGTTTTGCTTATTCAACTACAAAACACAACATTGTGATTTTTCTAATGACACTTTTAATTGAACAATGCCACATTTTGGGTCACTTTCGGATGTACGAATACAAATCCAAATGATATTTTTTTTTTTACTGTTTTTTGCAATTTTCGCGCTAATTTTCATTTTTTATTGTCACTAATTCAACTCATTTGAACATAATGGAACATTAGAGAAAAAGAACATAAAAACTGAGACAACCTTTCAAACAAAGATGGTCTGTAAAATTAGTAACTAACCAAAAATCATACTTATGGAATTGGCAATGGCAATGTAGCATTAGCGCTGGGCTACTATTGGTTTACACTTTTCTTTTACATAAAAGTAATGAAGTAACGTTCAAGCGATAAGAAGAACAAAAATTGGCGCTCAGAGTTTTTGAAACGATTATAAATATTCCATCTTTTAACCGATTTTGGAAATATCGGGCAAAAAAATAGTATCGCGGCCTCACAATAAAAAAAATTATTTCGTTGCAGTCACAGTTTTAATATTTTTGTTGTCATATAACTTCTCAAAGCCCTGCATGACTGTCTGACAAGTTAAATATCATTCACATGGTATCCCAATCGGCGTGTGGAACGACTCGTAATTAACCCCAAAAAAGACTGTTGTATTGTTGTGGTGGTGCGGCGGTAGTGTTGAAAGTTCAAAAACTGTAGGTCCCGTCAATTTGTACGAAAAATTATAAGCAGCACACCACAAATTGGTAGAGAAGCTCGGCCTTAATCTCCTTGGAGGTATACATCGCGCCAATTATTTATTTTATTTATTTGATTATTATTTTATTTTTTTTAAGACTTGTTTTAATAAAACACTGTGTAATCGTCTTAAACAAAAAAACACCAATTCTTTTCGTATTTTTTTATCAAAGCTCTTAACTTCTATACTCATATAAAAAATATTTTGATTTACGCCAACTGGAAGTTATTATTGTGACAGTTTCTCTTTCAAATTATTTTTAACGACTTGCTTTAGTGAGGCTTTCTTGGATGTAAGGTTTTAAAATGGGCTCCATTATTTTGTACTCTTTTCTTTTACGTTTTTTTTAACAACTCGAAAATACGCTAAGCTGGAAGTACTGTTGTTGTCGTGGAACATCATTATTAATGTCATTGCTGTATCCAATTATCAAATTACCCAACTATATTTTATACACTTTGCCATCTTTTTATACCCAGATGTACGGCGTAACGAAATCCGGATAGATATAGAGCTTTATATCAATGTTCTTGGGATGAATAGAGAAATCGAAAGAGCCATGCCCGTCCTTCCGTCCCCCCGTGCTCACGATAAAATTGGTACACAGGAATCTTTCCGGCCAAGAAAGCGTGCAATTGAAAATGAGGTACATTGGATGATAATAATGCCCCGTTTTTTTGGAAACATATAAAATTAGATATTTCATTGACCGATGCAGTTAAAATGATACAACTATAGCTTCCCTGAATTCTCAGAATTTTTTTTGGCAAGGGTGTTGAGTATTTTTTTCTATACACTTTTATAGAATAATTTAATTTTGTTCATAAAGTACTTTTAACTTGCTCGCCTTTATACTAAAATTGAATGAGCTACAAAAATGCGTATTCAAAAATTTTCTAAAAAATCTGCCAAAATATTTTAAAATTGTTATGGCAATTTTTTAAACTTTGAATAACTTTACTAAACTTCGTTTAAACTTTGAAACTTTTATTTATGTGGTTTTTGTTATAGAGTTCACTATATTTTAAATCAAAATTATAAAAAAACTAATAAATATATTCTATGAATAAAAAACTTTTAAATTTCGGGTCTACTATTATTTGCCACCACTGTAAAAAAAATAAAAAAAAATCTAATATGGTTTGTCCAACACTGTTTGTACTTAAACCAAAAAAATGTGTACCCATTTATTAATGTTTACTAACTTCTTATGTATTTCATGAAGGCTATTCTGTTTTTAACTTTTTTCCCGAAATACATTCAAAACTTTTATTTTAATTGGCCCCGAACCACAATTTAGGACTTAAGCAGCTATTGCAAATTTATTTTTAGTTTATTTTCATATTTTTAAATGAAGTTCATTTTTATTTTTCACGTACTTACTCGTATTTCAGCATTGCCTTTTGCAACCCATGCTAAACATCCGGCCCGGCCTCTCTCACACTTGGTCTATTTATCTTCGTAATTGCATTTGTGTATAATTGTCATTGTAGTTGGTGATGATGTAATGCTCACACAGTTTTAGAGATACATATCTATTAAAAATTGTTGATATCTTTTTTAAAATTTTTTTTAAACAAATTTTTCGCAAATTCAAAGTTTATATACCGGGAGATTTAACGAAATAATTTTCATTTCGCTCCAAATAAAATAGAAATGAAAAATAAATGAATTTACAAGTTTGTGTACTTCTGTACAAAGTTTTGCTGATATTTTGTCACGTTTGACTTTGATTCGTGTTTGCGGTTGTAGCGACGCCCTAAAATGATTTCATTGAAATTAATTAACCCGCCTGGTGACCTCGGCAAAAGGCCAAAAGCCAGCCGGCCTAAATGGTTGGGTGGCTACAAGTCTGCTTTTGTTTAGTTATCAGTTGAGGCGATTGCTTTTGTTATTATAATTTTGCAAATAATAGTTATGCTGAATGAAAATGCATAGCTTTCTACCTTCATCGTGCACTGAGGTGCCGCCAAAAAATTCAAAAAAAAAAAATCTTGACAAATTAAAGCATTTCAGTTAAATTTAAAAATTTGGCTACAGTAATTATTTGGGATTTTGGGAAATAAGTGGCTCCAACCAGGAGAAGCTAAGTTCCTATCTATTTCAACTATCCAAAACAGTTTGGGGCCCACTTTCCCCTGCTGTTGCGGTTGAGTTCTTTTTGTATCGAAACATCGTCAATCACTCGCATAATGTGCATTCGCCAATTATTATAAATTTCATGAACATGAAATGGTATTATAACATTGGTCCGATGTTTGTAAGTATGAGAAGAAGAAGAGATAGACCCACCAATAAGTATACCGAAATGATCAGGGCGATGAGCTGAGTCGATTTAGCCATGTCCGTCTGTCTGTTTGTACGCAAACTAGTCCCTCAGTTTTTGAGATATCTTGATGAAATTGAGTGGCCGCCATTTTGCATCAGATTAATAATTTGTCGGAATCAGCAAGATCGGAGCATAGCTCCCATACAATCGATAGTTTCGATAAATGGGTTTTGGGCTATAAATTTTGCATTCAAAAAGCTAGGAATGTAAAATTTGGCAGGTTTGGTACTTACTATATATGTTATGTGTGTAGTGAAAATCACCCAGATCGGATCAACATAACATATAGCTCTCATACAATCGATTGTTCCGATAAATGGGGTTTGGGCTATGTATATATCTTTAAATTATCAGTTTTGCAGAGTTTTTACTGAATGTGAGTAAGGATCGGACTCTTAAAATCGTGATGTGTATTCATGAAAGGTATGAAGTCTTCGGCACAGTCGCAGGCAGCCCTTTCCTTACTTGTTTCTTATTGTTGTTGTTATAACAGTACTTCCTTCTGCTAAATAAGCACGCCAACTTCCGGAATTGTGATCAATTTCTTCTAACGGAAGTATAGGAAACAGTTTTAATGGGGCGGGACCATAGTAAGAGTCTGTTCGCTTGAGCATTTAAAGGAGAAGATTTGTGCCATGGGGAGTAGCACCACATACAGGGCATACATTTAATATGTCGGGGTTTAGTTCGGATAAGTAAGACGGTAAACGATTAAAATATCAAGGCCGAAATCGAGTAAGAGTGACACGCGTCTCCCTCAACAGCTACATGTGATACTTGTACTCTTTTACTTCCCTAACTCTGGTTGCTTTTCCTCAGTCTATAAATCTTCCAGTCTTCCTCTCTTTTCCACCCCGATATCCCCATTCAGTTCGCCTCTTTCTCTACATTCTTCTTACGCATCCTCTTTCTCCTCCCTTTTTTTCTCTTTTACTATTCCCTTACTACCCCCCTTTTCCTCTTCCCAATTCTATACTTCCTCTATACTTTCGTCATAATCTTCCTTATAATATGATGTTGTGAACTTTTATGAATTGGCGCTTCACCCAGTATACTATTTTGCGAAGATACGACATCATTTCCACGGCTGAGTGAAAGATCACCGTATTTCGAAATATTTTTGAAAAACGCCATAACTCAGCGTTTTTTTTTCCAACATACCAGCAGTAAAACTAAAATTTTTGTTCAAATATGACGCTCTTGAAATAAACTCTGAGATAGCTTATCCATTGATTATTGGTTTTAATCGGTCATGATTTCGGAGAATATTTCAGCACATCGTATAGAAATGCTTCGAAGTTATTTTCAATGTATCAGCAGTTTTCTGACATCCCTAGACATTGTACAACTCTACAAGTAAGTTATGTCGGCATCCCTTTCTCTTCCTTCGCTCTCTAGCTCATAGGCGTTTGACATTCACTCACATGTCAAACAAGCTTTTGACACTCACTCGCGGCAGGGTTGCTGATCAGCTAACAATGAAGGGACGCAAGAGCTTAGTGATACAATGGACTGAATTTTACAGCTGGGTTGCTGTGCTAGTTAATTTCTTTTACTGAATTTAGCGTGAAAAAGTATAAGGAAATGTGGAAAATAACAAACAATAGCCCTTAACTGTATAAAAAAAAATATTTTGCATATTTAGAATAATAAATTGTTATTTTCGTTGTTAATAAAATGATTTCATCTCATTTTATTTACTCATTTCTCAATACGGCAGTGTTTGATTTTGTTTTTTGATAAATTATTGAATATTTTCAATAGAAGTGTTTTTGGAGCAACGTGAAACGTCACAGAGACTTTCAAAGCATCTGCGGATGAACTAAAGTTCCTTGAAGAAGCTGAACAATTCCTTAATTCCCTAAAAGTTCATGAAGATGGTCGTGATATCACGAATAAATTTAGCTTTATTAAAGGGTGGCTCCTAAAAATGATGCCAGGGTAAAACCGTTTACTCAATATCTGGTTATCTTTTTTTTTTTTGGGTTTCAAGTAACTCTCGTTCCCGTAGCTTGGTAGGAGAAGATTACTTGGTGTTTATAAATAAAATTGCAAATGGGTTTTCGACTAGATATTCCTTCCGTATGGAGCATTTGTGGAATGGAATTGAATTTGTTTAGTGTTTGATATTTTCATCTGATTGTGTCCCATTGAGGGCATATAAACAAAATGTGTGGCAGGACATTTGTCATCCCCAATAAAAATATCTGGTTATGATAAACTTTATCACATGATAACCTAATCATGCTTTGGCTCAGAATGACGATTTCGTTTACACAAAAAACTGATTGGTCATTGTGAAGGTTTTTTGGAAAAAATTCACAAAATTTGCATTGTGAACGCATAAAATGACAGCTGCTCTTGTGTACAATTTAAAACGAACCATTTTCGCGTACAGATTTCGACTGAAATTTCTATATTATATTACATTTTTAAATTCTATTACTAGCAGAGTTTGTTGGCACAATAATTTATCCAAAGAAGTGGTTCGATTTTCATTTAGTCGGAGTGTCTGTCTGCCATAGTCCAAAGTTGCCGTATTCCGTTGTTTTTTTATACAAATTTTGGGGAATTTTTTTTAGAACTAGGTCCCGCCGTTTTCGCCTTCAATCTTATATTACCAAGAAAGTTCAATAGGGTTTCGTGTGGCTGCAATTTTTATTTTTTTTTAACAAAAAGGGTTATTTATTAATTTTATTTGAAAATATTGCTTAAGTTGTGTGTATGAGTGATAATGGGCCTACTGGGGAACCGCAAACCCATAAAAATGTCGCTAACGCGCCTAAACTGGCTCTGGTTCGCATCCAAGAGTCTAAAAGGGGTCTGATGAGAAGCGCGTGGCTTCCTAACATGTAAATTCAACCATCGCCGTGGTAATCGTTTTAATTTTTCCCGAATATCAATTAAAAGATAACTTTTATAACCATTTCTAAAAAATAAGGCAAAGCTACGATAAATACAGCGCTCAAGCGACGTGGAAGTTCACATAAGCGCACCCTTATTTGTACGCTTGGTACCCACCATGCATACACAAAATGAAAACAAGAAATGAGCATGCGCATTTTAAATGGTAGGGACCTTTATTCAGATACGATTTAAATAAGAAAAATGCTTCTTGAAAGTTGAAATATTTGAAAAATATTATCAGATTAGCACGTGCAATTTTATTGTAAACAAAGAAGATCAAGTGAAATGTCATGGCAACATCAACTACATGGTTGCTTTTTATAGGTAGCACAGAAATTTTTATAAAGATTTCAAATATATCAAAAAGTGGCAATTAATTAAGTAAAACTATTGCAAAAATAGTTATTTTTGAAATTATGCGCTTTAAACAATAATTTGATGCAACTAATTTCTTTTCTCTCTATCTCTATGGCGCGATATACAACAGGTATATCATCATAAACCTCCTAAGAGATTTTTGCGCCAAGCTTCTCTTCCAATTTGTGGTGTGCCGATTTGAATTTTCCCTACAAATTGGTGGGACCTACAGTTTTTTGCCGACTCCGAACGGCATCTACAAAGGAGACGAATTTTTGCTGAGAAGCCTGTCATGGCAGAAATACACTCGGAGAGTTTGCCAAACCACTGCCGAGGGGCGACCCCGTTTTGAAAAACTTTTTTCAAATCACTTTTGATGTTACCTGTACCAGGGCTCGAACCATTTACCTTCGGTGTGGTAGGCCGGCAACACTACCTTCACACCTTCGTTATTTATTGAACGAGTATATGTTTCTATAGCATCGCCTACTTTTTGTCTGCTTCCAATGAGTACGACTCTGCGTTGAACGGCCTCTGAATGATAAGCTCTTTACATGGTGGGCACAGCTGTGGACGAACAGCTGATATATATCTTACTTGTAGACCTTCACAATGTCCCTAGACGATGTCGTCCCATACTTATACATAAATATATATATATCAAACAATAAAAAAGTACTCATTCCACTTATCGCGCTCACTTACAAATGCACGCAAATAAACAATGAAATTTCAAGTTCAACACGCAATTTAATCAAAATCAAAGCAACAATAACAAATAAACTTCGAAGGCCGGGCCTGACAATCTGACTGTATACCGCCTACGCTGGATGTGCTTTCAAATTGGCGATTTCTAACTTAGTTACAAATTGATTTAATGCTTCTTGAAAACAACTTCCGGACCATTTATATTACGCAGTTCGGTTTTGTGCTCTCGTCTAGCTTCTTGTATGATTATCCCACAAAATAGTTATTTTACAATGCAATACTTAGTCCACCTGTATACTTATATAGTATGTTTTTGTTGTGCGATTTCAGTATAACATCTTTCACATTAATGACCTCATTTGTAAAATTCGTTACTTTTGCGTGCTTTATTGTTGTTTCATTTTGACTAAGTCGTTTGTTACTCATACATTATTGTTGGCCTTTATGTTTACTCATTCCACTGTTGCCATTTTATATTATTATCTTGCATTGGTGTTTGAGTCGTCTTCTTCTTTTTCTTGAATGTGTGTGCTAGGAATTAGTGTTTTTTGCTTTTTACTCCCCCACGACATTATGTTAATTTCTCGTCATCCAATGTTTATATGGTATCTTCTGTGCTTGATTTTTCAAACAACCTAAAACCATTTAAGAAACACTTTAACGGTTCTGTAAAAGCATTACTTACGGAGGTTTTAGGCAGATGAATTTTTCTAAGAAGCTTTTCTCATAAAAATACTCTGAACCTGTTTTTGAATAAGCTTGGAAAGCCAGCAAACTAGCACAAAACAGTTTGAGATACCATTTTATAATTGAAAAATGTGTCAACCCAAGGCCAAGGTCTAAACAAATATAACCCTGGGAGAAAAATTATAATCTGGAAACAAATTTTTTTAAAAGTATCCCAGGTTTATTTTAAGTTGTAAATATAAACAATAAACCACAACAAGAAAGATCCAACTAAAATGAAAAAAAATAAAATAAAATATACGGAATAAAATAAAATAGAATAAAACAAACAAAAAAAAAAAAAAATAAAAAAGTATATATGAAATATAATAAACAAAATAAAATAGTAAGGCAGTTCTGCTGATGATGATAAAACAGATCTGTCAAAAATCTATCATGATCACACTACTAACTGTCAAATGGCGGAAGTGGTTCATGCATATGGTAAAGAAGAATAGAACTAGGAGTTTAGATGACATCAAAACCAGCGTATTGTTAGCTTAATGGTTAGCAGTGCGTGGCAAAATTTCTCTGATGAAGATGCCTAGCAACTTCCGAAATTGATCTATAAGAAAATCTATGGCGGTTGTCTCTAAACATTTTTCCTACTCTATTCAATTAAAAAAACTTTTAATAATTAATTACAAATGATTATTAAAAAATATAAAAAAAAACACAATAATTTTCATAAAAACTCAATAAGTAAAAAATTATTATTCTTGGCCTTGACTTCGTTTCATGAATAATTCAAAATAAAATAAAATAATATAAAATAAAATAAAACAAAATAAATGAAATGAAATAAAATAAAATGAAACAAAATAAAATAAAATAAAATAAAATAAAATGAACCAAATGAAATGAAATGGAATTAAATAAATGAAATAAAACGAAATGAAACAAAATAAAATAAAATAGAATTAAATTTAATTAAATTAAATAAAATTAAATAAATAAAATTAAATAAATTAAATAAAATAAATAAAATAAAAAAATAAAATGAAATAAAATTAAATAAAATAAATGAAATAAAATAAAAGATGTGAAACGAAATAAAACTAAATATGTTAAACGAAATGAAATGACATTAAATGGAATGAAGTGTAATAATACCGAAGTTGGGCCCTGTAAAAACATACCCCCATATTCATAAAAGGTAAAATTGGTTTATAAAAGTTTTGAATATAAGGGCTTTATAAACTTCCTTTTTATTATTGCTGTTATGACAGGGTAGAAATATGAATTTTTCTGGAACGATTTTCTGTCATCCCTTGTCAATTTTGTTTTGGAGACAACCCGGTTTCGGCGTTGTGACATCTTCAGTGTCTTTCTTCGTTCTGCTTTATAAACCTTTTTTATTTTTTATGAATATTAGAGATAGACTTTATTAGAAATACTAATTTTATTGTTTAAAAGAAGCTTAAAATTATGGTCTTGCAATACCAATTTTTGACCAAAAAACTAAAAAAACTTTAACTAAACTATACTCATTCATTAGTATAGCAATAGCTAAAAAGGAGAAATATTTTTGTTTGGGAAATATATTCCACAAATATGAGTTGGTGTTGGTATGAAGAAGAAAAAAATAGAGATAGTTTTGGTCAGCCTTAGTGGTGGGGGAGTCTTTAATATTAATTCGCTTAGCTTTCATCATTTATTTAAATAGAAAAATTAAATAATTGATCTAAGAAACAAGAGAAACAAAAGAAGTATCGAAAGATGAAAAGAAATCTAATAATAGCGTCTATGCAAAAAAGTAATTGCTTGACGATTATAAAAATCAACCAGTAAACATTGCAAATGCGCTCAAATATGCCGATAATGCGCTAATAACTGCACGCTAAGCATTTGGTATTCGGGACACGCCCACTACTGCATCATCGACACTTAGCATTCACCGCGTTTTAAGCCCACAACATATTCGGTTAAAACTGTTTCGGTTACCAATAGCGCCGTAGAAATCACCTGTTGATTGGATTGCTTTCTTTAAAGCGTGTTGGAATATATGGTTGTTGGTGCCTTCATCACCTCCTACATGCACCACTTTCCATGTTCGGTGTGTTCGATTGTCTTTTTTTTTCTTTCTTTTTTGTCTGCAAAGCTGTTTATGGTAAATATGCGTTCGTTTAACATATTGCTTTTGTGCCTGCACATATATGTATTTACGTATTTCTACATAAAATCTTGCATAATGGTTTAAGAGAAAATACATATTATAATTAATTATTACGGTTATTTGCTAATACCATATTACTTTTTTATACCCAGCTGTACTAGCACACAGGGTATTATAACTTTTTCCACATAACGGGCGTTTGAAACCATTTGCGCTACATAAACTAATCGAAATAGATATACCTTTAGTTTCATAGTTCTTAAGATGAATGGAAAGATTGTGCCATTATTTAGATATTTGGAAGGAAGGTTGTTATTTAAAGGGGGCGAAATCGGATGTGATTATCAATACTGACAATTTATCGGAACTCATATAAAATTTAAAAATTCATTGACTGATGCAGTTAAAATGGTTAAATTCGGTAGTTATATTGATTTGGGCATCCCAATACTGATAGTAAAATTTTTCAAAATGGGCGTGTCATCGCTTACGTTAAGCAAATGGACTTAAAATTTCGAATACTAAAACTTTAGAATCATTTACGATAGAAAGGCGAAGCTTTGTACAGTCATATCACAGTTATATGGAGAGTACGCCCCATAAAAATTAGTCAAATCTTCTGACGCCCAAACTCACTTTTACAACAAAGCTTTTTGAATATAAGCAGCTGTATATTAGGGCTCTTGTTTACAATCGGTTACTCGGGCTAACAGATTAGTCGAGTAGTGGAATAACAACTATTGAGCTGCTTGAAAATAGAATAACAAATATTCAATTTCGACTTCCCAACTGTCACTATTCAAATACTGACGGTTTGGTGAATGCAATTTTTATAATTAAAAAAAAAAAAAGATGTCAACATTTTCTACAGTTGCAACGCATGGACTCTGCGGGTTTATGAAGGTGATGGATGCTATTAACCGCAGAACGGAAGAAAAAGAGATACAAAATAAAATTGGTAAAATAATTGTCGAATCTGTCAACTAGTCGATTGGTGCTAACAATTATTTTTTGAAACAACTATTGCAAAGCGATTAATCGACTACTCGATTATCAAGAGCTCTACCGCATGTTCAATAACCGGTTTCACAGAATTTCTTACTAGTTTTTTTTTTAATTCGACAAAATTGTTGATCATTGATTTAGTTCTGTTGTCTGATTATGCTATTTTCTCCAATAACTATGCTTTGATTTATATTGGTGTTAGATATTCCGGTTTAGGCGATCTAACTGTAAGTAATATTATTTTTGCTTTGTGGAGTTTGTCAGTTTTCTGACTATGGTGATAATGATTTTAAATAGTTATGTCGAACCTTGTGTGTCATCTCACGTTTTCACATCAAAACTTATTATTTAAGAAATTAGAAATAGTGGAATAAGAAATAAAAAAAAATTATTACGAATCTTAACCCATTTTAACCATCCAGCCTAGGTGACATAATTCGGAAGGCCTCATCTCAAAAATGGTTAAAACCTACATACTTTTAAGACTACAAGACGGAAACCTTTAGCGTTATTGATGCACTATTTTCATTCACTATACGGCTGGATTTTATAGTTTTGGGTCCAGTACCCCTAAGATCCTCTAGGATTTTTAAGAAAATGGCTATGCTAATCGGATTCTTTTGTACGACTTCTACTTCACCGGTTCTTCCCTATACAAAATGATATTTTCAAATGTTCTAGTCCTCCACGCAAGACTTTGAAATGGCTAGTCTTCCAGACAAGCATCTGAAATGTGTTAACCTTCAACCCAAGTATCTTAAATATGCTAGTCTTTAGAAAGGTCACTTGCATAAATATTTCACAGCTTTCTATCGACCACCCTCAACGAGAGGTTTAGAGATGAATTTCCTGAGAATTCTGTCAATGTAAGCATTATTTTTTCCCCTTTTTTTAAAACGACCATAATATACCACTGAATGACCATAGAGTTTAGATGGTTTTGACAGTCCTTAAAAAAATGCACCGAACGATTACTGACGCCAATTTGAAAATAATTCTTCAAGAGAGGACTTTTCTTCTCTATTGTTCACTCAGTACAGGGGAACACTTATTGGGCAGTTTCGTGTGACCTCTTTCACGACAGTCCGATTTTTAGAAATATTCGTACTTTGCTTTTCATGCGGGAGTGTAACATTCATAATTCCTACATTGTTTGCTTGTGACATGGTTCGCAAACCATTGCCCATAAAATGCTCATGTCAATAATGGAACCACCTTCGCTCTACCTTTTAGCCAGCTATGAATGCGTTTGGTTTTGTTATTTTATCTTTTTATTTGCTTATATTATTATGATTTTTTTTTTTTTGAATATTTCAACTGAACTTTAGCTTGGCTATTTTTCGTCATTTCAAAACTCGTCGTTCTTTTTGTATATACTTGTTTGACTAGCATTGGTATCGAGTTTTGGAGTAGCTAGGTTGATTGTCTTTCACACTTACTTTTGTTAGAGTAATCTTTTGCTAAGAATTCAAAGAACAAAACAGGCTGCTGTCTACTCATCTACTAATGTAAGCGAATGGTACTGTTGACTAATATCAATCTTTTCTATTAACTTTCGTGTAAAAGTGGTTTTGTATAGGAAATGTGCCGACGCGAAGTAAGCAAAACAAATAAAAAATTGAGAGCCCATTAGTCATGTTTGCGTGGGTATAAGACACATGTTTTGATGCCGGCTGTTTATTGTTTGTTTCTACAAAAGTAGTAAAAGAGAACAAATAAGGAAAAGTTAGTTCGGATAAAACCGAAAACAATATTATCAGGCTTGGGAGTGGTGATTTAGGATCTAGCTACATCCGAATGAATGAGATGGCCCTTGGAGTATTCAAGTAAAAATTTCTCTGGCAAATGTATCGTCCTTCTCGTGATGCCAACGGCGAGTAACGCAGGAAATTTAACGATGAGCGGTGAGCTTCACGTAAATATGACCATAGTGCAGCGAATTCAAGCGCAAAGGCTGGGCTGGCTGGGTAATGTTCTGCGAATGGACAAAGAAGTTCCGACCCAGATAATTAAGGAGAGACCGCGACTGAGATGGTGCAAACAGGTGGAGGATGACTTGAATTACGGCTATAAAGAGAAAATTTTCGTTCTTTGATGGGCAACGGCCAAAATCGCCAATAAATTAGACCTGTTAAATAATGATTACTCATCGCAATGATAAGCGGTTTCATTGATTATTCTTTGGAAAAGCCTACTAATGATTGACTACCAATTGTTTTCGGTTTTTAATGATTATTTTAATAATGAAAACACGAAAATCAGAAATAATCAAAAACATTCACACCATTTTTTTTTATTATTATTTTTTATTAGTTTTTGGTAATGTTGCAGACAAACATAAGTACATACGGCAAAATAATCAAAAACAATAAAAAAATAGTAATAATTACAAAAAAAAGTTAAAAAAAAACTAAAAAGAAATTTAAAAAGAGAAAAACTATAAAAAGTAATGAAACACAATAAAAGAATTCAAATCCACAGTTACTAATTGATTACCATTAGAAAATAATAAAAAGTAATCAAAAAAAATTTGTTTGGTGGTTTTTGATTACTTTTGATGTTTTGGATTATTAAAATTTTTTTTGGATTTTTTACCAATGGCAATCAATTAGAAATTGCGGATTTTTAAATTAAATTAAAATAATCATGATTGAGTGAAAGAGCCATCCAATCAATTGATTACTCAATTCTTATGAGAATTTAACAGGTCTGCAATAAATGATGGTAATAAATAATGGATAGTACATGGTTAGAGAAGAAATATCTGTTGAATCTACTATCGATAGTTTGTCAACTCTAGAAAAACCCGGTACCTAACTAACCTGAACCGTGAATCTTTTTCTCTTAAATACATAATTTATCAACACTTTATACTATATCAATATACTCTCTTTTTTAACATTGTTTATATTTCTTATCGTCTTTTTTATTCCATTTTACAGTTCAACGAGCAAAAGGTCTTCTAACAAAAGGCAAAAATGGCACCAACAATTGTTTCGTCACCATTGCGCTGGGCAAAGAAAAATATCAAACATCAGTCAAAGACAAAGCGGAAACGAATGTCAGTTGGAATGAAGAATGCGAACTGTAAGTGAACTTAAAAATTATTTCATGGAGTTTTTCCCAAAACTACTAATTAAATACTCTTATTTCCATCTTCCCCACGCTCTACAGTAAAATTCCCGATCAAGGTAATCGCGCTGAATTGACTTTAACTTGCCTGCATCGTAATAATCTTGGCATCGATGAATTTCTTGGTCAGGCAACATTACCACTCAATGAAATGGACGTATACGATCGTCCGCGTTCCAAATGGTTCAAATTGGAGAGTAAACCCGGGAAAGAGAAGAAGAATAAAGAACGTGGCGAATTGGAAGTGCGTATATCCTTCGTCGTTAAATCCGGCTCACTTACCGATTTAAGTAAGAAAGAGAAACACAAATCTTCCATAGGCCAGCTGGCTTCTTCCGTAGGTGGCAGTTTACTCTCAATTGGTACAATTGAAAAACGTAAAGGCATTAAAAAGTTTGCCAAATCAATTGGTTCGAAAATGCATTTAAGTAGCAAGAAGAAGAATAAAGATGGCGATGATGTATCGAATTTTAGTGGCTCTTTCGCTAGTATTGGCACACCAAATAGTTCGAATGGCGGTAGTCGTCGTTATGGACAACGCGCCGGTGAAGCTGATCCCGGTGTGATTAGTGAGGATGAAGATGAATTCGTATTTGATAATTTATCACACAAAAGTTCGGCAAGTTCATTGAATATGCGTACGAATCTACAGCCGCCAACACAAAATTATGTGCCACGTAACCCATCGCCATTATTGGGTGGCACCAAAATCGGAGGTAAGCCGTTTTCGTCTAGACGAGATTTGGTGGAGGAGGATCTCGCTGTAGATCCTGTTTTAGAAGAGTTAGAAAACGATTTCAGCGTTCGTGCACGAACACTGCCGCCGCCCTCGAAACCACCTCGCACACAACAACAAATTAACGATGCATTAATAGCAGGCTCACCGAAACAAAAAGACAACGCACTGGATGAATGGGAGTCGAAGCTTTATAAACAACACTTGCAGCTGGGTAATTCAGATTCATTAAAACGTCGTTCATGGGAACCGTCACGTGTACCGCTACCAACAGCTAACGAAGGCGAAGAAGATGTAGAGCAAAAATCACAAGTGAAATTTGAAGAAGAGTTTAAGGAGGTAGATGCTAAGCGTGAAAACGGGTTGGAGCAACAAAACAATGTTCTTATCGAGACAGAGAACTCAGGAAAGAATCACGACAGCGACTCTTCTTCTTTGTTATCGTCGGATACAGATGAGGAACAATTTGTTTCGAAATCAAGAGAAGCCGACGTAGGAAATGTATCTCCGAAGAAGCCGGAAGATCTTAAGCTCACTCCTCAAAGAGTAGCTGCCACACAAAATATCAGTTTAATTTCGCCCGATAAAGGAATAAAGGATTTCGATGAGCTCAATGCTTCGTTTGCAAAATTCGAACAACGTAATAAGTCCCATTTATTTGATTTGGATGCTGATAAGAAATGGCATACACAGTCATTCATTGAGCAAGAGTCAAAGGAGTTCCCTGTAGTGCCAAAAGCTAAACCACGTAATCGTGAGATGGAAGCTGAACTCAAACGTGCTGAAGAAGAACAAGAAGCCCAACGCAAGCGTCAAGAGGAGGCAGATGCTAAAGCTAAAATTGCTGAGGCTGCTGCCAAAGCTGCAGCCAAAGCAGCTGCCGATGCACAAGCTGCACGCAAGCGTCAAGCCGAACTGGAAGCGGCTTCCATTGCCGCAGAGGTCGAACGTAGGCGACAGGAAGTGCTTGCACAAGAACAACAACGTCGTGCTGACGAAGATGCACGACTCGAGGAGGAGCTACGCAGAAATGAACAAAAATTACGCGAAGAAGAGGAAGCTTTGCAAGAGGAATTGCTACAGCGTGAAGAAGAAACACGACGCGAAGCAAAAAGACGTGAAGAAGATCAACGCATCTTGAATTTTGCCAAACGTTCGACATCGCTGGAGGAAGAAAAACCAAATCAAAGTCCCTATGGCACCCCCGAACAATCTCCCAACAACGAAAACTTGACTGATAAACGTGAAAGACGCATGGGAAAATACAAATATTTGAACAATAAGCGAGGTGAGCTTTTGAGAGGGACGGTGTGCAGTGGTTGATGAACGTTTGTTGATGTAGTGGTTGTTGTATTGGCTGTGACAGCAAATGCTGGCGGATTTGTTGAAATCGAAAGTGTAATGTGAAACACACACACAGTCACATAAATATAGACATATGCTTGAATTAAAAAGAAAGTGAAACGTGTCTTATGTGTTCACAGAAAAATAACGATTGGTTTTTCAAACCGCACGCTTTATTAGATACCAAAAACACTTAAGAATATGAAAACACTTACTTATACCATTAAATGTTGTGAAATATTGCATGCAAGAGCTTAGATTGCAAACGATTTGGTTAAATGTATATAAATGCTTTGAAAGAAAAAAATTGTAATGCACGCTTTTATAATAAGGTCAATCAAACGCAAATCCGCCAGTGGATTTCATTTGTACGCTGTCCACACATACATACAAGCAAATATTCATCATCACTCACACATAGCCAATTGCATTTTTATGTTTTTTTGTGTTTGCAATCGAAATATGTATCACTAACATTTATATGTTCATCATCACTTGTTTACATTTTGTTGTTGCATGCTTTTTCATTACACTGTGCTACGGATTTGGGGGCGGCGTGATTTCGATTCAAGATAAAAAGCCTGCATCTATGAAAATAAGCTAGATTAGACTAGCAATTGTGGTAATGGCCTTTTAAGAGGATGTTAGGGTCCATGGCATAATCACATTCGAAAAACATTTCTTTCAAATACTCCCAGTCTTGTTGTTGTTGTTGTTGTTGTAACGACAAAAACACTCGCCGAGTCTTCTTCTCAGTTGCTGTCAGCTTCCAACTTTCTGCACCATACTCCACAAGCGGTGCGATAAGTGACGCATAGAAAGTTTTTTTTCTTTCGTCGAGAGAGAACTTTACTTCTCAATATTATTTGGTTGTTTGAGTAGCGAATGCAACACTCTCGCTGCGGGTTAGGAGGTTAGAATATTCCCGAAGTAGGTATGTCTGCCGTAAGAGGCGACTAAAATCCACAAAGGTAATGATGTGCAATTTAATCGTTGACCTACGGATATGATGCCTCCCACCTCTCATTACCTATTATCTCCTTCCTTACGGAAGAAGGTGTGACATGACCTAAAAGGTTGCACTGGTAATACCAAATCGCTCCCGCCACAGGGAGGCATGTACCACAAGGGAGTGCCGGGGCGTATCGGGTGCATGTCCGGCAAATTACTGTCTCTTTCGACAGCACTCCCCAACGCCTTCGGTATGCTGTGGTACCAGCTCTTTCTTACAGAGTTTGATATTTGTTCGGGGAGAAGCTGTGATTGCTGGTTTCAAATTCAAATTCAGTGACGTGGCTGCCAAGCAGTAAGAGTCGTTACAAACAACAACAAGTAAGAGCGCTAAATTTCAATTTGGTCTTCCTCGCCAGCTATACGCCAGCAATTGCCTGCCCTTGTAAAATATTCCATTCTTCGATTTAATGTTCCTGGGTCTTTTCCACGATTTAGTGTAAAAAGCTGGTAGATAGAAAACTTACCGGGTCTGAAGCATACAACTGCTGCTAGGTCAAGTCAGCTTTCTTAAAACATGCTAGGAAATACCTTATAAGCCATATTGATCAGACTGATTCCTCGGTAGATGGCATGGTTTGCAAGGTAGACTGTTTTGTGTATTGGCCACACGTACACACATAAGCTCGCATCTGGACGCATTCACTGATTGGACGACATTTTGCATAAAAATTAATGCATGTTTTTTCCCAACTCTTCATCTATTTGTTTGAATAGCTCGGTATTGGTATAATTTGGAAAAATATTTGTTTTTAGCATGGAAAAAATTTTTAATTTATTTAGCAGTATTTCAATAGTAATTTACTACATGCATTTTAGCCAATAAACCCTCCCTAAAATTTATTTGAAAATACGCTGGAGGTAACGCCAACAGCCACAAAAGATCTTGAGCGTATATTTTATGAGTATAGCTTCTCCATCCGGAGTTGAGGTAATTCCGCGAAAACACCAAACTGTTATTTCCATGTTGTGTCATTTCCAAGAACTATTTTTCAATATTAAAAAAGAGAATATAGTATAGTTATGTAGTAGTATTTATGTATTTCTAAACTTGATTCTCCTATAGATAAAAGTGAAGATAATCGTTCAACACCGAGTCCTAAATCTAACGAACGCATCATCATTGGTCACGAAAAGTCTACATCACATACCGATCGCCGCTCTGAAATATCAGCGGCGTTAGCCAAGAAATACGAGGGCAAATCGCGAGAGGTTAGTATACTTTAATTTTTAATTTGAAGTTATTAAATATTTTTATAATAAAAAATTTTTTTTTTTACTTTTACAGGAATTGATGCTGATAGCGAATGGAATGGAAAATGAAGCTTTATTGCAACGCCAGCGGGTCAAAGAATTGGAAGATTATTTAGATAATTTGTTGTTGCGCGTAATGGAAACACAGCCGAAACTCTTACAAAATCCTTACTCTCGTACAACATCGGCCAAAAGGTATTTCAAAGTGTTTTTGTATTTTTGTGTGTTTTAGCTGTGAATAATTTCGCTTTCACAAATCTTGTTATTGCTATGTTGCACCGATTTTGCATTTGTCTGTTTAATTACTATTCCATTCACATGTCAACTTCATTGCACCACAAACTTGTTTTATTTTTCATTGCACCATTTCATGCTATTTTTGTATAGTAAATGAAGTCCAACAGAGTAAATAACGATGACTGGAGAAATTTCGAAGGGATTCTCCAAAGATGAAATATTTCGGCGAAAAAAGTTAGGAAGCGACATTTTGTTTCAAATTCACTATTTTAAAATTGTATTTTTCTTTATGAGAAATCTTAAATCTCAGAGCATTTCGAAGGCTCGATCATTGAACGCTCGTTAAAGTTAGCTTGATTGATAGCGCTTTGTTCGTCATTCTAAGAATATTTATGTACATTGAGTTGCACTGGAATCTACTCAGTTTTAATGATCCCTGCAAAAAATGCGATTAGTCTAGGATGAATCCGCGATAAGTGGCAAAGGGTTATGCGAGTAATGCCAGTTTTGATCTCTTTATATGAGTTGAAGTAAGCACTTTTGTGTGAGCATGTCCTATGTAGCAACTAAAAGGGCAAATTCTTTTTATAGAAAGCCGTTCACTCCCTTCATTGACTGTCAGTAAATGGGATTTTCTTCGTATTACATAAGAGTTGAGGTAAATGTGAGTGACGGCGACGAAAAGTGTCACGATCTGCCCCTACTTGTACCCTGTTATGACTCAACGGGTAGTGTCGGACAGATCCTTTTTGTTCCCCTACTGGTACGGTCAGACAAGTTTACTTTCAACACCTACAAGTAGGCTACACAAATTAAAATCGGAATCTTCTTCTTTTCTTTAAATGGTCATCTAACCGCCTGGGCGATTTTGACCGTCCAACATAGCTCGCCAGTCACTTCTTCGTTGCGCCAACTGGCGCCAATTGGAAACACCGCGGGATCGCAAATCGGTCTCCACTTGGTCCTTCCATCGGAGTGGTGGTCTCCCTCTTCCTCTGCTTCCACCGGCGGGTGCCGATAAGAATACCTTCTGGGCTGGAGCATCTTCGCTCATTCGCACTACGTGGCCTAGCCAGCGAAGCCGCTGTGTTTTAATTCGCTGAACTATGTCGGCGTCTGCGTAAAGTTCATACAGCTCATCATTAAATCTTCTTCGGTACTCGCCGTCGCCAACGCGTAGAGGTCCACAAATCTTTCGAAGAACCTTTCTCTCGAATACTCCCAGAGCCGCCTCATCAGATGTTGTTAGTGTCCACGCTTCTGCACCATATAGCAGGACGGGTGCGATGAGTGACTTGTAGAGTGTTATTTTCGTTCGTCGAGAGAGGACTTTACTTTTCAATTGCCTACTCAGTCCGAAGTAGCATTTGTTTGCAAGAGTAATTCTTCGTCGGATTTCTAGGCTAACATTATTGTTGGTGTTAATGCTGGTTCCCAGGTAAACGAAGTCCTTTACTATTTCAAAATTATTGCTGCCAACAGTGGCTTGGTTGCCAAGGCGCGAATGCGCTGACTCTTTGCATGATGACAGAAGGTACTTCGTTTTACCCTCGTTCACCACCAATCCCATTTTCTCCGCTTCTTTTTCTAATTTGGAGTAAGCAGAAGTTACGGCGCGGTTGTTAAGGCCAATGATATCAATATCGTCAGCATATGCCAACAGTTGGACGCTTTTATAAAATATTGTTCCAGCGCGGTTAAGTTCTGCAGCTTGTATTATTTTCTCCAGCATTAAGTTAAAGAAATCGCACGATAGGGGGTCACCCTGTCTGAAACCTCGTTTAGTTTCGAACGGCTCGGAGAGGTACTTCCCAATTCTGACCGAGCTGGCGGTGTTGCTCAAGGTCATTTTGCATAGCCGTATAAGTTTTGCGGGGAAACCAAAATCAGACATAGCGGCATATAGGCAGCTCCTTTTCGTGCTATCGAAAGCGGCTTTAAAATCAACAAAGAGATGATGTGTGTCGATTCTCTTTTCACGGGTTTTTTCCAAGATTTGGCGTATTGTAAAAATTTGGTCGATGGTAGATTTACCAGGTCTGAAGCCACACTGATAAGGGCCAATCAGTCTGTTCACATCAGGCTTCAGTCTTTCGCACAATACGCTTGATAGGACCTTATATGCGATATTCAAAAGGCTGATTCCGCGATAGTTGGCGCAGTTTGCAGGATCGCCCTTCTTGTGGATTGGGCAGAGAACACTTAGATTCCAATCTTCAGGCATGTATTCATCCGACCATATTCTGCATAGAAGCTGATGCATGCGCCTTACCAGCTCCTCGCCTCCGTGTTTGAATAGCTCAGCAGGCAAATCATCAGCGCCAGCTGCTTTACTGTTTTTCAATCGGGATATTGCTATTCGCACCTCATTATAGTCGGGTTGTGGAACGTCAATTCCATCATCTTCGATTGTGGGCTCGGGTTCGGCATCTTCTCTGGTTTCTTGCTCAGTTTCTCCATTTAAAAGGGCAGAGAAGTGATCCCTCCATATTCATTATTAAAATCGGAATAGTTGGGAGCAATTACAGCCCACTGTAGAGTCGGGGATAGCTCTCTTTAGAGAGAAAGGGTATTAACTTTTCCTGGAGAAAGGTATCATATTCTGCATTGGGATAACTGAAAAAACCTAATCATAAACCGTCACTAAAGCTTTTCACTTTGTTGTTGTTTTTAGCAGCAAAAACACTCCCCGAAGGTTTTGAGAAGTGTTGCCGAGCGTGACAGTCCTTTGCCGGATATGAACACGGCACTCTAGATCAACCATCAAGTTGCACGTCATTACCCAGTGGTATTGTTTTATGGAATGACAAAACACATCCTTTTCCGGAATAGTCCGACCGCCGCAGGAGCAATTTGTTCGAGCCCATCGAACCTGCCTTACCCATTGGGGGGAATATCACAAGGGTAATTTTATCCTGCTTTTAACTCTATCCATGATTCCCAGCCATACATCAGGGCATATGCGATGAAAGTCTTATTGATATTTATTTTTGTTCGTAGAGATAGAGAGAGAGAGTTTTTGTTGGATATCTAGCTTGACGTCATATTCGTTTTTAATACTGGTCCGAAAATGGGATGTGTTCATCTGTCAACACTGGCGTGGCTACTAGGGCGCAAGTGGTGGTTAGTGCTCGTGGAAATCTATCCCAATCTTGCCGAAAGTATTTGTTAGCGAGTTATTGTCCTTTGAAATATGTTTTAGTCTCATTAAAACAGAAATGTTCCTTTACAATTTTTTTAGAAGTCCTTCTTATTCGAGTTATGGCGCACGAAAAGTTTGGGAAGATATACAAGGTAGCGCAAAAGTAAGCTTCCGATGTTCAGCATATCGGTTGTGGCACGTGCAGTGTGTGCTGTTGCACCGTCTTGTTGGAACCACATGTTTTCCAATCCCAATTCATCAAGTTGCGGCAAAAAGAACTCGTTGATCATTGCTCTGTAGCGCTCACCATTCACAGTAACCGTTTGGCCCCGACCGATTATTGGTCAAATAAATAGTCAGCAATATTCCGCGTTCTGGAGCAGTGTAGCGTAACATTGTTTATTAACGTGTATTTCGCATGTGTTTACTACACAAATGTCAAAACAGAACTGACTTTAGGGGCCAATCGCAAAATGTATAGCATTTTCTGATAGGAGGATTACTTTTGCGCAGTAACCGTTTTTCACCGACCGAAATAAATAGTCAGCAATATTCCGCGTTCTGGAGCAGTGTAGCGTAACATTGTTTATTAACGTGTATTTCGCATGTGTTTACTACACAAATGTCAAAACAGAACTGACTTTAGGGGCCAATCGCAAAATGTATAGCATTTTCTGATAGGAGGATTACTTTTGCGCAGTAACCGTTTTTCACCGACCGAAATAAATAGTCAGCAATATTCCGCGTTCTGGAGCAGTGTAGCGTAACATTGTTTATTAACGTGTATTTCGCATGTGTCTACTACACAAATGTCAAAACAGAACTGACTTTAGGGGCCAATCGCAAAATGTATAGCATTTTCTGATAAGAGGATTACTTTTGCGCAGTAACCGTTTTTCACCGACCGAAATAAATAGTCAGCAATATTCCGCGTTCTGGAGCAGTGTAGCGTAACATTGTTTATTAACGTGTATTTCGCATGTGTTTACTACACAAATGTCAAAACAGAACTGACTTTAGGGGCCAATCGCAAAATGTATAGCATTTTCTGATAAGAGGATTACTTTTGCGCAGTAACCGTTTTTCACCGACCGAAATAAATAGTCAGCAATATTCCGCGTTCTGGAGCAGTGTAGCGTAACATTGTTTATTAACGTGTATTTCGCATGTGTCTACTACACAAATGTCAAAACAGAACTGACTTTAGGGGCCAATCGCAAAATGTATAGCATTTTCTGATAGGAGGATTACTTTTGCGCAGTAACCGTTTTTCACCGACCGAAATAAATAGTCAGCAATATTCCGCGTTCTGGAGCAGTGTAGCGTAACATTGTTTATTAACGTGTATTTCGCATGTGTTTACTACACAAATGTCAAAACAGAACTGACTTTAGGGGCCAATCGCAAAATGTATAGCATTTTCTGATAAGAGGATTACTTTTGCGCAGTAACCGTTTTTCACCGACCGAAATAAATAGTCAGCAATATTCCGCGTTCTGGAGCAGTGTAGCGTAACATTGTTTATTAACGTGTATTTCGCATGTGTTTACTACACAAATGTCAAAACAGAACTGACTTTAGGGGCCATCGCAAAATTTATAGCATTTTCTGATAGGAGGATTACTTTTGCGCAGTATCCGTTTTTCACCGACCGAAATAAATAGTCAGCAATATTCCGCGTTCTGGAGCAGTGTAGCGTAACATTGTTTATTAACGTGTATTTCGCATGTGTTTACTACACAAATGTCAAAACAGAACTGACTTTAGGGGCCAATCGCAAAATGTATAGCATTTTCTGATAAGAGGATTACTTTTGCGCAGTAACCGTTTTTCACCGACCGAAATAAATAGTCAGCAATATTCCGCGTTCTGGAGCAGTGTAGCGTAACATTGTTTATTAACGTGTATTTCGCATGTGTTTACTACACAAATGTCAAAACAGAACTGACTTTAGGGGCCAATCGCAAAATTTATAGCATTTTCTGATAGGAGGATTACTTTTGCGCAGTAACCGTTTTTCACCGACCGAAATAAATAGTCAGCAATATTCCGCGTTCTGGAGCAGTGTAGCGTAACATTGTTTATTAACGTGTATTTCGCATGTGTTTACTACACAAATGTCAAAACAGAACTGACTTTAGGGGCCAATCGCAAAATTTATAGCATTTTCTGATAGGAGGATTACTTTTGCGCAGTAACCGTTTTTCACCGACCGAAATAAATAGTCAGCAATATTCCGCGTTCTGGAGCAGTGTAGCGTAACATTGTTTATTAACGTGTATTTCGCATGTGTTTACTACACAAATGTCAAAACAGAACTGACTTTAGGGGCCAATCGCAAAATTTATAGCATTTTCTGATAGGAGGATTACTTTTGCGCAGTAACCGTTTTTCACCGACCGAAATAAATAGTCAGCAATATTCCGCGTTCTGGAGCAGTGTAGCGTAACATTGTTTATTAACGTGTATTTCGCATGTGTTTACTACACAAATGTCAAAACAGAACTGACTTTAGGGGCCAATCGAAAAATTTATAGCATTTTCTGATAGGAGGATTACTTTTGCGCAGTAACCGTTTTTCACCGACCGAAATAAATAGTCAGCAATATTCCGCGTTCTGGAGCAGTGTAGCGTAACATTGTTTATTAACGTGTATTTCGCATGTGTTTACTACACAAATGTCAAAACAGAACTGACTTTAGGGGCCAATCGCAAAATTTATAGCATTTTCTGATAGGAGGATTACTTTTGCGCAGTAACCGTTTTTCACCGACCGAAATAAATAGTCAGCAATATTCCGCGTTCTGGAGCAGTGTAGCGTAACATTTTTTATTAACGTGTATTTCGCATGTGTTTACTACACAAATGTCAAAACAGAACTGACTTTAGGGGCCAATCGCAAAATTTATAGCATTTTCTGATAGGAGGATTACTTTTGCGCATTAACCGTTTTTCACCGACCGAAATAAATAGTCAGCAATATTCCGCGTTCTGGAGCAGTGTAGCGTAACATTGTTTATTAACGTGTATTTCGCATGTGTTTACTACACAAATGTCAAAACAGAACTGACTTTAGGGGCCAATCGCAAAATTTATAGCATTTTCTGATAGGAGGATTACTTTTGCGCAGTAACCGTTTTTCACCGACCGAAATAAATTGTCAGCAATATTCCGCGTTCTGGAGCAGTGTAGCGTAACATTTTTTATTAACGTGTATTTCGCATGTGTTTACTACACAAATGTCAAAACAGAACTGACTTTAGGGGCCAATCGCAAAATTTATAGCATTTTCTGATAGGAGGATTACTTTTGCGCATTAACCGTTTTTCACCGACCGAAATAAATAGTCAGCAATATTCCGCGTTCTGGAGCAGTGTAGCGTAACATTGTTTATTAACGTGTATTTCGCATGTGTTTACTACACAAATGTCAAAACAGAACTGACTTTAGGGGCCAATCGCAAAATTTATAGCATTTTCTGATAGGAGGATTACTTTTGCGCCACCCTGTAGTAGGTATTTGGAAAGCTACGTTTTACTGGAAGAAATCGTTAAATTTAATTCTGTTTTCGTTTCCTTTTGCGATTTCTATTCGGGTATATATGTGTCAATTTTGATTAAAAGCAATTTGCAAACAAAAAACGGCATACAAGGGAGAGAGAACGTGATAGAGAAAGATCATCGGTATGGGAGAAAATAAAGTGTGCAGTGAGATGGTATGTGCCACGGAACCAGAGACTTGGCCAGGATTTTGGAATGATGGGTTACCAAATTGTTTACAAAAAACAAACAAAACAAACAAGACAAATTTTAGTAATTACCTAGGGCCTAGAAATTTCAGCGTTTAAATCAGTAATATAGAGCAAAAGACTGTTAATTCAGCTACAAAAGTTGAGCATGGGGAATGCTTTTCACAGCAATCATGCATACGTCTCTGCAGTACTCAAGTACTTGGGCCGGTCTTAAAACTAAATGTCTTTGTTTTATTTTTCTAATCTTTATATCAATTTACTAGTAAACCTACTACGCCCTCAGTATCTCATTTGCACCCATTTCATCTGTTGTTTTCCTACATATTTTCGTTATGTGTCTATATATGTAGTTATAATTCCCATTTTAATGTGTTTTTGAATGCAACCAAATCAATTTTTTCCCAATTTACTAATATTCTTGCAACCACGTTATGTTGTTTTGTTATGCTCTTCTTCAGTTTTAAAAATTACATCAATATGAATGACTTTTTGTAAAGAAAGATTTACGAGGCGCGTTTTGCAGTTCTTCGCATGTTGTCACACAGGACAAGTAAGCAATTTATTATTTAATTTTTGTTTTACATTATGTATTTATAATGCACTATCATCTAGATGCTAGAGTAAGATATTTTTAAAAGGGATTTCAAGGTATCAGTTAAATTCATTACGAATTAGTTTTTGCTTGAAGAATGCAAAACAAAAGTTTTATTTTGTATTATGATTTGTTTGTTTTAGAGTTGAATGCTTAATCACACTTTTCAACAATTTTTGGTGCCCCTATAAAAATGTTTACTTTTTTTATTTTAGAAATAATCATTTTTTTAACTCTCTTTACAGCGGCTAAACGGAAATTTTATCAAAATCATCTTATCTTTTTGCAATTAATTTTTTGCCTAGCGCTGGTTCGAATATCCTAGAAAATCTGGCCTGATAAAGGGAAAAGTGAAAGCGCCTTCCAAGCAGCAGCCACACAAGCATACACAAAATAGTTAGAGGTAGCGGTTTAAAAAAAAACCAACAAACGAATATCACCAAGTTGCCTTAGAGTGTAAAATCCAATGTGCTTTTTTATAAAAACATGTTTTTAACTAACTGTAAACGATTATAAATTTATATGTGTGAAATATATGTGCGGATTCACAATTTATTTTTTTTAATAAATGTTATTTTGTTAGTTGAAAATGATTTTGTTTCAGCTAATAAAAGTTAAATTATGTAAAATATTTTTAAGTAACAGAAGAAAATGTATTTTTAAATGATATTTTTCAACAAAAAAAAAAGTATTTGACACAGTAAATTGCAAGAGCAAAACTATCACAATAGCAGTTTACATTTTACGCCAACAACAACAAGAAACCTAGTTAAGTTAATTTATTTAAAAAAAAAGTAAGAAAAAAATTTATTTTATGATCAAGCGAATTATGTTTGTCATGAAAATCAACTGATTATCGCCAAAATGCCTTTAAATCAGTGATGGACCAAGCCAACATAGTCTATTCACGCGTGATTTTGAAAGCGCAATATAGGCAGCATTGCTTTATATTTATGATTGCGAGAAATATAATATTAAAAAAATAAAACTAGAACTATTTACATAATATGGACAAAAAAACATGAAATAAAAATGTCATTATTGTTTTCGAAGTTAAAAAATTAACAAATGTATGCAGCTAAATTAAGAAGATTTGTGACCACAGATTGTGAAGATTAAGTTATTATTAAGCTTTACAATATAACGTTTTTTGTTGCAATTTTTCAATATTTTTTATAACACAGTGTAACAGCTTTTGTGGGGATAGATTGATTTAAAATCAGAATGACAGAACCACAGCGATTCCAGATGAATTTTAGTAGTTCACTGAGTTTTAGAAAAATTGAATCTAATTTACCCTTTCTATACTAAAATTGTGGCCTTCTATAAGCCGCCTGTAAGTCGACTGCTTATAGCAAAATCACACTATCTCAGAATTTTATTCAATAACGCCCTAAGTCAGAATTGGGCTGAAGAGCGCCTGTCTAAGCATCTAAAGATCGACAACCCTAAAAGGCCATGAGGATATTGGTGGAGTTGTAGCTTTAGCATTTTTTAATAACGCCCTTTTAAAGAATTTCTTTTTAAAACGCCCTATCTCGATACAAATGTAACACATTTTCAGGTGATATTAGGCGTTAGGACGTTCTCTAAAAATATTTTGAAACAGGGTAATCTTGCGTTAAGCTGTATAAACTTTGTAGAATAATATTAAATTAAAAAAAAAATTACACTGGTTTTGCAAGCGTAAATTGAATTTTTTCTCGTTTTCTATCCCATAAGTATTATCCGAAGAAACTTTTCTGGAATTCAGTTGATTTTTCTTTAGTTCATTTTCGAAACTATTTAGCTGTTCGGAAATCCATTTTAACTTTCAAAGATCCTGTTGACAATTTTAAAATAAAAAAGACGAATCATGACTTTACTCTTCCAATCGTAACACCGCTGGCAGCGTACTGAATTTCTTCTAGCATGGTAGTCTAACTAGCCTTAACTTATTTCCACCATACTATGACGTGACGTACAACAAGCTGGCTGATCACCTCTCATCTTCAGCTTTAACTTCACAGTAGGTGACACTTTCAACTAAAAACATAACCAAGGCTGATCATCTGGAAGGTTAGACGCCGTCAAATCAAATAGTTCGTACGATGGTATCTGAAGGTGCTCGTAGCCGACCTTAGATCCACAGCGTAAGTTCCGATATCCAGACCTATTTTCGGTCAAAATATACTCTTCGTTTATAGACATTAGTTCAGCTTAGATAGGGACTTCATGCAATGTTTGTAGAGGTTAACTAGGGACTTTTTTTTTGAAAAATTTGGTGAAATGCCTCGTTCATGCTTAAAAAGTTAAATTTTCACCATGACCGTTAAACAAATATAACATTAGAAACCAGAATTAATTTTACTATGCAGTTCAAGATCTGTCATAATGATATGGAATCAAAACGGCCACAAACTATCATCCTGCAAATGTATCAGCGTAATTTTATGTTTTATTTTTTATACGATAAGTATTAGTTAATATCACGTCATTATTTTGGACAATTGTTGTGTTAATACTATTAATATTATAACTTAATATCTCTTGACATGAAACTATGTTTTGGTATTTAGTTTGAGCGTTATTGTAATCTAGGCCTAATTAAAAATAATGGAATAATTATAATATTTTTAACCAAACGTCTACGTGTTTTTCAATTGGGGGACAACCATGTAGCTTGATGGCTCTTTTTGTGTTTAAACCTGGTGCTAAATATGACCATATTTCGGGCACCGGCGCAGTCGATCAACCTTAATACATTTGCCGAGATCTCATCGTGGACACCACACCCAGACTTTAATATCGTGACTGGGGCAGCGGTCCTTTGTGCGTTCCAAGCACTCGTAGAAGGCAAAGTTGTTCACGTCGTATTTGCCTTACGTTCGGGGCACGTGAACAAATAAACCAAATGTGTAAGAATACAGCTCTCTTCCGCAAGAAAACCGATCTGCGCTTGTCTACAGTTCGCTAGATATCTCCATCGTAATCGCAGGGATCATCGACTGCGCCGACCATATATAATCTCTTTATCGAGCGACCTACTGACTTCAATACATCCGAACGCCGTACCTTTATCATCTTTAGCGCACTGGGAAATTCGGTGGACGGTCCACGTACACAACTTAACTTCTAGAGACACGGACCCCAGGCGATACGCGAGCTTGAAGGAATCAACGGCGGGTAGAACCAACATCCTCCAAACTAAAGGACGGTGCTCGTGGCACTTGACCTGGAAGAGTCACCGCTTCCTGCAAGCCTAGAAAGGTGGACCGCTAACGGCCGGAAAGCGTCAGTATCATTAAAAGATCTAAGACCTAAACCAAGTAGAATTAGACATGGGGTGAATTATACATGTCGAGGCTTCCTCCTCCACCCAAAGGGAGTTTATATAGTCTCCCACGCTGACAACTGTACTTTTAGGGCTGGTGCAAGGGCACCTCCATTGACGAACTCTGTACAAGGATCAATAGTTATCTCCACGACCTTCTCAGCTTCTTCACTGAACGAAATCTGACCCTATCTCCGGCTAAATTGACGGCGACTCTTTTTACGACGTGGAATGCGCGAATGATGGAGTAACTCAACCTTATGTCAACAGCCCTAAAATCTTGAGTGTTACTTTTGCCCAAGGCCTCAGCTTGGCTAATCATGCCTCAGAATTAGCCTCAAAGGTACAGAGCCGAAACAAGATCCTCAAGTCACTTGCCGGCAGCAATTGGGGGAAAAATAAAGGCTACCCTGCGCCGATATATTCGCCCAATCTTTCTGACACCAACTGAAGGAAGTGGCAAGTACTAAAATACTTGCCCTGTATGTGGTATGCCCCTCACGGTACTAATAATCTTATTAACTGTTGAATTGAACCTTCTCTTCTAACACCAACGTCTTTCTGGCCCAGCGTTGTTGAAACTGCGCGTTTCCTTGGACTCCCGGTAGAAGAGCTTGACGACGATTCTCAGTGATCGTGTCCATTAGGCAGGGCGAAGCACTATTACAACAACACCAGAAAAAACTCCCCTAAAACCAACTTCACTCTTCAACTGTATTGAAACCGCCAGTTTCCGTTAGAAGACAATGTTGGGTATTTAGAGTGGCGAATCGGAAGGGTGAAGAATCGCTACAACAACAACTCCAGTATACGTCTCAAGGTTTAATGTTCGTTTTTTATCCATCTCATCTGTTGTAGTTTAGCCTTTGCCTTTACGAAAACATTGACTAGCCGGGGGTGGCACCTACCCCATATTGGGACGGGACATCCCATGTCATCTAAATAGGGATTTCTTATTTTAGAGCCAAATTCTGAAAATTCGACGGAGCATGGGTACAAACGATGGTATAAAAACAATGTTTTAAATTTATTTGATAAAAAATATGTAATGTTTTATTAATGTCCTTTTAAAGATTTTCGCTTAGTTACTTAATTTATTTTTAAACTATTGCTATGGGAAATATAAATTTAAAATATTTTTTTTTTTTGTAAAATACTAATTTACATAATTTATTTCAAACGCATTTTGAAAATTTAATAAAACAAAAGGCTAGGAAAACTAAATAAAATAATAAAAACAATTTAAAAGAGAACTAGAAATACTGGCATAACTAACAATAAAAAAATAATAAAAAATAATTTTTTTTTAAGTAATGAAATAAAAAAGTATACATTTTATTTAATTAAAAGAGCCGTTTTATAGTAATTTTCTTATTAACTGCCAGCAAAACCGAGGAATTACATAATTATAAAAAAATTTCAATTAAAGCTTTCTTCGCAAATTTTTTGCGTCAACAAGTGCTTTCAAGTCACATTAAAAAAAAAATAATAAACCTAACATTTTATAACAGTTTATTTTAGTTAAAGCAACAGATGTGGCGCGCGAAACTAAAACACAGTTACTTTATATGTATGTATGTATTAAAACAGCACTGCTGACATTTTTTGTTTTTTTTTTTCTTTTCATAAAAATATTAATTAAACTACTATTTTGAGGCTAATCGAGTACTTCAATTACTGTACCGTAAAAATTCTATGTCTTCGTTTGCTTGCTGTCTTAGGCCAATATTAGATAGTACAGACATATCGTTGACTTTACGAGATACTTTAACTTTGGCAACGAAGATTGAGCATATAACCTGTTTTGAAAGTTGTATAGGCAACCCTAAATGCCGATTTACATAGCATTCTAACCTCAGTATTTTACTTTGACAGATATATTTTTGCTTTAACAGAGTTTGCGAAACGTAAAGCGCCGTAAAATGTTATCTGTCAAGGTCGAGGTCTGATGCAAAACGAAGAAAAAAAAGGTCTATGGAAATGCCCTCTTTACTTGTAATGAATAATCGCCAAGATTTTTCTCTCCGTCACTTTTTATGTGGAATGCATTCAACAACATAGAACTCTATTCCGCGCTTTCCCTCAAACTTTGATAGGAAAGTTTCTGCATTTGTAATTAAAGAACATTTTGCTTCGGTTTACGTTCTACAAAATTGTTTGAAAAGTGGCTACTTATAAATTATACTTGTTTGTTTGAAGTTGAGGTTAAAGACTGAAGCTCTTTGTAAACTAACCAGAAAGTTCCATGAAAACCAGTCTTTATGCGACACTTTTTGCAAAGTTTTAGAACTGAAAATGAAGTGCGCTTGATTGTCAAAGTTGAAGTATTGCGTTAAGTACAATCTGACACCGCTCTTATGTGGCGCAAAACTCACTTAGGGTAGGTTCGCACTATCAAACATTGATCAAAATTTAAAAAGTTCAGAAATATATAAAAACAAACTAATAAAAAAAATTAATGCACTACACTTAAAGTTTACTGCTACAGTTTTTTATAAATAACGGTTTAATGTATATTGTTAAAATATATATATATATTAAAAAAGTTGTAAATACCTAAAACCTACTTAAAAAAAAAAATTGAAAAATGTTTGCCACCAATTAAAAACTTACATAAAATAATTATTTGCTAAAAATATATATGTCTTTCAAGTTTATTGTTGCTTCCTTTTTTATCAATTTTGTTTTAATATACATTGAAATTCTAGTTTATCTGGCATAAGGAAAACCCAAAACATACTTTATTTTGTTTAAACAATAATAAGCTTTTTTAAACTACAATTCGTTTTTGTTTCAGCACTTAAAATTAAACTTAAAAGTTAAGCTTAAGTCATAAACATGAGATACTTTTTACACGTTACTTGCTAACATTCTATTTTTAATTATTTTTCATCATTTAAAAATTGTTAATATATATTTTTTTAATTTTTTATAAACTATATATTTGTGTAGCTAATTGTATTTATTTATTTTTCTAATTTTTTAATAATTTGTTTTCAACAACAAATTAATTTTAAAATACCTAACATTACTGGAAGAGATTTTGCAGCGCACCTAAATCTAACATTTTACTTGCATTTCATTATTTTATGTAAAACAATTTAAAGGTAATCAATTTTTTTTTGTGCGCCTAAAACTAAAAATATTAAATTAACGTAAAACTAATATGTCTTCAGTTTGTCGCATGCTTCTAAGCCGAAATTTCCGCTAATACTTCGTTCTTGCTGATTTTGATTGTGATTTTTATACTTTATATTTTTTAAGTAAATTTTTCTTGTTTCATAATTTTTAAAATGCGAATTTTCAACAAAGGAGTGTTTCAATAAAGTTGCATAATAACACTAACAATTAATTATTTCATAAATATTCTTACATCTATTACATTTACATTGGAGTCAAGTGCGTAATTCCAAATGAGTACCTTCGAAGAGACTGGCGTAATTGAATGAAAACTCCGTAAAGTAAGTTAAAATCAGTTTTTAGTCGAATTTTTTTGCAATTTTGCTTTGCGTCTAGCCATTTATAATTTTGATATAGTTACTAGTATATGTCATTTACGAGTCAATTCTGATCAATTTTGTACCTGGAAGATTTTCTAACCGAAAGTCGTAACCGTTGGCAATGCAGTTCATGTAACCGCGATTCTAGCGTACATGGCAACGCTGTTAAGAACAAACAATGCGCAACAGAGAATACAATGCAAATGCTAGTATGTGTACAAAATTTTGTAGTATTTTCTGTCAAAAAAATATTTACAAAACAGGTGCAATTTTTCTCGGTTACGCGATGTTAACCTATTTTGATGGTTACGAAATTGAACTGCAATTTAAGCCGGTAGAATACCAAAAGGGTGTAAAATTTTCCAAATTATTTATTTGCCGGTATAACGAATGTTGTAGCCACACTAGAATTAGGGCGTTAATCATAAATTCATTGCAGGGTTATTTCATTAGCATGAAAAAAAGCTTTGTTCGGCGAGCATAAAAGACGATTTACATAGAACCTTAACCTCAGACTTTTGCTTTGACAGATATGTTGAATGCATGCAATAAGTAGGGCCTTGCCACACAAAGTTTGTGAAACGTAAAGCGAAGAAAAATGTTAAGCTATTCTTAACTTATGGCGCTCGTATCTGTCAAAGTTAAAGCCAAAGTTTCAAAGTTCTATATATTTCAGCCATACAGTTTTTTAAAAATTTTTTATATTTATAAAGAAACGGTTCTAAAAAATAGCATTTACTGAACACCCATATTTATCAAGTGTTTATATGAACGCACCTAAATCGATAGCAAAGAAATCGTCTTTAACTGACAGTTCGAAATAGCTGTGAATTTCGTGAAAACACGTGAATTATTTTGCAAAATTAATTATAAATAACCAAATTAATATATTAAAATGCATGAAATATTTATAAAATATAAATAAAACACGTCGGTATAACCTAATGATAACTGCGTGCTCTTAGTCAGCTGTTTTTCAATTCGCTTCAAATATGAGAAGTGTTTATAAACTTTATCATGCCGTATAGAGATATTAACAACCGATTTGAAAAAGAGTTCTAGTCAAAACACTTTGTACTTTCAATGCAAATTGAAACTCTGTTTACACATGCATTTTGAATGAAGGCGTACAAATTGAAAAAGACGTATGCTTGCGTATAAACATAGACATAGTTTGGCCAAGGCGAATTCATATACTTGGTGATGGCATAGAAACAGCTGATTGCTTGTTCTTCCTGCACATTTGTACCTTAGAATGTCAGTAAAAGAAAATAGGAAATTTGGATTTGTTAACATTCACCAAGGTTGTCTCTTTATATTCTCTTTTATTTTGATAATTTAAGTTACAAAAATGCGAGACGAATCAGGGCGAATATGGTTGAATTCGCTTTACTATCACTTTCTATGGATTCGCCTTGAGTTCGGCGATACAAAACATTTGCAGGGAGATAGCGCGATTTTGACATTTCATAGGGAGAGAAATTTGCAAGTTTCTCACTAAGTAAGATTTGCAAGTGAAAACAGCTGATCGTGATTTAGTAAAACAAGAACAAACACATTACACTTTGAGTTGTTATTTAATGAAAACAGTAACAGCAAGCAAAACAACAAATTCCTGTTGATTGGAAACTTTTTCACATGTTGCGTTTCGAGACAGTTTTACGCAATTCTCTCTTTACTTACAATTTTTGCAAGTTTTCTCGCCGTACACATAACCTTGCCGACCAATATCATTTTGGGTTTTCTCTTACGTTAAGGACTACAGCGATACATTAACGGAACCATTATTTTGCGCTTTAAAGCCTACGCTGGCCTAATGAAATGCGTCATTCCGGAAATTATTGCATTCGTAGTTTCTCAATCAAATTACGCCTTTGGGTGCTATGTAAATGTAACATCATGGGGTGAATTACTTTGTTGAACGGTTTGACCTTAATATTTGAATGGGATGCTAAGCGCACAACTTTATCTGTAACTATAAAATAGTTACGGTTAAGATGAGTGATTTCAAGTTTTATGGTGTCCATAGTTTTCTCTACACTTTGCAACTATTTTACCGACTTTAAGCAATCTGTTTTATCAACGCTTAATAATAAACGAAAGGTCAACAAAGCGAATGTATGTAGGTATGCGCGTTGTTCTGCCACGTGAACAAATATCTGCTTATCTGTCATTTGAAGATCAGTGCTGACAAATAGTTTTATGGATTATACGCAATTGCCAATAGCCTTTTTTTTATCGTAAACGCAGATGTATAGGCGTGTATAAAAAAAAAACAGGCCAATCATTACTTTCCACAACCCACACCATTGAGATATAACAGTTGATTTCCAAATTCTTTTCCAGATAGATGATATTAAAATGGTGTAAATGTATAGTGGTGGCAAAATAAAGAGACTCAAAATTCGAAATAGTAATTAAATATAAAATATAGCAGACATTTTTTTTTTAAATGTGCACTTTTTTGAAGAATAAAATCTGGCAAGTATATATGATTTAAGTATCTAAAATGTAGCGCTGGTTTTAAAATTTTTTGTTTGTGTGTTAAGACTGCTGAGAATTTTCCTCCACGGTAAATGAGCTAACTGTTATGCATTTTATCAAACAAGTTAACAAAATTTATTTAAAGTTTAATTTTATTTCAACAAAATATAAAAACCTAAGATTTTACTTTTATTTTTCAATAAAAAATAGAAAACTTGAAGCTTGTATTTTTAAAAATTACTAAAATTGTAAGGACTTAGGATGGACTAACATACATAGAACTTTAGCCTCAGACTTATCAGTAGGGTATTGCCATGCAAACTTTGTTGAGAATTTTTTAACTTAGCGGGCGCGTCTATCGTTAGAGTCAAAGTTCTATATATTTCAGGCATTATAGATTTATAGTCCAACAAGTTTGACTTAAAAATTCTTAACTTTTTTGTAGTTTGTTAAAACCAGACCTGTTGAATTCCCATTAGAGTTAAGTAATCAACGGATTGGATGACTCTTTCAATCGATAGTGATTGTTTTAATTGTTTTAAAAATTCGCAAGTACTAATTTATTACTATGGAAAAAAATATTCCAAACATTAAAATAGAAATTTCAAGTTTTTGTTTATTGAAATCGGAAATTATCGCTAACCTAACAGGTTACATGGAACAGACCGATTTGAAAGATGTCTCGGTTTTTTCAAATCTAAGGAGCCTTGAACCCTAGAAATTGGTCAATCTAACTGGATTAGATTAGTAGTTCAAAATTTTGGAAAAAAAAATCCTTAGTGTCTATTTCGATGGCTGAGTGCACAAAACAAGGCTGCCGGTCTATGAGCAAACGATTGAAAAATTCCATATCTATATCAAAAATGTTTTCCAAAAGCGCTCTATCTCAGAATTAAGTTAAAGAATGCCTGCTCTCAGAATTTGTTTGGAAAATTCTCTCTATTATAACTGTATATTCAATACATTTCCATCTCCGATAAGGAGTTCTTACAACAAATTCTGCGATGGGTGATTCGTAAGCCGAACTCTGAGATAGCTGTGTTTTTGAAAACTACGTTTTCAAACCTGTAGCTCAAATAAGTTTGACCTGTTGTAAGTAACGATTTCGATTTTTACGAACTCTAAAAACTGATTTTGACTTTTTGTTTATTATTTCATATTTTCCAAATACCATTCTAAATTTTGAGTAATTATTTTTGCCACCACTCTATGTATTTCAAAAATTGTTTGATATTATTGTATGTATGTATTTCTTTACATATATACTGTTTGTTTATAACTTATATTTAACACATATGTATGTATAAATGGTATATAAGAATGTATGTATGTACTATTCTGGTAGGAGATTCAATTATGAGTTTCTTTTTTGCAGCTGATTTGTTGTATTTGTTCGTTATGTGCTATGTATGTATGTAATATTTACTTGTATGCTATTTAAATAACAACTATGTATCTAACTATAAATCGTTATTTTATATCGAATAAGGGAAATAAGTAGGTTCGTTTGCTAGGTGCTGTTGGTTGCTGTAGCAATAAAAAAAAAACTTTAATATATAAAAACAATTTACAAGAGGCACCGTAAATTTACATTAGTTACTTTACATACAGTTGCGTTCACAATAATAATAGTCAAATTAAAATAGATACCCTTCGACGAAATAAGAAGCAGCTGTGTTTTTAATAATTTACATTTAAAATACAGCGAATTCCATAATAGAAACCACTTAACAAGAAATTTCAAAGTTTACGCAAAAGTTCAGGAAAAATAATTAGTTGTTTAATACGATCGGTTCGAAATTACTAATAAATTTAATTAGTTTTCTAGGCTAATCCGATCTAATTTCCATTTAGTGCAAATAAAACATATTTATTTCACTCCAAAAATAATTAAACTTTAGAAAATGGCCATCCAAATCTTTAAATTTTTTGGAAGAATTTTTAGAAAACTTTTAAGTTCGCAGTTTTGTAGAACAATCAATTTTAGTATAACATGGTGCAAGATAGAACTCGCTCAAAACTTGCCCTGAATTTTCAGAAATTTTTTCGCCGAAGGTCTTGAGTATATACATCCATACAAAACTAATTTTTCTTCAAGCGTTGTACGGAACGAAAGTAATTTTAATTTCCCTACTATTATATTGAACACAGCTTTATATGTATTTGATTGGTTGTATATATGTAGTATGTGTATCAATAAAAAATGCATACTTAATAAGTTATGGCTAACTTCCTTTTTTGAAAAGGAAGCATCTAAGTCTCCATGCAGCTGAGTGCCCAACAAGCGTATTTTTATTAATTTAAAAAAAAAAATTTTACTTTTAAAACGCTTAGCAAGCACCACAATAATGCCACATTTGCTTCTCAAAAGTCAGTTCGTTAATTCTCTGATCGTTGAATATTTATTACATTGCTATATAGTACTTTAATTTACACACGCTGCGCATGCGCGCGTTATTACGAATATTCGTTTGTTCATTTACCATTAGTTAGTGTTTTGTCATTCTCTGTACAAACTAATTGTATGTATTAAAATATTTTTATATACTAAACGTAGGATAAAATATCTATATATGTATATGATTACATAAAAAACGCTCAGATTTATGAAACGTTCATTTACAGAGCAGCATCGCGTCACAACAACACTACCACCTGCGCTTATTGTCAAATATAAATCGCCTCCGAACCCTTATTGGCCTGATGTCCACCGGATATATAAAGATTATTACCCGCTGGCGATTGTACACCTTCCGACCAATCGGATGTAGAACGTGGCGATGAACTTGACCAATGGCCAGGCGATTCTGGTGAGGGTGTTGGATAGCTATCGAGCGTTTGCGCTAAATTTTGTGGCGTGTGACCACCACCAGAATGTTGACTTGTCGGCGTGAGATACTGATAGAAGGCTTGATTGTGTTGGGAGGATGGCGAGAGCATATTTGTAGCGGGCGAAGAACCAGACATTGTACTTTGTATCGATGGTGGGTTCATTTGGCCGGAATGAAATGAATCTGTAGGGGATGAGAAAATAGACAGAGTTTTTAGAATTTAACATAAAAAAAATTACAAATTAAGCATTGATTAATAAGAATTACCCATGTGATTAATAATTGAATTAAATAAATCTAAAAGAAAGCATCAAAAGTAAATTAAATTACATGAACAAAATAATTAACAAAATAAAATAAAATAAAATAAAAAAAATTGAATAAAATAATATATAACAAAATAAAATAAAAAAAAAATTGAATAAAATAAAATATAACAAAATAAAATAAAAAAAAATAAAATAAAATAAGGTAAAATAAATAAAATAAAGCAAAGCAAAACAAAATAAAATAAAAAAAATTGAATAAAATAAAATATAACAAAATAAAATAAAATAAATCAAAGTAAAACCAAATACAATAAAATAAAATAAAGTAAAACCAAATAAAATAAAACAAAATAAAACAAAATAAAATAAAATAAAAATAAAATTAAATAAAATAAAATAATATAAAATAAAACAAAATAAAATAAAACAAAATAAAATAATATGAAATAAAATAAAATAAATCAAAATAAAATAAAATAATATCAAATAAAATAAAATAAAAGAAAATAAAATAAAACAAAATAAAATAAATGAAAAAAAATAAAATAAAGTAAAATAAAATAAAATAAAACAAACTAAAATAATATAAAATAAAATAAAACAAAACAAAATAAAATAAAACTAACAAATTAAAATAAAATAAATTAAATAAAACAAAATAAAACAAAACAAATTAAAATAAAATAAAATAAAAATGAAATCAAATAAAATTAAATAACACTAAACAAATTAAAATAAAATAAAATAAAATAAAGTAAAGTAAAATAAAATAAAACAAACTAAATAATATAAAATAAAATAAAATAAAACAAAATTAAATTAAATAAAACTAAACAAATTAAAATAAAATAAAATAAAACAAAACAAATTAAAATAATATAAAATAAAATAAAAATTAAATCAAATAAAATCAAATAAAATAAAGTAAAATAAAATAAAAGACAATAAAGTAAAACAAAATAAAATAAAATAAAATAAAATAAATGAAAATGAATGAAAATAAAATAAAGTAAAATAAAATAAAATGAAATAAAATAAAATAATATAAAATAACATAAAATAAAATAATATAAAACGAAGTAAAATAAATTAAAATAAAATACAATAAAATAAAATAAAATAAAATAAAATAAAATAAAGTAAAATTAAATAAAATAAAGTAAAATAAAATAAAGTAAAATAAAATAAAACAAAATAAAATAAAATAAAACAAAATAAAATAAAATAATATAAAATGAAATAAAATAAATTGAAATAAAATAAAATAAATGAAAATGAATGAAAATAAAATAAAATAAAGTAAAATAAAATAAAATGAAATAAAATAACATAAAATAAAATAATATAAAACGAAGTAAAATAAATTAAAATAAAATACAATAAAATAAAATAAAATAAAATAAAGTAAAATTAAATAAAATAAAGTAAAATAAAATAAAATAAAGTAAAATAAAATAAAACAAAATAAAATAAAATAAAACAAAATAAAATAATAAAAAATAAAATAAAATAATATAAAATGAAATAAAATAAATTAAAATACAATAAAATAAAATAAATGAAAATAAGTGAAAATAAAATAAAACAAAATAAAATAAAATAAATAAAAAAAAAATTTAAAAAAATAAAATAAAATAAAGTAAAATAAAATAAAATAAAACAAACTAAAATAATATAAAATAAAATAAAATAAAACAAAATAAAATAAAATAAAACTAAACAAATAAAATAAAATAAATTAAATAAAACAAAACAAATTAAAATAAAATATAATAAAAATGAAATCAAATAAAATCAAATAAAATAATATAAAATTAACTAAAACTAAACAAATTAAAATAAAATAAAATAAAATAAAGTAAAGTAAAATAAAATAAAATAAAACAAACTAAATAATATAAAATAAAATAAAACAAAACAAAATAAAATTAAATAAAACTAAACAAATTAAAATAAAATAAAATAAATAAAACAAAACAAATTAAAATAAAATAAAAATTAAATCAAATAAAATAAAGTAAAATAATATAAAATAACATAAAATAAAACAAAATGAAAAAAAATAAAACAAAAAAAATAATATAAAATAAAATAAAGCAAAGTAAAATAAAATAAAATAAAATAAAAGAAAATAAAGTAAAACAAAATAAAATAAAATAAAATAAAACAAAATAAAATAAAATAAATGAAAATGAATGAAAATAAAATAAAGTAAAGTAAAATAAAATAAAATAAAATAAAACAAAATGAAATAAAATAATATAAAATAACATAAAATAAAATAATATAAAACGAAGTAAAATAAATAAAAATAAAACAAAATACAATAAAATAAAATAAAGTAAAATAAAATAAAGTAACATAAAATAAAGTAAAATTAAATAAAATAAAGTAAAATAAAATAAAATAAAGTAAAATAAAATAAAATAAAATAAAATAAAACAAAATAAAATAATATAAAATAAAATAATATAAAATAATATAAAATGAAATAAAATAAATTAAAATAAAATACAATAAAATAAAATAAAATAAAATAAATGAAAATAAGTGAAAATAAAATAACGTAAAATAAAATAAAATAAAACAAAATAAAATAAAACAAAACAAAATAAAATAATATAAAATAAAATAAAATAGTATAAAATGAAATAAAATAAATTAAAATAAAAAAAAAAATCTGTTGTAATAATCATCTTTTATTCAACACTAAATGTTAAAATGAAAAAGTAATTTAATGACAAGTTTTTGAACTGTAATACGAAATATTAAATGGCATTAATTACTTATTGAATGAAGTCAAATGTGGAACCAGTCTGCTAGTATCGTAAATTATTTGACTTTTCAAATAAGAAGTAAATCGGTAGCAGTGAAATAAAATTTAAGCCTTTTTCAGATGGAATTCATTACAAATCCTAATACCAAGCAAACTAGTTTCAATATTTACGCATAGATTCACGTCAATCCCATCCGTTTAAACTGTTTGATTAATCAAGGATGAGTTAAATCAAAACAAAAAACCATAAAAAGGTCTTGTAAGAAATTATTGGTGATAACATTCAACTCTCCGATTAATTACAAAACGGGACACATAATAAATCTCAGATTTGTTTTAAATATTTGACTAATCAAGGATTAAGAAAAACGAAAGACCTTACTACATTTTGTTAAGAAATATGGGAATTTAATTGAGTATACAATATGAGTCGATTATTACTTAAATCAAAATGGAAATAATGAAATAAGTCAGAAGTACAGCCAAGTTATTGACTTGTTACTGAAACTGGACTGAAAAAGCGCACTGTATTAGGGAAAGTGGGGTTGGAAGAGATTTTTGGGGAGCTCTTAATTGAAGGAGATTGGTGAAATGAGTGGACTGTTCTGAAGATGTTGATGAATGTTCCTCGGGCTTTACTAAATTCTCCCCTCTGCAATTGTGTTTTAAAAGGACCCCGATAATGTTATTTGTCGTAAGCATTGGGATAGATCAAGGACTATCAAACACAAAGGCCGTACTCTCTGTCATGTGCCATGGAGCAATAATAGTTGAAAGAAGGTAGCATTGAAAGTGCTCTTCTCTTTAGAGGTAGTACTGGAGGAAGAACGTGTTCAAAGGGAGCCATATATACTAGGCCGAGGTATGTAATTGTAACTATTTGTGGATGACATTCTAAGGGTCCTGGTACAGAAAAAAGTTTTATGGCTAAAATAACGGTAACCAATTTTGGAGTCAAAATCCGGCCCTTATAGCAGAGCTATTTCGGCATAGTGTTAGAGGAGATTAGTATGTTTAGATGATTCTATGTCAAACTACGTTGAGCTAAACGTACGTTTCGTGTCATCTGATATAATATTTTGTTTTCTACACACTTACCTGGCGATCCGCAAAATCCATTCAAATCCAAACCGGCGGAAGCAAAGTCGAGGTTCGCAAGTTGTTGCTGGTGTTGCTGCATTGTTTGCATTATTGCACTGCTTTTCGCATTCTGTTGCTGCAGCTGTTGTTGCTGCTGTTGCTGTTGTTGTTGCTGTTGCTGCTGTGGCGCCAACATCATACCATCACTACCCGCTGGCGATACAATACCAACACTCACAGGCGAATTTTGTTGCGACAAACTCTGACTGCTTGGCGATTGAAAACTCATGCTCTGTGGCGAATTTATCGACGCATTGCTCTGTGGACCATTTGTAGAATTGCTATTCTGATTATTGGCAGCACCACCGAGCAGCGAGTTTACGTTGTTGTTGGCGAATTGCTTCTGATGTGTCGCATGACGCATTGCCTGCATGTGTGTCGGTGAGGTGGGCAGGCTAGGATGAGATTTGACAGGCGATGGGGAACCTACGTATTGTTAGAAAAGGATACAAGTTATTAGGTTCAAATCTATCAAGAGAGATTGAAGAGTAAGATAGACAAAGTACTCACCCAGGTAAGCATGTGGCGAAAGCGCCATGCTGCTCTGCACCGAATGTGGTGGCGATTGATTAGAGTACGGCGGACTTAGCCCTTGCTCATGGCCACCCATATTGTTCGGTATGGTGTGACCAAGATTGCCACCGTTGCTGGCGCCACCGCCGCCTCCACCACCACCACAAAGCGAATTCATGTTTTGTTGATTATTGTTCTTCTGACCCATCATTTCCTGATGAAAGGGCGAACCACGCGAGTACACATAGTTCTCGATTTTGATTAAGTCCATATTATTTTGTTGTTGTTGCACTAAACTTTGCATTGTTTGCGCGTTCTAGAAAAAGACAGAAAAGCAATGAAAGTTATTCTCAGTTTAATGCGAGCGCTCAGAGCGTACTAACCTTTATGCAGTCCTCATAGCTGGGTGGTTGTTTCGCACCGTTGCTGTTGCCCAACAGATCGTTGTGATGGTGTGTTGGTGCTGCCATGGCGTTCGAATAGAGTGACGATGTGTCGTACGGGCTCGGTTGACTTGTTAACCCCGACAGCGGTGGCGAGTCCACTGCACTGAGTCCGGCATCCAACAGTTGCTGTTGGTCTATGCCCTCCAGACCCTGGCCGTGCGCTGTTAGCCCACCACCCAAGCCATTCAGCAGTTGTGCTGCCGTAAGGCCGTTTTGTCCGCCCTTTTTTGACGCCGAGCCCCCTGCCCCCTTTTTTGAGCCCGGTTTGCGTCGTATACTCCCACCATCGAGCAAATGGTCCGGACTGCCTTCCAATAGCTTTGCCTTTTTCGCCGCTTTCGATTTAGTCGTTTGTGCTGATTGTTTCGATGATGAAATGACAGTGGGTTGTGAGATGATTTGGCCTTGACTGCCGGGTGGTGGTGAACCGATCATTGCCTGTGGCGTCATTGCCATCATTTGTGGTGAGCGTGGAACATGTTCGTCCAGCAGACGTACAATGTCGTGATGCAGGCGTTCTGAAGCTACATCGCGTGGCAAACGATCCATGTGATCGGTTATTTCTCGATTTGCAAAATTATCCAACATCGCTTTACAAGCTTCATAAGAACCTTCGCGCGCTGCCAAGAACAGCGGTGTCTCATCTTTATCGTCTTGCGCATCACGATTGGCGTGATGCATGAGTAATATATTAACGGCTTCGGTGTTATTCACAGCAGCTGCCCAATGTAGTGCGGTCTTACCCGAATTATCAGCAGCATTGATGTCAGCATCAGCAGTGATCAGATCTTCCACCATACCCTCGATGGCTAAACGCGCGGCCAATATAAGCGGTGTGGTGCCATCATGCATGCGCGCATTCAGATTGGTAGCGCGATTACGGAGCAATATTTGAAAAACGCCCATTGCATCGGCTGCAACGGCAGCGTGCAAAGGTGTACGTCCGGTGTTATCTTGACAATTGGCGTCAGCGCCTGCATCCAATAAACGTTTAGCGGCATCAGCGCGCGCATAACGCGCCGCCAAGTGCAATGATGTTTCGCCAGTCTTATCCATAGTCGCATTGAGCTCAGCACCTTGTGCTAGTAGGTCTGAAATAACTTGCGCTGTTTGATCGTCGGAGCTCTCAATATCTTCACCCGAGTCCATGCCGCCGCCGCGCACCGCTGCAACCATAAGCGGTGTCATGCCGCATGGGCCACGCACATCCACATCATGTTTGCCATCCTGATGCGCTGGTGGTGTCATAATCGATGAGCGCACATCTGCTACTTCTAAATGCGCTTGCGACCAAACGCGCGGATCCGCCTCTTCATAATCTGTAACCATTGTGTGATCACTAGCATAACCAGCATGATCGTTGCGCATTCGCTTTTGTGGTGGTAACTCGGATTCATCGTCTGACCATTGTGGCGCGTGTCCCATATGACCGGAGTTCATGTTCACATCGTTACTCATGCAGGCAATGGAAGGATTCTTATTCAAATTGCGCATTTCTTGACCAGCATCACGTCTACGCCTTTGATGTGGCACTGCAGTAGCTGTTGTGGTACGGAAATTTTCCGGGAACCAAGTGATGCCATGTGCGCGCTTGCGTTGCGTCGTAACGAGTACGCCGAGGAAAGCGAAGACCACAATGCTAATACCAATGAGCACATATTTCACATTACTTGGACGTTCCTCCAAATCATCACCCGGATTCTGCACACCACGCACGCTATATATGTTGAATTTAGGTGAGAGCGTGTATTTCGAAGCCGAAGCTGCCAAAAATTCAGCCGCCTCAGCAGCACGATTGAAGCAATCGATACATTTGCGATTATCGATTTCCAAATAAATTTGTATACCCGTCTGATCACCGCGCTCGCTCGAAAGTATGCGGTGCTTACGACCAAAGTCTGAGTTTTGCAATTCAGTCATCTGTGAAGTGCCCTTCCAGCTGAAGATCATATCATTGCCCATGGAGTCTTTCTTAATGCGCACTGTCGTACGTAGTACATGACCCATTTCACGCAGAAATTCAACTTGTTTTTCGCGGAATGTTTTTATATCCATCAACATCACGACCGAGATGGCGCCATCAGCTAAATTCGGTTGCTCCAGCACGTTTTCACAATCCAAGCCATCCCAGTTACACTCGGCATTGTTACAGCCATAGTCGCAGTGTCCATCCGCATAGTGCTTCTGACAATATGCTTCATAAGTTGGATTACAGGGCTGCAATTTCTTGGTGCAATCGCGTCCATCGAAGAGACAAGCGGCGTTGTTGCATTCCTCATTGCAGTGACCATCCATGAAGACGCGCCAACATTCTATATTTGCTGTACAATTCACCCACGGATTGATGCCCAACGAACAGTCGTTACCATCGAAATTGCAAGCATATGTATTGCATTCCTGGTCGCACTTGTGATTGGCCTTCTTTTGCTCGCAACCACGCTTAATGCACATCTCACGTTGGTACTCAAGATCTTTGGTGTATTTATTAAGCGCGCCACGACTGCTATCCGACGTCCAACCAGGATAGTTAGCATCGTAGATTTCACAACGTTTTCCAGGCCATTTGCTGGGGCAAAAGCAAACGAAATCACCAAGTAAATTCTCACACGCCGCACCCTGCCGACACGGATTGGAAGCGCACTCATCAAACGTATCGATCTCGCAGTGTTGGCCCTCTGCGCCCGGTGGACACTCACAGCGATAACCGCGTATCATATCGACCACACAATTGCCCGCTTGACACGGACTCGAATCACAATCGTTGCCAGAGAATTCACAATTCTTGCCATAATAACCAACCGAGCAAACGCAATGATGTCCTGACTGCTTTGTCGAGCAAATGCCACCATTTTGACATGGCGAATTAGCGCAAAAGTCCACTTTCGTCTCACAATGACGTCCCATATAGCCCGGTTTGCAATTGCAATGATAATTATTCACCAACTGCACGCAATCCAAAGTGCCCGCATTTGAGCAGGGATTCGAAAGACATTCATTGATATCACCTTCACAACGCGAACCGACAAAACCAGCTGGACAAGCGCATTCGAAGCCACCCACACGATCAATGCAAGAGCCGTTGTTGTGACAAGCGCCGGGCACGCAATCTTCCTGATTAATTTCGCAGATGATGCCGAGCGTACCTGGCGGACAGGAGCAGCTAAAGGATTGTACCAAGTCATGGCAAGTACCACCATTCTGACACGGATTTGGCGCGCAATCGTCTATGTTCAGCTCACAGTTTTGTCCTTGAAAACCCTTCGGACACATACACTTATACTCGCCCACACGATCCAAGCATGTGCCACCATTCTGACAAGGCTGCGACTCACACTCGTTGATGTCCGTCTGACAGTAGCTGCCGGTGTATCCTTGTTTGCATAGACATAAATGCTTATTGCCCGTATCTTGGCATGTGCCATTGTTGCAGAGTTGTTTGAGCGCCACACCCTTATTATCGGCGGCTACCTTGCAAGACACCATCTCTACATCACACAGTTTGCCCGTCCAATATGCGGCGCATTTGCAGTTATATTGATTTTTGATTTGCGTGCAGGTGGCCCCATTCGCGCAAGGTGACTGCGAGCACCAATCGACATAATCCGTACATTGTTTGCCTGTGTAGCCGTGTGAGCAGTGGCAGGAATACCCATCACCACTCTCGTGACAAGTGGCGCCATTTTGACAAGGCTGCGAATCACACTTGTTAATCTTATATTGACAGTTCGAACCGGTATAGGTGGGCAGACATGAGCAATTGTAGCTATTGATACCATCGATACAAGTGCCGCCATTCATACAAGAGCTCTCAGTGCAATCTTCATCGTTCTTCTGACAATTGATACCCGAAAAGCCGAGCGGGCAGGTGCAGGTGTAAGAGTTCACGTACTGCCGACAGGTGGCCCCATTTTGACAAGGCAAGCTAAGACATTCATTGATATCCGTTTCGCAGTGTTTACCATCAAAACCATCCACACAAAGGCATGTATAGTCGCCGATACCATCCAGGCAAGTGCCGCCATTTTGACAGGGAAACGAAGCGCAATCATCGGTGTTAATAGCACAATCGCGTCCCTCATAACCTTTCGCGCATAGACATTTATAGGTGCCGGGTACATTGAGGCAGGTAGCGCCATTGCGGCAGGGAGATGATAGCGCGCACTCATCAATATCCTCATCACAGTAGCGTCCGGTGTAGCCAAGCTTGCAGGTGCACGAGAAGTCCAAGAAATTCGGTGAAGGCGTGCACTTAGCATCATTGCGACAGCGATGCGTTGAACATGGATCCATTTTGGACTCACAGTCTCTGCCGGTAAACGGTACTTTGCATACACATTTATAACCATTCACCAGATCGATGCAGGAGCCGCCATTCACACAAGGATTCATAACGCAATCGTCGATATTCGTCTCACACCTATAACCCGTATAGCCAGGCATGCACTGACACTGGAAGGAGTTCAGTTGATCAATACAGATACCACCATGCTGACATGGATTCGAGCTGCACTCATCAATATCGATCTCGCAACGTTTGCCCCCATAGCCAGGCGGGCAATGACAAATGAACTCATTGATACCATCCTCACAGCGTCCGCCATTAATACACGGATTCGAAGCGCACTCGTCCACATCACTCAGACAGCGCGCATCGTAAAACCCACGCGGACATTCACATTTGTAACCATTCACCATATCCATGCAGACGCCATTATTAGCGCAAGGATTTGAAGCGCATTCATTAATGTTGATCTCGCAGTGTAGACCCATAAAGCCAGGCACACATTCGCACGTGTACTTGTTGATGCCATCGATGCAGGTGGCGCCATTATTACATGGATTGCTGTGACACTCATTCACATTGACTTCACAATTTTTGCCCGAAGTTCCAGGCAGACACCTACAGAGGTATGAGCCCACGCGATCAATACAGTGACCACCGAACTGACAAGGATTGGACTCACATTCATTGATTTGCGTTTGACAGAGGTAACCAGTAAAGCCGGGATCGCACACACATTTGAACGCATTATCGCCGTCAATGCATTTCCCACGATGACATGGATTCGAGTCGCAGTCATTGATGTTGATCTCACAAGAAGTGCCCGTATAGCCAGGTGGACATTCACACGTATAACCCGCAATAGAGTCGTGACAAATGCCATTATTTCGACATGGTTGCGATTGACAATCGTCGATATTAATTTGACAACGTGTGCCAGCAAAGCCCAGCGCGCAAGAACATTTGAACCCGTTAATCATATCGTGGCAGGTGCCGCCATTCAAACATGGACTCGATTGGCATTCATCGATGTCGATTTCACATTGTGTGCCAGTAAAACCGGGCATACAGACACAGCGGAAAGTACCAGGATCATCCAAACAGCTACCTTCATTCTGACACGGATGGGACTCGCATTCGTTGATATTCGTTTCACAACGTGGTCCCGTGAAGCCCTGCGAGCAATTACACATAAACGAACCAGGCGTATTCACACAAATGCCGTTGTGTTCGCAAGGTGAACCCTGATCACATTCGTCGATATCTTCCGAACAGTCGACACCTTTATAACCGGTGGCACAGGAGCAAGTATACGAACCATTTATGGGACTTGTGTCACAAATTGCATCAGCGTGACATGGATTCGATGTGCAGGCGTCATCCAAATGACAAAGTAGTCCCGTCTTACCAGGTGTACAACGACAATAGAAAGAGCCTACGCCATCTATGCAGGTAGCGCCATAGAAGCATGCTGCAGCTACACAATCGTCGACATTATCACTACAATCTCTACCCTCCCAACCGTTGACGCAGATACAGGAATAGTTGCCGTGTGTGTTGGTGCAAGTGGCGCCATTTTGACAAACTGAAGGTCTGTAAAAGTAATAAAAGGGACTAATAAGTTAAATGTGTTCCTTGAAAGATCTTGTTCTGAAGATTTTTATGTCCGCATTCATTTGTTTTTCCACTCACCTCATCGCACACTCATCCACATCTTCTTCACAAAGTTCGCCGGTAAAATTTGGCGGACAAGAACAACGATATATATTGATGCCATCCACGCAAGTTCCGCCATTTTGACACAAATTACCAGGGCAGTCGTCGATGTTTTCCTCACAGTGTTTACCTTGAAAGCCTAAAAAGAGAAAGAAGCAAAGAGAAAAGATGAGTTTGAAGTAAAATACAGAAGGTGGTCATGAAGAAAAGAACTAGGGTGACACCCAAATTATAGATACACTTGGCCCCAAATGAGTCATTTGTGTTACAACCACTTGGCTCTATCAAATACTGGACAGATAAGCATACATGGAAGGTAGAACTTGCTCTGAAGCGATTAATGAGGAAAAGCCGTATTAGTAGTCTAGCCATTGTTGATAAAAATATTTCGACGGGAAGGTATTTCCACTTGCAGAAGTAACCGAAGAACTTTGTAGGAACGGAAATCCAGGACAAGGTCTTGGACCACAAAAAAAAGTTTTTCCAATTGGTGCTAATGCGCCGTTTTGATACCACATCTCGTGAGTTAGTGAGCACCGCAACTAATCTGAAAAGGTCCCTTCTATTCAATCTCAGAAGGGTCGAAGATAGAGGTGTAGAAGGGCCACAAATTCCTTGACACTCTGCAGGACTGCAAACGCTTCCACCTATCCTTAGCCTCACTTAGCCAGTGCTGATAGATCCGACCCTTGAGGAGTCACAGGGGTGCAAGGACCTCCTTCGTCTCTGAGACATCTAGAGGCGATCCACGCCGTCCCAGCTCATCGGCAGTCTCGTTTCGCTGTATGTTGCGATGCCCCGGCACCCGTTGTAGAGAAACGATATGTCGACTTGCTAGGTTCATGGTCCACTCCCTGCACTCACCAACCAAGCTCGATGTAACCGTGGCTGACCCGAGAGCCCAAAAAGCCGCCTGGATGTCGGGGAAAATTGCTATCCGATTACCGGTGATGTCCTCACACAGTTATGTACTGCATGCCTCTGAGATAGCGACGATTTCTGATTGAAATACTCTCGCTGAGCCTGGGAGATGCATAGATAGGGACAAGTCTGGCAGTGTTGCGAAAAAGCCCGCTCCTACTCCACAGGCCATTTTGGATCCGTCAGTCAAAACTGAAATGTCGAATTTCTGAGGGAATTCCACTTCTTTCCAGTCCTCTCTGGAAGGGAATATAATCTTAAAGTTTGTGTCGAAAACTGTCCTGGAACAGACGAAGTCCGTTTGGATTTTGATATAGCAGTCATTAATATTCAGCAGATGTGCGCTCTTTCCAAAGTCACAGAAAAAAAAAAAGAGTATTGTTACGGATGTCGACAGACCTACAGCCAGCGGCAGTGATATCTTACTCGCTTTAGGTAATGCATTTTTGTGGCCTCTTACGGCATTCATACCCTAGCTCGGGTAAATCCTGAGTCTCGCTGTAGGGGATGACGGCAATTGTATTGGCAAACAATTTCTGGCACAGGTAGGTCTTCTTCGAGCTTTTATTACCAGTATGAAGCGGCACTCCAAGGGTACAATGTCAGCCTTTCGCATAGCACTTCAGATATCGGGAGATTTCAAAAGGGGGCAATGTTTTTGGTACTATTCTGAAAAGAATTTCAGGCTTTTACCCTTACAACATTTACCATTAATTCTCTCTAAAGGAGCATCCCTCTTCGCCCTTTAAAGCTATTGCAGCCAATTGCAAGCATTTGAAAACCGGTCCATAGGAATCGCCTTTGCTTTTCAAGACAGCACCACATTCAACACAATACCATTTGTTCTTTCTTACTCACTGGGATCTTAGGGTATCTTCAGCGGCGACACGGAGTGAGTGAAAAGTACGCTTAAACTGTCCGGTGTCGTGAATCACTCTAAGAGAGCAAATGTGAGAGTCGATTGAAGAGTTTATCGGCTTTTTGTAGCGCAAGCAGCACCATCTTGGCTGCACAGAGGCTTTCGACAGATAGTGGTAATTGAGCGATAGAACTACATTACCGTCCATCACGATGAGATGGATGTGACTTAATTTTTTGGGCTTGGTCAACCAGGTAGCTTAATGAACTTATCTCTTATCACTTTTCGTGTTGGTGTAATGTGTCCCAGGTACTGAAAGCGATCATATTTCTCGTCCCGCTGACGTTAATTAGAAAGTTTGAAATGGTAAAGTTCAATTCTTTGGTATTAAAGCCAAAAAGCAAGCGATCTCAAAGAAGTCAGTAGATCATTGATGGTTAAAAAATAAAAAACGTTCCTCAATCCTTTGACATTGCTTGACCAAAGCTCTCTGAGACCGCATCCTCGTGTTACTAAAAAAAGGCTTATTACACGGGGCGACTGTCATTAAAAACTTTTGTATGTCTACTAAATTCTAGCTTGTTCTCACTCATTACTCCACCTTCCATATAAACAACACATATTCCCACCGCTTTCTGCAAATGTAACAGTAAAATCTTAAGGCACTCGACCCAAGAATGCATGCAAAGTCTCAACTCAATTGAAAAACCGCCCCAGCAATTCTCACGCCTTCACAAAATGCGGTGTTGTTTTTGTTTTCGACTCGCAAAATTTATTGACCTCAATCGATTTTGACTAAACGCACACAAGATATTTGCTTGTACTCTCCCAGTAGGCAGGTACTTATTTTATAGAAAAAACAGTACGATTACAAAAACAACACTGCATGCATATGCAAAAGTCAAATTTTTTTTTGAAATAACATAAAAAGGTAAATCTTTTCAGTTAGTCAAAGTCAATCATTATTGAAATTTTTGCACACAAAGCGTCATCAAACATTATTAGCCAAGGGGCAGTGGTGATGTTGAGCAAAAAATGGAAAAATATTTTTATTAAAAAAAAATAATATTAAACAAAGCAACAGTAACAATAAACGGAATTGTTGCAGTCAAAAAAAAACAAATGCAATAACAAAATAATGCAAATAACAACAATAAATAATGCACGCAAAAAAATCCTGTTTTATTTCTTGTCTTGTCTTGGACATGCGCTTTCTTGGGCTCCACGCTTGCGCTGTGCCTTACCTAGCTTGTTAGCCAAATTTGAGGTATTACTCATGCTTATGCAAATTAATGCCAAAGTCCACACAGTTCTTTGGCGCTTGGTTGGCGCATTGTTGCAATAGCAGGCAACTTTAAAGTCTCCACCAACCCAACTAACCTTTGCCGAGAGCGCGCATATTAAATGCACGCGACACACACACACAACATTAACTTGGCCACAACGTGATTTCATTGGATGTGGGCCAAAAATTCCATACCAAAAAATTTGTGACTTTGATGAAAATGGTGGCCAAAAAAGTCAATTAGCTCGGAATGAGCGACATACATTAACACCGGTTGAAGTAGTCTGTGGCGCTCTCGAATTGTATCTTTGCTTCATTCCATTAATACCTAAGTAGATTGGCGGTTTATTGAGTCGGTATTGTCAGGCATGCGTTCAACTCTTTTTTTAAATTCTATGCTGAATCATCGCACATCTAGAGTTTAGACAAAGCTGATTTGATTGAGTTGGTCTTTGTGGTCGCGAGCTCACAACGTAAGCACATTAGTGCCTGTAGAAGTGATATTGAAATTCTCAAATGGACCATGTTAAAAGCGAAACGAAGATAACAGATAAATGAATTAAATTATTTACGAGGGATGACTAGAACATTTTCAGTTTGACGTGGTGGGCAAATGAAATTGTATGCCAGCTAGTGTAGTGTACAAAACTTGAAAGCTTTAAATAGTAAATACTTTAGATCGAGATCTCATCTCAATAGCAAATGATACTTTTGTTATTTTTATACATAAGAACCCTGGAAGCACCCTATATTCATAGTAATGGTGGTCAACTTACTTTTATCTTTTTAGGTATGAGGTATGAACCAGACTTAAGAATAATTTCGATAGAAAATATAAAGCCAGCGGGACTTTGAACAAGTAAGGTAAGGGCTGTCTTCGACTTGCCGAATACTTTATACCTTTCATGAATACGCATCACGGTTTTAAGTGTCTGATCCTTACTTACAATAAGCACAAACTCTTCAAAATTTGATGGTCTTACCCTGTGCATTTAAAGATATATAGCCCAAACCCCATTTATCGTAACAATCAATTGCATGGGAGGGGTATGATATGTAGATCCGATCTGGCTGGTTTTTATTTGTCACATTACGTATATGATATGTACCAAATCTGCAAAATTTTACGTTCCTAGATTTTTAATTGCAAACGATTAATAAATTACAAATGGTGGCCCCGTACCAAATTTCATCGAGTTATCTCAATTACTGAGAGAATAGTATGCGTTCAAACAGACAGACAGACGGACATGGCTAAATCGACTTAGCTCATCGCCCCGATCATTTTTGGTATACTTTTTGGTGGGTCTATCACTTCTTCTTCTCATACTTACAAACATCGGTCCAAAGTTATAATACCATTTCATTTCCATTCAAGGTATAAAACAACTTTTAATATTTACCGACAGCTTCACATCCGTCCATCGCAGGTAACATTAGGTTTAGTTACATTTGCGATCAGGTTGTTGTGGTTGTTTTTAGCGAAAAAAAATTTCCCCGAAGGTTTTGGGGAATGTTGTCGAAAATGACAGTCCTTTGCCGGACTGTCTCCTGGAATCTGACCCCCTCCATCAATTTGCACGTCTTTACCCTTTGTGAATTTTAGTCGCCTCTTATGACAGTCATATCTATCTCGGGCATATTGTAACCCCCTAACCCACAGGATGAACAATTGCGATCTCATCGTTAGGAATGTCAGAACTTTGGGTGAATAACCAGACAGCAATCCCTCTTTTTTGATATAACAATCACGATTACAGTACAAGCTTACAACGAAATCTCTAAGTCACTGAACTCCGACCCAATTACAATTTGCTAAAATTTAATAAAGGGCCGTTTTCCTGGTCTGAGAGCTGTGTGATCGATTGGTCGCCAGTCAAATCAGTTTATTAGTCTAATCTTGGCGATAACAATATCCTACCACTCATGCGAGGCCGTCTCCGTGCACTGTGCTGAATGTCGTATCATCAATATGTTCGGTCAGCTTCTGTCCCCATTTGCCAAAAGGTTGTAGTGCCAAAGATCGTACAGTGCATTGAAGTCATCGAGGTTCACATAATTCTAGCCCCTCATTCGTTCATTACTACTGACGCAATAATCTCTTGGAGAGCCTGGCCGGGCAACAATTCTTTGACAATTCTAAGGTGATTTCCTTGAAGTCGATGGCTGATTCAAACAGTTGATACTGCTCAGAGCTATAAATTATAATCTTGAGTCTCCCCCATTTCCTCACAAGCGACAATTCCGAAATATGTTAAAACCACCGCGAGTGTGAAATTCCGACCTAGCATTGAGCTGGGTTGCTTAGATCCCTGCAATGCGGATGTTGTGGCGCTTTAATTTGTTGTATCAGCGATCTTAACGGTAGTGGTAGATGTCACTATGGGAGTCGAGGACTTTCAAGGCTTAATGATGTTCATTTCTAGCGAGGTTTGCCCAACTTGTCTACAATTTTATTCTGATATCGCTGAGTATGGAAATCGAGTAGGCAGTTGCATAAAGTTGCTCGGAGGGAGATGAGACAAGCCTCAAGTTCAGATAACTTTTAGTATAAATTGAAAACAAAGTTGGCACAAAAAACTGCCATATTTCAGTATGGTAAGGTATCATCCTAGGGATCTGAGATCTAACTGGTGATTGCATATGAAAATTAAAGGTAACTCTAACTATTACTTGTTCGAACAGAGTTGTAAGAAAAGTTGGTCTAAAACCTTGTTCTTTTAATGAATGAAGTGTAGTAAAGTTTTAAGGACCAAAGGTTTTCGATGATAAAAGAAAGAACCTTATTGAGGTCATTGAAAGATTTAGAATAAAAAAGTCTAAGCTACTGAAAGAGAAATAAACAAATTTGTGATAAATCATATTGCCTCCTTACTACAATACATATAAATTTGGTAAGTAGATACACAAAACATAAATAAAACCCGAATCAACCCTCGTACTGCCACCTGGTTCCCCAACTCGACCCTGAGTTGCTGCATAGCGCTTGTTGCAGCTTACGCATAAATCTCGGTAAGTGCAGCTGTGTTACACATGTCTGATGTGAAGAAAACTAGCGGCTGCCTTGTGCTTAACATACACGTGCATGGAAGAATACGAAAGTAAATGAATCAAGAAACAAATAAATACAACAATAAAATAAGTACAAATGAAGAACTCGATTTAAAAGAGATGCTCAAAAACAATAAAGAAAAAGATAAACCACAACTGAGGTTAAAGAAAAAAGAAAATACGACCTAAAAAACTATAAGAAACTCGTCAGTTGTTCAGACAACAGAGGAGAAACAAAAAAAAAAAGAAAAAAAAAATTTAAAAAAGCATAGAAGTGTATGACCAGTGTGACCAGGTTAGCCTTTTCGAGGCTAGATTTAGCCTTTTTTTTGTCCTTTAGCCTCATAATTTTGGTTTTAGCTTCGTGGTGTTTTTCTAGCCTTTTTTTACTTCAAACCTTTTCTGGTCCCAACACCATATTTTTCATACAACTTCTAGGAATATTAAAATTAACAAATGAGTGCAGGTAGTATTGATAGCGAAACACAGAAAGTTATTTGTAAAAATTGTCAACTATTTTTAATAAAGTTGATAACCCAATTGCGACATCGCCTACCTGATAATATGAACTCTTTACAAAAGATACTTTTCAGGCCTAAAACTTAGTATAATACATTTATTAACTATTACAAAAAATATTGGAAGTATTTATGCTGTCAGAATGCATGGGATTCCGATCAGCGTTGTAACTGCCAGTTCAAAGGACCAGTTATGAACCAACTTTTGTCAGGAGGTTGGAAATGACGCGTTTGCAATCCTCCAGTGCTTCACCGCTAAGTTTGTTTCGTTTTATCAATACGTATGCTGTATGCTGCCGGAACGGATGGGATTCCGATCAACAAAATATTATAAATGAATGGCAGATAAAATGGCGAGGGTGGTTGGAAAGGATGTTTCCAATTCACCCATACTCCAGCGCCTAGAAGAAATTAGTCTGTCAGTTGATAATTCTTTGAAAGTTACAAAGCCGAATGTATTTTGTCACTTTCAAAAAGAAAATTCCAGGTATTCTCCAAGTCATGTGTTATTGATTGGGCTGCAGTGGCGAAAGCTAATAACCTTACAGTGCACAAGTGTGACCTCTACCTTTGAATTTTGGGCGGAAGTCACTTTTTGGTATTACCTTTCACTAATGCGGAGGTTGAAAGAATTTTTAGTGCCATGAACATTTGAAAAACTAAGTTAAGGTACAGATTAAAAAATAAAATGCTTAACTCGCTGCATAATATTAGATGTTCATTACAACGCTTATCCAAATGTTGTACTGATTTTGAAATTACCAATGATCTCATCTCTATGATAAATACCCTAACTTTGTACGCCGACTCAAGCTCTTCTGATTCATCAGACGAAGAAAATATTATAAAATTAATTCGTTTGTAGTGATTTTTCTATAGTATATATTTCTTTAAAAAAATTCCTGGCCAAGGAAGATGTGCCTGATATGTGTTGAAACAAGAATAGTTCCTTTAAGTTATGTCTACAGCTTTATGTGCAAATAGTTTAAACTGAAATAAAAAAATTGAAATGGATTTCGTAAAAAAATGTGACTTTTTTTAGCTTCTTTTTTTTCTTAATTTTAGCCTTTTCTAACCTTTTTTTTTGCCGATTTAGCCTCTTTTTACTATCACCTGGTCACACTGTGTATGACTATCGCCAGCATAATTTTATAGCGAACAACAAATGCTCAAAACACCCTGAATACAGGTATACATGCCAATTAATTGTAAAGACCGGCTTTTGAAGCGCTGAGCGGGTGTAAAGCAAGTGTGAGAGCTAGAAAAGGAATGCAAATGCAAAAAATCGCTTTAAAATTGAGTGAGTATTCGAGACTCGTTGATCGGTGAGTTAGAATGAACAATCGATACTCGTTGCGCAGAGCATGAGCGCTCTGAGCGACTATATCTCTTTCGTTCTCGATCTCGAACTTGTTCGCTCACATTCTCCATTCATGTGAGAGACTCCTTCTCTTCTTAAACAAAAAAACACGCTTGTTCTCTAAAAATGCTAACACAGCATAAAAAGTATACAACAAAGATGAAGGAAAGCGAAAGAGAAAAACAGTCAAACTTATGTTATAAAAAAATCGAAAGAAAATAAAAAATGTGGAATCAGCAATAACGCCAGACTTACAATAAAGAAATACATACATATCTTACACTTTCCTCTTCCCCAACCGTACACGAACACAAGTTCAAAATGCAGAGCAAAAACATAAACAATCCGTAAGAAAATGTACGGAAAATTAAGTAAGGAAGTCTAGGTTCGGGTAGAACTGAACATTATATACCTAGTAGTGATCTATTATGGCATACCAATTTACGCAGGTCTATTTTAATACATTTCAGTTCGTATTATAAAGCTAGCTGATTGTTTTAAATAAAACCATTTCTGGTATGAGTTTTGAGGGATAAATTAAGTTTAAAAAAATACAAAATGTATGGCGCGATATATAACATACGATATAAGAGATTCCCTTCCAATTTGTGATGTGCCGTTTTGATTTTTTCCTACAAATTGGAGTGCCCTACAGATTTTTGCCGACTTCGAACGGCATCTACAAAGGAGATGCATTTTTGCTGAGAAGCTTTCCATGGCGGAAATACACTTGGAGAGTTTGCCAAACCACTGCCGAGGGGCGACCCGGTTTTGAAAAACTTTTTCAAACCACTTTTGATGTTACCTGCCCCGGGACTCGAACCGTGGACCTTCGGTGTGGTAGGCTCGCAACACTACCGCCACACCACGGCGGCCGCCATTAATTTATTTGTATATAAATAGCTTACCTACCAACAACTGCTAACCATATTTTTTCAAAATACGAATACATGCACATTTTATGTTCAAATAGACAGGCGGACAGACAGACAGACGGACGGGGAGACGGACATGGCTAAATCCGCTAAGCTCATCGTCCTTATTATTTCAGTTTACTTATTGATGGGCACATCTCTTTTTCTTCTCACGTAAAACAAAAAAGGTATATAACTTCCCTATTGCCTTGGGATTTTACTTGTGTGTTTTCCGATTTGCTTAATTTTTGGCAAGAGTATACTACATACTATTAAAAAGCAGCTGACCAATTTTGATTGAAATATCTAGTTCAAACTACAAGCAATCGCCTTTGAAAATAGCAGAATTTTTATGCTGAGAAGTGGGCGCCGCCACGCATACTTCCCCAAAATTCACAAAATTTGTTTGCGGTTGACTTTTTCTTAAAAAGCTTATTATGTGTGCAAGATATTATTGATATAGCTTGCATGGTTATAAAAATATCGCGTTTGACATTTTACAAACAAATTTTTTAGACGTATGTTAAAAAACTAGGTGTGGCCGTTGACCGATTTCGCCCATTTTTACAAAAAACATTTACCTTTATATGTTCAATATTTTCGCCAAATATCCTTTCGATAAATAAATTTTTTCCGAAGTTATGGCATAAAAAGTTGTGTGGAATAATCCACTATAAAAGGGGCAGGGCCACGCCCATTTTCGAAAATTTTTATTTTTTGGATTTCTTAGTTTACGGAAACTTGAAAAGTGAAATATAAATGCTGTAAAGCCATTTTACGCAAAGTTATTGCCTATTAAATATATCTATGATCCTTTTCAAAATCTTTCGTGTAAAAGTGGGAGTGGACGTTAACCGATTTCACCAATTTTTGCCGGAACATACCTTGTATTAATATAAATGTGTGTGCTAAATATCGTTCCGATATCTTGAACGGTTTTTGATTTATGATTAATATTATTTCAAAATTTGACTTAATCAATAATGGGCGGTGCCACGCCCAATTTCAAAAATTTCTTGAAAAATGTATTTTCTGCCTTAACATTAATGTACACACCAAATTTTATCCTAATAAGTGTATTTGTATTTTCGAAAACATTCTATATATTTATAAAAAGTGGATGTGGCTATCATTAGATTTCGGCCCTTTTAAATAGCGCTCGGAGATGAATGCCAAGGAACCTGAATACCAAATTTCATTTTGATATATATAAGTCAATATCTATCTCGATCCGTTTATGCCGTTACATACCACCGTTAGGCGACTAAAGTTAATATACCTTGAGTGCGTAACACTACTAGGTATAACAATAAACAACAATTTTAGTGGCAGCATGTAACGAAGCATAAAACGATGTTACGCCCGAAGCCCAGCCCGAACAGTGAGCGAACAACTTTGGTTATTCTTTCCCACGGTCTCATATCTTGCATGCTTTATACGTTTGCTTGCTTGGTCTGTTTGTTTGGTTGGTTGATACGCTCGATCGTTCGTAAGTTTGCTGTTTCGTTGCTTGGCTTGACTTGTCTCTGTTGGCTGTCGCTTTTTACCTTACTTCACTCCAATTTTCACTATACTAATGTCGATATAAATAGCATGTATGTATGTATCTTTATGTGTATTTATTAACAAACAGAGTTTAGTGAGAATCGGACAGTTTTGTGTACCGATTTCAGGAAAACCGTGGATGTCTGAGACTTGAATACTTGAGATCAAAATATATATCAAGTAAGCTTTTGCGTTTATCTTCCGACAACCCACCGATGATAGAAGGTAAAAACTCTTTAATCCTAAATTAAGGCATAAAGTTAATTTTCCAGGTTAGACTAAAAGTAGTTTGATTGAGACTAACCGCCCTATTCTGAAAGCTTGTCATCGTGACTACTGACAATTGTTATATCCCAATTCCGATTGTTCTTATAATTTGCAATAGTCATTGCAGCTGTCACCTCCTCGTTTGTAGATGACAAGCAAGCTGAGAATAGCACCATAAAGCTACAGGTACACAATACGACAAGTACTTTGCATAAGATCTCTTAGTTCCGTATTTAAAAGCTTTAAGAAGCAGATAAGAAAGTGACAAACAAACACTCGCGAAATAAATATGAAACTATGAGATTTAAAAAGAAATCGACGACTGGGTGCAAGATGATCCTATTTCAAGATATTATTCAAAAACATCCCACATTCTTCGTTTGAAGAACGCCCCAGCTCAGAATTTGTTTGAAAAACGCCCTATCTCAGCTGAAAACGTATTAAATTTTTGCTCAGATAGGACGTTTTTGAAACTGAGTCTGAAAAATTGCGTTCTTAAACCAAATTCTTAAGTAGAATGTTGTTGAAACAAATTATGAGATAGGGTGATCATGAACTCAGCCGCCGAAATAGACGCACAGAGTCATGGAATTCAAAGGTGATGTAGTAGGTGCACAGAAATACCTTCTTTGAATACTTCTGAAATTCTGATTCAACGCGAAAAAAGAAAAGTCGTTGCACGTCCCGAAAGCAAAGTCCTCCATCGGCGAACAAAGTTCACGCTCCAAAGTCTCTTAGTATAGCTGTCGTGATGTATTGCTCGGAATCATGTACAGTTTCGAAAAAAGATGAGATTGCAAATCTTTGGAGAGTCTTTTGCGGTTACAACACGATGAATTAATTATTATTTTCGGGGGGTAAGGATATGCCCGAGATAAGTTACGCCTCTCGTAATAGGTGAATAAAAGGCACGAGCCGAAGTTTGGGGGGGTTAAACAATTTGTTGCCCCACCAGAAGGTGCTTGCAATTGAGTACACAAAATAGAGACTTTGTAATTAGCTCACTCAACATTTTAGAATCTCATTTTAGCGCAATTAAGGTAATTGGGGCAACCTCTTCAACTAGACCGCCACTTCAAGCCCTTGTTATCGCACGAAGGAAGCCTAGGAGACTATCGGCAGCACAGTTGCATTTACTACCCAGTAGTCATTTTAGATCAAGTCGCACCGTGCCTAAGAAGACGCTTGTTGTCTTGTTTAGGGAACTGTTCAGTGGGTGTCACCTGTTTTGCATATGAAAGCACCCCCAGATCCTGAAATATGGCAGATTGTTATGACTCCCAGTACTTAATTTGATGTTTGAATCAAAATAGAAAAAAAGAAAAGAATTTGGCTATAATGACAAGTAACATTATTTGCCTTAATACCAAAAACGATTAGGCTTAAAATACCAGCAGTCATATTATTGGACTTAAAGCGCATGTGCAACTTCTTGCACATTATATGTCAGCGTCAATTACTATTAAGATTTTAAACCTTAATCGCATTTGTAATTTACTTTAATCTCTTCAAATTTGCTTTCTTATCTGCTGAATAATTATGGGTAGACCAGAGTTTGTAAAGAAAGAAAAACAGTTAAAAGTTAAATACTAGAGAAATCCATTTCAATTTTGATTACGAATTTATGAGCATCATTAAGTGCAGCAGAAGAAGAGAAGAGGAAGAAGAAGCAAATAGTTAAAAGACTTAGCAAAATCACTGAAAAGCTGTAAAATGCAATTTAAAACGTTTTTCGCGCATATCGCCTTGTTGGTCGAGTAAGAAATGATACAACTACGAGATTTGCTAATTCTCTTTTGGGGTTCTTATTCTTTTTATTTATTTATTTTTTTTGTTTGCTTATCATTTTTCTTGCCGGCAGCAAAATTTAGCTGACTAAGCAACTCATGCGGTTGACTAGGCTAGTTGGCCGTGTGGAAATGTTGGCTTAATTTTGGTCTATCAGTGGTGCACAGCGCTCGCAGACATTGAAGATACAAGCGCTACATTTTTGGAATGTTTTGTCAAATAATAGTGAAAAATGAGTTGTTTTGATACGCTTTATTAAGGTCTTGAGTGAAATGCTGACGTAGAGTCATGCAAAAAAAAAAAATGGCAGTTGGATGTTTGGACATGTCTCAAATGCTGAGATAGGGTGTTTTTTGAGAAAAATTCTCAGTTAGGCCGTTTTTCAACTACCTTTTATGAACATGAAATGGTTTTATAACTTTGGTCCGATGTTTGTATGTATGCGAAGAAGAAGAGATAGACCCACCAATAAGTATACCGAAATGATCAGGGCGAAGAGCTGAGTCGATTTAGCCATGTCCGTCTGTCCCTACGTCTGGCTGTCTGTTTGAACGATAACTAGCCCCTCATTTTGTAATATATTAATCATTTGTCGGAACCAACAAGATCGGAGCAATACAACACATAGCGCTCATACATGGATTGTTCCGATAAACGGGTTTTGACCTATAAATTTTGTATTTAAAGAGCTAGGAACTTAAAATTTCGCAAGTTTCATACATTTTATATACGTAATGTGACTAGTGAAAATTAGACAGATCCGACCTACATAACATATAGCTCCTATATAATGGATTGTTCTAATAAATTGGATTTTCGCTATAACTATTTCAATTTAACAGTGAGGAACACAAAATTTGGCACATACAGTACTTATTACATATGTAATGTGTGTAGTGAAAATCATCAAGATTGGACCAATATATAGCATAGCCCCCATACAACACATTTTTCCGATAAATGGGGTTTGGGCTATGTATCTTTAGATTAACAGAGTAAGACCATCAAATTTTGCAGAGTTTGTACTTATTGTAAGTAAGAATCGGACACTTAAAAACGTGATGCGTATTCATGAAAGGTATAAAGCCTTTGGCACTATACAGTCCTCCCTTACTTGTTTTAATTTAATTGAAATGTTTTGAGATTGGGATATTAGTTTGAGGACATTATTTTCAAAATTCAGAACGATTTTGATGGTTAAGTCCCAATAAAAAAAGCCTAACAAAAATGTTGCATATTTAAAGGCGAACTCCAGTCATGCCTTTTAGCGAAAACTGAAACCATTTCGAAACGCACTTTGATGCCTCTTTCATTCATGTTACTCTGCTGTCGAATTGATGTTGACAGGAAAACCTTCTGGGCTGAAGCTACTTGATTTGCACAAGATTCTCCAGTTAAAAATATTCATACTTTTAAATTAACTGAAATGTCTTTCATGCGACTCCCATACCTAACTAAAGATGTGATACTATTTCGATTCCGAAAATACAAATTTTATGGAACTTTTATACTAAATTATATTTTTCATTCCTCCTTTCAAAGAGTTTTCTGGACAATAAATGATTTCGTTCATATTTCAAATATACCCAAATTTTTTTCCGAAAAGAGGCACCGGGTCCGCATATTTCTAAAAATGGTATTTCCTTGACGGATATTGGGAACAGCGAGTAGATGTATTGGTAGTGGCAGTTGTAGAACGAGATAGATCTGAGAAATGATTAGTGTTGTGACACATTTTTTTAAACAAAGAGGACTCAATGATAATTAGACAAAAGGGGGAGCATTAAAATAACAAAAAGTAACAAAATATTGTATAATTCAATAACATAATTATTTTAAATCATCTTATATTGTATTCAATTATACTACCTTTTTTTTATTTTACATCTCTATTTTTATACTAATTTTTGCCGAGTCTTCTTTGCTTTCTATGCTAAAGAATTATTTGACAGGGTAGAGAATGTTGTATGCCACACCAATTCGCCTATACAATTTTAATACCAGCGGTGCAGAAACTCGCGCTCTTCGTCATATAACTCTGCGCATACGTGTAGTTGCTTTAGTCTATGAAACTAAATAGTTTGTCTTATTGAAAGCTTCTTACAAATATGACTTATATTTTCTTATTGTCGGTCAACATGCTAAATGTGGTTTTGTTGTAGTGAGCACTTCAAATTTGTGTTCTTTTTTGCTATAGTTCTTTGTAGTTATTTTTCTTGAATAAGCAAAGACTAACGTTTTGTTCCTATCTTGTTTATTGATTTTGCTTATTGTGCTCAATTTGTTGTACAGGTATTTGTTATGTACAATGTTTTATATAAAAAAAATGTATTGAATACTTTTATTGGCTTTTTATGTATTTAATTTTCTATTATTTCTTTGTATTGTTTTTGTTTTCTTTTGTGTTGTATGTACATATGTTAGCGTTGAATGACCGTTTTAATTGACGAGCCACTTTTTTATATACCTTAGAGTGAACCTTGGTGATCCTTAGCCTTAATATTTAGAAATTCAAAGCAAACGAAAGTTGCTATTTAAAACAATTGTGCATTTTCGATTGGTTCCCGAAAACCCCTTAACAACTTATTATACCTTTCTTATAACTTATAACCATTTTGTAAAACATTAATCATTTGTCGGAACCAGCAAGGTCGGACCAATACAACGCATAGCTCTCATACAATCGATAGTTTCGATAACTTGGGTTTGGGCTATGTATCTTTAAATTAACAGTTTTGCAAATTTTCTTCAATGAAATTGTATGCGTATCACTCAACAAAACTTTAATATTACTTTGAAGACTCACTCAGAGCCCCTGATTGTTTACTTAGCTTTTCACATCGACATTCAGTTCTCTTCCAGCTTTGACATTAAAAATGTATAAAATGGGGTGTAAAGAATATTTATCGAGTACAGCAGTGTAAACAAGTGTCAGGTCGATTGAGATATATGCATATGTTTATATGGAAGAAGGAAAAACATTTCAAACAAATAATGTACATCAACAACTTTCTATACACAAGCATGAGGCACATAAAACAGTGTTCTAGCATAGAAACACTATCTGTCACTGCGTTTTGCTAGGCTGTGAAATGCTCAACTAAGCATTGGTAAGTACATAAATGCGGTAGCTATTTTCGTACAAAAATTCAACATCTGCTCCCGATATGTTTTTAAGTGAATGGCGTTTGTTAGGTGCCGCTGCACAGTGTAACAAGTAGGGTTAATAATACTGAAAATGGAGTTTAGAAATTTCAAAAACTAAATCAAAATGCTAAGACTTGTTGTTGAAAATCTCTAAATATTTATAATAAAATTGTAACAGGTCGATATTCAAGAAAAATTTAAAGGAGTTATCATTATTAAGCTAATAGAATCTAAAGCAACATTTTTTAGAAATTTTGTCTGTCTGTCTGTATGTTTGAGCGCGTATCACTCAAAAACTGCTAGAAAGAAGTGAGTTCAACTTTCATCGTTGAATTAAAAAATGTACACCTTAAAGTTTTAGATATCCCTTATTTCCATAACTCGACCGGTTTCGGAAATATGGACCAAAATGTAGACGAGGGTGACCCAAAATGTGTTAGTACAATATGGGTATCAAACGAAAGGAACTAATGAGTACTGAAGAAAACGATGTGATTAAGTTCCATGTCTCCATTGGTTTCGGAGATATAATAATTCTAATGAGACTCAGCCTATTATAAGTTCTGAGACGCGTGACCGGATTTTCTCGTTGCAAGTAAGAGCGAAATAGGTGTTCGTTAGTTCTATTTCTTATAACTTGTTCAGGCTTTGGAATATTAACAAAAAAAAGTTGAACATCCTTTCTAAACTATGCGATTAAGCAGTTTTTTTTAGCTTTTATGGTTGAATTTTGACACCTACAATGGTGCTGCATACGCGAAATGTTCAAAATTTATTTTAAATAAATTTAATTTTTTTTTGGAATTTCTGCGCTTTTAGAGGCAATGTTTTAAAGATATTCATATTAAGAGTATAGTAAAACTTATAAACCTCAAATATATATATACATGTGTCACTTCTCAGACAACTTTACGAGCTTCACACGGCTTATGAAATTTACAGACTTTTGAAAGCTTATATGAATACCCCTAATGTTTATGTTTCTTAAAAAAAAAACATTTTGCTTTACGAAAATATTTTTCTATACTTAGATTTGATATTTTCGATTTCATTCAAATTTATCTACATTCTAACATGCCAGATTTCATTATCTAAGTGTTAGCGCGATTTGTGATTTTGAGCCAAGTTTCTTCAAAATATACCACAGTGCGTAGTTATGGGAATTAAATCGGAGTTGCGTCTGCGTGTATTTAAGTGAATTGAAAATAGTTCTATATACAAGCATTATACAAGTGATATCCTATTTAGTAGATACATGTGGCAAGCAAATATTTAGCAGTCAAAAGCAAATGTTTACAAACTTGCCATTTTATACACACACGCATCTATGCATAGGCATATAAATTTGTTTAATTTTCAGCAAAAAGAGTATCCACCATTAAACCCCAACACTGCTGTTGTGAGAACGTAAAACCTAGTCACACAGTGACCTTCACCTTTTACTACCTAGTTGAATGGGCTGCAGCAGCAACAACAGCAGCGTCACCGTAGCAACATTGAGTGTGAGAGTACGTATGGCCTGAGTATGCAGCAACAAAAACAACAAGAGCAATACAGTTTTGTATGCATGTTTGTATGTAGATAGTAAGCAACATGTTTAGAATCAAGTTTGGCATTTAATTAAAAAAGAGTTTCAATACATTTTAGCAGTTTTATTATGTTTATATGTATCTTTTACTGATTGCTTTTTGTTTTTGTTGTTTATGCGCAATTTGCGTTGACTAGTTTTGAACGAAAAATGCGAGCAACATATGAAAACATTGATTGTAAGCTTTAGGGGCACCACCACTAAAAATTGAAATGAGGTGTGTAGCTACTTGCGTATTAGGGATGTCCGTAAACAGTTTTTATCATTTGTTTGTTTGTCTGTCTGTATGTTTGTACGCGCATCACTTACAAAATACAGCATATAATTGCGTAAGATTTTTACCAATTTATTAATAGAGGGCTAACTTAACCATGCAGCTAACCATTGCCAAAGATCGAACAAAATGTAAAAATAAAATTAAATGTTAGGTTAGGTTGAAGTAGTTGACTCCAGGTAGGGCAACCACTTGAACATAAGAAAAGGGTAGATGTTTAACTCAATTCTGAGTGAATTCATAATATGCAGCCGTAGCCTGTGAAAGCAATTCTTTTCGAGTTTAAGAGATAAAAATGTAAAAAAAAAATAATTTACTGACTTTTTTATTTTACCAGTAGCATGGTAAGGTTTATCCAGACTAAGATTAGAAAAGGTAAAATTCGGTCTAGCTTAGATTTTTTAAGCCAGTTTTAAACCAGTTATATCTGTCTTGTGTGTAGGATGCTCGTTCAACACTTACTTAACTTGAAAGCGTTCAACTAACAATCTTCTGCAGCTCTTAAAGACTGCTAACAATATTAACATTTGAAGCTGATCGATCGCCGGCGGTCCAGAGATTAGCTGGGAAGACGTTTGAAGTAAATACCGATGAAGGATGATCTAATAGCTCTCTCTTCTTTCTGCATTACACTAATTCATTAAAAATTTCTAACTAAATTTATTTAAAAAAAATTCAGACATCTAGAGGATTAGTAGCCTACAATTATCACCAAAATTTAAGATATTTTAAGTGGAATTTTAGAGGAGCGTGAAACTTTTACCTTTTACAAATTACTCTTCAACTTTTGACAGGTTATCTTTTAGGATTATTCGAATAGCCGGCTGGCTATAATTTATGTAAATTTAATTGCAATATTTGGAGAATTGGCAGCAGAACAAACAAGTAAGAAACCTAAGCTGCGTTAAGAAACTTGGTAAATTCCGCAGCAAATCAGGCAGACTTCTACTTTTTTCAAAAAACAAAATTAGTAAATTGCGAATATCTCTAGTTGTACTGCAACTTCCTTTCCATTTATAGATAATTGTTGCTTTTGTACCAGCTTTGTTGCATTTTCTCGGTATGTCTAAGTATGTGTATATATAGAGTTGCTCCTTTAGACTATCGATACCAATTCAAGCAAATCCAATGCAATTATTTGTACTTCACTATTTAGTCTATTGTAAGCAGTGTGTCTCTCCCGCGGGAGAAATGGAAGGTTGTGCAGAGGGATGCAGACTAAAAGTAGAAATAGGTACTGAGGCATGGGAATAATGGTTTCTACAATGCTAGGAATACATAAACATATAAGTAAAAATGTGCGGAAGTTAAAAAAGAGACATCAAATTTAGTTTACTGTGGCAGAAACGGTCAGGTGCCTCTGATTTTTTTTTTTTAAACGTGCAACAAAAGCAAAATTAAGTGCATTGTCATAAATACAAATTGCAATTAATCATATAAAATAAGCAATTGAGAGGCTAGACATTGTCCAGAAAAATATCGAACAAACACATACTTATATACATTAGACTGGGTCGATTTATTAACCGATATCGCGCCATCGATTTTTCGATATACCCTGTCCGACCAAAAAATGTCCGCTAAAAACGTTGGCGAAAACAGTTTTTTGAAAAAAAAAAAAATTTTTTTTGGGTTTTGGGGAGTGTTTTTGTCAAAAAAATGACCCTTTCGCCATTTTTTGTTAAGGGGGTTTTCAGCATACATGTCCGAAAAGTCCCAAAACCCGAAAATAAAATTTTTTTTTCAAAAAACCGTTATCGCCAACGTTTTCAGCGCATAATTTTAAGTGGGACAGGAAATATGAGACAAATTCGTTTTCATCGAAAACATTTTTGCATGTACGCTGAAAAAACCTTTAAAAAAATGCGAAAAGGTTAATTTTTTGACCAAAACACTCCCCAAAACCCAAAAAATATTTTTTTTTTCAAAAAACTGTTATCGCCAACGTTTTTAGAGGACATTTTTGGGTTGGACAGGGTATATATGAAAATTTTCAAATCAAATGAAATTTTTTTTAGTAGGTCATGAAAAAACCTTAAAAATCGAAGGCGAAAAAAGTAAAAAAAAATTAAATTTCGCAGGCTCGAAAATTATTTTTTTTGGGTATGCGTAGTGGAACTTTTTTTTCCTGAGCCCAAAACCTATCGAAAAATCGATGGCGCGATATCGGTTAACTTGCGTCCATACAAATCGACCAACCCTAATATACAGGGTGTTTTTTTTACAGGTTTGTTTTTCGAATAGAGATAAAACTGGCATTTTGTGGTCAAATCTGGCAACTCTAATGTCATTTATGTTCAGTTTGGTTTGCCATTTCATCATGAACAGGTTGACAAAAGAACAACGCTTGCAAATCGTGCAAATTTATTTCGAAAATAATGGTTCAGTTCGCGAAGTTTACCGTGAGCTCCGTCCATTTTATGGTCGACATAATCGTCCATCAGAGCAATTAATTCGGTTAACCATGGATCGTTTTCGCACTACGTTTATTCTATGTGATAATACGCATCCGCAGAGACGTCGAACAGTGCGCACCGAAGAAACAATTGCCGCTGTAGAGCAAAGTGTTGAAGAGGACCCGAATGAATCGATTCGCCACCGTGCACAGCAATTGGAGCTTTGTCCATCAACTTTATGGAAGATTTTGCGCAAAGATCTTGGCTTGCGACCTTACAAGATCCAGCTTGTGCAAGAATTAAAGCCGCGAGACCATGCAATGCGTCGTGATTTTGGTGTATGGGCCGAAAATGAGATTGATTTCGATGCTGATTTTCATCGCAAAATTTTGTTCAGTGATGAGGCTCATTTTTGGTTGAATGGCTACGTCAACAAGCAAAATTGCCGCATTTGGAGTGAAGAGAATCCACATGAGACCCTTGAAACGCCATTACATCCACAAAAACTGACTGTTTGGTGTGCTCTATGGGCTGGTGGAGTCATTGGGCCATACTTCTTCCGCAATAATGCTGGAGAGGCAGCTACCGTTAATGGAGACCGGTATAGAGCCATGATAACCGACTATTTTGTTCCCGAATTGGATGGCATGAATGTGGATGAGTTGTGGTTCCAACAAGACGGCGCTACATGCCACACAGCGCACGTCACAATCGATTTATTGAAGGAAACATTCGATGAGCGCATAATTTCGCGGAATGGACCTGTCAATTGGCCACCAAGGTCGTGTGATTTGACACCATTGGATTATTTTCTTTGGGGATATGTGAAGTCGCTCGTCTACACCAACAAACCAGAAACGTTAGGGGAATTGGAAGCCAACATTCGTGGCGTTATTGCCGACATACGGCCCCATATGCTCGAAAAAGTGGTTGAAAATTAGACCTGTAGAATTGGCTTTATTCGAGCCAGCCGCGGCGGCCACATGCCCGAAATCATATTTAAACATTAATGGCATAAAATTATCCTTCCAATAAAGCCAAATTGATGGACCTTAAAACGATTTTCTTGTGTTTTATTTCAATTCGAAATTCTATACCCCTAAAAAAAAACCCTTTACATACATGCATCAATATATGTTTATAATATTTTTTAATGATGAATCATATAAGAAAAACTAGCAATACTCTTGACCAATTAAATGGTAGCTTTGAGGTTAAAGAAATGGCAAGGATTGTTATGTGAAAAATAAAAAAAGGAATGAACATTACCACTTCTGTTGAACAAATGTTTTAATTACCAGAACAAATAAGTTAAATAGAAACTAATAATAAAAAAAACTAAAACCAAACACTATAAGAAACTGGTCTAAAGACAATATACTCAGGTGCAGACCTGTAGTAATAAGTAACAGTACCATTCCCAATACCAGTACCCCTATAAGTACAAGTGAATGAACAGTAGAAGTAGCAGTACGACTACAATTACTGCTCCCAGAGTTAGAACCAGTTCAAGTACAAGTACCAAAACACAAGTGTTCGTATCAGTAGCAGCACAAGTACGATTACCAGCAGAAGTACCAATTCTAGTACCAACACAAATAAAAGTACCAATATTATCACAAGTACCAGTACGCTAGTTTCACGAAATATAAGTAGAATTAACAGGCACAAGATCTTTGTACTTGAACTGTTGAATTGAGGTCAAGGTTGAGTAAAAGATTAATAACGGACCAATGGATGAACAAATAAACGAAAACACAGAATAGAAGACCTAATTACTATACAAGTGGTCACCCGGATAGATACGCTGACATGAATGTGAGGGGACAGATATATTGACACACGAAAAGTTGGGTAGACTCACATATGAATGGATGGACAAGAGAACTTTTCCATGAAAAGTTTGGTCTCCGAACGATTTTTATTCATTTCCACGCTTCTCAAAATTTCCCAGATCATTTTACAGTTACAAAAGCAACTGAAATAAGCAATTGGAATAGAGGATTAATAAATGGGCTCACGGAAGAGCTGGAGGGCTGGCGCATAGATGTACAGGCGTATAGGGAGACGCGGACAATAACAACAACAACGGAGGTAGGGAAGAACTATGAAAAATAGCGAACGGAGTAAAATACGGAGATAATAGACGTTAAAAAGAAAATTTAATAAGTGGACCAAAATATATGGAATAAAACTCGAGAGAAAGTACAAGTTAACTTATAAATTAATAGATGGAAATAAACGAAGATGCAAGGAACACTAGAAAAGTGTGATAAATGCTGTATAGAGGCCCAAACGGACCGGGTGGTAGAAGAGTCAAGCATGGAAGAACATATACATGAAAGGACGGATAAAAGAAAATAAGCACAGAAGAACGCAGTTAGACCAATTTTGTTATTATTCCCAGCATTGTAAAAAAGAGAGTTTAGCAAATATCTAACTAAAATGTGTTTCACTGCTAACACATCTGGGTATAAATATTTGCAATGGAAATTTGAATAATAAAATTTTTTAATAAATTTGGCGATGTTTGTGTGTGTAGCTAACATACATCAAAAGCTATTGCCATGTTGCACTCGTTTGTAATTTATAATTTATGGCTTGCAAGCGACTGAGAGAAATTAAAATCAATTGGAAGGGGCAATTTGCATCAGCAAGAAAGGTCGACCGACGAGCAAGCGATAAAATAAATAAATAAATTTGAAAGAGAAATAAAAGGAAAATCATACAAATACAGTTATAAATGCATGCAAATATACACATACAAACATACAAACAAATAAAATAACTGTGCAACATCACGCCAAACGAAGGCAGCACTCAAATGAAGCATCACCAAACAGTAGCCCCGCAAAGGAACATGCAATTTACAAATATACAAAAACTATCAACAACATTTATCAAACAACTGCTGTTGCACATTTCGTAGGAGTATTGTGGTAGCAACAGTAGCGTTGCAATAAAAAATCTGTACGAGTGCATGTTGCTGTAATTGTTGAACAACACTGTCACTACATTACTGTGCCGGCTACTGTGCTTAATTAGAAAGTCAGGCAGAAATTTTACAGCAAAAAAAAAAAAAAAAACAACAAAAATAACACCAGGAGACAAATGATATCGCCAATTCAATGACAGCGATAAAATGGTATGGCCATTGCGCGTGCGGAGAACTTTGTGTTGGGCCAAGAGTTTACCAATCTCGTACCACTAGTCCTAGAGCATGTGCTTAGCACTTTGTCAAACTCACAGCGGAATGTAGCGGAATGTAGCGAGAATATAGAAACTGTCACAACGGATAACAAGGTAGTAAGTTAGAATGGGAAATGAAAGAAAGAAAACTCGACAACTATATATCAGTTTAGGCTCCAGGCAGTGGAATTTAGCCCTCACATATTACCGATGCAACTTCATTAGCAACTAGGCTTCGGCTCAGAACTTATAATAGCCTCAAATTGGAATTTAATCACATCGCTTTTTGCAGCACTCGTTAGCACCTTTCGTTTGATATCCACACTGTACTAACACATTTTGGGCTTCCGTGGTCCACATATTGCTCGAAAACTCCGCAACTACTCGAGCTATCAAAATAGGGTATATTTTAAACTTTAAGCTAAATATCTAGTAATGCAACGTTGAAAGTTGCAAATAATTCCATGCAGACGTTTTTGAGTGATACGCGCGCAAACATACAGACAGACAGACACAAATTCTAAAAACTGTGGCTTTGGATGCTATGAGCGCAGTGATCCTTGCTATTAATTTTTCTGGTGTATATGTAATGGCCAGAAATCGGCCTGTTACAGTTTTAATATAAGCAGAGATAGTAAATAAGTTGTGTACCCAGATTATTCCTATAGTAAATTAGGCAAGTCTCGCTTTTCAACACCACCACATGCGAACCAGATAACCGCTTCACGGTGTTGCTGATGTTTGCTAACAAGAGTCATTCGGAGTGAAGAATATCGATTTTGCTAAGAAAGTTTAGATATCTTATATATAAATAGACAAGATGAATGCAATGTAGAACCGTTTTCTGCTAAACTATAATTCTAAGGTATACAAATCATATATTTATAGATAGGAAATTTTAAGGTGTACTTTTATCCGTAAGTAAAAAAAATTTAAAATATCATTTTAATATAAAAAATTTAACATAAAAGTTACCCCACTACACATTTACTTATTCACACTTTAGACACGCTGTGTGTGTGTGTACTTGCTTTTTGTGTACTATGCTGAATTGTGAGCATGGAAGAGGAGTTGCTTTGTAGGAAAAAATTAAGAGCCGTAGTAGTGTGAGTAGACTTGCCATGCATGTTTTTGTGTTATTCGTGTGGTCGGCTCTCACTGTGAGTGCGAAGAGTTCTTAGTGGACCAATGAAAAATAAGTATTCGCACTATAGATACTCTGTTGTGTCATGCATTTTTGATTTAGTTGTTGTTATGGTATTGATTACTGGCTACGATGCCCAGTGTCAGCTGCACTCCTGAGAGCACGAAAAGTTGCTTTGTTGGATACATTAAACAAGCAATGTTAAATATGAGCAAATATGTAAAATTCATTGCTGATACCTACAGACAGGGTTTACAAAAATAAAATAAATGATTACTCATAAAGAGTATTAAACACCGAAGAAAATTAAAGGAAAATAGAGGAAAGGAAAAGAATTGAAAGGAAGGAAAATTAAAGGAAAGAAAAGGGAAAGGAAAGGAAAGGAAGGAAAGGGAAGGGAATGGAAAGGATAGGAAAGGAAGGAAAATTAAAGGAAAGAAAGGAATGGTAAGGAAATGAAAGGAAGGGAAGGGAAAGGGAATTAAAGGAAAGGTAAGAAAACGAAGGGGAAAGAAAGAAAATAAAAGGAAGGGAAGGGAAAGGAAAAGAAGTTTGAGGAAAGTAAAAAGTAAAATAAGAGAGTAAAAAAAGAAATCAAGGAAAATAAAAATATGTTAGAGGAAAGGAACGACATAGAAAGGAAGAAAAAAAGGCGGATAAAACATACCTACAACAAAAAAATAAAATAAAATAAAGTTTATTGGTTGAATTTCAACCAATGGGCGAACTCTAGTAGTTATACATCGACAAGGCACAGTCGGTGTCAACTTTGAGGCCCCTTCGCTTAAGCCTGTAATAATGACTGGACACCAATGAAAGTGTTCGTCTCAATGTCCAAGATATTTAAAGCTGCAGTCTACTGTAGCTCATGTCCACATCGGACATTTGACTTATCCCTTGGGCATTTATTATAAGAGTTTGCAAGCTGAATTCTTTGCAACCAAAAAGGAGAAGAAGTAGCCGAAGCAATATAAGTAGCAAAGCCCATACTAAGGGAGATGGTCTCAAAAAAATGTATGTCTGTAAAAAATTATCCACAAAAATGAGCAGTTAAGTCGATTCACAGAGTTAAAGGCAACACCAGCAGAGGCAACAAAGAAGACGGAAATTACTGTTGCAGCAACAGCAACTTCGCAAGTAAATAACAAATATTGCAAAAATAACAAGAACGATTTGAGTTGAGCTGTAAAATTGTCGAATGCATCGTGCTTTTGGTGTTTATGGAAGTGACGATTTTGGGGGCGTGCAATATATATAGCTTACATATATTTTTACACTTATTCGCAGCTGGAATGGGATAGCCAATCTGTTATAAATCTGTCGAAAACGAAATGTCGGTCGATAACAACAAAATGAATCAATCGAACTTTTGGAAATTTTCACAAAAGTTGGTTACTGAAAAGTGGCCGGATTCACTCCCCCATGCAATATAAATGCTCAATTCATCATAGTTCTGAATCCATTGCGTTCAGATGGAGAGAAAGAAGAGAAATGTTTGAAGTGAAATGTATAGGAATATTTAGAAGTGTAGGAAGATAACGAAAAAATGAAAGAGTAAACAAAAGGAAGGAGACTTTAGACGGGACGACCAAGTTGAAAGAAAGAAAGAAAGGGAAGACTATCTGCCAGTACTTTAATAAAATATTCTAGAGCAAAAAAAAAACAAAAAATTGGCACTATACGAGGTGTGTTCAAAAAGTATCGCGAATTTTGAATTTTCGCTGGTTACGTTTATTCGAATTTCGAATTTTTTGTGGCGTTATGTTGGTACTCATGTCTCTCACTTATGCCGACAAGCTCGGCCATTTTGAATGTTCAGCTAATTGTTGACAGCTGCTTTGCTTGCACGTGTTTTGGATCGTCTTCGATTTTTACGCGAAATTCGTACCAAAATTGCTCAATTGTGACCAAAAACAGCATCGCATGAACATTGCTAATGAGATGTTAAACTCTGTCCGCGACGACCCAAATTTGCTCCAGAGGGTCATAACTGGTGACGAATCGTGGGTTTATGGTTATGACGTGGAAACCAAAGCTCAATCATCTCAATGGAAGCTGCCGCACGAACCAAGACCGAAAAAAGCGCGCCAAGTTCGGTCGAATGTGAAAGTTTTGCTGACAGTATTCTTCGATTGCAGGGGCGTGGTGCATCATGAGTTATTGCCACAGGGAAGAACGGTCAATAAGGAATATTACCTGCAAGTTAGAAACGCCCGGATTTGTGGAAGAACAAAAATTGGCTTTTGCACCACGATAACGCCCCTGCTCACGCATCGTTGCTTGTGCGCGACTTTTTGGCCAAAAACAACACACTAATGATGCCGCAGCCACCGTATTCCCCAGATCTGGCCCCCTGTGACTTTTTCTTGTTCCCTAAACTGAAGAGGCCCATGAAAGGACGACGTTACGCTTCTCTTGACGAGATAAAGACGGCACCGAAGGAGGAGCTGAACAAGATACAAAAAAATGATTTTTTTAAGTGCTTCGAAGATTGGAAAAACCGTTGGCACAAGTGTATAATATCTCATAGGGATTACTTTGAAGGGGACAAAATAGATATTCATGAATAAATAAATAATTTTTGAAAAAACACAAAATTCGCGATACTTTTTGAACACACCTCGTATATACCTTTGAGGAGATTAAAGCCGAGCTTCTCTACCAATTTGTGATGTGCTGATTCTAATTTTTCTACAAATTGGCCGGGATGAATAGGCAAAGCAGATGATTTTTGCTGAGAAGCCTTCTGTGGCCAAACCACTTTCGAAAACACAAAAAAAGTGATTAATCAGTACATAATACACCTATTAGGATAAAATTTGTTGTTGAGGCATAAAATACATTTTTCAAGAAATTTTTGAAAATGGGCGTGACACCGCCCACTTTTGAAATAATATTAATCATAAATCAAAAACCGTTCAAGGTATCGAAACGAAATTCAGCACGCGGTTAAGCGAACTCCTGAACCTATCGTGAAAGTTCGAGAGCAAAACAAAACACAAAATATGTGGGCGTAGCACCGCCCATTTTTGAAAAATTATATAGATATTGACAAAGTGACACATATATCCAAATTTCATTAATTTAGACCAAAAAAGTTCGGAGTTATGACTAATTGAAACTTTATATGGCCTGGGGGCGTGGCTCCGCCCACTTTTTCACAACTATATAATGTCTATGCTGTACCCAGTGAACCAAAGTATATATTGTGAAAATTTCATAAAGATCGGTTAAGTTCTTTGGCTCACACATTTTTTATATCTACGAGTATTTTTGTTACACACACAAGGTATATTAATACCCCACTGCAAAAGCCAAGTTGTATATCTTTTTTGATATTCATACCTTACATGAACATGAAATGTTTGTACGTATACTGAAATGATCAGCACGATGAGCGGAGTCGATGTAGCCATGTCCGTCTCTCGACACGTCTATCTCTCTGTCCGTCTGTCTATTTGAACGCAAATAAGAACTGAAAGTATTAAAATAGACCTGCGTAAATTGGGATGACCTAATAGATCACTACTAGGTATATATTGTTCGTTTCCACCCGAACTTAGACTTCCTTACTTGTTATTATTGTCCTGTATGACAGCAAATGTTACCGCAGTTCTAGTTTTTGTTGTCTTTTATTCGCTGTATGACATCAGCATGCGCGACAAGCCAAAAAACACTAACAACATAGTTAAAGATCGTTCAAACGCATCTGGCGAGGGCGTACTAGTTACAACTATGCTGAGGTGTTAGTGGGGATGTTGTACGACCTGACAGCTATTTACATAGAATCTGGCATACAATGGTGGTTCTTTTATTATGCACGCGTTGAGTTTACTTTAGTTTAACTAAGTTTGTTGTTGTTGTCATATACGTAATATTGCTATTCTAGCTTTTGTTGTGCACATTGTTGCTGGCTGTGTGTTGTTGTCTGCTCCAGTGAATGCATTTTTGCAAATTTTATGCAATTTTATTTAATTAATTGAATTGAAACGAATTGAATGAAATGAACTTTAAATGGCATCAATTGGCAGCTGGAGCAAATAGCAACAAAACTAGCAAACAATAACAAAAACAACGAAGCGTACATGTATGTAAGTCTTGCCACTGCCAACATGACAAGGCGGGTCTAAGTCAGTCACATGTCGTATGCGCTGAATTAATTAGAAAAGTGTTTGTCGCTGCAGCTAACTACACGCTGGCATTCAAATGCACATTGCAAGTTACAGTTGCGTGCAAAAAAATAGAGCTCATGAAAATCGTCAACTTCTATCTGACCTGAACAAAACAAATAGGATAGGATTGGTGACTCGTAGTAAATGACGTTACTTTCATAAATATTTCGACACTTTGCACTGATTTGCTGCAGGGACACGGTATTGGAAATTATAGCTTTTTAAGTCCCATCCAGGGCAAATATTTCGAAAGTGGAAGCGATATCGTTGAGCGTAGTATAATTTAGTGCAGCGATCAGAACATAAGGTAGAGGAGTTTCAGCCCTATCATATCTACATATAATAAAATTGCAGGGACCCCCCATAATGATTATTTTTATATTTTTAATGCAAAAAAAATCAGAGCACTGTTTAAAGTATATAAACGTGCATGTCTCGCCATGCTCAACGGAAATCTGCATTCATTGAAGAAATATTGAGCAAACCCTATATAAATTACATTTAATCAATCCTTTTTGAGTTTTATTTTTTTGATCAAAAATAATCATAATTTTTTGTGCTTTATTTTGTTGCTCGCAAATAAAACTCATGTTTTTAGTTTTTTTTTTTTTTTTGATGAAAATAAAACTTATTCCTTGAGCGGTATTTTATACTCCAAGAATAAAAATTAAAGCTTAAGTTTTAATTTTTTTCACAGGTCGAAAAACTCAAAAAGCCTTTTTGCATGCCAACCTATGTACATATGTATACATATGTATGTGTCTATAAATATGTTTTAAATCTTGAGTACATGTGTTGACGAGATTATACCAACCAATATTTATGAATAATTACTTGCCAAAAAGGCGCAGCGGCTTTTTGAGTTTTTCAATCCGTAAAAAAAATTGAAACTTAAAATTTAATTTTTATTCTTGAAGGATAAAATATCGCTGAAGGAATAAGTTTTCGATCAGAAAAATAATACTCAAAAAATAAACCTTATCCTTAATCAAAAAAATAAAACTTGAAGATGCCTATTATTGTCGACTTTTATTTGAAAAAATCTGAAAATAATGGTCAATTAGCGAGTTTCTCAATAAAACTCATAACAGTTACGGTCCCCGTGAAATTGTAGCTGGTCGATGTCAGTACATTGGAGATATTCAAGCAATATTGATAGGAGGGACATTATTGAGTCAAAATAATCCACAGAAACCATTTTTTAGAATTTTTGTCAGTTTGTCTGTATGTTTGGGCGCGCACGGCTGAAAACCTGCTAAATAGAATTAAATGCAACTCCCACCGCTGCGTTGTTTAACTTTAAATTTAAGATATTCTGTATTTTGATAACTTGAATAGCTTAGGAATTATAGAGCGATATGTGAACGAGGGTGATGTGTAAGAACAATATGGGTATCAAACGAAAGGTGCTAGTTAGTGGTGTAATAGGCAATGTGGTTACGTGGTTTTGGAGATATAATGATTAAAATCGGACTCGGTCTAATATAAGTTCTGAGACGAAGCATGTCCTGGCATTCTATTATTTCATTTAAACAAGAAAACCAATGCCGACAGAGTAACCGGGGTTGTATAATGGACACCTGGCCTCAAGCAAATAAAGTGCGTGGGCATCCAATTAAAAAAAGCTTCGCTTAAGGGTTGTTAATACTTTCGAAAATATATATTGAACTTTCGCAATACTTTGTTGCATCAGTTAGAAAAATCCTCCAACCCCTCAAACATTTTCTACTACAGGTATTGCAAACAGGGCGGTATCGGAACAACATTAAGTATGAAGGGAAAGGCGTTCTTTTCGAGACTCCTAAATGAGGCCAGGTGTGGCGGTAGTGTTGCCGGCCTACCACACCGAAGGTCCAAGGTTCGAGTCCTGGAACAGGTAACATCAAAAGTGGTTTGAAACATTTTTTTAAAAACGGGTTCGCCCCTCGGCAGTGGTTTGGCAAACTCTCTGAGTGTATTTCTGCCATGGAAGGCTTCTCAGAAAAAATTCATCTGCTTTGCAGATGCCGTTCGGAATCTGCAAAAAACTATAAGTCCCGCCAATTTGTAGGAAAAATTAGAAGCAGCACACCACAAATTGGTAGCGAAGCTCGGCCTTAATTATTATTAAATGAGCTCATAATTAGTGCAACCGCTCCGATTTAGGACTACAATCTGACTTTTTTATGGCGCCAAATATTTCTGGGAACAACTCAGAGTGTTCTAGTATGCTGCTTGTCAAATATAACATAAATGCGAGGGCTGCTCTATTTTATGATACAACATTGTACGTCTGTACTTCGGACATGCAAGCAGACTGCACTCGTCTTTGGTGTTGTAGTTTTATTTTGGTTCATGGCATTGCATTCAAACATATTGTCTGAATCGGGTGCGGCAATTTTTTTCCAAACACTTGGTATACTTTTCGCGGATCTCGCGCCATAATGCACTTGCAACATGAACACACCTCCATACAACCGCATAAACCTATTTAAATTAAAATTATTGTATGAGTATGTGTACTCTTCTAGACTGCATTGAACATGCATAGAACGTAATTATATAGTTTAGAATTAAATGAGTCAATAATGTAAAATTAAAATATTACTTAGCTCTTGAGCATGAGCTTTTTATTGTGGTTGTTATAGTCGCGTTCTATAACAACCACAGTTTGTAGTGTGAACTAACCCGTAAGGCAAGTGGTGTGTGAAAGCTTTTATGCGACGTTCACATTTGAGCAGAATATTTTCAAAATTATATGATTAAACTAATAATTAACATGCGAGAATTAAATTTACAACAATAACAACATCGATATTTAAATAAGTGAACTAAGAAATTGTAGTTGCATAAGCAGCTGAGGGTTGTGGTCGGATTTTATGAAACGAATCTGGGTTGAGCGAGAACTCCACACTAGACGCCTTTTAAAATAAGCGTCAAAGAGTACTGGGACTTCACCACTTGAACTTCGTCTACAGGATTGATCATTGGGGCAGGAGCCTAGAATCTACGGTGTCTAAGATAAAGTTTTTAAGGGAAGAGACGGGAACAGAATAGCCCTTTTGATAATGAGACGTCTATTCAGTCTCCTGCATCAAAACTATAACATCAATCGAATAAGGGTATTGTAGCGAGTTGATCATAATACTAACTTGGTACGAGGAAACTGAAAAATTCAGTGACGCGACATGGAACCAAATTCATGTAGGAGATGACAGATATTGCGCCGTTACTGTTAATCAAAGACGGTTTTCGTTAATACTGCTTTATATAGCCTGATATTGCAGTTCTTCCAGCTACAATGTTTTCCGATAATATACTGAATCTGATTTTAAGATCTGTAGCTCAGAAATATCGGGTATTGAAGCACTCTTAAGCGTCCTACGTTTGATACCCATATTGTGATAACATATTTTGAGTCCCTTGGTCCATATATTGGCCGATAACTCCAAAACCAGTCGAGTTATTTAAATATGGGGTAACTTAAATTTTAAGTTAGACGTCTGGTAATGCAACGCTGAAACGGTCATTTAATTCCATTCAGAAGTTTTTGAGTGATGCGCGCACAAACATACATACAGATAGACAAAAATTGTAAAAACCGCTGCTTCGAATTCGATTGGCTCTATAATGACCCCTCCTATAATTTTTTCTTGAATATCTGCCATGTACAGATATCGACCTGTTACAATTTTATTACATGTAGGGATATTGCTTAAGTCAAAAAAAAGCATTTGGGATGTAAAAGAAATCAGTTTTAGGTAGCTAATTAGATATTCAAACTAGTACTTGTCAGCAAAACTCCCGGCAGTGTCTAATCAGTGATAACTGGAGCCAATGGAGACTTGAACAACGTATTAACTATTGCAAACTCATGTGAGAGATAAGACGACGAAGTTGGGTTGAGCTTAAGTCTCCGTAAAGATGTGAGAAATTCAAGAGCAGGATCGATGTATTGATTTGAAATTAAGCAAGCCATTTAAGCTCTATTGCAAAGTAACCTTGATTTTTTCAAAAGTATCGTGATTAGACGAAAGTAAAGAGGAATGCTCAAGAGTTTCATTCGCGGAAAAGGTAACTGGGAATGCTTTATAATCATTACTGAAGAAAAGAATGTTTAAAGAGTACCGCCTGCTTTGTGAGGTTATGTTCACTTTATCAATCGATTACTGGAATCCCTGGGAAACCCCTCCGAATAAAAGGTTTAGAGGGCTCAAAACGAATATTTATAGCCCAGCTTCCGTGGCATCGGTTATCTGGCACCCACTTCCGATCTTTCCAAAACCACATTATGAAAACATGTCCGCTTCTTTGAACTTGTACAGCTTGGACAGCGATGATAGCACCCTACACTTGCAACTCGCGAAGAATTGAAACACAAATCTCTTTTATTAAAGAGAAATTGCATATGCAAAGTAAATTAAATATTATTAGTAACGTATTAAATAAATAGTTGTCAGCGTATTTTCCCTTCTATTACTCTTCAAAAACTTCGTGGGAGCAAACTTAGTTTAACTAATCTAATTCAAATATTATTAAACTAACTAATCCATAACACAAAAAATTTATGGTTATGGAAGCTTTATAGCTGTGCACTGAAACATACGAGTATTTCACCAGGAAGTCTGCGGTTGCTGATAACTCCAGCATTGGTAATTATCAGCGTGGGAAAAGCATGATATTTGAAAGTGGTTGAAAAATAAGCAAGAATTAAGAAAAGAAAATATTTCACGAATAATATGTTTATAATGCAATTAATTAATAGATAGATATATGTACATAAACATACATACATATGTGAAATAAATATCAAATTATTTGACTGCTTATATGAAGCATCAGAAATATTCATTACCTAAATAGAAAGCTTGGTCGCATAGATCAAAGACTTTCAGAACTCACCTACTTATGTATGACCAATTTAGATTTAGACTGTCAATAATTGTTTAAATCATTTTAAAGTAACATTAGTATTAGCCAATTTTTTTTCGTAAGCAATTAGCGACATACGAAATAAAATAACAAAACGAAATTTTTTTTTTCCAAAATTTTAAATTTCCTTCGAAAATCAAATGTGAACTTGTAGCTTGCGAGATAGCGACCAATATTGCCCGCTTTTTTCATCATTTCGATGCTAGCTAAATTTTTTTCTGCTTGCCTAAACATTTTTTTTGAATTTAAAGCAACAAAAAAATAAGCAAGCTGAAATAATTATAAGCGCTCATAATTTTGGTTTCTATCTTGCAATCAATAAGTTCCCATTTGATTTCCAAAGCAAAATTTCAAATTTTTAAACAAAAATTATAAGTCGTAAGGTGCTTACCAAGAAAAAAAATTGGCTGTTGTTGCTTTCATTTAAACATTTTTTTAGGAATGCCAAGAATTATCTGGCATTGAAATTTTTCACATTTTGTTCTACAGTGGCGCACCTATATGTACATACATTCTCTAAAATCAGAAAAATGTGTCACGAACTTAAGATTAACACATTATGTAATTAAAATTTAATGAACTACAATACTGCATACTCCGAAAAATTAAAACAAAATTTTTTTTTTAATTTTTATAAAATTTCTTTGAATTTTCGCAAATTTTGCGTGCATTTTTAAAACAAGATTAACACTTCCTGTATTAGAAATTGACTCACGTTTTTATTTAAGTTTTGTTGAAATAATTTTATTAAGTCCGAAATTTGTGAAAATGGCAGAAAACGACTTTATGTACATTTATGTCCGCCACTGTACATGCCGGATGGCACGCTCTCTATATGTAAAAGATACCCCCTATGCACAGAAGAATTCTATTTCTTTTAGATCGGTGCATATTTCATCAGTTGCACATTTTTCATGTGGCCTAATTTTATATAGATTCTCAGCTTGGTGTTAGGATCTAATTATGTAAAACGCCGTTACAAATTTCATCACCTTCACTTAGTTATAGTTAGATTATTAAATAAATTCACTTAGCTACTCCCATTAACTATATGTCCCTGAAGTAAGTAAACATTTTTATAAGTGACGAATTTTGCTTTAAATGCAAAAAGTGGATCGCATTTTACATAATAAGTCCGTTAGTTTTTTGAGTAATGCGGTTAGCTCCGGTGCTATGATTTGAATGACAAAGGAACGAAATGATTTCGAGTGCCGCAGGAGAGGGGAACCGAATCACACTTTGTATTTTGAATAACTTAACTCTTCCGGCACGCATTGGATCCCTGCATATTCCATCCAAAGCCAATTTTTTTTGCTTGTGAGAACTTCAAACTAGGTGGCGGTTTGATAATTATTTCATTCAACTAGAGGAGTGAGAACCCATTACATGGCAATAGCCTTATTCTGGAAGAGGTAAGGGGTAACAAGGGTAGGTTGGGATTTTAGGGGGTTTTAGACGCTCGTAGATACATGCTTCCCCAATCGAATTGCCAACCAAAACGAAACGAGGTAGTCTTTGGAATTTGACAAAGGACTGTGAATTCGATGACACTCCGCAAAACCTTCGTTGAGTGTTTTTATCGCTACTTACATTACTATCCATTAAAGCTGTATCGACGAACCCACATCGACGGTCGCCTGAGTCCGGGATTTCGGTACTTCCACATAGAGAGATCAAACTCCTGTTTATTTGGGCTATCATCCTGCGTACAAGATACGGCTAATTCGATTGTCAGTAAACTTCAGTCGCTACTACTTCACCGCTGCTTGCTTCCGAATCATGGATTAAAAGCTACAATTAGCCACGTAGAAAAACGTTACACCATACTCACGTTACAAAATATTCCCTTACTAGGAAACATCAATACTGAATACTTCAAATGTTCAACGAAGGTCCCTACACACGTTTCTTGCGCTTGTTTTTAAACCTTAGTTGACCAGCTAAGAGGAACCTCTCCGACCTGGTTATGATCAAACAAAGTTTCAGTCAATGCAACTATTTATCTTTCGACTCTCTTCATCTGTAGCTTGAGAAATACTGCAAAGAGCAGGAATAAAGTGTTCAGGAATCACTTATTGCATGACTTTTAAATTGTTGAACTAGGCTGATGTTTGATTATTGTCCATTATAGAAACGCCATAAGTTCTGTCTTCACTGGTGTCTGGCTAAATGGGCAACAAACGGGTCTGACAGTGAAGGAAAAAGATTCAGCATCACAGTTTAGAGCTTGGCAGGGCAATTCTAAAGACGAGGTATAAGAAGTATAGTCTTAGACACTACTAAGGATATCTCCTCCTCCGCATACTTCTTCTGCAACTTCCTAAGCAGCCATTAAACAGTCAACTTATTCCCCATATTTTCTTTGCTTGTCATAATATATTTCTATCCACCACATATATTAAATGCAAAATGCCTATTTGACTGCCCCTTCAAGCCTGATTGTTGGATATTTCTGAATAATTGCAATAAATAGCCTTAAGCGGTTTATGTTGTAGCCACAAATGAACTTTGTGCATAAGCCAAAGTAACCAACAACAACTCTATCCGAAGTATTGGTGGTGGCAAGAAAACAAGCAACTGCCAAATGATTGTCAAATCGAGTCAATTAACATTTTATGGACCCGCTCCATTAATCTTCATATTTATTATTGTTTTAAAGCTATAAAAATTGAAGTTGAAAGGTAGAGGGAAGCAACAACAGATTTGAGTATGTTTGAGTATCGCTGCGCTGGGTGTAGTAGATTTGCAAATTTTGGGAATTTACAGAGCTTGAGCGATTTGCGTATGCAGCTTTTAGCGGTGCAGTAAACGCAATGCAGCCGTTCGCGAAGCCCAGCCAAGCCAATTTCCATTCAGCTACAACTTCAACTGCAATTCGAAACACAAGTCAAGTCAAGTCAATTTTGCAACGGAATAACCCTCTAGACATCACGCGCGCCAAGTCAAGACAACGTTATAGGGGGGAAATGGCAAAGGGAAAGAAAATTGTTGAAAATAGGCATATTGCCCGCCGCCGTTGCTCTGCCCACTACATAGATATTGCTCAAAAGTTGATTAGTTTTAAGAATTTTTTTCTGCGCATGCGTGCATATAACCAAATGTATTCCTGGTACTTTGCATTTGGTTGGACAGCGATCGGTTGCAACAGCTGCAACAATTGTTTTTTGTTGTTTCTAGTTATTGCTGTTGCCTTGGTGGCTGCATGTCGTTATTCAGTTTTATGCGAAATCACAAAAAAATTTGAATTTTATGTCAAAAGTTTTTGTTGTTATTTTTTTTAAGATAATTTACGTCACAGCCAAACAATGATAAGGGAAAAACTCGAAAAAAAGTCTAAACCAAATTTAACAATAAAATATAAAACAACTTGAGGCGGCTATTACGTTGGAAATGTGTTGGTGTTAACATATGAAAAGGGCAACACGTCTATGGCTGCAGGCAAGCACTGAGTTCGAGTGACGGCTGTTGCGAAATAAGTTATAACTCATTACATATGTGAGTAACTTGTTGTACTGAGAGTTACAGAAGATAGACAAATAGAGCTGCGGAATAAGGTTTATAACATCTATTCAAGTTGAACTTTCTGTAGAGTCTATTTTTTAAAAGAAGCTTCTGAAGGATATCAATCTTAATATATACAAATATTCGGTGGGTAAGTCCGTTGTAGCTAAACTCCTTCCAACATTGATGACATTTTTTTGTATACTTAAGTGAGCTCGAGGATGGTTTAGATTCACAATCCGGACCACTGGATGATGTGGGCGTGGTACTTCCTATATAAACCAGATTTTCCGAACCGCATGTCTCTAGAAGTATTTAATGTAGAATATTGAAATTTGATAGGTAGCTTAATGAGATCAATCTCTAACGCCTCAAGAAAAAAGGGGAGGAAGAGAGGAGTGGGCGTGTCACCTCCCATACAGATGAGATTTTCCGTACTGCATATCTCTGGAATTGTTCGTGGCAGAATACTGAAAACTGGTACAGAGTTATAGGAGGTAAATTTAAACATATCAAGAATAAAAGGGAGCAAGGGAGAAGCGGACGTGGCACTCTCAACCTCAAGAAAAAATTTCCGCAGGGGGAAAAGGAGGCGTGACGCCTTTTGATATAATCTAAATTATTATTACTCCGCAACTATTTCGAGATCGACAGAAGGGCGGATCAGGTAAAATTGTGGGCAGGACCTCTAGTAAATTATAAATTTTCTTGTAATATTTTAGTTTAGTATCGAAAAGAGACAGAAGCGGGCGGTCCAGCACAGACAGTGCAGATGATGTTATAGGTGTGGGAGCTCAAAACTCTAACTTCACGGCTCCCGGCAAAATGTACCGTTTTAGTGTTGAAAATCTTGCGATTTTTTTGCCCTTCAACGAACAAGAAGCTGTGTTTAAAATTTAAGTGCGGCATATCTACAATAAAAACTGGGTTAACAAGGATTTGAAGCCTTAAAAAAGTAGCCTTTGCTCATTTGAATTTTAAAATCTACCGTCACAATAAACACAATTTTTGTGAAGACGATTCATTTTAAGGATTGCATAAAACTTCTGAAAACAATTGTTTTACCTAAATAATTTTTTTTTTAAATAAATAACTTTCGCTAAAAAAAATAATATTGAAAATCCAATTATTTATAAAATATAAAATACATCAAAGTTAGATAGCTTCTCATAAAATTTATTGACTTTCTTAAGTAAATTTTTGGAGAATAACGAGTACTCTTTGTCAAATTGATAAAGAAGAACTCCCGCAAACAACGAATAAATTAGTCCCAAAAATTATTCCAAATGATCCCGAATAACTACAACAATCCCGAATTGATTTCGAAATTATCCTGAAATGGTCTCGAAAACGTTCCAAAATGGGTCCGAAACAAAATGTAATGATTCCCAAATTATGCCGAAAATGTTCCGAAATGATGCCAAAAAACCCCCGAAAACAATTCCCAAATTATCTTAAAAATTTCCGGAATGGTTCTGAAGAGTCATGAAAACAGCCCCGAAAAAGTTCCAAAAACAATCCTATATCGAGAAGTCCCGAAATGATCTCTAAAAGTCCCGAAAACCATCCCGAAATGATCTTAACCCTTCCTAATTCTGCTCCAATTCTGTATTTCCCAAATTCTATTACAATACTCTGTACTTCGGTTGCATCAATAGAAATTGTCGATCTACTCCAAAACAACTTAAAATTTCACTCTCAATCAAAGCTTTTGCATCGCCGCCTAAGAAGTTAGCTTCAAAAAAACTGCCTGGAGCGGAGAGGCTAGACTAGTTCTGAAACGCGTAGAACCCTCAAACTGATTTAAAATAGTTAAAAAACCTTGGTTCAAACTGTATTTTTTGCTTTTAACTATTATGTGGTACGAGGCGGCCGGCGACGAGTACCGAAAGCGATGTCGTGTTCTTTCATTACTCATTTGATTATGGAGCGAAGAATATGAAACGCATTTAAAGAGAGCTTAATGAATGAAGCTAAAGCTACGTGAAAGATAGCAACTCAGTGTAGAAATTAAGTATTTCCACAGAGATAACACAAGAAAATCGATCGAAGGAATATTAAAAATAGAAAAAATTACCACTGAAACACTATTTCGGAAGCATCAAATTTGATTAAAACTAAAACCGCGTTTGTTTGCCCCACCACATCTAAAACTACAAATTTATATTATTACTTCAAATTGCATTTTGTGGCTTCACTTAATTTGGTTTGAAAATTGGTAGCCACAAGGGAAATTATAACCAGTAATATGACGATGCTTAGTTCTAAGAGACCGACCCAGTAAAGAAGTAATCATAACAGAGAAATATTTTAATAACTAAAGGAAAAATAATAAAGTAAATGAGAGGAGAATCATGAGGAAAGAGCAAAGACTTATAATCTGGTAACGATAACAATCTTTTGAAAGCAGATAAGCGCTCACGAAAGTCACAAAACTAAGCAAAGGCGGACTTAGTAATTGTATTGAAATAATCAAAATAAATTTAAAAAAAAACAAGTAAAGACGGCGCTGTCTTCGGCTGTGCCGAAGGCTTTATACCTTTCATGAGTACGTTCTCTAAAACTTTGTCAGCAATACACTTAACTTTCTTTTACTATTTATAAGCAAATATCTCACCAAGTTTCGAATTTTAATATTTCAGGGATAAATGGTCATAATCCTCTTATCTGAACGATCGGTTGTATAGGATATAAACTATATATAGCTCCGATCTTGCTGACTTTTCTACGAAATCTTTTACTGTCCATAAGAAAATATCTCACCAAGTTTCAAGTTTTAATCTTTTAAAATGAGGGAGAAATGGCCATAATCCTCTTAAATGAACGATCGGTTGTATGGGATATATACTATATATAGCTCCGATCTTAGCGATTTTTTTTCATATTTTTTGTTATCTGCAAGCAAATATCTCACCAAGTTTCAAGTTTTAATCTTCCAAAATGAGGGATAAATGGCCATAATCCTCTTATCTGAACGATCGCTTCTATGGTATATATACTATATATAGCTCCGATATTGTTGATTTTTTTACGAAATCTTTTGCTATCCATAAGAAAATATCTCACCAAGTTTCAAGTTTTAATCTTTAAGAATGAGGGAGAAATGGTCATAATCCTCTTATTTGAACGATCGGTTGTATGGGAAATATATGCTATAGTCACCCGATTATACCGGATCCGACAAATGTCTAATATAATACAAAAATACATCCGTGTGCCAAATTTCATCGAGATATCTCAAAAATTGAGGGACTAGTTTGCGTTCAAACAGACGGACGGACGGACAGACGGACATGGCTGTATCAACTCAGTTCATCGTCCTGATCAATTTGGTATGCTTAATGGTGGGTCTATCTCTTATATTTCTAAACGTTACAAACATCGGACCTAAGTTAATATACCATTTCATATTCATGAAAGGTATACAAATAAATCATAAAAAAAAGCAGGAGAAAACATAAAATTACTCAAGTAAATGGCGCGAGTAAGAGTAGCAGCAAATGACCAATAATCATGGGAACCAATCACATCGATCAAAGCGCTCATCGTCATTACTGTTGTGATAAAACTTGAATGGACAAATGAATGGCAGATCGACTGCTGAAAATCATAATTCCGATTGTAAAATCAGTTTATTCCTGTTACCGCAGGGTATTTTTACATTCGATTTGATGGGTAATAGCCGATTGAAAAAAAGTAAAGAAAGAAAAAAAGAAAAGAAAAGATAAAAGATCCTGCAAACAGTGGCAGATAAAAAAGTTGTTAGTTGAAGCAACCACAAATAAACTTTAGGCATGAAAAGAGCGCTCCCTTATGTCTGCAACTAAAAGCAATTTTGAAATGCCAACAACAACCAAAATCAGCAGGCCGCTCTCAACACGAAAAGAGTTCAAAATCAAACCGTAGCAAAATTGCAAAAAAAAAAAAAAAAATTTAAATCATGTCTAAAACTCATTAACTGCTGCAGGCAAAATATTTGTATGCTAAGTGCTACTCGCAACAATAGAAAATCCATAATGAGTGTTGAGCGCGCAAGGAAGCGTTCAAAGTTGCTCCCACCACAGTTACGCCCTAAGGAGGTCATGCAGTGAAATGTCGCAGCTAAGCCACAGACTTTTGGCAGCGTGTCAATGCACAACCAAAGGCACATAATAGCTTAGGCAGCGGCGACACAAACAACTTTGGATAATTTAGCATTCCAATCGAAATCAACCGAAAAACCAATCAAACTATGCGGGACCATTATAGCAGTGATCTGCGGTGTTCAAACGGATTGATTAGCTCCTTTGCCGATTACACTGCTTGGCGTCTTCGGAGGTGGTTGGTTTGCTCGTTTTCTTCGCTTCGTTTATTTACTTGTTGAACTGTTTGCGTTGGTGTAAACTTTGCTATAAGCTTAATGATTACTGTTGATCTAACTTTGGATTGATTCGTGATTGCGAATAACCCGACAATAGACAGACACTTTCAAGTGTGAAGCCTATTTTGGAAGTGTAGCTAGAGCGAATATAAGAAATGGTGCGAATGGTCCTGACTGCTGAGACGATGAATAGCTAGAGTGAAAACAAGATCTAAGGTAAATTATTCTCACCTCTACATAGCGGGGAAGATCTTTGCATCTGCATTACTTCTTGAGATTGGTTATCTTCGGCCTAGAAGAAATATATCGGATGTTTTTTGTTTGTAGATTTCCATGTTTTCGAGTACGTTCAGACGTCTGCCTTTTGCTCGACGGTAGAATAATAAACGAACAGACAAACACTGTTTCCGACACAATATTCGAACCTTTAAAATTGGTTTACAAAAAACAAAGCAACCACTCAGGCACAACAAACACACACGCACCGACAAATAAGCACAAAACAGCAAAAGATCAAAAACAACAAACAAGCAAAAAAGATCAAACAACAAAAATCACCAACTTTTACCTGCCTCAGTCAACCACAAAAAGACCGATCGATGCAAACCACCCCCGTTTCTGAAGGTACACACACCACACATGCACACACGTACACAAACAGACACCCATGCTGACGTTACCTGCTACCTACTATAAATACAAGACAAACTACCACAACAGATCAGAACGAAAATCGACACTGATGATGGCACAACGCCGAAACCGGTTTGTCTCAAAACCAAATTTGACAAGGGATGACGAAAAATCGTTCCAATATACATCAATCATTCACCCTGTCGGAAAAACAACAAAACAAAATAAAAAAGTTTTGAGTTCATTACAATGTCTAGAACGAAGTGATTCCAGAGTTGCTTGAGTCTAGTGGGATGGTAGGGGTTCTCTTCTGCTACAGATGGCGACTGAGCTTTGAATATGGCATTCGTTGAGTTGCGTGTGCCCGCATCCCATCGTAGCTCTTACATAAATGTCTCCTTATTCCCATGGAAGGTGGTTCAGGAACAAATATTTGTCTCATGGAGCAGGGTGAAAGCTCATCAACTTCTTATAAATATGCGCAGTTAGGCAACACCAATTCCTCTGTATGGAAACTGCTCGAATCGCTCTATGGGAGGGCAATGTTCAGCGATGTTCAGTCCCAGGCCAACCTTTAAGCATTTCTTGGACTTTAAGGAAAATTTATTACAGCAAAAGTCGACAGACTGACCGTTAAAAAGAAGACGAAAATGCGTAACAAGTTAATCAGTCAGACAAGGGAACACTCTCCCTTCTGCTCCTCCGTCTTCCGATTAAGTTTTATGTTCAGCAACACATAAGGCATTCTTCGACGCTTGCTCGCTGCAAGAGTAAATCTTCCATGGAGTGCTAACTTCAGTAAAGGGAGTTGCAAGGTGAGTGGAGAGTTCGACTTAGTAAAAGCCACATAAGATCCACAAGAAATGGTAGCAATTTTATCTAATGAAGTGTTTGGGGAAGTATTACGTGCCTAAGTTGCTGGGATAGTCTCCCCCTGTTGCCCTCTGAACTAGTTTATTTTATTGCCTTAAGGAAATTCATTACAATTTGAAATTTTGCCAACTTCTTTCAATTTCCGCTTAGTTATTTAGCGAACTCACACCGCAAGCAAAGCAAGGTTAACATCTTGCGGCTTCTTATGTTTTGAGGAAACCAATTTACCAAAAGCGCCACAAATATGTAAATAATAAAAGCTCAAAGGAGACGAAACACGTCACAAAAGACGACAACAAAAACTAATCATTCAAATCAAGGTGAAGCGCAGACCACACTGACTGATTTGACTACAAGCCGTCGCGTTGATAATCCGCCCGTTTTTACCTCCAACTGTTGCTGAAATTGTTGGCATTACAATTGCAATTGAAATTGAAAAATAAAATTGGCATACCAGAGGCTATAACGGTGGAAGAAAACTCAACCAAAAAGAACACAAGTTGAACACATAATAGCTCAAAAGCGCGGCTCCAATGAGCAGGTTTCACGAGGCAACGGCAATCACTCTGAGATGGGTTATTATGGAGTGTAGAGAGGAGCTGGCTCGGATACATGCATTAAAGATGCCCCAAGAGAGCGTTTGATTGGCTGAGTAAGATGGCATATAAAATATTTGCTGCATGATTGAGTGCAGCTTCTACTGACAACATGCGCGCCGGACTATGCAAATCCGCTTGATGCATAATTTTGTTTGCGGTATTTGGTTGGGGTTTTTTGTTGTTTCTTTTTGGTCGTAACTTTGAGTTGAAAAGTCTTGAGCTTGGCGCGTGCATCACGATTTGCCGTGGTCGCGCGGTCGCACAAACTCGCATGCACTGTGGGAGGCACGCTGTAGCGGTACGCCTTGCTGATGAGCCACAGTGCTGTACAGCCCATGAGCAGCTGAATGGGTTCAAACTGTTGGTTAAATATGCTGTTCTGTAACTGGCGCGCTCAATTTGGGTGTTGTTGGATGTATGCCCATTTCGTCCATTGCTTGATGCATTCGGGGTCAAAGAATTCTAATTTGAACATTTATGATTTTGGCAGTTATGTGCTTTGGCTGGTGGTAGATTTCGATTAGAGAAATAGAATTATTATGTGCCGTTATTGTGGGTTCTGCTGCTCCCGCTTAATCAAATAATTAAAGGCAATTACAATGTCAAAGAACTATTTGCGTCCTTAGCACACGCTCACGGCACCGATATCAGATAGTTCCACATTGCTGAAGATTTACTCTGACAGTCAAGTAGCTACCAAAACTCTTTAGAGCTGGACTAAGTTGGAAGGTAGCGATCGAATGCAGGACAGTCTCCAAAGGCCTGACTTCACTGAGAAAGCAATTCCCAAATTGAGCCGAGCGAAGTTGCTTATGAATTTTAAACGCATCTCAAGCATGAGAATACCGATGAATGACTTTTGTCTCAGCAGTATGGACGATGAGGACATAGAATGCATTGAACACTTCCTTCACAGAATGTTTTAACAGCTTTCTGCTCACTACTAAGCGGAGCTGGGCTCCGTTGAAGTTAAGGAAATACTGTCGACATAAGTTTCAGTTTCTTCGACATTTATAGCAAAGGGTTAACAGCTCATGATACCAAAATGCAAGTCTGTCTCTCTGTCGAGTATCTGTACATTTATAAAAGCGAAATTTATATTAATTAAAGCAAACAGAAATATGTCAACTGAACTCTGAAGCCATCGATACTGCACCTCACATCTTTGCAGTATTTATTACAATTAAAATTATAATTATCATTGCGCCATTTCAATTACTTAATTGTCAGCATCCTTTTGATTGGCCAAAAGAAGCGCCAGGCAATTGGCTACTAGATAATTGTGCAATTCGAAGTGTGAAAATGTGACAGCGCGCCTTTGAAATAACTCAATAACCGGCAGAGATAAAAACTGAAAGCTGATACGAACACCTCTTAAGTGGACAACATGACGTTATGAAAACAAATTGTTTTTCTGCTGCCACACCGCGTTGATCTTGCGGCCATCAAACCAATCGCCGACACTAAACTAATTGAGTTATTATTATAAATTGAAGCAAAAAAAAAATTGTATGTGTGTCTGTCTGTATTTATCAATAATTGCGTATCACTTGAGAATTCATTTTGATATGCGCAGCTGTGGTTAGCGTTATTCTAAAAATGTGTAACTAACAACGGTATAGTATATTCGGATATGCGGTAAGTGGCGTGGCACTGTGGAGTATTTTGAAGGAACTCGTCTCAAAATAAAAAATATCGGTAACATCTAGAGAAGGTAGACAAAAATTATTTTTAAGACAAAATTTCTTTTCATATTAAAAAACATTTTGTCGAGCATCGAAAAAAGGATTGAAAATTTCAGTATTGAAAAATGTTTTTGAAATATGAAATTTGTTGCCTATTTTCAGAGTTTTTAATAAGCAAAAAACTAAATTTTTAAAGTTTTTGCGAAAGTTGCAGAAGTTTTCGATATTTGAAAAATTCGTCATAAATAACCATAGAGAAACTTTCCAATTTTCAAGAATTTTTGAACTGTATAAAGTTAACCTAACATTCTTTTAACCTGTAAATCGTATTTCTTATAACATATCGCAAGCTTAGAATCAAGTTAGAAGCTGCCGTCGTGCATTTTTTTGTATAAATGGAAAAGACATTTCCACAATTGGCAAGTCCAGCTGTTTAACGCTTTGTAAAAATCTATGAGCTATACAGCCAAATAACCGCAAAAATTCGAAAATATTTGAGAAAAGTTTCAAAATGCGGTTTGGAACTTTCGAAATATTGTAAATTTTTATGAATTTTGCAAAAAATTTCACTGATATCTTTTAATAATTTGCTTAAGTTTCGAAGGAAAAAACTTTCAATTGCAAATGATGTATGGTTAATTGTTTTAGAATAAAAAACGCTAAAATAGGAAAAACGGTATTTTTAAAAAACAATTTTCAACAAACTTTTTAATGCTAAGTTTTGAAATTTTTCGCAAAAATTTGATTTTTATGCATATTGAAAATATTTTAATTTTATTTTGTTAAAATAATGTCCTTTTTTTATTCGCCATTTTGAAGCTAGGTTCAATTGTTCGCCTAATAAAACTTTTGAAAATCGAATTTTTGAAGTAGAAAGCAACTAAAAAATAAAACCATCAGAAACAATAACAAGCGCTCACAATTTTTGCTATCATTTTTCAAGTGCCAAGTTCACATTTGATTTTCAAAGGAAATTTCAAATTAAACAAGTAAGGACGGCGCTGTCTTCGGCTGTGCCGAAGGCTTTATACCTTTCATGGATACGTGCAAACTTAAATACGCATTGTTTAAAGTTCTCTAAAACTTTGTCAGCAATACATTTAATTTTCTTTTATAATAAGCTTTATTTGTTTAAGGGAAGTTGCCATAATCCTCTTATCTGAACGATCGGTTGTATGGGATATATACTATATATAGCTCCGATCTTGCTGACTTTTTTACGAAATCTTTTGCTATCCATAAGAAAATATCTCACCAAGTTTCAAGTTTTAATCTTTAAAAATGAGGGAGAAATGGTCTTAATCCTCTTATTTGAACGATCGGTTGTATGGGAGATATATGCTCCGACAAATGTCTAATATAATACAAAAATACATCCGTGTGCCAAATTTCATTGAGATATCTCTAAAATTGAGGGACTAGTTTGCGTTCAAACAGACGGACGGACGGATGGACGGACAGACGGACGGACAGACGGACATGGCTGTATCAACTCAGTTCATCGCCCTGATCAATTTGGTATACATAATGGTGGGTCTATCTCTTATATTTCTAAACGTTACAAACATCGGACCAAAGTTAATATACCATTTTATGTTCATGAAAGGTATAAAAATAATCGTTTTTTTACTTTAGTTATAAGTCGCTAAGTGCTTACGAAAAATAGTACTTGTAAAATTAAGAAAAACGTCAAAATAAAAAAAATTATGCTTGGTTAACTTTTGAAAATTAATAAATGTTAAAAAAGGAAAATTGATGCTTTTCAAAAACATTTTTCAATACACAGTTTTAAATTTTTATAATTACTTCATTGTGTGAAATACATATTTAGAATTTGTGAAATACCTTGTAAGTTTGTTTCCTTGACAGAAAATTTCAAATTTTTTTGTTCAAAAATTTATTTTTTAAAATAATGTATTTTGTTGTTGGTTTTACGGTCTGTTCATTTTACATATTTTTGTAAGTATAACGACCTCAAGACCAGTTGATAATAATTCTTAGTTAATTATTATTATTTTTGATTAGAGGATATATATGTTTGTTGCTTTCAATTTTTCCTCTAATCAAAAATAATAAACTAAGAATTATTATCAACTGGTCTTGAGCTCGTTATACTTACAAAAATATTTTAAAATAATGTTTGGTTAACTCTTTAAAATTAAAAAAAATTTGAAAAGGGAAAACTGATGTTTTTCAAAACCATTTTCCATATCAAATTGGTTTGATACATACTTATTATTTTTGAAATTCATAAAGTTTATTTATTTGGGAGAAAATTTCAAACTTTTTTTTAAAATCATATTCAGAAACAGTTTTCCGTACTTAGTTTTAAAATTTTTTAAATTAAGAGTTCTGTTAAAAGCATATTGGTGACTTTTGTAATACGTAATGTGGGCTTTATTACAAAATTTCAATTTTTCTTTTCAAATATTCGAATTCAGTATATAAAGGGTGTTTTTTTAGGGGTACAGAACTTCGAATTGAAATAAAACACAAGAAAATCGTTTTAAGGTCCATCAATTTGGCTTTATTGGAAGGATAATTTTATGCCATTAATGTTTAAATATGATTTCGGGCATGTGGCCGCCGCGGCTGGCTCGAATAAAGCCAATTCTACAGGTCCAATTTTCAACCACTTTTTCGAGCATATGGGGCCGTATGTCGGCAATAACGCCACGAATGTTGGCTTCCAATTCCCCTAACGTTTCTGGTTTTTTGGTGTAGACGAGCGACTTCACATATCCCCAAAGAAAATAATCCAATGGTGTCAAATCACACGACCTTGGTGGCCAATTGACAGGTCCATTCCGCGAAATTATGCGCTCATCGAATGTTTCCTTCAATAAATCGATTGTGACGTGCGCTGTGTGGCATGTAGCGCCGTCTTGTTGGAACCACAACTCATCCACATTCATGCCATCCAATTCGGGAACAAAATAGTCGGTTATCATGGCTCTATACCGGTCTCCATTAACGGTAGCTGCCTCTCCAGCATTATTGCGGAAGAAGTATGGCCCAATGACTCCACCAGCCCAAAGAGCACACCAAACAGTCAGTTTTTGTGGATGTAATGGCGTTTCAAGGGTCTCCTGTGGATTCTCTTCACTCCAAATGCGGCAATTTTGCTTGTTGACGTAGCCATTCAACCAAAAATGAGCCTCATCACTGAACAAAATTTTGCGATGAAAATCAGCATCGAAATCAATCTCATTTTCGGCCCATACACCAAAATCACGACTCATTGCATGGTCTCGCGGCTTTAATTCTTGCACAAGCTGGATCTTGTAAGGTCGCAAGCCAAGATCTTTGCGCAAAATCTTCCATAAAGTTGATGGACAAAGCTCCAATTGCTGTGCACGGTGGCGAATCGATTCATTCGGGTCCTCTTCAACATTTTGCTCTACAGCGGCAATTGTTTCTTCGGTGCGCACTGTTCGACGTCTCTGCGGATGCGTATTATCACATAGAGTAAACGTAGTGCGAAAACGATCCATGGTTAACCGAATTAATTGCTCTGATGGACGATTATGTCGACCATAAAATGGACGGAGCTCACGGTAAACTTCGCGAACTGAACCATTATTTTCGAAATAAATTTGCACGATTTGCAAGCGTTGTTCTTTTGTCAACCTGTTCATGATGAAATGGCAAACCAAACTGAACATAAATGACATTAGAGTTGCCAGATTTGACTACAAAATGCCAGTTTTATCTCTATTCGAAAAACAAACCTGTAAAAAAAACACCCTATATAAGAAATTTACATTTCCACAGAACATTTGATTACAATTGGAAAAAATGCTAAGAAAGCAAAACTGATATTTTTCCAAAACGTTTTCAACGCTCAGACTTGAAAAAAAAACGCTTTTCCTTGTACTAGTAATTACTTGAGCTCAAAAACAGTTTGTATTACTAGGTGTGTCCGTTTCCGTTGCCGAAATATTTCATTTTGAGAAATAATTGTTAAAAGTACCCCACAGTGCTCCGCGTATTTTTTTTTACGATGACCATGATCTTTAGTATACATGGTGAAACAAATTGTGAGACATTTCCAAATTGAATTTTTCAGAGCTCATTCAGACAAATGTATGTATATTTATGTCAAAGTCCGTATATTATATGCAATTCATTCAACGAATAAATCCATAAGCTTTACTAAGTTGAACGTCAAATTATCTGACAACTTTGTTTTGCTATTGATCAATTTTTTGTAAAGCTTAAACTTACTTGTCTTGATTTTATTATTATTTTTTACTTCATTTAATGCTAATCGATAAATGCGACTATTGGGCGCTTTAAACCATTGGATATTTCATATATTGCGTTGAAGGTGTGGCGTTTACAAATCCAGTTTTAGTGCGAATTTTGTTGTATTTTTTCAAGTACTGAATATTGTACGATCGCACGACCATGAGTCATTTGTCTAGTGCACATTTAAGAGCAAGCGTCACCCTCAATTCATTAGCCTTGGTATAGAAAGGCTGTAGTATAAAATTGATCGAAATATAAAAAAAGCTCAAGAAAAATGTGGTTTGGAAAGATTTATCTTGCAATAGGCAGAGGCATTCAGAAAAATTAAGCTTTGGGTTTACTAAAATATATATCTTTAACTGAGTTTTTCTTTAAGTACGAAAATGCCAGAACACTCTTCTAGACATGTGTTATAAATTAGTTTCCACTAAACATATATAAATTATTATTATTAATTTAGCACAGTAGTTGTAACCATAAGACAAAGTCTTTTACAGTACATTAGCTGTTATTAAAGACAAGATAAATAACTCAAAGAACTAAAAAATAAAAATGATAGTTTAACAATGTGATTCTTACAATAAAATTAATACTAATCCATAAATGCACACTTATAACTAGATAGAAAAAAACGTTTATGTTTAGTAGGAATGAAAATTAAGGAGATAAACCCATAATGCAATCACAATAATCACACTGAGTAGAAGTATTCATGGATCACCCTTTTGTAGTTGCTCCGACTCAAAACAGCCGTAAGAGAAACAGGAAGAGAGTTCCAGAGCCTTACAGAATTAACGAACACAAGCCTCGAAGACGACAGATAGATATATCAAGGTATTATTAACTTTTGATGCCTGCAAGACTTAGAAAATTTTTGTTTTTCATAAAGATATTCAGGTGTTTTGGATTCAATTACTTTGAAAATAGAAATGAAGTTGCGAGCAGCAATATACTCAAAGATACTGCATCCAAGGATTTTTCGCTCCATAAAGAGATGTGGTTATATTTCTTCAAACCGTAAACATAGCGAGTAATATTATTGAAAGCGATATCAGTTTTATGCGACAAGAAGTGGAATCAAATTGACTGTAAACCAATTCTGAATATGTTATATGAGGAACAATCAGTTGGATAGCTAGCTTTTCCCTAGTCTCCAAGGGTGAGAACGAGGCTGACGTACTCAGTCTACGTAAAACAGCATAACCATTACCAATAACTTTGTTTACATGGTCAATACAGCTCAGCTTAGAATTAATCACAAATCCCAAGTTTTAATCTCGTTCACTAATAACGAGAGGACGCTATTACCAAAGAGAAGCTTTGTGATATCTTCAAAATATACAACACTGTTACTAATCGGCAGCACATAAGACTTTTTGGCGTTCGAACAAAGAACTAATCAACCCATTTTCACATCAGGAGAGCCAGACGGACGTGACCACGTCGGTTTCATGCCAGCTTAAGCAAGCACTGGACGTACAATCCATTTATTCCGTCATCAGTTGTACGGAAGATAGCGACACGGCCAAGGATCACTTTGTTCTTGATGTTCAGATTTAGAATGAACCAATCGAAAGTAATTTGGTTCGAGTTTGGACGATCCTATAAAAAACTTATTACAAGTCCATTTGTTTTGTTGTGGTTTTTACAATTAGAAAAGAAGACAACCGCAACAAACTATCTCTGTTTCGTGTGAACTTTTCTATCCTAGGACAGCTGTTAGACAATATTACGTAGTGGACGCTATTGAAATCGATAGGTTCCTGGAACTTCAGTTAGAAGATGTTGATGCCAGTGACAGTTATGGAGAGTGACGACTAGGCACAGCAAAGCTTCGTTACAAGAACAATAGGGCAGCTGTCAGCCTACATAACTTGAGCTAATCTAGGGATTTGCTTTTAATTTTTTTAATTTTAAAAAACCCGATAGGAGCTGTAAGTAAGTTCCGCCTTTTCAGGTCTGAAAGAAGCTAAAGACCTGATCTTGCCATGGACGAGAACAAGAGCAAAGATTTGCCCTCGTCAAACAAACCACTCGCGTCGTTCTTGATAGGTCTACATTGAAAACTGGTTTATTTGAGAACCAGCGTTAACAGCGAAACTCAGCAGAGAATCCTACTTGCCCAACCATGGACTAAGTAGGCAATTGAGGAGTTATGTATTTTTCAACCAAAAAAAGATCAAGTGTCAAAGGTCGCTAATCATAGTTGTCCTATTGTAGGTCCAAAGGCGAAGGGAACGCCCTTGAAGTATTTGAAAGATAGTTAGATTGGCTGGCCGGTCTGTGAATACCATATTTGAGAGAAAAGGTCTTCGCAAGATGTATTACCTTCCCCGTGATGCCAACGGAGTGTATGGATGAGCTGCACGATCAAGGTGTTCCTATCGACACCAAAATTAGGCAACTTAGGAAGGGTAAAGCGGCAATGAGTTTATAGGAGAATGACATCGGCTTCTTTGGTGTTTACAATTGGTGTCGGGTAGCGCTAAGTAGAACCAAAATTGCTTAGAAACTTAGAAGTTAATGCTGATGATTATGATTGGACGCCGCGCATGTGCTTAAAATAGTTTCGGTCTGAGTTCCTTGGAAATAAACGTACTGGGGACTCAATTCCTTTGCAACAGGCATAAACGCTTAAGATCGTACCTAGAACCACACATTTCACCAGTCCAGCTTAAAGCTAGTAATAAATAAGTCCAACCAAACTTAAACGCTACCAAGTGAGTACGATAAAAAGCAAAAACAGTGTACTCGTATGCAGGAAGCTGTGCATTTTTACTACAGACAGTGTGACCAGTAGCGCGATTCTCTAACTTTTTTAACACAATTTGTCAACGATAAATTAACTTAACAACAATTTTAACAGTTTTGCGATTCACTAACTTTTTTAACACAATTTGTCAACGATAAATTAACTTTAACAACAATTTTAACAAACTATGCTATTCACTAACTTTTTGTCTACTTTAAATTCGATAATTTATCGTTGTCAATTGGTAAATTGTTATTTTATCACAGATTCTTTTTGTGCTGTTAAAGTTTTGTTTACTAAAATACAATAAATGGTAATTGTTTCCTTTAGGAGACAACTGCTAAAACACGTCCGAAATTATCGGGAAAGGTATCAGAAGACGCGTCTTGACCTCGGTAACAATAATCCGGAAGCGCATTTTTTAGTTTTGGTTTCAGTGAGGAGATATTTGCAACCAAAGTTGAGAATTTTTTGTCATTTTCATGTGGTTGTTGTAATCACAATAAATGGTAATTGTTTCCTTTAGGAGACAACTGCTAAAACACGTCCGAAAATATCGGGAAAAGTGTCAAACGACGGGTTTAACCTTCGTATCAATAATCTGGACCGGCTAAGGGTTATTTTTTTGAAGCGCGGCCGAAGGCCGCCTACGCAGGAGGGTGTTGTGCACATAAATAAAGGGTGTTTTTTTAGGGGTATAGAACTTCGAATTGAAATAAAACACAAGAAAATCGTTTTAAGGTCCATCAATTTAGCTTTATTGGAAGGATAATTGTATGCCATTAATGTTTAAATATGATTTAGGGCATGCGGCCGCCGGGGCTGGCTCGAATAAAGCCAATTCTACAGGTCCAATTTTCAACCACTTTTTCGAGCATATGGGGCCGTATGTCGGCAATAACGCCACGAATGTTGGCTTCCAATTCCCCTAACGTTTCTGGTTTGTTGGTGTAGACGAGCGACTTCACATATCCCCAAAGAAAATAATCCAATGGTGTCAAATCACACGACCTTGGTGGCCAATTGACAGGTCCATTCCGCGAAATTATGCGCTCATCGAATGTTTCCTTCAATAAATCGATTGTGACGTGCGCTGTGTGGCATGTAGCGCCGTCTTGTTGGAACCACAACTCATCCACATTCATGCCATCCAATTCGGGAACAAAATAGTCGGTTATCATGGCTCTATACCGATCTCCATTAACGGTAGCTGCCTCTCCAGCATTATTGCGGAAGAAGTATGGCCCAATGACTCCACCAGCCCATAGAGCACACCAAACAGTCAGTTTTTGTGGATGTAATGGCGTTTCAAGGGTATCATGTGGATTCTCTTCACTCCAAATGCGGCAATTTTGCTTGTTGACGTAGCCAGTCAACCAAAAATGAGCCTCATCACTGAACAAAATTTTGCGATGAAAATCAGCATCGAAATCAATCTCATTTTCGGTCCATACACCAAAATCACGACGCATTGCATGGTCTCGCGGCTTTAATTCTTGCACAAGCTGGATCTTGTAAGGTCGCAAGCCAAGATCTTTGCGCAAAATCTTCCATAAAGTTGATGGACAAAGCTCCAATTGCTGTGCACGGTGGCGAATCGATTCATTCGGGTCCTCTTCAACACTTTGCTCTACAGCGGCAATTGTTTCTTCGGTGCGCACTGTTCGACGTCTCTGCGGATGCGTATTATCACATAGAGTAAACGTAGTGCGAAAACGATCCATGGTTAACCGAATTAATTGCTCTGATGGACGATTATGTCGACCATAAAATGGACGGAGCTCACGGTAAACTTCGCGAACTGAACCATTATTTTCGAAATAAATTTGCACGATTTGCAAGCGTTGTTCTTTTGTCAACCTGTTCATGATGAAATGGCAAACCAAACTGAACATAAATGATATTAGAGTTGCCAGATTTGACCACAAAATGCCAGTTTTATCTCTATTCGAAAAACAAACCTGTAAAAAAAACACCCTGTACCTTGGATCAAGCCCCCTATTTGGGATCGGACCTAGGCCATTTTTGGGTTTTTTGCTAATAACTTTTTACTGAAAGAAATTATTTAATGCTCTCGGATTATTGATACAGAGATCGAAACACGTCGCTTGATAACTTTCCCGAGATTTTTGGACGTATACTAGCAGTAACGTGCTGTCGTATAGAATTACCATACCTTGGATCAAGCCCCTTATTTGGGATCGGACCTGGGTAATTTTTGGGTTTTTTGCGAATAACTTTTCGCTGAAACAAAAAATTGAAATTCCGCTTTCGGATTGTTGATAGCGAAGTCAAAACGCGTTGATTGATACCTCTCCCAATATTTTTGGTCATGTTTTAGCAGTTGTCCTACTTCCCTTTGCTGAAATATCTGCACAAAAAATCGGCGCGAACAATTATTTTTGTTCTATTCCTCTTTGAAGTTTTCGTAAATTTTGACATTTAAGTATCAGTGATGCCACTTTTTCTCAAATTGAAAACATTGATAACAAGTGTTGTTAAATCTGAGATAGTGAATCGCACAATCGTTAATGAAAGCAATATACGTTTACGGTAAAAATCTCGATTGCCGAAACGTTAAAAGTTAGTGAATCGCGCTACAGGTAATAGAAAAAAGAGGCTAATCGGCAAAAAAATAGGGTAAAAAAGGCTAAAATTAAGAAAACAGAAGTTAAAAAAAAGTCAGAAATTCTTTTACGAAATCCTTTTCAAATTTTTTATTTTAGTTGAAACTTTTTGTATATAAAGCTGTAGACATAACTTAAAGGAACTGTTCTTAGTTCAACACATATCAGGCACATTTTCCTTGACTAGGAAGTTTTTAAAAGAAATACATACTATAGAAAAATCACTACAAACTAATAATTTTATAATATTTTCTTTGTCTGATGAATCAGAAGAGCTTGAGTCTGCGTACAAAGTTTAGGTATTTATCATAGAAATGAGATCATCGGTAATTTCTAAATCAGTACAACATTTGGATAAGCGTTTTAACGAACATCTAATATTAAGCAGCGAGTTAAGCATTTTCATTTTTAATCTGTTTATTTTTAAAATGTTCATGGCACTAAACATTTTTTTCAACCTATTACTCAAAGGTAATACCAAAAAGTTAAATACGAATTCGACCAGTGCTAAAAAAAGGGGTTTGTTTAATGAATTTTTATGTTCTCGGACTTCCGCCCAAAATTCAAAGGTAGAGGTCACACTTGTATACTGTACGGTTATTAGCTTTCGCCACTGCAGCTCAGTCAATGCTACTTGACTTGGAGAATACCTAGACTTTTCTTTTTGAAAGTGAGAGTATATGTACATCCGGCTTTGTAACTTTCAAAAAATTATCAACTGAAAAAAAATGTATCTTTTGAAAAGAGCTCTTATTATCAGGTAGGCGATGTCGCATTTGGGTTATCAACTCCATTAAAAATAGTTGAAAATTTTTACGAATAATTTTCTGTATTTCGCCATCAATACTACCTTCATTCAACTTTAATTTTATATATTCCTCGAAGTTGTATGAAAAATATGGTGTTGGGGCCAGAAAAGGTTTGGAGCAAAAAAGGCTAGAAAAAAGCCACGAAGCTAAAACCAAAATTTGAGGATAAAGGGCAAAAAGGCAAAATCTAGTCTCGAAAGGCTAACCTCGTCACACTGACTACAGACATGCCTTAACTGAGCTCGTCAAGATTTTTATGTTTCTCTTACCTATTTCAGTTCATAAATGCCCCCCTTTGTAAGCACACACATGTACTTGCATGCCTCAAAGAAATTATCTAACAACATTTCGAGCAATTACCTAAACTATCCAATCAACTTGTTGGCTTGCTGCATATTCGCTAGATATTAAGTAAAAATGCTGTTCTAAAAAGTTTTCCTCAAGAAAAAAAAAGAACTGGTTTTCTGGTCTGGTCATTCTATTTAACAGAAACTCTGATGACTTGAGCTGCCGGCCAAGTACTAGCAAGCAAGCGACCAGGTGCATATTGTTTTGATTGCCTAAGTACAACTGCTGGCACTTAGCAGTGATTGCTACAAAGAAAAATGCACAGCAAAAAAAGATATTTGAAAGTTAGCTGAGCTGATATGTAGCGCTGGTGGCAAGGCTGTGATGCATCAGGCAATGCGCCTGCGCGACGTTGTGTCAATTAAAAAACTACGCATTTCAAGTAGTGGAGGGAGAGCACAAGGACTGAGCGCCTTAACATAACGCTTACTGATGGGTGTTTAAACTAACAACAAAGCTAGTCAAAAACACCAACAAAGCAATAAGCAGGAATTTGCTTGCTACGCGTCAGATTTGTGTTTTTGTTGTCAGTTATATAAAAAGAGAAACCATTCTTATTTAACTTTTCCTTTTTTTTGTTTATTTCTTTTAGCTAGCAAGTAGCACTATTAAGGCAGAGATTAGCGACAATTAGTCGCTTAAAATTGTGCAACTCAATGCGCATTGCCACTTAGGTGCGCAAGTGACCAAGCTTTTTGCAGTTGCATGCCACGCTTGTTACATAGCAACATGGCTCAATTTAACGCAGATATGGCAGCAGCTTTATTGTGGCAATTATAAAGAAGACAACAAGAAAATATAGATGATGATTGTAATATGGCCGTCGTGATGTTGTAATAGCGCGCGAGTGGGGTCCGCAGACACTTAAACGCAGTAAGTGCGTATTTATGTTTGTCTGTTGTTTGTTAAAGTAAAAAAAAAAAGAAAAGAGACACTTACCAGGTTGGCATTTGCAATCGTACGTTAGACCATTCGATGGACGACATGTGCCGCCATTCTGACAAGGTGATGGTGAACACGGAATGTATTTAGATTCGCAATTCTTGCCTGTATAACCGCCTGGGCACATGCATCTGTGTGGTGGAGAGAGAAAGGAGAGAAGAGTAAATTTTAATATCAAACGTGATGGATTAAAATGATTTTGAAATTTTTATTCGTATGCACTTAGCGACTTATGAATAAAATAACAAAATTAATATAGTCTGTATATGTATGTTTGTTACTTTAAATTTTTCCTCTAATCAAAAAACAATAATAATTAACTGGTCTTGTGCTCCTTAAGCTTACAAAAATATGTAAAAATGAACAGACCATAAAGAACCAACAACAAAAATAACAAAATGCATTTTTTTGTTTTAAATTTTGAAATTTATTTGAAAAGTAAATGTGAACTTGTAGTATAGCAATCAAAATTTTGAGCACTTGTAATTTTCTTCTCCCGAAAATTCGAATAAGACATTCATAAAAACCGTTTGCTTTAACATTATAGTTAAAACGGATTTCTTTGTATTTATCTTATTTATTTGACATTTTTAATGATTCGATGACAGCCACATCAATATGGAGTTTTTTTAAGCACTTCAATATACATAACAAGCGATGCAGGATGAGACCAATACATAATATAAAAAATAGGTGACCAAGTCTCTTCGGAATTTTAACTTGTATGCCTCAGATATCACACTTAACATGGTACGCAATGGCTTAGGGAGCACTTACTACGGGAGATTTATTGCCGACGACAGTTCACTCGGATTTAAACTTCAATAAGTTTCGCAGGGAAGCTTCTGCTTTAGATACCTATATTTTCAACGCAATGGGTCAATGGCGATATGTTTAGGGTTCTACTATCCGATACCCATAGTATACGAGGGCTTTTCAACACCACATTATTTATGAATTTTCAATAAATACATACTAATCCTATTTAGACGAGAAAGATAACAGCATTACGACAGAAAACCAAGCTAGGTATTTACGTTGTACATCCTGAGCCTTTTACTAGATTAAAATAGGTTTACATTTGATGACATCAAATATATGTATCTACTTTCATCGAGAAACTTTTTTTAGTACACTAGTATCAAATCTAAAATTTTTAATATTGGGCAGTATTGTTACAAAGAGTACTAAGTTCCCGGTTCTTAAAAGTATCGATTCTTTAAAATAGCGTTTCTGAGTATTTGAAAGTAATTAATCCCCAAAATGTACCCAGTCTCTAAAAAGTACCCAGTACTTATGTGAAAAGTATTCAGTGTGTAAAGAGTACTAAATTTCCAACAATTACTTCGACCCAAAAAATGGCGCCCATCAAGAAAACGACAAAGTATTCAATAAGTACTTAATATTATTATTATTATTATAGTTTGTACTCAGTTCCCCGCAAAATTAAGAAGTTCTATACAATTAATATGTGCTTATACTACGAGTGTTATGTGATGTCAGCAATTCTCTTTCAGAGTACACCGCTTAAATCTCTCAATATCTTTTTATGAATATTTCCGCTTTGTTGCTCTCAGAGACCGGCCGAAAGTTTGGAAGTTATAGGTCATCGATTTTTCTGTCAGCTGTTATTATAATGATTATAAAAAGTTTCGGTTTCTTTTTCGAATTACTGACTTAACTCACTAGACGTTGGATCGCCATAACTATACCATGGCTCAACAATTGAATATTGAAGAATTTTTGTTGGGTCAATATTTGTTGTACGAGTATGTTGTAAGAGATTTTTCATGAAATGTTTTTACGCAGACGTCTGGCAGCAAGCGATATGCAAATAAAAGCCCTGCATTTCTATCAGAACTCCTCTTTGCTTACGACGTTTGTATTGTGCAGTCTTCAAGGCGAAAATTGAAAACTTTAGTTTGTCAGCGCTAGCGCTTAACTATTTGGAGATGATACAAATTGTATGGGCATGAGTATTTTTGGCAGCTTAATTACGCTTGACAATTTAGGATGGGTAAAAACAATAAGTTACCAGGCTTTGTGATAAAATATAGAGCTGCCCCTTAAACTTGATACAGGACTAACAGTTCCTCAAACTCACTCGATAATTCCCAGCACTGTAACCTTTAACTCGACATTGTGCCTCAGGCGGGAGTGGTTGGCAAGCTCGGGAGTCTTGGGACGAACTTTTGGAACTTACCCAAAGGTCTTCTTCCTTTATCAGACAAGTAAATCAGAGATGTTTGGTTAATGTTTGGACCGCCACATTATACCTTCCCAATAAAACAATTTCTCCGATTGACCTGCATCAACAGTCGAACAGATATAACCTTCATAAGCTTATTTTTATATACTTTTGAGGGACAACGGTGACCTTCGTTGCTGATTTTTTTGCCCATAATCACATTGTTTTTCACAGCACAACGCGCGAATCCAATACCCAACCCCAGCTTCAAAAAAGGCACAAACATGCTCCACAAAAAATAAACATTTGAATTTCGTAAATGCACGCAAAATTCACTCTTCGAATGTCGCGCAAATTACGGAGACATTTCCGTTTTCAATTTAATAAATGAAGTTAAAAACAAACAAATTATTTACAGTTGCAAATGCGTTACAATTTTAAGCATCCAACAGATGCATCGGATTTATTGCGTGCAACTCCAACACATCCACAGCAAATCAGCGTTCAGAGCAGCTATTGTACACTATCCAAATGAAGCGTGAACAACAACAATAATAAATATATTGTTGCAATAAGATGCATACGGAGACACATGGGCGTAATCTTTTGCCACCGTGTTACAAAAATATTGAAATGCATTTAGCATAAGAGCAGCATAGTAGAGTAAACCCACTTCCCTGTGGCCAACATTGGCCTAATCCCAAAGCTGTGTCAGGGGTCAGACAATCCAGAATCTTTACTAACTTTGCGTACGGCTCTCGAGATGTTTATTGCGACAATAGTGACGAACTCTCTTTTCTCTGGTAGTATATGTTTCGGTGGTCCAAGTTGAAGTATTCAAGTAAATTGAATATATTGTCAAAAATATGTGGACAGGCTAAAGTTTCCGATAAAGACATTGGTTACCTCTCTAACTACTTAAAACCTAGTTGTCCTGCCTTTTAGCCTGACATAACTCGCTTGCTCCACCCTGGGTATATTGTCACACGGTAATTTGTGGGACTGAGATTACTCACCACTTGGCGAAGATGAACTTTGAAGTCGTATTACTCGCCCGCAATTAGTTTCTCGATGTCGTAATATATCCCCGATTTCCGCAGATCCAAGGTCAAGTACGCAGTCGAAGAAGTTTTGATTTGAAAATCAATGCTAGGGCAGGGACAAAGATCACGCTCTAAAGTCTCCCATCATACTTGTCCTGATGTACGGCTCGGAATCATAAACAGTTCCTAGAGAAGATGAGATGGCGCTTGGAGTATTCGAGAGAAAAGTTTGTGGTTCTTCCCATGATGCCAACGCCGAGTATCGAAGGTAATTTAACTATGCGATGCACGAGATTTATGCAGAGCTGAACATAGTGCAGCGAATTAAGGCCCAAAAAATCCCCTGGCTGTGTCATATTATGCGAATGGACATGAAAGCTCTAGCCCAGAATGTTTTCTATCGATACCCGGGCTCGGCAGCAGAGGAAGGGCGAGATCTCGACTGAGTTGGAAAAACAGGTGGAGAATGACTTGAACATCCTTGGTGTTTTCAATTGGCGTCAGTTTTCGACAAAAAGAGGTAATTTTACATCCGTTGGCTAGAATTAAAAATCGAATTTCCATCTTTCCAGTTATTCCTAGTAAGAAAATGATTGTGTGTATCAAAGACTGTGATGGGAAAGATCTTGTTTTCTCGGTCACATTGTGCAGAATATAGTAGCGCCAGTATACAAATCTTCCCACCTGCAGCTAATGGGCTATGCTTTGATTAAGAGATTGCTGTAATCTTTTCGATTAAGAGATCGATGGTTCGCCAATTGCATATCTCGTGCAGAGACAGTTCGCTGAACATGTTCTGCCTTGTTCATCATGCAGCTCTGATCGACTGCTTTTCGGGCATAAAGGAACCGTAAGTCTACCAATTTCTATGAATGCGCTATATTAAGACTCCAGTCAAACTTATTTATTTCTCACTGTCAAAAGTACCTAGTTCTTGACCGTCGAGGGAACGCTTCTGGCGATATCTCCGCGTTAAAAGTACCGTTTGGCTCCCTAGTTGTGCGCTCGTTTAGAACTAGTAGGTTTGACTACAGGGCAGCAGTATCAACTTGAACTAAAATTGATCAACTGTACACATGGAAACAAACCGTACACTTATGGGACGAACGTGCAAATTATAGTGCGAGCAAGTGAATCGAACAAGTGATGGACCAACCACTTTTTTTTTCTCAAAACTCTCTTGCAATGCCAATGTCGGTGGCAATGATGTGTTGATGATGATGATGCTTGCTGCTTCTCTGGTTTCTCGTAAGCTAATCTGGCTACTGTCATTTACGAAAAAAGCGCACAAAAAAGTGAAATAAACGGAAAAAAACTTAAAAGCAGTAATCTGTTATTGTAACAGCTGTGCCGTTTTTGTGCTACCTGGTAAAGTGCAGTTGCCACTGAATGTTGCACTTTGCTACTCAGACGTATCACTCGAAGGGGGCAGTCATTTAGCAAGTCAGTCAGGCGTTGGAGGTTGAATAGCCATTAAAATTACAGCAACAACAACACACAAGTGGCAAATGGATAAATGTGAGCGTCGTATGTGTGTGTATGTGTATATATATTGGTTTTTACATATTTCGTTATAAAAAGTGGAGCTTACACACTCTCGTATCCCACAGGCGCGCTACCACGATCGTGATCATGCTTCAATGGCCTTTTTATAAGTTGTATAAAATCTCGCTTCCGACATACTGCTCTGCTACGCCACCATCCCATATTTAATACCTGAGTAACTGTTGGGGAGCTTGCTACATACACACATACATATATGTATATATCGAACTGTCTATCAACCACCTTACAAACCCATTATTTGTCTTTTGTTTTTGTTGCTTTCATTAGATTATTTGCCTGCCTGTCTGAATCTTGTTCTGACTGATGTGTGGTATGCGATGTGGTTGCTGGGATTAGCCTGTCTACAGCTTGCAACTTTGATTTCCGACAGTTTTAGTGCACTTGTCACTGGAATTGACAAATACGCAATTAGAATGCGGAACTGGAGCAGGATTTTTGCATTAACTCGAGTAGTATTAAAAGCGTGAATGGAAGGAAATTGGCGAAAACCGGAGTTTTGCAAGAGCAAAAGCAATGAGATACCATGTTCAAGTAAGATTATTTCGTATTCTTAAGCTGAAATGACGAGCTTGGTAGATTTCTACCGTTGCCACTTCCTCCTCGTTTGTTTCCAATGCGTCTTCATAGAAAGCTCTCTTCAACCATTCCCAATAACTTACGGTTGTGTGTTTCAAGCTCAACACGAGGATTCCATAATTTTCCTACTGGAAGAATTTCGTTAGGAATAGTTTAGACTACTTGGCTCGGTCATTATGGGAATGAATGAGAAAAAAAGGCATGAGTACCAAGAACTCGTGAAGATTGATGAGTTGGCAAGTGTATTCTGTCTAAAAAATTTAGTTTAATTATAAAATTGTTATTATTTTATTTAAAATTTTTTTTTTATTTGAGGTTATTTTATTTTATCTTATTTTATTTTACCTTATTTTTCTTTTCATTTCTTTTCTTTTCTATTCTTTTTTTCCTTTTCTTTTATTATCTTTTCTTTTATTTTATTATTTTTTTTATTTTTTTTATGTTATGTTGTGTAATTTTTATTTTTTTTATTCTTTATTTTAACTTATTTTATTTTTTAATTTTGTTTTATTTTATTTTATTTTGTTGTTGGTTTACGGTCTGTTCATTTTACACATTTTTGTAAGTATAACGAGCTCAAGACCAGTTGATAATAATTCTTAGTTAATTATAATTATTTGTAATTAGAGGAAAAATTGAAAGCAACAAACATATACAGGCTATAGTTATAGTACTATTTCGAAAACAGCCACGATTTCTCGTCAGACTAATTCGTATAGTTTTTGCTATTTCAGAGGATCTTGTGGAGTATCGAACCCACTCACTCTGATTGCCAGCGCAGCTGCCTAACCCATAGGCTATGCTGCGTGTAGTTTTGCAAGCTGCTTACAAATAATAATAACTAACTAAGAATTATTATCAACTGGTCTTGAGCTCGTTATTTTATTTTATTTAATATAATATAATTTAATTTTATTTTATTCGATTTTATTTTATTCAATTAAATTTATTTTTTATTTTATCTTACACTAATCACGAAGTTACCATTCATGAACCCAGTTTGGGTTTTAATCATCTGTTTGGCGATTGAGAGCATTCGTCGTGTTTACGCACGATTACGAAAAAATATAATGCAATGTTAGGACAATCAGCGTCAGCAAAGCACTTGTACACACACACACATATAAGCAGAACGTCACATATCAGAAAACAGTCAAGCAAGTATTTCTATACCCATAACAAACTAAGTCTTCCTTAGAACACAGATATACACAAAATCAACTTCAACAACAACGACATACTCAGCCAAATGTTACATTTTTTAGGCGTAAGTTTGCTGGTATTACACCCGGACAATTCATACATATCAAAAAATAGTGATCGCTATAACAATAGCAGCAGCGATAACGATAGTTATGTGGGGAGAGTGAGGTGGAATTTCAACTCAAAAAGTTGTCCAAGACTTATAAGTCGCTTTTCAGTAAATTATTCGTAACGATATTATTTAATTCGACTTATTTTGAAACGAGCGTAGTTTCAAGACTTCGAATTATGGTTAATTCACGGAAAGTAGCCCAACAAACACAATTTTTAACATTTCAATTGGAAACTTTACTCCTCAGACAAGAGTTCGTCTTTAACGAAATGATATTTACATCAGCTCGCGCCTTTCTAAAGTATTTGTTAACCCTATAGTCCTCAAGAGTAAGAAGCGAACCTAAAGTTGCTTGAAAAAAGCGTATCAAATTACAAAGAGATTTTATTTAAAAACAAAACTGGAGATCCTGCTAAAAGGTCAAGAACATTTATAGCCCAAAATAACAAGTGTATTAAAAAGCAAACTAAAATTCGCACACTTAAAACATTGTCAACTGCTTATAGCCCTACTTTGGACTGCAGACTAACAAAGTTTGATACCAAAAAACAACAAAGGGAAAAAAAGCAAAAAAAAATAAAAAGCATTGTTTAACGAAGGGCATAAATTTATGTTATAAAAATTATGTTACTTTGTTTTGAATTTCCTACAAAAGCAGTAAATAACACAAAATAAAGCAACAGCCAGCAAATTAAACTAAAATACAGGGTGACTTTAAAAAATTTATGAAACAGGAGAAGGTAGTAGTTTATAGTTTTTTGAAAAGCATTTTACGTCAGAAAACTTGAAAAGACGTGCTAGTTATGGTTTGAGTGCTCATAATTTAGGAGTCCGATATGAGCCCTAAATATGTGAAACATATAAGACTCAGAAATATGATCATAAAGGAGTCTTTTAGCACTCTAATGTGATACAAATGATGAGCTATATGCCGAGTGTTCATTTTAGCAACTTTAGAACAAATATCAATATTATTTGTTGTTGAAAAAAATTTGTTTTTATAAAAAAATGTTTCGGTATTCCCGGCCCTCTCAAGTCAATTACATCGTTAAAGCGTGATTTGTAAAATTTTCTTCTCGATTGTGACTGTATCCATAGGAAATTTACCAATATGAGTATTTCAAGGGTTTTCTCCAAAATATCTTTTAAACAATTTTTCTTAACATAGATTCAGAAATTTTTTGAAAATTCAATTCATTAATTTCAATTCCTATTAGTGGCTTTTTAAAGCCCAAAACGAGCAGATTGTAAGGGATATAAATCACTCCGAAAAGCTCCGTATATGAGTCTTTTTCGAGTCAAATAAGTGCCGATTACGATGCCAAAAATTATTTATATATTCCTTTCAAAAGGCTGACTTTGTTAATAATATACCTCTAATAGAAAGTGTTTCAAGAATATAACTTCCATAAAAACCTAAGACCAAATAATAAGGTCTATAACGATTGAGCTCTGAATTTTAATAACTATTCCCATTCTTATATTTACAACATGACCCTGTATTTTAGGCCGACATGTGTACTGTGTTTAGCATAAGCTTCGCATAATAAAATACCATTATTTTCTGACCTTCTATAGATACTAGCCACCTTTACAGCTTAAACTAAAAAATAAATAACTTAGCCCAAAAAAATCACTCCCAGAACTCATGTTAGCCGGAAGATGAATGTCGAAAGGAAGTTGTAAACGCAAGTAAACGAATGGTGCAAAGACGACAAAATTGCGAAAACTAAAAAAACATTGAATGACAAAAATATAAGACTATGTATATAAAAGTCTCATCGAAATAATTAAAGAGTGAAACCAAAATTGAAAAAGAAAAGTGAACACCAAAATACCCAGCAACGGAAGGAACTAGTATTGAAGTACTCAGTATACCATTTTATTGGTATCAGCAATGGTATGTTGCAAACCACAAAAATGCACTTTGGGTAGAGTTGGGCGATTTTGTTCAATTGGATGATCGAACTAACTAGTTCTTTTTTTAAATGTGAACTAGGTCGTTCAATAAAAATTATTCGTTTGAACCAATTTGTATATCCATGAACATAGGAAACAAAAGAAAAAGCGTGGACACAAACCGTGGGGAACTCGGCTAGCAATTTTAAGTAAAACTTTGTTCTAGTAATAAAAGCCTATGCCGATTTTAGGAGCGCAAGTTTAATTTGAATAACTTAAGCTGCTTTTTAAACCAGTAAAAGGTTTCGTTATATCAAATTTTAGCTCGCCTTTGGAACTACTTATGTCAGCGTCCAACATTGTCAATCACTGAATGTGGTGGCAAAAGTTTGAACGAAGTAGTTAGTTCGTTAAGTGAGTGCAGCAAAGTATGCTCTGCATATTTTTAAAATTATTTTTTCAGCATTTCATTCTTCGAGCAGAGAGAGTTGTGTGGTAGTTCTTTGGACTAGTCCATTGGAGTGTCCTCGTGAACAACCTTTAAATTTTGAATGGATTGCCTCTCTGCGTTTCTTTTCTTTAAAATTTTGTGTCTACCTATCGAACTCACCACCATGGAGATATTGAAGCAGTTTGGTTTTTTGGGATGACGCCAATACAAGTTTGATGACTGTTTTTTAGTTGGGAAAAATGTTCCAAATTTTTACACTACTGAGCATTTCAATGCCAACAAATTCAGTTAAGATTTTGTTCTCTTGGTAGAAGGGAAGAATAAAGAAGAAAACAACCCAGGAGAGCGCTGTCTTCGGCTGTGGCTAAGGCTTTATACCTTTCATGAACACGGGAGAAACCAGTTTTTAATTGAAAAAATGGGACTTTATGATTCTCGGTGTCAGCAAACATATATAGGTAGCCATATCTTAGATTAGACGGGCATGGCTAAATCGAATCATCTCATCATCTCTGTCTATCTTCTTCTCTCTCATACTTACAAATATCGGAGTGTTAAACTAAAGAGGAATTGTAGCATGAACATGTATGTACATTATAGAAGCCTAAGCAACACTTTTTGAAATGTTTGTATGCCTGCCAGTGTGTTTGAACGCGCATCACTCAAAAACTGCTGGGGAGATGTGAAAGAAACTTTCACCAATATATTTGTAGATGTTTTATTAAATGTTTAGATCTATTTTAAAGCGAAATTATATTTTGTTGATACTGAAATACAGTGGTGGCAATAAAATAATGATTTAAATGCTTTTCTATATGAGAGCGGTTACAACGGGCCTATGTCTGTGCACAAAAGATATTATTATGAACATGAAATGGTATTATAACTTTGGTCCGATGTTTGTAAGTATGAGAAGAAGAAGAGATAGACCCACCAATAAGTATACCGAAATGATCAGGGCGATAAGCTGAGTCGATTTAGCCATGTCCGTCTGTCTGTTTGATGAAATTTGGTATGGAGCCGCGATTTTGCATGAGATTAATCATTCGTCTGAATCAGCAAGAGCGGAGCAATACAACGCATAGCTAACATACAATCGATAGTTTCGGCAAATGGGTTTTGGGCTATAAATTTTGCAATTAAAAAGCTAGGAACGTAAAACATTGGACGTTTGGTACTTATTATAGATGTTATGTGTGTAGTGAAAATCAGCCAGATCGGACCTACATAACATATATCTCCCATACAATCGATTGTTCCGATAAAGAGCCATCAGTTTTTTATAATCAAATTGGTTTTGAAATCATAAAATAAATAAAATGGTTTTTAGTTTGACAATATATTATTTTTTGAACAAGTAGTTGCCAGTTTTTTGTTCCATTCATATACTTAAAGCCTTCTGAAAAGACAAAAGCATACTCACAATATACTGGCTGCACTTTTAAAGTAGCCACAACAACAAAAACTCAAGCACAAACTCATAAACAAGCCAAAGCGAGTAGTAATTAAGACAACTTAGTAAATTATCAATTAAACTGTATATTCGAGTTAATTAAATAAATGATAAAATTTTGAGCTAAGAAAATCCAAAAGTGAAAAAATATTAAGAAACATAACAGTTAGCTACCCATATGTATGTTGTTTCATGTTTCTACGTCCGCCCGCTCGTTCATCTAACTAACCAACTAGCTATTACTTCATATTATAGCGCTCGAGTAGTTGTTGCTAGCCCATTTTTGTTGCTGTATTTCTTGTTTGTTGGTCAATTAAAAAAGCCCTAAAAGACCTGTCCACTGTTGGCTAACCAAGAGTGTGGCCGTTTGTCCATTTGTCTGTTGGCCTGTTTACGAGTCTGTCTGTTTGTCACATTTAAGACGTGCGCTGACTACTGACGACTTACAGCGTTTACCGCAAAAGAAGTTAGCTTCTAATAAGCAGTAACAGCAACCAGAGTAACAACAACAAACTACACAACAACTTCAGACTTTTCCCTCATTTCCAAGGAAGGTTGCCTATAAATGGTATCGAGGTAATGTGATGAAGCAAAACTACAACAACAAAAATTTATAAAATAAATAAATAAAATAGCAATGTAGTAAGCAGGTTGGACCAGCAAAACAACAACAACTGCACGCTTGTGTGTAAGTGCAAATAAACAAATGGGCTTGGGAAAAAAGCGCTTCAACAACAAATTTGTCTTTATTTCACCAAAAGATTGAGCGCACAATAACAACAAGAAGCATGGAAGAAATCATATAAAAAGCAGAAAAAAGTGAAAGAAAAAAAACAGTAAAAAATAATAAAATCTTTAAAGTTGCAGCGTTAGGTGTGTTGTAGTTGAGTTTGTATGTAACAACAGTTGCCGCAACAATGTTGCTGCAGTTAGTAAACAACACAAAGACGGTGTTTTGAATGGTGTTGCTCACTTTGGGAAAGGCAACAAAAACACAAATGCTGTTTGGTTGTAGAAAAGTAGTCGAAGAGTGAAAATTTGTAAGGCAAAAAAAAAAGGATGTAAGCAAAGACACACGAGCGGCGAAAACAGAAGTTGAACAAAAAAAAACCAAAAGAGAATTTACAACAACGGTAGTCGGACAAATATTACATATGTTTGTATGTACTAGTAGCTCAAAGCAACTCTCGGCTAACGGCACTCGTCAGTAACTGCAATTACAACGACAACAAGCTTATGCCGAAAATAGCATAACAATTAATTGGCAATTGTCAACGACGTGTAATGACGTTAGCAGACGAGGAAGAAAAAAATTAATTATTTTATTAGGCGCTCATAATAATAATTTAAGGCGATAAATTGCTTTCTAATTAAATTTTTAAACAAAGTTTAACAATTTTTATAAAACTAGATCACAGTGCTTGAAATTCAACTTTCATTTATTTTAAGTATTTACTGATAGTTTCTTTAACCTTATTTCCCTTCCTTTCTCTGGAACTCCTTTCATCATCCTTCTACAGCATCTATTTTTAATTTATTTTGTTGTATGCAATTTTACCGTTTCTTTTTCTTGCTTTTCTCTTTCTTGACCTTCATTTAAGTTGCTCTCTTTACTGGTCACCGTCTTCACTTTCCTTCCTTTCGATTAAATTATTGCGCTCTTTTTTTGTTTTAGCTTCCATTTGATAATACAGTTTGTTCTTTATTTCAATTCATTTCATTTTATTTCATTTTAATTTATTTTATTTTATTTTGTTTTATTTGCTTTTATTTTAACTTTATTTCTTTTCATTTTATTTTGTTTTATTTTATTTTATTTTATTTTATTTTATTTTATTTTATTTTATTTTATTTAAATTTATTTTATTTCATTTTTAATTATTTTATTTAATTTTATTTTATTTAATTTTATTTAATAATTTTTTATTAAACTTATTTGTCAGAGTAAAGGTCTGAAGTTAAGAGCATCGTATGCCATTGATTAATATAATAACATGCCTATCATGTCCACTCACACAAAAGGGCTCTATAGTTTGAATAAATGTTTTGAATTATTTGTCATAAACATTCTATCCAATAAAAAAATATTTATTTATAGAATTTAGTATGAAGTAATTAATAATTAAATAAAGAAAAAAGCAAAACTCAAAAGTAGCGTCGTAAATTTACACTTTGTACACATACTATTAGAAAAAATAAATAACTAAAATAAAATTTTAAAAATGAGAAACGCACAATTTTTTCTTGTTGTTGGTTTTGTTCAATTTTAATGGGCAATGAACTGTGAAACGTCGAAGAAGCACACCATTTACCAAAAGGCATTCACCAATACTCATATTACATGCTGCCTTTTGTTTGTTTTTGAATTGTTGTTGTTTGCCAATATTGTTTAATACTTTTTTATATGTTTTATGTTGCTTTTGTAACTCTACCTGCCGCCAGCACAATTCAGCACGCACATTAAAACGATAATTAAGCGCATTGCCGAGAGGCGCCCAGCAAAGCGCGTAGATAATCCGAAAATCATACTTAAAAATAATTATAAAAGTAATAAATAAATAAAGCATAGTTTTCTTAAAGATTTATTTCGCCTTTGGTGAGCTTTGCTAGCATTTGAACACTATATCAATACTTTTGTAATTAATATTGTTTTAATGACTGAAATTATTATTTTACTACCGACTAAGGCAAGTATTTTGAATATCAGAGTGTGGAGTTTAAAGGCTAGACAGACGGCAACACTAATTCAGGTGTAACAAAATTTTGCATAAGGAAATTATTAATATTAATTGAATCTTGAATAGAGGGGAGACATCTTTACTGGAAAACTCTGCTAAAGACAATACTCTAACAACTTAGCTATGATGCCCTTCTACGTCACAATGTTATTTTTCTATAATGTGGCTTTGATGCATACACTTCGGTTTGCATCCCAGCATCCGAGAAGGGGTCTGATAAAAAGTTAATGGCTCCAAAACATGTCATTCCTTAACATTGATCTGCCAATCGTTCTATTTTTCTTCTAAAATCAATTAGGAGGATAAAGGGCTGACTTTGAAAGAGATTTGATTAATTAATTTATTGGGTGGTATTCAACTCTCTCTCAAATCTTGGGAATTAGCTACGGAAGTAGAATAGACTATTAATTCTCAAGCTTACTTTGAACCACCTATATTCCGAATCAAGGTCCAGTCTGCTTCAGCTATAACTAAAATAAATTAGTATTAATTACACAATTTTCCTTATGGGGTTTTTTTGAATGCGGTTTCACCATATTTTTGATTGACATGAGAACTTAAAATTGTTATGCCTAAAAGATAAAACTAAAATGTTCATAAAAAATATCTTTTTAATGCGATAATTAAAGAAAATTTGGCTACTTATTGACTTAGTTTTTTCCTTGAAAGTTGCCAAAAAATAACTCTTTTCTTCTTGTTTTAGAAAATCGAAAAGCTCACGGCAACAAGTATAATCGATCTTTCATAAGACTATTTATGCTATTTGTAGCCATGGGATGTAAAAAACCAAGAAAATAAAAAATTTAATAAGCCATACGAAGATAATAAATGGATTATAGGTGCGTAAAGAAATACTTAAAGGCATATATGTATGTATGTATATATGTTTTTATAACAATATCCAATACATTGCTCAGCCAACGGAAATGCCTAATTATTGCACGAAATCTCATTTCCAGCGGCATGCAATCGTAATTGATTAAAAATTGATTCAACATTTTTTTTGATTTCATAATGAAAACATTTTAATACACTAAGGTGCTGTGTATGGATGAATTCTGAAAATTCCTAGAAGAGGTTGTATAAGCAACTTGCTTGTTTCTTTAACACTTTTTTTATGATCTCACACTTGTATGTGTTCATAGGTCCGCTTCCGGGTAGCATCGTTAAAAAGGTAAATTATTTGTCAATACATGTGTGTGTAAGCATAATATGCCACAAAAATGGAGGCCAAGTAAATCCTTGTTGTCGTTCTTTTTAGCGACAAAAACACTCCCGAATATCTAGTGTCGAAAGGTAGGCCCCAGGAGGTTCTGATGCTTTATTTTTTTAGACGGCATATTTATATTCTCACTTCGTCATAGTAATCTGGTTTGATATATTTGTAGAAAATAATATATTTTTAGAAATAACTAACGTGTAATTATACCCCAAGTCATGTAGAGGACTCCAAATTGCGCTCACTACTTGCACTCGTAAGTAAATTAAAATGTCAAGGTGGCAGCACCATCAGCTGTTTAATGAAATCAAATTTGAAACGAAATCGTAAAAGTGAACAAGCGCTTGCAGTTTGTTAAAATTGCGATTTTATTACTGAAAAGTAAGTTTTATAGTCTGAAAAAAGACGGAGGTGAAAGAAAACAGCGTAGGGTACTGAAAAACAGAAAGAATTGTATGTAGATAAGCTAACGAATTTGAGTGATATAACAAATGGAGTAACAGAGTCAGCGGCAGCGGCGTTTGATGCTTCAGTGACCAATTTTCTACATAACCATTGATGGAATATACCGGAAGCAAGGGGTGAAAGGATATCAGCAGTTCTTCTATTCTTTGTTAGGTTTAAAAAACTGCTTGATTTTTATTTAACAGCTTTATATATATTGATTTTAGTTCTATACAGCTACAATTGTATAGAAATGAATTTGGCGTCTATTGGCAGTTATAAAAGAAATACATTTTCACAAAGTATCTGTATGAAAAGTTAAAGAAAGAAGTTTTCACAAAGTAAAGGGTGTTTTTTTAGGGGTATAGAACTTCGAATTGAAATAAAACACAAGAAAATCCTTTTAAGGTCCATTAATTTGGCTTTATTGGAAGGATAATTTTATGCCATTAATGTTTAAATATGATTTCGGGCATGTGGCCGCCACGGCTGGCTCGAATAAAGCCAATTCTACAGGTCCAATTTTCAACCACTTTTTCGAGCATATGGGGCCGTATGTCGGCAATAACGCCACGAATGTTGGCTTCCAATTCCCCTAACGTTTCTGGTTTGTTGGTGTAGACGAGCGACTTCACATATCCCCAAAGAAAATAATCCAATGGTGTCAAATCACACGACCTTGGTGGCCAATTGACAGGTCCATTCCGCGAAATTATGCGCTCATCGAATGTTTCCTTCAATAAATCGATTGTGACGTGCGCTGTGTGGCATGTAGCGCCGTCTTGTTGGAACCACAACTCATCCACATTCATGCCATCCAATTCGGGAACAAAATAGTCGGTTATCATGGCTCTATACCGGTCTCCATTAACGGTAGCTGCCTCTCCAGCATTATTGCGGAAGAAGTATGGCCCAATGACTCCACCAGCCCATAGAGCACACCAAACAGTCAGTTTTTGTGGATGTAATGGCGTTTCAAGGGTCTCATGTGGATTCTCTTCACTCCAAATGCGGCAATTTTGCTTGTTGACGTAGCCATTCAACCAAAAATGAGCCTCATCACTGAACAAAATTTTGCGATGAAAATCAGCATCGAAATCAATCTCATTTTCGGCCCATACACCAAAATCACGACGCATTGCATGGTCTCGCGGCTTTAATTCTTGCACAAGCTGGATCTTGTAAGGTCGCAAGCCAAGATCTTTGCGCAAAATTTTCCATAAAGTTGATGGACAAAGCTCCAATTGCTGTGCACGGTGGCGAATCGATTCATTCGGGTCCTCTTCAACACTTTGCTCTACAGCGGCAATTGTTTCTTCGGTGCGCACTGTTCGACGTCTCTGCGGATGCGTATTATCACATAGAGTAAACGTAGTGCGAAAACGATCCATGGTTAACCGAATTAATTGCTCTGATGGACGATTATGTCGACCATAAAATGGACGGAGCTCACGGTAAACTTCGCGAACTGAACCATTATTTTCGAAATAAATTTGCACGATTTGCAAGCGTTGTTCTTTTGTCAACCTGTTCACGATGAAATGGCAAACCAAACTGAACATAAATGACATTAGAGTTGCCAGATTTGACCACAAAATGCCAGTTTTATCTCTATTCGAAAAACAAACCTGTAAAAAAAAACACCCTGTATATGTACGAAAAGCTACAGAAAAAGAGGAACATAACATAGATTCAACTTCGTAAAGATTTCCTTGAATTTTACAAAAAAAATTAAATCATTCAAGTTTTATATGGAAGAAAATACAATACTCTTCCGAAAAATAATTGTCAAAAATCAGGAAAGTTTTTAAATGCTTGAGGTTTGCATTGAATGTGCTATAAAACTGCATGCTCAGAAACTGTCTAGGAAACTTCTTATAGATTGATTTTGGCGGTTTTTGCTGGTGACATATATGAAGTTATTTTATTATTATATATTGAAAATAGTCAGCATTAACAGAATTAACTGAGACTTTCCTAATTAACTGAGACTTTCTTAATATTTTTCTTCCATTTCATTGTATGGAGAATACTCAGGTAATGGGCTTAGTTCTGATTTTGAATAGCTGGTATTAAACTATAATCTTTTTGAATAATTTCTATGTAGTATCATAGAAACTAGCTACCAACTAGTTTAGATGTAGTCAAAAGGTACCCACTCACTATTTTGTGGTTGGAAAGTAGGTATACAATAGTAGACTGAGATCGGATTTTGGCCCTTTTATGACCAGAAATAGTACGCGTACATGTAAATACAGACGATATATTTTTGCTGTTGTAAGAATTGATACAATTTGTTCAGCATGGAAATATTAAATTTTTTATATTATTTATATGTTGATATGAAAGTGATAATTTTTTTTCCACGTCGTACCTACATCTGTAGCACATGCATAAACATGAAGCCATTTCATAAAGCACATAAGTGATGCATAACTGCACTGGATTTGCATACAAAACTAGAAATTCTAGTTTAAAAGGGAAGCAATTTTTTAGTTAGTCGCTTGTGGTATTAATTTTTTATGGGAGAGTTATCGAAGTCGACTTAATAAAACACATGATAATTGAAAAAAAAGAATGTTGTTACGAGTAGTTATGCTTTTTTGCATTTAATTAGAACACCTGGTACAGATTGTTAGATACCCGGACAGCTATGAACTATTTTTTAACATAGACAATCAACATACATACAGGAGGTGGAGGCCATGTGTGGAAGTCCAGGAAGTATGGTAAGTTTCTAATCGACATTCAATTAAAAATAGTCTAGGTGACCGTCTTGAAGTAATTGGGTACCGACTGTAAAAATGGAAAATGCTCTAAAGTAAAAAAAAGCTTGCTACATGACCAACACTACAGCGAGTTGAAGCGGGAAAGAAAAAAGGAGCAGAAAGTCGTGAGCGCAAAGAATGCAACTACTAACTAACCAATACATAATTTGACAGACAGTACTTGGGTTATGGAAATGTGAGATTCAACCTACCCTTTTAAATGTCAAAATAAGGTTGTCACAAATTAACCGAATGTGTAAAACGATAATGGATCCTAGTTGTTTGTTTTATTTAAGCTCAAGTGGTGGCGAAAACCATGAGAAAGTTGTGCGCAAACCAGTGAGAGACAAAAGTAATCCACTGTCGCTATCAAATAACGCGTAAGTCCCGTACATGCATATGCATACATAGAACAATCAACATCAGTACACGTTTATATTTTTCAGCTTTATTAAACGATTTCTGATGAACAAGGAGTCGTTCAATTATGTCGTCACTAAAATTAATTTCAAGTGCCATGACACTAAATCGGTTCCTCCAGTCCTGCAACTAGCTGCAACTCTTTCTCTCCTTGCTAGTGGCGAATATCAACACAATATAGAGAGTCATTATTTGATTTAAATGTGCCAAAGCAGCATATCCATTTTGAAAACCGCAGTACTTCTTGAAATGGAAGCCAAATTGTGTCCAAAGTTTATACGTTTCGACCCGGATGATTCGCAAAGATGTAAAGAGTGGTTTGTGGAAAAACATTGAATTCCTGCAGGTAAACTAAAATTACTTTTTGGCCAAATTGGAATGTTCGCTCTCAAATTTTATTATTTTAATTATGTCCTTTTGCGTTAAACTAAGTTATTATATTCTGTCCTTTATTAAATAAGATACTTAATTAATAAATATATACAAATATAATTTTAATATGCTGGCAGATCTGGCATACTTCACCTCTTCCTCGATTTTAAATGCCATCGATTCGGTTTCCCCTCAAAACTTATTCAGGCAAAGGTCTGCTTTATATCCGTAATACTCAAGTAGTGTTTTGCGGTTACACCAACAACAACATAAACCCAATGAACAAATAGTACATCATACTGAGTTAGCAAGTGAGAAGTAAAGTCCTCTTCACGTTTGATACATATAACTATAACTTGGGCGCCGTGCAGTGTTCAAGTGAAAGGTTATTTGAAAGACGCCATCTCAACTTATGCTTATAGGTTAAGCGTCTCTTCGAGTTCCTGGGGTTCATATGATTTATGCCGACTCCTAGCGGCAGCTGTTTTGGGCAGATTCGGTTTTGTTGAAAAGCTTTTTATTGCTGTATGGCTGCTCAGTCCACGACCCACTATATCACTGCTACCACCTAGATCTGTATACCACTCTCTCAATAAATCAACTGCGCTTGTGTATCGCGTATCCTTATCAATAACTCTACCTTGTTTCTCAACTTAATTAGGGCCTCTTTCATTACAACGCCTGCGCAGTACAAGCTCCAGTCACAACTCAATTCTCCAAGGCAATAAATATACGCTCATGCCAGTGAACCAAAAGAAAACATTTTTGCCGCCACCTACCACAATCACTAAATACACCGAAAAACACATGTTCCTATCGCACTTCAGTTGCTACCAAAAACTTGAATACCAAATAGCAATACAAAAACTGAATGACATTATAATTTGTTACCATTTATCTATTAGTTCTATTTAATTTAATTGTTTTTCTGTTTCTTTTATCATTATTTATTTGCCAGGTTTCATTGGCTGCGTTGCCTGAACGTTTTGTTGGACATTTAGGTAAATTAAACGAAAAAAAAAATTAGACAATGAAGACAAATAAATTAAATTAAGTATGTAAATGAAATCACACAAAAACATTAAGAAAAATCACATTTAATTTGCTTGATTGTCGATTGCTCTGTGGTTTTTTTAATTAAAAAAAAACCGGACATTTTAAGCTCATGAGGCAACACAGCCACGCCACACGGTGTGTGGTAGAGCTAGAAAGCGAGAAACAACAGCAAATATTTATGGTGGTAATAAATATACTGGTATTTGTAAGTATGTATGTACATATATGAGAATACGAGGGCTAATTGATAAACTTGTGAAGTAAGACACTTTAACACGTTGAGTGCCACCATAGAAGCAAAAGTATAGGGTCCCAGTGTGCATCAAATCATAATATCCAATTTTTATTGAAATATATGCAATATTCGATACATACCGTTAGTTTTGGTTTATGGTGACACATTGCTCTCACGGGGCTAGGAGATGACCGCAAGTAGTTCTGTGCCTCATGAGACCACGCATCTTGTATGTACTTTAAGCCGTTATGCTCACGTTTTTGCAAGGTTTCGAGTTTACTCCCGTTATTTTTTGAGTCAATAATTAGTCAGTGATTCAGTGCGCGTATGTAAAAGAAGTAAAAAATGTCCGCTTATGAAAAAAAACGAAAAACTTTTGCTTGCCTTATGGCAAGAACTTATGTCGGATGAGGAAAATGATAATAGTGAACCGCTTTCAAATAATGATACAGCTGATGAATATCAGCCAAGCTCAAGTGATTCCGACTCTGATGAGAGTTGCGAACCACATCCACGAAAAAAAATCAGAACTTGAATTCTGACGATCAGTCATTAACTTCTCGACGCGAAATAGACGGGATTGATCAAACGTTTTCAAGTGTCATTGAAAATTTTAGATTTTTTGATTCCGAAGAAGAAACTAAAGACAATGTAATGAATATACCAATTATAAAAGAAAGAAGTAGCTTAGAATTGTATCCTGCAGATGGAAAAGCATTGAAAACATTTTCTTTCACTGAAGAGCCTTCCGTCTTTCATAGTAGGCTAAACGATATGTACCATAAAGAACCAGTTGACTTCTTCGGATTGTTGGTAAATGAAGATATCTTGGATCTTATTGTAAGTTATTGCTATCTCTTTTAGAAAACAGGCGAATACGAATATTGAATATATTTAATCGTTTGTGTTTAGGTACTGGAACCAATCGCTATGCCTCGCAATGTGCTCAGAAATGCTCAATGCCACATGCTCGTATTCAAAACTGGACACCGACCGATCGTAGTAGAAAAACTTCTCGGCGTAATCATCTGGATGGGGCTGTGTCCATTTCCTTCAATGCAGTCATATTGGAAAAAACACGATTTCCCAGAATTGCTTTCCCAGAATTATGTCGAGAAATCGTTTTCAAATATTGCTGCAAGACAGGTTACAGAAACTTTCACCACTGATAGAAAAACTTCGAGAATCATTTCAGCAGCCTGTTATTCCATCTGAACATCTCTGCATCGATGAAACACTTGTACCCTTTCGCGGGAGACTAAAGTCCCGCCAGCATATTACAAATAAAAGACACAAGTTTAGAATTAAACTTTTTAAGTTGTGCCTGGAATACCGCTATCCCTATGATTTCAAGGTATATTGTGGAAAGTCGAAGGATGAAAACGTGAGCGTACCTTCCAAAGTCGTCATGGACCTTATGGAAAAACTACTTGATCAAGGTCGTACATTTTGTACAGACAACTATTACACGTCAGTTACCTTGGCAAATACTTTACTGCAACGTAGAACGCATTTGACTGGTACTCTGCGATCAAACTGAAAATTGTATCCAAAAGAAGTCATTCAAAGAAAACTCATGGTAGGAGAATGTATATTCATGGAATGTAAGGAAAGTATTGTATGTAGTTCAAAAGTGGAAAGACAAACGAGACGTCCTTGTTCTAAGCACGAAGTATGGAGAAGAAATGGTTAAAGTGAAACAAAGACATCGAGAAGCATTCAAACCGAAAAATGTAATAGAATATAATGAATACAAATCGTACATAGACATATCTGACCAAATGAAATCCTATAATACCTGTCTCCGCCGTTCTTTGAAATGGTACAGGAAACTTGCCATAGAACTAATAACAGGGACAGCCTTAGTAAATGCTTTTATCGCCTATAAAGAAATAACTAACGAAAATATAGGAATCACCGAAATCAAGGAAAAAAATGTTGAAAGTTTATTTGAAAAAAAGGACGATAAATTGGTCATGCCAGAACCAAAAAATCATAGATTGAAAGATCTCGGTCGGTCAAAGCCCCGTCGGTGTATAATATGCTACTAAAGAATAGTCCTTTTCAATTGAATTGATGTAAAACTATTTATCTGCTTTCCATTTTGTCATAAAAAACTGAATGGCATGTATTAAGTGACTACAGCAGCACACAGCCTTATCTCAAACATTATTCTGTGAGACCAGGTGGCTTCACGCGGCCTGGAAGCCCCTTCACGCTGTGAGACCAACCTAGTCTCACATGGCACTCAACGTGTTAAATACAGTAGCTTTTGGACCAATGCTCTTAACTACCCTGGACTTACATACATTCCTGAGCATCGGAAACGAAGTTCCTTTCTTAGGACATCCAAAGGCAAACAACTGTAACCGGGTTCTTTTAGGAATGATTCATTACATGATTTTAGATTAGATATCTTGACATAGCTACACAGCTACATATTTTTTGTTGCTTAGTTCTCGTTTGTACTTGGGAATTAGCGTAGGAACAACTTTCCCAACATTCGAAAGACCAACAAGAAAAAGTGTAAGAGTAAAAATATAAAAATTTGTTGGTATCAAAACTAAAACCAAATCACATCACTCGATAAAATTTGGGTTTTAACAATGAGAATGAATTTTGAGCATCAAAAAAGATCTGTACAAAAACCCTTAATTCAATGAGAAAAGTAATTTACCGATGAATATTAATAAAAAATAAAGCAAAAATGTTGGTCCTAAAACTTAATAATAAACTATGAGTATAAATAATAAAACTAAAATATATAATTGTTACAAATGTTGAGTGTTTTCTGTAGATTAGCTAAAAGTGTGTTATACGAACGTGTTTTCAGCTCTATTGTGAACATGGTTTTAAAATTTTTTTCATCTGTCGGTTAAATAGAAAATTCTAATAATAAAATTCTAGTAATTCCTATAACAGATTTATTAAAAATCGATGCTCACCAGCAATATTTACGATCTATCCGAAAAAAATCGATAATTAAAAGAAATCGATTTAAGTAAAAAACGATTATTTATCAATAGCCCTTGAGAAAAGTACTTAACAAGAACGATTTCATGACATTTTTGCTTCTAAGTTACATTCTGGAAATCGATGTTTACAATCTAACCAAAATAAATCGATAGTTACATAAAATCGATGAAAGAACAATTGATTATTGCTTTTTTGTAATAACAATTTTTGTGATTTTGCGGCTTGTACATTTTCAAGTATTCATGAAACGAGTTCAAGGCCAAGAATAATAATTTTTCCCTTTTTAATTTTTACGAAAATTATTATTGTTTTTATTTTTTTTTAATAATCATGTTTAATTAATTTTTAAACGTTTTTAATTGAATAGAGTAGGAAAAATTTTAGAGACAACCGCCATAGCTTGGATTATTTATCCAAAAACCTACCGAAAAGGACTCAGTTACCTTCTGAGTCACAATTTGGATTTATACTGCCGCTCCATCTCCGTATCCAAGAGTCAAACTTATAATCCATCCCTCGTACATACTAATAATGTATGATTCAACTCTTGTCGAAAAGGAGTAACCAATCGTTCGATAAAGCACACACAGAGTACTACAATGCGCATGAGGTTTGAACTACAATAAATTTTTGCCGCTTAGCCAATCAGCGCGGCTTTTCTGCCAACACTTATTTCGTATGCAAATAAATAAACAAAAATTCTTTTTTTTTTGTTATATTTACCTCCAAATTTTGTCAATTTAATTCAATTTCAAAAAGCAAATAAATTTATTAAATGCTACTCATCGATTTATCTTAATCGTTTTTATATTCTAATCATGCAGATCAATCGATTTGTTCATGGCGCTGAGTTTGTTAGTGAGATTTAATGGTGACATATGAATAGAAGACTATGGCAATGGTTGAAAAACATAACTTAGATTTACAAAACAAAAGCTTAAGCCGAGAAGAACGGTTTTTATATTAGTATTTTTTTTTTTAGATTTATCGACATTTTTTAGCATCTCTTAGCACCAGCGTTCTTTAAATTCTCCTCCCCCAGTCACTAAATGAGAATTTATTGTATCAATGCTTATTGGTTAGCCGGTATTTATTTATTATGTTGTAGTTTAATAAATTAACAATCGTTTGTGTAGTTAGTTTAGATATTTAGTTCGAAAACATTGAATTAGTTTTTAAGTGTTGTTCGACATTTTGTAAAACAAGCATTTAATTTGCATTAAACAAATTTAAGATACAGTTTCCCCCACCCGAAGGTAATGCCATCAGCAGAGCGTAGTAAATATTTAAGGTGCGACTTGCTGATGAATAATTCGGGTTTTAATTTATTTTAACTACACGCAACTTGTAAATCTTAATGGCTTGACATTCCTAATTAACTAGCTGAAGAGAATTAGAAGAATTTTCAATGGCAAAATTGGTTAGTTAATTCGAATTAAGCCCTGTTGTCTGTCAGTGCTAATATACTTTAGTAACATCTAACAATTAATAGATTTCCTTCTACTTACTTATATGAGCCATGCGTATTTGTACAAGTGCCGCCATGTTTGCATGGATTTGCTTCACACTCGATAACATCTTCGGCGCATGTTTGTCCTTTGAAACCTTTCGGGCATATACATTTAAAGCTATTGCCACCATTTACCGAGGTACAAGTGCCGCCATTGTGGCATGGTGATGTGGCACAGAGATTTTGCGTTTCACAATAATCACCTAAAAAAATTGAAAAGTAAATTTTCGGAAGAGTTAGTAAATTAGTTATCGATAACACTTTAAAAAGCAATCGATATTCGTAAATATATATATCGATAAGTTCCAACTAATATACACATAAAAATTTAAAAGATGGTATTGCAGCTCAACCTATTTCAAAATATTTTTCAAAAATACCTTATCAATTAATTTGTTCGAAGAACGACCCATCTCAGATCTTCTTTCAATAACACCATGTTGGGAGACTTCTTTCAAGAGCGCCTTATCTCAGAACGATTTTCAAAAACGTTCTATCTGTACGAAATTTCTATGTATTTTCAGCTTACCTACATACCTCTCGTTTTTGTATCTAATGCTGAGATGAGTCGTTAAAAAAAAATCCCAGCTAGAGTGTTCTGTAAAAATATTTTGAAATATGATCTTGCACTTAGTAGTCGATATTAAATGAGAAGTACAAGTCGAATACTCCAATTTTTCTTCTCTCTAAAAACGCTAAGCCGCCTAAGCAATATCGGTCCAGTTCATCAAAGTTCGCTAGTTATCCCTTTTTCATGTTAAGTTACACCAATTTGCAAGACCAAGGTGGCCCAGATAATTTTTACCTAATCTGGAAACCCCGAAAAAGACCCCTTCTTTTGGTTCCACTACTGATGTGCGACAAAAAAGCTTTCTGCGCCTAATCAAATGCATACTTTGGCACAACCTGGTCTAGCCAGCTTAGCTGCTGAACCTTTCTCTAGAACCCTCCAAAAGTTATATCCTTTGTTGATTTCAAACATCTTCCAACAAAACAAAAAAAAAAAAAAAAAAAAAAGAAAGTCTAAGTTCGGGTGGAACCGAACATTATATACCTAGTAGTGATCTATTATGTCATCCCAATTTACGCAGGTCTATTTTAATACTTTCAGTTCGTATTTGCGTTCAAATAGACAGACGGACAGAGGGATAGACGTGTCGAGAGACGGACATGGCTACATCGACTCAGCTCATCCTGCTGATCATTTCAGTATACTTTTTGATGGGACTATCTCTTTTTCTTCTCATACGTACAAACATTTCATGTTCATGAAAGGTATGAAAATCAAAAAAGATATACAACTTCGCTTTTGCAGTAGGGTATTAACTACTTTCCCGGATATTCTACTTTTCATCCTGAACGTTTTGATATACATTAATAAATATATATCTCGATTCGTTTATGCCGAATGAAGTAATATACCTTGTGTGCCTAACAAAAATAGATATAAAAAAGGGTGTCTTTTATAGGCGCCAAAGAACTCAACCGATATTTATGAAATTTTCACAATATATACTTGGGTTCACTGGGGACAGCATAGACAGTATATAGTTTTGGAAAAGTAGGCGGAGCCACGCCCCCAGGCTATATAAAGTTTCAATTCGTCATAACTCCGAACTTTTTTGGTCTAAGTTAATGCGGTGCCACGCCCACATATTTTGTGTTTTGTTTTGCTCTTGAACTTTCACGATAGGTTCTTCAGGAGTTCGCTGGGCATGACACAGTCTGTATAGCTAGGTTATATAAAGCTGCAGTTCGGTATAGTTAGGAGTTTATTTGGTTCAAGTTAATGACATTTTATACATAGATGTGTGATGTCTACCCAAACATCAAAACAACGTCTACCGGGTTTGCTAGTATATTATAAAATGGCGAAAGCAAACAACGAATTTCAGCATTCTTTTGTAAAATTGAGATACTAGTTTGCGTTCAAATACACAGACGGAAGGAGAGACGGACATGGCTACATCGACTCCGCTCATCTTCCTCATAATTTTAGAAAACTTTTCTCTTCTTGTTTTCATACTTACATACATTTAATGTTTATGAAAGGTATGAAAATCAAAAAAGATATATAATTTCACTATTGCAGTGGGCTATTAACTACGTGCCCTAATAGTTTGCTTGTGTGTTTCGCGATTTGGCTAATTTTTGGCAGAAGTATAATACATACTACTGAGAAGCAGCTGACCAATTTTCATTGAAATATCAAGATTGAATTATAAGCGATTGCCTTTAAAAATAGCAGAAATTGTATGCTGAAGTAGGCGGCGCCACGCCTACTTCTTCAAAATTGACAACATTTTTTTGCGGCCGAGTTTGTCTTAAAACGCTTATTATGTGTGCAAAATCGGATTGATATAACTGGCTTAGTTGTAGAAATATCGCTTTTTATATTTTACAAAATAGTTTTTCAGAACTATGTTAAAAAACTGGGCGTGGACATAAACCGATTTCGCCCATTTTTACAGCAAACAGTTAGCTCTGTATGTAGAACATAATCACCAAATTTCGTTTCGGCAAATCAATTTTTGGCGGAGTTATGGCATACAAAAATTTTGTGGAATAGTCCACTATAAAAGGGGCGGGGCCACGCCCATTTTCGACAATTTTAAGTTTTTGGATTTCTTTGTTTACGGAAACTTTAAAAGTGAAATATAAATGATGTAAAGCTATTTTAGGCAAAGTTAATGCCAATTAAATATATCTACGATCCTCTTCAAAATCTTTCGTATAAAAGTGGGCGTAGACCTTAACCGATCCCGCCCATTTTTTCCTGGAACATTCCTTGCATACCTGGAAACCTGCGTGCTGAATCTTGAACGGTTTTTGATTTATGGTTAATATTATTTCTAAATTTGACTTAATCAAAAGTGGGCGGTGCCACACCCATTTTCACAAATTTCTTGAGAAATTTGTTTTATGCCTTAATCTCAATGTATTCACCAAATTATATCCTTATAGGTGTATTATGTCCTGAGTAATCACTTTTTTGTGTTTTCGAAAATATTCTATACATAAAAAGTGGGCGTGGCTATCATCCGATGGCGCTCGGAGATGAAAGCCAAGGAACCCGCATGCCAAATTTCATTAAGATATCTCAAAATTTACTCAAGTTATCGTGTTCACAGACGGACGGACGGACAGACATGGCTTAATCCATTTCTCTTTTCGTCCTGAACATTTTGATATGTATAAGTCTATATCTATCTCGATCTGTTTATGCCGTTACGTACTGTCGTTAGGCGACTAAAGTTAATGTACCTTGTGTGCGTAGCACTACTAGGTATAAAAATAGATATTCAAAATGTTGATAGGACTTTCACCAGGTCCGTTTGTATCACTCTAGCATTATGTAGTCGATCGCCAATTGAGGACAGAATGAGTAAAGAAAGACATTTTTGGATTCAGGCTGCAAACAGTCCCACATATCCCTAGAATACCCACCCAGCTTCTGAAAGCTGCCGCAAAGAGTTAAGATTTCGAGCTCCTCTGAGAAGTATGCTGAACCTACTTGTTGCCTATAATGTAGCCTGAGACTACAAGGACTGAAATACTTTAGAACTATTATGAAAATGATTATTCTATTAGATTGATTATATTAGATGCAGACCTGTAAAATTTGATTAGTAATCAATTACTTAGACGGCTTTTTTAATTGGTAATGATTATTTTAATTGTTTTTCAAGAAAAGGCAATTATTAATTGATTACGATTAGGAAAAAAAACAAAATCAAATATGATCAAAAAAATTTTTTTTAACCACTTCTGATTTTAAAAAAATTTTATTTTGATTTTTTTATCACTTCTGATTTTTTTTGAATTTTTTTGATTATTTAATTATTTTTGATTTTTTTCAGTATTGTTGATCTGTCTACGTGCTTCTACAACAATATTGAAAAAAAATAATCAAAAATAATTAAAGAAATAAAATGAAAATAGAAAATAATCAAAAGTAATCAAAACACCGTTTTTGATTATTTTTGATTTCTTTAAATAATCATTTAAAATTGAAAGTAATTGGTAATCAATGTAATTGGTAAAAAATGGATTCTCAAGAAAATTATTAATCAAACCGGTAATAATTACGATTAGTAATCATTATTTAACAAGTCTGATTAGATCCCAAAATAAGTTCTTGAAGTTAGTTACTTAATTCAATGCCTTCAATAAAACATTCACATACTTAAGGGCCACGACACTGCAAAAATCAGCGTAAATGTTGGTCCAATTTACATGGCGATGTACTAGGAAAGGATCACCCACTCCATCGCGGCGTACTCCATTGCGGAGTACTCCATTTCTTTGCTTCTGAGTGCTTCATGGGACACGCGCGGGAGAGTACTTTCTAAAAACCCTTAAATAATTACTTGCCAAAGTACTTAACACCGAAGCGAGAGATGGAGTAGGTGTACTTTTAAGAATCACCTACTTCCTCTCTCGCTTTGCTTAAACCTTAATTTATCTAAGGTGGTTACAAGAAATATGCTCACACTTACTATTTAAAAAATGTCAACTTACCTGTGTATCCATTCATGCAGGAGCATGTATACTCTTCAAGCGTTTTAAGATTACACGAGCCTCCATTTCGGCAAGGCGACGAATCGCATGCATTCGGCACGCGTATCTCGCACAGAGACTCTGTAAAGCCGAGTGGACATATGCAAGAAATGCCGAGACGATCATTCCGATACGAAGGTTGACAAGTGCCACCATTTTGACAGCGCAACAAGCCGGCAAAACAGGGATTCAGATCTTCACAGTGGTCGCCGACGAAACGTGAACTGCAACTGTAAATAGAAAGAGAGGGAGAGGAAAGTTTTAGTAAATAATGATGGAACAGAGAGTTTAGAAATCAAAATTTTTACAAAGAGAAGAAATGTCAAAAAAAAAACCAAGTGACGATAAATATATTCAAGGTTGGCAATAAATTAATGAGGTACGGATGCTTTTCAAAAGCTTACTTTGTTTCTTTACCAAAAGAGCACATTGTAATTTCTTAAAAATCTCCCAGTTTATGAGAAACATTTGTCCTTCACAAGAACTTGTCCTAAGCCTTTGCAGAGCCTAAATAAATTGTCTTCTTCTCGCTATACGAGGTGTGTTCAAAAAGTATCGCGAATTTTGAATTTTCGCTGGTTACGTATATTCGAATTTCGAATTTTTTGTGGCGTTATGTTGGTACTCATGTCTCTCACTTATGCCGACAAGCTCGGCCATTTTGAATGTTCAGTTAATTGTTGACAGCTGCTTTGCTTGCACGTGTTTTGGATCGTCTTTGATTTTTACCTATTCAAAAAAATGGATCAAAGAACCTGTATCAAATTTTGTGTGAAAAACGAAATTAAGTGCGCGGATGCATTCCGAATGTTGACTGTGGCATACGGAGAAGCTACCTTGGACCGAAGCAACGTTTATCGGTGGTACAAAATGTTCTCAGAAGGCCGAGAAGATGTGAACGACGAAGAGCGTGCCGGACGCCCGAGCACTTCAACAACAGACGAAAAAATTAATGTAGTCGAGAAAATGGTATTGGCCAATCGTCGAATCACCGTTAGAGAAGTTGCTGAGGACCTTAACATATCGATTGGCTCGTGCCATTCGATTTTTATCAATAATTTGGGCATGAGACGGGCCGCCGCGAAATTCGTACCAAAATTGCTCAATTGTGACCAAAAACAGCATCGCATGAACATTGCTAATGAGATGTTAAACTCTGTCCGCGACGACCCAAATTTGCTCCAGAGGGTCATAACTGGTGACGAGTCGTGGGTTTATGGTTATGACGTGGAAACCAAAGCTCAATCATCTCAATGGAAGCTGCCGCACGAACCAAGACCGAAAAAAGCGCGCCAAGTTCGGTCGAATGTGAAAGTTTTGCTGACAGTTTTCTTCGATTGCAGGAGCGTGGTGCATCATGAGTTCTTGCCACAGGGAAGAACTGTCAATAAGGAATATTACCTGCAAGTTATGCGCAATTTGCGCGAAGCAATCCGCCAGAAACGCCCGGATTTGTGGAAGAACAAAAATTGGCTTTTGCACCACGATAACGCCCCTGCTCACGCATCGTTGCTTGTGCGCGACTTTTTGGCCAAAAACAACACACTAATGATGCCGCAGCCACCGTATTCCCCAGATCTGGCCCCCTGTGACTTTTTCTTGTTCCCTAAACTGAAGAGGCCCATAAAAGGACGACGTTACGCTTCTCTTGATGAGATAAAGACGGCATCGAAGGAGGAGCTGAACAAGATACAAAAAAATGATTTTTTGTAGTGCTTCGAAGATTGGAAAAACCGTTGGCACAAGTGTATAATATTTCATGGGGATTACTTTGAAGGGGACAAAATAGATATTCATGAATAAATAAATAATTTTTGAAAAAACACAAAATTCGCGATACTTTTTGAACACACCTCGTACTTGCAACAGCTGCCCCGATTTATAGTCTTCAAATAATTGATGGTGCAATTGCTTACGTATTTTGTCACTTCCTGTTTGGACAATCAGTTCTAAGTATGAATTCGAGGGCTGAACCGAAAAGGACATAAATTCCGACCAATAAAATCAAGGTGAGAGCAAAAAGCAGAAAAATACAAAACAATTATTTATGATCTTGAACGCATTGAAGTTACAACAGATTACAGTTGCGATTATTTGCTGAGACTATTCTTCGATACATAAAAAACCAACAAAGGAATTACTAAAATAAAAAAGGGAGACGATGACACTAAAAATGATGAAATAAAAAAAAACTGTAAAAGGAAGAACAATGAAACCAAAATGATAAATAAAAGTCATAAATAAAAAAAAAAACGTTTTCCAAGTTACGTTGAACAACCAACGGTTAACCACATTTTTGCTGATTTATTAGCATATCAAGTGCAGCATAACACCTAAAATTAAAACAAGAAATTAAAGTCAAGAGAAAGATTTCGCACACCATAAAAAGGAGCATGCAATTAAATGTAAATGTGAAATTTAAGCTTCAAGAGCCTTTACATCAAAAAAAAAAAAATTACCTGAAAGATGTTTACCGAAAAAAGTGTAACGACATTTAACCTTGGTGAAAGAAGATATATGAGTTCCGAAAAGAACGAAGTCAAAACAATAGTAAAGTAAAAGGGTAACAGGTGTTGTTGAAAGCTCCAGACGGTGTTCATATCGACGATTTAAGCTGAGGAGAAAGGCTTGGTCACCAAAACAGGCAGCAGTTGTTGTAGTACTTGTATTTCGATTTGCTTTGTCGGCACGGACACTCATGCATCTATTTTTAACTAATTTAAAATCCCTTGGACAATTAAACACCGACCCATAACGGCACGTAGACCTTGGAATATGCTCTTTTACCTTTGTGGGGGTATCTTTATTTCTATCTTTATCTTTATTTTTATCCTGATCTTTATCTTTATATTTATATTTATGTTAATATTTATATTTATATACATATTTATATTTATATTTATCTTTATCTCTACCTCCAGCTCCATTTGAATGCTCATATCCATCTCTCCCTCTACCTTTAAATCTCTGTTTTACCCTTTCATTTTCCCAATATTTCTGCATCTCTCTACTCGCATACTTTCTCATTCTCTCTCTCTATCTACATTTCTCCCTGCAATACACTTTTTGTGTTGTATTTAAAGTGTGACCTTCAGTTTAAAAACCACTTTCTTCATATTTTATGAATGTATTCAATTTTCCGTTCCTCGTGTTTTGTTAGTAACTTAAAAACTCCATTCCTTACTTTGCAAAAGCTAAATGACTTAGAAAGAGTGGTGTTTATGTCATTGAACACGTTTAGCAATTTGATATTCAATAGGCGTGGGATAGCGTGGGAAGCTCCCCAACCAACCGCAAGCAAAGCACAAGGAAGTAGATATACATATTGACAACAAAACTGCACGCATTAAAGCATACAATTGTCGAACAAATATGGCAAGGCTGAGCTGAATAAATAAACCTTTTTCGTATAAGCAATACGCTATCGAATGTAACGGTTTTATAACTCAGTGCAGAAAAACCACTATGACGAGCAAAATAATTTGCAATTAATTAATAAATAAATGAAGAGATCAACTTATTTATTGCTATAAACTATCATTCATGTTAAAACTGGATCATTAAATGTATGTAGTATGGGATTACAGTTGCTGATCCCACATAAAAGTCTGTTGTTGTTGCAGTGGATTACTGCGAAGTACAAAAACAACTAGCAACATATACGCATGCGCGCCATCAGCAATGCATTCCAAAGCGCTAAATACAGCAACGAGCGACTTGATTACGCACATAGCACTTAATGTTGAGCTGAGAAAAACTCATACCGGGTAAGTAACTAAATAAATAAATAAATGAGATACTAAAAAGTTTTTGGTTTTGTCCATTAAAGCGATGTGCGAACAGTCAACGAGCTGCCAGAGCGCTGTTGTTGGACAATTTTTCCCCTGAGAAAAACTGTGCAATGTTCATGAGGTATGCGCAACAACAATGCGACAATTTTGTATGTACAATCGCATTGCTGTAGTTTTTAAGTGTAAAGCCGCTAATGACAAGAGGAATTGATACAATAGAAATCATTGATGGGATTTAAAGCATTGTAAAGTCAAGGTAAGTCGTCTTAGTTTATGGGTTGAATAATTAACGGAATATGGGATTGCTGTGCACGCTGACCTTTTTTGTGATGAGCACAAATGGTTAGGAGAATATATGGATGTTTATAAACAATGTGCGAATAACCTTGTTACATATACGACGAAATTACAAAGGGCAAGAAATTAAATCAAATGAAACAATTAAAAAAAAATTATACTATGTATTGAAATAACAGTAAAAAGAGACATGAAATCCTAAAAAAATTATTATTATTATTACACAAAAAGTGGCAAGTAAAAGAAACCTAAAAAATATAGGTAAATGCATGCAGAAAATAATAATAAATAAATAAAATAAAGCAAAACAAAATAAAATAAAATAAAGTAAAATAAAATAAAATAAAATAAAATAACATAAAGCACACTAAAATAAAATAAAGTAAAATAAAATAAAACAAAATAAAATAAAATAACATAAAGCAAACTAAAATAAAATAAAATATAATAAAACAAAACAAAACAAAATAAAATAAATTAAATCAAAAGAAAATAAAACAAAAAATAATATAAAATAAAATAAACTAAAATAAAACACTAAACATTTTTCCTACTCTTTTCAATTAAAAATACTTTTAATAATTAATTAGAAATGATTAATAAATATAAAAACAATAATAATTTTCATAAAAATTAAAAAAGTGAAAAATTATTATTCTAGGCCTTGAGCTCGTGTTATGAATACTTGAAAATAAAATAAAATAATGGAATAAAATGAAATTAAAATAAAACGAAATAAAATGAAACCAAATAGAAAAAGTTAAAACATTATTTGCACTTAAAGCATATTAATAAAAAACATTTAAAAATGAATAACTTAAAAATTTCAATTTTAAGTAAAAGTCGATAATTAAAAAAGTAGATAATAAAGAAATCGATGATTTATTCGCATTAATGTACATAATTTTTTTTTGCAAGTAATCGGTCGAACGGACTATGCTGATAATTTACATGGAAGTCTATATATATTTCGCCATTGCAACTATGCTATACCAACAAAATAATAATACTGGATATAAGAATGACCATAAAAATTGTTCTCAACTCAGCCCCTATTTTGCAGCACAGCCGGCACTTCAATATTTTCCACTTGACCCGCAGCACCCACTAGTTGAGAAATGTGCATCTACTTGATGCCGCGCACGCATGTGGCATATTCGCAATAAACGTTTGACCTGGAAAATGTTTTTGCCACAAGGCTACAATCAATTCTCAACACTTTCCACACACAGACTTACAGTTACATGCTGTGGAAACTATTACACAGCACATTTGTTATTGCCATAGCTGCTGTCGTGTGAGTGGCTTGCTCAGTAAGATAAGCCAGTTTTCGCTTAAATAATCGTAAAATTTGTGCTGATCGAGGTGTAGATCAATAGCAGCAGCAAGAAATAAAAATCGCTTCTCTACAAAGTGTAGCAAGTTTAACAGAAGCTTGCTACAATCGACAGCTACAGCGGGAGCTGAGAGCATACCAATAAGTGTGGCGCGTCCATTTAACCCAGTTAGTTGGCAGTAAAATCGTGCAGCCTGTATCAGCGCAGTTAGAGTGTTGAAAATTTGGAATACAAGAGTGACTTGGCGTTGCGTTGCATGTAAGTTGACTGGCCGTTGGGCAGTAGCAAACTATTTTAGGATATGCATGAGTCGCTTTTATGGATGTATTTATGTGCACACTTGCTGTCAGAGTTAGGTGGTAAGTCGCTTAGTCGACCCAGTGATCTCACAGCCTCATGTATATAGCGTTGCAGGCTCAAGCTGTTTTTTGTCTAAGTGTACTTATTTTAATCCATTTTCTTTCATTTACATGCGCATTGTACTTTTCTTTTTGGCATTTTCCGCCGATTTTCTCGTGATTTTCCTTATTTCATTTATCTAACTAGCAGTATTGTGCGATCGCTCTCAAATCGAGGATCAGCATCGAATGCAGTTGGTGCTAGCGATGAGCTGTTAGCCAATGTTCCCGGATTGTGAAAATGTTTGGGGAATAGAGTTGAGTCTGTTTTGTTTGCGCTTTTCTAGCTTACGTTGCTACATAACGGCGCGATCACAATATGATCGTAATCGCGCTGTGGCAACTTGTAAAATTAAATTGCTGCTAAAAATTGTGTACATTTTAGAGCGCCACTAGGCAAACAACAACAACTACAGCCACAATAACAATAATAGTGACCACAACAAGCCTATCTTGTACATGCTACAACAGCTATTGAATCAACCGATCGCTAACATGCGATCTTGCAACAAATGTGACTACTACTAAATGTGCAACTGTGCCACACACGTACCTAAGCATAAATCCATGAAACAATCAGTGGGAGCTGATGTGGTGCAGTTAGAGACGCGTATTGTTGTTGTTAGGTGGTTTTTAGTTGCTTGTTGTCATTACCGCTTTTCAACAGTCGCATGTGTGAATTACAGTTAGGAGGCAAAATCAATCGATAGATGAGAAATATCTACAATTTACACCTGAAGGAGTTGCTTTATAAATTTCTGAAGCGATATGTATGTGTGTAGGTACAGCTGTGTTCAATACAATAGTAGTAAAATTAAAATGGATATCGGTTGCCGAAATAAGAAGAAGCTGTGATTTTAATAATTTCCATTTAAAATATAGCTAATTCCATAGCAAAAACTACATAAAAAACCATTTCAAAGTTAACACAAACTTCAGGAAAGTTAATTTCACTTTAAAAAATGGCCATCAAAATCTTCAAATTTTTGTGCAGAATTTCTAGAAAATTTTGGAGTAGGCAGTTAGAACACGCTCAAAAATTTTCTTGAATTTTCAGAATTTTTTTCGTCAATGGTGTTGAGTGATTTCTTCCCTTCAATACATGAAGAAAAATTAATTTTGTATGGAAAAAAATACCCAACATCCTTGCCGAAAAATATTCCAAAAATTCAGGGGTAATTTTAAGTTACATTTAACTTGCACATTATGACGCCAAAATTGAATGAGCTATTAAACTGCATACTCAAAAATTCTGCCAAATAATATTAATATTTTGATGTAAATTTTTGAAAGTCAAATTAATTTTCCTGAACCTTGTGTAAACTTTAAAATTTGTTTTTATGTAGTTTGTGTTACGAAATTCGCTATATTTTAAATGAAAATTATTACAAACACAGCTTCTGTTTATTTCGTCGAACGACATCCAATTTAATTTCACTACTATTATATTGAACACAACTGTATATATTATCTATATGTGGTGTTTACGTATGCAATATGTGTCCATTGCATGTGTTGCATGACATCCTAGTTGTATGGTGGTGCTTTAAAGGTGTTTTGTGGGCATCGGTAAAAGATATACAGTTGGAGGCTGGACACAGAAGCAGGAGATAATGAAAGAAGATGAAGTACTAGGATGCGCCAATATTTTTTAGTTGATTGTATCCAAGAAACAATTTTCAAGGAATTAAGCACATTTAAAACAATAATCGAATTACAAATTCAAAATGTATCAATAGTTATGAGGGTGGGCAGAAAACACTTAATTGCTGTTAAACTCAAAATGAGTTAGTTTACTTTTGAGCATAATTGTTTCAATCAAGGGAAAGCTCAAAAGTTAAGGTCGTTCGCAAACCTATCATACTTTTTTTTAACTATAGCCTGATTTCAATTTTGACAATGGAGTAGCACAGAAAATATCATTTCTTATATCAGAAGTATTAATTATTTTAAAGGGCATCAATCTAGGGCCTAGAGAAGATAATTTATGGCATACAAAAAAATATGGCAGATGTAGCCGTCTTGGTGACAGGCACTATTGAATATTTTAAATTCATTTCATATTATACAGTGAAAATTTGGAAAAAAACAGTCTCGTGACGTAAAAGATCGCACCGCCGTAAAACTGTACATATGGAATATTTGATAGAGGAGCAAACTTAATTGAATGGACGTTTTATTCCTGTTGCATCAAGATAAACAACCAATTCTGCAGCTCCTTTCCACTATATTAGAATTTTTTTTTTTTTTCAAAAGTAAACTATTGATTTCAGAAGTGTAATCAACTCTTTGAGCTAAAAACACTTGAAAGAATTTTCAACCCCTAAAGTGGCCATATTTTATTTCACTTGATGATACATACAGAATTCTCCTTTTCTGTAGTTTAAGAGTTATACCGAATTCAAACTTCATATTGAATTGGAATTGGAACCAATAACTTTTTTAAAACTACACATTTATAGATTACTAGCAGACCCTGCAGACGTTGTTCTGCAAAAAAATTTACTTGACTTCCTTTTCATATTAGATCCATATTCTTCTGCCTGCCCACCTTCCTTTTTTCTCTTCATCTGCTTCTCCTTTTTAATAAAGTTTATATCTTATTCATCTTACCCTATTTTTATCACTATAACTAATCACTATCACTATCACCATACCTACCCGTCTCGCTATCCCTATTTCTATTCCTGTCGCTATCCTAGAAACATCTGCTTGCTAATACCCTAATCAGCACTTTAAATTTCATACCCATATCGTAGAAACATCTGCTAGGACATTTGGTCCCCATTTTGGTCAATATCTCGAAAACGGAGTCTCATACGGGACTAATAACTTTTCCTTGTTAAAACCCTCATCAAAACCTTTCATTTGATACCCATGTCGTAGAAACACCTTCTATGGCCACACTTGGTCCGTATTTTGGTCAATAACTCGGACTGACTCCAGCGCCATCTATTGAGTACATTTTTGATAGAAGCGTTCCCGAAAGCAGCAGCACATGTTACAAAGATGAATCAAATCTGTTAAGCGTTGTAGTGGTTTGGTAGCATACAATGTACTGAAAACTCAACCAAATTGCGAAATCTTGACCTCTCAGCTGTATTCATTTTTCGGGATCAACAACTAAAAGTTTTGACTATTTTTTTATCGAAAAACCTTCCACAGAGAAGGTCCAAGAAAGTACTTTTTACATAATAGAAATCGATTTAGCAGTTTAGACATTCATCGCGGTCATACGAAAGACATTTATTTTTATATATATAGATAAGGCTATTGACAATTTGAACAGGATTGTGAAGAAATTTATGGGATCTTGCGAGGAAAAAAAAGTTTTACTCATTCCTATATTGCTGTTCGGAGCTGCTTTAGTTAGCTTTATGCTGTCTCTTTAGATCGCATTATTTAATGTTAAAACGTGTCCGACTTGGCATAACCACCTGTGTTGGTCTTCCGTACCCAAGGTCCCATGGTTAATGCCCCGAATAGATAACAACAACAATGTTTTAGATAAAGTTTTTCAAGAATTTGCTGTCTTAGAAGACCACTTACAGATATTTATGAAACATATTATTTATATTCTTAGCCGTCTCATTACGTTCACTAACAAACTTACGCTTACATGACTGATTATTTTAATGTTTGCAGAAGTTTCTTACACGCAAAGAAAAAGTCGTTTTAAAACGAACGAAACAAGTCCAATGTTGAGAACATTCGTTCAAGAAAGTCGGTTACGTACGTTCTACTTAACTCGCCGACGTTGGTCTTTTTTGTGAAACCGGTTTTCTCAAGCACATCTTTCATATTTCATGAACGATTCGGCCTTTAGTAATTTGGAAAATTTTGGATTTATTTTGCATGTTCTGGGAACGTATTACGTCCATTTATGAACATTTTTTGCTTGTATTGGGAACATTTTGACTTCATTTTAAGAACGTTTCATGATTGAGTTGAGAAATATTTCCTTTCATTTCAAGAATTTCTTTTTTAATGAAATTTACATACTTTAAATACTGAGGATTTTTGTCAAATTAAAATTAAATTGAAAATGTTGAAATTTGATATGCAGTATATGTGTACACTTTTCGAAGAGATTGGTAAATTTTATAGAGGAAGGTATTGACGGATACCACATAAATAATATTGATTAGATTTCGAAAACTACACGGCTAAAAGTTTGAGCTTAAGCTTTAAACCATTGCTCGGTTTAAGCAATTTTTTAAAATTTTTTGTAAAAAATTCCAAACCTTTCAATTACCTACACCAATTTTCAATTTCTTGCAGTTTAGATTTAAAACTGAACTAAAAGTTTAGTTTTTCTCTGAACAGTTTTGTGTGCGCCGTAGCTCAGTGGGTAGAGCAGACGACTCTAATGCGGGGAGCGTCGATTCGAGTCCTGGCAACTGATACAAATGTTTTTTTTATTTTTTTTTAATTGTTAAGACATTTCTGGTTTAAAATTTAAACTCTTTTTTTCACTTTCATTTTCTTAAAAACTGGCATAATTCAAATTCTAAACCAAATTTTGTTTTGGGCATATATGTATCCCAAAAATTTTGTCAATTTAGGCTCATATTTTAGCCGTGTATGCATAGTTACCACCATCGATAGCGGTCTGATTGATCAGTTTCAACTTCAAATAGAATTACCTCTCACTTATAATAATTCACGCTTTACTGAAAATATATCCTCTTTTAAAATTGTGAGTAAAATTTTACTATTTTATGCCTTTTTTTGCTTCCAATACAACACCGGATCCATGTCTCTAAACTCATTGGCATCATCACTGTATTGGCGCCGAGATAAAATAGCGCAAACATTAGTTGGTTTTTATTTTTGCTAATATTTTCCGATTTTCAAGAAATCATCGACAGCTTTTTGCGTTGTTTATTAAGTGTCTTTACCAGTGACTCTTAAACTGCTCGCTCCTATTACGTGCTTTCCAAACTTTTACAGTTAAGTTGTATACGTGGACAGGCTCTTCGGCCATCATGAAACTTACTTTGTGCGTCACTTTAAGAAACCAATTCAGTTCATGTAACCTTTCCTTAAAGGCTTTGCACTTTATTGGGTCCTTGCAGGCAGCAACACTAAGCAACAAAATACAAATTGTACGAAAAATAGTGACAACAAAAACACACGTTAAGCGTTCGAATTAAAAAATGAAACGCTTGTCTGTTGCTGCTGTGAAATTAAAATTTTTGATTAAATGCCGTTGATAAACCCAAATCATGGTAACAACAAGCAGCGCAAACAAGTGGCTTAAGCGCACCTATAGCTGCTGTAAACTCAGAAGGGTGTGGCGTCGCAGCGTTTAAGGTCAGAAAAGCTTTTTATTTTTGTATTTGTAATGAGCCATTTTATGTTCTCTCTCACCTATGTGGCACGCATTACACTGTGCACCGCTGGCTCACGCAACTTGTATTTTGATTGTCACTTGCCAGATTTAAATGAACTGTCAACGACTTGTTGATGTACGAGAACGAGTGTTACAACACGATCATTGGTAAGTAACCCAGTAAGCCCAACGAAAGTGGTTAGTTCTTTTAGCATTTCAAAAGCAATTGGTAACTTTCAAGGACCCTTGAAAAGAAACAAATTATTAGGAAAATCGACACTGAAGATGGCAGCGCGCCGTTAGCAGTGGGAGCAAAATCAAATTTGACATGGGATGACGGAAAGTCGTTACAATATATATATAAATTTTTCACACTGGCGGAAAATCAAGGCAACAAATTAAATTTAGGTGCTTATTGAGAACTAGGTTCTACTTGAGATTCGCAGTTATATCAAACAATTCTGTTTGGCTTAGCAGAGAAGTCTTGTGATCTTTATTTTATGAATAATTTTGGATATTTGTAAAGTTGTTTAGTTGTCCACTTATTTAGTCGCATAGAATCATAAAGAGTTTATTGTGAGGTGCCTACTTCCCGAATAGCAACGTGAGATCTTGCATCACTTCTTAGTTGACATTTTGTGGCACGTTCACTTGTTGGAGTTATTTTTTGTTTTAAACATTTTAATAAAAGATTCTGTTTTTTTTTAGGCTTTGTAGAATTGCATGTCATTGTGTACTTGCGAAATTGGGCTTACAACAACATGACGCTTACGTTATGCGTGAATTAATGACTGAGTGAGTGGCAAAGCTAATTATGCAAAAAACGTTGTTGACAGGCGTGTAAAAATGTTAAAAAGTCAAGTTAATTTGTTTGCAACTATAGACGGCCCTTTCGTGCTTAAGGTTGAATACGGGCTTAAAAAATCTGCAAGGGCTGAAAGGGTGCTCATATAGTTTCAAGTATTTCGTTTTTCGGCTGGAGTTTTTATAGCCAATGATGCCTGTCTTTTAACAATTTAAGCCACTCATCTAAAATGGAATGTGAAAAATGCTTATTTTAATCAAAATTTTCCAAACGCGTTTCCTGTCTTATCCGACAGAAGACTATTCTTATGCGTGTTTTGCCCACCACTGAAATGTTCAGCTAGTACCAAGTACTCTTGGGAGTTTTGATGTATAAATATATATATCCCGTACATACATTTAATTCAATTAAATATCGCCCAGTGGTTTAATCTCCAAAATTTATTTAATTTAGTTATTAGCTACTCCTTTCTTCGCCTTGCTTTCCTTCTCTTCTATGCTGTTCCTTTTCTTTAATTTATTTTTAAATTATTTGCTTTTCTCTTCTTTCACAAGCCTCTATTTTTAGTTTATTTTATTGTATTTTATTTTATTGTTTCTTTTTCTTGCTTGATGCCCTTTCATTTCTTTTCCTCCGCTTTCCTTTCCTTTCTTTTCCTTTCCATTTCTTTCCTTTGATTTGCTTTCCTTTCCTTTCCTACCCTTTCATTTTCTTTCTTTTTCTTACCCTTCCTTTCCCTTCCTTTTCCTTCCCTTTCTTTTCTTCCCGTTATCATAGTTCCTTTTAATTTAATTTATATTATTTTATTTTATTTAATATTATATTAGATAATTTTTATGTATTTCATTCTATAAGTATAACCACAAAGATTAAACAAACTAAACAAATTAACCACCGTCTTGAGTATTCTGAGCTAAAATAAGTTTTACATGAATTATCACTTATATTGTTTTTGTAAACCCTGTGTATATTCATAATGAACGTAGTTGCCTTCGTCTTCAACAGGTTGATAACATTCATCGTGTTTAGGCACGATTACCGAATAATAACAATCAGCGGAGCACTTGTATACACACATTCCCATAAGCAGAGCGTCACATACATATCCGCAAAGCAGTCAAACAACATTTTTATACACAAGCCACAGACAGAAGCACGATTAAAAGCAGAGGCAGAGGCATGGTTACAGGCAGCGACGCTTAACTTTATACATCACAAATTAAACACCAGTAAACTTTGAGGAGGCTATTTACTTTTGATAGAGCTTGTCACAGAAGTGAAGAACTAAATGCACTAGAAAATATTTCTCTAAAAAAATTGAAAAAGAGAGAACGCAATGTTTCTCGTTAGAGCCGAGTAGGCCGAGGTCTGAAAAAAGTTGAGAATAGTTTCAATTTAAAAGGCTTACTAATTGTTTTAAACTGTCGATGTAACTCTTTACTATGACCTGATTTAAGATATATAAGATATACAAAGAACAAGGAACAAAGAAAAGGAAGTAGACCCAAAAATAGAGAGCAGCAAACCAAATAAGAAAGGAACAAAGCACAAAAAACAATGAGAACGTAAATTGAACATGCCATACCGGTTTTTCTCAAAATTGACGAACGATGGCAAACAGTTATTAGAAAATTATTAAAGGAACATGGAACAAAGAGTAGAGGGCAAATAACAAGGAACATGAAACTTTTAATAGTGAACAAGCAGCTTCTAACAAAACATGATAGGAACACAAAAAAAAAAAGCTACATGACACTAATAAAAAAGAGTGGAGAGTCCAGAGAGAAGGGACAATGAGTAGAGGGGAAGAATGAGGAACATGTAACAGTCAGAAAGCAAGCACTAAGAAGTAATAGTTATTGGGTAAAAATATTCCGGGTTCAAGGTACACACTTCAAGTAGCTTCCACATAAAGTGATGCAATGCAAATTCCCGAGCTGAGGAACAAACCACACAAGTTCAGAAAATTTTATAAAAAAAGGGCTCCCTCCAAAATGTAGCAAAGAGAGCTGGTGAGCGCTATAAAGTTTCTGGGATAGAGCTACCCGTCTCTGAATACCTTCACCTCAAATTAAACTGTTTTGATTTGTAGTGTATTATTACCATTAAAATGTAATAAATACATATATGTATATTTGTTACACATTTGCTTATGGTTTATTAAGAAATGGCACCTGCAGCTGTAGCTTGAAACTTAAAATCAAAAATATTCCGCTCAACCGCAGCTTAGAAAATTTCTTTCCAGCGTACGCATTATTAACTCGTTCTTGACCACGGGCGGTGTTGGATCATGCCTACGGCTTCTCCACTAGCTTACTTTTAATGTATTGAGATTAATTTTGTTTTACAAATTTTCTTTATTCAACAGTTGTTGTAACTAAATTACTCACAATTCAGGTGCGTCAACATTTCCCTTTACAACGCCAAAGCGTAGTTAGGCGTCGAATGTCGAAAAATAATCAATTTAACGCGGAATGTATTTAGGAAAAACACCGCCGCCGTAAGCGCTGTGGTATGCAGATGATTTATTGTTTTTGTGTGTACGTCTCCACCCCGGTGTTACTCGCCCGCAGTATGTAAGTGGAGTGCGCTTAAATGGGGAAAAAATTATAGTGTAAAATTTGTAAGTTGAAAATGTAGTGTAAACACAATGTGCGGCGTGAGAAACTTCATTCGTTGCGGTCTCATTTTTCATTTAACTTGCGCTGTAGTGAGGTGGTGGTGGTGGTGCTGGTGGCTGTGCCGATGTCGATATTGACTGCTGATCGAGTTCTACACCACAATAGTTTGCTCGCATCTCCTATATTTATGTTTGATATTTCTTTCCTGTGGTTTTGTTTGTCTAGAAATTAGATCCTTTTCATCAACAAACGACACAGCACATCATATTTTTTGTGTTGTTCATAATTTACTGGATTTCTTGGATGTACAGCTGTGTTCAATATAATAGTACTGAAATTGAAATGGATATCGTTTGACGAAATAAGAAAAAGATGTGATTTTAGGTGTTTTTCATTTAAAATATAGCGAATTCCATAGAAGAAACAACATAAAAAGAAATTTCAAAGTTTACACAAAGTTCGGAAAAGTAATTTAAACTTTAAAAAATGGCCAGCAAAATCTTAAAATTTTTTGGCACAATTCCTAGAAATTTTTTTTAGTACGCAGTTTTGTAAAATAATGAATTCTGTATAATATGGTTCAAGTTAGAACTCACTCAAAAATTTCGCTGAATTTTCAGAATTTTTTTTGTCAAGGGTGCTTAGTGATTTCTTCGCTGCAACGCATAAAGAAAAATTAATTTTGTATGAAAAAAAAATACCCAACATCATTGACAAAAAAAGGGGAAGTTTTGAGGTTATTCTAACTTGCACATTATTATGCTAAAATTGAATGAGTTATGAAACTGCATACTCAAAAATTTTCTAAAAATTCTGCCCAAAAATATTGAAATTTTTTTGTAAATTTTTAAAAGTTTAATTAACTTTCGTGAACTTTGTGTAAAATTTGAAATTTCTTTTTATGTGGTTTCTGTTTTAAAACTTGCTATATTTTAAATGAAAATGATTAAAACCACAGCTTCTTTTTATTTAGTCGAGCGATATCCAATTTAATGTCACTACTATTATATTGAATACAACTGTAACTACATCGGTTACCAGCTCATTGGTTTTGTATTGCAGCAACAGCACGTTTGCGTCAACCACTCTCTTGGTAAATATGCAGTCAAACCAACTAGCTGTCAACTACTTCAAAACTAGTGTGGAAACCACGCTAACTAGGCAGCGAACGGTTTTTTTTTCATATAAGCAACTGATATCGAGTATAGTTTAAATGCATCTGGCCAAGCTGGGTAAGTACACATGAGCGAGATCATAAGTTCCAGCTACGGTGCTGGAAACATCAAATTTTAGAGCTCTTTTCACTCCAGTATTTTTCAAAAAATTTGATTTTTTGTTGCTTCAGATTTGGTCTTTTTAGACTACTTCGACCTGAGGAAAAAAAATTCTAGTTACAAACTAGTACTCTTTTGACTAGTTTGGTATTCCATTGCAGTGTATTATTGGTACGTGTAATTGTTGGAGCCCCAACAGTCTCCATCATCGTAGTTTAGCTGCGCTCGTCATTGGCAGCTGCAAACTGCGCATGCGTGAAAATTCAGAGCATTGAAAATTTTAAATTAACTACGCATTCCAGTCTAGAGTTGCCAAATGTATATTATAAGAGGGATTAAGATGAAATGTTTATTGAAACAGTACAACTTTTGCAGGTTCCGAAGAGCTCCATGGCTGAACTGGGCCGTCGAATATTCTGAATACTAGGAATTTAATACTAAGTTGGTTGGTTTTCTGGCGTTGACATGGCCGAAATCTGGCAAAAGCGGTGGGTACTATCATAAAAGTGTTTAGGAAATTGCGTTCGTAAAGATATTAAGCCGCTAAAGCCCTCACCATCTGCAATGTTTAAGCGAAGTGCTGTGTGGAGCGAAGAAGTTCTTGCGCCCACAGCCAATTAACTTCAAACAACGAACTAATGAAGCTGATAGCCTTTACGGACGCCCGAAACGTAGAGTGCCTGATTTCAATTTAAAAATATCCAGATCGAGCCATAAGACTCTGAATCAGAAACAATTAGATTAAATTGATCACGTAATGGTTGCCCTTGATTAGACTTCGACCATTGCGCTGTTAAAGTTAAGACTGGTTAGGAGACTAGATAGGCTGCAACACAAAGTTAGGCTAGATAGACTACCTATGGATCCACAAATAAGTACATGGATCAGTCATTTGAGGTGATTTTCGTTGTCCTTTAGATATAAAGGCAACATGGAGCATTTCAACAGTCTTGAATAGAGCGAAATATAGCAGAGCCCAGCTTCATATCCTTCCACAAGCTGCAGTTACAACAAAAGTCATCAATGTTAGACCCCGGATGACCAAAGGAGAAACCATTAATGTTCATTAAGAACTTGATTCTGTTCTCATTTGTACAGAAGCAGCTTTTCTAGCCAGCTCACAACGAAAATCGGGTTCGTTACGTTCTCTAGGATGCTTTTCTGACCTGAAATCAGCCCGAAGTATAATCGTACTGATATTTTAGAAATTCAATCGGAATCACGTCGCCTTAAAGACTATATATGTATTTGAAATGAAGACCAGTAAATGGTAGGCAGAGGAAATTGAGCAACACGTCACACTGCTATGCACCACGCCTATTCCGGGGTCAACGAAATCATGATTGGTCCTTCATACCACAATTGGATGCCCAGACGAAGTGCGAAGTGGTACTACAACAACCACAAATAATAGAATTTCCCGCAGCACCACTTCTTAGAAAATCGGTTACGTCAAAGATGTGGATGGGAAGAGGTCTTAAGAGCTGACATATGGGTGTTTGGTTTTCTTAAGGCATCGCTTTCCCGAATATACTGAAAATCCCTCCAGTGAAACTTTTGTATCTGAAACATTCGCCTTAAAAAGTTACTGAGGGCACGATTTTAATTTGGCAGTATTACAACACTGTTAGTTTTCCCAATAAAAAGACAATCTCTTAAGAAAATGTATATTCCCTTGACAATATGTTGCTTTTTCCGCGACAATGAAAATATTTAGTGTAACCGTTATCATCTCTAAGCTGATAATTAAATATTCAAAAATCCTAGACAAGCTTGTGGTCGATGCAGAACATAACCTCACAAATTCTTACAACCAAAGTGTCAAATGGCAAAAGTAATCTCGCTAAAGGCTGCGGTTTTGAGTCAACACAAAGCTCTGCATTGTGACTGCTTTAGAATTGAAGGCAGGCACATTAAATTACAAAAGCGGTGAGCACAAAGAGAAGCGAGAAAAGAAGAAGCACAATACCTAGCGCTAGACTTAAGACGAATGCGTAATACAATAACTTGCAGAGCTTCACTTTTGCCAAGCTACCACAATTGCGCTGTGAAACCAGTAGGCCGACCTGTGGCACTCTGCCACGCTAGCAGCACATAACTCATCCGTCGTTGCCAGAAGCCGACAGTGAAGAGGCACAACAACAACAATAAGAGAAGTCCCCAGACGTAAGTGCACCAAATAAATATGTGCATATCAGTGCTGGAGATTTGAAGGTAGTTCGGTTGCTTTTGCTGATGGACTAACTGCCTCGTCGATAGACCGTGTAGCGCGTGTTTGGCTCTACGCATGCGCTGAATTAATGCAGCAGCAAGACTAGCCATGCAATAAGTTTATCTTGTAGCTGAATGTGGCTGTGTTTGAGTTACGAACAAATGCTGCGACTCTGCGACTATGCACAGCAATTGTTTTTGATCTCCGAGTCGCTACTGCCAGGAAATCGAAATGGAAGCGGAGTGATTTGATTTGTAAGCGACCAACGTGAGAACTACTCGTAATAAATGTGTTTTGGATTTGTTGACTCCTTACCGCAAAATTGTTTAGTTAGGAGTGCGAGGTGAAGAGGATGTGCGAGTGGTGACTGACGTGACCAACTAACCACACCGGGGAGGCTGAAATATCGTTTCTATGTGCTCCGTATTACATCACCTGATAACCTAATGTGTTCGCCCACATTAGGGTGCTATGGAAAATATTTTTGTGTTTCTCCCAACCAAGAGTTCTTTATCAGAAATATTCTCATCGAAAAAGGTAGGGTTAAGGCAGTATTTTGTAAAAGAATTGGGGAATGCCCGCAATGAAATAGACCTTGAAGCGGGTTAGGGGTTTCGAACATCGTCGCGGTAAGCTATGCCTGCCGTAAGAGGTGACTAAATCCATGGTCCGAAGCATACAATCAAATTTTTTAAAATAAAATTAAAAGAAATAAAATAAACAAAATAATATAACAAAAAAAAAAATACAATAAAATAAAAGAAAATAAAATATAACAAAATAAAAAAAAAACAAAAAAAAACAAAAATTAAATTAAATAAAATAAAATAAAAAAAATAAAAAAATATATAAAAAATAAAATTAAATAAAAGAAAAAATTTAACAATATATTTAAAAAATAATAAAAGTGAAATAAAGTAAAATATAATATAACAAAATAAAATAAAACAAAACAAAATAAAAATAACCAAATGAAATTTAAAAAAAATAAAAAAATTAATTAAAAAAAATTTTAAAAATAAGAAACAGTTAAAGTAAAATAAAATAAAATAAATGAATATAAAATTAAATATATTAAAATAAAATAAAATATCTCTCTCTCTATGGCGCGATATACAACAGGTATATCATCATAAACCTCCTAAGAGATTTTTGCGCCAAGCTTCTCTTCCAATTTGTGGTGTGCCGATTTGAATTTTCCCTACAAATTGGTGGGACCTACAGTTTTTTGCCGACTCCGAACGGCATCTACAAAGGAGACGAATTTTTGCTGAGAAGCCTGTCATGGCAGAAATACACTCGGAGAGTTTGCCAAACCACTGCCGAGGGGCGACCCCGTTTTGAAAAACTTTTTTTTTTTTCAAATCACTTTTGATGTTACCTGTACCAGGGCTCGAACCATGGACCTTCGGTGTGGTAGGCCGGCAACACTACCTTCACACCACGGCGGCCGCCGATAAATAAAGAAATAAAATAAAATACAATGAAGTAAAAAAAAATTCAAAAAAAAAAATTTATAAAATTACATTAAACCAAATAAAAAAATATAATTAAATTTAAAAAAATTAAATAAAATTAAACAAAAAATAAAAACAAAAAAAAATTAAATGAATTAAAATAAAATAAAACAAAATAAAATAAAGCAAAAAAAAATAAATAAAATACAACAAAAAAATCTTATTTTTATTAACTTAAAAACAATAAATAAAAAAAACTAAAAAAATAAGATAGAACTAAGCAAAATCAAATAAAGCAAAATAAAATGAAATAATATAAGATAAATAAAAAATAAAATAAAATACAATGAAGTAAAAAAAAATTAAAAAAAAAAAATTTATAAAATTAAATTAAACCAAATAAAAAAATATAATTAAATTAAAAAAAATTAAGTAAAATTAAACAAAAAAAAAATTAAATGAATTAAAATAAAAAAAAACAAAACAAAATTAAGCAAAAAAAATAAAATAAAACAAAAAAATTTTATTTTTATTAAATTAAAAACAATAAATAAAAAAACTAAAAAAATAAGATAGAATTAAGCAAAATCAAATAAAGCAAAATAAAATAAACTAAAATAAAATAAAACAAAATAAAATACATAAAATAAAATAAATTGAAATAAAATAAAGTGAAACAAAATAAAATAAAATGAAATAAAACAAAATAAAATAAAACAAAAATAAAAATAAAGTTTAATTCATAAAAAAAATTTTAATTACAAAAAAAACAATAAAAGAAAATAAATTAAAATTAAATATCAGTTTTTCCTGGAACACTTTAATGCGCCCAGCCAGTCAGACACCAAACAAGGAGAAATGCTGCACAAAGAAACAAAGCAAAAATAAAAGAAAACCACACGCCAACATTCAATATCTTCGGATCATTCCAATGATCAATGAACGATCAACGGACGATCGAGCAGCAATCGATCGCGCCAAAGATTAGTAGCCGAGTGCATTAGAGCGCTGAAAAACTACATATTAGACAAACTGATTGGGAAATTAACAATAAATTTTATATATCAAATATATGAACATACAGCCAGAAACATACATACATATGTGGCGTTTCCCGGCGAAGTGATCGTGTTGCAAGAAATCTGCTCAGTCATTGCACAGTAAAATGCTAGGCAGTGGCACAGCTACAATTCACTCAAGTCAAGCAAGCACTCAGTCAGTTAGTCAGTGATTCCACCTATGTTTGCTAGCATTTTTTGCAAAGTTACCTTTTTAATAGACGAAATTTGATTTGAAATGCTCAACCACGTATTGGGATCAAAATGCTTGCGCATGCAGATTTATGAGTCCACCTATGAGTGGCACAAATGGCCCGAATTAAATCGAAATAAAAATGCACAAATAATAAATTTTGTTTAATAAATGACCCGAATGACAGGATTATGTTATGTACGAGTATGTATGTATATAATTAGAGCAACGGTGGTTGAGTAAGCAAAGATGGATTGTTGAACTCTGAGTGCCGGTTGCAGACTTCATATGGACTGTATGAGGCAAGAGTTTTTCTTTGATTCGTTCATATTTGCTTTGGATATCAATGAGCTGCTGAATTTGCCTATGAGAGTTGTGAGCTCACATATCTGATTCGCTTTGGTAATTTAAATCGATTTCTGTTACTTTTTGCTATTATCCGTTAATATTTATTATATTAGTATGACTTTTAAATTTAGTTTCATTTTATCATTGCTGCAATATTTATTATATTGTCTTTCATTTTCGTCTTTATAGATTTAGATTTTTATCGTAAACACTATATTTTCACAAGAATTATGAGAATTTTTATAGTTTATTTGAAGTTAGTAGTATTTGCTAAAAATGATTTTGAGTAGCTTGCGAGATTTGATTTACATATGTATATATCTCTTGTTATTTTTTGTAGCTTAAAATATTACAGAGGAACGTTTCTTTTTCCAAATAGTAGTAAATTGCACAATATTTGGATATAATTATAAATTCATTGCATTATGATCTGAAGGATAAAAAGCCAGCTGTTGTGATGTTAACCAAGTAGGCTTATTCAGGCTTCTGCCAAGTAGTGTAGTAAAAGCTCAGCTTTAATTAAAAAAATGTTCGAAAATCGATTTTAATGTGATCAAAAACCTCAAAAATTTAAAGATGTTTCGGAAATGAGCTTTCGAACGGTCTGGGTGCGGCTATATGTGAAAAAGCTCAATTAAGCTCTTACTCATGAGTAGAGTTTAGAGATCCACTGATTAAGTTACATACAAAACGGAATTTTTACATTTATTTTGACTAAAGTGTATAATTTTTTTTTAGGTGGAATAGGTAATTTTTATAAACTTAACTTTCAGTACAAAAACAACAATTTGTTTTTTCCTGGCTTTGAATTTTATTTTAAAAATTTGTCAAAATGATGAGTAAACGAAAATGTATTATTATACCTTAAAGTATGTAATAGTGGCCATTTTCTTTGTCTACCTGTTCTTCCCCTTCTCCAGTAGTATTAAAACGTTGATTGAAAAAACGATACTTATTTCTTCTTATTTTTCCCGATAACTGAGGCTAATTAGAAACATCAAGAAAAAAAAGAAACTGATCTTGATTTTCCAAGGCAGTACGGCCCTCCTTTTTCCTCAGCTGTCACTTATTAGTGCAGAGCAAATAATAGTTTTGGCTGGAGCATTTCCTCCTTATTCGCATTACATGACCCACACACCGATTATGCATTTATCCGCTAAACTATGTAGATACCCGAGTAAAGCTCATACAGATTAATCATTAAATCTCCTTCGCCATTAGCTGTAAGCATCACGCAAAGTTCCATAAGGCTGCTAGCAAACTAATCTCTCCAGTACCTCAAGGTTCTTTCCATCAGACACTGATAGTTTTCATTAGGTCGAGCGAAGTTCATACTGGAGCTCAAAAAGATTAAACATTTATATTCGTGCCTAAGTCCGAAACGTAGACTGAATTCGTCGGGATAGATCGAAATGAACTTAAATCTGATCAGTTTTGTTGGCATTGCGAGGATTGCGTTTGAAAATACTTTTTGAAAAACCAGGAATATAACAGTGCAATCGATATTAAGTCGATTCCTTGCTGTTGGGACAGTCTAATCACGGTCCTGTTAAGAATTACAAGCGAGATAAACTAACTGAATGAAAAAGTAAGCATACATTGGTGTTAGACATCTAAAAATATTCAACACAAAATTTCATTCAAAACTCAATGCAGTTAATAAGTTTAAACGAGTATGTAGTTGAACTTGTTTGCTCTCTTCTCTTCATAACTAAAGCTCATGGCCAACAAAAAGCCAAAACAACATGGCTCGTACTCGCACTCTGCACACTGTAGGTTAACACTAACTGCACTTCGCTCTAGCGCGCAGTTCATGCGATCTTTACTTTGAAAAAATTACGTCTGCAAAACGCTTCTAGAAGTTTTGAACGCGCGTGTCTGCTTCCAAATTCTGGTCACGTTTTTAACTGTCATTGTGTGGTTGCGAAGGTGATTGCAAGTACCAGCATAATTGTGTGTAAAAATAAACATGCCTTGGAGGAAATTACAGGAATAAGTTTTCATAGTTTTTGAGATGGATGCTACAAATCTAGCGAAGATTAATTTGGACCGAGATAAAAATTATACAAATAACCGCAACGGTTCTGAGAATTAACAGCTAGTTAGAGAGTATTTTAAATCAGGATTTAGCTAAAAAATATTCCTATCTCATAAAGCAAATTCTATGTCGTCTTTAAACAAATTATGAGTTCAGGATATGTGGCTTGAAAATAATAAATAATAATTTTTTTGCAGGAAGTAATTATAGCCAAAATAAATGTTTCGAATTCTTCAGCAGAGCTTTTCAAGCTAAGTTCGTCGCCTTAAAATTAAGGCTTAATCAAGATTTTGATATAAACATGCCATTTTTACACTCAAAGTAAGTAATATTTAAGTAGGATTTTGTTTCGTTGACCATTTTTTATTCGTAATTTCGATGCTAGATACAATGTCTTCAGCTTATGTGGTTTGAATTGAAAGCAACATAAAATTAACCCGTCAGCAAAAAAATGTATAAGCGCTCACAATTTTGGTTGCTATCTCGTAAGCCAGTTCACATTTGGTTTTCAAAGGAAATTTCAAATTTTGAAAAAAAAAAAATATTATTTTGCTATTTTATTAATAACTCGCTTAGTGTTTACCAAAAAATGAGCAAGCAGAAAAAAATATAAGCGCTCACAATTTTGGTTTCTATCTCGTAAGCGACAAGTTCACATTTGATTTTCAAGAGAAATTTCAAATTTTGCAAACAGCATTATTATTTTGCTATTTTATTCCTAACTCGCTAAGTGCTTACCAAAAAAAAAATCTACTTTTCTTTCACAGAGTAAAGTTTGCGATAAAGAACAAATTAAACAGTTTCACTTTTGCTAAAAAATTTTTGTGAGTAATTTTAAAATACTAATATTAATAAGCTTTTATAATTTAATAAGATTTTTATAGCAACTTATTTTAAGATTTTTTTGTGAAGTTGAGTTTGGTTGTTATTACAAAAGAAATAATTTTTTTTATATCTTAAACTTTTTTTCTTAACAAATTTTAAGTTGAAAAAGCGGAAAATTTGATGTTTGTGTCTCTGCCCATAAAACTTCCAGTTGTTAGCTATGGAGAACACAATGCTGATCTTTCTAAATTTTTTCCTAACTCGACTTTGGCTATTATTACAGATTGTCACTTATTTAGAATAGAATCGCTTTTTAAATTTCTTTCAGGGCATATTTGTAAGCATGAGTAGGTACATAAGAGTGGGAGTAACTATATAAAGTTTATTTTTGTGCCACAAAATGAAAATTAAGCCAACAGTTTTTATTTTTTTTAACTTTGTTATAAGTCTGAACAAACTCCGTTCTAGTACGTGTTGTTTGTGTCTAAATTAAATCGTGTAAGCTGGTGCCACAGCAAAACGAAGAATCAGCGAAAAACTGAATGGCCGATTGAGGGTACATGTAGCTGATTAATTGCCCGAAAGATTAGTTGACTGACGTATGGACAATCCCTGAAACGCAATAATCACAACTTAAATTTTCTCTATCCACATTTTTTCTTTAATTTTATAGATGATTTTGTCTATTGGGAGCCCCAATTGCGATTGCATTTTTGTAAAGATTTATCTCTTTTTTGCGAACTTTTGGTGCAATCACCAGTACTGCGCCAACGCAAGCGCAAATGGCCATACAATGAAAAACAAAATAAACATAATTGTTGTTGAACTATAAAAATAGTCAAACAACAACCGAAGTCAGTTCAATTGGCATGAACATGAAGTGCCTGTGTGCATGCGTGCCTCCCACTGCTGCAACATCACCAATCAGTATATATGTACATAGCGACAACATTGCTGCTTGCTCTCAACTCTGTTACCAGCAGCACTCGCTGAGTGCGCGCAATAATCGCGCTAGTAATTAACAGCTGGTTTTTGCCCCGACGCAGAGTCACCAAAGTTGTTGCGCATGCGCAGCTAGTTGTACATTTACAACAACTACAAATAAAACATAAATAGTTTTGGCAAGTTTATTTAATATTTGTTTTTGTTTTTGCTGTTTATTGATTTTTAATTTTTGTATTTATTTTTTTTAAATTTTTTATTGTTTTTTCATTTGCTGCTTGAAGCGTTTTTAATCAGCGCATGATTTTTATGTTCCGCCAATTTTTGAAATTTATTATTTATTTCAGGTTTCATGTGAATTTATGATTTTGCCATAATTGCACGTACTCCAGCAGCGTTGGTTTATCGCCATGGCTTGTTGAATGAGTCTTTAACTTAGCAACTTTATTCAAAGCATGCATTAATAGGTATATTTATAAAATTTATACCCGTAGGTACGCATACTCACATAGCCAGCTTTTACATTCATAAATAAAAATCAGATATTTATGGCAACAACTTGAGTGCATTTAAATGATGTCCGCCCCATCGTAGCGCCGCATAGTGGGGTGTTTTGAAGAAATTTGTCTCAAAGTCAGTTGCCTGCTCTACGTAAAGAGCTAGCGAAGTAAATCGAAGAACAGATTAACCAACAGATATAAAAAGGGTCATATCTAGGATTTTCCTTCAATAACTAGGACATTGAATTTGTGAAAACTATCCATAACTGAAATGCTGAAGATTTTACCATACAAGCCCCATTTATAAAGCAAAAGTTTTCGAAATAATGTCTTCCGCATCAAAGTCAGCACAGAACATAATATTCTGAAAATATTCCATAGCTCGAAGAAAATGTGCGAAACACAAACCGATTTTTTTTCGTAAGCACTAAGCGACTTGTGAATAAAATAACAAAACAGTTTTTTTTTTTATTTCCTTTGAAAATCAAATGTGAATTTGTGCCTTGCGAGATATCAACCAAAATTGTGAGCGTTTATACATTTTTCTGCTTGCTTATTTTTTTGTTGCTTTCAATTCAAAAAATTTTAAGGTAAGCAGAAACAATTTTATCTAGCAAATTACGAATAAAACACGGCTATAATTGTATTTTCCAGCAATGAAATATTAAACTAGTTTTAAGGTATGAAGTCATATGAAGTGCTCATTTTCTCGATAAGGTAAGGGAAACAAAGAAGTAATAAGAATAATAATAATAATAATAATTGCCAAATAATAATATATAGAAGGGAAGTACCGGAGCGTACCGGACTTATATCCGGCCAAGAACGGTCAATGCGACAGCACTGTCAAAAACCTTCGGGGAGTGTTTTTGTCGTTACAACCACATCAAGAGGTATATAACGGAAAGCCTCACTTGTAGTTGTTGGGCTTGAGTCTATAACTCAGATATGAAATCAGGTCTTACTTGTCAAGAATATTTCCTTGGATGCATAAATTCTGGCTTATTGGGACAAATAACACCAAAAAGCTGTATCCTTTTTAGTATATTATGTTTTAAGGCGAGCTGCTTCAAAATACCCCCCTGTTTGTCGTTTCAGATGCTGTTTGCTATCGCGAATGCCCAGCGTAATTTCCTTCATATTAAAAAGTGCGAATTTATTGTCCAATCAACTCATTGTGAAGCAATATCTACTCTACCAACCAGTGCTAACCACCAGCGTGGTGAAAACTCGGATTCCAACCCAATCATAATTTTTTTCCTCCTGCATTGCATTTTTACTGAAACGGTATGTAAAATAACAACTGCCTAAAAGCATGTAGGCTCTCAGAACGCACACCTTTACGGCGCAGCTATTTCAATATGGTTCAAAAATTAAACCCTCTGAACAAAATTACTCAATTTTTAATTTGCGCGTATCACTGTTTAACCAGATTTTTGCCCATTTCTGGTCGGCAGGGGGTACACATACGTATATATGTGGTACCCTGTACCATACCTGAAATTTCATTTTTATCGTCAACTTCATTGTCATACGATCTTACAACTTTTGTAATCTTTCTTTTTCTTCTAACATCTCATCGCAACCGGTTGATCTTTCCTTAAATTACATTTAATGCTAAATAATTAAAGTTTCATTGTATTTAATATTGAAATTGGTTGTTCGCTATTTAATTATTTTGGAACATCTCGCGTAAGGTAAGATAGCCAACCAAATCCACTAAAATTGGTGACCCCGTGAAGAACATTATCACACACGCGTATTCAAGCGAGTTTGAGGTTAGCAGCATTAAACAAAATGACGGACAGCGGTTCCCACCCATCTGAGATTGAGGTTATGTCGCCACCCGCACCTGTTCCAGCTACACCTGAAAATACAGTCGCAGTTGTGTACGCCAGACTGCCCGTTCCACCGATGAATAGCTCCAACATAGAGGCCTGGTTCACCACCATGGACTTCTGGTTCACCGCATCAGGCATCACGACCGACAAGCAAAAAACCGCAACAGTGCTTGCAGCACTCGATCCTAATGTGATTAGCCAATTGAGTGAAGCTATCGCAGCGCTACCATCAAATGACCGCTTCGATTTCATCAAACAAAAAATTATCGCGCATTTTGCAGACAGCGAGCAACGACGCCTTAACCGACTGCTATCAGATTTACCTCTTGGTGACAAAAAACCATCCGAGCTTTTTTACGAAATGAAACGTGTCGCAGGTAACTCCGTCAGCGAAACAGCACTCAAAAGTCTGTGGACCAAACGCTTGCCCGACATTGCACAGCCTGTCGTAGCTGCCTTTTCCGGAGCCGCCGCCGATTTCACTAAAATTGCGGACTCAATAGTCGATGCTATTGCTCCCAACCATATCAACCGGATTAAAGCAAACCAACCCAACGAAATCGGAGAACTACGCACAGCTATACTTGAATTAGGTAAAAAATTTGAACAATTTACAACGCGCCCCCGCTCTCGGTCGCGCAGCCGAAAGCGAAACCGGTTTCAGCAGCGGTCAAACAGCCGGGGATTTTCACAAACCACTACACAAGGCTCAGCCACTGCATCTACACAGGACTGCTGGTACCACCAAAAGTACGGTCGCAATGCCCGCAAGTGCCGTAGCCCTTGCAGCCACAAGAATCGCTCTGTTCAATCAGTCGCCTCATCATCTACTACAGCCTGACAGCTACCAAATCGTGGTGCAGACAATAGCAAAACGTCTGTCGTACAGCGAAAGGTGCTCCGCTTACAAGTGCACGATCAACGTTCAAATAAAGCCTTTTTGGTAGACACAGGCGCCGATGTATCCGTACTGCCACTCACAGCGAAAACATATGATGTCCGACCAACAGCAACGAAGCTGTACGCTGCAAATGGCTCAGCCATCAAAGTCATAGGGGAGAAGAGAGTACACCTCGATTTAGGTCTACGGCGAGATTTTCAGTGGTCGTTCATAATTGCCGACGTAACAGCGCCTATCATTGGTGCGGATTTCATACGCTACTACGACCTGTTAATAGACCTGCGCCGCAATAGACTAACCGACAACATTACAAAACTACACTCTCCAGTGACGGCAACAACGGCTCTGAAAACTACTGAAATCAAAACGTATGATTCAACAGGCCCGTTTGCTGCATTGCTAGCCGAATTTTCCGATACAACAAAATTAGCCCCTCATGGCGCTAGGACAAAGTCTACGATCTCTCACCGGATAATAACGACAGGCCAGCCCGTCTTCGCCCGGCCACGACGACTTCCCCCCGAGAAACTGGATGCAGCACGTAAAGAGTTCGAGTTTCTGATGAAAGTAGGTGTTTGCCGCCCATCTAGCAGTAACTGGGCGAGTCCACTGCACATGGTTAAGAAAAGCGACGGTACGTGGAGACCATGTGGCGATTACAGGGCACTTAATGCACAGACAGTGCCAGACCGTTACCCATTACCATACCTTACCGATTTTACGAGCAAATTACGAGGTAAGTCAATATTTTCAAAAATTGACCTCCAGCGCGCTTTTCACCAGGTACCCATACACGAAGATGACATCGCTAAGACTGCCATCACAACGCCCTTCGGATTATTCGAGTTTAAATTTATGACATTTGGGCTCTGCAATGCCGCCCAGACCTTTCAACGCCTTATCAACGAGGTCCTACGTGGTGTCGATTGCGCTTTCCCATACATCGACGATATATGCATCGCCTCATCATCCATCGAACAACATCGCCACGACATACGCACGGTTCTTCAACGTATTCGAGATAATAATCTCGCGATCAACACAGCCAAATGTGAATTCGGCAAAACGGAACTAAAATTCTTGGGACATTTAGTCAACGCGCAAGGAATTCATCCGTTGCCTGAACGGGTCGTTGCTATTCGTGAGTTCCCAAAACCGTCCGTCGCTAAGCAATTGAAGAGTTTCCTCGCCATGCTGAACTTCTACAGAAAATTTCTTCCGAACGCCGTCGCCTATCAGCACCACCTACAGGGTCTTATCACCGCAAACACGAAAAACGATCGCACTCCGTTAATTTGGACTAAAGACGCCGAAGACGCATTCATCCGATGCAAGACAGAACTAGCAAATGCAACTCTGCTTGCACATCCAGTACCAGACGCCGAACTAGCTCTTTATGTTGACGCATCAGACACCTCAGTTGGCGCTGCATTACATCAAAACGTAAATGGCGAACTTCAACCACTCGGATTCTATTCCAAGAAGCTCACCAACGCACAGCAAAAGTATAGCACATACGATCGTGAATTGGCTGCAGTGTACCAGGGCGTGTGCCACTTTCGGTATATGATTGAAGGTCGCAAGTGCTACGTGGTTACCGATCACCGTCCCTTGGTATTTGCCTTTCGACAAAACTCAGAAAAAGCATCACCTCGACGAGTACGCCAACTTGATTTTGTAGGACAATTTACCACAGACATACGCCACACACCAGGAAAGCATAACGCCACAGCCGACTTACTATCTCGAATAGAAGCAATCGATGGAGTTATCGACTACACCAAGGTTGCTGAAGCACAGAAAGCCGATAAACAACTTCAAGAATTTATCAAGAAGCCAGGTACGCATACAAATTCGCTTATTCTAAAGTTTTTTTCGATACCCAACAGCGACAGCCAGCTCGTATGTGACACATCAACCACCACAGTGCGACCCTATATACCAAAGGAGTTTCGAAATTCAATTCTTACAAAGGTCCATGGCTTATCGCACCCAGGAGTGCGTGCAACAACGAAACTGTGCACATCGAAATTCGTGTGGCCAGGCATACGCAAAGATGTCACAACCTTTGTGCGCTGCTGCCAAGCGTGTCAACGGTCCAAAATACATCGTCACACCAGGACAGCACCAGCAAAGTATAGGGTGTTTTTTTTACAGGTTTGTTTTTCGAATAGAGATAAAACTGGCATTTTGTGGTCAAATCTGGCAACTCTAATGTCATTTATGTTCAGTTTGGTTTGCCATTTCATCATGAACAGGTTGACAAAAAAACAACGCTTGCAAATCGTGCAAATTTATTTCGAAAATAATGGTTCAGTTCGCGAAGTTTACCGTGAGCTCCGTCCATTTTATGGTCGACATAATCGTCCATCAGAGCAATTAATTCGGTTAACCATGGATCGTTTTCGCACTACGTTTACTCTATGTGATAATACGCATCCGCAGAGACGTCGAACAGTGCGCACCGAAGAAACAATTGCCGCTGTAGAGCAAAGTGTTGAAGAGGACCCGAATGAATCGATTCGCCACAGTGCACAGCAATTGGAGCTTTGTCCATCAACTTTATGGAAGATTTTGCTCAAAGATCTTGGCTTGCGACCTTACAAGATCCAGCTTGTGCAAGAATTAAAGCCGCGAGACCATGCAATGCGTCGTGATTTTGGTGTATGGGCCGAAAATAAGATTGATTGATATGCTGATTTTCATCGCAAAATTTTGTTCAGTGATGAGGCTCATTTTTGGTTGAATGGCTACGTCAACAAGCAAAATTGCCGCATTTGGAGTGAAGAGAATCCACATGAGACCCTTGAAACGCCATTACATCCACAAAAACTGACTGTTTGGTGTGCTCTATGGGCTGGTGGAGTCATTGGGCCATACTTCTTCCGCAATAATGCTGGAGAGGCAGCTACCGTTAATGGAGACCGGTATAGAGCCATGATAACCGACTATTTTGTTCCCGAATTGGATGGCATGAATGTGGATGAGTTGTGGTTCCAACAAGACGGCGCTACATGCCACACAGCGCACGTCACAATCGATTTATTGAAGGAAACATTCGATGAGCGCATAATTTCGCGGAATGGACCTGTCAATGGGCCACCAAGGTCGTGTGATTTGACACCATTGGATTATTTTCTTTGGGGATATGTGAAGTCGCTCGTCTACACCAACAAACCAGAAACGTTAGGGGAATTGGAAGCCAACATTCGTGGCGTTATTGCCGACATACGGCCCCATATGCTCGAAAAAGTGGTTGAAAATTGGACCTGTAGAATTGGCTTTATTCGAGCCAGCCGCGGCGGCCACATGCCCGAAATCATATTTAAACATTAATGGCATAAAATTATCCTTCCAATAAAGCCAAATTGATGGACCTTAAAATCATTTTCTTGTGTTTTATTTCAATTCAAAGTTCTATACCCCTAAAAAAAACACCCTGTATGAGCCACCACACGAACGATTTTCCCACATCAACATCGATATCGTTGGCCCTTTCCCACTTTGTGAGGGACAACGTTATTGCCTTACAATCATCGACCGATACACTCGATGGCCAGAAGCAGTACCCATGACAGATATTTGTGCAGAATCAGTCGCCAAGGCTCTGCTTTCACAATGGATTTCACGCTTTGGCGTTCCAGCACGCATAACATCCGACCGCGGTAGACAGTTCGAGTCAGCTGTATTCGCCGAATTAATCACTGCTATTGGCGCAAGTCACTTGAGAACAACGCCGTATCATCCTCAGTCAAACGGCATCATCGAGCGATGGCACAGATGTTTCAAAGCAGCTATCTTGTGCCACGAGCCAGTCAACTGGGTTCATCATTTACCTGCTATTTTACTAGGACTACGAGTCGCGTTCAAACCAGACATAAATGCTTCCCCTGCAATGCTTGTATATGGTTCAACACTACGCATTCCAGGTGAATTTTTTCAAGAGGCCAAGTCGAAAGAAGTAACCAGCGAAGCCATTGCACAATTTCGATCTTCAATGGAAAAGCTACGCTCTACACAAACTGCCCACCATTCGCAGCCACAACCATTTTTAACTCCAGCTTTGCAGACGGCAACGCACGTATTCGTTCGAAACGATTCAGTACGCCCCTCGCTAACACATCCGTATGACGGTCCATACCTTGTCGTAAAACGAAGACCAAAATTTTTCAAGCTTGTTATACGCGGACGAACCACCAACATAAGCGTCGATAGGTTGAAGCCAGCGTTTATTGCCAACGTCGAGTATGATCGTCAGGCACAGAGACAAGTTATTCAACAAGAGGCACCTCAACCACCATCAACGAGCACCACCCGCACTGGTAGACACATTAGAATCCCGCTCCGGTACCGATGATACATCTAGAGGGGGAGTACTGTGGTACCCTGTACCATACCTGAAATTTCATTTTTATCGTCAACTTCATTGTCATACGATCTTACAACTTTTGTAATCTTTCTTTTTCTTCTAACATCTCATCGCAACCGGTTGATCTTTCCTTAAATTACATTTAATGCTAAATAATTAAAGTTTCATTGTATTTAATATTGAAATTGGTTGTTCGCTATTTAATTATTTTGGAACATCTCGCGTAAGGTAAGATAGCCAACCAAATCCACTAAATATATATGCACTCTGTGAAAAATCGGATGACATACCGAAAAACTTGCAACTAATACAAGTTCTGATATCTTTGTATAAGGTGAACTGTTCACATGTGTATGAGCATGTCCTAGGGATAGACCAATTGCACCAATTTAAACCTGAACGGTCGGATATGTCTTTCCACGCCTTTGAGGATGCTATAAAAATTAAAATTTTCTTATATCCACTATGCCCATAAGGAACAATCTCTTGAGAGATTAGGCACATCATTTTTTGCGGGGTATTTACAGAGTATGTTGTGCGTATGTGCGTTATTTAGCCAACTTTTAAATGCCACCTGAGTAATGCATCTGGTCAGTCTTGCATAAGCTAGTTATTTAAATTTTTCGGTTTGTTTCTTACTTTTATATTTTATTGAAATCGATTGCCGCCAGTGATATCTCGCTGATATCGCACAACATTTATGATTTTACCACTAAGTAGTATTGAGATTTTATGAGCCATAATTTTCTTGGTGAAAGGCAGGTAAATAAAATCATTTTATACACTTGCGAATACGATATGATGCGAAAAATTGTATGGAATAAAATTAACAAAGTTTAAAACGGTTTTTAGAACCTGTTTTGAAGTACAAAAGAAAACGGCGTTCTCGTAAGTAATTAGATTTTTTTTCGATTGTGATTTGGTAAATTTTTTCTGAATACATTACAAAGGTTCATTACAATTTTTTAACATCGAAGGCGCGTTTAAGTACCCACCCTGGAAGTTGAGAAATATCTATACCTTGCGTCAGCCCCATTTCACTGGTTGTTGCCTCAGTTTAATTTTATTGAATTTTCATGCAGTTGGGGTGTTTTTGAAGCTTTTTCTTTGACCAAATTCGTAGCCGTTTCTGAAAAATATTTTCAAACTAGAAAACCCAGCTACGATTCGCTGCGTCTCAGAACTTATTATACATTGAGTACGATTTTAATAATTATATTTCCGAAAACATTTGAGATATGGAACTTAATCACATTGCTTGTTGCAGCACTCATTAGCGCCTTTCGTTTGTTGCCCATATTGTAATAACATATTTTGGGTCACCCTGCTCTGTCACTTCGTAGAGGTATCGAAATAAGAGATACGTTAAATGTTAAGTAGAGCGTCAAGTTATGTAAAGGTGAAATTTTCATTTAATTCCATTAAGCAGTTTTTGAGTGATGCGCGCACAAACATACCGACAGACAGACAAAAATTCTCTAAATTGTTGCTTTGTATTCTATAGACAGAGAACTTTATTATATGTAGAGACATTGTTATCTACCACTTATCCGTCGATAAGTAGTTCGATTTTTCAAACCTAAGTTCAATATTCAGTCGGGTTTTTATTCAAAAAGTTGGTTATCATTTGAAATACTCATATGAATGTAAAAATTTTTATTTCACATTTTATGAGCTTAGAGTAAACTAATACAACTTTTGCGTGGGTAGTTCAAATGTCCATGCTGAAGTATCTGTGCCATGCCCTTTAAACTTTTTTTTGCAGCAATCGTTGCGAAGGCAACCACAGAATTTCAATTAGTCAAAGTGCGCGCCATTGGCACTCACCTCTGAATTGCATGGAAGCAAAGCAAAATTCATGCTTTAATACATATCTTCTCTTTAGCTAAAAACAAAGGAAACACAAAAAGTGAGCTGCAAAGTTGAGGCTAGTTTTTGTGGCAACTAAGCGCGCTGCACATGCGCTAGTCTAGTCAAAGTTGAAAGCACAAATACAGCCCAACAAAATATGCGGTACGAATCATTGCACCTCGAAGCCACATAACCTGGCACTCTAGCACATGTGTGGCACATCAAAGGCGATTGCATGCTACAATACCAACAACACAGTAGCAATGACTGCATTCAACATAAGCCGTAATCCTCTGTTATCGATGTGAAGAAAGAAAACAAAGATGTAGGACATCATTACCCATACAGTGAAAACACTTACACACTGATTGTGATATTCGTCAAGAGAGGAGTCCTGAATATTTATAGGGTAGACAAATTCAAAAACTTTATGGAGGGTTGTCCAGACTAATTTCGGTGATATTAACTATTTAGAGCTAAAATAAAACAGGTCAGGATTCACTGCGTCTCAGAATTAATGATAGACTCGGTACGATTTTAATCATTGTATCTCTGAAACCATTTGAGATATGGAACTCATGAGCATGTTTCGTTTGCTACCCATATTGTGCTAACATATTTTTTGGTCAGCCTGGTTCACATATTAATCGATAACTCCGCAACCGGTCGAGTTATCGAAATAAGCTGTATCTTGAACTTTAAGCAAGACATTTAGTAATACAAAAGTGAAACTTGCAATAAATTCTTCCTAGCAGTTTTTGAGTGATATGCGCGCAAACATTCATACATATAAACAAAACTTCTAAAAAGTATTGCTAAAATTCTATTGACACAATAATGATCCCTAGTATAAATTTTTATTGAAAGTTTATTTTTTAACTTATAGTTTTTTTCAACCATCTTACAAAAGATTGTGGTTCAAAAATTATAAGCAGCAACGACTAAGAACAGGCTCATACTTTGAGGTAAACAAATGAAAAACGCCCACTTGCGCTGCCACAAAAGATGCGCCACAGAGATGCGCTCAATAAAAAAAAGTCGGCTGAGTATTTGCAATGAACGATCGAAAACTCGTTGCTAGGCTATTTTGGGCCTATTAACTACTGAGTTACTTTCCGCATAAATTTTGCTGTTGCTGTTTATTAAGTAATGCCTGTGTGGGCGGCAAAATGCGTACATAAATCTATATTCGAAATATTTATTGATTTTTTTAATGCAATGCCAGTAGCCCAAAAAGGATGAGTTAAAATTTTTGCAAGCACTAAAATTGAACTTTTTTCCCAAATTAAAATTAAAAACAAAAGAAGTTAAATGTTAACTAGTCGCGCCTATGATTTTTTCCGCTTGCGTTTTTTTTGCTGTTTTCAATAGGAGCAAGCAGAGAAAAATTTATATAACATCGAAATGACGAATAAAAACCACGATCGCTTATTTTTTCAAGAAATTGCAACACTTTTTTATTTAATATTTCGGTTTTATTTGAGGAAGTGCTTTAGTTTTTCTTATACATTCCTCAGTTTTTAGCTTCATTGTCCTCAAATACTTTGTATGTTGTTCTTTCTTTAAATGGTCATCTAACCGCCCGGGCGGTTTTGACCGTCCAACATAGCTCGCCAGCCGTTTCTTCGTTGCGCCAATTGGAAACACCACGGGATCGCAAATCGGTCTCCACTTGGTCCTTCCATCGGAGTGGTGGTCTCCCTCTTCCTCTGCTTCCACCGGCGGGTGCCGATAAGAATATCTTCTGGGCTGGAGCATCTTCGCTCATTCGCACTTTGTATGTTGTGTTAGTAGAGCAAAGATCATTCCTTAGGAAGTGCTGACTTTGTTTATTTGTTTAATAAAATTACATTTGTGAAGAAAAAATTACGCTAATATTTGCACTTCCCACATATCCACACATATTTACCCAGCACACATGCTTACATCTACTACCCACAATTTGTTATCACACCACAGCTCACTCTATTCAGCGATCTTGGCCTGATCGCCACGATCGTCTATCCAATAGTCAACTACAGTGATCCAACCATCAGCGAGTTTGTCTTCCCATTAAGTGCAGCAAACAATTCTGACCTGCCTCCAACACATTTGTAACGTAGCTAACCAACAATCGATCGCTCGATCTATCGATCTCGCCGATCTGTCGTAGGTTTGTTTGTTTGCTGCATGTGTGCACATTATGGTTTGTTATTCGCCATTAGCACCACAAATGACAATGCTATTCTTTCTATCCCAAACCCATCCTGCTGTTGCAGCAATTTTTGTTGCAATTATCACATCGTATTGATCGCAAAATGTCTTGCGCGGCTATTGAACTGTCTCAGGCCTTTGGCTACGTTGATTGTGGAGCTTTTTCAAAGCGCTTGACAGCGTTGGCGTTTTGGGTGCAATGCGACGCTTACCACAAGCAAGCAGAAGGGAACAATGCAAACGCTTTGTTTAACTATTTGCCTCGTTTTTCGCACCCATATATTGACGTGTTCGTCGTCGTCGTTCTTTTATATTGTCTTGAAATATCGAAGCAAGGCATCATCATCATCATCAACATCTCGGTAGACTAGCGGCAAAGCAGTCAGCGCAAAATTTCCATTGCTATCGCCTTTGCTGATTGTCGCCACTTAGTGATCACCGATCGCAGTTAATTTTACTTAAACGCTAATAGCGATCTTCGATCTTTATGCACCGCAGCGAAACTGAGTAGTTACGCAGCGTGAGATGGAACCTTGAAAGAAAGCAAGGGTGCTGAAATGAGGTCAGCGTGCAGAGTAGTTCATGAGAAGTTGTGAGTGTAGAAAATTGTAGTCGACATGGGATGGAATATGAACGATATAAAAAATTATAGGCAAGAAGTTGTAAAAAAATATGACTTAAAAGAGGTTGGGAATAAAATTTTTAATGTATAGAATGCAATGAATGTTTATGAACATAAATTTGCTTACAATTGGGGAGCAGGGTGCCGAAACCCGACAACTTATAAGATGTTCGTTACAAGCGATGCTACTTCGTTAGGGAACAGGATTGATTTTTAATTATAAAAAATCCGATCACTAAAGCGATTGAAGTCACTGACTAAAGAGAAGCTTTCCGTTGATGTATATTGGTACGATTTTCGGTCCTCCCTTGAGAAATTTGCTTTTGTAACAAACCGATTTCGGTGCTCCGCCCTCCTCAGTGTTTACTTTCGTTCTCGCATCTATATATTACCTTAGACCCTATTATTTACTTTCGTTCTAAACACTGAGGATGGCGGGATACCGAAGCCGTGTTTCATTCTAAACACTGAGAATCTCGGAACGCCGAAACCGGTTTCGTTCTAAACACTGAGGATGGCAAGACCTCGAAAGCGGTTTCGTTCTAACCACTAGTATGGCGGAAGGTTTTGTGCTAAACACTGAGTATGGCGGAACGCCGAAACCGATTTTGTTCTAAGCGGTAAGGGAGGCGGAAGACCGAAGCCGGTTTCTTTGAAAGCACTGAGGGTGGCAAAATGTCGAAACCGTTTTGACACAAACCCAACTTTGGCAAGAAATGACGGAAAATCGTTCCAATATACATACATCAACTTTCCATACTGTCGGAAAGTAAAAAAAAACAAATTAAATCTAAAGGCTTTCCATGTGGAAAGTGATACAATGTGAGATAGCCTGAAGTTTAGGCTTACCATGGCAATTCCTATCAAGTTTTGGTAAATCCATACAGAACTTTGGAAAATATGGAATTGTTAAGGTAACATGTGGAGCTCGTGGAGTCATATTTGTTAAACATACATAGCTGATCTAGTGATCCTGAGGAGTCTTACTAAGAAAGTTGTCAAGTTATGTTCATATGCTTTCACTAGACAACCACTGCATTCTGGCCCTATTCACCCTTCTTACAATTTTACCTACGGACAGTTTCAGCTACAGCACCTTGTAAAGGGTTTTGTATTAAGTTAAATTTATAACTTTACTTTATATTACTTTGTTTGAGTTTTGTAATTTAATAATGTATTTCAATTATGTAGTTTTCAATTTTTAAATGATCAAAAATTTTCATTCTGAAATACATCTTAAAAAATATAAGTTGTTCAATAAACATTTAAAAAAAAATATAAAAATCAGCATAATCCCCACATTGGCGATCCTGCCAGGAGTTACGATTTAATAAATAAATAAAATATATTGTACATTTGAAAGGACGCTACATCGTTATAAAATAAAAGTTACTGATGCACGCTATACAAGGTGGCGCAAAAGTAAGCTTCCGATGTTCAGCATATCGGTTGTGGCACGTGCAGTTTGTGCTGTTGCACCGTCTTGTTGGAACCACATGTTTTCCAATCCCAATTCATCAAGTTGCGGAAAAAAGAACTCGTTGATCATTGCTCTGTAGCGCTCACCATTCACAGTAACCGTTTGGCCCCGACCGATTATTGGTCAAATAAATAGTCAGCAATATTCCGCGTTCTGGAGCAGTGTAGCGTAACATTGTTTATTAACGTGTATTTCGCATGTGTTTACTACACAAATGTCAAAACAGAACTGACTTTAGGGGCCAATCGCAAAATTTATAGCATTTTCTGATAGGAGGATTACTTTTGCGCCACCTTGTACAAATCGCAGCAATTATCTAACGAATAGCAAGAAAAACCGATTCAGAAAAGTGATTAATTGAAAAAGACACAACGCTCCCTTAATACATATCAAGATCATTTGTGGATTAACCCATAAACAACAATTACAATTTTGCATCAATAACAAGTTAAATCTTCAATAAAGGATTATCATAATAATAGAAGTGATATCAACAACAATAATTCTATCAACAATAAATAAAACTCTCCTCAACGGTTTAAAATATTCAACTATAATAGTTCCTACAAAAATTTTGCAGTAAAATCAACAAGAACAACAACAAATCAACGATCTTCTACAACGATTTTCTACAATATCAACAACAAAATCAAAATTTAGCGATAAAAAGAGTGAATTATCAACAATCAAACTGCAACAATTTTCTGGGAGAGGCAAATGCATCACGAACAAGAATAAACATTTCTACAGTAATCTACAATAAAATAATTAAGATATTGTATCGACAGTAACCACAACATAGGCGATGTATTACTAAGATAATTTATTTATATTAATACCAATATAAGCTTTGGTAAGTCATTTAAATTGATCTTTAAACTTAAATTAGGTATAAAATTAAAAAAAAAAAATAAAAAAAAATTACGGAAATTAAAATTTAATATATACATTAAATTGTTCATCGAAGTAAATTCACTTTGTTTCTAGTTTAAAGATTTGAAATTACGACAATTTATAATTTTAAAATACATCTTTAATAATATATAGGTCTATAATTTTCATTTCATATCTAAATAAACATATATACATAGTTATAAATATTAAAATCAGTTTCATATCAAATTATATATAAACATCAACATTTGTAAACGCTTTCTTCCAGAGATTAAAATATTGTTTTCTTTGTTGATTTCCTTTTCTCACATTTTTGTTGAGTATACTTATACTCGTATATATATCAATATGTTTCGTTCGCCACCACACAACACACATTCGTCAACACCAACACGTCAGCAAACGATTCGCCTATTGATTTGGAAGGAGCTACTATTTAAAATCACTTAATAAATCCATACTAAAAATAACGAAATTTTTGCCACATCTGTGAAGGTTCCCCAATTTTGGATCAATTGCCCTGAAACATGGTTTATCCATGCTGTAATGCAATTCAATAGAAAGAACATAACTCAGGAGGGGACAAAATACGAATATGTTATAACTGCACTTTCGCAAGATGTCATTATGACAATTCCAGACTTTATTCCAAACCCAACTGAAAATAACAAGTTTTCTGCATTAAAGCAAATTTTAATTGAACGGCACTCATTAAGTGAGAATGCCAAGTTAGATCGAATGTTTTCCGATTCTGAGATTGGAGATCGCAAACCGTCAGAGTTTTATCGGTCTCTTGTTTTACTCTCTGGAAACAATTTTAGTAATTCGTTTGGACATTGTAGACCCTTTACCTGTGTCAAGAGGACATAGTTATATTTTTACTATAGTTGATAGATTTACGCGTTGGCCAGAGGCATTTGCGCTAAGAGATATATCTGCAGCAACTATTGCAATACAATTTTTTAACGAATACATTTCACGGTGCGGAATTCCATTAGAAATTACTACGGATCAGGGAGCCCAATAATTCGGACTTAATTAAATTTCTTGGCAGTCACCACAAAACCACATCATCCTCAAGCTAATGGAATGGTAGAACGTTTCCATAAGCAACTAAAGTCCTCAATAATTTCTAGGAATGAAACCAGAAATTGGTGTGAAGAGTTACCAATAATACTTTTTGGTTTGCGATCAACATTTAAAGAAGACTAGCTGGACCCGTGCGCTCCTTGCGCAAAAAAAAAAACAAAAATGGTTTGAAACCTTTTATTAGTCCAGGTCCAGGATTTTCCAAACCTTTTTCTCAAATTATAAAAAAAGATTTTCAGTTACACTTGTTGTGAGACCCTAAAAAATTATACAAATATGCGCAAACAGCTATTTGAAATTCCACCACTTATATTACATTCACATTGAGCCATAAACTTGAGTTGATTGACAACATCAATATGAATTAACTCAAAAAATGTCCCTTTAATTCGAGTTTATGACCCAATGTGAACGCAGTCTTATTCACTTATTTTAGCAATGTTCAAGTGTAGATGGCGCGCTCACAGTGGGTTTTGCGCTGTGATATCCGCAGTGCCTTTAATTATTCTATCACTGTTCAGTCTTAGTATTCAAATGTAGATGTCGCGAGGCATGTGAATTTCACAGTCACAATAGCGTCACAGTACAAATTGATTTTTATGTGCATTCACAATCGTTTATTTTAAAGAATTCATTTTTATAAAATACGCTTAAACAAAAGCACTCCGCTAGTTAAAACATGGTTTCGCATGTAGAGCTAACCCCCACCTTTAAAACGATACCTTATTTATTAATATTGGTTCCAAATGAGAGCAGAAAAGACCTTACAGAAATAATATATGTGATATTACGGCTACGCCTGCTGAATTGGTGTATGGTCAAAATATACGTTTACCTGGTGAACTTGTTATTCAAACTAATGAAACAACAACTTCATCGGATGTTTTAAGTAGATTGCGCGAGCATTTTATACATTTTAAGTCAAATATTATTCATCATCAAAATTCTACTGGTATTTTCGTTCCAAAAGATTTACCAAATTGTAAATATGTTTTCGTGCGTATTGTAAACAAACATTCCTTACAACATCCCTACGAGAGGCCGTACAGAGTTATTGAAAAAGATATTAAAAATTTTAGAATTGAAATAAGCAATGAAGTTAAAAACATTCCTATTGATCGTTTAAAACCAGCTATGGTTGATTTAACACATTTTCCCAACACAAATACCAAAAAGAACATTACATTTAATTTATTCAGCAATAAATCCCTGGAAGGTGGAGTAATATAAGGCTTTGTGTTAAGTGAAATTTATAACTTTACTTTATATTACTTTGTTTGAGTTTTGTAATTTAATAATGTATTTCAATTATTTAGTTTTCAATTTTTGAATGATCAAAAATTTTCATTCTGAAATACATCTTAAAAAATACAACTTGTTCAATAAACATTAAAAAAAAAAATATAAGAATCAGCATAATCCCCACACCCTCAGCCTTTAGATTTTTTATCACAGTAAATTTTTCCTTTTCGTGTAATAAATAATTAATTAAATACCAACCACTCTGACAAGAATTACATGCACATAATAATGTCAGCAAAGAGTACAGGTGTTGTAACTGCATTTGAAATACTCATGAAATGAACCCATTCATATGAACATGATCACATCTATTTGATATAAATATGTACATACATTCACATATTATACACGTTAAGGCACGGAATTTAATATTTTTGTTTGCCAAATATTAAATATTATAATATTGATCCCGAAACCCAAATAAACAACCAGGTACAGCGGATTATTAAGAGCGACCTATACACCTACATATGCACATACATATATACTGATAGACATACAAAGCCATAAGCCCTACTAGTTTTCAAACACCTGTATGAAGGGAAAGGGGGTAAAGGTAGAAAAGAGCACGTTGCATAGAATTGCAATAGACAACAAGTAACAATAAAGGCCACATTATACTGGAGTAGTTGAAACTACAAGGACTATGCACATTTATATACACTAGAGATGTTGCGAATATTCTTTAGTGATGTTCGTTTTTTTTTTTAAATTAAATATTTTTCATTTCGACTATGAAAAGGCTTTTAAAATGCTAAAAGTTTCACGTTTGCAATACTTTATATATACTAAAATTCTACGGTGACGAACTACGGTATCTCTTACAAGGTCCAAATTTGTAAAGAATATTATTTTTTTTTAGTTTAAAAAACATCAGGTTTCGAAAGCATTTCTGAAAAATTGTTGCAGGCTTAAAAAAAACATGAATTTATCTGCTTATCTGTGTCTCTTTTGGTTTGGTAAAAAAATTTTATTCTCGACGGGAAAAATAAAAGCTGATTTTTTTTTCGAAAGCATTTATCAAGTTGTGAATAAAATAACAAAATGAAATTTGTTTAAGAAATCAAAATGTGAACTTATCGTTAAGAGATGCAACCAAAATTGTGAACGCTTATACGTGTACAGCCTGTAGATTTGTAATTTTTCATACAAGTTTACGAGGTTTACATTTTTTACAAGCTTTTTGCTTACTTTTGTTGCTTTCAGTTTAAATATTTTTTAAGCGAGCAGGAAAAATATTATCTAGCACCCAAATGACGAATAAGAAACGTCCAAGTATTTTTTTACTCCAAAACTACAAGCTTCGATATGGCTATTATTTATAACAGAAATATCTATATATATAAAATTGAAATTATGTGTTTATCTATAGACCGACTTGTGTCCTAAACGTATAAGCCGAGCGTATCCAAATTTGAAACACGCGCTGGATATCTTCCAGGGATGGTCATGGGCTAAAAAATGTTTTGATATATATATAGGTGCGTGGCACCTCCCATACAACTGGAATATTTTTTATAGAAATGTGGAGGGAAGCCCACGGGTATAAGCTAATATGTAATAAAACAAGTAAGGAAGTCTAAGTTCGGGTGCAACCGAACATTATATACATAGTAGTGATCTATTATGTCATTCCAATTTACGCAGGTCTATTTTAATACTTTCAGTTCGTATTTGCGTTCAAATAGACAGACGGACAGACAGATAGACGTATCGAGAGACGGGCATGGCTACATCGACTCAGCTCATCCTCCTGATCATTTCAGTATACGTACAAACATTTCATGTTCATGAAAGGTATGAATATCAAAAAAGATACACAACTTCGCTTTTGCAGTGGGGTATTAACTACTTGCCCGGATATTTTCCTTTTCATCCTGAACGTTTTGATACACATAAATAAATATATATCTCGATTCGTTTATGCCGAATAAAGTAATAGACCCTATAGTTTTGGAAAAGTAGGCGGAGTCACGCCCCCGGGCTATATAAAGTTTCAATTTGTCATAACTCCGAACTTTTTTGGTCTAAATTAATGAAATTTGGATATATGTGTCACTTAGTCAATATCTACATAATTTTTCAAAAGTGGGTGGTGCCACGCCCACATATTTTGTGTTATGTCTAGATCTTGAACTTTCACGATAGGTTCAGGAGTTCGCTGGGCACGACACATTCTGTATATAGCTTTGGAAAAGCCCCCAGGTTATATAAAGTTGCCGTTCGGTATAGCTAGAAGTTTATTTGGTTCAAGTTAATGACATTTTATACATACTCGTAGATGTGTTAAATGTATCAAAACGTCAAAACAACGGCTACCGGGTTTGCTAGTATGTTATAAAATGGCGAAAGCAAACAACGAATTTCAGCATTCTTTTGTAAAACTGAGAGACTAGGTTGCGTTCAAATAGACACACGGACAGACAGACAGACGGACGGAGAGACGGACATGGCTAAATCGACTCCGTTCATCTTGCTGATCATTTTAGTGAACTTTTCTCTTCTTCTCATACTTACATACATTTAATGTTTATGAAAGGTATGAAAATCAAAAAAGATATAGTACTTGGCTATTGCAGTGGGCTTTTAACTACTTGCCCGAATATTTTGCTAGTGTGTTTCCCCATTTGGTTAATTTTTGGCAGGAGTACATACTACTGAGAGGCAGCTGACCAATTTTCATTGAAATATCAAGATTGAATTATAGGCGATTGCGTTTGGAAATAGCAGAAATTTTATGCTGAAAAGTGGGCGGCGCCACGCCTACTTCTTCAAAATTGACAACATTTTTTTGCGGCCGAGTTTGTCTTAAAAAGCTTATTTTTTGTGCAAAATCTGATTGATATAACTTGCTAAGTTGTATAAATATCGCTTTTTAAATTAAAAAAAAAAAAATTTTCAGAACTATGTTCATAAACTGGGTACATTAACCGATTTCGCCCATTTTTACCGCAAACAGTAACCTTTATACGAGTATATAGAACATTATTACGAAATTTCGTTGCGACAAATCAATTTTTGGCGGAGTTATGGCATAAAAAGTTTTGTGGAATAGTCCACTATAAAAGGGGCGGGGCCACGCCCATTTTTGAAAATTTTAAGTTTTTGGATTTCTTTGTTTACGGAAACTTTAAAAGTGAAATATAAATGATGTAAAGCTATTTTACGCAAAGTTATTGCCTATTTAATATATCTACGATCCTCTTCAAAATATTTTATATAAAAGTGGGCGTAGACCTTAACCGATCCGGCCCATTTTTTCCTGGAACATTCCTGGCATACCTGGAAAGCCGCGTGCTGAATTTCTTTTCGATATCTTGAACGGTGTTTGATTTATGATTAATATTATTTCTAAATTTGACTTAATCATTTTCAAAAATTTCTTATAAAATTTATTTTATACCTCAATCTCAATGTATGTACATGGCTTAATCGATTTCCCTTTTCGTCCTGAACATTTTGATATACATGAGTCAATATCTATCTCGATCCGTTTATGCCGTTACGTACTGCCGTTATGCGACTAAAGTTAATAGACGTTGTGTGCGTAGCACTACTAGGTATAAAAAAAGAAGTAAATTATTAAAAATACCGTTCCAGTTTCGGTTTTGTATTTTGAAATAAATATTGCTTTCTTTTTATTTTATATTTCGGTTTTGCAAAGTGTTTCGGTACCGGTTTTGGGTTTTTTCTTTAAAATAAATTTTGTTTTCGGTTTAGTTCAGGTTCGGTTCCTGTTTTGTTAAAGTGTGGGTTTTTGCTTCATCAAAATAACATCAGTTTCGGTGCCTAGCATATTTTTAGGTTTTCCAAAGCAAATAACTATTACGGTTTCGTAAACGGTTTTGATTCCGCCCTGATTTCGTTTGCTGAAGAAATATCGGCTTAACGTGTTTTAGGGGTTTTGCGTCTTTGTTTCGCTCATCAATATAAAAATTCGTTTCGGTTTCGAATTTGCAAAATCTTGCATTTTTTCTTTCGCTTATCAATATAAATATCGGATTCCGTTTCCTATTTCGGTTTCAATTTTCAAACTTCTAGTACTGGAAAGCCAATTTAAAAATAGCTCAAGCATACAAATTCTTATCTCAGGAATATTAACACTAAATCGAATGCGGTTAGTAAAAACGTCTGCACAGGGAAGTGTTTCAGTGTTTCCTTTTTATTTTTACAAACCCTATTGGAACCCGATATTGTGATTGATCCAATATCGCAAGCCCGAATATCTAAAATTTCACATTCGCGACATCACTAATAAGCATCGTACTCTCGGCCTACAATATGCACCTGCCAACATCTGTTTGGGATTGGTTCTACACAAAAAAAAAAAAAGATTCAAAAAAAGTTCATACAAATTTCATGCACCTCGATAAGGGTCACGCATTTGGCTATTGAGAGTTCAATATTTTCCAACTCAATAATTTTTCTATGTGCCGTGCTACACAAGAACAAGACTTAGGTGCGGAAGTTGAAGTAGATTTGAGAAAATAAACCCAAGCATACTAATAAAAGCGAGCAACAACAAATAAATATGCATTTGCACGTATTGAATGCAGAATATTCATATCAGCGAAATGCAGTGAGACAGGCTGAGCTGTGCGATTCGACAGCTTAGCAGACTGGTTGGCTAACAGGCGTTGGTTTGCATGTTGCACCTGCCTTGAAAATTGCCGCACCTTTGTCTATTTGCAAACAGCCGTCTCTACATACACATACATATACATATGTGTAGGTATTTCTCCTCACACTGCAAGCCAACCAGAGGCATGTTGCACGTATTAACATTTATGTTGCAGCAGTTTTTACTATTTGTATGGCAGTGTTTGTATGTATGTGTATGTTGAAAGATATGAATTTGTTGTTTAAATAAGTCAATAGAGAATGTGGTACAATATTAGCAATTTTGTTGCACATTCACTTTGTATTACCACCAGCAGTGGCAGCAGCAGCCTTAATATAACTTGCCACAGCTATTCAAGTGTAAAAGTCTTGCCAATTCTTGACAAACCATTTTTTTCATTTCCATAAGGGGGAAGCTGGAGACGGTAGCGGCAGGCAGAACCAGCAGCTGAAAATTTTGCATGCTGTCAATATTGCTAGGTTACACACACACATACATACATAGCATTTGTGGTCTCAAGTGTTCTGTTTTCCTTTTTCTGAGGCTACCACTTTCAGCTGGTCAGTGGCAAGTTGCAAGCCTTTAATAGTTTTAGCTGTGAGTTGTTGCTATTGAATAGCGCTTTTAAAAATGTTTAATGTGGCGTGTGGCAGTAGCAGCTTGTTGTTGCTGCAAAACTTGTTAGAAAGGTGACAGTGGCAGGCGAGAAGTGCCGTTTTAAATGTATGGGCATAAAGTTGAAAGTTGTACTACAAATATAAATAGTTAGTATCAGTCAAAATAGTCCAAACTTTTATCTTACATTTATCATAACTAATAAAATAAAATACAGTAAAATAAAATAAAATAGAATAAATTAAATTAAAATAAAATAAAATAAAACAGAATAGAATAAAAAGAAATAGCATGAAATAAAATAAATGAAAATAAAATAAAAAAAAGAATAAAATAAATAAAAATAAAACAAACAATAAAATATAAACAAATAAAATAAAATAAATTTAAAACAAATAATATAGTAAAACAAAATAAAACGAAATAAAAAAAATCAATTAAAACAAAACAAATAAAAATAAAAAAAGAAATAATAATAAAGAAAATAAAACAAAATAAAATAAAAAAACGTAAAAATAAAAAACTTAACAAATCAACATAAAATAAAAGAAACTAAATTGAAATGGAATATAAATAATATAATAAAAATAAAATAAAGAGTAATAGTAGAATAAAGTAAAATTAAGTTAAATGAAAAAAAAAAAAAATAAAAGAAAAAACAATAAATAAATAAAGATAAAAAAAGAAAAAAGTAAAAAAAAAAACAAACAAAGCATAAAATAAAATAAAATAAAAAAAAAATTTAATGGAATAAAATAAAATAAAAGGTAATAGTAAAATAATAATAATTTAATTACACATGTTTAAGTGTCAAACTTCACGAGTACTTGGTACTCAGGCCTTTTTTCTATTTAAGCTTCGCCATAGAGACCTTGCGACGTAGCAATCATTATGGTTGGTCATTGCCTTAACTGTAGGTTCTTCGATTTTCCAATCATCCGATCTAAAGATCGGTTTTAAACTTGGGGCTGGAGGCATAGTATTTTATCTTCTTGAGTAAGCTCGAAGGCTTTGAATTCCATTTCAGTTATTTTTGCCATGTTTTTTAAATCTGAAATTATCTTTTTCCATTCACTTCCAGCTCCCCTGTCACCTATCACCCAGCACCTATCACAATTACTTTGCATACATAAATGCAAGTAAATGGCTTTTCATCAATGCGCTCCCATGGCGTTTACTCGCTTTACAGTTGAGTTGTGTTATGTTTAGTTGGAATATTCAAAGTCATTACGATGAGGAAATGATATTCTCATAATTTAACGAGACTAGCTGTAGAGTTGCAACAACAAAAGCATTCACCAAACCAAACCGTTCGATTGTATAGTAAATAGAGATTAACATTTCATTTAACTGTTTGAAGTATTACTTTTTCTTTGCTTTCTTTTTGCTAGAAATATCACACATGAATGGTAAGAAACTTAGCCAGCTAGGCTATGTACGCATCATGCAACATTTGCGTGCAACATGTCGACTGGCCAACGTCAACTAGCAAGTCAGCCTCCCAATAGCATGTTGCTGATGTTGCTGACGATGAAAGGCGATGCCGCTTTTATTTATGTACATATCTACTTATATGAGTATGTATGTATGTAGTATATATTCTTGTGCATTTTGGAGCCTTTAGTAATTACTGGTAGAACCTGTACAGTTTTTCTCATATTTTATTAAAAAAAGATATGCAAAAGGAATTTCTGCAAATGCTACAAAATGTAATAAGCCAAACACGGTCTTTGTTGTTGCAAACAGGTAATCAAACCGAACCAATAACCGCAGCCGTTTGTTTGTTTGAAAAAGAGCGAATCTACAAACGGTTTTCTCAAACTATCGGTTGGTTAGGATAAGTTGTATAGGGAAGATGTAGAAACGTTCATAAAGATTAACTAGCGCCAGTTCTGTTGCAACGATGCACTACCAGACTTCAATACCAGGACTTCAACTCTGGATAAGTCTCTAGGAATTAAGCATCACAAATGCAATGAATGCGGAGTGGATTGCCCACATTGTTAAAACACTCGACTAAATGCTTGCCCACAATACTTGTTGAAAAGAATCTGCCAAACGACCTGTGCTCAAGAGTAGATCGCAATTAGTCGGCGTGGTTCAGAGCGACCTCTGCTCGAAAGACTATGCATCGATAAGTTTCCAGTGTCGCTCCCTTTCTAGTACCCTATATAAGTAGAACAGCTTCTTATAAACTCATGGACCGTTCAAGTTTCGCTTTAAATGAGTAAAAGTCAGTCCGGTTGTAAATGGTTTGGTTACCATAAAAAAAAGCAAGCTCATCTCGACTTGATAGGAGCTAATCTAAGGTTAGTGTCTATCTTTGTTGGTTGTCTTTTGCTATTTTTTATTAGCTTACTGGGAACGGATGTGCTGACGCCTTAACGGATATTAAATATGCATTCATAGTATAAAAGTATAAAATAAATTTGTTTTATTATTAAATGATTTTTTTTTTTAGTAAATATTCATTATTAGATCTAGAGAGCTTAACCCATATAGACTTATCATCGGGCACCCATGATCTTAAGAAGACATCTAAGAAATATTCTTTTCATTGGGCATGGCAGAGGCCCAATTAAATATGGAAGAGTTAAGATTTTAATAGTATTCCGAACCAAAAAGCCAGTCTTAGGCAGGACTCTAGACGCATCTTATATTGTCATAAGCGGCGATTGCGCTTCAAGAACGGCATTTCTCTCACGAGAATTGAGTAGTTACACAAACAAACCGGAAAAATCGAAACACGATTGTATTCTGTGGTTACAAACAAACCTGTTAAATTTGATTAGTAATTAGTAATCAATTAATTAGACGGATTTTTTAATGGGTAATGATTATATTAATTGTTTTTCAAGAAAAGACAATTATTGATTAAGATTAGAAAAAATCAAAAATAATCAAAAAAAATCTCAAATAATCAAAAATATTGAAAAAAGTAGTTTTGATTACTTTTAATTATGTTTGATTTTTGTTTGAATATTATTGATTATTTCCAGTATTGTTGATATGTATATTACATGCCTCTACAACAATACTGAAAAAAAAAAAAAAATTTTTAAGTAATAAAAACAACATTTTTTTTGATTATTTTTGATTTTTTAATAATCGTAAAAAATCATGATTTTTTTTGATTATTATTTTTAATTCATTTGAAAATAATCATTAAAAATTTAAAGTAATTGGTAATTAATCCTTAAATGGATTCTCAAGAAATCCATTACGATTAGTAATCATTATTTAACAGGTCTGGTTACAAAATACTGTAAAGTAAATCTCTGCGTTCGATTTTTTTTATTATTTTCCAGCTTTGGTTAGAGCATGGTTGAGCATTTCTTCACCTTCAATAAGTCATCTGCTTAGTTCAAACATATTTGTGGAGAACAGGTGAGAAGACCTAAGAGGTTCGACGTATTCAAATAAAATTATTTGCAAGTCGAGCTAGTACCCGAACATACAGATATACCCCCCAAAGAACTGTCACATTGTTGAAATCGCAGGCCGATAGAACAACAACAACGTCTTTGTATATCGACTGATGAGTGAAAGATAAACATATTTCAAAATAGTTTTAGGGAACGTCCTATCTCTGTAGTTTTCCCAAAATCAACCATTTCAGATTTGAATTGCGGAACAACGTATCTCTGAATTTGTTTCAATAATAGCCGACATCCGGTGAGGTTATATAGCTCCGTATCCTGCTTAAGTTTCACGGAAACACTCCATTACAGACTTCAGAATCACATGTCAGAGCGCTGGTTTCTCATTTCAGGCAGATCCTGCGTATCCTCAGTATTTAAAAAAAAATACCCCAAATGTTTTTGTTTAGTACTAAAATTTATGAAATTCTTTTTAAGGATACGATGGTAATATACTAATTTGAATATTATACATATATGTATTTCAGTTAATAAAAGAAATTCATAATATATTTCATGTTCATTGAAACGAAACAGCTTCGTAAAATATTAGGCGTTTTCCGGTGGCAGCTCGAGCTCAGCATCACGCTTAATGCTCACTGATGCTGCAGATGTCAGCGCGCTGGCTTCTAGCTTCAAGTAGAACCAAGGCATCCATAATAAAAAATATCCCAAATATTTTCCTTAGTACTAAAAATCATGAAACTCATTTTAAGAATACGATGGTGATATGATAATTTATAAAATACGAGTATACATATATTCCAATTAATAATATACAAATAAAAGAAATCAAGAATATATCTCATATTCATGGGAAGGAAACTGCTTCATAAAATATTAATGCGTTTAGCAAGAAATCAAAAAGAAAATAACTACATCTGATACTTAGAGATTTGGTTTACAAAAGGTAGTGTGTCCATACTAAAGATAAGAAACAAGCAAAACTATCTGGCTCACAAATTGACACAGACATCTGGATGGATCTATCTGGCTCAAATCGTTGTTGTTGTATTTACGTGTAACATTTTTATCTGGCTCCGTATCAAGACCACCGGATGATGGCTAATAAGTAGCACGTTTTTGCTTATATAGGACGTGCTGAAAACTTATTCTGAGATCAATTCTACAAATAAATTTTGAGGTCATGACTCAATTACCATGTTCTTAGATAGAGCATTTTTGGAAGACTATTTCACTCAGCCGTTGATATACGATTTAAAATTTTCCTAAGCCATAAGAACAGTGCAAATAGCACACTAAAGGAGGTCTAACTAGCTAGTAGTGGAAATCTAGAATTTTCGGTAAAATTCGGAAAAACTTTTTCGAAAAAAATTTGGCTTTGTCCAGAAAAAGAACATGGACCCAAGATAACTGAAACGACAATTTTCGGAACTTTTTGCAAAAGAAGAAAAGAAAAAAAATCACTTAAATTTAAAAATAAAAGCTCAAACGTTTTTCAATCTCTCAGGTAGACCCATTGTTTTGACGAATGCGATATCAAAGACAAATAATTTATTTCGATAAATGCTCATTCACTTCAAATTAACTGGATTAACTCATGGTTTGATTTCATTTTAATTTTAATCGATTTAGTTGAATTCACTGTTTTTAATTTCACTTAGTTAAGATTATTGACTGAACTGTATTTCTATATAAGTTTGGTTATTTGTGTTAGCTGTCTTCCTCTTTCTATGTCTTTAGCAAAATAAATTCATCAGCGCTGCCTTGTTTGCTGATTTGAAATAAATTTTCTGTTTTACATATTTCCTTGAGGCGCTTGCTACGTGAACGAGTTATGGCCTGTACGAATGGCGTAGTTGCAGCTATTAGCATTGTTGTTATTTGAGCGTCCCATAGACTGTTGTCTTGTTGCTAGATCGCTTGTCTCCAGCTGACCGTTGGCTGCTTATTTTATTCGGTTGGTTGTTTAGTTGTTGCAAGCTGAGCTGTTGCCTTTGCCGAGTCTCATCGTTGGGTTGATAGCTATTTACATTTATGTAGTTAGAGGTGGTACCAGCTCATATATGTATATATAAGTATAACTATGTACATACAAAAACAACTAGTTGTTGTACTTGTCTTTCTTTTTTTGCTGCATTTTGCATTTTAATTTTTTATGCTGCAACAACATGTTGCACTGAAAGCGCAGCAAGCTTACTACAAGCTTGTGTTACAAGCATGAGAATATTATCTAGCCTTTAGTCACCTAATTTACATAAACATTTTGGTTTTTGTTGTTTTTTTTTTATTTATTTATTTATTGCAAGCTAATAAACTCATTTTTTATTTGTTTTTTGAGAGCGTTATTTTTTTCTGTTGCTGGCAATTGCAAAAGAGTGTGGTAAACGAAGATAAAAACAAACAAAACAGCTTAGCTTTGTTGCAACTTGTGCGGCATTAATAACAATAATTTATTTAGATGATTTAATTAATTAAGTTCGCAAACAATTAATTACAAAAACAAAACAAAACAATATAAAAATAAAAGCTTATCTTAGCTTAGTTGCTTGCCTCATTTGGTTGCATTTAATTGCAGCCGCGCGGAATACAATCAAAATGTTAATGATAATGAGGTTGTTTGCTAATTCCACTGTTGCTGCAGCTGATGTCTAATTGTTGCATGCTACATGTGTTCTTGCCATAGCGCATTGTAGCAACATTAGCTAACGCCTACATTTTATTTTTTTTAATTTTAATCAAACTTTTTTTTTATTTTTTAAACTTCTAATTAAACTTTTTCACATGGTCATTATAGAAGTTGGCAACAAACCGCCACTGTCAACCAATAACGCCAGCAACATTTTCCATTGTATTGCCTTACTTCTGCGCTCTCATATTTCAAACTATATCTTTTTTCTGTCAAATTCACTCAAATTGCAATTTGAATTTGTCATTGCGTTGCTTATTGTTGCAAGCCGATTGTGGTTTATGTAACTCAACAACTCATTTAATCGTTCTGTCACAACATAATTCGCATATTTACTAGGGTGGGGTGAAAAGAATCAATACTTTATTAAAACAAAAATTAAAAAAAAAAATCACTCAACAATTTGTAAAGATCATGTTATTCTTTCAACTTGAATTCCTCCATGCTTTCTTTTATTAATGTATATGAAGTATCGTGTTAAATAATATCAACGCTGGATGTATCATATTCATTCCCATAAGGTATCCTGTAAAATACAGCTCTGATGGCTGGTTTGACAGCTACTTTCTTTTATTTTGATTGCCTAGGAGTGAAGGATCGAAAAACTGATTGAAATAATAAATCGAAGTTTGGCAGCTCAATCCTGCATTTTTAATAAAATAAAAAGTAAAAACGTTAAAAGTCTCACCACCAATTTTTTTTTTTGTCAAAAATTGTGAAAAAAATATTCAACAGTTGTCGAATGCTATTTTTGTTAAATCCATTCTCATTCTAATACAAAAGCGAGTTCATTTAGTTTTTTCATTTCTAACATAAATTATAAAAATAATACAAGCCATTTTTTTCCAACAGTCGGACGATCCATTTGGCTTCCGAGGAGGCATCTTACAGATTCCAGAATACTTTTTAAACAAAATTTTTGGTGCTCGTATGTTGAGTAAATTTTTTTTTTTTTTAATTTCCTTTCTTGTAAAGTAAAATTTTTACTTCCATGCTAAGCAGAAACAATTAGGCAATTCACAAGGTATCTTTTTGTCTTATGTAGTATTTCTTTCAATAAACTCTTGTGAACATTATATTCATATACTCGTACATCAAGTTAAATTTATATGAAAACTTGTCACTTGTTGACAGAAAATTTCAAATAAACTTTTAAAAGTAAAATAGCACACTTTGTATTGTATTGTATTGTGCTATTCAAATTTTAAATTAATTTTAAATTTTGTTTTATTTTTTTATTTTAAGCAAAACAAAAAAAATATGCTCGTTTTAAGATCATAGCACATACGACGAATATGAGACCTTTTGAATTGTCTAAATGTTTATAAGCTCCGCCCTAATATTAAACAAGTATTTTTAAGTTATATTTTTATTGTGGCTTTTATTTTATGCTCAATGGGAATTCATCATTCCCAGCGTGTTGTCTTCATTATCATTAAATATTATTTTTATTACAATATTGCTCTTACTTCAGTGGGCCACAACTACATGAATTGGGTAAGTCTGTACATTGTCGCGAACATGCAATGCTGCTTAGTGTTCACCTAACATAGAAGCTGGCGTTTGTTGAATATGTGCTGGGTAACACAACAATGCATCGCAACATTGGACTGGAACAGTGGCGTAGCCAGGATTTGGGGAAGGGGGGTGGGGGATGAACACATATTTTTTTTTCGAAACCTGAACACAGCGCTCTCCTGGCCTAAATAGGTTCAACAAAAATAACGACAAAAAGTGTGAATGAGGCATGGTCAGCGACCGCCGAGAGTACCAAAGTCCGTTTCAAGTAAAATCGCACCTGCTCGTTTTCGCGAAATATCTCGCTTTAACCCCTATGACGCTCAGTGAAAGAATGAATGTTATCATAAAAAGTTCTCAAAAAGAGTTTTTTTAATTTCATTGGTATATACTGTTTCTATGACTGGCGTTTATCTATAAGTATGGCAACTTTGAAAAACAAATTGAAAAATATGACTAAATTAAATAATAATTAAATAAAATTTCTCTGATGAGTGAAGTCTAGCAGCTTCCGTAATGGATCTATAAGAAAAGCTATGACAGTTGTCTCTAAACATTTTTCCTACTCTATTCAATCAAAAACTTTTAATAATTAATTAAAAATGATTATTAATAAATAAAAACAATAATAATTTTCATAAAAATTCAAAAAGTGAAAAATTATTATTCTTGGCCTTGAGCTCGTTTCATGAATACTTGAAAATCTACAGGCCGTAAATCAACAAAAATTGTTGGTATAAAAAAGCAATAATAATTTATTCATATTTTAGACATTAATCACATTGCCCTGCAATAAAACTATATGCTTCCTTACGGATTGTTCACGCTGAGCTCGAATCCGTATTCAACAATGTGCCAGTTTATATAGTTTTAGAGAAAAGTGGATATGAAATCCCGGAAGTATAATTTAAACTACCATCCCGTGCTTAGGATCCATAAGCGTATTTTGATTTTTCGCCCATTTAAAGGACAAGGCTTAACCAGTAATATTAGGCATACAAAAATATGACAACACGTCACCATTAACTTAAACAATTTTTCAAAATTGGCCGTAATCGAAAAATACCTGTTTTTGCTCATTTTTGAAAAATTGCATATTTAAAATTTTTAGTATGCAGTTTTGTAGTTCATTAAATGTATCAATCTTTAAGTCGTGACACATTTTTCTGATTTTTTTGCAATTTTTTTCCGAAGAACTAAAGTGTTTTCTTTCATATAAAAGAAATTGTTTTCATAAGCTTGTATTGAGGAAAATACAAAAATTGCAAAGAAAATATTAGTGTTTTGAACCTGTGAACCAGCACTAAGCTGAAGTTATTGGCGCGTTTGTCGTATCGCTGTAGTCGTATCCTTAACGTAAGGGAAAAACCAACATGCAAGGTCGGTAAGGTTACTTTACGGATAGGGAATTACGATACAGCACAATCGATTATTGGATTGCATTGCTTCTCATAAGGTTGGTCGAATCAGCTGTTTTATAAGGTTACCGATAACGCACCAATAACTTGAGGTTTAACACCACAATAATGTCAGCCTAGAAATCCAACGAAGAATCACTTACGCAAACAAGTGCTACTTCTGACTGAGTTGGCAATTGAGAAGTAAAGTCCTCTCGCGAAGAACGAGAATAAATAAGTCACTTATCGCACCCGGGCTTGTTTATGGTGCAGAAGCTTTGACACTGACAACATCTGACGAGGCGGCTCTGAGAGTATTCGAGACAAAGATTCTTCGAAAGATTTACGGACCCTTATGCCTTGGCGATTACCGGAGAAGATTTAATGATTCGCTGTATGAGCTATATGCAGACACCGACATAGTCCAACGAATTAAAACCCAACGTCTTAATTGGCTAGACCATGTTGTGCGAATGATTGAAGATGTTTCGGCCCAGAAGGTATTCTTATCGTCCCCCACAGGTGGTAGCAGATGAAGAGGGAGACCACCACTCCGATGGAAGGACGAAGTGGAGACCGATTTGTGACCCCGTGGTGTTTCCAATTGGCGCCAATGGGTAGAAAGACGTAACGAGTGGCTAGCCATGGTAAAGGGCCAAAATCGCGCGGAATTTAAAGAAGAAGAAGGGTTGAAGAGGTTGCAAAAATTTTTAGCAATTTGTATAAGTTATGAAATGACGTTTTGTCGCAGCTCTGATGTGCGTAAAATGTAGTTTTTGCGGAAGATTTTGTCACTTCTCCATAAATTGGTTTCGACCACTAAATTTTGGTTTTAAACAATTGGTTCATAAAATCCAGCAAGCTTAAATAAATTTTTGTGGTTTGTTGAAAACCCGAAACGAAATATCTAAAGATAGTTTTATCTTGAGTGAATCGACTATCTATTTCCATTATTATATGATCAATGCATGGATGGATAAAAAACAGTAATGCCTGCGGACTTGACTAAATTTGAATCGGTTCTATTTGATTTCGATATCCATGTCACAAGCTCTGAACAATTTTTCAAAGTCATGTTCGTCAGTACTAAGTTTTTCGCGAAATCCACTAGAAGCTTTTTGTCTATCTTTATTGGTTGAAGTTTATTGCACAAAACTGCCGCATTGTGTTAACAAAGATGCTAAAAGACTGCGTTTATTATTTAAAAAATAATAATTTTTCATGTTGACCTAAGAATTTTATAATACTAAGCAATAGAGAAAATATTGAAATTTTTAAAATTTTGAGCCTTTTGCATAACAAAACTGACACCATAAATTTATTAATAAATGCCCATAATTGTCACTACCAACTTCACCCTAGCACTTTATTATAAATACTAAATTTGATAGGTCATAAAACTGCAAATCCAATTTTTCTATCGAATCAAGCAAAGTATTAAGGAGATAGCTACAATGTTAGCTTAATAGTTTCGATTATTAGAACATTTAGCAATACTTTTCTAGTTGTTGATTTATCTCTTTTCTTACTATTTAATAAATTTTTGTAATTCAATACATTTACAATTTTATTCCAAAATTTTTTTAATTTTCTAAAATGCCATCGGAAGGTGTCCTGTGAGAAAACGAGTTGATTGTTGCCACAAGACAAAAGAGTGCATTTGCAATAACTCATAGCGCTGTTACCGCATTACTTTCTTAGTAGCAGCGCACAAATAGTTGCGTCATTACCCACCTCAATGCATCACATGTAACCGCATATGATGTATTGCTTTACTGTGCATAATTCAGTTCATTTGCTGCGCTTTAAATCTGCACAAACTTATGTAATTTGGTTGCTATTGTTTTGGGCAGAGCACGATATTTGAAAGTAAATACGAGGGCGGCGATTTCAGTTTTTAATATACTTTGAACCTCCCCCCCCCCAATACAATTGCTCATGTTATATATTGCTGCTACATCAGATAACAGAGGACAATAACGGCGTCCTATTGACCTATAAGCAAAGCATACTTAAGTTACGGAAGGTAAATATTTCCTCTTTAAAAATAACGAGCGGGGTAATACCCAACAACGGCAGTGAGAAAGTGAGGCAGTGAGAAAGTGCTAATGGCGAGGCAAGACAGACGGGCCGAGAACGTCTTGCTATAGACACTCGAATTCCATAGCAGAGGTAGGAGGTGAAGAGATATACAAGGTGGCGCAAAAGTAAGCTTCCGATGTTCAGCATATCGGTTGTGGCACGTGCACTGTGTGCTGTTGCACCGTCTTGTTGGAACCACATGTTTTCCAATCCCAATTCATCAAGTTGCGGCAAAAAGAACTCGTTGATCATTGCTCTGTAGCGCTCACCATTCCAGTAACCGTTTGGCCCCGACCGATTATTGGTCAAATAAATAGTCAGCAATATTCCAAACAATATACATTGTTTATTACAGACCTGGGTAATATCAAGTACCAGTACGACTTGTGACAAGTACATTTTAAAAGAATTGTACTGGTACTGGTACTGGCATTCCCAAAATTTTCAAGTACAAGTACAAGTACGAGTACAGGTAATTGCAAAATAATTGAAGTTTTAGCAAATACTTCAAAGTATTTGAAAAGAATTGAAAGTACTTGAAAAGAATTGAAAAATGTACTTGAATCGATTTTTTAATTCTTTTCAAGTACTTTCAATTACTTACAATCTTGAAACCAATATTTAAAAAAAAAAATACAAAAATAAACGATATTTTTTACATGTCGCTTGTAGTCCATATTATGTTTATTTAATGAAATGCAATTCATTGTTCACATTTAAAAATAAATATTGCATGATCATTTGAAATTTAACACAAATATATAATTAAATTTAATTTACAACTAAAAAAAATAATTCAACATAAAAAACTATATAAAATAGCAGGAATTCAACAAAAAAACACGCACGTTTTACTTTGAAACCATACATATGTTTGCATACAAACATGTGTACGTAAATGCACACAACCATGCTCATATCTGACCTGGTATTGTTGAATCGTGCTTCACTGCATACAATTTTGTTGTCAAAATTTAGCAAAGAAAGTTACAACTCTAACATTTACTTACTTGTACAAGGTGGCGCAAAAGTAATCCTCCCATCAGAAAATGCTATAAATTTTGCGATTGGCCCCTAAAGTCAGTTCTGTTTTGACATTTGTGTAGTAAACACATGCGAAATACACGTTAATAAACAATGTTACGCTACACTGCTCCAGAACGCGGAATATTGCTGACTATTTATTTGACCAATAATCGGTCGGGGCCAAACGGTTACTGTGAATGGTGAGCGCTACAGAGCAATGATCAACGAGTTCTTTTTGCCGCAACTTGATGAATTGGGATTGGAAAACATGTGGTTCCAACAAGACGGTGCAACAGCACACACTGCACGTGCCACAACCGATATGCTGAACATCGGAAGCTTACTTTTGCGCCACCTTGTACATATAAACATAATATGGACTTACTTACTATTGTAAGTAATTGAAAGTACTTGAAAAGAATTAAAAATCGATTCAAGTACATTTTTCAATTCTTTTCAAGTACTTTCAACTCTTTTCAAATACTTTGAAGTATTTGCTAAAACTTCAATTATTTTGCAATTCCTTGTACTTGTACTTGAATATTCTGAAATTACTTAGTACGGACTAATTACTTCAAGATCAAAATATAAAGTATTTAAGTACGTAATGGTCCAATTACTACTCAGTATTATACAGGTCTGGTTTATTAACGTGTATTTCGCATGTGTTTACTACACAAATGTCAAAACAGAACTGACTTTAGGGGCCAATCGCAAAATTTATAGCATTTTCTGATAGGAGGATTACTTTTGCGCCACCTTGTAGTTAAGAAATTATGCCGGGTGTAATTTATTGTGCAACTATCAAAACCGACTAGATGGCTTTTTAGCCAGTCAGATAACGATAATCACCGGTTGAGAACTTGTAAAAGCGAATCTTCCTTAGAACTGAAAGCACCTTCTATACATATGGGATTTTCGGAAATATTCGTGGTAGAGTAATGAAAATTTGTAAAGAGTTTTAAGAGGTTAAGCTCTAAAACTTTAAGAAGAAATGAGGTTAGGGAAAGGGGCTGGAGCTCTACCACACAAATAGGGTTTTTCGTGCTGCATATCTCTGAAAAAACTCATGGTAAAGTTTTGAAAATTTGTGAACAAGTTACATGATTTTAATCTCTAAAACTCCTAGAAAAGTTGCGGCTAAGAGAAAAAAGAGCGTGACAACTTTTGATATTACCTAAATTGATATTATGGGAGAAGAGAGAAAAACAGAAACTCCACGTAAGAAAGGAAATGGAGGAGGAAGAGGACGATGGCGCATAAGAACATGAAGCGTTAGATAAGGAGAGGGACAGCACTTTTGTATGTTCATGCGATTAAATTTTTGGTTCCTAAAATACAATTTTTTTGCAAAGTCTAATATATGCGTCAATGTAAATGAAGGCAGTAAAGTAAGAGATGTGTCCGTTGAGAACGAGATTCGCCCGTTGAGAACTGAAGTAGTCAAATGTTCTGTAAGATAATTATAAAGTATGAACAAATCAAAACCCAGCGGCTTTGTTGGCTAGGCCAGACTCTCCCGTCCAAAAGGTATTCTTTTTGGCACCCGCCAGTGATGGTTTCAATTGGCGCCAGTTGGCGGAGAGGATAAACGACTGACGTGCGATGTTGAACGGGCAAAAATGCTTAAACGGTTAAGCACTATTTAAAGAAAAAGAATGGTGAAGCTTACTTTGTACTACCTTACAGGCGTTTTGTGTGATGTTATGCCATATTATGTTTTGGTATGTTATGTTGATATGCTATGGTTTTTTTTGCAATGTGATGTTTTGTTGTATATCTGTTTATTAATTTCCCTCAGGTCATATAAAGCTGCAGTTCGGTATAGTTAGGAGTTTATTTGGTTCAAGTTAATGACATTTTATATATAAAGTGTTCTATGTATCAAAACGTCAAAACAACGTCTACCGGGTTTGCTATCTATACATATAAAATTCAAATTATGTATGTAATATATATATATATGTATCTATAGATCGACTTGCGTCCTAAACGTATAAACCAAACCTAACCAAATTTGAAACACGAACTGGATACCTTACCGGGATGGTCATGGGCTAAAAAATATTTTGATATATATAGGGGGCGTGGCACCTTCCATACAAATGGAATTTTTAACAGCCCGTATTTCTGTAAGTATTTGATTGATATAACTTGGTTAGTTGTAGAAATATCGCCTTTTAAATTAAAAAAAAAAATTTTCAGAACTTTGTTCAAAAAATGGGCGTGAACATTAACCGATTTCGCCCATTTTTACAGCAAACAGTTACCTTTATATATAGAACATTATCACCAAATTTCGTTTCGACAAATCAATTTATGGCGGAGTTATGGCATAAAAAGTTTCGTGGAATAGTCCACCATTTTCAAAAATTTCTTGAGAAATTTGTTTTATGCCTTAATCTCAATGTATTCACCAAATTATATCCTTATAGGTGTATTATGTCCTGAGTAATCACTTTTTTGTGTTTTCGAAAATATTCTATACATAAAAAGTGGGCGTGGCTATCATCCGATGGCGCTCGGAGATGAAAGCCAAGGAACCCGCATGCCAAATTTCATTAAGATATCTCAAAATTTACTCAAGTTATCGTGTTCACAGACGGACGGACGGACAGACATGGCTTAATCCATTTCTCTTTTCGTCCTGAACATTTTGATATATATAAGTCTATATCTATCTCGATCTGTTTATGCCGTAACGTACTGTCGTTAGGCGACTAAAGTTAATATATCTTGTGTGCGTAGCACTACTAGGTATAAAAATGGAATCAAAATTAATGCAAAGGCCAACTGGAGCCGAAATCGGTAGCACAATACATCCCAAGAATGGTGGTAAAAAATCTTTGCTAAGCTTTAAGAGCACAAAAGTGAGCTTATAAAAACCCAAACAAATATTTATGAAACAGAAATGACTAAAACAAAGAAAAACAATTTTTTCAATAAAATAAAAATAATAAATAATTGCCCTCCATCCATCCTACTGAGAGCGAGCAAAAACCCGCTAAAGAACCAAGCAACCTGCAGGTCATGCCGCCAATCCATCGTCAGCAATGCACGTGAAATGTGTGCAGAATAAAGTGCGACAATGGTAAGAAGCTGTCAAGACGATGGCAGCACAATAACAACAGCTCAAACACAGCGGCAACACACAAATTTTACCTGCCACAATCATGGCGAACTTTGGTACTGGACAACAGCAAAGAAAACGCTTTCAAATGTGTCTGCGGGGCCAAACAGGCCATAAGCCGGGTTAAATGAAGGTCCGCACAATGCTACACATTTCAAGCCAATGGCGACAGTACACAGCAACAGGCCAATATTTAGCAACCTTCCTGTTGTTGTTGCTACCGCTGGAAGTGCAGATATTTGGCGATGTTGTTGATAATAATCACCAGAAAGTTGCGTCCAAACAAAAAGCCAAATCAAAGCACTCAACGAACAAGCACAGCTAGTGAGATGTAGGAGGGCAAAGAGGTAGCTAAAAGAACTGCGCTCATGGACTTTGTAGACAACAATGTGTGCGACGGTCAGGTTTGTAACATACGAATGAGAGTAATAAAATTTTGCTGATGGTTGCACAAAGACGGCTGTGGGTATGAACACAGAAGAGACAAACAGAGGTATTTTTTAGTGCGAATATAGTAGGGGCAGTGAATGCCGATGGATGTGGTACGTCTCGCACTGCAGTCGCCCTAGCAGGCGAGCCCAGTCGCATTGCATTGCTGGTGAGTTGCACATTTATTGCTTGCAACAGCAAGATGCCCAAAGTGCCACAAAGGGTTTAAGACAGCAAGGTCTCGTTGAGGAAAGCAAAGTTTATTCGTAATGCATTTTGAAAATATGGCTTACATAGGCTTTTGTCTTGAACTGAATTGTGCGCTGTAAATGCAGTCGCCGTTAATCGAGCGCAACGAGCAAATGTCGACGCTGTGGCACTAAGCTGTTGTTGTTGCCCAACAACACCCATACGCATATCAATTGGTATTATAATTTAATTGTTGCCCCAACCTTATGGCTTAAACCTTGATTTGTATGGACAGTGGAGTGGAGTGGATCGCAAACACTGACACAACAGGGCTAGAGGTGTGTTTGTGGCGTGGCAAGGCGATAAAAAGATTGGGAGCACACTTTTAGTTACATATATACATACATGAGTATATATTTTTATTGAAAAAAAAAATAAATAAATAAATAAATACTGCAGTGTTTAAAACAACAACAACAGCAGAAACCTGTTTGCAGGCATCAACGAAACACAAGCTGGCGCATCTTTTCGCATTATTTGCCTCTGTCACAATATTTAGATAGAGATCTAAATGTTCTGAAATAATGGGCAGTGCTTGAGGAAGGAACTTTAAAGGCAAATGAAAATGTAGAAAACCAGAGTGTTTTTTCATTAATTAGATGTTATGTATCTAATAAATCGGAAATTTTATAGCAACATTTCCTTCCGTATCGAAAGAGAATCTCAGTTCAGAGCTATATGACAACTACACAGATAGATATATTTTAAAATAACAGACGTTTCTCTAATGGTGCAGATAAACCCTAATTAGCTATGTAAATATCTATCTAACCCTTTTAGAAAATTGTATAATTTTCAATAGGGCCTGGCTAGATATTCTTCTTTTAAAATTATGTCAAGGAAAATGTACGCAGGCGCTAGCCAGTTTCTTAATGCTTTTTAAGGCAGGGCCTGGGTAGATACCCTATATCTAGTCCGTGCCTTGTATTTTCACGGAAATACCAAAAAAAAGAACAACTTGCTTTGCCTCTGGGGCAGCAACGTACCCGGTCACCTCCACATCACAGTCGTCTTTTCAGTTCATTGAGCTATTACAATCAATGAAATCTTTTCTGCTATTGAACAACTTGAATTAGAAGTCACATAAATTCAACAATCGTGGGAAAACTAGACAGGCCTTTGATTGAAAAAATTAGGCAGGCGAAAACTAGAAAAAACTAGGCAGGACCTTTATAGGTGTTATGGCATATTCCCCGCAAAATTGAAAGTCGTGAAAAAACTTGTCAAGTCAGTTGCATAATATACGATAAGTTGGCCGTAAATTGGAAAAAATTGCAAGGAAAGTATGCACCTGTGATATGCAACACGACGGATGATTTACGGATATGACGCTTTTTACATGCCAGTACAAATCTACTACTTTACTCTACTTTACTTCTGGCTCTAAACATTCTATGGAGATCAGGCAAGCAAAGTACATTGACCCAATAGCTCTAAAAGGTATGCAAATAAACTGACTAATGCTCAACAGCCGTGGTGGAATCCCGTCCAAATACAAACACACCGTTCGGTTAAAATACTTGAGTGCCGAGAGGTTCACGAAAAGGCTTTGGTTGAACAATCGCACCGCATCTACTCCATCCTTTCTTATCACTCCGTGAGATTGGGCCCCAGTGGGCAATTTCAAATTATACAGGATTATACTGAAATATGGAGACTCTTGTTACTCTGGACAGCAGCGCAGCTTAGCTGCATATATCTCTTTTATTCTTCTTCTATTGTACCTCGCTGGAATGCTATTTCTTCCGAATATTGTTATTTTCACAAAAATACTGAGAGATGTGGCTTTTATAATTTCGCAAGGTAGCTTGGAGCTTCTTAGTTTCTGTGACATCATGAGCCGATTCACGCCAGTATCATCAGTTATCTCGTTTCCCTGTATGTTTAAGGTCTACTCTCTGCACTGACAAACCACACTCTATGTTATCGTTACTGATCCGATAGCCCGAAGAGTCACTCACCTGCCGCTCAGAGAAACTTCCACTCGCTTTCAAGCACACATTTTCTATAAGAGCACTTCTAGTGAAACTCAAAAAAAAAACTTTTCAACCCCCTACAGACCTTAAAATTTAATATCATTCAAAATATTCGAAAAGGTGTCAAAATGGTTCTATCTTGAGCGGAACTATCTTACGAAATCTTCCCCATGAAATTTTACTATCCCTACCATAACTGTATATTGCTTGCCGACATGAAGTCTAACCTATAAACACCCTTATTCTAAAAACACTCAAATGGCCACAAAACAACAATTTGTCTCGCCAATACAAAATCATTTTGGAATTTGACTAATGGGTCTGAGTCTTTGACCCTGAGTTTAAATTATTTTGCCTCCAAGAAAAGCTGCTTCACAAAGATATAAGATCTTCTGGCAGCTTAACAGTTTAGTAAATAATTCGGTGAGTTTTTCCTCTCCTCAACTAATTCTTGATATAATCGTTCCATTTCCTCTTGTCCTTGCTCCTTTTCTACATTACCAAAGTCTGGATCAAAGATCTCTAGGAAGCATCTTGTCGTACGAAACCTACTCACTTTGTTGCTATCAACGCAAACAATACGCACACGCATGTTGTTGTAATACATCCCTACAATGTTGCATACAAGAGCGATAAGTTGCTGCCACAAAAAAGAAAATCTCGATACAAAAGTTGAATTGAAGATGCGCAAATGGAACTCGTTACTCATTCACATTGACATGTCACTGCCTGGAGGCTTTGGCACGCATATAAACATATGTATGAATATATTTATTTTGTGCTATATATTTTTACTGCTTGTTGTAATTGTTGCAGCTGTCGGTTTTTGCATACGCCATTGCCGCAACAAGACGCGAAAGCGCAACAAGTCTTTTATGTCCAATTGATGGCAGGCGAAAAGCTTTTCAAGCTTTAAATTTCAATTTCAGTTCATTTCATTTACATGAAAGACAATGTTGAGAACAAATACACTACAAGCGTATATACAGATGTGCCCAGTAGAAACACAACCAAACTGTCGGAAAGAGAACTAGTTTACAACTAGTATTTTCTAACTCAGCTGAAACTAGTCCGGAAAAGAGCAAATAAATATAAAAAAATAAATATAAAAAAGTTCCAGTTTCCCATGTGAGGCAAAAATTTAACCCCATGTCCGGGGGCATTTAAATTATTATTTTTACGTAACAATTTCCACTAAAAATGATTAAGAATTTTATGAAGCTAACTTCTTAGGGAGTGATGCGAAGTTTTGATTGAGAGTGAAATTTGAAGTTTTTTTGGAGTAGATCGACACTTTTTTTGATGCAGCGAAAATAAAAAATGGTAGGAAAGTATTGTAGTAGAATTAAGGCAAACTTTTTTTCTGTCTTTTTGGGGAAAATTTTTGGAATCGTTTTCTGTACTTTTCTGGGATAATTCCAAAATCAATAAAGGACCATTTTAGGTTTTTTTTCGGGACCGCTTTTCGTAGTTTTTCGGGACCATTTCGGGACAGTTTTTTTGCCTTTTTTGTCTTTTTCGGGATTGGTTTCGGGGGTTTGTTAGGATAATTTTAAAATAGTTTTCGGGACAATTTTAAGACTTTTTGGGCATCATTCGAGAATTTTTCGGGTCCCTTTCGTCATCATTTCGAGACAATTTCTCGACTTTTTCGGTATGGTTTTCGGAAATTTTAGGAACTGTTTTTAAGACCGTCTTTCGGTATTTTACGGGATCAATTCGGGGGAGTTTTTTTTTCCTTTTTACTTTTTGAGATCATTTTTTGATCATCTGAAAACCATCCCGACACGATTCTGTAATGATTCCGTTAGCTGCTATCACGTGTACTGTGCTAGAAGGTGGTTTTTTTGATCTATATTGACTAGTTTGAGCCATCTCTTAAGATAACGCGATGTTAAAAATACCATTTGTTTATATGAAGAAAAGACAGTGAGCTGACTAATTAGTACATACCAGTTTTGAGGTAGTTGGCAACTAGTCGGTTTAGCTGCAGGGTCTGCAAGCATATTTGTAATCTACGGAAAACCATATCGCGTCTGAAGCAGGAAGAAAGAGTATGCATACCGTGTAGCAAGAATTCAAATGAAACGATTTGCGAGTAGGCGCAGCAACATGTCAAAGCGTTGGTACTAAGATTGAAACGACAATGTTGCTGTCACGGAACCTCTTTGGCTGGTCGTTGCATAGCTAACTTTTTACAGCACATTCGTACAACACGCGTTTGCTGCAAGCCACATATGATTGTAAGCGGCTGCATCACGCTGCTTACGCGATAGGACCCCTTTGCAGAGCTTACCTCAGTGCTATCTGTTTTATGATTGTCGCCCACGCGCCCACGCGCCTACAAACTTTGCGATCTTGTCGCTTGTTACTGTCGAATGTTGAATGGCTTGGCTATGTGCAACAAATTTTTATGCCAGTATTTTGCGCATGCGCAACCAATTTAGTGCGCGCCGTGCGCATCTTCAGAAATGACAAATGTTGCATGTGCCTGTGAGTGTATTTGAAATCTTGTTGTCATTGCCGCTGTGTGTGTGTGTGTGATGCAGATTTCAATACCCTTGCTTGTGATGCACATATGCTTGTGGTGATTTGTGTTTTTCGGTTGGAGTGAGCCTTGTCAATGCCGAAACATCGGCAGCAGCTTGTTTGCTGTTCATTATTGTCAAGACGCATTTACATACCTTACTTAGAGCAGGCAGAATGCGTTTTCATGTGTGCCATAAGCGAAAGAAGGACGGTGAGAGGGGACGGCGACAAGCAGTCAAAGTAAACTGCTTCTCCCATTACTTTTCTTTACTTAGTTATTGTATTTTCGGTATCTCCCCTAAGTATGCAGGCAATTATTAAAGTGTGGCCTGATAAGTTCCTAAATATTTGTCCAATAAGCGAAGTCCTCATTGGGTTTCGGGAGCATTTTTTCAAAAAAAATCTTCTGTTTGCTTTTGTTGCCACACAAAAAAATGAGATTAGAGTCGATATTCGTTTTTGAAATTAAATATCGTATGTTAAACCAGATAGCATAGATCTCCCTGCTTTAATCAAAAGTCCATCTCATTGGAGCAGTTTCATAAGACGGATTCTTGTAGCTCTTCTGTTATAGATCCAGTACTAATTGAAGTAAAAAAGAGAACGAGGTCTCTGGTAGTCTAATCCACAAAGACATCAGCTGAAAGCTCTGAGGAAACAGATTTGATTGTTATTTTTTCCCCTTGCAGTTTAAGGGGGTTCTATGCCCGAGGTAGGTATGCCTGTCGAGTGAAATGCCTTGAATGTTCCACTGATCATACCAAACAGTTCCCGCAACAGTTCGGCTAGTAACGGAGCGTATCCGGTCCATATCCGTTAAAGGACTGCATATCGGCAACACTTCTCAGGATCTTCGGGGAGACATCCTCATCAAGATCACGCCCATAGGATTATAACGTGTGAGACTTCCTGTCGCCGATCCCACAAGTTGCTGTCCCGTCTGCTAAGTAAAAGCAGACTTTCCCAAATTGTTGGCATCATGACTTTTGCCCACCTAAAGGGCTCGATGCTCTCCAATCCCTAGGCGATATATTCACAAACGTTATAGGCTTCGAGGGCCGAAGGAAGGAGGGTAAAAAATACGATTGAGCTTGAAAATGCCTGTTCACAGGCCACACCAGCCAAGAGAATAACCATCTTAATCATAGCAGTTTCGTTGTGACCCAGCGCTTAGATAAAAGTAAGTGTGTTATGTTAGGCAATAAAACTATGCCGCAATACAGTGTGACTTGGCCTACTACTTAAGATCTATAAGCTCCTGCCTATCTAACTAGTTTCCACAACATAGTCTATGGTCTCGGGTTCTGGTAAAATCTCAGCTTGTCATGAACACATTTACCAGAGCCTAACCGAAAGTTAGTTTGGAGACGCAAGTAAAATTTATGGCTTATCTATAGGTTCAGGAGGGTATGAAGTCAATATCGCTATTCCTGGAATTCCAGGATTAAATTATAGCCTCAGTAAAAGAAATAATGGCATCATTAAGAACTTCTTGTATTGAAATAAAGTCTAGCAAGTGAGGGCAACTAGTAAGATATGGTATTAAAACCACTCGACTCCAAACTACAACTCGACTCTAAACCACAACTCTACTCTAAACCACATCTCGAAGGCTGAGAAAACAGCAGAGAAGACATATTACAAAATTGATTTTTCAATGCTGGTTTAATCCGCCAAAGTACAGGCTGCTACATTGGGAACTGACGGCTCTTTGAGACCGCGGTATTCAGCCAGCAAGTTCATAATATTTCGGTTCGGTAAACTGTGTTATGGACCATATTGAAGGCTGCAAAAAACCGCTCAATAAGCCATACATACACCGTGATCTTATAAGCCATCCCTCGTTTGAGTACTGTAGCAAGAGCAGAGTTTTATGAATGTAAATCTGCATCTGAGTTCATCTGTGACACATTGCTCATACATTTCTACAGCACGCTTTGACTGACTTCCGCTTTGAAGTGCTTGTGCTTTCGAAACTCTTTAAGTCACAAATGTGACAGGCAGTCATTGCCAATTTTTTTTTCCTTTTCTTACCTTACACCCAGAGTAAGTTATTCGTTAATGAGCTTAAGTAGTGGCTTTAAAATGCAACGACACGCGCATGCGTATTCCACACAAAAAACTGATGCTAAATGAATTTCTAGAAACCAAATTTTCGAGCGTAAAAAAAGCGTTTGATTCCACGAATTTCTTCACGGTCTAATTTGTAAACCAAAAGCATTGGGGAGGTAGTATGTTGTACGAAATATCAAAAAACCCCTAAGTAATTAGCACATAATAAAAATCAATTCAATTTTAAAACCGATCTTTCACTTTTTCGCCAAAATAAACATAACTCATTTTTGAGCAATAAAATATATTGAAGTGAGCATCTGAATATTAAGACCCTATTTGGCGGTCTACGAGGTTGACTTGTATGAAAACATTTGTCAAGCGGCCACCAGCAGCTACCATTTTCTATAACCATTTTATTATTTCACTTTATTACGACTTGATATAAAGCCAATTTCTTCCACTGTTCTATTACTTTTCTACAGCAAAGTCCCAAAATGGCTAAATCAAATTTCATAATAAATCTCATTGTTCTCACAAAAGGTAAATTACATGCGCTCATATGCTTCGCAGATATTTAAGGCTACAATCAAAAGTATGGGGGAAAAAGCTCAAAAGCAGAGATGTTATACCTACAGCGTCGCACACAAATGGCAGCCATGAAAAGAAAGAAAACCACGGAAAATATAAATCAATAGTTAGCCATAAAATAAGAAAAAAGCTTGGAATAAAAACCAAAGCAAGAGCATACAGAATAAGAAGCTATGGTGGCAAGCAGCAATTGTTTGCCAGTTAAATCGTGTTGGACTTTTATTAGCTTCCACGTTAGTGTGTACGTCTCTGCGAGTATAAATTTCTGCTATAGCTTTTGCGGCAAGTATGAGCAATAATGCTTCAAAACAACAACGAAAGAAGCAAGAAAAGAGAACAGCATTAATCTGAAAAAAGGTGATCTATCTATCTCTATGGCGCGATATACAACAGGTATATCATCATAAACCTCCTAAGAGATTTTTGCGCCAAGCTTCTCTTCCAATTTGTGGTGTGCCGATTTGAATTTTCCCTACAAATTGGTGGGACCTACAGTTTTTTGCCGACTCCGAACGGCATCTACAAAGGAGACGAATTTTTGCTGAGAAGCCTGTCATGGCAGAAATACACTCGGAGAGTTTGCCAAACCACTGCCGAGGGGCGACCCCGTTTTGAAAAACTTTTTTCAAATCACTTTTGATGTTACCTGTACCAGGGCTCGAACCATGGACCTTCGGTGTGGTAGGCCGGCAACACTACCTTCACACCACGGTGATCGCTCATTTGAAAAATAGAGCATAGCTTACGATCTTGACATTTTTAACGCGCCTTTGGTACAAAGTATAGTTAGTATTTTTTGGCAAAGAAAAGCTTCGCGAATATGCGCAAAGTGTGCGAGTTTGGTGATTAGAGACACCATTTTTAACCACTCCGGAATTAATCCCGGGAGTTCGTTATGCACTATTCTCCACCAGATTGTTTCGTTGCTATATAAAATTTGTCTGCTTGCTTGAAAAATGTTTGAATTGCAAATAACAACAAAATAAGAAAAAAGAAACGACTATAAGCGCCCACAATTTTGGTTGCTGTCTCTCAAGCTACACGCTCATATTTAATTTTCAAATGAAATTTGAAATTTTGAAAAAAAATGTTATTTTGTTATATTATTAATAAGTCGCTAAGTGCTTACGAAAAAAAAATTGCTTATATGACACTATAATATATAAACAAAATTGGATTTTTAATGATTTTATTTGATCCTAAATTATTTTCTTAAAAACGAAACAAAGTTAAATAAGTAGATGTATATTGGAACGATTTTTCTTCAGAGAACGAAAACATACACTGAAGATGGCGGATCGCCGAAACCGGTTTGTAACAAAACAAAAATTGACAAGGGATAACGAAAAATCGTTCCAATATACATCTAATATCCACCCTGTCGGAAAAACAGAAAGTCAAATCAACTTAAATAAGTACTTAATTTTTTTACAAAAGTTTCGAGATTTGAAAACATATTTTGTAATTGTTAAGGTATTATTTTGTTTATGTTTTAAGTTTATATGAGAAAACTTCACTTTTGTTAAGTTTAAAATCCGTGTTTGCTAATTTTCTGTTTCAAAAGTTCCATTTAATTAAAAAAAATGCGAATATTCAATAAATAAATCGAAAAAAGGTGTACGGCAGAAGGCACAATTTCGTGTTGGTTGTTAAAGTAAAATAATTAAAATAATTTCTATGAACAAAATAAAGATTTTTTTAGTAACATATTTCCAATCCCGAAAACTTTGGTATGGTGAGAAAGAACTTACGGGGTTTTCGATACTTCAAAACCACGTAGTTCCGGGATTGACTTTCCTAGTGCCCATAATTGGTTAAATTTAAGGAATGTATACTCTTATCATAATAAGAAAAATTGGAAAGCACTGGAAGTAGCCCTTAAAATTTTGCTAGAAAAGCTTCAGGTAGAAAAAGGAAAAGCGTTCTCGAAATTGTTAGAATTTAATGTATAGATTCAATTACATTACAAAAACCGAAAAATTCCCCTTATCATTGCTCTAAAATTCAGCAGCGAATGCGCCTAAGGGATTCCTTCAAATTCAACTCAAAACTTGCCTCACATATGTAAGTACCTACTTAATTGGTCCTAAAACTCAGTGGTGAAATTCAACAAAAAGTGATCGCGCATAAAATTAGTGTGCAAATTTCCTTAGTTTTTTGTAGTATCTGTACTTCGCCTTGTTAAGGTTGGAAACAGTGATATTTCTTGGTTTCTGGTTTCTTGTTTGCCTGAATACTTTAAGCAATGGATTTCGTTGTACTTAGACTCTCCGTATGACGGAGGTTAGACTGGCTAGGCAAGAGCTTAACCAATTATGGTGTCTAGATCACAGCTGAGCTAAAATGACTCGAGAAGATCAGTTCCTAGTATGGCCAAAGTTTCGAGTATAAAAAATAATAAAATAATATGTTGCTTACCAGTTCTTGCTAGTGTGTGATAAAATGGGACACCCCAACAGACAAAGGTTTGGCTGTGAACCGCCACCCAAGATAGTTAGGGTATGTACATATCTGAAAGCACAACGATGAGATACGGAAACAAGTAGCAAAGCCGTTTCAACGGACAGTCATGAAGAGTCTTGGTTGACTAGCGATTTCCATTAAAATTCTTAAGCGAAATTCTCTAAGGAATTGTAATTCGCCCAAAAATTGGCAACGAAATCATATTTTTCCAAAAATTTGCCTTAAATTCGGCAACGAGTTCGGAATTCGCCCAAAAATTCGGAACTGAGTTCCGTCTTAGCCTTTCTCTTAGTCTTCTACTTCACTACATAATCGGCATCATATCGCATGATTATCATCATCATAATTAGGTGTTCTCCTTCTTCTCCCACTGCTTCATGTTCTTAACTCTTTCCTTTCTGCATCCTTCCTTGTCTGATTCCCTTTCCCCTCTTTCTTCTTCCACTTTTTTCATATATTTTATGAAGAAATATTCCACTAGGGTTGTGCGACATCTGTTGATAATATAATATGGAATATCTATTCCAGAGAATTCTTTGTTTGCGGGATGAAAGGAAAATTTTGCTCTTGGCCTATAAAAAAAAGCTCGATTGGAGATGAGAGGGTAAGCTTCACTCTACAATTATGCCGCTTAGTGGAATACAAAAATAATAGAATGATTTTTGTAAAACATTTTTAAGTTTGCATTGATAAATATCTATGTAGCTGCTCTCTTTTCTATTCATTATATATCGGTAAATAATGATTTGGAAAAAATGAACTTGTGCTCCAATGCTATTAACTTGAACGAATTAAGTAAAATAGTTGTATGTAGGTACGCAAAAGATATCATTAGATCTACACAAATGAGCTTTGTGATACATTTAGCATGCCATATTCGCAATATATTCAAATGCAAATTTCAACGATCCTCAATTCGATCACCAAATTTGGAACTATTTGTTGCAAGCAAATCATTTTACATTACACAAGTCAGAGTGGCAGCGTAAAAAGAAAATCATTAGAAGTAAAATGTAAACATAGCAGCGATAATGCACTACAAAATATTTACAAACATATAAAACAACAATACAAAAGTACACAAACAAAAACAGACAAATGCAATAACCATAACAACTGATCATGCGATCGAACTGCGGAGGAGCTCAAAAGCTAAAGAGTTCAAAATGATCTTATCCCATCACACTAAACCAAAAATCATTCCCCCACCAAAACAAATCATTAAACAGCACAGCATAAACTTCCTCGATTGGCGCAGTTAAGTTGACTTTTGAGACAGCATACGCCATAAGCACAACAAGATCATCGAGATCAATGTGCATTTATAGACAACAAAATATGTAAAACGACGAATCAAAGAACGCTTCAAGTATGAGTGCAAGTATTGAGTAGAGAGTTTTGTAGGTATAGCGGTCACACAGTTTGATGGAGACCACCATCTATGTAATGTTGTGAGAGTAAAGCTTTATCAGCTGAAAAATCCTAAAATGAACTGAAATATAGCGTTGAAGTGATGATATGCCGGCTATGGACTAAGGCGAACGACAGCGATGAAACGGCGAATTTTCAGCTTCGTCAGCAGCTTTTAAAATGATTTTCAGTTTGAACATTGTAGGTACTTTAAGTACAGCCGAGAGCTTCACTCAAGGAGCTACCCTCATGGAAACATTCAACTTGTTTTAGGAAGCTAGTAAAAAGTTTGGCATCTTTGGCCCATAATCATAGTCAAATTAAAATAGAATTTGATCAACTTAAACATGATTCTATAATAAACCTCATTTCATGGCTGTCATAGTCAAATTAAAATACATTTTATGTCTAAGACGGAGTTTTAATTTTAAAATGACGAAAATGCCATTTTAACACTTTAAAATCACGGTTTGTGTCTACGGTTGTGCTTGTGACATCGCTTACTCCAAACTTTAGTTTGGCTTTTTTCGCTTGATGCGACAGATATGCTATGGTTTGTGAATAAATAGCTGACACAGGGTGACGTTGCAAAACATAAAAAGTTTCTTAATATTTGGATGTTTTCCGGTCAATTGTGTGATAATTTAAAATTTTGGATTTAGACTCTTTTGACCATTAGTTTTGAAGTGCAAATAAAAAAAATAAAAAATTTCCATATACCACCAACTTAATTTTACCTTTTACTTTTCATTTCAGCTAAAATCTTTGTTTAATATGACTTTGATTGACCAACATTTTAAATGTCTTTTTAACTTAACCTTCATAAGGTCTTTGGGTCAAATTTTACCCATCTTAGATAATCGTTTTTCCCTGAAAAGTTTCTGGTTAATATTTCTAATATTTTATGACTTTTATTTATTTTCGAATCTTTTTAGATACTAATGATTTTGGGCTAATATATTTACGAATTCCCTACCTAAAGACTTTTTAACAAATTTGGGCTTCGGGTCAAATTTGACCCCTTTGTAAAAATATTACTATTTTATTATTATTTGCTTTTTTGAGCAGAATGCCTTGCTCAACAATCATTTTGGGTACTTGTCCGAAGCACAGTAGTTGTAAACTGTTGGCTCATATGATTAGTAATCACTTTCAGAAGCACAACGAGGAGTTGCGTTCCACAAAACAGTTACGACTGTACGTCAAAAAGTTGTAGTTTTGGTCAACAGTTTGCACGTGCTCATCGAAGAATTGCCGCTTTCTCTAACGTTGGTAAATTTAAAATAAATGGAATGTGTAGTTCTTGATTTGGCAGCTGGACTAAAAGGTCATAATGTGACTGCACAGCTTATGAGCTTGGACAAAAACTACTGGAAAAACACATCACTTTAGTTGGAACCATTCGTAAAAATAAGCCTGAGTTGCCATCAGAGTTATTAGCAGCTAAAGAAGTACCTAGATACCTTCGTATCTTTCAACCCAAAAAAAAAAAAAAACACAAACCGGTGTCTCTACTGAGCACTTTTCATCATGGCTCAGAAGTAAGTAATAGCGAAGACAAAAATCCTCAGATAATATTGGATTACAGCAAATGTTAAGGAGGTATAGATACGGAAGATAAAATTGTGTCCGGTTATAGTTGCAAAAGAAAGAGAAATCGATGGCCCCAAGTTGTATTTAGCAATATGATAGACATATCAGCGCATAACGCTTTTGTTAATAACAGCTTCAACAAAAACAGTCTTTCCAAACGCCGAAACTGGAAAATGTAGTACTGCAGATTACTGAACCTGCTACAAAACAATGGAAAACTTTACCAAGGGCTAAGTTTTCTCAGGAAATCGTGAAGATAATTCATGATTTGGATCAACAGCCGTCTATTTTAACAAAATCGTAAAGAAGGTCATACAAATGTATAACAAAAAGAAGTCGATGTCAACTAAGTAAGAACTCAGATAATAAAACTGCATTAATCTGTACTACCTTGAAAAGTTTGTATGCAAGGAGCATTCTAAAACGATTATTTTATATACTCAATGCAGTAATTAAAAAAATTAATAAGATTCAAATTTAACAAATGAATACATTTTTTTATGGGAATTAATGTAATCAATATTTTATTATTATCACATACGCTGTATTTAAATATATATTCCTTGTTTGGTATTATAAAATAAAAGTAAAAATAAAAGTTAAAATAAATGCCGTTAGAAAAATCATTTTTTTTTTATTGATTGGAACTAAAAATAATATCTATCTCTATGGCGCGATATACAACAGAGATTTTTGCGCCAAGCTTCTCTTCCAATTTGTGGTGTGCCGATTTGAATTTTTCCCTACAAATTGGTGGGACCTACAGTTTTTTGCCGACTCCGAACGGCATCTACAGGGTGTTTGTTTTACAGGTTTGTTTTTCGAATAGAGATAAAACTGGCATTTTGTGGTCAAATCTGGCAACTCTAATGTCATTTATGTTCAGTTTGGTTTGCCATTTCATCATGAACAGGTTGACAAAAGAACAACGCTTGCAAATCGTGCAAATTTATTTCGAAAATAATGGTTCAGTTCGCGAAGTTTACCGTGAGCTCCGTCCATTTTATGGTCGACATAATCGTCCATCAGAGCAATTAATTCGGTTAACCATGGATCGTTTTCGCACTACGTTTACTCTATGCGATAATACGCATCCGCAGAGACGTCGAACAGTGCGCACCGAAGAAACAATTGCCGCTGTAGAGGAAAGTGTTGAAGAGGACCCGAATGAATCGATTCGCCACCGTGCACAGCAATTGGAGCTTTGTCCATCAACTTTATGGAAGATTTTGCGCAAAGATCTTGGCTTGCGACCTTACAAGATCCAGCTTGTGCAAGAATTAAAGCCGCGAGACCATGCAATGCGTCGTGATTTTGGTGTATGGGCCGAAAATGAGATTGATTTCGATGCTGATTTTCATCGCAAAATTTTGTTCAGTGATGAGGCTCATTTTTGGTTGAATGGCTACGTCAACAAGCAAAATTGCCGCATTTGGAGTGAAGAGAATCCACATGAGACCCTTGAAACGCCATTACATCCACAAAAACTGACTGTTTGGTGTGCTCTATGGGCTGGTGGAGTCATTGGGCCATACTTCTTTCGCAATAATGCTGGAGAGGCAGCTACCGTTAATGGAGACCGGTATAGAGCCATGATAACCGACTATTTTGTTCCCGAATTGGATGGCATGAATGTGGATGAGTTGTGGTTCCAACAAGACGGCGCTACATGCCACACAGCGCACGTCACAATCGATTTATTGAAGGAAACATTCGATGAGCGCATAATTTCGCGGAATGGACCTGTCAATTGGCCACCAAGGTCGTGTGATTTGACACCATTGGATTATTTTCTTTGGGGATATGTGAAGTCGCTCGTCTACACCAACAAACCAGAAACGTTAGGGGAATTGGAAGCCAACATTCGTGGCGTTATTGCCGATATACGGCCCCATATGCTCGAAAAAGTGGTTGAAAATTGGACCTGTAGAATTGGCTTTATTCGAGCCAGCCGCGGCGGCCACATGCCCGAAATCATATTTAAACATTAATGGCATAAAATTATCCTTCCAATAAAGCCAAATTGATGGACCTTAAAACGATTTTCTTGTATTTTATTTCAATTCGAAGTTCTATACCCCTAAAAAAAACACCCTTTACAAAGGAGACGAATTTTTGCTGAGAAGCCTGTCATGGCAGAAATACACTCGGAGAGTTTGCCAAACCACTGCCGAGGGGCGACCCCGTTTTGAAAAACTTTTTTCAAATCACTTTTGATGTTACCTGTACCAGGGCTCGAACCATGGACCTTCGATGTGGTAGGCCGGCAACACTACCTTCACAAAACGGCGGCCGCCCTAAAAATAATATAATAATAATAATGTTATACCACGCATTTAGTACAGGGGTCTAATTTGATCCGAGGAACTGTAATGACGTTAATTTTGGAGAACTAATGAAGGTTAAGTAAAGATTTAAATTAAAATGGGTGTTAAGCAACGACTATGATTATGGGACTTTGTGTTTAGGGTGAAATCAACCATGCCCAATCTCAGTTGAGAATGTAATAAATTAACTCTGAAATATAATAATAAATAATTAACTCTGTCGTTTTCAACCAAATTTCGAGAGACGACGGATTTAAAAAATAATTTGAAATATGATTCCTGCCAATAATTTCTGATGTAGTGATCTTCCAATCATCCGTCGTTATGTGGATAGATCAATGTTTTCATTTCCTAGCGGGTTTGTACTAAAAGTGATCGATATATGAGGCGATCATGCAAATAGCTAGTTTACAATGTAAAAGCAAAGAAGCGAAATTAGACTGAAATACTGATCATGCAACAATGAGCTAGAAAGTCTAGTTACTAACTGGTAAAGCAATGGAACACGGTAAGCTTTAACTTTAACTAAGCTCGTTTAATGTTAAAATCTTACCTATCGATACTAAACCCGGCATGCCTAGTTCAAACCCAGACGACACAACCGTCTCTTCAAACCCCGTTTGATATGACTAGGAGAAGAAAATGATCTGCTTGTTGCTTAAAGATCTGTGATCTTAGTTGGCTATATCTGATTAAATAATTGAGTCTTAAATTAAAGTGAGTTTGTTAGGTTGTGGCTGAAGCTGCAGAAGTACGGGTCATTTAATAACTTAAGAGGCAAATGGCTATAGCTCAAAACCCGTTTATTTCAATCTTTCAAAATTCAGAATATTTTTCAAGAAAATCACCCCCTACAGTAATGCACTTGTCCCATCTTTCTTGCAGCTTCCTAATTCCCTTGGCGAAGAATTCTTTCGATTTACCCCGAAGCCGCTTATGCGCCACTTCCTTAACTTCCTCATTGTTAGCAAATCTTTTTCCACTTAGGGCGTATTTGAGTGGTCCAAACAGATAAAAATCAAATAAGGCGAGGTCGGGACTGTAGGCAGCATGAGGTAAGATATCCCAACCCAATTCTTGAAGTTGGGCTGTATGAGGGCGGGCGTTATCGTGCTGAATAATTGCTCCTTTTGACATGAGTCCACGGCGTGTGCTCCTGATAGCTGGTCTAACTTTATGTTCTAGCATCTCAGAGTAGTATTGGCTGTATTCAAGGAAGTCGCATTAGACTTTACCCTATGAGTCGCAAAAGATGGTCAGCACCACTTTACCTGCGGAAGGTTGAACCTTGATTTTTTTGCGAATTGGAGAGCTAGTGTGTTTCCTTTCCATACTCTGCCTTTTGGGCTCACGGTCGGAGTGATGGATCCAGACCTCGTCGCTGGTTACTATTCTTTTAAAAAAAAAACGTCTCCTTCACCTTCTGCGACTAAAAATCTTATGACTGACCGCTGCTCTTCTAAGGTGCAATCTTCTAGCGGACTTGCCATGGTAAATTGAAAAATGTGAGGTTATGTTGACATAAAATGATGAAACAGCTGATCAGAGCATATCCCAAGGTTGCCAACTAACACCCCTGAAAAGATTGTACACATTCATTGAATAGTTTCAAAATTATACAATCTATCTCTTGAATAGAATTTATCGTTGAAGTGCCCACTTTATATCAGATCATTTACAAAGAAAGAAGTGATAAAAACGAAAATGGCAAAGCATACAAGTGAAATACAAAGTCATTATAAATTCATATCAAAAAGAGTAAGCACTTATCACTGCTTACTTAAACACATGTTCGAGTATCTCTTAGCAATAAAAAAAATTGCACTGAAATGATTTATGATTTTCATCTGCTGCTTCATATTTTCGACAATATTGTTTCCTATACTCATTTAAATCACTATAACTATTTAGCCTTATAATAAACTAATGTGCAATCTCATACTCATATTTCTTTTAAATTTACTTAATTTTTTGTTTTATATACTTTAATTCTACGTGCCAGCGATATGCAGAAATATGAGAAAACGGCCAAATTATTTATTCAGCGTGCAAAAAACCTAAATTACACACACATGCATATGAGCAAATACGTACAAATCTCTGCAACGCTGCTGGCAATTTAATAAAGCGCATTTCATTTGCCATAATTCAAAAATTTATTTTCAAAAAATTCAACACGTTGACGTTTTGAGGAAGCTTTTTTCATGTCTGAAAAAATTCGTGCTAATAAAAATACTTTTGAGGATGACAGCGCTCATAAAGCTGTCAATCATATGTCAAAAGGAGCCTGAAGTGAAATCGCAAGCAACCAAACCGAAGGTTTTGTCTGTTGGGTGAGTGAGCTGAGGAAGTGAGCACGAAAACTTGAACGCGTGGTTAATATAATTTGCTATATCATTTCTAAAAGATTGAAGTTAGTTTGAAAAGAAAAAGAAATGGGTTCCACATCAACTTTTGGAGGAGGTTTCACGTTTTGATCTTAAGGATTAGTAGCTAACAAGTTTTTGTTTTATGTTTCAAACAGGTCAGTGGAAACTTTTTTTTCCATTAACGAACTCCATTAAGGAGAATAAACCATTCGATGGGAGTTTTGTAGAGTAGATTCGTACGCGTTTTGAAAATTTCGACTCAGAAAATGGGCGTTATGTAAAACAGAAGTTACGCTCGACGATAGGAAATCAATACAGAAAAGTTTGATATTGTAATGGGGGCTTTTATCGCTTGGGATTTTTGTAATAAATGTCAATGAAAGCTTTCATATAAAGGCAGCACCCGAGCCTTTTGAAAACTTTATTTTTTTCAATAATTGTAAAAATCAGTCTTACCGCAAGAGTGCAGCGCTTTTAAGAGCCTCTGCGTGCTTGTCTTTAACAAAATTTAGTTTTCAGAAAAAGCTCTCTGCTTATTTAGTATTTATTTAATTCCTATTCTGATATAATTTACTTGAGAGAGCTTTAATATCGTATGCAGTTTTTTTGAAGAAATATAACTGGAAGCTTTGTTCCGAGCTTTCAAAATGCTTTATGATTGCAAAAGTTGACATGATATGGCTTCTTAAGCCGAGCTTTCAGTACTGAAAGAGACCTTATTTTTTATGTGCGCATTATATTTTTTAGAACTGTTTTTTTTTAAATCTACACAGACTTCCGGTATTCGAAAGAGGTTTCAAACTTGTTCGAATTGAAGTTCCCAGCTTTTTTACATTTTCTTATAGATTTTTCGTTTTTAAAGAGCTATTTTAAACAGGTTTTGTATTTTCTTCTAAAATGTTGTTTAAGGACTCAAAACACAAGCTTTTTTCGAGCTTTTTGAATTATCCCTTAATTATAATATCGACATCGAAACTACGGTTTACCCAAATATTTCACAATTATAAGAGCTTTCACTTTTCTATATTTTTCTCTAAAAATTTTATGGATAATTTGATTTCAGGGACTTCGAATGTAGGCTTTGCTACGTGCTTTCCCTTTACAATATTAAAAAATTTTCTTGTGAAAAGTAAACATTATGATATTACTTTTTAGGCCGAGCTTTCTATTCTATGTATATATATATATATAGACCATTCATTTAAGCTTTTTCAAAAGCTTCCTGCAAATTGTTAGAAAGCTTTTTGACAGCCACTCTTTCCTTTTACTTTGCTAGTGTAATCATAAGCGAAAACTCGGATTCCATTATTTCTTGGCCTTTAAGCTGCATTTTTGCAATATGATGTTTAAATACTCCTTTATAAAAGGCTTTTTTCAATAGACGACCGCTTTCGTTTTTGCTTACTAAGCTTCATTGTTTAATTAATTTCTTAATTTTTTCATTGGATCCGCTGGCTTATCACCCATGAATTTTTTGAAATTTCACCAAAATATTTGTGAAATTTCAACATCATTAAAAATAATTTTGATTTCTTAGCGCATTTGTGACGGGACATCAATACATGCGTGACTACATGCATCAACTAACCACACTTGTACATACATCCATATAACATATGAAGAAGCATAATTTGACTCGTGAAAGGTCAGCGATCAAGCGGGGCTTTGATTGTGTTTAGTCGGGATGAAAAGAAAAGCACTGCGATTACTCTACACATGTGTAAGAAGAAGAAGAAATAAAAAAAATCCAAAACTAGGTAATGTCGGTCCATACGTAATTACGTTCACACAATCGCTGTAAACATGAGGATCAAGCGTAAAGAAAACAAAAAAAAATTATTTTTAATATTTCAAAACAGCGTAGAATGTTCGCGGTGGCGGTGTTGAGTGTCGATGATATATGCAGTGGAATGTGTTGTTGAATGGATGGTAGGTTGCTTGAATGGATGAATGCTTGGATAATTTGGTTGACCAACGGTGAATGACGGCGATGACGGTTGTTCATCACTCTGTAATGTGCTATACCAGCATGCATGTGTATGTGTTTTGAATTATAAAAAGCGCGTGCTGCTGGCAAGTTTTGAGATTTGAGTGAAAATCCAGTGAAACTTGGCAATCAACCAAAGAACCTCAATCAACCAATGAAGCCAAGTAAGCCAGTTGATTTAAGCCGGAAAGTAGACGACATAACTACAAACAACATTGTACACACAACAGTCAAAACCAATTCATGCTTGGTGGACTAAATGCATGATTTTTTTTTTTTTCAAAAAAATAAAGTGAAATACAATTAAGGCAAAAAAGTAGGAATCGTCTACTGGTTCTCAGCGGAAACCTTCGCACAGGTAGGATATTCATAAATTCATATCAGCAATAAATCTTGGTATTGTTTGTAATTTTTATGTATGCAAGGCAACATAGCATTGAAAGGAAAATTGGAATGTGCGATTAATCATTTGAATAATTACTTAATTGATCATTAGTTTGTTAAGTAAAATATTTTGATTAACCAGATTACACGTATTTGTTTTTTTCTTGCCGCTGATTTAGTATATAAATACAAAATAAAATATTCATAATTGCAACAATTAACGTTTCTGATTAATCAAGTACTGATTACTCAGTTTTGTGATTGTTCAATCGAATTACATTTTTAATAATTACAATATGACTTGGCACAAAATAATGCAATAGAAATATGAGTTGATTGACCAAGAAACCATCGTTCTGATAGCCTAGTAGTTAACAGAACGTGCAAGATTACTTTGATTAAGCAGTTGAGAGGCTTTTGGAAATAGTTCTCTAAGGAAAGCTATGAAATTTTACCTTTCTATTTACATAAAAACTTTGAAAGATGAAAAAAGTATTAAAAATAAAATTAATAATTAAATTAAAAAATTAATAAAAGTTTGCTTGAGCTCATTTGTCGTCATGAATACTTCGAAATAGTTCATAATAATTATTAATTTTTCAAGTAATGGTAAATCTCGAATAATTGATTAGTCGTGAATCTCTACAAATAACTAAATTTTAAAAGAATCCACTTTCGAATGTCGATTTGTAACTTCCCAGAAAGCAAAATAATCAGCGCTAGAGAAATTTTGAATCCCACATTAGATAATTAAAATAATTTTAGAGTCGAAAAAAGATTTGTTGCATAAATTTGAAACTGAACTAAACTATTAGTGCATTCCAGAATGCTTACAGAACTAATGCAAATTTACTATCTTGGAAACACTATATTCCTACAGTGATTTACGAATCCCTCCCTAACATTAAAGATTAGTGAACAAGGCTGATTTTCTAATCTTCCTCTTATCGATATCCAACTTCAATATTTGTAAGGCTAACTTTGGAAATTTTCAGATCTAGTTATATACAGGGTGGCTGATGAATTTTGCTACATTAAGAAACTCAAATAATTTTTTTTTCAGTGTATGGAATTCATTTTTCTTTTATTCATGTTAAAGCTCATTAAATTTTATTAAATATAGCTTAATTAGTTTTAAAAATAATGGAATTTAAATGCCCCCCTGCTCGTCGATGCATGTGCGGCATCTTACCAAAAAGTTGTTCATTACTGCTTGGAGAGTTGAGACAGGAATAGCCGTGATTGTTTCTCGAATGGATTGCCTTAGTTCATTCAAATTTGTTGGTTTTGCTTTGAAGACTTCCTGTTTGCAATAACCCCACAAGAAAAAGTCAGGTGCAGTAAGGTCAGGCGACCTGGGTGGCCAACGGAATGTGGAGTTTCTGGATATCAGCTTATTGGGAAATTTTCGTCGCAATTCTGTCATAACAGGTTGGGCTATATGAGGAGCTGCACGATCTTGCTGAAACCACACAGAGTTGAAAGAAATTCTCATTCGGCGTAATTCTGGATAGAAAAACTCTCTCAACATGCTCAAGTAACGGTCTCCAGTAACCGTAACGGTGTGACCGTTTTCTTCGAAGAAGTAGGGCCCGACAATGCAGCGTGATGAAACTGCACACTACACTGTGACACGAAGTGGATGCAATTCCGTCTCATGGAGTATCTGTGGGTTGGAAGCACTTAATATTCGACAATTTTGTTTGTTTATGTTGCCGTTTAAATCGAAATAGGCCTCGTCAGACATGAAAAGACAGTTCAACATGTTTCCATCCTCTTCCACCATTTGAAGCATCTTCTGGCAAAATTCCAAGCGAATCGGCAAGTCTGCAGCGTTCAGTTTGTTGGCCATTTGAATTTTATATGGGAATAAGTCCAAATCTTTGTGCATAATTGACTGTAATGACTGTCTGCTTACACCCATTTGAGCAGATAAGCTTCTTGTCGAAACACGTGGATTGTTTTGTATGGCAGCAGCTACAGCAGCGATTGTTTCCTCCGTTCGAACTGAAGGGTTTCGATGGTAAGGTCTTCTGTTGACTGTCCCATGCTCGGCAAAATTGTTTACAAGTCTTATTATGGTCCATCTGCTCGGAGGATTGCCGCCAAACGTGCGCCTATACTCTCTTTGAACCGAAACTACGGACTCCAGTGCGTGATAGCGGCGGACAATCCAAATTCTTGTTTCAGTGTCCCAGTTATCCATTTTTGTTAAATGTAAAAGTCAATCTGCAAAATTAAAAAAAAATTAACCAGATTCATTAAATAGAAAAAAAGTTATTTAATTTTTTTTTGGTAGCGGCTTTCATCAGCCACCCTGTATGCGAGGTTATACCCCGCTTTACCTTTGGAAGGAATGTATACTCGAAGTTTTGAAAATGGACGTTTTAGGCAATTTTTACTTTAAAGCTGATTCTGGCATGTCGAACGGAAGTTTTTTGATATAATGCTGTTGTCATATTCATAAGAAAAGCGTCTAAAATCTGAGGGAATACCTCGATCAGTTCAATCTAAAAATAATCTAGATTATGCAAGTGTATAATTATCATGGTAACCTAAGGCTAGAGTTTACTGTAATTTTTAGATAGGACTGTAGTCAAATTGTGGTTTTGTTGTCCACTGCTTCTCTTTACCCAAAACGCCAAGTTCAAGGTCGACATGATTTCAACTAAAACTGAAGCTAAAACTGAAGTCTCTTGAGATCAAAATTAATCAAAGCTCTTTTTTTCGAGTGATTTTTTGACTTCCAAAAAAGGTATATATCGACTGCTGAGTGGAACATCACCATATTTCAAAATATTTTTCAACAACGCCCTATCTGATAATTCGATTCAAAAACGCCCTATCTCAGCTGAAATTGTATTGAACTTTCGTTCAGATGGGACGTTTTTGAAACTTTTTCTAAAGTAGGGCGTTCTTAAGCCAAGTTTTGAAATAAGGCGTTATTAAAAAAAAAATTTTGAGGTGGGGCGTTCTTCAAAGCAATATTTTGAAATAGGGTGATCTTCCACTCAGCCGTCGATATAGTACCCTTCTAGGGCTTCTAGGGAGGAATGTAATGAAGGCTTGGCAATTGTAGGGAAACTTCAATCCACCCTGACTGCCAAAAAATATAAAATAGCAGTAAGGCAGGGCTGTACTAGAAGTATCTGCAGGTCAGGCAGCTACATCGGCTGGCGAAATCTTGCAATATGACTAAATTTCTATCAATCAGCTTAAAGTTGTTCGCCATCAGCTACACTGCTTTAAGGGCATTCGCATCATACGTGAGGATACCTGAGTTGCTAGGTTAGTACCACAAAAACCCTATATTCGCTTTTAGATCTGTCTTTTAAACACCTGGCCTGGAAATTAATTGATATTAATAAATATAGGGTCGAAATTTGTGGAGTGTTTTTTTTTTGCGACTATTTCTTTTACGGTTTTATATTTTTTGGGCCGACTTAAAAAATAAAATAAGAAATCAGGTTCCTAATTTTTATAAATTCAAATTCTTTCGAAGTTCTAGCCATTTTAACTTGCAAAAAGTATTTGTAACTTTATTTTTAACTCTAGACTGTGTGAACTGAATTCGATGATTTTAGGCCATATTTCAAATTTCTAAAACTTCAATTTCCTACAAAGCTTTTTAAAGTTTTGGAAGAAACATATTTAGCTCTAAAAGCGAGCTTAGTATTAATACAAATAATACACTAAAGTTTATAGATTAATGAGAAGTAATTAATCTCAGTTCAGCATTTCTATTTCTCTTTCGTACTTTACTTTAAGTCTCCATTTTGTTTATACGACTTTCATGCGACTTTTGTAAATTAAGACTTTCTCTGTGAATACGAAAGCGATAGCACATTTATCTAGATAAATAATTTATTATTTAGAACTCACTCGCTTTTCTAAACATCTGTACATTGCTTGCATAATTTTCTACTCGATCACTTAAATTATGTTGTCAACAATACTTAATTAAATTTTATTTGTTTTATTACTACGTTTCCATTATCTGATACTTATTTGCATAAAAATTATATTTGTGCTTTACAAACAACGAAATAATTTGGAAGTCAACTTTAGTGAGTAAATGTGGTGCGGCTAATCTAAGTGGCTTGCTGAGCCGATAACTTTGAGTTTTTAACAAGCAATGATTAAAACAGCGACAGTCATTGCCTAGCCCGTGAGGGCAGCTTCTAAAAGCTCTCCCAAGTCTCTTTCACATCAGCACCATAGTGAAAGGTCAACCAACCCCACGGTTGCGGTGTGAGCAGCATGAAACTCCCGTGCGTGTTTATTAAGCTCACAAATGGTTTTAACGATATTAATTTCTGTATAGGAGTAGGCCTTTTATTTTGCTGCCACGTTCACTTTTCTTTAAAATTAAATTAAGCGAAGTTACTCACTGTGATTTCCAAACACAAAAACAGAAAATGGCTATACAAAGCAAAATAAAACAAGAAAAGAAGCAAGCCAAATTATGCCTAAACAGGTTAATGTCCATTATCAGTTGTACTAATTACAGGTTCGCTTACTCATCGCACTAAGACGGCAATGGCTCAAAAGCACTATATAGAGAAGCCTTGAGAAATTTACTGGAAATCGCATTAAAACTCGATCGAGCACAACTTGGCTCATTGCTCGCATAATTCACATAACATCCGCGCTAGCAAACTGTCGATTGAACTTGAATAAGAGTGGAAAATGAATAAAAGGTATACAAATACAAATGCAATAACAAAAAAGTACAAAAAATAGAAAAAACCATCAACCATAAAGCGTCTAAAGCAAAGTAGACAAAAATTCAGTCAGCCAAGCAAAAGGGCAAATAAGGCAAAGCCAACTCTCGCAACGCAATCATTAAATCTTCACAAAAGTCTGCCGCGCTTTACCTCATTCCATGCGCCAACTGCCCAATAAACAGGAGAAAAAGTATTCTCAAAGGTTTTAAAAAATAGTTACTTCACAATATGATTTTATATGGATATAGCCACCAAATTCATAAAGAGTAAAGAAACTTTGTGTAGCGTTTTAAAATTACATTTTCATACAAATTTTTAATTTTAAAAGCTTTACAAACCAATTTAATCTTTTGTGAATTCGGGGTAAATGTTTCATAAAACGTTTATTTCTGTTTGAAAAAGAGTCTTTCATATTTAACAGTACATGGAAAGCTTTTGTCGTATGCGTGTGCATTTAACTGTGTGGGAGCTTTTAAAAGCTACTCCCACGGGTTAGTGTATGAACTACCCTTACTTATTTACAGTTGAGAACTAAAGTTTGAGTTTTACTCCCATATTCATAAAAATGAAAAAGCTTTATAAAGCTCTTATAATTCAAAATTTGTATGGAAATGTCATTTTAAAAAGTTTTATAAACCAATTTTATTTTTTATGAATATGAGGGTTAGAATATAGTTTGTTAACAAATATTTTTTAAACTGAGATTGTCCAGAAACGTTTATTGGGTTACCAAGACTCATGGAGCAAAAAAGCTTTCAAAGTATGTCGATCGCATAAAAGTAAGCATGCGAAATCCGTGTGTTTTGTATATGTACATTTGTATGTTGCATGAGAAAAGGGTCCCAAAGGGACTTATCAATGCTGAAGAAAAGTGGCAACAAAGAAGAAAAGAGAAAATAAAAAAAAAAAATGTTAAATCAACGAAAGCATAAATCGGTATGAAGACAAGCTCAACAATGGGCTAGAGGTACAACAATGATTTCGATATTGGCATTTTAGCTTGAAAATGGTCTGCAAAACTTTTAAAAGAGCAATCCAGTTGGACAAAAAGCGTAACTAGGGCGGGGGACAGGGACGGCGAAAGCATTAAATGATATTGGGCATATTTTTTTGTATAGAAATGTCAAGTGAATTGCTTTGTCCTATTAAGATTAAAATGAAATCAGATACTAGGAGTCTGGAAATCAATTATAAATAGCAAAAGATAAAATTGTAAGTACAAAAGTCCCTGGATAGTTAATGTTTAGATGATGATTGCATATTATTGTTGTTTTAACAGCAAAACACTCGTCGAACAATATGACGGCGAAGCAAATTCCTTGACCCGTTTGGGGACATAAGCACTGGATTTATTGGGCAAAAGTAACACTGACATTTTTCTTGCCAACCATGATTTGGATAAGCGGGTCTTGACTCAAATAGAAAGTCATTCTTCATGCGAGGTGGCGTGAAGCTTTTTGATCAAATGTAAAAGCCGAAGCACCCAACCTTACAACTAGCATTCACTTGAACCATTAACCGGATGTGGTATTACTAAGGAAAATGCCTAAATACGTGCAAATCTTGCCGACAACTAACACTATCGACATCCCGAAGGAAGTTATATATATGCCATCGATTGAAGTCCGCTTTGGGGACTTTTTAGCTCATGGGGTTTCTTAATTCCTTTGTTGGCTCATAAGGCCAGTTGCCTGGATTTAAAATAGCAAAAAGGCTTTCAATCAAAGCGCTTTTAAGGTCTTATTGAAGTGAAACTGTTTCGTAAGGCTGGGTCCCAGTCACTGTGGTTTTCGCCGAGTTGGTTTAAGGAATGATCGTCGTTCGTATTGTACGGGGACGGTTCACATCTGAGTGATTATTGCACAAGACTTCTTAAGACAAGACAAGCTGTGGAGTTAACGCTTGAATTTGAAACAGAGGTCTCAGGTTTAAAAAGAAAAAAAACAAAACTTAAAAGTAGAAAATTTATAGTTGTTGCTAAAGTCCGCCTGCTGACGATGCAGTATGTCACGTTGAGGTCTAGACTGACTGTTGTGGGAACGTTTTGATGCATTTGGCCAGCTAAAAGAACTTATTTCTGTCCACATTACGAGTTACTATTGTACCCATCGTAGGAGCAACTTTTCACATATAGTCATATATATACTTATATCTATCTAACCTTCAATGAAAGTCTTGAGACCGACTATTTTGCCCAGCTTTAGGATGATTGAGAACTGTCCATCATAAATGAGATGAGCGAACAAAAAATTTTGCAAAACATGTCCTGACTTTTATAAAACTTTTAAATTCAGTCATTCGTCTATAAATTGTAATACTCATCGCACCCCTATACCCACGCACATTCATTCACTTCCTCCAAAATTTTGTCAACCTGTCAACTCAACTTAAATTAAAATATCAAGCTTGGCAACTATAGGCGCTTTTAAATTAATATGCTAAATATGTCGCGCATGCGTAAATTCCCAAATTATAAAAACGTGTGTAAAACCATTAAAACTGACGTTGATATATTTTTTAACTACGGGCATGGGTTTGCAATTAAAAAAATTTAATATTTAAATATGATTTGCACTTACTTGCAAAAGGAAATGCCATTGCTTTTCGTAATACATGTGCCGCCATTTTTACAACCAACAGACGCGCATGATGAACCTAGAAATGAAAGAAAATAAATTTAAATTAATAAATCTATTTAGAAACTGAAATAGTTTAACAAGAAAACTATTTTTAAGTTATACTGACATATAATAAAGTTATATCTGTCCATTAAAGACGATAAAGAAAAATGCATACAGTGCTCTTCATTATAGTAGAAGATCTAAAACAGTTTTTTGAATTTTTATGTTTGTTTGTTCGCGCATCATTTCACAACTGCTGCATAGAACCGAATACAATATTCACTAATGCATTCTTGGATATCTAACTTAAAGCATAGCACCCTTATTTCTTAAGGAAATATTATCTTCCCGCTGTATACACTGGTGGCAATAAAAATATACATATAATCTACATTCACATAAGAATATATCGTAAAATTGTAACATACGGATGTGTGTAAATTTAAGATATGAAAGGAAGATGCATGCTTTATAGTAGAAAAAGTTAAAACAACAGTTTTTAGAATCTTTGTATATGTGTCTGCATGTTTGTACGCACATCATTTAAAAACTGCTGCAGAGAACTGAATAGAATATTCACTAATGTTTTGCTGGATATCTAACTTAAAGCTTAGGACAACTTTTCATAGAAGAAATATTTGTTTCCGCTGTTCACACTGGTGGCAATAAAAATAGACATATAATCTACATTCACATAAGAATATATCGTAAAATTGTAACATACGGATGTGTGTAAACTTAAGAAATGAAGGAAAGATGCATGCCTTATAGTAGAAAAATTCAAAACAACAGTTTTTAGAAACTTTGTATATGTGTCTGTGTGTTTGTACGCACATCACTTAACAATCACTGCATAGAACTGAATACAATATTCACTAATGTTTTGCTGGATGTCAAACTTAAAGCTAAGGACCCCTATTCCTTAGGAAAATGTTCGCCTCCCGCTGTATTCACTGGCGGCAATGAAATTAGGCTCAATATCCATTTTTACCCAGGAATATATAGTGAAATTCTAACATACCGATGTGTTTGCATTCAAGATTTTAAAGGAAAAAGCAAAAAATATAGTAGAACGGAAAAAAGAACAGTTTTTTTAGAGTTGTTGTATGTCTGTTTGTATGTTTGTACGCGCGTCAATCAAAAACTGCTGCCTAGAATTGAACGTAGTTTCTCCCAAAATATAGCTTGCTGCCTAACTTGAAGTTTAGAGCACTTTTTGGTTTAAGAAAATATTTTATTTCTGTTGTATACGAGTACAGTGTTGGCAATAAAGGCAGGGTTCATTTCCTCTTACCTACATATATGTATAGTGATTGTAACAGACTGGAGACTTCACAAAATATGCGTTATGCAAAAATGCATTTAACAGAAGCGAAATAGGCAGTTTTTTTAAAAGATTTTTTTGTATTTTTTCTGCATGTTTGCACACGCTTCAGTTTAAAACGGCTGCTTACAACTGCATGCAAATTTCACAACTATATTGCTGGATATCAAACTATAAGCTCATGTTCAGTTTTACTGTATCGAAATATTTTTCTCGCACTGTATACAGTGGTGGCAGTAAAATTAAGCCGAGTTTGATTTTCTTATAAAGCGAAAATGGAACAGCCTTATGTTTGAACATAATAACTACATATGTGTTGTGTAGAAATATAGTTCACGCATTAGAGCAATAACTACCTAAACAAGAACATTTAAAATGGTGGCCTGTCTGTATGCAGTATGTATGTTTGTAAGCGCATCACTGGGAAGCTACTGGATAGAGTTCAATAATTTCTCCAACCTTGAATTGCAGAAGGAATGGGTTAAAATATAGGGCAAAACTTCTACAATTACTGATTTCCAAACTGTTTGTATTAGTCGCGGATATCTCGTATATTACAACAAAAATTAATTGTACTGAATTAAATGAAAAAAGAGTTAGTAAAATAAAACTAAATTAAAAAACCTCAAAAATTAAGGACATATATCAACAAAAATAATACCAAGTAAAAAACAAATTAGAAATCAATTTTGTAGCAAAACAAAATAAATAATCGGCAATCAATTCCGCTGCGTTACACTATCACGCGCCTTCATACCCTAATCCAATCCATTTACTTCACTGATTTGTGGCACATACTTGCCACTAATGACAACTGCCACTAACTCAACTCGACGCCTGACGTTGCATGTTTGGGTATATTAGAAAGACAACAATGTGCTGGAGATTTTCATGTGGCAAGTCATAAATATTACATTGGCTGACAGTGTCAAAATGAATTGGTGGCAATGGCGCCGACGATTAATTTTGCAATTTTTGTGGCACAATTGGTAAGCGGCCGTCATGCAGGCAGCGGCTATGGAGAGAGCTAAGCAAATATTAGACGAAAAATAGATATTAAATAAATGAAAAAAAAAAATTTAAGATCGAAACAAAAACATAAAATTCAATACAATGCAAAAACTTCAAAGCACGACTGGCCCTTACTAGGCGCACACAAAGTGAAATAAACACGCGTTGCAAGCAAAAAAAAACGACAAATAAACAAACAAAATATAAAATTTTATTAAAAACCAACATGGCAAAAGTGCAAAAAACTATAGCAGTACTAGTCGTAGTAACAAAAACAAACTATCAAACGGTTCAAGCACAGCTGTGAGCTTTAAGGTAGTTGTGACGCTCGCCAATTTCTGGCGTTTGCGGGGCACAACAAACGAAAGGTGTGCCGTGGAACAATAAAAACACTAACGTGACATGGCAAATGTCGTTAAGATTACATTACAGTGTGTTGGCTGCAAATGCAAGCCGCCAGCGAAGTTTGATATGGCCAGCTTTGACTAAACTGGCAAAGAATATGTGCGCATGCGCGTTGGTAAAGTCTTTCGAGTATTGTAACTACCTTAATAACAGTGAAATGCAATACTTGCTAGATATTATACAAGAAATTATGCAAAACTATTTATGATAAAAATAAAGAAGTAGCTACCTAGCCTAAGTAAATATGAAAATAAATACGAAAATTAAGTGTAAATTGCTTAAAGTATGTGAAATGATATTATCACAGACGCTTGTGTACTAAATGAGTCACATGAATACAACTGCTAACCCATTTATAATATGGCTATATAACACAGATTTTATTAAGACAATCAAAACTCATCAAATCTGCATCATAGCACGTTGGGCAAACAACGACTAATAGCAAGTCACATACTGCCTTCGTGCGGCGCGTATTTGGGTTAACAACTTTTTTTGCTTTAAAAAGCCCAGAAAGCAAAGCAAACCAAAAACTTGAACCGAAAATTACGTAATTGAAGTGAAAAATGTCTCCACGTTCACGCTTACTTTTTAAACGAAGAGCATCCGACACAGTGTCGCCGCTGAAAGCTTTCCAAAAGTAGCAGGAAACGTGTCTCCCACAAAAAGGAGCCGCATTGCAGAACTTCATAAATACCTCCATTCAAATATAGCTGAGTACGACACAAGGCGCTCATCCTCAAAGATATACATATATTGATGATGGGGCTTTGTTTCCGGGATGTTGTGTGAACCGGACTAGTGCACTGCCATATTTCAGTATTAAACCTTTTGAGCTTAGAAACTACATCATCATTTTTTTTTAAATTTGTTGACTTAAATAAAATACACACCGGGGTTTATGTTAGAGAATGTCTATAAATCACTCAATGGGTTTGTTCGCGCATCACTTAAAAACCGGTATATAATAATTGAATGCAGCTTCGCCCTTCGTAGCGTTAGATGCCCAATATAAAGTTGAGGGTCCATTTTACGGCACAGCCATACAATTTCGATCCAAATGTAGATAAATAAATGCTAAAAGCAGATGAATGGTTTCCTCACTGTTTATTACTGTAGATCCACCTTGACATAAAGATTGTTGTTGAACAACCGTGGGTATCTAGTTGTCTTAAGCGATTTTTCATCGTATTTTTATTTTCGTAAAATTTTTTTTATTTTAGAGATCGCACTGTATTTAATTTTTATTTTAATCATCCTTTTTGTTCCTCTTCTTCCTTTTTTTCCTATCTACACCATTTAATAATACAGTATTTATTTACACTTATTTCATGTAATTTTTTTTTTTTAATTTTATAAAATTTTTTTTATTTTATTTTATTTTATCTTATTTTTTTTATTGTTTTTTTTTCTTTTATTGTATCTTATTTTATTTTGTTTTATTTTATTTTATTTTGTTTTATTTTATATTATTTTATTTTATTTTACTTAATTTTTTTAAATTTTATTTAATTACATTTTTTATTTTATTTTATTTTGTTTTATTTTATTTTATATTATTTTGTTTTATTTTATTTTATTTTACTTTATTTTTTTATTTATTTTAATTTAATTTAATTCAATTTTATTTAATTTAACTTAATTTGGTTAATTTAATTTAATTTTTTTTATTTTATTTTATTTTATTTTGTCTTATTTTTCTTTATTAATTTTTTTTCTTTTATTGTATTTTGTTTTATTTTGTTTTGTTTTATTTTATTATATTTTATTTTATTTTATTTTATTTTGTTTTATTTTATTTTATTTTATTTTGTTATATTTTATTTTATTTATTTTATTTGATTTAATTGAATTTGATTTAATTTAATTTAATTTAACTTAATTTAAGTTAATTTAATTTAATTAAATTTTTTTTGATTTAACTTAACTTAATTTAACTAAATTTAATTTAATTTAATTTATTTTATTTTCTTTTATTATATTTTATAAAATTTTTTTTTTATTATATTTGTAGTGGTGCCCATTTAAACCCGATCTTCCCATACTATAAATTATGGAAAAAAAATATATTTAAACAATTTTTTTTTGATTGATTGAAACGCAACAACATATTCAATTGTTTACACCTTAGATGTATAGTTTGAACGCAAAAGGGCTGGAACTTCAACTGGCTCAATTATATTAGATATAGATTTTTCTCGCTAGTCTGTAAGATTGTTTAACCTGTAGACTTAATAAATAAATGGTTTCTCTCGCTTAGGTATTCGCGGAATATTAAAACGTTTAAATATCTTATGTGACATCTAGCGCAAGCTTTTTTCCCCGTTTATATTGCATGTTCACGTGCTTCTGTACTAAGCTATAAGCTTCTGCTGCAACCAGAAATTACAAGAACATCATTTGTGATATTTTCCGAGTTCGCAAACATTTTCTAAACATAGCGATTGGTGAGAAACATAAGATTACCATACGATTTCAAAGTATGGTTCAAGGTTCAAGTAGCCATCTTTCGAGAATATACTTAGAAATCGATAAAAATTTTCTCCAATTTCATGCCGAATTTTCTAGATAACGCGACTAGGGTTTACTTAATAGAATAGTTGTTTCTTTGCACTGCACGAATGTTTCAAATAACTCGCGCCACCTAGCGGAATTGATATTGCATTGATCAAGGTGGAAAGATGCTTACGAATTTTTAAACAACTGGATGCTCGCGAAACTGGAGTAAGCAATCTGGCGGAATATTTTTTTTGCACAATTGAAGTGAAGCTTTTAGCGAAATATCTGTGTAATTGGATATATGGTAAAATTATAAGGGTTATACTTTTATAGAAAGGGTTATCGCGGTTCGAAACAATTAATTAAGAAGTCAGATTAACATAAAAAAAGACAAAAACATACTATGCGCCTTGAAATATGCAAAAAAATTTTCTTTTCACTTTAGCATGTCGAAAGATTTTTTTTAAGAAAGAAAGTGAAACTAAAAAAATGTGAGTGAGTAACTCATACATACATATCTGTTAATTAAACTAAAAATTTTCAAAAAAATCATCAATTAGCGTTATGCGCACCCGCCTTCCTGGCCAGTTTCCAATGAAAACAAGAAACTTTTATCCAATTAGTGTGCCTCATTTGCTTACTGCCTCCTTTTAACCGCCTTATGACCTCTTTTGATACACCACCAAAAGCGTAAAAAACTGCTTCTCGAATCAATAGTACATAATTAACTATTAATCAGAGTGACTTCAAACCTCGGGCAAAAATGTGGCAAGCAGCGCGCTTTGTGCAACAAGCAAAGTAAAGTGAAGTGTTGCAAACACATTGCGCAATATCACCTCAAATCTGAAACGAACTCCAAAACAACAACGCAGAGCTGTCAAGCGCAACACTCTCGCGGACACATCAAAATTTAAGTGTTGACAAACGAAAAGCGTAAGATTGCAAGTGACGGGATGCAGTAGCGAATACCAACAACCGACAGCCAATCAAGCAAAGCAGTGCGTCAACAACCAAATCAACGCACTGGAGCCAACAACACCTAGTAGCCACTACAGAACAGCCTAATTTAATGTCACTTAAAAGAGTGAACAACAATTTAAAATCGCTGTTGCTGTGATAAAGTGCAACCGAAACAAAAGAGAGTACAACAACAACTGCTAACGCACTGGAAAAAGCAACGATTTTCAACTTTTACGAGATCATTTAAATTTTTACATAAACTTTTTGACAACAATGCGGCTGATCAATGATGCACGGACGATGGGGAATGTTTGTTGAGGCATAGCAAAACAAGCGGTTAAAAGGGCGCAACAATGCAATAGCGACCACAACAGAAATTCTTTCACTTCAACGACAAGTTGAGTCAAGTTAGCACTCCTCTCCTCCACACCTTCAACATGCATAGTTGTTCTTGCTGCCAACATTGCTGTTGACTTGCTGTCCATCTCTCATCGACCGGCCACATCAACAATGCAACGAATAAGTCGTCAGTCATCACCGCCAGCAGCCACAAATACCACAAACAAACGACAACGCAACATAATCAGGCGGCAGCGATGGGGGGTATGCAATGGGTGGCGTAACGAATGAACGAACCAGACCAGTCAAACAGGCGCATAAATGCTTATTATTGTTTCTTTTTTAATAATCGTATGTTATTGTTGTTGTTCTTGTTATAAAATTGCTTACACTGGCGGTGCACTGAACTTTCGCTCATTTGTTCTTTGTCAAAAGTTCATGAAAATGTATGTATGTATGTATCATATTTATAATGTTGTTGTTAACTTCTCTTTGTTTTTATTTTCAAAGTTGTTGTAGTTATTATACCCACATGTTGCCACAATAAATTATATTATGATTGAATTGTTGGTTGCTTCGTTCATCGACGCTGTTGCTAAGTAGCTGGTGCGGCCCTTTGGTAACAAAGCGCACGAAATGCTGCGTTGATTGGGGACGGAGCACAGTGGACCAACAACTTTAAAATTTCGATTAAAATAATTCCATCTTTGTGAAGCTTACTTTTTAGGCGGCGATGTCATGTTTTGATTGAGAGTGAAATTTGAAGTTTTTTTGGAGTAGATCGACACTTTTTACTGATGCAACGGAAATAGAGAATCGTATCAGAGCATTGTAGTAGAATTTAGGTAATGTAGAATTTGGGAAATAGCTAATGCAGCAAAGTTAAGCAGGGAACTGTTTCGGAATTATTTCGGGACTCTTTTGGAATAATTTTAGGAATGTTTTCGAAATGATTTCGTGGTTGTTTTCTTGACTCTTTCAGGACCATTTCGGAATAATTTTAAGATCATTTCTAGATTGTTTTCGGCAACATTTCGGGACTTTTTGAAAATCATTTCGAGATTCTTTCTTTTCTTTCGCGACCATTTTCCTTTCCTTTTAGGGATGTTTTCGAGTGTTTTGGGACTTTTTCGGGATCATGACCGGAACATTTATTGTTGACGAGAGTTTTTCGGGACCATTTCCAGTGATTATTTCGGGACCATGGCAAAGACTAAAGAAAAAAGAGCGCGATAAACTAGGGGGAAAGGCATGGCACAGAAAGCAATGTAAATGACTACTGTAAAGGCTACTAAAATAAAATAAAATACATTGTAAAAAGGGAAAGGAAAAGGAAGGAAGTATAAGAAAAGTTGGGTGAAGGAAAGGAACAACAAATAATTAAAATAAAATAAAGTTTTATGATTAAATTTTAACCGATAGCGGATCTTTAGTACTAATAAACTCGCTATGCTAAAAAAAGTTAACCATTTATTTTACTTTAATTCAATATGGTACTAAGACCCAAATTCTTGATGCCAGCAAATATCGTAATAAAACTACCTATAGAGCAAAACACATCTGTATAGAGTTCCTTTAGTGTTAATATTTTACCACAAGGAGGCTGAAGTTTGATTTAAAATATTGACAAAACCAAAGCTCTCAATTAATTCGATGTCTTCTAAGTACTTCGGTCCACAATTTTTGGAGCAACTCATCCCACTGTAACTCATCTTAGCATTAAGCCTTTAACATTTCTTGCCCCTTTTTGTTTCCAACTTTTATTTTGTTATTATTTTGATTGTTTCCATACTTTTTGTTTATATTTTTGATTTTCTTTTTTTCTTATGTTGCCATACAATAATATATTATTATAAAGTTATTACAACATGTTGTTAGTTACTGATGTTGCTATTGTGGTTGCTTGCCTTTGAATACACATTTTTATTGCTTGTGTTTTTTACTCTTTTTTACCTCGAAAGCAGTCAATATGCATAACAAAGTATATTTGCTCATGTGGCAAAAATAAGCCGCATAAAGAGATTGCGAGAAAATCAAAGAAATGGGCGAATTTCAACAGGTTAAGTGCTGGTTACGAGTGCAAGGCAAGGGGAATGAATACGAGTCGAGCGCGTTTTCAATGTTTGACGGTGGTTTGGCAAGTGCAATGAAATGAGTCGCATGCGTTCTGAGATTGAACGTTGACAAACGATGGCAATGATGGTGATGATGAAGTGGAGGCGGTTGGCATGCGTGTTTTAGTGAGCACCAAATAACGTAAGTAAGTTACATTTTTTATTTAAATAAGTAAAATTTGCAATTCAACTAGGCGTGTAATGGGCTATGCAACAATAAACTGCATTGAACTAAAAATAAACTTATCATAACTAGTTTGTTTTTATATTTCTTACAAAGTCTACGGACAAATTCACTAGTATTGGAAACTAGAAGGCGCGAAGAAGAATTCTCTCTGGGATGGGCATTTACTTAAAAAAGGTAAAAACTACTCGTTAAAGTTAAAAAATTTTGAAAAATAAATAATCAATAAGAGTTCAAAAACATGATATTTAACAGTTATTTCGAGGATTTCAGTTCATACAATAATAGCCCTGTTTTTTGTATGCACCAGTGCTTCCAAGTTTTATGATGTAGCTTTCTAAGCATTTTGCAAACTGCTGTACCGACTTTTAGCAATCTGTTTTATCATCTCTTAATTAAAACCGCAAGGTCAAGAGACAAAATGTGTGTATGTATGCCTTCATAAGCAAATATAATTATATTTGTCTGAAATTTGAAGAGCAGTGCTGACAAATAGTTTTATTGTTATACGCAATTGCCGATGAACTTTTTTTTTATTCGCATACCCAGATGTACATATATGCGTGGGAAAAAAAACGGCATAATAAAATTGAAAATGTACATTGTAGATTTTAAGGAAAATGCGTGCGGTCGTCATTACAAAAGCCAGTGCAAGAGTTCGTAGTATATTTGCAAGTCTGTATGTATGTCTGTATGTTTGTACGCGCATCACTGAAAATCTGAAGTATAAAATTTGATGCAATTTTCATCGATTTATATTCCTAGATGTCTAACTTAAAGTTTAAGTCACCTTTTTTGGCTCACTGTAATATTTCCGATGCATAAAGTGGAGACAATAAAATTAAGCTCCAAATAATTTGTTTAATATAACCAAATTATAATAGGCTGATGTCATGTGATATAAAAATTGGTAATAACACAAGAAGCTAAATCAAGAAACCTTAGTACATTTGACCAGTGTGACCAGGTGATAGAAAAAAAAGAGGTTAAATCGGCAAAAAAAAGGTTAGAAAAGGCTAAAATTAAGAAAAAAAGACGTTAAAAAAAGTCTGAATTTTTTTTACGAAACCCATTTCAAATTTTTTATTTTAGTTTAAACTATTTGTATATAAAGCTGTAGACATAAATTAAGGGGACCATTCTTGTGCCAACACATATCAGGCACATTTTTGTTGACCAGGAATTTTTTTAAACAAATACATACTATAGAAAAGCACTACAAACGAATTAATTTTATAATATTTTCTTCGTCTGATGAATCAGAAGAGCTTGAGTCTGCGTACAAAGTTTTTTTATTTATCATAGAGATGAGATCATCGGTAATTTCTAAATCAGTGCGACATTTGGATAAGCGTTTTAACGAACATCAAATATTAAGCAGCGAGTAAAGCATTTTAATTTTTTATCTGTACCTTAACTTATTTTTTAAAATGTTCATGGCACTAAAAATTCTTTCAACCTTCCTATTACTGCAAGGTATACTAAAAAGCTAAATTCAAATTCGACCAGTTTTAAAAATGGGGGTTCGTTTAATGAATTTTTATGTTTTCGGACTTCCGCCCAAAATTCAAATGTAGAGGTCACACTTGTCTACTGTACGGTTATTCGCTTTCGCCACTGCAGCTCAATCAATGCTACTTGACTTGGAGAATACCTTGACTTGTTTTCTTGAAAGTGAGAAAATACATCCGCCTCTGTAACTTTCAAATAATTATCAACTGAAAAAAAGAGTTCATATTATCAGTTGGGTTATCAACTCCATTAAAAATAGTTGACAATTTTTACGAATTATTTTCTGTATTTCGGCATCAATACTACCTTCATTTAACTTTAATTTTATATGAAAAATATGGTGTTGGGACCAGAAAAGGTTTGGAGTAAAAAAAGTTAGAAAAAAGGCACGAAGCTAAAACCAACATTATGAGGCTAAACGACAAAAAAAAGCTAAATCTAGCCTCTTCGTGGCTCAGCCTCGGCCTCAGCCTAACCTGGCCATACTGCATTTGACTGTCTTTTTCTATGCGTATTGCCCATAAACTGCTACATGGATTTGAATGCAGTGTTTGCCGGTATATTTCAAGGAATTTTACTTAAAGTATAGGACCCATTTTGATGTTGCCGCTGTTGCAAGGGGTTTATGTAAGAGAGCCACAAGTGGCATTTGGAGTGTCACGGCTTTGATGCCCCAGGATATATTGGTCACCAAATATAACTTACAAGTGTAATTAAAAAAAACTTAGGCGTCTTGGACTATTTAGAGAAACTATTGCCATACTGTATGAATATTTCTAAAGCATACAATAAGAAATAAATTATTCTTAATAAAAAATATTTGTAACAATCTTTTCAAAAGCTAATTCCTTGATTTTTCTCATTGAGGGTATACAAATAATAATTATAGCCTTTTCCAGGTATATAAATAGAAATCTTTAGAAAACCGTAATTGAATAAAGTTCAACTGAGACATTTCTGAAGCAAGTTCTAAATTAGCACTTTCTTCAACCTAATTCTGGCATATGACTTTTTTTGAAACTTTGCTGGATAGCGCCATTCACCCGAGGTGTGGCAATCTTCCACGCCACCGCCAATACGTACACTCATATTTCATAACTCGTTATTCTCTTATTCATTTACGTTTAATAAATTAATTTAAAAGATAATTGTTTGTCTTCGAAAGATGTTTCTTGTGTGTTGTATTCACTTATGACCAAAAATATTTAAATTCTACGCACGCACCTGAAATCATGATTGGCACTCCCAACTGAATTTTTAGGCGTGCGTACTCACATTTAAATTATTTCTTTGAATTATTGCTTTTTATTTGCATTTTTAAATATTAAATTTTTATTGTAATTTTTTTGTGTAATAAACTTGCATGACACAATGCTAAGTGCATTAACATTATGTACATAAACGCAGACATGTGGTCATAAGCAATAATAGCTTAAGTCCACTTATCACAATCGTGTATTTTGGAATATTTCTTAAAAACTGGTCTGGTCAAAACTATGTCCCCTTTGCACAATATTTTTTTTTTTTTGAACGGATGTCTTAAGGTTAGCTTATTTATTGTGTTGGAACATGAATGCTTTCTGGAGAATAAGCAATTTCAAACAATATCTACTTTTTCTTAAGTCAACATAATGCGAGTTCAGTCTTTGATGTTTATTGCGAGTAAAGGCAGTTTCATTATTTTGATACTGACTTTCATAATTAAAATATTTCGGTTTACAGAAGAGCCTATAGATCTTTTTGAAGTTGCTTCCTCTACAGAAGTATTATCTTTATATAAAATAATCTTCTGTGTGTATGGCTGTGACTGAACCCCTTCGAAACGCCTAGACCAAATTTGATGACAGGCGGCCGCCGTGGTGTGAAGGTAGTGTTGCCGGCCTACCACACCGAAGGTCCATGGTTCGAGCCCTGGTACAGGTAACATCAAAAGTGATTTGAAAAAAGTTTTTCAAAACGGGGTCGCCCCTCGGCAGTGGTTTGGCAAACTCTCCGAGTGTATTTCTGCCATGACAGGCTTCTCAGCAAAAATTCGTCTCCTTTGTAGATGCCGTTCGGAGTCGGCAAAAAACTGTAGGTCCCACCAATTTGTAGGGAAAATTCAAATCGGCACACCACAAATTGGAAGAGAAGCTTGGCGCAAAAATCTCTTAGGAGGTTTATGATGATATACCTGTTGTATATCGCGCCATAGAGAGATTTGTGTGTATTCTAACACCTCAAAATAGAAGATCTGTAAGAGAGAAGTGGTGGTGGCCCTTCATTCAAGTTATAAGCGGTCAATCTCTACCAACTCAAGAAAAACACCGTATAAGCGAGATAAGCGCGTGGCAGCTTATATAAAAATTTAATATTTCAAACTAACTGTCTTCAGAAGTATTCTTGGCAAATGCGTTTAATCTCTAACGGTTTCAGAAAACCGAAAATTCGGTAGAAGGCGTGGTACTTCCTCCCCATTACATATGTAATACTTGGTATCCAGGTGCTTCATATGCATTATTCTGTATAGGTTTAGACTCATTAGTTTGTAATCCACTTGCTTTTCGTTCACTTAACGCTTACTTTCATGCGTTTTGTAAACGAAAAAACAAAAACCAGCTTTGTAAGCTTTTAAAAAGTTTACTTTCCATCTCTGTTATGCTTCTCAAGAATTTTCTTCACAATTTTTCTTAGCACAGACAAGTCCTTAGACTATTTCAAGTGCAGAAAATATGCGCATTCCATATTTAAGTATTTGTTTTTGCTCGGCTTTTTAATGATTTTGTTTTCAAAATTATTTGTCGTGTGTCACTTTGATAGCTGTTTTCCTAAAAAGGTTTTTGTTGCTGTCTTCGACAACTTCCCCTCTACGAATACAAATTTTTGGAATTTATGAATGAATAAATAAATAATGGCAGCATGACAAGCGGTCAGTTTAATTGAGTTTAAGATACCGGCGTATGACTTTATAAATAGCTAAGTGTATAAATTAATGGACAATAAGTATTTTTGTTTGCATTTTGTCGGATTTTAAATGAATGCAATTTAGTAAAAGCAAAAAAAGTCCACTGCCGCGGTGTGGCGCTGTGTTGTGCTGCCACAAAGAAGTGTTCTGTTTCAAGTGAAGGGACAAGTAACATTAAATGTTTAGAATTTTATTTCGTCAAAACGGAGTCGCTCTCGACATTTGTCAGCAACATTCTGAGTATAGAGAGGTTTATGCATAAAGTTCCCTGAAGGTCGCAGTTACCACACCAATTCATCATTGCTATGTAACCATAACGTGAAAGGAACGTTGTTGGATATCTTATAGATACGTCGGTGCAACAAATTATTCTCCATTTTGATGCCACATAATAGATATGTTCCTATTACTTTCACGTGACTGCAGGCTCAACACTTTAAAGTCACAACAGTGGTAGCAGCTAAGTTTCAGCGACTATTTGTGCTGTTGGAGTTAGACTATTTGTAGAAACTATGGAATATTTGGTAAGTATGAAGGAGTCTTAGTTAGTTTACGAAGATCCAGAGAATTGGAAGGAGAAAAGAAAGAAGAATGCATATTAATAAGGGAAGAGTAAAGAAGAATAGTAGGAGTACGAGTAGGTATAGGAATATTAACAAGAAAGGGATATGGGAAGGCGGTTCTGCCAGTAGCTTTGTGTATGAAGAAGTATACAGTTATATCTGTGAATGCCAACTGAATATACGGATGATGAAGGTCAGTCGAAGCTAATGATGGGTGCATGGTTGAATAAAATTTTGCAAAAAATACAGTCATCGAGAGCACACGCTGAAAGCGCGCTTGTACGATCTCTGTATTTATATAGCACAGTTATGGATCAACATTAGTTTGGGTCGATTTATAAACCGATATCGCACCATCGATTTTTCGATATGTTTTGGGCTCAGGAAAAAAAAGTTCCACTACGCATACCCAAAAAATAATTTTCGAGCCTCCGAAATTTTATTTTTTTGACTTTTTGCGACTTTGATTTTTAAGGTTCTTTTCATGACCTACTAAAAAAACTTTCGTTTGATTTTCAAATTTTTATGTATACCGTCTCCGACCCAAATATGTCCGCTGAAAACCTTGGCGATAACAGTTTTTTGAAAAAAAAAAATATTTTTTGATTTTTGAGGAGTGTTTTGGTCAAAAAATTGACCCTTTCGCCATTTTTTGAAGGGGTTTTTCAGCATACATGCAAAAATGTTTTCGATGAAAACGAATTTGTCTCATATTTCCTGTCCCACTTAAAATTATGCGCTAAAAACGTTGGCGATAACAGTTTGTTGAAAAAATTTTTTATTTTTAGGTTTTGGGACTTGTTTTGGTCGAAAAATCGACTTTTTCCATTTGAGTTTTGCCAATGAAAAATCTAAAAAAAAGTCGTTTTTTCGACCAAAATTCTTCTAAAACTCCATTAAATAAATTTTTTTTCAAAAAACTGCATTTACCACCGTCTTTAGCGCATGAATTCACTTGGGACTACGCCAATTGACACGGAAAAAAATCAATAAAAAATAATTTGGAGCCTTGAAAATGAAAAAAAAAATTTTTTAAAATCGAAAAAGTCGATTTTTCGACCAAAACAAGTCCCAAAATCAGAAAAGAAATTTTTTGGGTCGGACAGGGTATATATGAAAATTTGAAAATCAAATGAAATTTTTTTTAGTAGGTCATGAAAAAACCTTAAAAATCAAGGTCGAAAAGTCAAAATAATGAAATTTCGCAGGCTCAAAAATTATTTTTTTGGGTATGCGTAGTGGAACTTTTTTTTCCGGAGCCCGAAAACTATCGAAAAATCGATGGCGCGATATCGGTAAACTTTCGTCCATACAAATCGACCCACCCTAATCCACATACAACCATATACATATATAAAAAATTATTAATAAAAACGAACTAGAAAAAACGACACAAAAAACAACAAAAACCAAAAAGAGATAAAAAATTGCAGTCGAAAATTACCAAACAAAAATTCACAATTCGCTGGTTAGAGCATCACACTGCATGCGGACTTTGGCAAATTTTTCTGTACGTTTAATTGAGTGAAGCTTAAGCCTCACCGCTGACGCATGCAATAAATCGCAAATAATTGTGGCAACACGCTGTTGATATTTCAAAAACCGTACGACACACTTTGAATTGAGCGCGGCAAGGCAAAGTTTAATAAAAATTGACAACAAAAGCAGGGAATTGAATAAAACTTGGGGAGGCAGGCAGGCAGGCAATGAATGCAAAAAAGGCACTACATATGCAGATATTTAGTAGATACATTGATATGTGTGTGGTTGACTCACTTATTGAATGGCTGCCTTGTGCCGGCGGTGGAGTCATTTGACAGACAGCCAGCCAACGCAGCATACACGTCAGAGACACAAAAGTAGGTACTCGAACGAGGTGACCAGCCGGTCAATGCGCCACTCAACAAGCCATCACAGCGCTGTAATGGCGATTGTTCGTTCATTGCAAAAGTTGCAATTTCCAACGTTCACAGCTGAATTCAATTGATTTGACATCAATTAAAAGAGTGCAATATGGTGGTTGTTGTTGTATATACACATGTAACTTAAATGAACATACATTTATTTATTTAAATAAATATATTTATTTTTATTCATACTTTTTATTGTTGATTGTGTCATTTTTGTTGCTATTGTGATAAATGTAGTGCTGTTTTGCAAAATTTTCAAGTACACAAGAACGCCTCTTTTTTGAGAAACCAACAGCTTTCGAAATACACTCATAGATATATTATATGTTTAAATACAGATGTGATTGGGTTTAACCATATATCATAAGCCCGGACGGTAACACCATTGCAGAAATATTGAACTTTTTAAAATAAACACAGAAGTTTTTATTAGAGATTAAAGAGATCTTAGATCCATCTAGATATTCATACAAATACCCACCACAAATTTCATCAACATCGGCCCAGTCATTTAGGCGAACATCCATTACGAAAAAAGAAGATTTGGAAAACTTTGTTATCACAAAGCTATGTAATGGATAATCTTATTCACGTGATTTTTTTTGCATTCTGTAGATTTTATTTACTAGATGGTTATTGCATACTTGTTTTTCCATAAAAGATCATGGCTACAAAAATAATTGTAAATATGAACAGTCGAGGTATCAAACGAATACGCATAGGTGCTTTTAGTAAAATCGGTATTATTAATACGAGAGGGGAAAACCTTACCTTATCGGATTGAACGGCCCTTAGGTAAGCACCCTTAGAATCCATGAGCTTAATAGCCTGATCACATGCAATTGGTGAGCCAAAAATAGCTTTTATACATCCGATTTTATTTGAAAAGTTGCTGATTTGAAATTAAATATGGGCTTCTTGCCAATTCAGAGATTAAGAGAGAATACGCACCTTGTGGTGTGCCCTCTCCGCTCTTGTAAGTTTGGTTGTTAAAACCCTTTTAAGAAAAATACACGAATCCAACCAATTCATGGCTTCCACTGAAGGCACGCACTCCGAAGGACATTGAGTTAGTAAAGGTCATAACAGATAAGCGTGAAACCACTTTAATGTTACAATTACAAGGGCTTGCTGTTGACACTAAAAGGATAGCCCTAGTGCCGCTCACATGGAAGAGCGAGTTAACAACCTCCCGTTGTGAGGTCTCTCTGAAGAAGTAAGGGAAGTAAGGTGCATCGTGTTGACTCTAGACAAATAGCTAAGTAAAAACAAAAGAACTATAAATTGCTGCTCAGTGTCGATTAACCATATTCAAGACTTGTGATCTTAACACAGCAATGTCGTTTTTTTTTGCTAAGCGGGCTTTCCAGCTGTTTGAGCATAGGAATTAGTAATGTTTTAAGTACAAAACTTCGGTTGAAACTGCTACATCTGAATCTTAAAATCTAGGAGTAGCAATCAAGACTATCGTGGACTATATTAAGGTACAATATAATTTGGTGTCGGCCTCAAATAACAGATGAACAGAGCCTACTTTGGAAGATGGTCAACAGTCAATATCCCTATAAAAAATGGAGAGATATGTATAGATAGATCCAAGGAAGAAAACATTCTGAACTAGGTTGGCATCTAGATAGCGACTTCAAGAGCTGATCTGACTGTGGCTTTAAATAGGAGTGCCTAGAGATGGCGCTAACAGCAAATCAGAGTGTGCTGTTCTAGCTGCTGCTAAAAATCGTTCATGATTGTAAGTAACTAAATGATATTATTTTGAAATTTCGTGAGTACCGGGCACTTGATCATCCATTGGACATATTTTCCTTTTGTTCAACAAGCTTATTAGATTGAAGTCTGTAAGAACTGTTTGTGTCACTCCCGCTATCTCGTCATATCTGCCTACACCTCATCTTCCCAATTACATCGATATCTTCTGAAAGCTCCAAATGCATCCTCATCATCTTGGCGCTTAGCCGCAAAGCCGATTTGTATCAGAGCACACAGCCATCTCTTTCGAGCGATAACTGATGCTAATTGGAAGCAGCAAGGGAGCTCAATAAATCCTTCACCTGTTGCTTCCACCTTAGTCGAGACTCTTCAACTTCCTCTGCTGCCGAATTCGGGTGCCGATATAAAAACCTTCTGTGCCCCTACTTAGGGCTTTAATTCGTCATATCTGCCTACACCTCATCGTTAAATTTCTTTTTATACTCTCCGTGACCATAAATCTTTCGGCAAACTTTCTTTCAAATATTCTGAGGGCCATCTCATCTTCTTTGGAGACTTCTCATGAAAGTTGTGATGAGAGACTTAAAAAACGTGATCTTTGTTCACCTACAATGGGAAAATATATTTGAATACTTTGTATAGTCAGTAAAAGTTTTCCAGCCTAGCGTATTTTCATTCGATTTACAAAACAACCAGCAACAAAAAAAGTACTTCACTTCATGACTTTCCTCATGACAGTCCCTTGTAGTACATCTTCTAATGTAGGTTAGTTACCTAATGAAAATGCCATCAAAATAACAGAAATAAAAAAGAATACTAATTCCTGCCCCACAAAACCATAAACAACTCGTAGCGTATTATTTCTCGAGCAATAATAATTGCAACACCAATAAAGTGTAACTTGAGCTTAAAACGGGACACAATTGACCTCAGCGTGTTGTCATGATAAAGGTGTGTGTGGTGCGCCCAGAACTATGTGCATAAGTTACGAGCTACTTTAACTGCTTGTTGCTATTCGAAACTTCAAATAAATGACAGCATATCATATTTTCATTTGTTTATTACTAGAGCACAGCGGTAAAAACAACAATAACAAAAAAGTGCAACATTCAAGCATCATTTCCTACAATTTGTTGCACAACAAATGCATAGTCCACTTAACTTGAACTCACTATGGCGGCGCAGTGCTTAGTAAGTTTGCCTGCGCCACCTTCTTTCACTGCACCACGCCATCATATGTATCTAAGCCTCCCTCATAATTTCCAGCATCTAATGTTTTTATTACTTTTGAACATGCGAATTGCATATTTTGTGAAAATCATATCCTGTGACCATCTCTAAGTATGCTAGCACCACAGCACCACCACTCATCATGACACAAAACATGCAACACCTGCGGCTGCGCCTGTGCCATGGACTGTGCTGGTGCTTGAATTTTGTGCGCGCTCCAGCCATCGCCTGTTAAGCAATGTGGGCGTTTCTAGTGAAGGCTTTTCACACTTTTTCCTCCAACGTAATTTTCCTCATCATTTGCTGCTTTAACGGCTTTTATTATTGGTGACTTGCCATATTTTCTTTCGTTTTTATTGAAAGGAATCATTCGAAGTAAGAAGTATGTATATAGAAAGTAGTTGAATTATATAGAAAATTGAAACACTCAGGCTACCGAGCACGAAAAGTTTATTAAATGAATACCATTCTTAACTTTAGTTCTTCAATAGTAGATTAGTTGCCCTTTTCGAATCTGAAAATCCTTTACGAAGGTATCTCAAAGCACGATCCACTCTAGTGGTCTAGCTTCTATAAACTATATTCTTTTAGACTGCTGAGGCTAAACGGTCAGTAACTAATTCTATCACGAGAAGTATCTGGGACTAAAATTATATTTCAAATAAAATGGCAAAATAAGTGTGAGCTGTTTACGCTTCTAAATCCATACTCTGTGATTATGGAAGGCGAGTAGCTTATTTAAGTTAATTTTTGTATGTTATTTTGTTATTTGTTTAGAGAGTAGAACGGGGGTGTGGAGCATATGTTGCATAGTAATATTCAATAATTATTTTTTAACTTAAATTATTAGTTCTGTATAGAACGGGGGGTGCGGGGAGCCTTGTAGCTCTGAGTAGTAGCACGGGATTTGCCTCCTCATATTCGAACAAAAACTATGTCTTTGGAATATTTCCTAAGCTGGTTGCGGTTCCAAATCGGTGCTTAGTCAAAAATTAAGACTTCGATAGATCCGGAGTACGAGGAGGTGCAGCGACCGATGCTCTTCTATGACTCTATAATGTTTTGGAAAGCTGTTCGAAAGCGCTACAATATCAACAGCCCGTGGAAAGGTGAGTGCGTTGGTCCTTTTACTTTTATCTGGGTTTTGGGTAATAAAAGAATCAAGGTTAATGTGAAGCCTGATAAGCTTGCATGTGGGAAGTATAGGAACTATCATGACTTGGACAATATCAAGAGCAAGCTCCAAGACGAAGGGATTTCTGGATCATGCCATTTGTTTTTCCATTACTGAAGATGGCAAAACGCCGAAACCACAAAACTTTGTCTACAAACAAAATTTTACAAGAGATGATAGAAAAACTTTCCTAAATATATACACTTCCATTCTGCTAGAAAATCAATGCAGCCAACTTTCTAATGTCTAACCTTGCGATGTGGGTCACAGCTATTCTACCTGCCTCTTCTTATTTTTATTAGCTACATAGTTTAGGTCCGCTTGGGACTTATCATTTCAGTTTCTTTTTACAGACATTAGAAATTGGGAGTCCGAATGGCATCTGCTAAGGTAGAGCAGTTTTTGCAGAAAAATTTTATGGTAGAAATACAGTCGGAAGTGTTTGAAGAGCACTGCCGAGGCAGTAATTTTCTGTAGTAATTTCATATAATTTTCCCTGCGACTTGAAACTGGTACCTTCGTACAATACTAACAGCCTACTATGAGCTAAGGAAACTCGAAAGTATTCAATAATACAATTAGGAATCAACTAAATGTTAAAGTCACAACATTCTCTGTACGTGCAGTTTTGGTGCAGTGTTCGCCACACAAGGACTGTTCGAAATTAAACGAAGCGTCGAATTGCGCTCGTCTTAAAGCTTGACAGATTGCGTGAGTGCTATCGTACGAAATTCATGCATACGTTAATATCTTTAGTTAAGTGCTCAAAAAAATTGATTGCCAAAGCTTTTGCTCCAGTTCATAGCCCAATTACGCGCACAAGCAGCAATTTGAATGTTGCATAACATTTTTACGAGCTGGTAACACTTGTAGGAGCTACTGCTGCTGTTGTCAATGCTACGCACAACAAGCACACAACAATCAATCAATCAAATCTTGAAAATGTCAATGCTTTTCAAACAGCTAATTAGTGTCACTACAATTTGCCCAACTAAATTTGGGCAATTTAATTATTTAAGATACGTTTGTGTGTATAAAGTTGTTGAGCGTGTGGAAAGGGTGTGAAAAAGTATAACAAGCTAATAAAGGCGCGAATGACAGCACTTTCGTTGGCGCGCATGCGCATACCGCACATATCAACGAACAAATGTAATTTGAAGCAGCCAATACTGCTGTTGCGCTTCAGCGGCAGTGCATGAAAACGTTCCAGCTTTACATGATTTTTAATTTGCTTTATGATTTACTAAAAAATTTGTAAATTCTTTTTTTAATTTTTTATATTTAAAATGTTTGAAACTGATCTGAGCAAATCAGTTATGCGCGCGCATGCGTTCAACCAACCATGCCATATCGTTCAGCATTTGAGGCAACGACGTTGTTTCAGCTTACCGCCCCAAACTTTTTTAGACACTTGCTAACATATATCTAGTGGCGCCTTTTTTAGAGTAAGCTTTCCACATGAGTTAAGTATCAGTGTTCGGACTTAAAAAAAATTTAATATGTGTCAGGGTTGCCATAAAGTAACGGAAAATGTTTGAAAAAGAAGTAGATTTTGATTACATTTTTAGTCAACGCTAAGTTTGTGTGATATAGATTGGTAGCTAGAAATAGAGTTCCTAGATGGTGACACACCCAACTGAAGTAAAAAAAAAATGTATTATAATACCAAAAGTTTCTTATACTCCCGTAGACGTTTCAGAAACGCTACCGATTAGCGTTTCGATAAATTGGTTCTATTTTAAAAGATGTTTTCGAGATAATAACAGAGATGCAACAAAAAAAAACACAAATCTAATGAGTTTAGGTGGCAACCTTAGGCGTTTACCGTACCTGAAAATATTTTTTTCGAAATGCAACATAAAATACCTTTCATAGGGTTGACATATCTAACTAATTTTTAAAAATGTCAAATAGGTGGCAACCCTGTAAAAACTTTCCAGCAAAAAAACTTAGAAAGAGCAGCTGGAAATGTAGCATATTACCCATATTGAAAAGCTAATCGAAATGGACCAAGACGTTTTTGAGATAATATTAGATATAACCAAAAATAAATATAATGGGATAAGGTGGCTACCCTACCTACAAACATTTTGTTTAAAATACGACGTAAAATACCTTTCGTTCGATACCCATATTGGCATATCTCATTTCATTACAAAAATAAATCAGAAAGGTGGCAACCCTGTAAAAACTTCCTAGCAGAAGCATCTAAAAAAGGCAGCTTCAAATGTAGCATGTTGCTTATATTGAAAAGTTCATCCAAATTTCCCAAGTCGGTTTCTAGATAAAAGCAGATATGACAAAAAAATATATAATGGGATAAGGTGGCAACCCTACCTAGAAACTTTTGTAAAATATCTTTCGTTTGATGCCCATATTGGTATATCCCATTTTAGTACAAACAAAATCTGTAAGCTGGCAACCCTCTAAGAGCATGTTGAGTGGCAACGCTGGTAGTACAATACAAAGAGCATAGAATAAGAAGACGAGACAACGCAAGACATCGTATGCTATCAATTTCCTGTACCAAAATTGCACTCCATTAGAATTACATTGGATCAACTTTACTTACCTCGTGGTGAATCCCATTTTATAAAATTACAAGTAAGTAGTTCACCTCGCTGTAAAGTTGAACTCATAAAATTCTTATGGAGCAAGCGATTTTTTGCGTTGGTTCCCCTTCTTATTCGATGCTCTATAGTAAAAATGTGTTAGATCCACTACTTTCATGGCAGAAGTCCGAACACAGCTGAGCATACAGACGGCTCATATAAACCTACATACAATTGTGGTGGTAAATGGCGTGCAAGCATGTGTGACAGGTGAATTACCAGCTTGTTACAGCTGTACTGATTTCAGCTAGTAAAGCTCTCGGGTTGGTGGAAATAATAAACTATTTGTTGGTTTATTTTTATTTAAGCGTTCACCGTCTCTGTCAATTTGTGAACATTTTAACGCATTGTGAGCATGTTAATTTTGTGGAAAATCATAGCCATGTATAAAAGATTTAATTACATTTGTTTATGAGCTTGAAAAGTGGTAGCTGGTCTAATAAAAAATATTCGCAGACAGAAAAGAGCGGGAAAACAAAATCATTTAATTGTCAATAATTTTTTAATGGCTTATCATATATGTAAGTGGGGAAATGTCTTTCAAAGCTACAATTATCAACGAAAAGCTTTATTACGAAGAGTTTTAAAAGTAGACTGGGCTTTTGTGCGGTGACTTTAATTTTAAACGTAATTTGTTAAGTGTAAGCGGGAGGGGGCCTGAGGCGATATATTGGAGTTCGGTTGAGTGAAAGAAAGGTTTCTGAAATATTTAAATTGCTAAAGTTTTTTTGGTATACTAGGAAAGCACTTTTAAACTATAACACGGCAGCTGAGGGGCCTGTACCTCAAGGAAATTTATAGCTCTCACCGAGATTTGCTCGGCTAAGGTACGCTTTTTATGCTGGTGAAAACTAAGTACAGGGCAGTGAGTACAGGCTATACTATATGAATTAATGACTTTCAGCGGGTTGTTTATAACTACAACAAATTAATTATAAATTACAGATACTGAGCTCTTTCGGAAGCACCATGGCAGGAAGTTTAAACGAAAATTCGCTGTCAAGAATTAAGTTCAGCATGCTCTTTGACAATCAAATCTGCAGATCGAGCCGAAGCTCATCGTCTTTAAAATGAAGATACTTTCAACTATATTCTGTGACTTGGAGATGTAACAATTTTTTAGCGCTATGAAATGGTAATGTGGGTCCATTAGAGATTTGTAGTACTTCAAAGACATAATAGCCCATGGCATCTGGTTTGTAATTTCTGGAGAGCTATAAAATTATGAAGTCTCCTGCTGAAAACAGGAAAATTTGGTTTTTATTTTATTTTGGCTTTACTTGGTTCGGCGAAGTTGGAAGTGATGGTTGTAAGGGGAGTTTTTTGTCAAGAGCTTGATGTAAGCTGCTTGATCATTGTGTTGTAATGGAAGTTACAGCAATCGGGGATACAGTGGATGGGATGCTATCGAGTGCTTTCAGCAGTGATGTGGTCTAGCGGGGTTTCAGAATGCCTGAACTCTCTTTCCATTGGATCAACACTATTCGATAATCAGCAACATCTGCATCTCTTGACTCGATTGGGTACTTGTGAACTAGATGTGTAGGGCAGTAAGGTATTCGTGGTGGCGCGGGTCAACTGTAGTTTGATCGATGTGCTACGATGTGCTACGAATGAGCTGAGTAAAAAGGACTTATCTCTGCTGATCGTCGTGCTTGAGGCACTGCTAAATTGTAGTACGTCTCAAAACATTGGAAACTCCTGGCTGTTATGGTTGCATTTAGAAAGATCAGGTGAAATAATTTAATCACCTCATGCTTAGGTGTCTTACAGGTGAATTCTGTAAGTAGTATCTAGTCACTAATAGAGACATTTTGTGGTCAATTTTAATTTTGATACAATTTGGTATTCAGTTAGAGGTCTCACATCTCTGGTCTCAAAAAAAGAATCACTAATTTGTCAGCTGGTTCCAGGCAGTCACAAACAGTAAAATATTGGGTTAAAAATTTAAGACATTAAAAAAATAATAAATTTTAAGTGTAGAAACATTTATATATTTAAAAAAATTATATTTAATTAACAAAACATAAAATACCATATATTCAAACCTGCGTCTCGCACTTTGCACTCGAGACGCTTACTACCTGGGATATCGCGATATGTACACAGGTGCTGTCAAATGCTGTACTTGAGATGTATACAAGTGTGTTTTCGCCACATATCATTGGTGAACTTTTTGTGATTTTCTCTTACAAAATACCGAAATCATCTGAAGTCACAAAAATCGTCTCTAATGAAAAATCTCAAAGTTAGTGACTTTAGATGAGACAGACTTACAGAATACAGCTATTAGCTTATCCGCGGTTAAGATCAGTCTTATTCCCCAACGGAAGTTTCTCTTGTCCCAGTCAGCCTCTTCTAAGTCTTAAAATTGATTTCGTAACTTTCGAAATGCAAAACAGCCAAAATGCCACATGCCACCTGTTCCAAAGTACGCATTGAAATTTTGCCTACAAAACATTCCAAAATTAGATACATTCTCTTCCAAAAATGTCTTCGTCGCACAGTGATCAATTAATGTCCAAAAAGTTGATATCCCTCCCAAAAGCATAACGCAAAAACAATAGCAAATGAACGAGCTAAGCAGCATAAACGAGCACGCGCTATAAAAATACAGCTAAATTAAATTATAAACGCTTAACGAGCGCTGAAAAAAATGTATATATACATAGATATTATCTACAACTAAGTAGCTATATATATATATGTGTTTTTTCTATATAAAAAATACTTTTAATCATGGTCAAAATTTTCTCACGGTTCACGCCACAAAAACCAAATAAGAAAAAAAAAGAAGAAAAAAAACTGGATTTCGAAAAGTGATAAAAGCACTACGCACATAGTGCATGCAACAACAACAACAACACAGACCATAACAACTAAAATAAGAAAACGAACAAAACTTTGTTTTAAAATAAATAAATAAAAAGCAAAGTAAAACGATGATTGTAATAAAACAAAGAGGCGAGATGTAGTGTGATACAAAGTAAAGCGGGCGCGGTAAAGCGGCACACGAAATACTAATTTGTAGACACGACACAAAAACATGAGTCCCAATTATGCAAAAACTTAATACCAAAAAGCACAAAAGTTAAAAAACTGAAAACAATTGCGCTTGATGAATGGCTGAAAGAAAGTGTAAAAGAAAGACACGGGAAAAAGAGCAAAAGTTGGTCGAAATTATTTGAGAAAACATATATCATTTCTTTGTATTTAACATGAGAATGGGTAGGTTTAAAAGAAAGAGGTCTACAATAGGTCTGGAGTATGAATAGCGTACTTTTCGAACGATGCAATACTCAACTTACAGACAACTATCATTAGTGAGAATGTCAGTTTGAAACTTTCGCTCCGAGGCTTCTTTTGATGGATAAAAAAACCGTAAAACTGCTACGCTTTAAAAATAGAGCATATATTTGCTGGAGAAGAGGTAAGCAAGCTAAGACGAGCCGAATTTTGAAGAGTCAAAGAAGTCATTCCAGCTCAAATACCGTGACCCTTGTAAAGACCGCCCTCTATGAAATTAGATACTGTTTATTTCAGATTGAAAAAAGGAGCAAATTGTTAAATGAGGGAAAAGTTGTGTCCAAGTGGGCGTAGTAAGTAAAACAAAGAAGAAGCGACTGGCACACTTTGTTGAGCATCCAAAACAGTTCAATAGCTGTTCTTCATTTAGGTAACTAAGCAGACCACTTAGTATTTTTTAAAGAGGTTGCCACTTATTTGATATGAGCTTTAAACTGCACGAAATATGTCATTGTGGCTATTATACGAGAGATTTAACTGCACTACTGAGGCTAGCTGACACTTTCTTCTCACATCTACATACAGTGGCTCACAGTCGAAATGATCCAGTAGGTTCTTCTAATATAAACAAAACTAGAACACCAAGCCAAGCTTCGCTGCGTCTCAGCACTTATGTATAATAGACTGAGTTCAATTTTTATCTTTATATATCCTAAACCAATTGAGATATGGAACTTATTCACATCGATTATTGCAACACTCAAAAAATTATTATGATTTTTTACAATTATAAAAAAAGATCAAAAACAACAATACTGGAAAAAATCAAAAATACACAAAAGTTATGTAAAAAAATTTAAAGTAATCAAAAAAAATCAAAAGTAATCAAAAAAACTTTTTTTGATTATTTTAGATTTTTTTGATTTCTTGCATAGTCGTAAAAAATCATGATTTTTTTTGATTTTCTTGTTAATTAATTGAAAATAATCATTGAAAATTGAAAGTAATGGTAATCAATCATTAAATGGATCCTCAAGAAAATAATTAATCAAACCGGTAATCATTACGATTACAAAAGCTGCATACTCAGAAATTATTTTGAAATTCTTGTCTCAAATTAGAAAATTCTTACTTTCTCTATATATATAAAATTCAAATTATGTATGTATGTACCCTGCAGTCAACTGCCAAACTGGTTAGTAAACATTCTAGTTCATTAACTAGAATTTCGTGGGCTTATTCATACCAGTTTAAGCGACTACAACGTTTATTCTATCAACAGCAACAACCTTTTAAAATTGTCGATACATGCATATACGATCGAAGAAGCAAACAATTCAGCATTCGGTCGCAATCGTTCAGTTAATAACGCCATCCTACATTTTAACTTTCTATTCAACTAATATTCCGAGTTTTTAAATATTCATTTATTTAAATTAAATATTAATATAAAACTTTCTTGTAAATAATAGTTCTGATAGCAAATCATAATCCATTTGAGAATTTCGTAGTTTAAATAGTACATTTTGGTTGCAGATCATGTACGTACGTGCATGTCACAAAATCGCCCTTATTGTTGCCACGTCGCTACTGTAATAACGTCGCAGCAGCGAAGCAACAACGAATAAGAAATGTTCAAATGAAACCACGAAGAAAAGTAAAAACGAAACGATCATTTGTCAAATCAATAGTGTAAGTAAATAAAATTTCTTTTTGGAATAATTTAAGTAACCTTTTTTTATTAAACAAGTTTTAAAAAAATTCACAAAAGAAATACATAAAACCAACAACAAAAATAGAAATATGGAATTGTTATTTTTCAACGTTGATTTATTGTGATTATGAAGTGCATTTTTCATAATTAAAATAACAAAGAATATCCAACGGAATCGTTTAAAAGCTGCAAAAACGAAATTCGCGAGCAGAGGCACATACAATAACATGGTGGTTAAAATAGAATTTTGCACATTGTGTACTAGAATTTCATAAGCGAGTTATCTGCATGGTTATTTGCAAAGAATTTCGAAATATAAATTTTCACCATGAAAAGCTAATCTTCCTTGAATTTCCTTAATTTTATGTGAAGATATTTTTACAAGTATGAATTAGATTATATCTTAGATTATTATTTAAATTTTAAAATCTTCCATAAAATGCTTCAAGAAAATTTAAAGATTTATTCCTGAAAATTAGTTATAAAATTCAACCAAAAAAGGACAATAGTTAAAAAAGATGAAAATTACTTTTTAGAAATGTTTTCCAAGGGTAAAATTGCTATGAATAGCGACTATATTTTTATTGAAATTGGTTTCATTTGTTTAATATAGTGATATCTATATTTTTATATCTGATGACATATATTTTATATCTGATGACTGAATTTTCAATAAAGTTATTTAGTAATGTTTGCAATTTTTGTGTAATTTTAAACCAAAAATGAGCTAACCTGCTATGAAGCGGTACAGTAACTGCTATGATTCTGGTGTATGTACTGACTAGTATGTAATCTGGTATGATCGTGATGTATGTATATGAAGGCTAGTATTTTGAAAGTTAGGATATTGATGTATATGATGACTAGTATGTCAACTGGTATATTGCTGATGCAGACTGACTAGTATGCCAATTGGTATGGTGCTGATGCAGAAGGGGACAATTGCTATCTCGTAGGACATCGCCGTGTAAAAAATACCAGTTTCTAATATGGAAAAACTAAAGAACTCCAACTAGTTGAGCCAGTTTGGCAAACTTGTATTTAACTAGTATAAAACTAGTAGAATTGACTGTAGGGTATCTATAGACCGACTTGTGTCCTAAACGTGTAAACCGAACGTAACCAAATTTGAAACACGCACTGAATAGCTTCCAGGGATGGTCATGGGCTAAAAAATAGTTTTATATATATAGGGGGCGTGGCACCTCCCAAATGGAATTTTTCACAGTCCGTATCTATGCAAGTATTAACGTTAGACCACTGAAATTTGGTAAGGGGTCATATGAGGTTAATTATGAAGTTACATTGCATATTTTTTATGGAAATGTGGAGGGAAACCCACGGGTATAAGCTAGTATTTGATAAATTTCCAAGAATTTCCAAAATTTTTGCATAAACTTGGAGACACTGATTCAAAGGATTTCTAAGAGAGAGCTATTGATGTTTTTATATGAAATTAACAAGCGAATTTCAGCCGAAAAAGTTTTGGTAATACATTAAAATAACCAACTGGCTCATTTTTACCGTAAGCAAAGCTCGTAGAAGAAAGAGTTTCAATCATTCAAATAAATTTCTTTTGATTCACTCTCGTGAAATTTTTTATCATAGAATGTAGTCGCCTTTTATTAATAATTTTTGCACGTTTTTGCATGAAACAGAAATAATTAACTAATTTCGCAATTAAATGAAATATTGCTGATAAACAAACATTCATACATACATATGTATTCAGAAATAAATTTATACCAAAGAATAATTATAGTCCTTATCTTGCAATAGTATTTATAATGAGAATATTTCCTATCGCTAAATTGTGTAGTGTGTGAATTTATTATAAACCAAAACAAATGCAAGAAACTACACGTTCTGACGTGCTTTATTTCTTATCAGAACTTTGACGAAATGAAAACGGAGGCTTGATTTTCTTTCTCTCTGTGGCAGACATTCATATTTGAGCTGAGTAATGTGTGTCACAATGCGTCTATTTTTCTAACTTTGTTTTTTTGTTATTATATGTGGTATATGTATGTACATAAGTATGTATGTTGCTTGCAAAGTACGAAAAAAAAATCTCCACCCACTTTTACTATGAGTGAAGTTTTATCAAAAATCTGCCTTCTCACTTATTCAAAGCGTTGATAAAGAAATTGCATGTTTGTATATATGTGTGTATATTTTGAAGTGGGTGAAGTGCAACACATTTACTTCAGAATGTAAATACTTACATATTTACATCTGCGTAAATTTATCTAAATCTTTCTGCGGTAGCGCACAGCTGCGAACGCTCCACCACCCTTCAAGCGAACTCATTGAATGCAATGAAAGTGTTGAAAATCAACAAGCAGCATTTGTTGTTGTGGGTTAGTTAGAAAAACAATAAAGAAATGGAATAGTTTTCCCACCCAACTCATGCCACACGCGTATAGCAGAAAGAATGATAAGGAAAACCGCATACAAAGATACGACTAAGGAAAGCAAGTAGGGAGATACATACTCGGGGGGAAATTGAATATAATATACTCAGTTTTGAGCAGGGACTCATAACGAGTTTCTGTTTCGTTATCGTTCTACAGGTAAGTAACAAAACGGAACTGTATTGAAGCAATTTTCGAACACGAGAAACGTTACTAGTTTCGTTTCTGCACATAAACGTTTCGTTACTCAGCTAGCGTTACAGGTTTCGTACTTGCTTAAAATTCCGCTAGGTCTGTTACCTAGAGTTTTGATGCTCTTCTGTTACTCACTAGGAACTGTTCCAATCATTCCGTTGTTAATTATGTGCCAATATTTCTATGTTACTTGGAAGAATAATAGCAGAAACGAAGTTTCGTTACAAGTCTCTGGTTGTGAGTATCGCTAAAACAGAGAGTGATGTCAGTATTGACTATTTTGTAAGACATTCAGCTTTATTTATTTACTCTGAGCTAGAGATATATGCAAATAATAATAATCCGCAATTAGGTTATGAAAAGGGTTGTAAGTTTTGCGACCGCGCATTCTCTGAAGAATTGACTATATCCCTAGGAAAACAAATGGGAACGGGGATGCTATCCAGCGTCATATTTTTAATATCAAAACTGGCAGCAAAATAGTATAGGAAGCTACCCAATAGGTGTCTTTGTGGTGCGGTTCAATTTCTTGGACAATCCTGGTTATATTCGCTGCATGGTGTATTCAGTCAGTCACATTTGCTGGGACAATCCGAAGATATCTCATGATGGAAATGCTGAACACTATCGTGGACATTCACGAAAGTGGATAGAAAACTTATATCGAGGGGAAATCTAAGAACTATCCAACACAAGTTTATGTCTATCTCTATTAGGTTTATGCCAGCTATGGTTTCACTCAATCAAAGTTCACATACTCAGTGGTCTAAGCAAAACCGAATATAAAACTGAAATCCAAGCGATTCTATCAGCGAATTAGTTGTATCAACGTTGTACTCATTATTTTTATTCCTTCACTATTTTTCGTTTTTTGTTATGATTGTGGTTTGTTTTTCTTCGGTAGCGTTTTCTTCCTAATCTATTGTTGTATTCCTTGTTGTTGTTGTTAGTGACATTGTTGCTGGCGTGTGTCAGTAGAAAAAGCAACATGTGCAAAATGCAAGCAACAACATTTAAAAAAAAAATCTAATGATAACAACAACAAAATAAGAAGCTTCAACCAGTAGCTTGTGGGCTTGTTTTTATTCTTGCTTTGTTGTTGTTCGATTATTGGTTTGGCTTGCCTCTTAGTAAAAAGTGTGAGAACTTAATTTCAATCAGATCAAACGGAAGTAGTTAAGTGTGAGTAAAGTGTTGTTGTGCGGTGAGCGGAACTGTTTCACAAATAGCTATTTACTTTGGAATATGCATACTTAAAGGATTTGTTAATCGAATGCAGCTTAACTTTTTTACCATAAACTTCATAAGCAGCCACATGTTAGTAAATATTTGCAATGAAATTAAATTAAGGCTTTCTACAGAAATGATACTGTTGTCTAAGCTCTATGGAGGGCGAGAAGTTTTTTTGAGTTATTTTTTATTTTATTTTATTATTTATAAAATATTATTGGTTTAGAGAGAAAAAGGTGGTGTGCGGAGCACATGTTTAATATATGGAGCCCTTTTCTATTATTTATTTAATTATTATTTTATTTATTTAAATTATTTGTTCTATTAGAACGGGGTGCGGCGCACCTGTTACACCTTGTATTTATTAATTGGGGGCGAGCACTGTTGGCTCTGAGGCATTGCGCGGGATTGGCTTCCTCATTCTCGTTGTGAAAACCCCCGATTTAGGATTGCAAAGCATAAACTCTATCTTTCGAATATTTCATTAACTGATTGTCAATTGCATGCAATGCAAATAAAATAAACGAAAGAAATGACTACAGCTTATGTCTTAAACAACTGTGTAGTCTTTAAGGTTCAAGCAGATAGATAGCATCGTCCAGCTGCAAACGCCTATTTCACATTTTTTTTACTTTTGGCCGAAGAACGCCCTATCTCAGATTGAGTTTCAGATATACTCGATCTCGATGAAAACTCAATACATTCTCAGCTGAGAAAGGTCATTTTTGAATCAAATGCTTAGATGGCACGTTGCTGAGAATAATTGTGAGAAAAGTAGTTGTTCAAAAAACATTTTGAAATATATTGACGGGCCTCAAGTTATTTAGAGGAAAAGCGGGAATACGCATGACCCTGATCTATCGTATCGGCCAAGAACAATTATTTTTATAAAAATTGTTAATATTTTATTTGTAATAAGTATTGTAAAATCAACACTTCAATTAAATATTTGGTATACAAAATAAACAAAACCGAAGAGCGGTCGGAGTGTCAAAAAAAGACACAAAAATCCATCACGAGCAACGCTACATACCGCCATATGACCACGGTTATACAATTTTATGGTAACAGAAAACCAACGTTCTGATAGCCTAAGGGTTAACAGAACCTGACAAAGTATCTCTAATGAAGCAGTTGAGCAGCTTCCGAAATGGATCTATAAGGAAATCGTGGTTGTATAGATTTAAAAATAGTAATAATTTTCATAATCAATTGAATTGTTGTTAAACAAAAGTAACGAATTTGTAACCGGCAAAGGACTGTCTTACCGGCAACACTCCCAAAACATTCATAAAGTGCTCTATTTAATACAAACCCAAAATATTATTTTCTTATTCTTTTTGATTCTGTTACGTATCTTTACAAATCTGACCCTTCTCTTTTGCCGATTTTTAACCAAAATAAGAGTTTAAACAGATCATAATTTCATGGTTTCTAAATATAATCATTCGGTTCTTAACTATCCCTAGTTATGCGACTTATCTCCAAAAAGAGTGGCCGATGCTTCCAGCGCGCTATAACTGATCCCAATTACTTCTTTATGGGCATTTTAGGGATAAATAAATTTTAATTTGTTTAGCATACTTATAGAAGTAGAAAGTGGAAAAAAGTAAACCTGTCCGAGAGTAAAAAAAAAGCGGCACTAGTCGCATGCTTCATGTCAATTCCAAGATTCCACCCAACAATCTTCTGCTGTAGGTCACGTTAAGTGGCAATCTTAACCCAAAACATCTTTTGGAGAGAAGTTCCGCTGCAATCGAAGGTACACAGAAGGTGCTAACAAGGGAGAATACCTGATTTATTCCAGGACTGTCTACCCGTAAACCTGCCCCAAAACCGGCGCGGAGTATTATTGAGGTTACAAACAAAAACAAAAATCTAATATAAACGTGTTGTTCGGTTCTTTGTTGTTGTTAATATTGTTTCCCCCTTAAACTCAAGCCATTTTTGCATACGAGTACATATGCAGTGAAGCACTAAACTAGTCAGGAAACATACCAGTATACAACTACACCTTTTCCAGATTGAGTTCAGAAAACTCCAATTATATTTCAGAAAACGACAATTGAATTTCAGATTTGGCAATTGGATTTCGGAACATGTCAATTGAATTTCAGAATAGGCAATCGTAATTCAGAATGTGTGAGTTTGATTTCAGAATGTGTCAATTGGATTTCAGAAATCGTCAAGTGGATTTCAGAAAATACCTTTCGAACTGTTTTTGCGATGCTAATACTTGATTTTGTATAAAGAAAGCCATGAAGACTAATTTGCTTGTCCCGGAAGTGCAAGGCCTCAATGTAATGGATCAACGGCTCCAATACCTTGAAGGCAAAATAGACCAAGCAAAAGCTACAATAACAACAGGGACTGTGCTCGGGCGGTGCAACACGCAGCATCGTTCTATGCTGACGCATTAGCAATGAAAGATATGAGGGTCGGAGAGTGATATATTTTTATGTATGTACATATGTCTTATTTTGAACTGTATCTGTATTACATAATTTACTTAAATAAATTTATAGCCTGTCTTGAACTTACAAATTATTTTCCAACTTTGCGTAATAAATTTGTTTTTATCTGAAATCCAATTGACGCCTTCCGAAATCCAATTGTCTATTTCTGAAATCAAATTCACACATTCTGAATCCCAATTGCTTGTTCTAAAATCCAATTGACCAATTCTGAAACGAAATTGCCTAATCTGAAATTCAGTTGATGTGTTCTGAATTCAATATGGAAAAGCTGTAGAAGTCTCTGAGTAAGACAGTCCAAAACGAACTAAACTTGTACCAGTAATAATTAAAAGTTAAGCAGCCTGCTAGTTGGGCTTGGTCTTCATACTATATACTTGAAGTAGTTTTCAACTATTTGGTTTGACTGCAGGGAAATATCATGGCGCAGCTGGTTGGTTTAGGATAATTAACCAACCAACACCGCACTAGGAGGTATGGGGACAATGTAATTGAAACGCACTTGAAAATTACATTAATTTGAATATCATTTTTCTAAATGAACAACAACACTTCATACATTTGCTGTAACTTCGCTTTATTGGTGTATTTGCAGGTCGCAAGTGTTTGTGTCGTTTATGCCTAGGATAAAAAAAGGAAAATTCGTGAGAACCGTTGTAAAGCGAGTGCATAAAAAATTGTTGTTGTAAGAAATAATAAACAGATCACCCCTTTTTGAATAAACAATCGGGTAGAAATGAAGATTTTATGTTTTATTAAACACTTGAATTAATGGCGAACAGTGGCGTCGGTACGGGGAGTAGTTGTAGTAAAATTTAAAACTGAAAAAAATAGAGTTTTGCAAGCAAAAAAAAAGAGAAATTCACACTAAGAACTTCAAAGATAAGGGTTGGTTTTTATTATACCTTTCATGAACATGGAATGGTATTATAAAAAAAGAAAAGATGGACCCCCCAATAAGTATACCGAAATGATCAGGGCGATGAGCTGAGTCGATTTAGCCATGTCCGACTGTCTGTTTGTACGCAAACTAGTCCCTCATTTTCTGAGATATCTTGATGAAATTTGGTATGGAGCCGCCATTTTGCATGAGATTAATCATTTGTCGCAGAATCGCATATCTGCCATACAATCGATAGTTCCGATAAATGGGGGTTGGGCTATGTATCTTTAAATTATCAGTTTTGCAGAGTTTTTACTAATGGTGAGTAAGGATCGGATACTTAAAACCGTGATGCGTATTCATGAAAGGTATAAAGTCTTCGGCACAGTCGAAGACGGCCCTTTCCTTACTTGTTTTTATTGCGAACATACCCTAGACAATATTCAAGTGTTCACATCCGCTCGATTACAAAAAAAAAAATGAATACAGCAAGAACAACAATACCATGTAGTTGTTGTTGGCACTTAAGCAATCAGCATGGCTATTATACCGTGCTTTGAATTTACGCATGCGCAAAAAATAACCAACGATCAACCCCCACTCTCGCGCTGCAGGCCTTCGATATTTGATTGTTGTCTGTTGTTGTTAATTGCAACAATTGCATTTACGAATTTGTTCGGGTTGAAGTTAATATTTAATGAAGGGGCGAACGCATACCTCATTTGGCTATTACATCTGTCGAGCGTGTAAAGCTTGGTAAAAGCCAAATATGTGCCATGCGGCTAATCTTTATTTTCTGCGGATTTCTGGATGATTAAATTCAGATTGGCACAAGGAATAATTCTCGTTTTCCCTACTGCGCAGAAGATTTCCACCAGCCTTTAAAAAAAATTTACAAACGGTTCTACCTACGGGTTATACTTGAGCGAGGGCTACCACAGCTCAACCCGCATCAATTGGTTGAGCGAGTATCAATCCAATGGTTTCCTTAGGGGACAGTGTTAACTTCAAACATATTTTGGAGAACGGATAAGCAAGGCAAGACAACTCAAAGGTTCTCGTGGCAATCGGACTAGTAGCAGAGAGTACTATCAACGGACCTATTTTCGACAAAAAGGACAATCTACATCGGTGGGACTCTGATCTACGAATAGTGCTGTGTTTATAATTCAATAAAAGAACAGCTAAAGAAGATGAATTATTAAAAAGTTATGATGTCTAAAAAGCTTGACATTTGAACTGGAGTAGTACGCCGGCGTCGTCTAAAAGAAAAAACCGAAATAGTTAAACTTGGGTTCTAACAACTTAAATAACCATTTATTCAATATTCGAAGATGTCCCGGCGCAGACCACCACTCCAATCGAAAGAGCTAGTAGAGACCGACTTGCGAACCAGTGGCGTTTCCAATTTGCCCCAGTTGGTAGAGAGAACGAGTTATCGTTAGACGGTTAGACGGTTAGGCGGCAGAAGAAAATATCACATAAAAAACACTATCGTGTTTTGATTTCAAATCACACCACCGAATGATGTCTGAAGATTTTTAAGGAGAATTGGTAGGAGGGATCATTTTCAATGCAATAGAATCCAAACAGTTTTTAGAATTTTTGTCGGTCTGTATGTTTGTTTGACCGAGTATCACTTAAAAACTGCTGACTACAGTTGAATAAAACGTTCATCGTTGTATTTCTAGACGTCTAACTTAAAATGATAGATACCCGTAATTTCGATAACTTGGCCGGTCTGGGAGTTATCGACCAAAATGTTGACCAGAGTGACCCAAAATGTTTTGGTACATTATGGCTATCAACGAAAGGAGCTAATAAGTGCTGCAAAAAGCGAAGTGAATAAGTTCCATATCTAAAATGATTTCGGAGATATGATAATTGAACCCGGACTCAATCTATTATAAGTTCGGAGACGCAGCGGAGCGTATCTCGGTTTTCTAGTGCAAGTTAAAGCTACCACAGTAAGAATGCTATCTCCCCAGCGAGAAGTGAGTCACTCTGATTAAATTTCGATCTAAATACTGTAATAAGTTAAGCTCTTACTCAATAAGACGAAGCCCCGACATCCCAAATGTATGCTTAATATGCGGTGTGTGCTCTCAGGACACAAATCATATTTTGAAGTGGCTTTTCTAACAGCAAACCTACTATGGTCCAACGCCTTCCTAGACTTTTCTTGCAAGATATTGATAAACATTACGGAAAAGTATTTGCAGATTGGTCAGGGCGAATTCAAACTACAACAGCAACAACAACGGTTCCTGTGTAAAGGTTGGAAAATCGTTCCAATATCCATCGGTTTTACGCATCGTATTTCGCTGACCCTATTGCGCAACTGCTCATTTTTCTTCGGATAACACAAGTTTTATGCAACAACTCAGTAAGGCTTTAATGGGAGGCGTGTTCATGTGCCATATGTATCCCAACTATGTCAACTGGCCAGATGGCTGGGCAAGCGACTAATAATGGCGAGTGCTATTTAAGTATACCTTTCATGAACATGAAATGGTATTATAACTTTGGTCCGATGCTTGGAGTTAGAGAAGAAGAAGAGATAGACCCACTATTAAGTATACCGAAATGATCAGGGCGATGAGCTGAGTCGATTTAGCCATGTCCGTCTGTCTGTTTGTACGCAAGCTAGTTCCTGTGTTTGAGGCACTTCATGAAATTTGGTATGTGGGCGCCATTTTGCATAAGATTAATCATTTGTCTGAATCAGCAAGAGCGGAGCAATACAACGCATAGCTCCCATACAATCGATAGTTTCGATAAATGGGTGTTGGGCTATAAATGTTGCAATTAAAAAGCTAGGAACCTAAAATTTTGCAGGTTTGGTACTTAATATATAAAAAATCGCCCAGGCGGTTAGATGACCATTTAAAGAAGAAAAGATATATGTAATGTGTGTAGTGAAAAGCAGCCAGATCGGACCAACATAACATATAGTTCCAACACAGTCGAAAGTTTCGATAAATGGGTTTTGGGCTATAAATTTTGCAATTAAAAAGCTAGGAACCTAAAATTTTGCAGGTTTGGTACTTATTATATATGTAATATGTGTAGTGAAAATCACCCAGATCGGACCAGCATAACATATAGTTCCAACACAGTCGAAAGTTTCGATAAATGGGGTTTGGGCTGTAAATTTTGCAATTAAAAAGCTAGGAACCTAAAATTTTGCAGGTTTGGTACTTAATATATATGTAATGTGTGTAGTGAAAAGCAGCCAGATCGGACCAACATGACATATAGCTCCCATAAAATCGATTGTTCCGATAAATGAGGTTCGGGCTATGTATCTTTAAATTATCAGTTTTGCAGAGTTTGTACTAATTGTAAGTAGGGATTGGACACTTAAAACCGTGATGCGTATTCATGAAAGGTATAAAGTCTTCGGCACAGTCGAAGATAGCCCTTTCCTTACTTGTTTTTTTTTTTTACTTTAATTTCTACATTTCGTGTAATCAAACTTTGCAAATGAAACAGTTTAAACGCCATAAATATCCGTTCAGTAAATAACAACAGCAATAATCAAAACAACGGTTGGCGGCACACAAGTTTTGACGTTTGCTTTTGTTGTGGTTAAGCGACTCGTACCAATAAAAACAATAAAAACAGCGAATGCAAATGTGTTTTGTCGGTTTTCTCGATTAAAATTTTTAATTTTTATTTTTGCACTTTTATAATTATCGAACGCCTTTTCTTTTTAACCAATTTGGTTGTTGTGGTTGTTGTTGTACATTGCTATATGTACTTGTAAATTGTTAGTTGTAGTTGATCTATAAAAGCATAAAAACTTCGTTGCAAAATGCTTTGGGGCAATTAGTGACCAATGCGAACGTGATATGTGTGTGACGTTGTGTGTTTTTGTTGTTGCACATTTGCTCAACAAACGAGCATTTTTGCATTTCTGCAACTTCGACAGATTGCGCTGGACAACGCGCAACAACAATAAACTTGCTTGTAATTGCTATGAATTGATTTCCTTCGTTGGAGAATGCTCGATAGTTTTAATTTTCGTGGTTGTTGCTGGCTTTTTTTGTTTTGCTTGTTGTTGTTGTTATAGTTGGTGACACGACTATTTGCCATTTGTCAATCAACAAAAATCATTTTAGAGTAATGATTGTGGTGTAAAAATGAAATGTAATTATTGACAAATGTTTGTATGGATCTACATACAGGGTGGCGCAAAAGTAATCCTCCTATCAGAAAATGCTATAAATTTTGCGATTGGCCCCTAAAGTCAGTTCTGTTTTGACGTTTGTGTAGTAAACACATGCGAAATACACGTTAATAAACAATGTTACGCTACACTGCTCCAGAACGCGGAATATTGCTGACTATTTATTTGACCAATAATCGGTCGGGGCCAAACGGTTACTGTGAATGGTGAGCGCTACAGAGCAATGATCAACGAGTTCTTTTTGCCGGAACTTGATGAATTGGGATTGGAAAACATGTGGTTCCAACAGCACACACTGCACGTGCCACAACCGATATGCTGAACATCGGAAGCTTACTTTTGCGCCACCTTGTATATGTAGGTGCTTGGAGTGGGAATATAAATAGCTCTTGTGGCAAGAAGGTGCGAGATGTCTTAAATCTCTTAACTCCGCAACCGGTCGAGTTAACGAAAGAAGCTGTATCTGGATCTTTAAGTATGATATCTAGTAATGCAACAGTGAAGCTTGCATTCAATTCTTTTTAGCAGTTTTTTAGTAATGCGCGCACAAACCATCATACAGACAAACAAAAATTCTAAAAACCGTTGATTTGTATTTTATTGATGCAACAATAGTCCTTTCCATCAATTTTTCTGGAATATCTGCAATGTCCAGACACTGACCTTTTACAGTTTTGTTATATGTAGAGATGAGCTTTGCTACAAACGAGTAAAAGTGACTCGTTGGGTTTTACATAATGAACCCGTTAGCCTCGAAAAAAGGAGCTTTCAATACTTTTTACTTTGCTACACAGTGTAAAATTCTTTGACAAACTTAATCTTCTTAATTGCCACCCATTAAACGATTTTGATTTTTCTTGTTGCCAACTCGCAATTACACAGGATCCCAAAGCCTTTTCCACTTGGTCCATCCAGCGAAGTGGAGGACTCCTTCTTCACCTACTTGCATAGACGAGTTTCGATAATAATGCCTTCTGGGCAGTCGCCCATCCATTATCCATTTGCATAGTGTGGATAAGGAAGGGCTTAGTTCATTTCCGTATTTAGACCGAAACCTCCTAGGAAGCACGCTACAGCTGGTGATGTTAAGTAGATGCTCTAATGCCGTCTGTTGCACGTCTAACAATGCAGTTTTCGCGACTAACAAAATTACGTTTTTGCTGATATCGAGCATGTCTGGGCGTAAACTAAACAAATCGGATTAGAATTCTATTTTCAGATGGGGGCACCTGTCAATTACAAAGCGCTTTTGGCAAGGTTATTAAAAGATAGTCGAGGCGACAGTTTAAGATAGGAGTCATCATCAATTAGCGCCTAAAAACCTAGACGACTTTTGTTTACGCTAGACAAAGCATATCAGTTCAATCAAAGTGTTTCAAGTAAACCGAGACCTGCGTTTCCCAACTTATTTTGGTTCGCCCATAACATGGTTATCGGCTTAAAGAAAAACGCTGATCAATAATTTTGGTTAAACGGTTCAAACGTAGCAGATTCCTCTTCTAGAGTGGATAATAAATAATTATCGATTTTTTAAATGATCGATTTGTTTGCACTATTGGATTAATGGTGAGCATCATTTTTTAATAAATCATAGACAGTGCCATCTGTGCGACGCATAAAAAATGGGCGGAATTATGTACTAACTACAGCTGAAATACATTGAAAGGCATTTTTTGTATAAAAAATGTATTTATGAACAAAAATAGATTATTTTCTATAAAATCGATATTACACTAATCGATTTATTTCGACACAGAAAAATGTTTAATTGATTAATATATTTTTCCAACCAGAGCCCTCATCCCTACAGTCTTCTGAAAGACTTTCACCTCATTATCTGTCCATAAAACTCCAAATATGTACTTATGAGTCCACATCCGATATGTTTTAATGTTTATTGATTAACTAATGTGCATTGAGTATTCGTATTTAAACAAGCTGGCAACGCCGTATAAATGACTATGCAATTTTCTGCAACCACCATTATCAGCTTTCCGCAACGCGCAACGAAAATGTATTCCAATAAAATAAAGAGTTCGCAGTACAATAAGAAATCTCAGCACTAGCAACAACAACAACAATATAATACCATTCCGACAGCTATCCAGCACACCTTTGCGTCGAGTGCGCATCTCTTACTTGCAACTTCAACATCAATTCCAATTTTAAATCTGATCTTGATTGCGCTCGAAATGCCAATTGCATGCAGTGCGCTAACTGACAATAAGTTAACTTGAAAATGCTAACGCCTCTTTGAGTGGCACATTGGGTTTGAAAAAGCTGCGCCAGCTTATGATGGCATTTGTGCGTGGTGTGTGTGTGTGCGTTGGCGCATCTTTTTATATTGCCTTTTATTGGTGTTATCGATCGCTGCATCGATTAAATTTTGCATCTCCCCAAGAAACGTTTTCTAGCCTACTCCCTAACCCCATCTCCTGCACTGACATATTTCATCATTTGCGCCCTGTGTATTTTCTTTTTGAATTTATAAATTAAAGCAGTCACTCTTATGTGGATGCCACAAGTTGTGAATTTTCTTGCAACATCTAACTAACCCGCCAAGAAATGTGTGCCATATATTAGGTTGATTTCATTTCAGTTCAAGAGGCTGAGAAAATGGTGCTTCAAATATGAAAGAAGCTCAGTTCATATAAAGGGTTCACTCACTCTCTGATAGGCTGACAGGCCATCTGGTAATTATTTTATAATTAAATTTATCGATTATCGGAGAAAGAAGTACTTATGATAGCTGATTTTTTTTTGGTGGGTCTACTTTCCTCAGCTTAAAACAACAATAATTTTTTAGCGACACTGAATACAAATATCTTCTTTGTTGTTACTCTTCTTGTTCTTCGCAGGCGACAGCATCCACGCAGCCTATGGTACAATGTGTACGCACTGCACACCTGCCCTTCATCTCAAATACATCTATGGCCTTTACCTTCGCCTTTGACTTTACCTGCGCCATTAACGACTTCTTCCTTTTATTTGTTTTGTACTTCATCTTTAAGATCTGTTTGTGTTTTCATATATTTCTCCAAAGTTGACAAGTAAACTATTAATTTTTCATTAGATGTTATGACTTTGCTATGCTAATTCAATGTTCTTTACAAGCTTTAGGTCACTGCTTAGACTGTGGTTGTTAATATTTATTCTTCCGTTGAAGCTGGGCAGGAAGCTTTTAAATTCTCTTTGGCTGCGTGCGCCTTTCACAAAAACTCTATTTTTTTGTCAAATTATTCAAACAATTTAGGGCCTCAACTGATGCATGTAAAAGTTTTCGAATTTACTATCTAGTTTGTGCTTAGGTTTCTTAAACTTCATTCATAAAATAACTTAATTCCCGGTTTGTTTTAACAAACTAAATAAGGAAAAAACAAAAACGGCTAATTTTAATGTAAAAGCTCGAGTTTTTTAAACTTTCGTCTTAAAAATTAAAAAAAAAACATTAGTTCTGCTTATTCGAATAGTCCCTCTGACTTATCATAATTATATTTAATTATAAATTATTTTTCTCCGATTCACAATTCAAAGTTTTTAAAAGCTCAATTCGCTTAAAAGTACAACTAATATGCAGTTTTGATGTAATAATTTCCTTTGTGATATGTGAAATGAAGACTTTCGTTATTTGCAAATCCCTCAGCACTTGATATTTAATATTTCTATTTCGACTGGTAGCAAAGTTTCAAAAAAGTAACACTTTTAAAAAGCATTTATTTTATTTATTATTTAAATTGCTAACAGATCTTACCGCAATAACCCATAATTCAAATCCCGAGATATGGAAAAGTATAAAACAGTAAGGAGCTTTCACAAAAGCTTCCAAAATCTTTTTAAAAATGTATAATACTTTTCCAGTGTTTCTCATAAATCAAAGCTAGATTCCGGAAAGTGGTCTAAAAAGCTGCAAAAAGCTCTTTGCAAAATTGAGAGTAATTTTCTGGAATTTCTCATAAAACAAATCCAGAGAATTCGTAGGGGTCTAAAAAGCGAATGAGCTTTCACCAAATTTACAAGAAACTTTTCACAATTTCAAAAGAATTTTGTAGAATTTCTCATAACACAAAGGAAGCGAATTGAAAGCAGTTTAAAGAAGTAAGGAGGTTTCGCAAAAGGTGCAAAGAGCCTTTTAAAAACTTTGCAAATCTATAGATTTAGTGAGGTTTTGCGAAAACGCTTTAAAAAGCTTTTCAGTAGATCGAAAGACATTTATAGAATTTCTCACAAAAGAAGGTCATAGAACAGATAAAAGTCTAAAAAGTCTTGAGCAAACGCTTCAACTATTTTAAAGCTTTAAAGGTTTAGAATTTCTCATTTCTTGTAAGAACTTAAAGCTTGCAGTCATGGGAAAGATATTTAAAGACATTTTGGGTACTCTCCTACTATATTTAAAATCTCTTAAGCAATCACAATTTAATAGAAATAAAAACGTCAAGGAGCATGTTGCGAGATATTTGCAAAATTTGTGTGCAGAAAACAATTGTGAAATTGGTGCATGCCTCTAAATCGACGGAAGCATATTTGTGTGAATGTACATATCCAGCTCTGTATATATGATTCATATATGACGCAAGTAAGTCATGATAATTCCCAATGGAGCGCCTGTCTTTAAGCATGTTGACTTATACTCGGACGATCGATCAGTCGAAGGTTGCCAGCTTTTTGGGTATTTCAAACTTGTGGTTGGTTATATGTACAACAAAAAGCATCGGTAAAAAACTTAAAACTAAAGAAACACTAAAAGAACCAACTACAAGTATGCTTCATCAGCAGCAAGTTACATAGTCACCGCCGTACAATCATAGCCTACATACCAGCAATAACAACATGCGATCATCATTAATAACATTACAACTACAATGTGGCGGCTACGTAGAACCCAACTTACATAGCTATCCAGCACTAAAACTCTAGATTAAGCTTCAACTTTAGTGCTGAGCAGCCTCAATGTCTTCGTATTCATCTCTTCGACAGCGCTGGCTGACTAACTGTCTTTCAGTCTTGATCTCTAAGCTGCGTATGAGCGCATGATCACAACTGATATCGTCGTCAATTCTCCATTGCTTACTTAAAAGCAGAAGAAATCGACTTGTACGCTTGCGTCTCGACTTGTTTTTTAACTTCTGCCAATAACAGACGTCAGCGGACTCATCTCATCTCATCTCCCGCTACTTCACTACAATTTATTTGCGTTTGTTTAGATTTCATTTAATTTTCTTGCTTTTTTTTTTGTTCTCAACTCAAATGTTTTGTTTGTTGCATTTCTATCATTTTCTTTCAATATCAATTCCACACGCTATGTTGATCTTCTTTCAAGCTATTTGTTTGATTCGTCTTCCTCTTCCGTCGTGGCATGCATGTTGGCGACTATCTTAGAAATCTATAAAATGCTGACCGTTGTTTGAATGTTCGTTGCTTGCTGATTGTCAGTGTATATATATATATATATATATATATATTTTATATCGCTGCATATTAAGAATCTCAGCTGCATTGTTCGAAAGTAGGTATTGAATTCAAATTAGGGTACTCCTTTTTGGTGAGAATGTTTTCTCTGTCTATAAGCGTACTTTTCTTTATAAAAATATTAACATTTCATAACCACCAACGATGTAGAGATTCTAATTGAATTATTAGCGGCATGCTGCATCAACAAGTTGCAAATTTTTCATAGTTCCAAAGTGAATGAAATGCTAGCTTTTCTATAGCGATCAATATTCTTCTGCGCACCAAGTCTAAAACTTTTTAAACTTGCGTGAACTTAGTCTAAAGACCAAATTTAAGCCCCTTATAAAACCTAGACGCACCACACTATATCTTCATCTCTAGGGGTAAACATTAACAACTTATGTATATAACTCTGCCGCCAGTCTTTTATTTATTTTTATTCGCTTTCTTTATCTCCCTATAATATATATTTCTTGTGTAAGAAACTTTGACGGCAATGGACTCTGAAACTACTATACTGATTTTGATCAAATTTGGTTTCGACTTAAAAGATTGCTCAACTTAAAAGATAGGATGCTTTTTATTTCAATATATTGAGGGGGCGTGGCATCGCTAAGCCGATACATTTTTTGATATTGCATATCTTTGGAAGTATTCATGCTAGAAAGTTGAAATTCGGTGAGAAATGAAATGAAATTAGTCGCTAATGTAAAGAGCGATAACAAAAAAGGGGCGATAACGAAAAAAGCGGGTGTGGGACCTCCCACACAAATATTTTTTTCCTATTATAAACATTTATGAAAGTATTTTTGTTAGAATAATAAAACTAGGAAAGGAGTTATATGAGGTTATTCTCTAACACCTTAAGGAAAATGTGGGTTATAGGAAAAGGAGGCGTGGTATCTCCAATACAAATGGGATTTTTCAATGTAAATATCGTTGGAAATGTTTATGTTAGGACAATGAAACTCAGTAAGGAGTTATACGAGGTTAATCATTAATACCTCAAGGACCTCGAACTTAACTTTTATAGGTTATGAGACGCAGCGAAGCATGGACGGGCTGCTAGTAATTTTTATTTTAAAGTCTGAGATAAGTTTGCCACCTGCCAAAACTAAAGTCTAAAACTCATTTATTTAACTAACTTTATACGAAATATGTATTCTTGTTCATCCACTACAATCTCGGCATCATCTTAACTGATTTCACCAAAAAAAAAACTCCACTTGGGGTTACACTGTTATCGCGAAATCAAATTGACCCAAATTAATACAATTAAGCTAATTAATAGATAAGCGCTGCTGGTAAAAAAAACTATATATAAAAATGGTCTTTACTGCTGCGAATCTAAAACATACAAAATTATATGGCAACTTTCAAAAAAGCCGACCAAAGCTCCTTTGTCCGTGTATGATAATTTGATTGAAACAAATAGGTTTAAGTGAGATATGGCCATATGGTTATGAAACGGAAAGTCTTTTGGCAAAAAGAGTTCCACGTGGGCTTATCACCTAGAGTTGCCACCTAATCCTTTTATATATATATTTTTTTGCATATCCACTATTACCTCAAAAGCTGATTTAGTCAAATAAAGGAATACAACGAAGCTAGTTAATACACACAAAATGGAAATCAGTGCTTTACTGCCCCCAATCCAGAAAAAAACTAAATTATATGGCAACCTTAAAAAATTTAACTCAAAGCTCGGTCGTCCAGGAGCTATAACTTGTTTCAAACAACTCGGTTACCTTCCCAAAAACTCCATCAATGTTAGAATTTGTGATACCAATTAAAATGTTATCTCGTCTGTGCGTAAAACAAAAAAAAGCGTTGCCATCTGTTTAAAAGTGCAATGTGCTCATAAAAAAAGAAGAAAGAGAAAAGTTGCAAAAGTTTTGCTTTGTATATTCTAAGCTCTCAATTCAGTTGAAACTGTCTATGCAGAAAACTAAGAATGATAAAAATTATCGGAGCAAAAATTGACCACCCTAACGTACATTGAAACATACAAACAGTTGCTGCATATGAACGCTGTAGAATATTGCTTAGTTCAGTACAAATGGTGTTTGACCGGTTTCTGGCTTACACAAACAAAACCAACAACAACCAAGTAGTGTTGTTGCTGCCACAAGCGCGTCAGTTGTTGTCTTACCAAACAATCTGTCATCTTTACGTGTGATACTCTGTTTTGAGTCATCATTATGGACAAGTGAACGCAGCATGTTCGTCTAGAATGCTGAGCTCGAGCTGAGGTGCGCAATGAGCCGAGTATCGACATTTTCAATTACAGACTTTCTTGCGGCCACGTACATGTATGTTTGTTTGTTGGTGAATGTCGGTCTTAGTTGCTTGAGGCAGCGGATAACACACAAATTGCGGCTTACAAAGAGCTGCATGTGTTTTTTAATCGCTACATCAAACATAGCTTAAGATGGCCGCATATAAGGATGGTAGCAGGGCGGACGATGGATGATGGTAGACGGTCGACGAACGTTGGCAAGTGGGCGGCGGTTAGCAGACGGCGCACAATGTACGTTGGTCAATAGATGACTCAGGAACGCAAAGATAAATGAGCTTCACGAGCGCGGCACACATGCCTTGCCCTGCTTAGTAATTACTTGAAGTTTGTCATTCAGCCGGCGCGTATTTGTTCTGTTGATTTCTTTGTATTTCATTTCGTTTGATTTCAACTCATTGCCTCAAGCACAGAGCTTCGACTTCATTTACTTAATTAAAAAATCTAGCATGTAGAATCACAACACGCATGATGTCGAGGTTACATCTTTATCACTAATTCACATTTTGTTAATTAGTTTTATACGCGGTAATAGCAAATCAAATAGTTTTATGATCAGCACTCGAGCTCACTCATTTAGAGTCAGCTAGCAGCAACTTTCATATTACAAACTTCCCATGCGTTCGCAAGTCATTCTTGGCCAACTTAACGGAGACGGCGAAAGAGAACGCGCGAGGCAGCTTGTTGTTGTTTGTGTTGCTGTTAGAAAAGTGCAATGAAATCATATTTTTGTAAGCGAAGTGAAGCTGTTTCTTATGTGCCATAACAGTAAATTGGAATGTATCTTGTCGATTTGCAATGATATGCAACGCGCGCGCTACCACAAGAATTTTATCGTTTTTACATACTCGCCCATACTGCGTACTAGTTACCCGTTGCTACACACACTACTCGTTCTTGTATGCCATGCGCTCTCCTATTTTGGTTTATAACTATCCGATTGTGAGCTCGCATTTGGTTTAATCGTTATTGGCACCACTTTGCTTGTTGTTGTGCTGCATTGCGCTGAAACTGTAGCTTTCGCAGTTAATGCTGAGGATGGAAACAACTTGTTGGTTGTCATGTATATTTATGATTTATACGAAATCACTGTGGAATCATAAAGTCCCAGCTTCGCAATTCTCTCATATTATTTATTAGTAAAAATTCTTCTGTGGTGTGACATTATGGCTGACAGTCAGCAGGTGATATCAGCAGCAGGGAGGTTGGTAGTATTTGCTGCATAAAGCATTTCCTTTTGTGGGTTGGTGGAAAGCGCCTGTGCGCGTGCTACCAAGTAAGAAGTATTTGATGGATTGACAGTGCGCAATTTCAGTGCAACTAAGCTGCTGAACATATGTCTGTTAGATATTGATAAGATTATATGTCGGAGCCAAATAGAGGACTGCAATTATGCTCCGATAAATCGTATTAGAGGTATGCAACGCGAATTTGGTATTCGCCAGCTTAGTTACTACTCGCATATTTATATTCAACTGATCACCGGTGAAATGAACGCAACATACCCGTTTAGTCCAAATATGTTATTCTATTACATAGTTTGTCACATCGTAAATAATCAGCGTTGATGTTGCTGTCATTGATGCAGAACAAGGGGACGGCATATTCAGCAGTCCTGAACAACCACTTTTTGTTCGCTAGGAGAGAGTCTAGGTACTCTTTATGCTCTTTCGCCTTACCGTAGCTGATGGAGTCTGTTTAAGCGACATAAGCTATAATTATTTCTATCGTTTATTGCATTTGCATTGCATGCTATTGTAATTCGCAATGAGCTTATGAACTATTCCAAAGATATATTTTATGTTTTGCAATCCCAAATCGGGGGTTTTCACAGCGAAAATGAGGAGGCCAATCTCGCGCTTATTCCCCAGAGCCACAAGTGCTCGCAACCAATTAATACATAAAAAAACTACTCGCTCACCATAAAACTTAGATAGTGTCCAAGGCATCGCTTGTGGAAAACAATACCGTTTCAAAGCTGGGAGTACACTTGTCTCACCTTAAACCTAGGAGAGTTATGTAATTAGCAGGCATGAGGTTTCTTCCGCTTTGTTCTACAAGTTATCTGTTTCCAATAGGTTTTTTTTCACGCATTTACGCGTGTCCATAAAACTATTTGTCAGACAAACAGATATTTGTTTATGAAGTAAGGCAAGTATTATTAGGGGTTGATAAAACAGATTTCTGAAAGTCGGTAAAACAGTTTGCAAACTGTAGAGAAAACTATATCATACAACTTGAAAGCACTCATTTTATCCGCCACTATTCCTTGGAAGCAGATAAAGTTGTGCATTTAGCATTCTATACACAAAACCAGGCTAAAATCTGATGCTATAGTATAGGTACGATAACCCGAGGCCTAATCTGTTGGCCACAAGTATTCTCCCTTCTACAATTAGAGTGATACAAGCTAGCTTTAGAGTACCACAGCTTTAGCATAGCACTAATCAAACTGTTGCAGTAAAAGATACGATACCGATCAAGTCACAGACCTTAGCTTAGAGCCAACAAATCATATATTGAGACCATCAAGTAAATGTACCCTGTCGGAAAATAAGTAATTAATAAGGTTCGGAAATGAATAAGAAACTAGTTCATTCGCACCTAGGCGAAAGAACGAAATAGATCTGAAAGAAATGTAACAGAAAGTGAATATAAGCTATAGCTAGTAAGGAACTATAGACAACGTAAAGCAGCTCTTAAAAATCTCAACTCCATAGGACGTAAGCATTCTCGATGCGCCAGCAGCTTTGAGGCGTAAGAGATTTATGTCGAGCTAGAAGGGGTTCTTCATATCTACATAAAATTGTAATAGATCGATGTCTGTGCATTGCAGATATTGAAGACAAATTTATAGCAGGTATTATTTTTAAATCAATAGTATCCAAAGCAACAGCTTTTAGAATGTTTGTATATTTGTCTGTCTGTTTGAACGCTTATCACTCAAAAACTGTTGAACAGATTAGAATGCTACTGTCACTGTTGCATTACTATATGCCTAACTTCAAATTTAGGAGATCTTATATTTTCATATCTCTACCGGCTTGCGAGTTATCTAGCAATATGTTTACCAGGGTGAACCAAAATATCCTGATACAATATGGGTATCAAACGCAAGGTGCTAATGAGTGCTGCAATAAACATTGTGATTAAGTTCCATATATCAACTGGTTTTGATTAAGACCAAACTCAATCCATTATAAGTTCTGAGACGCAGCGGCGCGTGGGCATATTTTCTGGTACACTTTAAACACACTCGCTCAGAACTAGAGATTTTCCCTACGGGGTAAGTATGCGTAAGGTGTGTCCAGCACAAGTGGCTTAGCAAAAAATATCGATGGAGAGCCAAGTATAGGCACTTCAACGTTTCAATAAAAGCGTTTAAGCGAGCGCATGTATGCAGCAGCGTGTAAGTGGATGGAAAACAATCAAACGACAAAACTGATGCGGCAACTTGCAAAGAGGAAAAAATGGAACTAAAAATTGCACTTCTTCTACGCCAGCAACAACAGTCTGAAGCAAAAGACGTGGGCGCAACGCAACGCCACGCGATTTAGTAAAAAGTGAACCGTGAAACTACAAGCGAAAAAAAGAGAATTTCATAGCAGTTGCGTTGAATGATGAACAAAAAAAAAAACACTAAAGAGGTACGTGAAGTGAATAGTAGGAAAAAGCATATTGGAAGTAGGACCTTGAGACAAAGCAGCAAATTGATGAAGAAGACGCGCTGGCTGCCACAGGCAGGCGAGATAGAGCGCTGCTTGGCTTAAGCAATTGAAACGAAACGCTTAAACAAACTCGCTGAACCGAACGAACCGGTCAACGGTTGCGTTTATTTTAGCAAAACGAACTACACTAGATACATACAAATAGTTGGCAACAAATGTCAGACAAATGCTCAACGGAGATGATCAACGCGCGTCGGGTATTTGACGTGGAATACTCCGTCCCATCATCCAACGAACGATGCAGTCCTCAAAAGTACGCCTACTTCCTCTCTCGCTTTGATGTTGAATACTCCAAGGAGTAATCTTTTGGCAGCATTTTGAAGGTACTCTTACGTAGGTGCTCCATAGACTACTCAAAAGCAAAGTAATCAGGACCTCCGAGATGGACTAGGTGATCCAATCAGCGGATATCGCCATGTAAATTGCACCACCTTTTTTATATGAATGAGGATAGGTTTTGGAGTGCTCTGATACTCCATCGTTTTTTATAGGGAAGCCGTCAATCATGATTTATATGGACTAAGGAAAGCACAGCTTCAACAGAGATACGAATACAAGCGCACGATTAAGACAGGTATGAAGGACAAACTTTAACTGGTTCACTGCTTGCCTCACTTGTAGGTGAAAGCAGACCACGGAGCTCTTTTACGTTACGCTGATATAGACGACTGCAGCTACTAATTTTAGGCATTTCGCAACTGGATGATAAGATGATTTTGTGCACGTGTAATCAGGATCACAAAGACAGGCGTCAAATTCTAAAATCATAAATTTGTGTTTTTCATCAACTCGAGCCGAGAACAATTACGTGTGACACGACTACAACCGAATACGCTGACATATACATCCCCGTTGCCTGCATATTCACGATTAATGCCCCTGCAAAAGATCGGGCGACTGATGATCCTGGATCAATACCTTTCGTCTACAGTGAGCTGCAATTGATCCCAACTATTCCGTTGTAGGCATAGTTGGGATAAGTCGATTTTAATTTCTGTAGCCTACTTTTAGGTGTTGAAAATAAACTTGTCTGACCGTACCCGTAGGGAGCAAAGGGAATCTGGCGACCCTTTTGGGCATGAAAGAGGCCAATTAGTCTCTTCATAGGACATGATCCAACAGAAGGGATCACTTCAACCCATACAAAGAGATCAAAACTGGCATTGGTCGCATGCTCCCTTGCGACCCATCGCGGATTTATCCTAGACTAATGACTTTTTTGCAGGGAAGTAACAACATATGCTCAGTAGTAGATGAACCAACCACTGGGCCGGCCGATATCAAGTATCATCAGTATGATCAATATGCAAGTGGGCAACAAACGAGTGCTCGATACATACAAACAACCATGTGAGTATAGGCGAGTATTGCAGTCGCTCACAGAGCACTTACCAGCTGAAGCGACAGACGAGGAATGTCCGATTGTCAGTTTAAATTTTCTTATTTCACTTTTTGTTTTAGTCTGCTTTTTTATCTGTTTTTTAACTTGAGATTTCGCTTGTTTTATACTGAATGCTGAGATATTCAAGGGCTTTGAGTCCCTTTTATGATTTGTAGTTGCTCTGTGTGTACGGATTTTTTCGTTTTCTTTTGGGTTTTTAATGCGTTGCGTTTTTTTCCCTGCGGCTGATGCTGCCTTCAATAAAAGATCGATGGGTCTGTGATGCGTTTAGCATCAGATATGCGTATCTCCAGGGCAAATAGCTACATAATACCTTCATATGAGAAGAACAATGCGAAGGCGCAAGAACAATGATGGCGAGGCACAACCAAGCCCAGTCATACAGCCTTAAGGCGAGCTGAAGTAACCTGAGCTTAATTATTGCAGTTGAGCAGTGAGAAGAAGAAGAGCAGTTTAGTAAAGGAAATGCGAAAGAGACTTTCGAACGAGTATGTCGGACATGAAGTTTGAGTTTGAGGAGTGTGGACAAACAGCGCTGACGAGGAATTTGTGGATTGTCTGTAGCAGGTTTTTGAAAAACATGAAATTTATGCTGCTGCTCCTCAGAAGCCCCTCCTCCTCCGCTACACCTCATCGATGCCTACAGCCTGCGTCTTCTTCTTCGCATTCTTGTTAGCCTTCAATAAAAATCGTATCAAATGTGAAGCAGGTTTTTAAGCGAGTTGCTTTTTTACCTTCTCTTCAACGCTTTTTGCACTCTTTTTTACCTTCTTCAGCTTCAGCCTTTTTGGCCCCAGCGAATAGGACTTGCAAACGTTGTGACAAACCAGCAAATTTAACACAGAAAATTAGTAGCATGTAATTAATTTTGAGTGAACTGTCCATTTCGTTTTGATTTGCCGCTGAGTTTTTTGATGTTATTTTTTCACAGTGGGATTTTGAGAGCTAAGGGAATTTCGTACGCATATTTCTAAACCGTGTAACATGCAACACTGCGCGTCGTTATGCGTACGTGGAAAATTGCGTAAAATCGCAAACTCTGCTGCGGAGAGAGACGGTCAGCGCTCACGAAATCGTTTCCCGCCAAATGCAACGCAAAAACCGTTGTGCTACTGTTTGTTTTTGTTTTTGAAACGTAGCGACTTGAGTGCAGTAGCTCGCATTTAAGGTACCTACCGAAGGTGGTCTCGTTTGCAGTTCGGCTACTTATTTACTCATTTCAGCAAAACGCATTTACTTGTTGTTGCTTAAATTTTTATTGTTGGTATGTGGCGGGCGTCAACGATGCGTCGGCTTGGTATTTTATGACATTTTAATAATTGAAAAAAGAAAAAAAATTCATAAATATTATAGAAATATGATTTTATGACAGCGTGTGTGACATGTTGTTGCTGCCGTATTCGGTGTGCGTGTTCGGCTGACAAATATGTATTTAAGTACTGGTTGCAACAACTGCTGGAGACATGTAATTAGTAGCGGATTTGCGATATAGCGATTGGCTGTCGATTGGTTTTGATGGAATTTAAAAAAGTAAAGTGTGTGTTGTGTGAAGTGGCATGAAAAGCTGAAAGCTTAGCGCAAGAAAGTAGACATTCAGAAGTGGCATTGGGTTTGACATGCGTGATAAATTGAAGGTGGAATCAGGCGCTAAATAAGCAAACTAAAAGATTAATTAACATGAAGGAATGGCTAAAGGCGTGTAAGCCGCATCATGAATTCTTCTTCGATACTCACCCACGGCGCAGCTGCGGGAAACATTTCAAGGGTCATCTTATTCGATGCTAACAACCTCCAAGCTTGTGCAATGTATACAAGGACGGCTAGATATAATATGAGACTTCTTAAGAGTAATTTTTGGTCGAAAAGAGCTACAGAAAGTATTTTGTCTTACGCCCCGTTGATCACTAGAGCCATTTCTGTGCCTCTTCATTAGTCCAATAGAACAACAAACTTACGAAGCGACTGTAATGGCTGATGGTTGAAAACAAAACCCGAAAGTTGTGGAGAGTGTTGCCGATGTGGCAGGCCTTTTCCGTTTATATGTCGGACACGCTCGAAACTACTCCTTAAGGTACTATTCCAATTCTTGTGAAAACAATTTAATTTGACTAAGTCGAATCTCCTAATTTCGCAGGTCGTCTATTTTGTTGTTCCTGTTGCAAGACATTCTCTATTGGTTTAGCAAAGATTTACTGATATGGGCTATACTTTCCGTAATAAATACGGTACTATCATCTCCTCACAGCGGGGACGATTGGAGGGACCGCTTCGAAAAGTCGATTTTAGTCGCCTCTAGCGACAGGCACAACTTACCGAGATTATATTCTGAGCCTCCTAGGACGCCGGCTTCAAAATCTCATTCTCCGGTGTTTTGTTCATCATCTTCAATTAAACAAAGTATGAAAAGCAGCACTGTTAGCTACCAAGTCCATGAAAACTAGTACTTTCAACCGGTTGCACGTCTTTTGGCTTAACATCTGTCAAAAATGCGTCTTGCTCTCCTTTTTGAATAGCGGTATTGATCGCGGCTACTATGCATTGAGCTTACTTATCTCGGCTTTGAACGTAGCGTTGTTTTGTTACAGGCAGCATGATATTCCTCATAACTTGTGACACCAAGGTGCAGTTGTGAGTGAGTTTAATTAGTACGAAAGTTATAAAGACAACGTCCTTTCTTCTCAAACGAAAGCGGAACTCCCCTATTTCCATATGGCAGTTTTAGTAGATATCGGAAGGCCTTGGCCTGGTGTAACGAATTTCTTGTAGAGCGGCGATGTAAGCTTTTGAATTCACGAAGCCAACCACTTGTCGAATTAGTAAGGATGAAGAATATGCAGGTATTGATACGTTGTCCACCGGTTTTAAAAAAAGAGAGTGGTTTCTTTCAGGATCCAAAACTTCTAAAAATGTAGGCATGGACTCCAGGAATCTCAAAATATAGTAAAATAGTAACAGGTCGATGTCTGCACTTTGCAGATATTCAGGAAAAATGTAAGGGAGGGATCATTATTAAGCAAATAGAATCCAAAGCCAAAACAGTTTTTACAATTTTTGTCAGTATGTCTGTATGTTTGGACAAGCATCACTCAAAAAATGCTGTAAAGAATTGAATAAAACTTTCATCGTTTCATAACTAGATATCTACCTTAAAGTTTAGGATTTCGCTTATTTCAATAACTTGACCGGTTTCGGAGTTATCGATTAATATGGGAAACAGGGTGACCCAAAATGTGTTTGCACAATATGGGTATCAAACGAAAGGTGACAATGAGTGCTGCAATAAGCGATATGATTAAGTTTCATATCTCAACTGGTTTCGGAGATATGATAATTAAAATCGGACTCAGTCTATTATAAGTTCTGAGATACAGCGAAGCGTGGCGGGGTTTTATAGTGCATAAATAATGTCTGATAACTTTAGATTTAAAACTCAAATTAAATATTCTGTAACATGTAATTATTGTATAAGGTACAAAAAGAGGCTCTAACATATCTCAGGCGATTAACGGTGTATTCCTTTTTAGCCACATATAATAAAAAGGCTGATTCAGTGGTTACACTTGTGGCAAATAAACGGTCAAAAAGGAGAAAAAACAACCAAGCTATTTTAATAAAAGGAAGCATAACGGAATGTAACGGAATGGGGTCACGCTAATATGATTAATCGAAGCGCATATATTTCGCATGAAAACAAACTGAATTAAGGATACTCGTGGAGCAGCGGGATATGACAAAAATAAATAACGCTATAAAAAGTCTAAAAAAAAATGTTATTGCACCAACTGCGCCCTAAAAGAGAGATTAAACGCCTGCGGGCATATTTTTGTGACACAAAATTAATGAAATTAAAAATTTACGCAGATTTTTTCACGGCTTAAAAAATCAATGCAATTGACAGGTTTTAATTTTTGATTGCATTCAATGCATAAACGTCCATACATATACATATATATACAAAAACAAATTTACATCCATACTTAGGTAGCCATAAAAAACGTCTAAAAAATTAAAACGAAATAAATGATACACAAATCACAGAGAAGCCAAAACGCAAGTGCTTTACACACTCACGCTGCGTAAAGGGAAGGCTGCGACATTTTTTCCACAATTTTATGTCATCAAGCCAAAGTCAATAAATGAAAAAAATGTTTTTAGGTAGTAATTTCAAGCAAATATTATTCGATTACTGCCGTTATACGCATTTTAATTAGCTCAAATATCAACGACAGCATCAGCCGCCAACAACACAAAGCAATTAAATGCATTTGCCTTACTTGTTTGAGTTTAAGTTTGTTTTCATGTTTTTTGTTGATTTTTTTTCTCTTTGGCTTTGGTATCGGTTTGCATTTCTTATCTGTTATGTGTGCATTTTTTGTTGCATTTGGTACATGCACACCCAACCCAAAATCCATCTGTCGTTATTTGTACGTAAATGCTCTGTTGGCCTCTCACGCATACATGAATAAATGTCATAACGGAAGTTGGTTAATGACGCTGCTTTCTCCATATTAATTAGCACGCATGCGTTGCAGTTCAGCACATACATACACAGACACAGACACACACATACTAGGAAGAGGCACACAAAAAATGATATAAAAAGGTAAATAAAACCTTTAATAAATGTACCGCACTGTGATGCTGTGGTGACTGCTGCTCAGACGTATCGAACCTTGGACGCAGACAACAATTTTTGAATGCCAACACACAATTTCGGTCAATGCTGCTTGACAGCCACTGCCTAATGAATCGAAAGCAAAGCAAATGCAAAAAGGGTGCAATGGCTGGTTAAGGTAGTCGGTAGCAACAGCAGCTGGTGATTTGATCTTAAGGGACTTACTTATGTACATGCCTACGCTTGTTTACAAAAGGTATGGGCAGAGTAACACATTTACAGTGGTGATGAAAACAAAAGAACTGCTCATTTTAATTTCCCGATGATTTACAAAAAATAGGTGGGGGGATCAATACAATTTTAGGTTAAAGTTACCTGCTGATTTATGATAGCCTTTGTTGCCATAATCATGTTATGTTATGGTATATAATGTTATGTTATGTTATGGTATATAATGTTAAGCTATGTTGTTATGTTGTGTTACGCATATATGTAATAACTCTATATTGCTGGAAAGCACATAGTAAAGGGTGGCGCAAAAGTAATCCTCCTATCAGAAAATGCTATAAATTTTGCGATTGGCCCCTAAAGTCAGTTCTGTTTTGACATTTGTGTAGGAAACACATGCGAAATACACGTTAATAAACAATGTTACTCTACACTACTCCAGAACGCGGAATATTGCTGACTATTTATTTGACCAATAATCGGTCGGGGCCAAACGGTTACTGTGAATGGTGAGCGCTACAGAGCAATGATCAACGAGTTCTTTTTGCCGCAACTTGATGAATTGGGATTCGAAAACATGTGGTTCCAACAAGACGGTGCAACAGCACACACTGCACGTGCCACAACCGATATGCTGAACATCGGAAGCTTACTTTTGCGCCACCTTGTATATTCCCCAATATCAGAGTGCAGAAATATAGAAAATAGAATGAGAGATCATATAATCGAATTTACCTAAAATTACAGCTTTACTTTGAAAAATACATGAGCGCATCAAATCGTCATTGAAAAAAAATAATAATAAATGAACATTTGTATGCTATCAACAAATAAATAAAATAAAAAAAAATTTGAAGAATTGAAATAAATCTTTACTATGTAACGCAAAACGGATTTCGAAGATTCCATGCAAGGGGCCGGTTTCTTCATATTGGCTTCAGCCGCTCGTGTAATAATTGTTTATTTTTGCGTTACAAATATTCACGTATACTACTACAAGCTCCAAATTATTGTAGGCTGTCCTCGTTTGCTTTCGAATTTGAAACGCATTGCCGGAATATTGAACCCGCAATATAGAAGTATTACATATATGGTGTTACGTTATGCTATGTTTCGTAAAGTAATGTTATCTTATGGTATGGTATGTTATGTTACGTAATATTGTCGTAGGGTATTTTATATTATGGTATGTTATGAAGTGTTATGTTTTGTTATATTTCGTTTTATGTTTTGTTATATTACGTTATTTTATGTCATGCTTGATTTCAAGTAACTCCCGGTAAAAGGAGATCAGAAACTTGGAACATAGCTCAGCACCAGATAAGAATGGCCTATAAGGAAAAAAGTTCACTAGATGGACATAACGAACAAAACTACTTTTTTAAACAACACTGCACTTTAACGCAGTTTACTTCTTCGTGAAAGCCGTAAACATTATGATGAATCTATCAGCAGCTTCAGCAGCATCGAAGCGTAGGCTTTTTGGTATGCTACCGAGAACGGCCGTGATAATGTGTTACACCTTTGAGATTTTATTGAATGCTTTTAAATATTTTCATATAATTCAAATTGCCTCCTTTTATTAATTTGTATAAGCCTGCCAGCGATGCGTGTCTTGCAGCTTAACTTTAGACATTTTCTGGTTGTTGTCAATCTTATATGAGCATACATTTGGTTTGGCTGTCGCCAGCTGTCGTTTGACTGTCATATAAAAATGTGACAAAGTAGAAGGTAGGTATGTACATAAATAGAAATTGTCCTTTTATGAGCGCTACTACTTCATTTGTAATGTAAATCAGCGTGTTAAGAAATTGCATGCTCACAAATATTTTTTCCACATAAACTTCTGCGCCTTTTTTGCACATTCATGAAGTACGCGAATAGGTATATAAGTATATATATATATCTTTTATAGGCGTCACCCGAACCAGCTTATCGCATAAATCTCTTGAACAAATGTGCACACAAGCACTGTTGTATTCAAAATCTTTGATATTGTCGTATGTATGACTACTTAAGGTAAGCGCCTCAAGCAACTTTTGGCACACTATGGCGCCTTCTGATTACTTCCTCCAGTACTGCTAAATGAGTTGTTTGCTTGCCAAATTTCCGTTACATTTCTTCTAATACAATAAGCGTATAAATTGACTCCAACTGTGCGCATGCGTAGCATATTCTACTTTAATTATTTGACTAGATTAATTTATGTTATTGTTGTTACTGCTATTGTTAGCATATGCGGACTATATAATGCTAATACACATAATAGGGTGTGTGTATATAACTTAAATGCTAAATTTAGAAGTCGTTCTACTGAAACAATTTATGATCTCATATAATTGAATAAAAACGTTACTTTTTCAAGGACAACCCCCAAAAGTAGAAACATATTTATGAGACCATAACATGGTGTTGTTGTAGAGCTATGCAAAAGGAAAAGGTATTTGTGGCAATTGTGGAAGATAAAGGGTGTTCTATAATTTTCTTATGTCAGATATGATGTGCCAAATTCAATTTTGTTATGTTGTGAAATAGTCTATTATGATTTGTTGTTTGTAGATATTTGGTAATGTTTTGTACTATAGTTTGTTGTTATTTTTTGTAATTTTTTAAAGTTATGTTAGGTTAAACTATACTATACAATTTTATGTTAGGAGATGGTTTTTTGACCTATGCTATGTTATGTCACATCAGGTTGTATGCTATGTCATGTTGCGCTATGCTATTTTACGATGTCTTTTTTAATGCTATACTATCTTAAGCTTTGATATGTTCAATTATTTTATTTTATGTTTTGCTATGTTAAGATTTACAATGTTGTGTTACATTATTTGCTATTATATTCTGTTGTGTTCTGTTGAGCTATGTTATGTTATGTAATGTTATGTTATGTTTTTTTATGCTATGTTATATTATGTTATGTTGTGTTATGTAATGTTATTTCAGTTTACACTATAGTACATGTAGTTGGTAATTAAATTTTTTTATCTAAACCGATCTTTTTTCCTAGCGACTTATGAATAAAATAACAAAATTAATTTTTTTAAAATTTTTATTTTCCTGTGAAATTTCGAACTATTTGCTTTTAAGATCGCTACTAAAATTGTGTGCACTTATAAGTTTTTCTGCGGCTTCAGCTTTTGCACAGACTTCCCTAAGTTGTAATTTTCATATCGATTCCCGTCTGTCTTACTCTCCAAAAAGATGAGGAGGTATGGTAACTTCAAGCGCGAGGTTAATATAACTATTTCCATTATCTCCAGTCTTGGAAATAAAGTGCTCATAGATTTCCTAATTTGTAAGATGTAAATTATGGTATATTTTGACTATGAAGTGAGACATGACTTTGAACAAAATTCTTGTGCTACGCGGAGTCAGAATCTCCGGCAGCTGTGTTTATCACCTCTCAGCCCAACAACTCAAAATAACATCCCATGCTCTTTGTCAGTTTGGTAGTTCAATGTTCTTTTCAATTTAACTACACACATGTAAAATCGTAAAACTATAGGTAAAGGTCTGAATGAGGTGAGAAACAAAAGCAACTATGAAGAAAGGTATGTCTGTAAATTCGTACAACAACAGGTTATAACTTCAGTTGAAACAAGTAAAATAAAAATCAAAAAGAGAAAAAAAAAATTCAAAAAACAGAAAAACATCAAATTCGAAAAGATAATCCGTGTAAAGCGTTAATGAAAAATATAATAAAACATAATTTTAATAGCTACTACATAGACAGACACATGCATACATATTAAGCGAGTTTTAGCCATTTTAATAATTCGAAAAAAAAAAAACTCTGCACATGCTTACCCATCACTGTCAAGCCAAAGCCTAAGTGTTTTGTGCCATTAAAATTGTGGTGACAAAAAAATTTACGAGCCTGCACAACAAAAAAGGAAGAGTCAAAACATCCTAAGTTTGGTAGTATTTCGTAGCACAAGCAGTTTTGTTGTAGTTTTCTTCGGTGCTGACTACGCTCAAACTTCCCCCACTTATTACACTCTGTCAATTTCCTTCATTCACACTCGTATTTCCTCCCTCTTTGCGCACTCTGCACAAGTACATAGTTTCAAATAACCGACAATTTTTTGTTTTCCTTTTACTTTTTTGGTAAGCGTTCAAATTCTTTCCAAAAATAAGCCTGAAAGTGTGACAGCTGTGCTAGAAGTTTTACACACACGCATGTGCATTGACTGCTGCATCAAAGCGTATAAAGATTTCATTTCAGCCATAACGTACGAATACCTAGAGGAACCGAGAATGAATGCGCAAGCGAACATGTGTTTAAATTCTCAGCATGGTTGTGTGTGTATTGAGAGCCGTGTGGCCTAGACGCAGGCGCAACCTTTAATAATGCCTTTCTCGTACACACAGCCGCAGTAGGTTTGACAGGTATGGCGAGCTTCACTACAAAAATGCGATTAGTCTTGGATTAGTTCGGGAAGAGTCACAAAGAAGCATGCAACTAATGCCAGTCCGGATCTCTTCATATGGGCTAAATTGTTAACATTTTTTTAGCATATTCTATGGAGAGACGGTCCGACAAGTTTTCCCCCTATGGGTATGCTATACAAAATGTAAAGTGAGTTATTTTAATTATAAATCGCCGACTGTAGACGAAAGGTATTAATCACGGATCATTCTCTTTAGAGACTAGTCACACAATTTGTTTGCAGTGTTTTGGTTTATGTTTGTTTTTCCGCTCCTCTTTACTCTTTCATTTCGACAAGCGTAAGATCAAATTACGAAAAAACGTTGAAAGAAGAACCGAAACACACTACCAACACACAGAAATTTCCTCCACTCACATGTCAGTGATTTATTTTTAAGTATACTCTCTCCCACTTTCTGCTTTTGTTTCCTATTTCTCGCTCATACCTCATTCCTTTAACATTTCTCTCTGTATTACGTACCTACTTGCTTTACTCATTCTATCCACATGCTGTCTGTGGCAGTTGTTGAACCTGAACCCTAGCATACACAGCCGCACTTAATGCATTTCCGTCCTTACTCATTCTTTTTCTCTGTTTCTCTTCAAGTGCTAATTTTATTTTGACTTGCTTTTCGCTATTCCTTATTTCATGTCGTTGTCCTTATAACTCACTGGACGTCAATATGTATTTTTTTTGTACGTTACTTTTTTTCCTGTAGCCTTTCTGCGTTTTTATGTGTCTGTGTTTGTAACTATTGTTTTATTTTGCTGTTGTTGTCAATGTAAATTCATTATGTTTTTGTTGTAAACTTCCAATAGTCTCGTTCTGTAGGGTAACTGCACTAGTTTCCGGACAGCGCTAGTGTTCCGACACTACGTCAATGTTTTGGGATTAATAGACAAATAACTAAGACATAGTTACAAATAACAACATAAATGGAAATGTACACGTTTTCTGAGTGTAAGTGGAAAGTTTAAGTTGAATCCAAAGCATAGTTTAAAAGTTACAAGTAATTTTAGTGTTAGAAGTCTGAGCATGCGTCAAAATTGCAGGTTTTGTAAAAAAAAAAATTGTGGGAGCATTTTAGAAAAGTAAGGGCCTAAACAAGTATTTATTAACATATTGCAATAAAAGTTAATAATATTTGTTTAAAATATACTAAACTTTCATTTTGTAAATAAAAAAGAAATTTACTTAAATTTTCAGCCTAAATTACCGGATACCAGGACCAAAATTTGAGATGATTTTCAGTTTCCGGACAGGTCGAAAAACTCTACCAACCACCGATCGCAAAGTTGGTTTATGAACAATGTCCAAATGAGTCAGATGTCCATCCAGAGAGATGTGAATATGATTTAGACGTATTTATTGTATTCAAAGCGTGTATTCACACCGAAGGTCCATGGTTCGAGCCCTGGTACAGGTAACATCAAAAGTGATTTGAAAAAAGTTTTTCAAAACGGGGTCGCCCCTCGGCAGTGGTTTGGCAAACTCCCCGAGTGTATTTCTGCCATGACAGGCTTCTCAGCAAAAATTCGTCTCCTTTGTAGATGCCGTTCGGAGTCGGCAAAAAACTGTAGGTCCCACCAATTTGTAGGGAAAATTCAAATCGGCACACCACAAATTGGAAGAGAAGCTTGGCGCAAAAATCTCTTAGGAGGTTTATGATGATATACCTGTTGTATATCGCGCCATAGAGATAGATAGAGAGATTGTATTCAAAGTCCTTCTTTATGTTTCAGAAATACTTTACAAAAATATAGTGCATATAAATACAAATTTCGAGTGTCCGGAAACTAAATTTTTCTGTCCGTTAACTAGAGCAAATCGAACTTTTTTGAGTTGTTACTTTAATAATATTAACAACATTAGGTCTGTTTAATAACAAAAAATTATTATTATATTCTTCTCTCAAGTGTTCATTAACTCAAAAAGTTTGTAAGAGAAAAACAAATCGAGAGCGTAAGTGTTTGAGAGAGTTACTAATCTTTACTGGTAAATTTCTTGCTAGTAAAAATTTGTAAACTCAAAGAATTCGCTGTCAAACTCGAACTGAAATAAAATTAATAAATATTTTTTTTTATATTTCAAAAAATAAAATAAATTTTAATATTGATGGACAGATAAGGGGAAAATAGAACACCTTCAATGCGTAAGTACTAAATTATGTGATACAATTTAGTTTATTTGTAAAATCTTTACATGCTTGCTGGCAGAAGGACAATTTGTTTCCCTAATAAAAAAATAAATAGTGGTTACTTTTTAATTGATTTTTGAAATATGTCAATCGTCTTTTTACTTACCAATTGTTGTTCATTTACTTTTATATAAAATTTTTATCTTCGAATGAAATTACTCTTTATTTGATAGTAAAACTCCTATTTAAAGTATTTACTGGAAAAGTAAATGAACAAACCTTTTATATTTTTAAATTATACAGACGTCATATAATTTAGAAATAATTATGCTATTATAAACAGTATATATTTTTGCGGTACCGTTTATAGTGAGAAAATGAGTCGAATTCAAAGTTGAGGAAAACGTTAAGTGTCCGGAAACTGGTAAGTTTACCCTATGCGTTTGTCTGTAAAATAGTTTTTTTTGTTGTTTGTTAATTGTTAAGAGTCATGCAGGCCCTTGAAAATTAGTTTCAATGTTTGTTGTTGTATTTAAGGAAATTCCTTCAACCCCTATATTAAGTTATTAGGGGTTCTCAAATATTTAAAAATGCAATTGAAACGTGTTTAAAATAAGAGCTCTTTAACTGAAGAACAAAATTTATGATTCCGTCATATTGGATGACTCTCGAAACATACCGAGCTGATACATATCTGAGTTGGTTGCAAGTGATCATTGTCCGTGCGGAGTGCCAAGGCCAAATTCCGGAAAATTTATGGACCAGCAAACTGCAAGGGAGTGCAGATCTCTGTCTCGATTGTCCACGAAGCGCGAGAAAAAATGGTTTGCTCGGGGCAAGCTGCATATAGGAAGTTTTGGTATCGTCTTCTTCTTCTTTAATTGGCTCTTAACCTTCCTGGCAATCCTTAACTGTCCTAACTCATCATTTAATTTTTTTCGATACACAAAATTGGCAATTCGTACGAGTCCATATATCTTGCAAAGAACCTTTCTTTCGAATTCTTTCGAATTCTCTCCATGCAGCAGCACAGTATGCCATGACAGAGCGTAATGTTCTCTAAACCATTATGCTATCAGAATACTGGGTTTTTTGTCCGCTAAACTCCTATGGCTATTAACTATAACTTTGTGCACTAACAAAGTCAGACTTTCTGCTACCAACACTTACTGCCTGAGTTCGGTCGGCCAAATAGGATCTGATGAGGGCTGTTGCACAATTGTAGAAATTAAATAGGTTATCCAGATTCTTACAGAGAACAGTGTGGTCGACAGAGTCAAACGCTTTTGAGTGGTCGAGAAGAGTTAGGAAAGCAGTACAATTTTTATCCACTTGTTCACGAATATCCTCTATAACCGACAGGAGCGCTGTTCTACAGCTACGATTTGACCTGAATCCAGACTGGGAATATGTGAGAAGTTTATAATCCTGCACTTATGTACTTATCTGGCAGTGCAAAATTCGTTCGACGACCTTGGAGAGGAAAGGCAGAATGGCTATGGGTCTATACTCCTTGTTTTGCTTGGGGATTGGGATTATCTTAGCAACTTTCCAACATTTGGGAAAGACACAGGTCGTTAGCACAGAGTTAACCAAAATTTCGGACACATACCATCGAACCCCATAGCATTAGACTTTACAGAAATAGTGGCTTGAACGACATCACAGTCATCGACACTAACAAACTCAAGAGGACCAACATCGACGAGTACAATAATTATCACCACATATGTTATCAGTTGAGATTGGCAGATTTACAAAGTTTATATTTCTCACGTTGACGTCTACATCAGCGAGGACAGAGAAGTCACATTTGGATTTTCCGATCCCAATATCTTTAATCGACTTCCAAGTTTCCTTCGAACTCAAAGCAGAACTAAACTTGTTATTATAAAATTTCCGACTCCACCGCTGCATTAAGGGAACTGTAATCGATGCTTCTAAAATCAGGATACGTAACTGAACTTTGGCCGTGTGACGTTTGGAAGTTGTAACTAAGAAATATCAGATCGTGTTTTGAAAAGCAAGATGCAGACAATTAATCATGGTGAAGCAATTTCAGGGGATCATTCACAAAAAATAAATCCAACAAAGAAGAATTTGAGTCAGTAAAGTGTGTACATAAAGTTAAATTGGTGGGAAAAAGTCCAAGAGCCTCCATACTTAGCTTTAGAGTAGAGTCAATGAGAAGGTTGGAGTTGAAATCCCCAGCGATGATAATATTATCATAGCTGAAAAGAAGAGGTTCAAGAAATTCAATAAAGCCAGAGAAGTTAACTCCACAATTGGGCCTGTATGCACAGCCGATAAGTATCCTTTCATTATTTACGGAGAACACCTCTACTAACACATATTCGACAGAATCACTTGGACTAGCATTTCAACAAAATTTACAAGATAAATTACTTTTAACATATATAGCAACACCACCACCATGACCACGTCTATCCGCCCTAAAAAGTTGATATCCATTTAGTTGAACCAAATCATTTTTGTGACATGAAGAAAACCAGGTTTAAGTGGAAAATAATTTTTTCGCTGTCAGATTTAATATAAATTTGGAGTAAACAAATCACTTTTCATTTAAATTTCTTTCGTGAAAGTGGCAGTTAGACTATTGAAAATTTTTATGCGAATAATTCGAATGTAATTTAATAAAATCTAAAAAGTTGAACTTACAAAAATATGAAAAAAATTTTTATTTTAATGTTTTTTATGCTTATTATGATAATATTATCTCAAATGATTTTAAGAGTTATTAAAATATAGTATACTAATAAAACACTAAAAAATCGAGTTTTCAAAAATCAATTTATCTTTAAAAAATCGATTATTCAATAAACGATTTTTCGACTCGTCATTATCGATTTTTTTCCTCAATTTTTACTGCTCAAATTTATTTATGGCATGTAAGCTCTCTCTCTCTATGGCGCGATATACAACAGGTATATCATCATAAACCTCCTAAGAGATTTTTGCGCCAAGCTTCTCTTCCAATTTGTGGTGTGCCGATTTGAATTTTCCCTACAAATTGGTGGGACCTACAGTTTTTTTCCGGCTCCGAACGGCATCTACAAAGGAGACGAATTTTTGCTGAGAAGCCTGTCATGGCAGAAATACACTCGGAGAGTTTGCCAAACCACTGCCGAGGGGCGACCCCGTTTTGAAAAACTTTGTTCAAATCACTTTTGATGTTACCTGTACCAGGGCTCGAACCATGGACCTTCGGTGTGGTAGGCCGGCAACACTACCTTCACACCACGGCGGCATGTAAGCTCTACTGTTCCCAAATAGGGGATCAGATTCATACCATTTCTTATGCTAGTTAACAAAGAGAAGTACTGTCCGTTCCATAACTGAAGTACACTCTACACTTCCGCATCTGGAGCTAACAAACTACTAACCTTAACAAAGCTTACCACTACAGAGAACTATGATTCCTTGGTAGCAATATTGGCATTTGAAAAGGTTTGATTTTGTTTTGCAAGCAAAGCTTAAGGCACTTTCTGTGGGGTAACAGCCTCATGGGTTCAACTAGTTCAGTCGTGCCTTTACCGACCCCGCGACGGAAAATTTGGACTATACATAAGTCAAATTCTTGTTCCACGAGAGGTTGGGGAAGATAATTATTGTCTCATTTTTATTCAATTAGCTTTGCATAATTTATCGACACATTCGAAAAACTGCTTTTTTGTGTGTAAACATCCTAGAAATAAAGACAAATGCTAAACAAAATTGTTAAATTACTAAAATCCCTAGTGGCGACTACTGTTTGAGCGGTTAGGTATAAATAAACGTTAGGAGAATAAAAATATTGAGACAAAAACTCAAAACACAAAAAATCAAAAATCGTAATCAAACTACAAGTTTGTAGGCTAAATGTCCAAACAATGCAGCTACTATGCTGCGCATTCGCACAACAACAAAGCAAACGCCAAATAAAAGAAACCGAAATCATTGCTGCTGCAGCCGCCTTAAAAGTCGTGGAGAAAAAGTCGTTCCAACCAAAAATTGTAAGCTCGCGCAAAAAAGCTAAAGTGAAGTGTGGCGGCCAGTGCAGAGAAAAAACATTAATGGAAACAATAAAAGCAATAACAACCACAAAAGCATTGAGAACAGCTAAAGCCAGAGCAACAACGAAAGCAAAAAATAATTTCAGCAGCAAAAACGCCAACAACAGTAACAACAAAGTTCACCAATAGGCAACAACAGTTTAGCCAATCATTGGCGACGCCGATGGGGATGCAACATACATACTACATACATACACATGCATGTTTGTATGCAAGTCAGTAACTAGTGAGAATAATTTCTAGTTCAGAACTAAAGATAAAGTGACAAATAAGAACTAGTGAGATAGTAACTAGATTTTCTATAGTTCGAAACCGGCAGTTGTGTAATCATTAAAATTGAATAAAATTTAGATTCGTGTTTGGAAAAATGTTTTATTCTTGTAACGTTCTTTAAAGAAAGGTTAAAATTTGATATCATAAATAAAAAAAATTAAAAAAAAACTTATTAGTTGGTAGGATTCGAACCGACGCGTTTCCGCATTAGTTTCGACTGCTCTACCCACTCAGCTACGGCGCACGTATCAATAGTTTGAGAAAAGGTTACATATGTATACATTATGATAGAATGGTTCAAAATGTAATCTCAAATTATTAGCCGTACATAAACTAACCGCAATGGTCAGGCGGTAGTGTTGCTGGACTACCACACCGAAGGTCGAAGGTTGGAGTCCTGGGAAAGGTCACATCAAAAGTGATTTAAAAAAGGTTTTTCCAAACGGGGTCGCGACTGTAGGCAGTCATTTGGAAAAAAGTCTTCGAATGTAAGGAGTGCGTTTGAAAAAAATGTCACCTTTATTTTCTTTAACAACTTTTTTCTTAATTATTTGATTTGAAGATTTTTTTCGTAGCATGATTAGAAATAAATGTCGGAAAAATATTGTTTGAAAATATTTTCGCTAAATGCTGTAGTTCATATAAAAATAGCAAGCGAATTGGAAGTACGAAAAACTATTGTTAAAAGTTTACAAGACCACCCTCAGTTGACTTTCAATAAAATTGCTCGAGAACTTTAAGGACAAATTGGTTGGGTAGAAAAATGGGCATCAGTGACCAAAACATGAAAAAGAAAATCATCACCGTTTATCAAAAGACCCCCAATATTTCAGACAGAAAACTAGCGCCAAAGATGGGATGTTCCTGGTTTTTTGTCCGTAAAGCAAAAAAGGAAGCGGGTCTCAAAACGTTCAAGGTTCAAAAAGTTCCAGACAGAAACTCTTTGAAGAATGTGGAAGCAAAAAATCGCGCAAAAAAAACTAAAAATTTGTTTCTTTGAAAAATTCAATTGCTGCATCATGGACGACGAGACGTATGTTTTAGGCGACTTTTCACAGCTTCCAGGCCAGGAGTTTTACACAGCAGACTCGTGCGGGAATGTGGACGAAAATTTAAGTCAAAAAGGCAGTCAAAATTTCCTCGTAAATTCCTGGTTTTGCAAGCAATCTGCAGCTGTGGAGAAAGGAGCAGTGCTTTTGTAACTACGGGAACAATAAACTCCCAAATATACATTAAAGAATGCTTAGAAAAAAGATTAAAGCCTTTCCTAAGACGACATAAGGTTTCAACTTTTTTTTTGTCCAGAACTCAGGCCAATTGAAAGATACTGGGCATTGGTCAAAAAAGAGACTAAAGCAACAAAAAAAATAGCAAGGAATGCCAAAGACTTTCGGGAAAAGTGGAGTTCAGCAGCTCGAAAAGTGTCAAATACTATTATAAAATTTTTAATGGAGGGGTGCCGGAAAAGTTAAAACGATTTTTACAACAATATTAGTGACAAAGTTGTTGATATATAATAAAACTTGTAATTAAAAGGACAAATAATAGCTAGTTTTATTTTCAAAATCGGATCACTAGTTTACGATATTTGTCATAATTAGTAAATTGACTACATCCAAACTGCAGAATTTGGATGGTTCAGAACTAGAGCAATAGTAGCAATAAACGAACTACATCCCAACTGTCGAATTTTTAACTAGTTCGGAACTGTCGAAAAGGTAATGCAGCGGCGGACAATTTCCACCGCCATGTTAAATTCGCCCGTTGATTACATGTGAAAGAGATTGAAGGCGAATTACTTGTGGTTCGAAACGCACTAGATGCGCACCAGTTCAGAACTAAAGATTTCCCCCTCAGGGTACGTATCGCAAGAAAACGTAACAAAAATGTTATTTAAGTTATTTTGATGTTATTGTTGTTGCTTGTTGTTTTTGTTGGCATTGCTGTCGTTACCTAAAAGCGCAGCCACAACCATAACTATCAGCGCCTGCTGATCAATCTGCAATGAATTGTTGTTGCATTGGTGATTAAACAGCATTAGTTAGTTGCTGTTGACTCAACTGTGTTGTTGTTGTTGTATGATTGCGATCGCTATGCTGCGAAAAACTAGAAAATGAGCGCACAACAATGATAAAACCAAATGAAAAAATAATGAGAACAATGCAAGCAAACTGAAAAAATAAATTTACGAAAGGGAGGTGTGCTGTCACCCCTTCTATGAGTGTTGGTCTTGAACGACCTGCTCCGAGATCTAAAAAAGAGGGACCGCCAAGTAGTGGACTATACAGACAACTTGGCAATACTTGTTAGGAGGAAGTTAGAAGAAACCCTGCACGTTTTGCAGGGATATCTCGGGTAACTAGTTGATCCGAATACTGTGGATTGACTGTCGATAGTGCACAAAACACACTGACTCTGTCCTCGAGGAGGTACAAAATACCTGAATTCAGATCATCAGAAATGAGGGAGTTTTTGCTTGTGTCGTCTGACAAGGTCAAGTACCACGGGCTGGGATGTCAGCTCAATGCAGAGGACAATGTCAGGAAGTCCCCGTTTGCCCTGTATTGTTGAGAGCCATTGGAAAGTGTTAGGGGCTTGCGATGCGGGATTAGTACTCTCGTGTAATGCGCATTTCAGCATTTTAAAAAGCTTCAATTTCTTCCCTGACAACACAGATGATTGTGTGCCTTAATCACTCGTGTACCCTTTGCAAAATAATTGGGATGAAAAATATATCCTGTGGAAGGGGCTGGGTAAACATGTTACCGGTTATATTCAAGGTGGATGTGATTGTTGGGCTTGGGGTATGCTGTCAAGCGCTCGAAGTCAGCTAAAAAATAGGGCTACCGGATCATTGTAGTGGTTGGAGCGAGGTCGCAGCCTTGAGGGATGCTATCCACAGTTATGGAGTTAAGTGTCTACTCGGGGCAATGTGAGGTCGAGGGTTGTTAGGGAATGTCTGTTTAAGGTTCTTTTCTTGAAACCAACTGCAAGGAGGATGACTAGGTCCCCCATGGGTTTTCCAATTGATGCCAGTGATTCGTAAAAGGAATGACTGGCATGCTTTATTATAGAAAAACCAAATTAGCCTAGTCTGTTAAACCTAAACTAATGATGTTAATGAACCTTTCAGAAGTGCCATGTTTATTCGTTTTTGTTGTTGTTGCTAAACAAAAACGATCGACCCTCCTCCGTATGCATTTGTATGAAGTCAATTATCATCAAATAATAACTAATAAATACTCCACCGAAAATATCATTGGGATCGCAAAGCTTCGAAGGGCACAATATACCACACTAATACCTACTACAAACTCAGCACTTACTCGCTAGTTAGGGCAAGGACCACAAAGCTCCATGGCAAGACATTAGGCACAATTATTTTGCTATTTAATGGCACAGCACGTCGGTGACACAACCAACTAAACATACAGCACTGGACCCATTTGACAAACTTAAACAACGGCAGGAGCACAAGCAGCAACAGATGTAGGCAAGATAAAGGCCACTCTGACATTCGCAGTGGCTTATCACAGTTTCGGCGCGCAAGTCAACTGGCAATTCGTGCTGCCACAATTGCCATGGACAGCAGGCCAGCACACAGTTCGATCGGTTTAACGAACCGTACATGGATCACGGGGAGCAGGTAGGTAAAGGTATTTCAGATAAAATAAGCGCGATAAATTCACAATCGAAATAAGTTCAGGCGTATAAGAAGTGAAGGGTTAATGTGCTACACAAACAATAGTGGGTAGTTTTGGCAGGGTGAGAATTACGTCAGTTTATTGTTGCTTCGGGCCGCATACAATTGAGAAATCTGCGACAAAGCACAGCTGTGCATTCCAGCTCACTGCTGCCTTAGCTGATAAGCATCAGAGTTATGCTATCGCGAGTGAGAAGGCTGAGAGACAAAGGTCATTAAAAGAACTCTCATTACAGTTCGGCTGACAGGTTAACAGGCAGGGCAATCTCTTTTTTTTTTTTTTTTTTAACGGATGCTTTAATGGAGTTATCAAAAGGTAAAAGAAAAACGTGTTCTATAAGTGTAAGAGCTGTGAAGACGTGATGTAGGAATGGAAAAAAGGGAGTTTTTAAACTGCTTGTGAGAGGTGATTAAGTTGAGCGCCTGTCGCAGGAAATAACTGTTATCATGAGATACATTTCGAACATTGATAATTGAGAGGCATTCTCTGTACTATACACCCACACTGAAATTCGTAATTCACAATAGCAACGATTGACGATCTAGCGCAATGCCTTCGTGTGCCAGTGTCGCCGCCTCTGCATCCAACATTGCAAATTTTAGCTTTTACGTTTGCGCTGTCGACGCGTCGTGAGTTCACATTTGCGGATAACAACAATTCGATAAAAATTAAAACTAAAACTATAACACATGGTAAATTGAGTGGAGCACCGCTACGTGAGCTATGCAGTAATGGTAACTTCTACATGCTCGTATATTACTCAATGGAAGTAATGCAGTGGCAAATTCACAAGACATACTAGGTACGATCTTATTTATATATTTACGTACATATTTTTTAATTAATTGAACAATACAATGTATGGCAATTCGCTAGAAAAATAGTTAGACAACCAAATGTACGGATGGTTTGGCAGAAAAGCAGGCTCAGCACATTTTCTTTAGTAATTAAATAAATACAAAGCTTTGCACATATATACATACATACGTACAAAAATGGAAAATGTGTGGGTTGCAAACCTTGGGGCAATTGACAAAAGCTTAATTAAATTTAGCAAATAAGAAAAGTGGCTTGCAAGGAGTTAAATGGGTGTGCCAGCAGATCGTACAAAAATGTGGAGGAATTCCATTATTAATGACCAAAAATAAATATTCAAATAAAATACAAAAAAGTAAAATAAAATAATTTCATATTATATTAAAATTATTTGGAGCAGACAATTGATTAAATGATTCAGTTTAGCTTTATATACTCGTTTGATATAAAAACTGGGCTCATTTAATCAATTAGTTGCTCCACCGAAATTGAATACGGAACCGAAACTCAATCCACACCAAAAATCGAGTCCCGAACCGAAACTTAATCTTCAGCAAAAATGTGGTACGAAATCGAAACAGAATGCGGTACAGAAATCCGAACCGAGTTTTAATCCGTCATAGAAACTCTATACGGAATCGAAACTAAAAACGTAATCCGGAATCGAAACAGATTGTGGAGCCGACATCGAACCCGAAACCAAAACTAAGTGCACAACCGAATGTGGAATTGAAACCGAATTAGCAGAATCGAGCAGAACCCTATTTGGCACCGAAACCAAATCACTTGGCGAACCCGGAAGGTGAAATGAAATCATAAACGATTTAACAACTGAAATTGAAGTGACATCCAGATCGGGCTTAAAAAGTGACCCGTATTGGAGCTAGAACCCTGTGGAGGTATCCGAACTCAAACCCTAAAGCCCTACAGGAAACGAAACTAAAACCTTCATCAGAAAACACACAAAATCTTAATCAAAAACTGTATTGAGTGTGGACCTGGAAACGAAATCGAAACCTGGAAAAGAATATGAGCGGAGGCTGAAACTGATATCTAAACCGAAATTGAGAGATATTGCCAAAGAAGTATCGATTTAGTGTAAATTAAAATAGAAATTAAGGTCATAACAAATAACCATTCATAATCCAGTTATCAATTCTAAAGGAAAATTACATCTGCTCACATAGCAACAAATTATCAGTGGTTTTGACACGCCGACATTAGCAGATATCAACGCTGGAGCGGGTTAAACTCTGAGTCTCAGGAAAAAGCCTTGAAAAAAGTGATTTGGATCGCCAAGTTTTTCATGAGTTATTTTTTAAACGAGAAAATAAAGAATGGTTTACACAAAATTTTACTACCTACAAAGAAATTCGTCGTTTTAGAAGGAACTTCATAAAAACATATTGAATGATGAATGATATCTCGTGGTTAATAGGTCTATCCATAACTAAAAAACGCGGCCACAATTCGCTGCGTTTTAAAACGTATAATATACTGAATTCGATATTAATCATTGTATATCCGAAACCAGTTGAGATATGGAACTTAGTCACATCGTTTGATACCCATATTGTACCAACACATTTTGGGTCACCCTGGTCCATATATTAATCGGCAACGCCGAAACCGGTAGAGTTATTGAAATAAGCGATATCCTTAAGTTTAAGCTAGATATCTAGTTACGAAACAGTGAAAGCTTTATTCAATTCGAATTAGCAGTTTTTGAGCGATGCTTGTCCAAACATGCAGACATACTGATAAAACTTCTAAAATCTGTTAATTTGGATTCTATCTCGTGTACAAAGCACAGGCATCGAACTGTTACAATTTTATTATATGTAGAGATAGGAAATGTGGGTGGTAGAATAATGAGATGGTTGATATTTACTACATCTTATATAATTTTTTTATGAACTCATATAGTTATTACATATTTAAGTTTGCATTTTTGGTTTATTATAAGGTTATTTCATTTCTATTGCTTTTTTCATAAATAATTATTGGCCTATTAAATTTTTAATGTTATGTGATTTATGCCTAATTTTTCTATTAATGTTATTGTAGAAAATCCATTGATTTTAGGTAATGTTGCTCATAAATATTTTGAGCAAGGGTGAGCTAAATTTTTAAGTTGCCAAAATTTATATAGCAATTTAAATAAATATTCCCGCAATAAATAAAAAAAATAAATGTATGGCGCGATATACAACAGGTATATCATCATAAATCTCCTAAGATATTTTTGCGCCAAGCTTCCCTTCCAATTTGCGATGTGCTGTTTGGAATTTTTTCCTACAAATTGGCGGGACCTACAGTTTTTTGCCGACTCCGAACGGCCTCTAAAAATGAGATGAATTCTTGCTGAGAAGCCTTCCATGGCAGAAAGACACTCGGAGAGTTTGCCAAACCACCGCCGAGGGGCGACCCCGTTTTGAAAAAAACTTTTTCAAACCACTTTTGATTTTACCTTCCCTGGGCTCGCACCTTGGATCTTTGGTGTGGTAGGCTGGCAACAATACCGCCACACCACGGCGGCCACCATAGCGATAGATTAATTCGGAAGCTGCTGGATTTTTTCATAAGTGTAATTTTGATACGTTCTGTTAATCAATAGGATATCAGAACGATGGTTTGTTTATCAGGTAAATTCATATTTCTATTAATTTTTGCCACCCATTGCGCAAGTATCAAATATCCGTAGACACTTAAGTATATCAAGAACTACTTAGATTTCTCAATTCCTAAACATTGAAGAGAAAATTATGAAAGTTCCACTTTTAGCCAAGATCGTAAAAATAAATATTAAATAAATCCAATTAAAATTTCGCAGCAAAATATTTACATCAATGCGCCTCACGGTTTCCTTAACTTAGCATATCTGAATATTTAATATTGGGGTCGACTAAATAAGCCAAGGATATGTAGTAGGCAGGCTACAGATATTTATGTTTGATCTACTACAACCAGATACTTGAAAAAAAAAATTTCTACAAAACTGATTCACGCTCAACGATAAATTCAACAACATTGTCACAACATTTGACCAGATGCTACCAACAGGCTACTGTTACTGTGTATTGGATAGGCTTGTCAAATACATTGATGAAAGGAAATGATAAATTTTTCGGTAACTGAGAGAGAGGGCGGTGAGTATTAACAGCCCGTACAAGTACACTTTGATAGTGAAATGAGGAGGTGTAAACGTTCGTTAGTTGACACAAAATAAAAAAAACAAAAAAAATTTGAATGACAAAGCCGTGCAGCAAACGAACGAGGCCTGCAAATATTTGAAGAGTGGATTAAAGCATTACAAGACTAAAGAAAAAATGTATATTTAAATAACAAGGAAGAATGACAATAAGGGAATGCTGGTAAAAAAAAATACGGGAAAAATGTTAGGAAATGCAAAGTATATTTAACCAAGTCAGACTCAAATAAGCGCCATATGATGCAGTTATACACCTATATATACATAAGTTCAAATATCCGTGTAGGTATGTGTGTAAACAAAATATGCTATCAAGAAAACAGCATAAGCGTGACTATTTGCACACACTATCGCCGTCCATTTATTATGCTCAAGATAGAAAAATGTTTGCACAGGGCGCTTAGCGGAACAATGAACGTCTATTGAGCGCTTAAATAGAGGCGACAACGATTGACGTATGACGGACGCTTGAGTGCTGTAGATTGAAGGCTGCGACGCAAGAGCATAGAAATTGAAGACTCAAGACCGATAATTGATGGCGCACAGTGCATGATTTTGATTGACGAAGCAAAAAAAAAACTGTGGACTTTATCACAAAAATTCTAGGTAGGGCTACCGCCCAGGGTTGCTACCTATTCCCATTATATTTAATTTTTGTTATGTTATCTCTAGAACGACTTGACCCATTTCGATGCACTTTGGAATACAGGTACTATGCTACATTCTAAGTTCTTCTACTTAAGCGTTGTCACTAGGGGATTTTACACGGTTGCCACCTATTTGAAATTTAAAATTTTTTTGCGATTTATACTAATGGATATCAAGCTAAAGGTATCTTACGTCGTATTCCAACAAAGATATTTCTATAATACCGCCTTGGGTTGTATACATTTTTTTCGATTTATGTGACAACCTCGAAAAATGCCGCCCAGGTACTATTGTTTAATTGGATTCTGAGTGTCAATTATGTAGTACAAAGTATAACCACAAAAACAACATAAGTAAACAACAAGCGGGAGCAAGTACTTTTGCACTGAATATTCCCATGACAGCCGAGTCTGGATATTTTATTATGGCAAAAATTCTTTCTAAATAGCCCACTGTATGGCGGCGCGCTTAAGGTAAGCTAATGACGGGCTTTGACGCAGGCGTGATGACGATCCTGCGCTTGGTATACTAGACGGATCAAGTACTAGGAATGTGTGTATATTTGTATATTTATGGATATGTAAGTATGTACTCGTACATCAGGGTGATTCAAAGATTTTTTTTTGAAGTTTCTATTATGTTATATTTTGTTAAGTAAAGTCACGTTATGTAATCTCATTTTAAGCTAGTTAATTTTATTTAAGGCCGATATAGGCATGGTCACTGTATCTGTCTCGGACATTTTCGCTGTTAATGCTCTATCACCATAAGTGAATCCAAATCAACACTATTTAGAATATTTGTCTATTTGTCTGTATGTTTGAACGCGTATCCCCCAAAACCAGTTGAATAGAATTAAATTCCACTTTCACCGCTGCATTACCAGGCGTGCCAGTTAAAATTATAGAGATCCCTTCTTTCTATAACTCCACTGGTTTAAGAGTTATCGATCAATCTGTCGACCAGTGTGACCCAAAATATGTTAGCACTATATTTGTATCAAACGATAGGCGCAAATGCGTGCCACAATAAGCGATGTGATTAAAGTCCATATCCAACTGGTTCCGGAGATATAATGATTTAAATCGAAAAGGAACCTTAATTACTGCTCTTCACTCATTACTTGAGTAACTGAAAGTTTGAATGAAATAATGTATGCAGAATTATAAAGCAAAGAAACTCTAATGAAAGCAAACAAAAACTTTTTATACTATTTGCTTACATTACATACATACATATGTAGATAAATATGTACTACTTAAGTTGTGTTTAATTTTCGAGCGGTGTCAGCAAACTTTGGCTAACGCGGACTGATAAGCAGTTTTTGTTTTTTTTTTGTAGAAAAATGCAAATAATTGACATATGATTAGGGGCAACGGACTGCACACGCTGCTGCATAGAGCAAAATATGGGACGGAACAAGAAAAAGCTATAAAGAAAAACATATAAGATATATATGTATGTATTTCAAAAGAATTTTTTTTTTATTTGGTAAATGTGTGAGAGCCAACATGAAGCAAGTACAATTCTAAAGAAATTAAAAGCAATTTAAAATGTTTTTACATACATATGTATTTACATAAAAGAGATATGCTGAACGGATGGCATACGGTAGATAAACAAAAATTGACCTGACAAAAGCGAACTGAGCAAATAGTTAAGCGCATATTTTTCTTTTATTTACGCTTAGATATGTTTTTGTTGTTGTTATTGCTTTTGTCGTTTAAGCATTTACTACATTGCTTGTTAAATTTCCTGTCTGCGAGTGACAAACAAGCAAACATACGCAAACAAACTTTGGCTAGCCCGACGTATGGATGTGTTAACTCGAACTCAAATTGAAGACGTCTAAAGTGAGACTCTGGCTCAAAGGTGAACATTGGGGGCATTAGCGGGGCATATTGTTATTACTTTTTCATATTTGTTTACACTCACTTGGGACAGTGCAATGACAGTTTGAAAATATTTAGTTGAATACAAAGAGAAAATGCCGCAAAGCATAAAATGGAAAAAACACCGGTCATAAAAATTAAAGCGAACCAAGAAAGGTAGAAATTCACACGCATTTTTGGAAAATACATTTATGTAAGTACAAATGCATGCATTTTTATTTATTTTCCTAACTTAGTTGGGCCTAAACAGGCCAAGAAAGTCACTCAGCCAACTAGCAGCAAGCTAATGAGGTACTTTTCGAGTTTACGCATGCGCATTAGGGCAGCTTGTGCGTAGCGTTTATGGTATGGCGCAACGAGTGGTTAATTTGTATGTCACGTTCGTTACGCATACCCAGTGGCGTAGCCAGGGGGGAGGAGGATTTGGGGGATAGATCCTCCCGCTTCATCAATGAACTACTGTTTTTAACTTTCGATTGAATAACATAATACCATTTTATGCTTCTGATTTATAATTTTTTTATTTTAGACCAATGACAAAGTGCACTTTTATGAATATATGAAATTATCGGTTAGTGTATTATTTATACAAATTTTTTTTTTCGAGACGACAAAATTTCGAGGTATGCGTACACATTGGCTCTGGTGATAACAAAATAACAGATCGAATTAAACCGTAAAATAGCGACGAGCATTTTTTACACGTTTTTATAAAACTATAGGCCATTATCTTATAAAAAATATTCAAGAACAAATTACAAACTTCTTAAAGTGACATAATCTTCCGCCTGCATTTTACGCACTTCAGAGCTGCTCGTTACGTCTTTGTTCGGTACTCGACGTCGCCAACTTGTAGAGGTCCACAAATCTTTCAAAGAATATTTCTCTCGAATACTCCCAGAGCTGCCTCATCAGATGTTGTCAGTGGCTAAGCTTCTGCACCATAAACCAGGACGGGTACGGTAAGTGATTTATTTATTTTCGTTCTTCGAGAGAGGACTTTACTTCTCAATTGCCTACTCAGTCCGAATTAGCACTTGTTTGCTTGAGTGATTCTTCGTTCGATTTCTAGGCTGACATTATTGTTGGCGCTAATGCTGGTTTCCAGGTTAAAAATTCTAAATATTTTCTTGGGCATTTCTCTATTTTCCTCAATACAAGGTTATGAAAGCAATTTCTTTTATATGAAAGAAAACACTTTAGCTCTTCGGAAAAAAAAAATACCAAAAATCAGCAAAATGTGTCACGACCTTAAGATTGACACATTACCGCATTTAAATTTGATGAACTACAGAACTGCATACTCCACAAAATTCAAAAAATTGTGAAAATGATGTAACACTTTGAAAAAATTGCTATGAATGTTCGCGAATTTTGCGTACATTTTTAAAACAAAATTTATTGTGTGTCTCAAATTTCAGGTTTCGATAAAAAAAAATGTCAGCCCCCCGTCCCCCTTCCCCAAATTCTGGCTACGACCATTGCGCATACCCATTATTGAATGGAATGCGAAAAGCTAAAAAACTTGGGCAGAACACTTTTATACTTTTCTCAATTCGTTGCGGTCACAAAGATGTAGTCTTCGCAGATTGCAGCTACTTGCTTGTGACCTCAAAAGAGAGGGAATTGTAAATTGATTCAAATTTTATACTAAGTTTCTACAATTTTGAAAGAGTTTTCTATTTTAAATGAACACGATACGGAGCAGCACAGCGTATGTTCATTGGTAATTTTCAAAGGACGCAGTGGTCGTTTCTAGGCTACCAAGGAGGAGTCAATAAGATATATATTTTGTAAGTGGTCTGTTCTAAGAGTTATCTCACTTGGTTGCGTTAATGAATAATTTTCGAGATAGCTTACAATCTCGGAAATCTATCGGCAATACGCACTGTCCTCCAAATAGATCTGCTTCGGAACATTTTAAAACTATCAATATTCTGGAAACTCGTACTCCTGGTTGATAATGTGGAGTGAGCCTGATCTGGTGGCGCTCCAAAAAAAAGATATAGATCAAAAGCACTCAATACGGAGGAAGAATTATTGCGTCTCTCAAAGTGTACTAATTTGTTCAATAAAAAAAGAAAAACAATAATAATTTTCACATAAATACTTATTATTCTTAGTCTTGAGCTGATTTATAGCCACGAGTACTTTAAGAAACCCAAACAAAATAATAAATTCATTGCATTTCATTTAATTGTTTCGTTTTAATTTTTTAACTGTAGATATTTTGTGAATAAATTATAAGAAGTTATCTATTTCTATTAAATATAACGGAACTAATTATCGGTTATGGAAAAGTTATGTTGGCTCTATCAAGTGTGAAGTTAGAACTCTTCAACCCCCTCATTTTTGTACCGTCCTCGAACAATGAAATCGTATATTAAGAAGTAGATGATATAGATTCCTCAATAAGTGTACGGAAATGTTCAGAGCACAACGAGATGAGCCGATTTATCCATAACCTTCTGTCTGTCCATCTTTTCGGCCGCAGTATTTTCTCAACTTAAGAGATATCTCCATGAAATTCTGTAAGCCGATGTATTTGTGTGTTCTTTTCATCTTTTATCGGAACTGATAGAATCGCACCACTACAGCATGTACCCGAATTCAACTAATGTTTAAGATGATGGAACTTTCCTCATTACACCACCATTGTCATAAAATATGCCGATCGAAAGGATTTACTAAAATCTCATGCAATAGTTCCTAAATAAATTACGAAGATCGAGTACTCTATATATAATAGAATTGTCGATGCCTACGACGTAGCGAACCCTGGCCGGGTCTTCTAGTATATAATATATATCCTATATCAACAATTAGTTTGCTAAGAGGGTTACCTTCATACAAACCGTTTGACAAAACATTTTCTTGAATTTCATAACATAATCCTTCTAGTCTCCGTCAAGTTTGTAGTCATTTTAAAGGTTTGAAGATTCGCTCAGTCAGATTATAGTTAAGGCATCTTCATGAATGATAGGTCTAAACCCTTGGGAACAGACGTCCAACTTGGTTTCCTTTTTATCGATTATGACAAGCATGCTGTTAAATGCCCAAAGAATTAATAAAATAGTTAATAGTGCCAGAAGAAATTTAAAGAAAATAAAGAATTTAACTTTACTCACCTATTTAAAAAAAGCCTAGAATAATTGTAATCTAAGTTTAACTAAATCTTTTAAAAGCTTGCAAAAACAAAAAATAAAAAACTGTGCCAATAAACAAATTCCGCAGAACTCAATTAGGATAGACATTTTTTTGTATGTATTTATATGTCTGTAAGTACGTATGTAGATAATAAAATTCTGCTGAAATTGCTTTGCAGCAGTAACGCACACAATCAAATATGCTCACACAAATATGCTCCTACAAAACAAACAAAAACAATGAAGCCCAGATACAAGCATTGACACTCAGATACAGATTTTCGTTGCACGTTGAATATCCACAACAGCGAGAACGGCCAACAATGCCTGAGTATGTGTGAGTTTATACGAATATGTGGCAAAAGGCAACATGATCCTGAACGAGTCTCGATCCAGTTTTGCTACCGTTGACTAAAACAAAATGGCTGGTCGAACAACTAACTGGCTGAGTGGATAGCTGAGCTCAATGGCTAGTTGGCGAGTGGCTAAATATGTGGTTAGGAGAATGCGATGTACGGTTGATGAGGTGTATACGAAGTGGTTGAAAAGAAACTACGAAACGAATATACCTAAAGACATATTCCAGAGTGTAGCATAAGACCATACCATGAGAAGCGATAAATAAATAGCAAACAATGAAATCCAAAACAGTCAACGAAAACGGTGACCGCAGCAAAACTGAAGAAAATGCAACGATGGTAGAAGTAGAAACTGATGAAGGTAAGGTTAATATGAAAGAAAGGTGAAGGCAGCAATATAAGAATGTACAAGGCGAAGCAAATTGTTGAAAACGTTGATATAGAGAGAATACTGGCTGCGCGAAAGAAGGTGGAAAGATTAAGAGAAAACCACTTTTAATTTGACTGTCAAAAGGAGTTCAAAATCAAGCAATTTTCTTTAAGAAATATCTTTAAGATGGGAGGGGTTGTAAAAAGGTGGTAGGTAGTTATTGACATATTTATGTAGGTAGGGATATTAATGGTGGATGGTGCAAATTGATACTATTAATTTTTAATACTATTTTTATTTACTTTTATTATTGAAGAAATACAAATTTAAAAAGACAGTGTTCTGATATACTAATGGTTAGTAGAGCTTGCCAAAATTTCTCTAGAAGAAGTTTAACAGCTTCCGAAATAAATCTACAAGAAAAGCTATGTCGGTTGTATCTTAATTTTCCTTCTTTATTTTAATAAGAGCTTTTAATAGTTAATTAAAAAAAACTATTAAAAAATAAAATATAAAAAAATGTTATTCTAGGCTCTGAGCTCATTTATAGTCAGCAGTACTTGAAAAAAAATATAAAAAAAGTTCTTCATAGTTTTGCCCATAATGGATCGGTACGATAGTTTTACGAAAACTGAAAGGTTGGCTTTAACAAGTTGGAAGAGAAGAAAGATCGGTTGAAGTTACAGCAAGCCATTGCGGTTCAATAAAAACAGGTCTGAACAGAAAAATTGGGAAAACGTATGCATATGCTTGGGAGCGCAGTTTCAGGTGCGCCTTGCATATTCGCTTAGCACGTTAGATCTAAAATCACAACGCTCACTGTGTAGATCTATTTAAAGGAAAATTTACTAGCTTTTAACTCTGTAAGACATATTCGAGTAGCACGCATACGATGTTCCAGTCCCATTCTGTTCCCCTCGGATTTGATTTATCCTCTTTCGATTGTAGAAAATTTGGCACCCCCTGTTTCGACAACAATTTAGCAACTGGAGATCTACAAAAATGTAAGTTCTTATGATTATAATAAAATATATAGTGTTGGTTTTAATTAAAAATTAATTTTAGGCTAGAAACCACGGCAGTTTGAAATTATGATGCATTTTATCAAGGAGCACAGTGATTTAGCTGCGGAAGACCTACATGTTTGTCTTGCCCAATTTGATGCTGATACCGTCCTTGGCCCAATAGTTAAAGCGTAGAGGTGAGCTTAATAATTGGAGGAATCGTTGTTGACTTTTGAGCAGTACTTAGTTCGGGAATAATTGCATTTAGTACATACTGAAATGCTTGCTAATTAAGCCCAAAATTTGTTGCAAAACTCTAAAGGCATAATACGTTAGTGCGCAAATGAATCAATGTATTTCCAATTTGTCATTGATATTGAATAAATTAGAGCTTTCCCTAACCACTCGCAATTGAACCCGCTCCGTCATTCGATTGGATTGCATGGAATATTGATATCTCTACATAAAATTAAATTGTAACAGGTTTGTACATAGCTGATATTCAAGAGATATTTATAGTAGGGATCATTACGGAGTGCAAATCAACAGTTATTAGAATTTTTGCCTCTCTGTATATATGTTTGATTGCGTATCACTCATAAACTGTTCAATAGAATTGAATGCGACTTTCGCCGTTGCATTACTAGACGCTTAACTTAAAAAATAAACTATCTCTTATTTCGATAACTATCGTCCAATATGTGGACCAAGGTGACCAAAAATCTGTAAGTACAATATGGATATTAAATGAAAGGTGCTAATGAGTGTTGTAGCAAACGATGTGATGAACTTGTATATCTTCACTGGTTTCGGAGATATAATAATTAAAATCCATCTCAGTCTATTATAAGTTCTGAGAGACAGTGCAGCTGGGTCAGTTTCAATGGCGACGCTTCACAGTATTGACCAAAAATATATTATAGTAAAAATAATATATAATTTTTTTCAATATACCTTAGACATTTTTAAATACACTTTTTTTAAAATACTTTTAAGAAAATTACTCCTTATACTTAAAATTTCTAAATTTAAATATTGATTTTTCCTACTTAAATTACTTAATAAATAATAATTCATATCAAAATAGAAAACTCTACTCACCCGCCGCTTTACCGCTGCCAATTAATCCAGTTATCAGCAACAGACTGAAGATCAATTTTATCCAAAATATATCCGATTTAGGAAATGTGTTGTTGTTTTTAAACAGCCACATTTTGTTAATCCAGTTTTGTTGAAACTTTGTTAGTGAAAATCGTTTTTTAACGCCTCGCTCCAATTTAAAGTTGGGTGTTTTGATTTTTATTATTTGTATATAGCAGTTGTAGTTCCCACTAGGCGCATGCGCATATGCTTTCAGCGAAGAAAATAAATATTCGTTGGTGGGAAATATACAAATAAACTTAATCTAGCACACGTTTTTAGCAAATTTTTGTACGTATTTTTTATATTTGTTTTATGCACTATATAACTAAATTAATGTTAGCACAATATACGCATTTGCGGGTGACATTTTTTGATTTCCAAAGTCCCGTGCTGGGACTCCGTTTTTGCACACTTCGCGCTTGTTTTGTTTTTTTCTTTTTTTGTGCTTAGAAATTTGTTGAATTAGTTTAAAGCACTTTGCTATTTACAGAGTTAAAAAAAATTAATTTATTGTTACCTTTGTAGATATATTTTTTTAAATTCTTTAATTCTTTTTATTGGAAAACCGCTATTTTAACACACTGATATACCAATTTGCACCGTGGAGCATTCCCATCAGGTTCGGGGTTTTTTGGTGTTTTTGAAACCTTTTATTTTTATAATTTGCTTTTTAATTAAAACAAAGCAGAAAATGCTGTTTTGTTTATGATTTTTGTATTTATTGTCTGAGTGTCGTTTAAAAGATATTTTCCTTGTTTGTCGTATTCTTTGTTTTTTAATTTGTATTGCAAAATGTCTTTAGCTTTGAATTGCTAAAAGTAGATCATATTGTTCGTTTTACACATAATAAATATTGAATTTTTTATTGTTTTAGTATGGTTAGTTTCTGTTTTTGTAACTTACACGATTTTATATTTGTAAACATTTTTTTTCCTTTTCCGTTACCAATTTTTGTAAGTTATAATCTCTTATTTTTCAATACCCAATAAATGTACTTTTTTGTTTTTAATTACTCCTTTTTGCCCCGATTCAAATTTTGTTTCATATCCGTCTATTGTCAGGAATCGTATAACGTCGTTCCACTGATCGCTGTAGCACTCGCTGTCAGTAAGCGCTACCCATGCGCTCAATTCCTACTCCAAAATAAATCTTTTCTGTTTTTTACTTCAATATTAACAATTATATGTTACTTTTCACTGCATTATCCCACATTGCGTAGGTCTCACAAATTAAATTTATCAAAAAAAATTGACAATTTTCATTTAAAGTCGCTCGTATGTCGCAAATTTTTCGGCTTTTCACTATTTTAGTTTCAATATCCACAATTTATTTTTTATATTAGTAAGTAGTTATTGTTTCCTGCACCGACTTTGACGCGCTGCTTCTTCTTCAGCTCTGTGTGAAATAGCGCGACTGCGCTTATTCAGCTAATCGTTGGTGGTGTAATGGAAGGTGATCGTTTGCAGCTGCATTTTGCTCGTTCACAAATAAATTGTTTTTTATACACTTAATTTATGTTTTCTTTATAATTTTTCGCTTCAATTTGCACAAAAACTGCTTAAGCTTAGTGTAAAAATATTAATATACACTTTTTTCTTCTTCTATGTAAAAACCTATTTTATTTAAGTTGTCACATGCATTTCTTCCGCCGGCAGCTTCAACTATATTCATTTCATACAATGCGCACACCAATACCAACACAACTGCACTAACGTTATTTATTTCAGCACCAATTTTGCATTAATCAATTGGTTTTTGTTGCTATAAAATCACTTTCGGTTTAATGCAGCATATATTTTTTTTATAGTGTAGTTGTTGTTTATTTTCAATTTTTAGTTTTATTTAAACCACCACCGCCATTAACATCCGTTCGTCCGTTAAATTTACACAACTACTACTCACTTCGCGTCAAAAACTCTTATGAGCGCCGCGGCTTGTAAGTCAAGCTCACAAGGCAATACAAGCTGCGCGCCACCACCAATACACATTGTTTTACCTGGGTTAAAGAGTGCGAGAGCGCATGGCAAGCTAGTTCTCTGGAGAAAATTTGTGTATCTTGGAAATAAAAAGCAAAACAAAATCGTGGTTCATCGTACACAGGGTTGACTTGGGCGTACGAGTCTCGTTCCGAAATGGCTGGGTCACTATCGAAATCCACAGCTCAACAACTTGTGTGGTATATGTGGAATGTGTTCATGCGCGCGTAAGATACAGTGTGCCGATGGAATAATAGAATTTGTAGTTTTGAAATTTAGTATTTTTTTTTTGAATTTTTGTGACTGATCGTGATAACATAAATAATCAGTTGATGGGATACAAATTAGTAATTACATTTTCAGATTAATATAACTCGATATCGCCCAGTGGTTAAAATTCACCCAAAACATTGTAGTCTTTTTAATAATTTGCTGTTCTTTTCCTTCGCTTTTATACCTTTTATGAACATGAAATGGTATTATAACTTGGTTCCCGATGTTTATAAGTACGAGAAGAAGCAGAGATGGACCCAACAATAAGTATACCGAAATAATCAGGATGTTGAGCTGAAATGTCCGTCTCTCTGTTTTAAGGGAAAGTAGTCCCTCAGCTTTAAAGATATTTGGCTGAAATTCGGTATGGGGTCATCATAGCAAGATCAGACCTTCACAACATATAGCTCCCATGTAATCGATTGTTCCGATAAATGGGTTTTGGGCGATCAATTTTGCAATTTACGAGCTAGGAACACAAAAGTTTGCAGCAATAGTATTACATATGTAATGTGTGTGGTGAAAATCATCAAGGTTGGACCAATGTATCGTATAGTCCGCATACAACTATGTATCTCTCAATTAACGAGGTGAGACCGTAAAATTTCGCACAGTTTGTACTCATTGTAAATAAGGAGCGGACACTGAAACCAGTGATATGTTTGCAGGAAAGGTGAAAAGCCTGCGGCACAGCCGAAGACAGTGCTTTCCTTACTTGTTTTATTTATACTTTATTTTCCTTCTTCTTTAAATTGTCATCCACCGGCGGGGGCCGATAAGAATACCTTCTCGGCCGGAGCATCTTAGTTCATTCGCACAACGTGGCCTAGCCAGCGAAGTCGCTGGGATTTAATTCGCTGAACTAGGTCGGCGTCTGCGTAGAGCTCGTACAGCTCATCATTAAATCTTCTTCTTGCACAAATATTTCGAAGAACCTTCCCTCTAATATTCCCAAAGCCGGCTCATCAAATGTTGTTATTGCCCAAGCTTCTGCACTATTTAGCAGGACGGGTGCGATAAGTGACCAGGGCCGCGGAGAGGGGGGGCAATTTCCTTGGGGCCCGGAAGGTTTTTGGGGGCCCGGCAAGGCAAAGCAGTATTGACAGTACTCTAATCAGGATTTCAAAGAGAAAGAAACGCGAAATCCTCGGGGCCCGGATCGGCTCTCTGCGGCCCTGTAAGTGACTTATAGAGTGTTACTTTTATTCGCAAAGAGGACCTTAATTTTCAATTGCCTACTCAGTCCGCAGTAGCATTTGTTTGGAACGGTAATTCTTCGTTGGTTTTCTAGTTCAGTTTCCTTCACTTGACTTAATTTCTCTTCCTTCCTTTGTTGTTCCTTTCCGTTAACAAGTTTCCCTTTCCTCTTCTTGCTTTTCTTTACCTTCTAAACCATTATAAATTTATATTTTAATCTATTTTTTCGTTTCCTTTCCTTCACCTCAATTTCCTTACTTATATTTTTTTTTCTTTTCCTTTCTTTTCTTATCTTTTTATTTTCTTTTCTCTTTAATTTATATAATTTTGTTTTAACGTGGCTGATCTGCGGAAATTTATAACAAACCAATAAGGTGAAATGACCCAATGTACTCGGAACACTGTACTCAGGACTGCCAAGGGATGTCTCCTCATGAATATGGGGTTTTTAAATTTTACACAGTGAGGCCAAACATCTCAGGGCTAAAGAGCATAACACAATGCTGAACAGGCTTACAAAAACATTCACACAAAGTCAATCAATAAGTCCAACCCCAATGACTAGAACTGTTAAAAATTATAAATTTTCTGAGAGTGATAGAGTAAAACTAGAAAGTACGGTATTGATTTCTGTTGAAAAAATTTACTTCTGTCAACTTAAAATTAAAAGCCAAATTTAAGTACGAATACCGGGATATAAAATGATATGAAAATAGAATAAAAAAGAAATATCAGTACGAAGCTCGAAATCAAATGTGCTCCGGTGCTTCTTAACACCCGAAAGACGTTTGTTGGTTCTTTATTAAAATGGAATCCTTATCCCAGCAGCGAACATTCACATTACAAAATGCAATACTTCTCCAAAAATCAGTTACAACCAATATTACTTTCCCATAACCATGGCCGTTTTGTAGACAAAGCCGATTACATACCTCTTTACTAGTAATGGAATAATTGTGTGAATGTACGGCAATATAACAAAGACGAACTTTCACGAACTTTCATAGAAACTCTTTCATTACATGTCAGCATACAATGTAATAGATGGTAATAAAGTACTTGTAAGGGTTTCGTAATGCATTTTGTGGAAGGAGTGCAAACTCACTTCACCGCTGGGATGTTTACAACGATTTTATCAAATGCACAACAGCTGATCGTTTAACAAATTTGTTAGAAGTTGTAAGCAAAAATTCTTTCGACTAGAACTTGCAACTTCTGACTGAGAGAGAACCTTATTTCATCCGTCTTGTGTGCTCTCAGTAGTCAGAGAACCGAGTATGGGATTGATTTCATATAACGGTCGACTATTTATGACTCGTACGTGATTACAAGCAATATGTCAACTCTCGACCGGTAAATACCCTGCTGAAAACACGGACTAAACCCCCAAATATGTAATGCATGCCCTGCGTGAGGTGTGCTCCATGACAACAATCATCATTGTAAGGAGGAAACCCTCCCAACAGCAAAATTCGTTGTGGTCCAGTCCTAAAGTGATGGAATCCTAGACTTGTGTTAGGTGAAATTGATGACCAAATCTGAAAGGGGAGTATTTTTGCCTTTAATATAATAAAAAACACATTTTTTACATTCTTTTCATTAGGAGTAGAGTTTCGGGTTTCGAATATCTGTCTTGCGGATTTTTGGAATCGAGTTTCCACCCATTTGAAAGCAATATTGTAGCGTTTTAGAGCGAGTTTCATTACCTTTAGATTTTAATGGAACTCTCAATCGTTTAGACCACTGATAGATTCCTTAAAGCACGCGGTTTCCCCTAGTCCGGTTCCGCTACTTTGTGCATGACTAATCAACACCATCATCTATTATAGGGATTACGAGAAGACGAACACATATTTCTGGTAATCGTAGTTTATTTACTCCATCTTATAACAATTTCTATCATTCAATTTAAGTTTGCAATGAAATAATTTAAAAGCATATTCTTTTTGTTTTTATTATTAAGTATAGTTTCTTTTTTCATTTCAAATTAATATTGTTTTGCGAATATTTTTATTCCATTTATTAAGCATAGTTTTTTTATTTTCTTATCCTTTTTTTTTGATAAAATAAATTAATATATAATTACACAATTGAATTATTTGCTAATTAAAATCTCTTTTCAACTATTTTCTAATTGTTTTAGTTTCAATTTATCTAATATAATTTAGAATTATAAAAAGTTGTTTGCTTAATTCTTACATGGAACTAATTACAGGCCTTTTCGTAAAGTTTTTTGTATTTATATTTTTAATATTTATATTGTTTATTATATCTGCAGCTAGCATAAAATATACATCGCTTAATTGTTTGCCTATATTTTTCTGCTTTTTTGTTAATTTTTTTAAATATTCATACAGTATACTTTATTTTTTGTATAGCAATTAATCCTAGGATTGACGCATAATTTGTTTAATATTTGTCATTGACATGGATTTAATGCATTTTGTAATTTCATGAATAATTAACGCTAATAATCACAATACGTTAAGATTTTAATTTGTTTTAGTATGCTCGCTTGCCGATATAAGGTCCTGGAGCTTTTATTAGTGATGTGTATTTTGTTATTTTATTTTTTTTTATATTACACTGTGCAACAGAGTGTTTTCTTCGGCAGAATAAATACAAGTCCATACACCCATATGGTAAAACCTCAAAATTTGTGAGCATTATGAAGTAATATTTTTTTGATATGGTCATTTGAATTTATAAAATTTTTTTATGCCAAAATAGTCGCTAAAGGGTTAAAATGTTCAGAAAAAATTGAAAGTTATAAATAGCTATCCGAAAAAAAAATTTTTCTAGAAAATAGAAAAGATTTTGTGGTGTTGTTATACGGCTCTGTATCCTTCATTCAAAGTTGGTATTATTTTGTACTTAGACGATAACTACAACGTTAAAAATTTGAAACTTTGTTGACTACATACATATATAACGAAACTTAATATTGTTTAAAATTTAAACTAGTTGAGTTTGTGAGTTGCATTTGGAAGTACGAAGAATCTTTTATAATATTCTCAACTTAGAAAATACCGGGCCATGAGGGCAACAAGGAATAAAAGCTTGAGTATATGCACTTTTTTCCTTAATGAAATTTTTATAATAAATTTTCTTTAATTTCGTAATGTACATAAAGTGGCAAAAGAAGTTGTATAAACTGAGAAATTTGCGAAGATTTTCTACTTGTAGGAATTCACAGTGATTTCAACGAACGTTGCCCGGATTTCAAAAACATGACCAGATTTTAAAATTTTTTACTCAGTCTAAGGCTTTCACCCTAAACGGAAAGAAATCAAAAATTGGTGTAGGTAATTGAAAGTTGCGAACTTATCGCTTAAAAAAAATTGTTGCACAGTGTAGTTTTTTGTTTAGTGTTTTAATTTTGATATGTTAATACGACCATAAGTTCATTTTTCCTTTTTGTTGCTAAAATGATAGACGATGCTTATACCAATTAATGAAGGGAGCTAACTTAAATCTCAATGTTTGAGAATATTATGTTCGTTATGGTGGATTAAATCAGTACTCCTAAGTTGTATGATGTAGTTTTCGCTTTACAAACTGTTTTACCGACTTTTAACAATCTGTTTTATCATCCCTGCGGTTTCGTTGGCTAGGCCATGTTGTGCGAATGAATGAAAATGCCTGGACCCAGAAGGTATTCTAATCGGTGGAAGCAGAGGAGGAGTGGAGACCGATTTGCGTGTTTCGAATTGGCGCCAGTTGGCAGCGTAACGACTGGTGCGCTATATTGGTCGGTCAAAATTGTTTAGGCGGTTGAACACTATCATCCCTATTGCGAGTGTCGATTTGCAGTAGAATAGACATTTTTCGATTGAAGCGATAGCATTTTATTTTGGTATTGTGTAACTTGATCGAACAAAAACTGCACGTTTTTATTGTTTATTTACATATTTTCCATTTTTTTTTTAATGATTTACTTTTTATCCATTTTATTGCACCTTATTAAATCACTTCGACACGCCAGCGGCTGCAAACTGGTAGTAGAAAGATGCTAGATTAAGTATTCACAGTCGCTCATTAAGCGATCGTTTCGACACTAGCAATTACTCGATGATCGCTAATAGCTTAATAGTCGATTATCTATTCTTGTTCGACACTCACAATAGGGGTGTATATTAATTTTTATCCTATGTCTTCTCTACGAAAAATGGACAGTTTCTTTCTATCCTCTTGGTTCTAAAGTACTGCCATAGATATGGTTACTTTGCATTGGACTTGGTTTTGTTTTCAAAATTTGAAGCAATGGAGCTTGGTAGCTATTCATAATAATAATAAAGTATGGAAGCCTAAAGACTCGGTACTGAGATGCTCACAGAGTGACTTGCATGGTCTAGACCCTGGCCCAGAATCACCATTTTTAACCGCATAATAGCTTTATGATGGATTTTTCTGCACGTTCTAAAATTTGTCTACCAATTGACTAGTTTGATTTACCGTCTGTAAAGGGCAGCAGAAATCAAGCCCTTAAAGATTTTGCACCTGCCCTGATAAGTGCCATTGATAACTATAGTGCAAATTAAGCTATACATATTGGAGTATAACTACAGATTAACTATCACGTAGCCAAGAGTTCTGAGTACTAAAAATAATTTATTTAGAACAAAGCATTGAGTTTAACAAAAGCTATCTAAGATTCAGTTTTGGAAGAGCCAGTCAATCCAAGCTGAATAAGGTATTTTAATGTCATCGAATTCGTAACAGTGATCAGGATGTAATACGACCAGTCAGAGTTGTTGATACATTCAAGGATATTCCGAATATTGACTTCAGATCACCTTTCAAGCTGTTTAAAAAGGGGACTCCCGAAGCATTTTAAACGTGTTCTCGCTCCCACGAAGTTATGCTTGCATTCCGCTAATACCTTCAGATCTACTCACAAGATTGCTTCCGACTTTTCGATAAAATTTGACCAAGTGGCTCTGGTATTGCACAATTAGCTCTGATCTTCCAGTTCTTGCTGTTTGAGTTACGTCAAAGACACTCCCCGAAGGTTTACCGGTGTGGACAGTTCTTTCGTCGTTTGACCCAAACGAACCTACGGATCGTGGATTTTAGTCGCCTTTCACGACAGGCATATGCCTACTTTGAAGGTTGTGACTTCCTTTCCTTATGATGAGGCCCTGCGCTCCAACTTATTACCCTCGATTCGATGGATGACGGTTGGAAGAGCCCGAGGGAGGTCTGGTTAGCGTAATTAAGGATCTTGGTGATCAATACTACAATGTATCTTTGGCAAATGGGCAATGATAAACGTCCATTTTTATGGCCGAACCAAAACTAGTTTCGAACCAAGTTGAAATGAAGTCAATTTGAACACCCTATCAAAAAACTAAGAGAGTCGTTGACTTAAAAACCCAAAGAGCAAAAACAACCAATGTTGAGTTCGGTCAAAATTGAGATTTCTGCAATCTGTTATCTGTGCTCGGGTATATTATCACGTAAACTTTTCATGGCATTTGGCCCAAAAAATTTTAGTTTTTATGACACGAAAACAACAGCCAAAATCTGTTCTCTGGATTGTCTAAATTAAATATAACAACTTTTGACGCTCTACAAATGTCCGATTCTAAATTGAGCCAACAAAAAAATACTGATACACCAGCTAAACTTGAATGAGTATTTAAAGATATAAACTCAAATATTACTGGTGTCAATCAACGATTTGAAAGTGCTACAAATTAACTTTGGCTGTTATTGCTTATAGCCAAAGAATTATTAATTTTGTTCTAGTGACGCATTTAAATTCATAAAACATGATACCTTCATTTCGTTTAACACATCTCCTATCATCAGCCGCAAAATTTTGTCACCGAGTTGCAAAAAAAAAAAACACTTTGTAGAAATGTATATAAAACAACAGCAACACATATAGTAATATTTCGGGAGTATGTAAGTTGTTCAGTGTTCGGACTTGAAAATGTTAGTAGGTGGTGGGCCAGACAAAAAATAGTGATAGATTTGAAAAAAGAGTTACAGCTGTGTTCAGGATAATAGTAGTGAAATTAAAATGGATATCATTCGACGAAATAGTAAGATGTGATTTTAATAATTTTCATTTGAAATATACCGAATTCCATAATCATAAAAAGAAATTTCAAAGTTTACACAAAGTTCGGAAAAGTAATTTAAACTTTAAAAAATGACCAACAAAATCTTGAAATTGCCAGAATTTCTAAAACAATTTTGAGTAAGCAGTTTTGTAGACCAATCAATTTTAGTATTATATTGTGACCTTAGAACTCGCTCAAAAATTTCCCTGAATTTTCAGGAAAAAATACCAACATCCTTGACAAAAAAAATTCTAAAAATTTAGGGGAAATTTTGAAGTGCTTCTAACATGCACATTATTATACTTAGATTGAAAGAGATATAAAAACGCGTACTCAAAAGTTTTCTAAAAATTCTTCCCAAAAATATTGAAATTTTGATGTAAGTCTTTAAAAGTTTATTTAACTTTCCTGAAATCTGTGTTAACATTTTTTTAATGGAAATCGCTATATTTTAAAATTATTAAAATCACATCTTATTTCGAACGATATCCATTTTAATTTCACTACTATTGTACTGAACACAACTGTACATCTCTAGATACTATGATACAATTGTAACAGGTCGATGTGTGTGCACTGGAGATATTAAAAAAAAAACTTACAGCAGGGACCATCATCTAAAGCAACAGTTTCAAGAATTTTTGTCTCTATGTCTGTATGTTTGTATCTCTCAAAAACTGCTAAACGGAATTGAATGGAACTTTCGCCGTAGCCATAATAGACTTCTAGCTTGAAATTTAAGATAACTTTTATTTCAATAACTTGACTGATATCCGAATTATCGAGCAACATGTGGACCAGGGTGACCCAAAATGTGTTGGTACAATATGGGTATCAAAGGAAGGGTGCTAATGAGTGCTGCCATAAGCGATGTGATTAAGTTTCATATCTCAATTGGTTTCGGAGATATAATGTTAAAAATCGGCCTTAGTACGTTATCAGTTCTAAGACGCAACTCAGCTTATTTTTCTTGAAGCCAAATCCCACTTAGAGTGTGACATTTGTAGAGGAGACTTGTTTTTGTTTGAAAGAATATAGATAATAAGATTTCTTTCCCAAAGAGCTGACTTAAAAGCTACTCTGTAGTTTCCAAGAAGAGATGAAAGTTAATGATAAAAAGCTTCCAGTAAAGGCATATCAAACTTCGAGCATGTTATAGCGCTCCCGTTTGGGAATATTTTTTATAAGATTGAATCACTATTTAAGCCGACTTCCTTATCCCTAAACACGTAACCTTCGTCGATTCGACTATTGAAAATTTTTCGTCTCTTTTTAAAACTGTCTTTCTAAAAGACTTCAAAAAAATATAGCTGAGTTGTTCCAAAATAATAAAGAAATGTTTTATTTCGAGGATTAAAAACTGGTACACATATGCGTACAATAAATCAAACCAAAAATTAAATAACTTTATTAGAAAAAAGTATTCTCGTATAGGGAGTGAGCGAAGGTTAGCTTTCTTGGGTTAAACGCAAGGGGAAAGATGTGTACTAAAAGCAGCTTAAGTCTCTTTAAAAATATGTAGTATGTTTGCAAGCTTTTGCAGAGCAGATTTTCTATATTAAAAAAAAAAATAAAATACAATTTGTTAGATCTACGCAACAGCGTTACGAGTCCGAAAGCTGAATGGGCTTTGCTTTGTTGGTAGATGCTAAAGATTTTAGGTTTAGATACATTTTTAACGAAGCTTGTTATTTTACAACTCGACTACAAAAGATTACAGTTGCTGTTGCATTAAAATATAACTCTTTCTTAATATCTAAATTTACATTTTTTATTAATTGACTAAAATCTTTGTTTGCTTATATTCTTCTTCATCAGTTAATGGCGATTTACAATGGGTTTACATTTACGTACTTCTAAAAATTAATACTACAGATACATACACTAGTGATATGGGCAGGGTTCAATAACTCATAGTTTGCTGACCCGAAGATTGGCTTAAAGTTTTAGTTGCTTGTTAAAAATGATTTATACTTATAGATGCACATACTACAGGCTTCTTTACATACAAACGAGTACAAACGACTATAGGCTACAACTGGGTATACTAACTATATGTATTTACATATCGACGACAGAGTGGGAGATCGAGCTAACTTGGCTGCCGAGCCGAAAACGTCCTCTCACCCTATTTTTGCAGCCAAACTGAAATGCGCAGTTTATCAACCGAACACTGGATATCACGTTTTTCAACTTTTTGCTGAGATTAAGCGCATCTCCCACTCAGCCGCCAAGTACGCATGACTCTTGCGTTTGTTTGTTGCTTCAGCTTTTACTTAGTTAACATTTAATGTATATATGTAGCGTGCGCGATTAAAGTACAAGGTGCTTCAAAATTGTTTATATATATAGTATATAGATTTGTGCGTGCTTGTATTTAAAGTGCCGTGTATGGCGCATGCGCCAACGCTTTTTTTTAGACATGCGTAGCCAATGCACCCTGTTTTGCATTACCATTTGATGGTAAAATAAATTGGCCGGAAGGACTTTGTGCCATAGACACTGGTGAAGCCACCACCGCTCCCATCGCCACCGACGTCGCTGATGTCGTTGTTACAGTTATGCCCGTGGAAGTTGGTGCAGCTTGTGTGGTAAGTGGTGTCATAGCCGCAAGCGTATTACTGCTAGCAGTTAAATTTGAACTACTACCGCTAACGCTGCCAGAGCCATTAATGCCATTGATACCATAGCCTAGGATACCACTTGCTGTTACAGCGTTGTAGTTTTTAAACGCATTCACACCAATGCCACCGTTCGCTATGCCCGCATGTTGCTGATTGCTGGGATGATGATGATGCCGTTGATAGGGTGGTGGTGCTGGTGTAGCCGCTGGATTGGCCGTACTTGGTGGTGGTAATGGTGGTAATTGATGATGTGATGAGTTGGAGCGCAAATATGGATTGCCATAGATGGCGCTAAAGCGACTATCAATGCCATTTTGTAGCAGCGATTGACCGGCTAAAGAAATTGAATGAGAAAGTGAGGTCATTCAATAATACCGAGTAGCAGCACTACTTACCGAGGAACCCATTACCCATTTGTGCAGTACTCTGTTGCGACTGTTGCTGCATATCGTTGCGATTACGTGGCAAACTCAAATTGCCTGTAGTTGTTATAGGATTTGTATAGTGAGGCAAAGTGGCCGAATTGATTGTGCTTGATTGTGATTTGTTGGCGCTATTAGCATTAGCACCACCTGATTTACCACCCTCCGTGGGTGCACTATAGTCGAGCGCATACTCAAAGTAGGGCGCATAACCGTTAACAGTCTCTTTGTAGTCTTGATTCTTTAAATTTTTGATGTGACACTGACGACTGTAGGTAAATTCACCAGAGAACCTGTGAAGAGCGTTAAAACAAACATGCAAAATTATGGTGAAAAGCTTGCTAGGTATAACCAATGTCTCACCTGTCATCTAGTTTCACTGGTCCAGCCAGCGGCACACCCAATGTGGCGCCTTTCATTTGCACATCTGGCATTGGCACTTGAGTCAAATTGATTGCCAAGCCATCAGAACCCGCCTCCGTGTAATCCACATCATATGCTTTGGCGCGCATTTCATGCTTAAGATCGGACAGCTTATCACCGCCACGTGATGCCTCTGGTATAACATCAGCGGGAATGGGTTTCTTATTATTACGCTTCAGATAAACAATCACCAGCATGACAATCATAATCACAATGGCTACCGAAGAGAGTGAACCCATTACGACCAGTAGTATGGGTACTGAACCAGCTAGATGTAGTGAGAATACAAAACTTAAAAAAAACTGCCTTTAAACCAAGTAACTTCTTAACTTACGTTCCGGTTTCAAGTTGATCAAAAGCGAATCGCTACCATATGAATTCATTACCGTACAATTGTAGCGTCCATAATTACTCGAACGACTCTCTTTGATTATAAGCGCGGCGCGTACGCCCTCTGGCAAATGTTGTTCTTCGAATATGTAAGTATCTGGATCGGCCGTACTCATATTTATCACCTTATCATCGAATGACCAAATTATATGTTCCGCCTTGGGCACACTAAATGCTACACAATCGATTTTAGCGCGACTGCCCACGGCACCAAACTGCACCTTGTGCGAGGTAATAATTGGTGCGCGTTTCACAAAAATCGTTGCCTCGGCGCCTATCTCGGGAAAACCCGAAACTATTGCCTTGCAGTAGTAGCGTCCTGCGGTTTCGGTGGTCACTTTGAGCGTGAGATTTGCTGTTGTGCCAACAACCTATTGCGTGTAATTAAAATGCGATGGCGTGAAGTTGTGGTTGAAATTAAATTGGAATATTTTATGCATACCTCATCTGTGTTTTCGTTGATCCATTCGATTTCAGGCGTGGGATTACCATCAACGTCACAGCGCATATTGGCATTGGTGCCCAAATCTGCTTCAACGGATATGGGACGGTGTCGGAAAACAGGAGCATCTGCAAAGAGAAATTTTTAGCTTAGTTTAGATTTGTTGCCATCATTAGAAGGAGTTTTTAAGTCCAAGCAGATTTGACTAGTTTTTTTCCCAAGATCGAAGAAATCCACAATTACCCCCGTGCTAATGTGGTGGCTTGCAAACTTTATTCCATTACATGAACTGCATTGCCGACAGACATGGTTTTTGGTTAGATAATCTTCCAGGTAAAAAATTACCGCTTAAGCTCAGAATCGACCGGTTAGTTTCAATTAAATAAAAACAAATAAATAAATATTTGGCGAGATATACCTCGACCGAGCTTCTCTACCAATTTGTGGTGGATGCTCTCCCAACATGATTTCGATGCTCTCAAAAGCGACAACGCACTACCCATTCCAGATTCAAGGCTCGAAGAATATCACCACTAAAAAGAATAGATTGGGCTCCTGGCGAAAACAGGTTTGATGCAAGTTCAGGTATTGAGAAGAACCGTGGAGAAAAATATTTTGGTCAAGGAGCGAATATGCACAGAAAGTTTTGAGGCGAAAAGAATATGACTTCATACGGGGTTTCTCAGTGTCTCTTGCTCAAGGTATTGCTCTTCACAGAAATAGGAAAGCTGAAACGCTGTGTGGTTAGAATAAGCCCGAGCATGCCTGGCGTCATTTGGTATCCCGGAAAATCTCGTTATGCAACTCAGTCATCGCTATTGGAGTTTGAATAGCACAGAAGGAAAAATTGTTCACAAGCTATGACTTCTCAAAATACAATGCCAATGCTGAAACGGAGTCAGAACATGGTGAAAATACAGGCAATACTCCACCAATGTGAGCTTGGCTTTTTCATAAAAAAAATATAAAAATCTAAAATTTTCCTACAAAATAAAATTTTTATAATTGTCTAGTTAGATCAAATTTAGAGTATGCCTAAATACCCTGGAACCCTATTTATTCCTTAAACTCCGACAGAGTCAATAGAGTTCAAGGCATATTTATTCGGTTTCTGCGCAATCTCTTTATTTTGAAGAGCCATTGCAATCGTATTAAGCCCGTTACCAAAAAATAAATTTGAAATTGCTTGATTCAAAGCGTATAATACACTCTTTTATGTTTCTGGCATGTTGAAGTTCCATGACCTATTGGAGCAAACTAGTTTCAATTAACCCCCAAGGGTTTTATATTTTCGACTTCCGTTACAAGTTCAAACCATTAGATGCAACTATTTAATGCATGCACCCATTACTAAGTGGCTTATTGAGCTTGTCGTGGGTGCTGAAAAAATAAATGAACTCTTATTTAATTTAACTAAATAAATAATTAATGAATATAATATTAATATATAATTAATGAATATTGAAAAGTTATTGCATTTTAAAAGGAAAATCTACGTCGTCGTGCGACTGTTAGCTTCGGCTGCTCGATTCGTTAGTTCTTATCTCTCTCTATTGCTTTGCCTGTCATCCCACCGTAGGGCTGCCAACTGTATTTGACCAGTTTAATAGAGTTTTCACAAGCCTCGATATAGATTTCGCCCATCCTAAATCTCTATTCCTATCCAAGCTGGAATCAAATTACTTTGAAGCCATAGTATTATGTATTTATCTTCAAGAAACTTTGTATATCTAGTCTGTTGGGTTTTGTAACCATAGACCAAAATAATCGAAATGAATTGACGGTTTTAAGGTTAATGATAACGGTCATCTCTCTTTACAGTCTTTGATTTTCTCTAATATTTTCCAGCCAGTGCAATTAAAACAGTCCATAGAGCTTGTGAATCTAATCGCGAACCAATTACTTTTCATATCCTAATATTGTTTTTCTTTTTATGCCCTTTTATTTTGGTACTGCTTACATTTTTAATAGGTTACAACTTATTCGCTTGGCGGTTTAATTTTTATATGCTTTGCATTGCATACACATTCCCACATTATATACAATCGATACTTACAGCTGATATCCAATGTTGCAGTCTCTTCGCTTTTGCCCACTGCATTGACAACTTCACATTTAACTGAAGCTTCATGATGTTGGCGCGTTACGTTGTGAATGATCTACAAGTGAAAAGAAAAAAAATTCCATATCAACAAACTCAAAGAGAAATTTCCTAAAGTTCATCTCATACCATTTTCGTTGTATAATCCCCAGTGACCAATTCGTCATTTATAAACCAACGATAGCTTTGCGGTGGTGGATTAGCGTCCGCCTGGCATGATAATATAACGTCAGAGCTCTCAAGTATACGGCCGCCAGCCAAAGCGCCGCCGATAACTGAAACCACCACTTTGGGCGCATATTTAACCTAGGCGAAGATACAATTTTATTGCAAAAATATATATCAAAGCCATGTTGGTAAACTATTGCTAGACTCACCTCAATTTGTATTTTCGCAGAGCGATAAGTGCGATCTGCTGTATTTTGCGCTTGACAAGTAAATGTCGTATTGTGGTGCTCTTTCTTGGGTGTTAGCTTCAAAATCGATTTGGCTGTTATGCGTCGAGAATCCGTCAGTGGCTCTTTTACATATTCAATACCTTTTGTTAGCACATTACCAAGTCCATCAATCCATGTGATCTGAAAGTGAAATAAAATTTATGTTGAGTTAAACTCTTTAAAGTACTATCGCAATGGTTGTAGAAGTGAACGGAAATTGAGAAAACTGTAAAAACCGCTATAAACTACATTATCTACAGCGTTTCATTGCCGACATGAATGGTTGTGGTATTCGGTATTTCTAACTGTATAAATTGCAGCTCATAGCATGCCTACCAAACTTTAATAGTTTTCTTATTACAGTGATTCTAAAACTACTTTTAACTTTAGGAGTGTATGGAATTTCCGGTGGTAATATTTCACTTGGCTTGTGATTTTGATACTACGCTGCCCGTTAAGCCGTGGTTTCCTCGAAAGCGGTGCCGCTATAAAGCGGCCGTCACATAGCGGTAGAGTAGGTTGTCAAAACAATGCAATGTAAAAGTTCTTACGTGTAAACTAAAGCTGCCTGGCGACACGCAAGCATATGCTGCTGGTAGCCATAGCAATCGGCGCGAACGACGGCTAGTCGTGCTCACACGTACTGGTTGTCGGTTTTCGTTGATGAAAATAGAAAATTTTAGATTTTTTCGCTTGACAGCTGGTCTATTTGATCGTTGCCAACGTGTTTGACAAGCATTAGTGTGTTAGTTTTGTGAGAACGTGAAATGAGCAAGCTCGCGGAAGAAAAAGATTTTACGTTGCGGTTTATTGAAACCTACGAGTGCATGATGCTTTTAACTCTTTTAAGAGGTTCTCATGCGTAAACTGTTTACGTTTTGCATGGAAACTTTTCATCCAGAATTTTCTTTTTTTAATTTTTTTCTTTTTTTCCGCCAAAACAACTGCAGTTACAAGCAATAAAAAATCGTCATCCGATGACATGTTTACGTCCGCACGCTACGAATTTTCAATACAAATGGCGCTTGATGCTTTATGCTTGTATGGTGGCCGGGCAAACGACAATCACCCGATTACGCACACAACCACCCGTTGCTATGGCTACCAGCAGCATATGCTTGCGTGTCGCCAGGCAGCTTAAGAAGACGGTGAAGTTCTCCGTAACGTAATATAGCGGCAAGCATAAAATATAACGGCCGTCATGACGGTGGCAATTCGTTCGGCAACGTTTTTTTCCACCGTCATATTCAAAACGGTGAGAATCCAATCAAATATTTTAAATATTTTTACACAAAACAACAGTCCTGACATTTCTGTTGTTAAAAAAAAAAAAACCTAAATAAAAGTTAAAAACGAAAAATCAGGCAGCAAATTAATTCAAATAAAATCGCCCAAATTGACCGCAACGCTCATCGAACGCTAATGACGATAAGCATAGCGGGCGCTATATAGCGAACGTTACATTGCGGCACTGCTTTCCGAGGAAACCAAAGCTTTAGACATACATAATGTTTGAAGCCCATCGATTCTTTATAACCCTTCGATGATTCAATGAAATAAAGAGCACTGAATTCTGAAAAACAAGATTAGAAACATAGAAGTGGGGTTAACGAGATAAATGGTGAGCCGCAGGTAAGTTAAAATAGGTTTTTTTGGACATACGATTGGTCTCTTTGGTGTATTTAGGAAAGTGGATTTCCGTGGATGTTCGACACGTCACCAACAGGGCTCAATCTAGGGACAGATTCAACTACTTCGGGGATCCACAAACTGTGGCGGATACTGATACAGGGACGGCATTTCCACGACATTCGGTTTTATAACCGAATGATTCGGAATTTATCCGACCAAGGTGTGTTATTAAAGTATAAGCCCGATTGACCCACATCCGCACAACGAAAGCTTGGCTACGCTACGAACTTCTTTTTGGAGTCCGTAAGTTTCAAAAGGAAACGAATATGATCCCTTAAGGAGCTCAACCAAGTGCAGCGAAAGGTGGCTGAGTGAAGAAGTAGAACTAGCTGTGGAATGTCTTACCTTTGGCATCAATCTCTCCTACGAAAGTCCGAGGAAGCTGCCAGTTTCGATAAGGTTGGACCGATGTGAATGGTGTTGGGCAAACATTCGGTATGTCTGGGTTTAGTCTGGATAAATAAGTGTTTAGCCTATTACATTATACAGACCGAAGTTGGACCACAGTGTCTCGATGGGAAATCAGCGTTATTCTGCAGCGACATTTGATGTGCGCTGCATGATGGTAGACGCTGACAAAGGGTTTACTGACCCTGTCCCGGCGCCATTTCAGAAATTTAAAGCTAACACGGCCTTTTAATATTTCCGGTATTCTTCATTGCTTAGATAACGAGATAGTGGATCAGCACTAATTGGAGTCAGTGTAAACTTACCACATCTAGATTTCTAATTCCCCAACCCTCTACATCCGACTCATAGAATGAACCCATTTCCCTGAACTAAGCTCAAGATCAGAAAAACTTGTTCAAATTTTATTTAACAACATAATACTCACCTCAGCTGCTGGCTTGCCACCGGCCGATACACACTCCAGTTCTATCTCACGATCTTCCGTTGTAAAGATCACATCCCCTTGTGTTATTTTGGGCGCTTCTGGTGGCACCAATATCGTCAACGTGGCAAAACGAGAACGTATGCCCGGCTCTCCTTCCGGCCCGGGTCCCACTTGGCACTGATATTTGGCATCATCATCTAACATCACTGGATATATATCCAGTGAAAAATCACCCTCCTCATCGCTACCCACCATCGAATAGCGTTCAAAACCGCTCAAATTTCGATGTTGCCCCAAACCAAAATCATCCTTTGTCCATTGCAGCGCACCCACTTTGCCAATTACGCGACAAGGCAAGGTAACACGTGAACCCACAACGGCTGTTTGATCTTGCGGCTCCATTGCGAAGCGTTGACCTTCCGATGGCGCTCTCTCATTGTTGCTATGATGACTGTTGGAACTTTTGCGCGATTTTGGTTTCGCTTCCGTGGAATGCAGCTGTAGGCTAAGCAATATCAATGACACTAGTAAGAGTGCAAGATAGTTGAGACGCCGTTGGGTCGTTGTTGTGGGGTGGTGCGTGGAATATTGGCTGCTTGCAATGTGCGCTTGATGAGGTGGATAGTTTCGTGTTTGATGATGCTTATGTGGTGAGTGATAACGACAGTTTTTACGTTTGCTGTGCGAGGTTTTAGTACTACATTCTGCATTGACGTCGAGTTGCTGTGGCATAATAGCAAGATATGTGCGCTCTCTTGATATGGACATCTTTTTGATATGGTTTGCTTTGTAGTTGTCCTTGTTTTTGTCGCTTGAATGCTCCTCTTCAAGTTTACGAAAATGCGATTCCGTTAAAATTCTTGGGAATGCTCGCAGCACAAACGGGATGTGTTAGGATGTGAAAGCCTGCAATGGGGGAATAAGATAATAAGAACCATGAAACATGATTTTAACCTTTGAAAGAACGTTTTGTTTGGCATTCAAGGTCATCGGTTCAAGTTTTATGAGCGAAATAATTTTTTTAACTCATTATTTTTTATTTTAAAATATCAAAACCGTCCAAGCTCAGCTAACAATTTCTTAAATTTTCGTTCAGATAAAGAGTTTTTGAATGTCGGTTTGAGACAGACCTGCTAAATTTGATTAGTAATTAGTTATCAATTAATAGACGGCTTTTTTAATTAGTAACGATCATTTTAATTGTTTTTTAAGAAAACGTAAATATTAATTGATTAGGATTAGATAAAACAAAAAATTTTATAAAATCAAAAATTATAAAAAAAAGTTGTTTTGATTACTTTTGATTATTTTTGACTTTGTTTGATTTCTTTTTGATTATTTTCGATTTAGTTCAGTATTGTTGGTGTGTATATTTATATGCTTCTACAACAATGCAAAAAAAAAATATCAAAAAAAATTCAAAACAACTATTGATAATTTTTGATTTTATTTAATAATCGTTAAAAATCATAATTTTTTAAAATTGTTTTTGTAATAATTGGAAAATAATCATTAAACATTTAAAGTGATGGTAATCAATCATTAAATGGGTTCTAAAATAATTAATCAACCCGTCAATCATTACGATTACTAATCATTATTCAACAGGTTTGGTTTGAGATAGGGCGTTCCTCAACCAAGTTTATAAACAGCGCGTTATGGAAAAAAGAAAAATGTGAAGTAGGGCGTTTTTCAAACAAACTCTGAGCTATTAGGACGACTTTCAAAAAAAGCTTTCCAATTTCATTTTCAGAAATTAATTATTCAAAGTAGTTTTATGATCAACTACCTGGTTGGTTCAGAAAAAGCTTCGCCAGTTGGAAGAAACAATTATCGCAATGGGGCACCTTTTATTCCTTCGCTGAATCAGGGTGTGTTCAATAGAACAACAAAAATAAGTACTTCAACTGATCTTAAACTGAGAACCAATGGCTTAGTGGCAAGCAGGCTGGGTGCAAGTTATCAAAAAAAAACCCGCGGACTGATTCGAATGAGCGTTCTATCCTATCGGGAAATATACAATCCGAACATTTGGCTTTGTCACAATACAATGATAATGATAGGGATGTTGAGGACGAGGATAATGGCTACAGTCACAGTTAAGGTCACCATTACCGGAGTGGTCACCTGAACCACAGTAGTGCGCGGAAGATAAATAGATATATTGTTGAGGACAGCACTGCGAATAGAGGTCTACTGTGCCCACATCTGTTGTTGGTGTTGTGGTAACGACAAAAACACTCCCCGAAGGTTTTGGGGAGTGTTGTCGAATTAACAGTCCTTGGCCGGTTTTGAACCCAGTAAGCTCCGGTATTCCCTTGCGGTACTGCCCGACTGTCGTGGTAGCGATTTGTAAGGAAGGATAAGGTGGGTTATGAGAGGTGAGAGGCATCATATCCGTAGATCAACCATCGAGTTGCACGTCATTACCTTAGTGTATATTTGTCACCTCTTATGACCGGTATGCCCACCTCGGGCATGTTCTAAACCCCTAACCCGCAGGGGCATGTGCCCACATCTCGTTCACAACACCTCATCGACATTTGTACCCCACAGAAGCAACCTTAATTGTCGTATAGGGAGCATATTTCGCCAGTATTCCTTTTTTCTCTCTTTCTTTTCCTTCCTAAGGCATTCCATAATTGTTTGAGAACCGACTTACAGTATTGGCTTAGGTCCAACGGGCATTGTACTGGCTGCGCCCCTTCCTTCTTATCTACTTTCACCCCGGGTTCCTAAATAGTTCAGCTTTTCAGCGCACTCGCAAACAAGCCCTATCTTTATATCGCTGATGATATTGCTTTGAGTATGGCTTGACTGTTGGCAAAAATGGCAAGGCACTCATTGCTATATCTGATGTAAGAATATGCTTCCATAAAACCAAGAGAACATGTTTATTTATAGGCTTTATATTGTAAAATGTAAAAGCTCGCCAAAGTGCGAAGTACAGTGAATGAGATTCTTTTTTTATAGTAAGTAAATGACAAAATTATGGGTTTGAGAATATGGACGACATTTCGCAATAATGTACATAAAGAGACCATGTCATCTCTGTTCAAAAATTTATGAAGCTTTAATAAAAAGCATAACTTAATATTGGGTGTTGTGCGCCTGTGGATGGCATACAAGATATTGGGCTGCATTCCAGTTTATGTTAAAGTATTGTTGCACATGCGCATTAAATTAAATATTTATGACTTTATTGCAATTGTTGTTGTTGTGGTAAAGACAATTCGGTTGTGTTAATGTAATATTTATGAGTGCACTACACCAGTACAAGGAATAGCAAGCAATTTTGTTATACAAGGTGGCGCAAACGTAAGCTTCCGATGTTTTTTCGCTGTAATTAAAAAAAAAAATGAAAAACTTTGATTCTTCTTGTGGATTATTTTTATTTAGTCTTTAATTTTTTTTACATCAAGTCGAGAATATTATGTCATGTAAATGGCCGCCGCCACAGTTGATTGTCATTTGAGCCCTTTTTATGGCATTTTCCATCACTTTGGCCAAAACTTCCGGCGATAGGTCCTCACATTCTTGACGGATATTGTCTTTAAGAGCTGCAAGAGTCTGAGGCTTGTTGACATAAACCCGCGACTTCAAAAAGCCCCACAAAAAGAAGTCTGGAGCGGTCAAATCAGGCGATCTTGCTGGCCAGTGCAAATCGCCAAAACGGGAGATTAGGCGCCCGGGAAATGCATCCTTCAGCATATCGGTTGTGGCACGTGCAGTGTGTGCTGTTGCAACGTCTTGTTGGAACCACATGTTTTTCAATCCCAATTCATCAAGTTGCGGCAAAAAGAACTCGTTGATCATTGCTCTGTAGCGCTCACCATTCACAGTAACGGTTTGGCCCGCGACGTCTTCGAAGAAAAAAGGTCCGATGACTCCTCCAGCGAAAACAGCACACCATACAGTGACTTTGAGCGGGTGTAATGGCGCTTCGTGGGTTACACGCGGATTTTCAGTGCCCCAGAAGCGAAACTTTTTCTTATTTACGTACCCGCTAAGATGGAAATGGGCCTCATCACTCATGATTATTTTTGATGAAAAATCATCTTCCTCTTGGTGGTGATTAAGGATGGCTTGAGCGTATGTTAGACGCGATTGGCGGTCAGCAGCTAACAGCTGATGCACTGTCTGGACTTTGTACGGAAACATCTTCAAATCTTGCACCAAAATTCGCTGTAAAGACCGTCGACTGATACCCATTTGCGTGGCACGTCGTCTGGTCGATGTCGACGGCGCTTCCATGACATCCTCGGCTACAGCAGCAATATTCTCTGCAGAACTGCTACTCCGGGGTCTGCCACGCCTGGCAGAATCTCGTGTTGTGCCAATCTCTTCGAGGCGAGCGGCTAAACGTCGCAGTGTTTCACCAGTAGGCGTTGGACGGCCAGGAAATCTGCGACGAAATTCACGTTGTGCCAAAGTCACCGACCGATTATTGGTCAAATAAATAGTCAGCAATATTCCGCGTTCTGGAGCAGTGTAGCGTAACATTGTTTATTAACGTGTATTTCGCATGCGTTTACTACACAAATGTAAAAACAGAACTGACTTTAGGGGCCAATCGCAAAATTTATAGCATTTTCTGATAGGAGGATTACTTTTGCGCCACCTTGTACAAAAACAAGTAAGGAAAGTGCTGGCTTCGACTGTGCCGAAGACTTAATACCTTTCATGGACACGCATCATGGTTTTTACAATTAGTAAAAACTGTGCAAAACTGATAATTTAAAGATATATAGCCCAAACCCCATTTATCGGAACAATTGATTGTATGGGAGCTATATGTTATGTAGTTCCGATCTGGATGATTTTCACTACACACATAACATATAGTACCTGGGTGACCGAGCCTTGCTCGGTGGCAATCCTACTTAAAAATATTCTGGTTGGTATACGGCCCCAAATACCTCCCGTTTGATACCCATATTGCCATATATTGCTTAGTATTTAAAAAAAAATTTGGAAAGGTGGCAACGCTCTAAGCTTTTTTTAGTGGCAACATCCAAGTCGAAAATCTTAGAAGGAAGCATACTATCCATCTACCAAATTTCATCGAAATCGGTTTAGCCGTTCCCGAGATAGTAGTCGATATCTGAAGGAATAAATAAAATGCGGTCAGGTGGCAACCCTAGCTGGCAGCCCTACTCGAAAATACTTTGGCTGGTATACGGTCTAAAATACCATTCATTTTATACCCATATTCCCATATATTGCTTAATATTTAAAAAAAATTGATATCGGTGGCAACCCTGTAAATCAGCCCAAGTGGCAACACCAAAGTAGAAAATCTTAGAACAAAGGATACTACCCATATACCAAATTTCATCCAAATCGGTTAAGTCGTTCCTGAGATAGTAGTGGATATACAAATATACAAATGTACAACTATACAAATATACAAATATACAAGAATAACTCGTTTAAAGTTATAGATAATGTGTACCAAAGTTTTACGTTCCTAGCTTTTTTATTGCAAAACTTATAGCCCAAAACCCATTTATCGAAACTATCGATTTTATGGGAGCTATGCGTTGTATCGGTCCGATCTTGCTAATTCCGACAAATAACTAATCTCATGCAAAATTGCAGCCGCATACCAAATTCCATCAAGATATCTCAAAAACTGAGGGACTAGTTTGCGTACAAACAGACAGACGGACAGACGGACATGGCTAAATCGACTCAGCTCATTGCCCTGATCATTTCGGTATACTTATTGGTGGATCTATCTAGGTATAAAAAAAGAAAAATAATAAGCCGTTTTAACGTCCACGCTGGAACATTTTACAAATAGCAGAGTGTGACAACACAAAGAAACGTTTCATTTTGTATTAATAAACGGACACTCACACATGGCTAGTGAAGGCGCTTTCATTGTGCTTTCTATAGCTGGGATTTTTTTAAATGAATAGCCAAAAAGTACTTCCAGAAACCCCAACCAACTAGTCAGCTTAATGTCTACTTTCCATATGGAAAGTGATATTTCTAACACTACGATATGTCTACTGTCAGATGGCAATATACCAAACTCAAGCTGGCCCAACATAGAGAAGAGATATCTTTTTAAAATACTAAACAGCGAAATTAATAAAAATGCCTCCAACTATAGTGAATAGGTACCCTATTTACATCGAAGACGTCATGAGATCGAAAATCTTTGGTGGCACGAGTTTGTTGCTTTTCGAACTAGCATCAAGCCTTTTCGTAGTAAAAAAGAAGCCATTTTCAAGTAAAACAAGCCTTATCCCAGTAAAAAAGAAGCCTTTTTCAAGTGAAAAAAAAAAATATATTCGACTACAATGATTATTTTAGGTTTTCACTGGAGGATGGTTTCAATATAGGTCAAATCAAATGCAAACGTGATCGTGCTTTGACCAATAAGTAGGAATGTAAATATTATGAATTTTAAATATCCCGATATTTTCGGGTTTGGATTATATAAGCCCATTATTAGTGCCAGGAATTGGTGTTCTAAAAAAGTGAAGAAATTGTTTGAGAAACTATTTGAGCTTAAAATATATCTCTACATATAATTAAATAGTCTGTACATGACAGATATTGAAGATAAATTGATGAGAGGGATCATCTTCGATCCAAAAAAAAATCCATAGCAAAAGTTTTTATAATTTTTGTCTGTCTGTCTGTACCTTTGTCTCGGTTAAGTTCAAGATATTCCTTATTTCTATAATTCTACCGATTTCAGAGTTGTTGACCACTGTGACCTAAAATATATTAGTACAATATGGGTATTAAACGAAAGGTTCAAATGAGTGTTGCCTACTTGAGTTCACATCTTTAGTCTGGGATGGTTTTCTGGCTAACAAGCAAACGGATGTAATTTGTACAGATTTCAGTAAAGCTTTTGATTCAGTAAACCATGTGCTTCTGATTTAAAAACTTGATTTGCTGGGTTTTCCCAAGAATTTGATTTTATGGATCGCAAGCTACCTTGCTAATAAGACTCAAAAAGTTCTGTTCAAAAATTATTTTTCAAAGCCAATTGACGTTACCTCCGGTGTACCTCAGGGTAGTCACTTGGGTCCATTGCTCTGCACCTTTTTCATCAACGACTTACCTCTAATTCTGTCTCATTATCGAACTCTAAAGTATGTTGACGATGTAAAAATTTGTTACACGTGTTTGCCTTCTGAATTATCTTACATGAATCTTCTCCAGGTTGCTTTGGACTCATTTCAACGTTGGTATACAGTAAACGCACTAGTTCTTAATTGCTCTAAATGTAAGCATATGACCACTATGGAGCGCATATCGGTTGTTAGTGACTTAGGTGTCCTGTTTGACTCGAAACTGGGCTTAAATTCACATATTTCCTCGATTATGAACAAAGCAATGGGTATACTCGGTTTCTTTAAACGCTGGGCCAAAGAGTTTAATGATCCTTACCTCACCAAGGTCCTTTACACATCGTTGGTCCATCCGATACCTGAGTATTGCTCGTGTGTTTAGTGTCGAAGACATAATCGTCATATCAAGCGAATTGAGTCAGTGCAGAAACAATTTTTGATATTTGCTCTGCGGGCTCTAAACTGGAACTCAAATCTGTATCTTCCACCTTACAGAAGCAGGCTTCTTCTTATTGATTTACCAACTCTTGAATCGAAGAATATTACTCGGGGTAATGTTCCTACATAAGCCGATTCTAGGCTCCCCTAAACTTCTGAGGCTACTAAAATTCGCGGTTCCTGCTAGGGTATCTAGACATTATGCGCCCTTCCATATACCCCTCTGTCGTTTAAGTGATTCTTTGCGTATTTGGTGTTCGTACTACAATGACTTGTACAAATGCATTAGTATCGAATGTTCGTTTGCTGCCCTACATACTGAAATACTTTCATGTCTTGCTGATATTTTATAATTTTCTTTTTCAATGTTTTATGTTGGTATACATGTTAATTATACCTTTCATGAACATGAAATGGTATTATAACTTTGGTCCGATGTTTGTAAGTATGAGAAGAAGAAGAAATAGACTCACCATTAAAGATACCGAAATGATCAGGGCGATGAGCAGAGTCGATTTAGCGATGTTCGTCTGTCCGTCCTCCTGTCCGTATGTCTGTCTATTTGAACGCAAACTAGTCCCTCAGTTTTCGAGATATTTCGCTGAAATTTACTAAGGGGCCACCTTTTTGTAAAACATTAATCATTTGTCGGATCGAGCAAGATCGGACCAATACAACACATAGCTCCCATACAATCGATTGTTTCGATAATTGGGGTTTGGGCTATGTATCTTTAAATTATCAGTTTTGCAGAGTTTTTACTAATTGTGAGTAAGGATCGGACACTTAAAACCGTGTTGCCTATTCATGAAAGGTATAAAGTCGAAGACAGCCCTTTCCTTACTTGTTTTTATTTAATATTATTTTATATATATTTTTAAGTTGCATTGCTTTGTACGCATTGATAGCCGACCGTGTTTGAGTGTTGAATAAATAAAAAATAAATAATAAGCGTAGTGATTAAGCTCTATATCTCAACTGGTTTCGGAGATATAAATATGAAAATCGAACTCAATATAATACAAGTTCTGAGAGGTGTCGAAGCGTGACCGGTGACTAGTATAAAATAGTTAGGTTTTTGATGTTTGGCTTTATTTAAAATGAAATTTTATTTCAATAATAAGAAATCGAAATCAAGTTTCGAGTTTTTGAAGAAACCGGACTTTTTAATGAAATTTTTAAAATTTATTATTTTGATAAATTCAACTTTTGTAATAAAATGTGTGTTCATGATTTTGGGAAAAGGGAAAGGAAATTGTGTTTGTCAGGCTGATGCTTTTAAATTTGGCAAGACAAAACCGCACATTTCTTATGTATAAAATCAGTTTTAAATCAGTTTTTGTCACAAAAGATGACATTGTTTGATATTGTATAATTGAATTTGGTAGTGGGCGCCTGACCCCTCCGCTATTTTGTTAGTGCTTAGTAAGCTACTTTAACTAACATAATCAATAAAGGAAACTCAAATATTCAAAATTGTTGTACATCAACAAAAAAATTAATATAATTTTCTTAAACGAAAATCCTTTTATTTTAAGAAAGAAGTACCGAGATTTATAGCACTTCGAAAGCCACGGGATCCCAGGATTGACACATCAACTACTAAGTCGCTCCATTTATTAAGGATACCAGTGCCTACAAAGAATACTTTGTGCGGTACAAGGAGCTCCGGAGAACTGCCAGTAATAACAAAGCATTGAAGCCAGTCGTTATATCCGACAATTCGTATCCACATTTTCGTAAAGAAGTATAAAATCGGCACACCCGATCAGCCATCCGCAAAGTAAAGTGCAGATTTCGACCCCTAAAACCTAAAGCAAAATATTCAGCTTTGTCACTGAAACCTCACTGTTACACTGGCAAATGAAAATACTTTGTATAAACCTCAGCTACATTTCCCGAATGTTATAAACTTTTTTGTTGGGAACACAATGGTTTTTGCCTTGTCGTTATGTAATATAGTCGTTATAGTAAATATCATCAGATAAACTTTTAATTAAATGTGTATATTGTATTTTATAGTTTCTTTTAATGCTTGAATAAAATGCGATTACAATTTCGATAAAGTTTTTTATGTGCAATATTACCAGAATAATTTTAATGTAAGATTGTAAGGAGGAACATTAAAGTATATAGCTCGAATGGCATTGTTTGAAGGTAAGCTGAATGCATCAACACTACGTGGCCACTTTGGCAGCAAGGGCTAACTCGTTACTTACGCTGCTACATCCTCCAACTCGGACATGCAATACACCACGCGCATTTCTTTGTTTACAGTTGCGGATAGCTTGATCGAATTGGAGTTGTAGGTTTTTGGTTGCAAATCACATAAATACATATTGACACATGCCCTGCAGAGAACTCAGTAACTGGTGAAGCGTATTTTTGGTTCACAACTAGATCTAAACTTCCAAAAAGAAACTAGTTCTATAGTGAATAGATTTTCAACTAGGTACAACCCCGCAGTTGAGTAAACATCACAAGGCATTTTCAATAAAAAGATTATTTTCGCAATGTTCTTTAATGAAAATATTTATAATTCAATTTGACTATAATTTTTTATTTGATATAAAAAAAATTTTTAACTAAGAAAAAACTAATAAAATGAAAAAAAAAGAGTTCCCGCGCACTAGTTCCAATGTGTTTATTTATGGAGTAGTAGAGTATACGAGTTGAAATGGTGCTAGAATCAACATATAGAGAGTAGGGTTCGGAACTAGAAAATATTAACTAGACCTTAACTTTAGAATATTTCACAAACTCGCACCTATAGAAAATGTCATGCAGCGCAAGCAGCTACCAATGCCTAGGACATCGCTATATTAAGTTTGCGACTTGATAGCACGTGAAAGAGATTGAGGACGAACTAGTGAATTAGTTATGATGCCGAAAGATCTAGAAGCACACCAGTTCAGAACTAGAGATTTAACCTACATGGTAACTTTGGACATCGAAAAACTTTAAATTCAAGGTTTCTCGATTCGAATTTCATTTCTGCTTTTTGAACAATTTGTGAAGATAGGAGGGAGGTACACCATTATTGGTACATTTACACAGACTTTTAAGAAAACTTAAAAATTACCCGATCACAACGCTGTAGCATACTTATCGTGGTATTTGATGAGTCTAATCACTTAATGGAAACGTTAAACATGACGTAATATTAAGTATTGTAGATTCATGACTCCAACGCTATTATCCTCACTAATAGCGTTGGAGTCATGAATCTACAATACTTAATATCTTAGATCACTTAACGAGGCTAGCTTATTTCTTATATTGAAGTGCGATACAGTGATCATATTAGATAAAATTATTCTCTAGTTATGTATATTCCAGTCCAGAGCCACGTGAAGATGGGGATGGTGTCTAGAATGTGGCGTAGTTGATAGCTCACTACGTTTTTGTCGATGTCTTTCTTGATTGATCTGCTTTTTCTGACTTTAGGGAAGCATTGAGCCCTGAATTGGCATGACTTTTGACTTTATTTAAATCAAAACGGATCAATCCCAGTTTTTTCCTGGTTAACATAGGGATCTAAACTTCTTTGTCTTTAATTTATCTCACAATGTAAGAAAACAAAATAACTGTACATCCTCTGCTTTAAAATGTAATTTATTTGACTTGAACTAAAAATTTACAAGAGGCTAATTATTTGCAAAAGTTCCTTAATTTACCAGTATAGTTACAAATCTTGTTAGTCAGACGTATTGATTTGTAGCCATATTGAGGTCGAGATGTTGGCTTCCAGGAGATTGTTACGGAAAGCACTTGTTTCTAAGACGTGGCGGAAGAAAAATCAAAGCTTTCATGCCCTAATATAGAACTTGAGAAATACCTCAATTCTGATTGGAAATGGTGATAGAATAGTGGTTACTTTGAATTGAAATGAAAGGCCTTGCCTGCCTTGAGACTTAAAACTTCATGAACATGTTACATACTGCTTGTTGTTGCTGTGGTGTTAGCGATGCTTCGCCCTGCCTAGTCGCCACGTTCCTTACCTAGCATTGTCATCAAGCTCTTCTAATGGAAGTCCCAGAAACCTCGCTGCTTCAACAGGGTTGGACAAGAGTGAAAGTGGTGTTAGAAGAGTCGGCTCAGTTGAGCAGATAAATAGATGTTAAGTGTCATCAGGAGACACGCCGCATGCCGGGAAGACATTTGGCATGTCAGCGTTCAGTCTGGATAGGCAAGAGTTTAACATGTTACAATATCCAGAACAAAGTTGGGTCAGTATGACTCTAGTCTCCCTAGGCAGTTCGCGTTCTTCTTCGGCAACAGATGGACCTTGTGCCTGAATCATGGCGTATATTGCTTGATAAGCTTCGTCGTGCCTTGCAGTCCTTGGAAATTATTTCGTAATGTTTAAATTAAGAGGTGTTATCTGTATCCCTTTTAGTGTCGATCGCCTTATTGGGCTGGCACTGTGAAGGTTAGTGACTTGCTAATCCATGGCTTATGTACGGATATATGGCCTCACACTAACAATATCTCCCTTTTATGCACAATATGTAGTGCTGTTTACTCCAAACATTGTTTGGATTAGTATGGTGAGACGACCCAAAGGCTAGACGGTTTCAAAAGTGGCCTCGAGCTTTCGCCACCTTATGCTTCAGTCGCCTTAGCAGTACTTCTCCCTGTTTAGTTCGCGCATCCATGCGTGGAATAAACCGTGATGGACCAAACAGGGTTCTACTTGACAGTCCTTTGCAAGAAATAAATCCGGTACGGTCCGGCACAAGCATCTTGCGGCACCAGGATTTTAGTCTTACGAACCCGCGAGGGTTCTGAAGAAGTTTTCATATTGAGCGCTAAGCCGGATCTAAAACTTTCCACCAGTTTGGCCCAGTTTAAGTAGACGTTGTGCAGTTTGTTTTTGTAGCAATGAAAACACAAATTATTAGTCGAAACGTGACCACTAAAGTTGATTGAAAGACAAATTAATGGCATGTCCCTTAAAATATCAATTGAAATGTTGCTCTTAACCCCACGGCGCCCATATACCGCAGTGTTCAATAAAATAGTAGTGAAATTTAAATGGATATCGCTCGACAAAATTAGAAAAAGCTGTTATTTTTGATTATTTTCATTTAGAATATAGTGAATTCCATAACAGAAACCAGATAAAAAAATTTTAAATTTAATTAAACTTTAAAAAATGGCCATCAAAGTCTTAAAATTTTTTGGCAGATTTTTTAGAAAATGTCTGAGTAAGCAGTTTTGTAGCCCAATCAATTTTAGTAGAACGTTGTGCAAGTTAGAACTCGCTCCAGAGGTTTCCTGGGTGTTGGGTGATTTATTTCATAAAGTGCATGGAGAAAAATTAAATTTGTATGGAAATAATACCCAACATCCTTGACAAAAAGTTCTAAAAATTCATGGGAAATTTTGACTTACTTCTTACTTTCACATTATTATGCTAAAATTGAATAAGCTATCAAACTGAACACTAAACAATTTTCTAGAGATTCTGCCCAAAAATATTGACATTTTAATATAAATTTTTAAAAGTTTAATTAACTTTCCTGAACTTTGTAAAAACTTTAAAATTTTTTTTGTGTGGTTTCTGTTAGGAGATCGCTGTATTTTAAATAAAAACTATTAGAAACACAGCTTCTTTTTATTTCGTCGAACTCTCTCTCTCTATGGCGCGATATACAACAGGTATATCATCATAAACCTCCTAAGAGATTTTTGCGCCAAGCTTCTCTTCCAATTTGTGGTGTGCCGATTTTTGAATTTTCCCTACAAATTCGTGGGACCTACAGTTTTTTGCCGACTCCGAACGGCATCTACAAAGGAGACGACTTTTTGCTGAGAAGCCTGTCATGGCAGAAATACACTCGGAGAGTTTGCCAAACCACTGCCGAGGGGCGACCCCGTTTTTGAAAAACTTTCTTCAAATCACTTTTGATGTTACCTGTACCAGGGTTCGAACCATGGACCTTCGGTGTGGTAGGCCGGCAACACTACCTTTACACCACGGCGGCCGAACTAAATCCAATTAATTTCACTACTATATTATTGAACACAACTGTAAATGTCCACCACATTATACAGGGTGGCTAATGAAAGCCGCTACCAAAAAAAAATTAAATAACTTTTTTTCTATTTAATGAATATGGCTAATTTTTTTTTTATTTTGCAGATTGACTTTTACATTTAACAAAAATGGATAACTGGGACACTGAAACAAGAATTTGGATTGTCCGCCGCTATCACGCACTGGAGTCCGTAGTTTCGGTTCAAAGAGAGTATAGGCGCACGTTTGGCGGCAATCCTCCGAGCAGATGGACCATAATAAGACTTGTAAACAATTTTGCCGAGCATGGGACAGTCAACAGAAGACCTTACCATCGAAACCCTTCAGTTCGAACGGAGGAAACAATCGCTGCTGTAGCTGCTGCCATACAAAACAATCCACGTGTTTCGACAAGAAGCTTATCTGCTCAAATGGGTGTAAGCAGACAGTCATTACAGTCAATTATGCACAAAGATTTGGACTTATTCCCATATAAAATTCAAATGGCCAACAAACTGAACGCTGCAGACTTGCCGATTCGCTTGGAATTTTGCCAGAAGATGCTTCAAATGGTGGAAGAGGATGGAAACATGTTGAACTGTCTTTTCATGTCTGACGAGGCCCATTTCGATTTAAACGGCAACATAAACAAACAAAATTGTCGAATATGGAGTGCTTCCAACCCACAGATACTCCATGAGACGGAATTGCATCCACTTCGTGTCACAGTGTGGTGTGCAGTTTCATCACGCTGCATTGTCGGGCCCTACTTCTTCGAAGAAAACGGTCACACCGTTACGGTTACTGGAGACCGTTAATTGAGCATGTTGAGAGAGTTTTTCTATCCAGAATTACGCCGAATGATAATTTCTTTCAACTCTGTGTGGTTTCAGCAAGATGGTGCAGCTCCTCATATAGGCCAACCTGTTATGACAGAATTGCGACGAAAATTTCGCAATAAGCTGATATCCAGAAACGCCACATTCCGTTGGCCACCCAGATCGCCTGACCTTACTGCACCTGACTTTTTCTTGTGGGGTTATTGCAAACAGGAAGTCTTCAAAGCAAAACCAACAAATTTGAATGAACTAAGGCAATCCATTCGAGAAACAATTGCGGCTATTCCTGTCTCAACTCTCCAAGCAGTAATGAACAACTTTTTGGTAAGATGCCCCACATGCATCGACGAGCAGGGGGGGCATTTAAATTCCATTATTTTTAAAACTAATTAAGCTATATTTGATAAAATTTAATGAGCTTTAACAAGAATAAAAGAAAAATTAATTCCATACACTGAAAAAAAAAATTATTTGAGTTTCTTAATGTAGCAAAATTCATCAGCCACCCTGTAGGTGCTAATGTGTTTGCGCTTTTACCTTAAGGGAATTTTCTCAACGTCGAGTACACATAAACCTAAAAATTAGTTTTAAAAATAGAAATTGCATGATTACTATGCATGTATGTGTGTTTTCGAGTGCGCTGTGTGTGTGGGAGTAGTCGCATCGTGCGCATTATTGCATTTACGTTGAAGGCTACCACCTACTCGTTACATTTGCTCACGTAGCACTCACCATCACACATACGCACATACATGGGCTGATGCACCTTTGGGTATACGATGTGTGTAGGCTTCAATTACGCGAAATGCGATGACTGGCTGCACCGTTAAAGCTCTCTTTTGCGCAGGTACTTCGTCTGCTACAGACCTTCTTACATTTATAATACAATTTGATTTTAATGTGCTTTTTATTTTTAAATCTTCGTTCAGCCATTTATTGCTTTAATAATTTAACCATCAAAAGGAATTAACCGTAAATGCACATACAAATGTACTGAGTTTGTGCCCATTTTTATAATTCTTTTTTTTCACATGTGCGCTAAATTTATAAATAAATGTGAAAATATGCACGCGTGGCTGAGTATGAGTTAAAGTAAAATGGATTTCCGTTTTATGCAACGTAAGCGCTTACAAATACGAAGTAATTTTATGTAAAACGACGGCAAAAAGCTTTGCAAAAAAATAAACAGGTAAAACACAAAAATGGTCTAGGTTTGGATTCAAGCGAGCATTCTATACCCAGTAGTAAGGGCACCTGTGGTCGGGTGTAGAAGAACTTTATATTGTCAACTGTGAGTTTTAGCAAAGGCAGTGCGAGTTATTTGTTCTCTACATGACATTCACTCACTTTTTGACATTATTAGCAAAAGTAGGCGTGGTTATCACAGGGAAAAATATATATTATAAATTTTGTAATGGTAAGTAAAAGACTCTACGAGTTATGGGTACTGGTGTCTCTCCTACAACAAATGATGTAGCCCACCTCTTTTATAATTAGTCACAGAAAATGAACTACTGGAAGTCCTGAAGGTGGAGGGGAATTAAAAGTCATAGCAAGGTGTTCTTGCGGTGGTGGTGAGTGGTAAATATCCATAAAGGCTTTGTGATAATATGGAAAAAACCTAAGATTAGTGAAAACCCCATGCGGGTTGGGGGGTTATAATATACCCGAGATAAGCATAGCGGTCGTAAGAGGATACAAATATGCACAAAGGTAAGGCATGCAACTCGATGGTTGATCTATGGATATGATGCCTCTCACCTCTCATCACCCATCTTCTACTTGCTTAAGGAAGGAGGGGGTGAGATGACCTAGGAGGTTCCACTGGTAATACCAAATCGCTCCCGCAACAGTCGGGCATATACCGCAAGGGAGTACCGGAGCGTACCGGGTTCAGATCCGGAAAAGGACTGTAACTTCCGACAACACTTCCCAAAACTTTCGGGGAGTATTTTTGTGGCTAAACAACAAAAACAACAAGATTATTGAAAAGATTGACCGGTAATAAAAATCTTGGTGTTAACCCGGTCAAAATACCTTGGCACTATTATTGACAAAAAGCTCACAAAAGATTAAATATCAAGGAGCGTGCTAAAAAGGCAGCTGCTATATAGGACAAAGATGGGGACTGTCCAACAAAGTTACTCTTTGACTCTGCATTGCAGTGGTAAGAAAAACTTTTCACTACGGAAGTTTGCTTCGGTAAGCAGGTCTGGATAAGAGATCCAACAACACCAAAGAGTGAAAAGAAGTGTGCTGATATTTACCAGTGGGGCGCTGTGTACTACGACTGCAGAGGCACTGAATGCATTCCTGAACACTCTACCTGTGCACTTAAGCGGTAAACTGTGAGCGGCATGTGCCCCATTCCGACTAAAGAATTTAGCAGGAGGAAGGGCGACATATTTGATGAATTAAAACCCAGCGGCTTCGCTCGCGCATGAATGATGTGCTCCGGCCCAGAGGGTGTTCTTGAGATTAAGAGGGAGACCACGACTACGATGGAAGAACCAATGGAGAGCGAGTTGAGATTCTGCGGTGTCTCCAATTGGCGCCAGTTGTTACAACGAAGAAACGACTGACGAGCTATGTTGGACGGTCAAAATCGCCCAAGCCAAGATGACCATTTAAAGAGAAGAAAGAGACTCCACAGTGCAGAGTATTAACAAAGAAAATGCTTCACTGTTTCAGGTTTCTCTTCGTCTCTGTAGTTTCTACAAAGTCTTTAAAGAGAATGTCAAACCTTATGGCGTGTCTGCACAATACGCTTGATAGGACCTTATATGCGATATTCAAAGGCTGATTCCGCGATAGTTGGCGCAGTTTGCAGGATCGCCCTTCTTGTGGATTGGGCAGAGAATACTTAGATTCTAATCTTCAGTCATGCATTCATTCGACCGCCTCCATCAGCGCCAGCTGCTTTATTGTTTCTCAATCGGGATGTTGCTATTCGCACTTCATTATAGTGGGGTTCTGGAACGTCAATTCAACCATTTTCGATTGTGGGCTCGGGTTCGGCATCTTCTCTGGTTTCTTGCTCAGTTTCTCCGTTTAAAAGGGCAGATAAGTGATCCCTCCATTGTGGAGTAAAATGCTTAAATACATAGGATCCGGCTTTTCCAATCACCTCGGATGAAGCCAAAGGACACTCTGTGCACAACGGCACCTCTGAATACTAGCAGCCACTATAACCTAAACTAACATAAAGGCTTAAAAGCTTTTAATAAATCATATAAAGGAGAGTAAAGATTAGATGTACAAGGTGCGCAAAAGTAATCCTCCTATCAGAAAATGCTATAAATTTTGCGATTGGCCCCTAAAGTCAGTTCTGTATTGACATTTGTGTAGTAAACACATGCGAAATACACGTTAATAAACAATGTTACGCTACACTGCTCCAAAACGCGGAATATTGCTGACTATTTATTTGACCAATAATCGGTCGGGGCCAAACGGTTACTTTGAATGGTGAGCGCTACAGAGCAATGATCAACGAGTTCTTTTTGCCGCAACTTGATGAATTGGAATTGGAAAACATGTGGCTCCAACAAGACGGTGCAACAGCACACACTGCACGTGCCCCAACCGATATGCTGAACATCGGAAGCTTACTTTTGCGCCACCTTGTATATTGGAACGATTTTTCGTCATCCCTTGTCAAATTTTGTTTTGTTACAAACCGGTTTCGGTGATCCGCCATCTTCAGTGTATGTTTTCGTTCTCGAGAGTAAAGATATAAACACAATCAAAAAAAAAAAAATAATTTATTGTACATTATGCAGAGACACACATTGCAGTATAGTATTAATAACACTATCTATACCACATACAGGGTGGCTAATGAAAGCCGCTACCAAAAAAAATTAAATAACTTTTTTTCTATTTAATGAATCTGGGTAATTTTTTTTTTATTTTGCAGACTTTTACATTTAACAAAAATGGATAACTGGGACACTGAAACAAGAATTTGGATTGTCCGCCGCTATCACGCACTGGAGTCCGTAGTTTCGGTTCAAAGAGAGTATAGGCGCACGTTTGGCGGCAATCCTCCGAGCAGATGGACCATAATAAGACTTGTAAACAATTTTGCCGAGCATGGGACAGTCAACAGAAGACCTTACCATCGAAACCCTTCAGTTCGAACGGAGGAAACAATCGCTGCTGTAGCTGCTGCCATACAAAACAATCCACGTGTTTCGACAAGAAGCTTATCTGCTCAAATGGGTGTAAGCAGACAATTATTATATAAAATTCAAATGGCCAACAAACTGAACGCTGCAGACTTGCCGATTCATGTATGTATCACCTTTATATCATATATGTATCACTACAGTATCGATACTGTAGTATCTATACCACATGTATCATGGGTATAAAAAAATAGAAACAAGTAAGAGGCTTATAGAGAAATGAAAGCTTTTTGAATATATTTTAAAATGTTGCAGGTGTACTTAAGTTCGAGCATGACTACGTTTGCCGAACTTTCTAGCTTCGGATATATTTTAGCTTTCTACACTATGTGATAGACTTTACAAATTATCTTTTCCTTTGTTCATTCGCTACTCTGGCTAATTTCAATAACCCAAAGGAATTACTATTTCTCACCGATAACCTATATCGTGAGCGCCAATTAAGAGCTCTTATTAAGTATTAAGGAGGTGTCAGCTTTGTTACGAAGTTCCTTTAGGGCAACCAGTTTCAGATATTGGCCAAAGCTCGTCACTTTGAAAATATTACATGCGACCTGAAGTACTTGGCGTAGCAGTATAACCTACTACAAGTTCAAAACTACAGCTTCGAATTGGTTTTTTTCAATTATTTTAATACCCAGACTAACCCTTTTTAATCCGCATCCATGAGGAGGCATGCAGTGTACGCAAGGCGAAGTACTGCACACAGCACATAACCCATTCTTTAGTGATCTTGCTAAATAAACGAGCTGCTTGCTTAGAGCAGACCTGTTAAATAATGATTACTAATAATAATGATTACCGGGTTGATTAATTATTTCTTGAGAATCCATTTAAAGATTGATTACCAATTACTTTTAATTTTTAATGATATATTTATGAAATATTTAAAAAAAAGTTGATGTGATTACTTTTGAAAATTTTTGATTTTTTTTTTATTATTTTTGATTTGTAAAAGCAAATAAATATTTATTTATTTTTTACTTTTTTTATAATCGTAATCAACTAATAATGACCTTTTCTTGAAAAAGATTTAAAATAATTATTAGTAATTAAAAGAGCGGCCTAATTAATTGATTACTAATCAAATTGAAGTGTCTGGTTTAGAGCTACTGCGTATCAAACTCGTAAGCACTGAAACAAGTGGCCTCGCTAGATTATCGCCTTTTGAACATCGAACGGATGTTCGCTGACCAAACAAAGGACACTTTGACGGAGGCATCCGGAAGTTGTGGGCTGTTTAAACTGCATGCAACACATTCAGCTTAAGCAATACCTGGTGAATGGCGTTCGGACACATACCCCACTGACAAAAACTTGTGCACACGAGTTCATACTTCTACTACCATTGGGTATAGAAATACGTAAAATATTAAATTGTGAAAACAAAAAAACTAATAATTCTATGTGCCTTGCTTTTTACCAAATTTGTAAAGTAAATATGAATCCATATTTCTTGTCGATACATTTTCCACCATTTTGTTTTTGCTCTTTGCCATTTTTTACCATGTCCTCCACCTTTCTTCTATTTATGTTTGTGTTTTTGGTTTGCGCGTTTTGCAGTAATTTTAGTAGTATAATTTTAGTAAACGCTTGGCATTGACGTTGCTGACAAGCGGTGAGCGAGTGAGTGAGTAAGTCAGCAGGGCGCAGCAGCAAAGCTCGCCACACCAACCTACACAAATATACATATATGCTCCATTTCAGGGTCGTAGGTCACAGTCCATTGCGTTACCTTCTTTAACTATATCAATGCATATGTATGTCGCATCCAGGCACACTAACACTTCCACACCTACACTCACACACACCAGCTTTACAAAAACCTGCATTTGTATATTTGGTTTTGGCTTTCGGTTTGTTGCTCATACGCCCTGTTGTCCCTTCGCCCGGTCGTCGCAGCAGCAACAGCATATTATGCATGCTTTGCGGTGAGACGAAGTTTTGTAGGTCAAGTTTGTGCGCACATATGGACATTTAAGTTTTCCTAAGTAGATATATATGTAAGTTACTATGTAAACATGCAGTTTTTCCGCTTGCGGGTGTGGAGTGCTTTCTGTGGTACACAGTCGAATGCAAACAAACTCACCACTACATAGCAGCCAAAGCACCCGCAATTATTTCCAGTCGTGGTTGTGTTTGTGTGCTCGCAGATTACGATATTCCTTTAACTGTAATTTAATGTCGATTTAAATATAAATCAAATACATAAATACTTTGTGAAAAAAAGTGACGGTCTGCTGAGGCGATTTACGCTTAAGCGTCGCCGTTTGTAAATGTTAAGCTCGAAATGTATTAAAGGCTATGAAAGGGCATGTCATAAATACGAGCAAATGCTTTATAGGCTTATACTTAGTATAGGTACCGTTCGTTACATACAGTATATTAGATGCTCTTTGAATGGGCAACAAATTAATCCCTGATTTGTTGAATGAAAATTGCTTTTGGCCTTGGTAAATGAAATTCACAGAAAAGCGTTAGCCCCTGGTATAGAAAATTTGGTGAACAAGGTCATTTGAGGGAGATTTTATTTAACTTAATAAATATAAATTTCATATTGAAGCAATAAATTTCATATTTAGTAATAACCTCTGTTTTCCTTAACTAATTTTGAATTAGGTTATTAAAGAAAACTCAAGCAAACTGCCAAAAGACTTTGGCTGTTTGCTTTCTGGCGCAATTTTTTTTATAATCGTCATACAAATTTGTGTGACACTAGAACACAGTAAGGCGCCTGAAATGCTGGTAATAAACTTTTTTCTAACTCTACTTTGGTTGCTATTGCGTGCTGGCACAGGGTGTGACTCGATTTTGAACTCGTTTTGTGTGCTTTGCGGTTCCCTAAAGGACCAGGCTTAGATAATATATTTAATAATTTGTGTAGGGACATTTGCTGTTAAAAGACCATATAATATCCAGAGTTCGAATTATGTTAAAAAAGCGCCTAAAATTATGCGTAGGATGTTTCCAAGCCTTAGCCATCTAAAAATTGGGCAAACGCTTCCAATATTCATACATTTTTTGGCCAAACTTGCTACTGTGCAACTTTTCGACTCCTAGTGAAATTTCAAACCCGCCACTGAACAAAATTAAAGGAAGTACATACTTTTAGGCACTTGTTGTTTTCCATACAAATTCCAAAAATTTGGGTCGGTTTTATTAAAGATGTGTGAATTTGTGGAATCAGAGCTTCACCACGGTGGTTCGTATTAAATATATGTTATGATAGATTATTGTTGTTGGCATCATTTTTGTCATTGAATCAGTACTTTTGCCCGCTTGGTACAGGTACATGGAATTAGACGTGGTGGATTAAACAGGGCTGCACTGATATCGATGTGGATTTTAGTCGCCCCTTATGACAGACGTACCTAGCTCAGGGCTTTTCCGATTTCGCAAAATTTTAAACTAAATAAGTCTTGAATAAAATGTTAATTCAATCAATGTTCATTGATCCTGCTTGAAGTTGCCGCTATAGTTAAAATTTTTTGTGTAACATCTGCACTTATTATGCAATTATAAGTTTCTTGTCTCTTATACTGTTAGTAGAAATAAACGGCAAATATCTCTGACGAGAGATTTTCAGAAGTAGCTATTTCCACAAAGAAGGCAAACAACAAGAGCAAGGCACGTTAAGGTATAAAAGTTTCCTCATAACCCAGTAATGTTTTCATTTATTTTGCAACACGACTATATATTAAAAAATCTTTCTGATTTATAGACACCAAGGAAGGAGAACTATCCATAGTAATGGAGTGTACACGTAGCAGAAATCACTGACGCTCTTCCTTCAAATTGTTTGCAAGCTTTGGAAACAACTAATAAATAGGAAATTGAAAACACGGCCAGATTTTCTCTTAGCAATGGCTAAGTTAGACCAAATAGCTCGTAGCACCATGCTAGTTGATTGAAAGAGAGATGCTCTAGCTTTTCGATACTAAGCTCATTTCTGTGCAAAAACTTTAGCATACTTTTAAATAGGAAAAACAAATATTCTGTGCTTGGGAAGCTTAATTCTTTGATTTGTTCGAGAGAATGGCTATTGCCTTAGTTGAACTCCGATTATCGATTTCGGGAGCATCGACATGCTCTAGTAGCAATCGTAAGCAATAAGAAAAAGCCCAAAGGCTTAAAAAGTCGAATCTAAGTTTGAGTCGAATTTGTTATAGAGTTATTACTAGGAATGTGCGATTAATCAATTAAAGAAATTTTTAATTACTCAGCCCAATTCTAAATGAAAATTCCGCACAGATTTTTTTCCCTCTCCCATTCCTCGTATTCTGAATAAAAAATCCTTGGGAATTTTTTCACTCCTCCCTTTTCTCTTATTCTGAATAATGATCGAAAAAGGGAAAACCAGTTAAAGGAGAAAAGTAGCTATTACTAATTTGAGTAAAAGGGAGATTTCGCTGTCATATTAAGGAATGTTTTCACCGGCTAAACTGAAAGGGGCGCGGAATAAAATAGAATGTTTCTTGTATTTTTATAGGAAAACTATTAACTTGTGTAAGTATATACTAAACTAAAATAATTCTATACTAGAATACGATGTATTTTAGATCGAAAAGTACAAATGTACAACAGAGAGGGCTTTTTTAAACTTGATGCAAGGCCATCATGAAAGTGTATTTTTGAGTTGCTGAGTGTGCGATCTAAGGAGTTACAAGCTTGTTTATTCTATAATACTTTTTAAATCTGCAAACAGCAGAAAGCAAATTAAATATACAAACAAAAATTGTAGATAACGTTTGCGGCAACTCAAGCGTATATGTACTATCTCATAATCCTGTGTTTATTTTCCTGTGGCTCCTATTCGCTTAATTTCTGCCACAAACGTATGAAAAGCAAAACTAAACGTTGTTTTACATTTTCCTTTTTGTTAAACGAATATTTACATTTTTAAATTTCGTTAGCCAGTTTAGAAATCCGTGTATACCATGCCAATTGCCAAAACAGCTGATTTCGAAAATTCGAAATTCCTCTTCCCCAATTATTCTTCTCCCTAGGAGAACATAATTGGAGGAATTTTTTCAAGGGACCAAAAAAATCCGAGAGAAAATTATTCCGTGAGAATATTTAGAATTGCTCTGACTGATTTTTCTGCTTAACCAAAGCCTTTGAATACTTAGAGACAGATTAGTCATAGCCGGAGAAATTAATGTTTACTCTCCTTTAATTAATTTCTTTCAAGAAATTTTTGTAACAAATAAAACTGTGAAGAATATTTTCTAATAATTAGGCTAGGCGTATTCACTTTTTAATAATAAAATTAATTAAATTATAACTAGTTAGTCAAAATATGATTATTCCAGCAATAATCAAGTAAAGGTTAATTCGCATGTTCGATTAATTTATTAATCGCACATTCCTAGTATCTACTAAAACCTTAAAGGGCTACAACAAAGAAAACACTTTTATTGAGGTTATATAACAAATCTGTTGAAAGCTTTCAAGTCTTATATTTTAACATAGGAAGTTTTAAAACCATTCTACTCAAATACTTCTAACCATTTAGGAAGCGAAGTACCAATGACAAATCAGAGGTATGGCAGATATTATGTTTTTGAGAGCAAAGCTTTTTTTGTAATAAAAGACCACAGCGTAATTCGTATATATTTTGACACATACTTGGTATAAACTTATAATGTTAATTTACATTCTTTTCAAATAAATACTTCATGGCATACATCCCACATGTAATTTAATACAAATCCCTGAAGATCCATTAAAATCGAAAGTTGTACTACTTATACATACATACACTATGCACATATGTAATAGGGATGCTAAATTTTTTGACTTTTGGGATGTGAATATTTTCGAGATTTGGTATGGCAATTTCGGGTTTTGGAAATTAGTCTCAGTTTTTATGTCTCTCTCTCTATGGCGCAATATACAACAGGTATATCATCATAAACCTCCTAAGAGATTTTTGCGCCAAGCTTCTATTCCAATTTGTGGTGTGCCGATTTGAATTTTCCCTACAAATTGGTGGGACCTACAGTTTTTTGCCGACTCCGAACGGCATCTACAAAGGAGACGAATTTTTGCTGAGAAGCCTGTCATGGCAGAAATACACTCGGAGAGTTTGCCAAACCACTGCCGAGGGGCGACCCCGTTTTGAAAAACTTTTTTCAAATCACTTTTGATGTTACCTGTACCAGGGCTCGAACCATGGACCTTCGGTGTGGTAGGCCGGCAACACTACCTTCACACCACGGCGGCCGCCAGTTAGTCTCAGTTTTTATGTAGTACTCATTAAATGATAAAATTTATTAACAAAGGTGAATTAATTTGATATTTAATAGAAATAAATAAGTAAAAGATGTTTTTTTTCGTAAGTGCTTGGCCACTTATGAATAAAATAACAAAATAAAGTTTTTTTTTTTTAAATTTGAAATTTCCTTTAAAAATAAAATGTGAACTTGTCGCTGGGGGAATAGCCACCAAACTTAAAAAATTGTATTAGGCGAGCATAAAAATGTTTATATTGCATCGATATGACGAATAAAAAACGGCTAAAATAACTTAGTTCTTTGGTGACTAGCTTACGAATACTTTTTGATAGAAGAAACTAATCAGTTTTCCGTGATTCTTCTATTTTTGTGTACTTGTTTGAGCATTGATGTTAGGGCACGTTATGTAAAATTAATAAATAAAGTGGCTCAAAGAATTGTGCTATAATATATGCCAACAATATGAATAGTTTTTATTTTTTAAAGAAAATTAAACCCGGTAAGTAGCCATAATTTGATGACAGAGTCTTTAGCAGTAAACCAAAACAAGTCTCTCCCTTTTCGGTTAAAATGGGCCCGTTGTGATACCAAATACGGTCTCGAAAGACCCCTAATCAAATACTTGCATACTAGCTCAGAAATAAATTCGAAAGCAAAGTGGTCCCGGTATTTCGAGGAAGGAAGATGATAAGACCTCAAGGCATACAACGGATTGTCCCACTGACACTTGGTAGGCATATTGGAAATATTACCTTAAAGTTTTTTATAGTAAGGTTTTACATATATTCTTTATTTTTACATGGGTGGTACAAAGTTTACTTAACATGGCTCTCAAACTGCAACTTTAAAAAGTTCATATTTTTTGAATATAAAGTTTTGAATTATACTTTTACAGGGGACAAAACGTATGATTTTTTTTGTTTTCGCTTTTTATAATTTTACTAAACGGCTCATTTCAATATTATAGAAAATTTATAAATTTTTTTCAAAATTTTTTACAGTTTATTTTTTCGAACGCCACTAAAAGTTTAGCAGCTTCCGAAGTAGATCCATACGAATATCTATATCTTAAAATCTTTATCTTGGCCTTGAGCTCGTTTCATGAATACTTACTTGTTTTAGTTTTGAAATTTACAGGTTCTACAGCCTTATGTTAACGTTTGTAAAATAGCCCTTTTTTGCACGATTTTAGGAAAAGCAGAAAAATTATAAGCTTGAATTGAAACAGAGAGCTTAAGAGCTTGCAAACCTCACAGGAAGACATTATTAGAAGCCATCTAAAGGCACTTTGCGAACTGCAAAGATAGAAATTATTATTGTAAGCAATTCAAAGGCACCCAAACTTCCTTTGAAGTGCATATTAAAAAACCTTAGCATTTGAAATATTTAAAATCTAAAAATTTCGAATATGACTTTATTATGTCAAAATTGGGTCAAACTAAACAAAGATTTAGATAGCTTTTGATTGCAAAAATATGAGTTTCTAAAATTTCTGAAATATTTAGGTATACGAGGTGTGTTCAAAAAGTATCGCGAATTTTGTGTTTTTTCAAAAATTATTTATTTATTCATGAATATCTATTTTGTCCCCTTCAAAGTAATCCCCATGAGATATTATACACTTGTGCCAACGGTTTTTCCAATCTTCGAAGCACTTCAAAAAATCATTTTTTTGTATCTTGTTCAGCTCCTCCTTCGATGCCGTCTTTATCTCGTCAAGAGAAGCGTAACGTCGTCCTTTCATGGGCCTCTTCAGTTTAGGGAACAAGAAAAAGTCACAGGGGGCCAGATCTGGGGAATACGGTGGCTGCGGCATCATTAGTGTGTTGTTTTTGGCCAAAAAGTCGCGCACAAGCAACGATGCGTGAGCAGGGGCGTTATCGTGGTGCAAAAGCCAATTTTTGTTCTTCTTTGCACATCTTCTCGGCCTTCTGAGAACATTTTGTATCACCGATAAACGTTGCTTCGGTCCAAGGTATGCCACAGTCAACATTCGGAATGCATCCGCGCACTTAATTTCGTTTTTCACACAAAATTTGATACAGGTTCTTTGATCCATTTTTTTGAATAGGTAAAAATCGAAGACGATCCAAAACACGTGCAAGCAAAGCAGCTGTCAACAATTAACTGAACATTCAAAATGGCCGAGCTTGTCGGCATAAGTGAGAGACATGAGTACCAACATAACGCCACAAAAAATTCGAAATTCGAATATACGTAACCAGCGAAAATTCAAAATTCGCGATACTTTTTGAACACACCTCGTATACATTTATTTTCTTTATCTAAAATTACAAAAAAGGAAAAATGAAATATATTAGACGATAAAGTTAAGCAGTCTGGCACTTTGGCTAAAAGTATTAACTCGGAAGCTTGCCGACCGCTGCCGAACATTTTGATGTTATATGTTCCGGCACTGGCGCCTGGATCCTTCGGTGTGATAGGCCATCACACTACCAAGAAGAAGAAGAAACTGTTCTAAAATAAACAAGGAATGCGCCTTGCTACATTTTCAGGCCAGTTTGAATCTCTCATTACTGTAAAAATAATTTAATTTGAATCATTTTTCTGATTCCATTTCAAATGATTCGTTAGAAACGAACTCATACCAAAGATGCCCTGATTTTCGGGACTACAAAAATCACTACTACATCCCTAGTGGGCCTAGAAGCCAGTAAAGAAATTCTTAAAGTTGGCAACACCTTGCATGTTGATGTGCTTAATGCGTTTCGCGTTCATTTCACAAAGCCATTTGTACCTGCATAATGAAAATGGAAAGTTAAAAAGTTTTACTAGAAAGTACCTCAATTAAAGTATTTTATGGGCTCCATGGTAAAGTGATAGTATGCTGGCCTACCATGCCGAAGGCTGCAAGTGCAAGTCCCTGTAGATACGTATATGTTTCATATATAAATATCAAGGCACATGAATTTTTGCTAAGTGAGCTTCATTCGCTAACAAGTTTGTGGTTCGAAAATACTACTTTCGGAGGTCTTTTCGAAATATTATTATAAAACAAGTTTCCGCAGTTCGAAAAGCAAAAAGCAAGATGATAATATATTCTTAAACTGATACAAACTTAGGTTTGTGCTTCAGTTCGCTTTCTGAGGTTTCCTTGGGTTTCTTATTACGAATATGGAGCTAGGTATTTTGAAATACAAGTTCAGGGATCCAACATTCTTCACACAAGTTAAATTGAATCCGCATCAGAGGAGAGTGATAACCGAATGACTCTGCATCCATGAGTGGGCGGTGGACATGACGACGGAACTACTGCTTAGAACAATAACAACAATTAATTAAATTAACGACATACAATTTGAACTAAAAAAATTTTAAGTTTTTAAAAATTATTAGATTTTATCGACGTATGGAGAGACCAATTGTACCCATTTATACCCGAACGGGTACGAAAGGACTAATCCACTTCCCCACCAAACGGGTTCTTTTAACTCCTATAAGTATGCTACTAAAACTAAACTTGATTTGAATCCCTATGAGTATGCTACACAAATAAATATTTACTTACGTATATTGAATTATAGACAACTGTAGGCTAAAGGGATTAATCACGGCTAATTCTCTTTCGAAATTAATCGCACAATTTTTTGGAGGGATGCTACTTGGACAAAATACCTACCTGAAAAATTTGGAATAGGTCCGAGCCTAAAAGTATATTTCTGAAAAACCATTGCTACCAATTATAATATTATCGATGAAGTTTTCGAAATAATTATCTGCTAATCAGATGAGATTTTTTCCCTTAGCAACAACCTTTAAATAATTTTCATTCAAAATATTTTTTCATAACAATTAAAAGTACTGTTAGGCTTATTATTTCTAAAAAAATTTATTTTTTTTGAAGCACTCCAGAATAAATTCTTAGGCATTTACAGAATAAAAAAGAGGAGAAATGTATTGGTATCATTCGTTTTATCGCTTTCTATACATGTTAGCGCTATGTCTCTGTCAGTCAAGAAAAGCCAAGTGGCGTATAAAGTAAACAAAAAGAAAGTTTGACTGATCTGGTTTATTTATTTCTTCTTTTGCAAAGAATTTTGACTTTTTAAATATGCGTGTAAAATATAAGACAAGACAAAGTGATGAGGGTGTGGCGGAAGTCAGCGTTAGCCGCCTATCGGAAGCTAAGTCTTTCTAATATGCAAGTATGGATATACAAAATATATACAAACAAAGACGGATATACAACTTTAATCATGAACGTCACCTGCGCTATTTGGGCAACAGCAAATGGATTGCCCACTAAGAAAATATATTAGTTCGATCTATAGCATAGTTTGTGATTTGACGAATACTTTGCAAATTGTAAGTTCTGTGCAAAAGCAAAGAACAAGATTTGTCTCAGCTTGCAATGCCCCTACTAACCATGGCTAACCACCTATGCCGAAGCGAAATTTCGGATTGCAAGCCAATCACAAATTTTTCTCATGATTACCAACACCAACGAATATTTATGAAATGGATAAGAAAACCAAAAAGTGCCTAAAAGTATGCAAGCCTAGACGGAGAGGCAATTTCAACATGGTCAAAAGTGAATTCCTACGGACAAAATTTGCAACTTTTTTATTCGACTATTAGGTGCATGTGACTCACTGCTCATACAATTTTTTACTCATTGTTGGTTGGTAGGGTTATTTGTAAGTACCGTAAGTTGTGTTTAGTATCGCACACTTTCAGGCTGGGTGATTTGCTGAGGCAAGATATTTACAAAAGATGCAGTCATACTCTAAAGCTGTGTCCATTTAAGAGCAGGGCTGTCGGGTATGCATAATGGTGTTACCTTCAAGTTATATCGGTATCAAGCCATCTCAGATGGAGAACTCTAGAGCCTAGACGAGCCAAGTAACATCTCGCAATGAAATAAGTTTGCAGTCCGAAAAGGAAGACCACCACTCCCATGGAAGGTACAAGTCGAGAACGATTTGCCATCCAGTTGGTCAGTTGACGCAACGACGAAACGACTGGCGAGCTATGTTGGACTGTCAAAATAGATCAGGCGGTTAGATGACCATTTAAAGAAGAGAGATTTATGGATTGTTTTTCGAAAGAGGACCTTACTTCTCGATAAGTGGTTCTCTTTTGGATGTCTAGGCTAGGTATTTGTGAATAGTGACGCTGAATTTCGTATAAGACCCTAAATCTTCAGTAGAACTTTTCTCTTGTCCATAATTCCGTGTCTTATATCAGGACAATTAAAATAAGAGACTCAGCCAGCGGGATCTGTGTTCATTGAGGGAGGAAAAAACAAATACACCTTGTTGATTAAATCTTATCCTTTGCTCATATTTTTCCTACAGGCCGTTAAAGATGTATTTTTTGTATGTGAATTTCTTGGTCTAAATTCCACCCATCCTTCCTCCTCTTCTAACCACATACAAACTCGCCTACAGTATGTCATCGTAATTATGTCAGGTGATATCATAAATCATAAAAACATACAAAGCGGCTCAGCGTGATAAAATAAAGAAATATAACAAATGATGGGAGAAATGGCAGCAAATAAATTGCTTAGGTTTTCGTTTTCTTTGTCACGCAGCTCTTTTTTGTGTCATCGTTTATTATCTTTTACTTTTTCAATGACATCAAAGCGAATGTTTTACATTTTTTGCTCATTTATTTATTTTTCCAGGCAAAAAGAGAGCAAATTTAAATCGACTTCGATAATCTCTGCTGAAATTTATCAACTGGAAAAAGTGCAAAAACAATTTTATATAGAATTTTATTCAGCAAAGTTTCTATGGCAATAACCAGATAAGACTTTAATGATTATATTAAAAAAGTTTGTTTTGAGAAGAGGGCGTAGCCCTGAACCTGTGGTACAAAGACTGCCATTCAAGGATCGTTTTAAATACTTTTCGGTTTCCAAGCTAAGTTAATTATAATTCACAATCCATGTTGGATTAATAATAAAGTAACTAGGTGGACCCGTGCGCGCCTTGCGAAAAAAAAAAACAAAAATGGTTTGAAACCTTTTATTAGTCCAAGTCCAGGATTTTTCAAACCTTTTTCTCAAATTATAAAAAAAAGATTTTCAGCTACACTTGTTGTGAGACCACAAAAAATTATACAAATATGCGCAAACAGCTATTTGAAATTCTACCACTTATATTACATTCACATTGAGCCATAAACTTGGGTTGATTGACAACATCAATATGAATTAACTCAAAAAATGTCCCTTTAACTCGAGTTTATGACCCAATGTGAACGCAGTCTTATTCACTTATTTTAGCAATGTTCAAGTGTAGATGGCGCGCTCACAGTGGGTTGAGCGCTGTGATATCCGCAGTGCCTTTAATTATTCTATCACTGTTCAGTCTTAGTATTCAAATGTAGATGTCGCGAGGCATGTGAATTTCACAGTCACAATAGCGTTGCAGTACAAATAAATTTTTTTGTGCATCCACAATCGTTTAGTTTAAAGAATTCATTTTTATAAAATACGCTTGAACAAAAGCACTCCGCTAATTAAAACATGGTTTTGCATGTAGAGCTAACCCCGATCTTTAAAACGATACCTTATTTATTAATATTGGTTCAAAATGAGAGTAGAAAATTAGGAAGTAACACAAAAAGACCTTACAGAAATAATATATATGATATTAATAAATCCCAGCGGACTACGGAGCTTCAAGGCACGGCTGCCGGCTGTCGTACGACACAACTGAAATCCACGATAGCCCAAAAGATTCGTTCCCGCGACGATGGGACTAGTACCAGAATTTTGTAGTACGCCGAGTGCCGTATTCATTCCTCCATAACGACTGCCCATATTACAAATTCTAGGCACACTTTCAAATTAAGATTCTCTGAGGTGATTGAAATCAAGTTTTATAATTCTTATTCTCTATCATTGCTGGAGAAAATAGGGCTTTTGTCGTGACTATTTGGTTTATTCGGATCAGATATTTTCGGTACCAACTCGGGATCCCTTCGGAGCTTAGTATGGCACCTACTCTCCCAGTCATACCAGAGCACTTCACATGGGCAAGACTGTCGCATAACTAGCAAGCTCTCAGACTCGTTTTTTACGTTGTAGGTTACAAACGAACAGGAGTTTGTCATATTATTTAAAAAATTTTAAAATATATCAGCTTGAGAAATTGTGAATTAGAAAAATAGAGTTATTTGTGAATACGGAAGATATCACAAGTTTGATGTTCACTGTAATTATGCAGAAAAGGAGTGAAGTTTGGAATCCACTGGGCTAGCAGCAGTTTTAAAGCTGCTTTGAGGGCTTAAAGGTAGGGAAAGTTTGACATGCAAGAGCTGGTCCTAGAAAAAAAAAGAAAAGGAAGAAAACATACAACTGAAGCGACAGCAACAAGACTTCAAAAAAAAAAAAATTAAATGTTGATTAAATTGATCTTCAAAGAATTTTAGACAACACGTTAGTTTTTATATTAAATATTCTATTTTCACTGAGAATATCTAATCAAGCGACCGCACACAATTACTATTGTGATCCCGAAAACGATACCGAAATTATTCTGGAAAAGTCCTGAAAACACCCCGAAATAATTTCACAAACTTCCCTACATAGATCCGAATAAAACCGAGTATTACCGACAGAAGCCCTATTTTTTCTTGCAATGATTCCGAACTAGCCCTATTGAAGTTGAGTGAAATCACCTTAGTGAATCTTAATTTATCTGGAAACTAATGAGAAATACACACCATAACTATATGTATATATGGGTATAATTTTACGGACTCGAAGCACTTATTTCTTATTCTTAAATGATTGCATAGTAATTGAAATTTTACTCAGGCCTGTTAAATTTGATTAGTAATTAGTAATCAATTAATTAGACTGCGTTTTTATTTGTTAATGATTATTTTAATTGTTTTTCAAGAAAAGGCAACTATTACGATTAGAAAAAAAAATCCGAAAAAATCAAAAATTATGAAAAATTGGGTTTGATTACTTTTGATTTTTTTTTAAATTTTTTAAAGTTATTTTTGAATTTTTTCAGCATTTTTGATGTGTCAATTTATGTGCTTCTCAACAATACTGAAAACAATCAAAAATAAACAAAAAAAATAATAGTAATCGTAAAAATCATAATTATTTTTGATTATTTTTTTAATTTGAAAATAAACATTAAAAATTGAAAGTAATGGTAAAAAATCATTGAATGGATTCTCAGGAAAATAATTAAGCAAACCGGTAATCATTACGACTAGTAATCATTATTTAACAGGACGGATTTTATTCGTTATTCAAAATTTTTTTAATAGCCCTTAACACTTTACAAGTCATGAAATTTGTTTAGTTAATTTATCTTTTATACAAAATAACCCAACTCTGGTCCAACCTAATCCAATATTGATTTTTTGGACATTTTCAAGCTACCCTCGTAACAGCCAGCTACATCGAATAACGATTTTCCTCTTTAATAATTTTTGTAGTTTTACAGCAAAGTTACTGTAAAGTACGTCACACAGAGATCGCTTCCGTTCCACTAAATTCTTCACCCACTTTGCGTTGTGCTTTTATGAAAAAATATGCGCTAGGTCATTTCGCCAATCCCTTTTGTGTCATCTTTCTTGACTAGTTGTTATTTGTCGTCATTTATTCCTCCCACTGAGCACCACAACGGTTACCTTTGTCCTTTGACTTTCTCTGTCCAACTCAACTCATTCACGACGCCTGTGCCTGAGTATGTTTTAGCAATTTTTTTGAACCTAACCGCTGACTGTTGCTGCTTCGTGTTGGTGTTGTTTGTTGTTACATTAGTGCACATTCATGCTATCTATGTTTGTATAAGTCTTCTATGTAGTATGTGGTTAGAGAGTATCCTTTTGGCTTGTCCACTCACGAAGCCTTCTACATCAGTGCACTGAAATGAAATGTTTTAAAGGACTGTGTTTGTTGTGGTACGTGTTAGTGAAGCAACCCTGCAGTCCAAACAACTTGTAAACTACATCAAAAGTAATATGAACGCCAAGTCAAGCTGGTCAAGAAAACTGTAATTTTTCCATAAAAGCAATAATAGACCAAAGAAAGTATAGTTCAATTTTAGCGGTAATAGTTAAGAGAAAACAATCGGATGGCGGCCCACATGGGAGAGGCCACAGCTTCGACCTCTTGTGCTGGACACATCAAATTTTAAAAATAACTTTGGGCAGTGCAGTATTCTACAAGAGGTTTAATATTTGTTGGCATAGATTTCGACTTTTGCGAACTAGTTTGAGATGTGTCAGAAAATTCTAGTTGCGAACTAGTATTTATCCTGTTAAGTTTGGTGCTTACTGCAGGGTTATGTTTGAGAGGTTTATGGATTGAGTTAATGTTTTTTTAGTTGCACCAAGAAGTAGTTTCTGGGTCTGATAGTGGTTAGGGATGCATGGTACAAGTCACTAGAACTCATAACATTTCGCTTCTAAATGCAGCACAGCAGAGCAATCGGCTTATTTCTGTATGTAATCCTAGTAGCTGGTCTACTATTGGATAGGTTCCGTAGTATTACCTGAGTCGATTTAGCCATGTCCGTCTGTCCGTCCGTCTGTCTGTTTGTTTGAACGCAAACTAGTCCCTCAATTTTAGAGTTATCTGGCTAAAATTTGGTATAGGGCCGCCATTTTTTAATATATTAACCATTTGTCGGAACCAACAAGATCGGACCAATACAACGCATAGCTTTGTTTAATAACTCTTGCAATTTATTAGCATGAAATGCAAAAACATAACTAATATAACATAAAATAAAATAAATAGAAATAAATAGAAATAAAATATAATAAAATAAAACAAACCAAAATAAAATAAAATAAAATAAAATAAAATAAAATAAAATAAAATAAAATAAAATAAAATAAAATAAAATAAAATAAAATAAACTAAAATAAAATAAAGTAAAATAAAATCAAATGAAATGAAGTTAAATGAAATGAACTGAAATAAAATAAAATAAAATGAAGTGAAATTAATTAAAAGGAAAAGAAAAATGATTATTTTTGGCCTTGAGCTCGTTTATAGTCATGCTACTTTAAAAAAAATAAAATAAAATAGAATAAAATAAAATGAAGTGAAATAAAATAAATAAGAGCAAGTAAGGAAAGGGCTATCTTCGACTGTGCCGAAGACTTTATACCTTTCATAAATATGCATAACGGTTTTAAGTGTCCGATCCTTCCTCACATTTAGCAAACACTCTGAAAAACTTAATTTAAAGATACATAGCCCAAACCCCAGTTATCGGAACAATCGATTGCATAGGAGCTATATGTTATGTTTGTCCGATCTGGGTGATTTTCCCTACACATATTACATATATAATAAGTACCAAACTTGCAAAATTTTACGCTCCTTGCTTTTTAATTTCAAAATTTATAGCCCAAACCCATTTATCGAAACTATCGATTGTATGGGAGCTATGCGTTGTATTGCTCCGGTCTCATGCAAACTCGCGGCCTCATACGAAATTTTATCAAGATATCTTAAAAACTGAGGGACTACTTTGCGTACAAACAGACAGACGGACATGGCTAAATCGACTCAGCTCATCGCCCTGATCATTTCGGTATACTTATTAGTGGGTCTATCTCTTCTTCTTCTCATACTTACAAACTTCGGACCAAAGTTATAATAGAATTTCATGTTCATGAAAGATATAATAAAATAAAGGAGAAAAAAAAAGGAATAAAATATAAAATAATAAAATAACATAAAACAAAATTAAATAAAATAAGATAAAATAAAACGAAGGAACGGAAATAAAAGGAAGGAAAGGAAATGAAAGAAAAGGAAAGGAAAGGAAAGGAAAGGAAAGGAAAGGAAAGAAATTAAATTTCGTACAGTATACACATGTTTACATATCAAACTCCACGAGTACTTGGCACTCATGCCTTTTTTTTTTATTATTTCTGGGTAACACTAGTCCACATATAGGTCGATAACTCCGAAGCCGGTAGAGATATAGAAATAGATTATATGTTATATTTATGTTAGACATCTGGTAATGCAACGGCCAAAGTGAATTCTAACTTTAACCGTGGCTTTGGATTCAATTGGCTTAATGATGATCCCTCCTCTCAATTCATCTGGAATATCTTCCATATGCAAACATCGCTCTATTACAATTTTATTATATTGACAGAAACGCAAACGCGTTCTTTTATTTACATCTGTATGCCAGTCCTTTGTTTATTGTCCTACTGCCGTTGCCTTTACTTTAAACCATTCGCACTTCTTTCAGTAAAATAAGCCGCTTGTAATGCTGAACTCTTTTGCACCGTTGTTTACAAAATGTCCATGACAGCCTTGTGTTTGTGCCTTCCAACTGCCATAAATTAAACAAAAAAAAAGGCGGTGGCTCCACATGTTCACGCAATTGACAAGCAAACTACAACCGATTTCTGTTGATTTAGCTTGGCACTCTCATGATAGCATTTAGGCAATCAAGCAACGGATATATCGAGTTTTACTTTTACAACAATGCGAGGATTTAGCGGCGCTACTGCTGCTGTTAAGCCATAAGCTCTAACAACAGTCATTTACATATGTAAAAGCATACTTTCAGGCGTTACAGGCTGCATAAAAAACATCGGCTACATACATACATACATATTTACCGTTAAAACAAAGCAATCGCATAATGGTAAAGTCCCCTCCCGGCGATGTGTTAAGAGCTGAGCTGAGCTCAATCCAGTTGAATGCAATGGAATGAAGTGGCATCGACAGCGATCTTTCATCAATGTAAAAATGCATTGGCGGGTATTATTGATTGAATGCGCATATAGCTATGTATATTAGGGGTGGCCGAAACAAAGACAATTTGGTAGTAGCTATTCCATGTTGGTGGCCGTGCACTATGAGTAAAATGCATGGAAACCACTCTACTGTACTTACATCTGGATCTGATTTGCGGCTAACGTCTTTACTGATTGTTGAACTCCTTAAATCTAGGCTGCTCAGCTAGCCGATGTCGGTACTAGCAGTAATTACTACGAATTAAATTGCTCTTCAAGGAATGGGAATATTCGAATAAAGAATCCATTCATTCGAAGGCTATGAAAAACTCGAATAATATTTATTCGAATAATTTATACTTTTATTCGAATAGTATTATTCGAATAGTTAAACAAATATCACCACAGCTTATGCAAACATTTGTACACGCAAATAACCTACAAAAAGTGAATGCATGCTCATACCCTGCAAAAAAAGCATTAGTCTAGGATGACTCCGGGATGAGTCGCAAATGAACATGCGACCAATGCCAGTTTTGATCTCTTTGTATGGGTTGAAGTGATCACTTTTGTTTGAGCATGTCCTATGAAAGACGAATTTGTCTCTTTCATGCCTAAAAGGGCAGTGTCGGACAGATTCCCTTTGTTCCCCTACGGGTACGGTCGGACAAGTTTACTTTCAGCACCTAAAAGTAGGCTACAGAAATTAAAATTGACCTATCCCAACTATGCATATAACGGAATAGTTGGGATCAATTGTAGCCCACTGTAGGTATTGATCCCGGGTCACTCTCTTTAGAGATCAGTCACACGATTTTTTGCAGGGATAGGTACAAGCGATGAAGGCAGTGAATTTCGCTTCGGACATCTTTCGCATTTCAATACAACTATTCGAATACCACTATTAGAATAATACTATTCGAATGATACTATTCGAATAAACAGATAAATTATTCGCATTCATACTATTCGAATTTTTTGAAACGAATATTTTTATTCGTTTATTCGAATAGTATTTATTCCAATATTATTTGAAAAGAGTCCCACTACTACTCTGCAATGATTTACTTCCCCATGGCTAATCTTCCGAGCAACTGGAACCTTTTCTTCCATGGTAAGTCGTAGTCTGACGATATCTCTTTCAAACATATAAAATGTTTGATTCGGTGACTACATGGTAAATTATCTCGTACGTTTATCTCTAGATCATATTATGGTTGGATCGCTCTAGCCTACGTTCGCTTCTCAAGGTATGTTCGGTCGGTTTTATTATCGGTTCAATATTCTTCTTCTGCTATCAAGTGCAATATGAAAAATTTGAATTGAGCAAGGAAATAATAACTCTGTTGGCTTTCTGCAGCGCCACAGTTTTGCCGTTTTATACTTTTTGATAAATTATTTGGGTACCTTGGTGATCAGCAATGAACCAGATACCTTTTATGGGATTTAAGGTCAAGCAGCGGAAAGGCTAGACCCACAGGATTTCTAGTCCTACTTTAGCTTCACAGCATTCGCACGGCTGTACATCCTCTTCCAGCAAGATGCTTTCTGACTCTTTAGTAGTAGGTTTTGCTAAAACCCCTCACATCTGCTACAAGAAACGTTGCTTTCCATAAAGAATAGAATTTTGAACTTCAAACCATTTTCGCTTCTATCAAATTATATCCCGTGTTGCCATAGCAATAAAAAAAAAACCAAATATTTAAAAATAAATTACCAAAAAACTACCATTTTACAAAAACAAACACATGCATGTTTATTTCAAATTACAGGTGCGTACATACGTAAATAAAATTACATAAAAATATTGCATCTTACATGGACTTGTGAAAAGAAAAATCAACAAAACCTCTTTGAATCTCTTTAACTCAATATACTTCAAAAGTTTTACGTTTTCTTAAACCACTATACATTTTTCAAGAAACAGCTATTAATATTTCTGTCATAACTTAAGCTACTTTTTCCGAAATACCATTTTTCCAACATTACCAAATCACCAAAACCGTTTTAAAGTGAGAAAACTTACCAATTTTGGTTAAAAATAACCAAAACGCAACATTGATTCTATCCTATACGAAATATTTGGACATCCCTAACACTACTTCATACTCACAAGGACACTCCTAATATAAGTGCATATGTATGTGTACTCTTGTTTGCTTAGCACACCGCGACAAGTGTGGATTTCCTAATTCCAATTTCGTTTATGCCTAACAAAGTAAAGTGTAAATAAAGCACCGCCCCCTCCCTTCCCTAGGCAGCAGGCGATATATGCGGCATATGCAGCATCGTCAAATTTGGGGTAATAAATTTTAGTTTCGATGCTTTGAATTGATGAAGGAGGCGTGCGAATAGTAAATTGAGTTGTTGCTACACTAACGAACTAGAGCAAAAACAATAAAAACAATTTTTGCGAGATAAATAACGCTAGTGGAATATGCATATCTGTATGTATGTAGTTGTGTTGACAAACCTATTTACACATGCCATTTGTAATGCGGCATATTTAAGGAAATCGAGGACACCCCAGATTTATTATAGCCCGAAGCTGCTACTGTTAGGGTAGACATATGTTATGGGGTTATGTATTTCTTCAGGGTGTGAGATTTTATTTGCGATATTAAGTTGACTGATTGAATAATCAAAACGGAGTTATTTTATGGTTTGCTTATTATTACTTTTATTACTATTTGTTTTTTTTTGTTGTTTTTAGATATGGATACTATTAATCTTAGTGTTCTTATTATGGTTGTAGCAGTGGGATACTATTTCTCATGCACTACGCTAAAGACAACCATAGGGTAGTGATATGTTCGGAAGAATTGCTGGTAAAGTGAGAAATGCGCATCCCTCTGAGTACAATGGTTTTTGCCTAGAGAGCCACACTGACGAGCAGAAAGAAGAGATACTAGTAAGTAAACATATCACCAAAGGCGTAATTCAGGTGCTTTAGATTATCGCTGAGTGGAACACTGTATCAGAAAATTCCGCTGAAAGCAGAAGCTTTCAAAACCGGTGAAAATTCTTCTGGGTGTTTCGACAAGTTATGTTGGAAACACGTCTGTACACTGGTAAGTAGTCAAACAGGATATATAATATATATATTATGTATAGGTGAATATATAAAGATGAAGTATATCTTCCTCCAGCCGATTATGGAGTAAGAATTATTGACAATGACGATATCTGAGCTGGAAAACTAAAAGGCTTCGGAAAGGACGTGTTCCCCACAATTTGCTCAATAATGGAGCTAAACAGTTGGTAAAGTAATGCGAACTAGCTAACTGTGCCAACTACAGGGGGGTCTAATCTGGTTAATGTAGCACATACGTTTCTACCCCGACATTCACCGAGCTGATTGAACCCTCTCAGTGTGACTTCAGACATGGAAAACAAATGGGCTTACCGGTGAACCAGGTCAAGGCTAGGTACTTGCTGTCATCGAGGAGAAACTTTTTTTATTCATGACCCAGCCCGATTTTAGGCACTTTTTAATACGTACTATGAGAAGAAGAAAAGATGGAACCTCAAGAAGTATAAAGAAATGATCAGCACGATGAGCTGAGTCGATTAAGCCATGAACGCCAGTCCGCCCCTTTACGCATCCGTCTGTCTGTTTAAACGCAAACTAGTCCCTGAGTTTTAAGTATCTGGACAAAATTTGGTATGGGACCACCATTTCATCATATATTAATAATTTTTTTAACCAACAAGATCGGTCCAATATAACATATAGGGCTAGGTCTCCTGGAAAATAAGGTAAACTAGAGTTCGCCCAGTGGTTGAAATTCAACCAGTAAACTTTATTTTATTTTTTTGCTGTATCTTTTATCCGCCTTTTTTCTTCCTTTCTATGTCGTTCCTTTCCTCTAACATATTTTTATTTTCCTTGATTTCTTTTTTTACTCTCTTATTTTATTTTTTACTTTCCTCAAACTTCTTTTCCTTTCCCTTCCCTTCCTTTTATTTTCATTCTTTCCCCTTCGTTTTCTTACCTTTCCTTTAATTCCCTTTCCCTTCCCTTCCTTTCATTTCCTTACCATTCCTTTCTTTCCTTTAATTTTCCTTCTTTTCCTATCCTTTCCATTCCCTTTCCTTCCTTTCCCTTCCTTTTCTTTCCTTTCTTTCCTTTAATTTTCCTTCCTTTCAATTCTTTTCCTTCCCTCTATTTTCCTTTAATTTTCTTCGGTGTTTAATACTCTTTATGAGTAATCATTTATTTTATTTTTGTAAACCCTGTTTGTAGGTATCAGCAATGAATTTTACATATTTGCTCATATTTTACATTGCTTGTTTAATGTATCCAACAAAGCAACTCTTCGTGCTCTCAGGAGAGCAGCTGACACTGGGCATCGTAGCCAGTAATCAATACAATAACAACAACTAAAGCAAAAATGCATGACACAACAGAGTATCTATAGTGCGAATACTTATTTTTCATTGGTCCACTACCAACTCTTCGCACTCACAGTGAGAGCCGACCACACGAATAACACAAAAACATGCATGGCAAGTCTACTCACACTACTACGGCTCTTAATTTTTTCCTACAAAGCAACTCCTCGGCCATGCTCACGATTCAGCATAGTACACAAAAAACAAGCACACACACACACAGCGTGTCTATAGTGTGAATAAGTAAATGTGTAGTGGTGTGACTTTTATGTTAAATTTTTTATATTAAAATGATTTTTTAAATTTTTTTTATTTACGGATAAAAGTACACCTCAAAATTTCCTATCTATACATATATAATTTGTATACCTTAGAATTATAGTTTAGCAGAAAACGGTTCGACATTGCATTCATCTTGTCTATTTATATATAAGATACTATAATATCCTCCTACAATTTGATCTGGAGCGGCCCTCAAGTACGAAGAAAGGGACAGTTTGCATTTAGGGTCAACACACAGGCGAAATTCGTACCAATTTATGTATATAAATATATTATAAATAAAATAAAATTAAATAAAAAGATAAAAAAAAACAAGTAAGGAAATGGATGTCTTCGACTGTGCCGAAGACTTTATACCTTTCAGGAATACGCATCACGATTTTAAGTGTCCCATCCTTACTCACATTTAGTAAAAACTCTGCAAAACTGATAATCTAAAGATACATATCCCAAACTTCATCCATCGGAACAATCGATTGTATGGGAGCTATATGTAATGTTGTTGCGATCTGGGTGATTTTCACTACACATATTACATATATAATAAGTACCAAAGCTGTAATATTTTACCTTCCTAGCTTTTTAATTGCAAAATTTATAGCCCAAAACCCATTTATCGAAATTATCTATTGTATGGGAGCTATGCGTTGTATTGCTCTGGTTTTGCTAATTCCGACAAATGATTAATCTCATGCAAAATGGCGGCCGCATACCAAATTCCATCAAGATATCTCAAAAATTGAGGGACTAGTTTGCGTACAAACAGACAGACGGACATGTCTAAATCGACTCAGCTCATCGCTCTGATCATTTCGGTATACTTATTGGTGGGTCTATCTCTTCTTCTTCTTATACTTACAAACATCGGCCCAAATTTATAATACCACTTCATGTTCATGAAAGGTATAATAACATAAAATTAAAATAAGATAAAATAAAATAAAATGAAATGAAATAAAATAAAATAAAATAAAATAAAATGAAATTAGCTAAAATAAAATAAAAAAAGAGATAAAATAAGATAAAATGAAATCCAATATTATAAAATAAAATAAAATAAAATAAAATAAAACAAAATGAAATAAAATAAAACAAAACAAAATAAAATAAAATAAAGTAAAATAAACAAATTTTATAAAATAAAACGCTTGTCTTACATTTGAGGAGCAGTACTGACATTATATGCAATTGCCGATGAGTCTTTCTTTAATCGCAAACCCAGATGCGCATACATATATGTGTGTAAAAAAACAGGCCTAACAGCCATATGTTTAAAGTTGTATTGAACATATTTTCGCAGTTGAGAGCGAAGAGGTTGAAACTCAATCTTCCCAGAGATGCTCGGGACTTACATTCCTGGAAGTCTGTTATATTTAGGTGCGATATTTTGTACAAATATACAGACATATTTGAAAGTGAGCTTCCGTCTCTTTACATGCATGCGACAGCCTCATTGTTTGGATATAGCCTATGCCTTTTATTGATTCCACTGTCAGTTGCAGTTGTGGCTGTGTTCACGTTGTTGTTGCGCTGTTGTTGTTATTGCTGTTGATGCTCTTATTGTTTAGCTTGTCGTTTAACGATAATACACACATACCAACAAAATGTTGTTGAATAGTTGGAGCTCGCGGTGTGCATTTGATGCTGTCAACATTGTGATTGCTTTGTTGCAGTCGTCAAGTCGCGAAAAATGTTTATTTACATGTTTACTAGTACCGTTAGGAAATGGAAGCATCCTCTATTACATGCTACACAACAACATATTTACTACCTTCCTATCTATCTTTGTATGTATGAAATGTGCTGTTGTAATAAAACAACAATGCCTGCCAAAACAAAAGCCAATCTATAATTTCTCCGTTTACATAGAACTGTGCATGTATGTGGGTGTGTGATACCCCATGTGTGTGCACCGAGTACTTCCGGTGTGGAAGGATAATAAACACATGACACCCCCAGCAACGAACATTTAATGCAAAGACAAGCGAATAGACAAACAACAGACATTGACAAAGTGACGGGTGGCAGCAAACAGAGAGCACAGCAGGGTCCAACAACACACATTTTTATATACATACATATGTACATATGCAGATATAACATTAAATAAGAATGTGCAGAAGTACTCGTTTGAAGGTATAAAAGTATAAACATTGGGGACTATAGGTGTGAGGAGCTAGTTGTTAGTTAGAAAATAGTCAAAAGCGAGAAAAAAAGAGAATTAAAAACATTAAAAAAGAAAGGATATATCAAAATTGACTACTCGTGGGAAGAGCAGCAGCCGTTGCTACTGAATTGAACGAGTCAAGCGTTGTCGTTATATACACATGTACATTTGCAAGAAGACATGTGGCACAAGACGCCAACAATGGCCCCATTGGTATACCCATCAAAAAATTCTGTAAGCGATTCAATTTCTCCCAATCTCTCCTCTGAAGCCAGATATCTTGGGAAGAACTGGGGACCAACAACATACTAAAATGCACAAAGGTAATGATGCACAACTCGATGGTTGATCTACGGATATGATGCCTCTCACTTCTTATTACCCATGACATGACCCAGAAGGTTGCACTGGTCATACCAAACTGCTTTCGCTGCAGTCGGGCAAGTACCGCAAAGGGGTACCGGAGAGTACCGAGTTCATATCCTGCAAAGAACTGTCCGACAACAACAACTGATACTAACGCTTGGAGTTCTAGTCTGGTGGAAGACGTAGATAGAAAATGGAATAACGTGAAACCTGGGAAAGACAAAAACTAGCGTACCTGGATAAATCAGGTGCGCTCAGCAGCTCACCTCAGAAAGGGCTAAACGTCATCTTCCAACTGGTGGCGCTACACATGTTGGGATTGGACGGTGTCAAAACTAACCTGACATCCGACGTGGACTATATTACGTCTGTTGTTGACTTCTGGATGCAGAAGGTAGAGTATAATTCGAGGAGGAATTGGAACCGGACACAGCAATATTGATGGCAAGGAATAACTGAAGAGATGGGCAGGAAGAGGTCCGAAATGGACACGAGGCAGACAACTCTGAGCGGCCACCATCGCGAAATATCCTAAGGAGAATCAGTGAACATTATTTTAAGACAACGAATTTATTAGGAATAACGGGGATGAGTGCGAGCTGTCAAGGTCCATATGGGCATGATTAGACAGAAAAGGAACTACCTTTTTTCAAACTCATCAACAAATCTGCGATAAGTGTACTTGCAGGTGTCATCAAAGGACATTATGTTATACCACTGGGGGCGTCTACCAACAAGTTCCCTAAGCAGACGCTGTCAGGAGGAGGAGGAAGAGGAGTCGATTCATCAGTCTCTTTGTCGATGCCTAGAACTACCGTCAAGGGTACACAGATTTCTGTGAGCACGCTTTTTCGACAGTCTGACAGAAGTGGCGAAGTGGATCTGTAGTCTTTTGAAGTTCATATGCGAGAGGAAGTGGTATAAATAGGATTAAGTGAAAACTACTAGGTTGGCACACACTGGTAGCATTTACAATGGACATAAGTGTCTCTTAGTGGAAGTGTGGGATATACCATGCGTTCTCTTAAACAAACCGTCTACTTTAGTATAAGGTATTTTTAAAAATACCAAAAAATATTCCCTCATTTTCGCAAGGTGCAAGCTTGAAATCAGAAGAGTTACATTTAATTTGTGATAGTATTTTTTTAATGGCGATATTTCGCTTTCTATTTTAAAGTGAGCTTTGAAAAATGTTCTGCTATAGAAATCTTTTCAAGCCCGTTAAGCAATCAAAAAAAAATTTATAAAAATCTTTCATTTTCTCTTTCTCCATTCAGTTAACCTCTCTCTCCCACCACCTTTCCCTATACCTATTTTCGGCATCTCCCTCTCTTTCATGCTACCTTTTTCTGTACTTCTACAGGTATATCTGATCTATCACTATCTCGATTTATACCATTTCCCCTATGTAACCATCTACCTCTTCCTTTTACTTCACCTCTGCTTCGGTCGCTCTTATCTCGATTCCAGGCCGACCTACTGTATTTTATTTTTGTAATTTGCAGGGGTTTCGTCAAAATCGTATTGCAGCTTTTGTTGTAGTGTCAAAATTAAAAAAAAAAAGAGCAGCCAGTTGACTGCATACGTCAAAATGCTTAATAGAGTTATTTGAATTTTTGTGACTACTGTTGGATACCTAAGTCAATTAGAGGTACACCACATCTCCACCACCTTTCTTTTCCTCCTTTTCCAGCTCCTTCTTTCCTTTCCTTTGCTTTACCTTATTCCATATGGTGTCCATATAGGTTGAGCATTTTTTGGTGGGTAAGTATATACATATATACGTAAGCAAATTGATGGCATGGACAAAAGAAAAATAACACAGCCGGTGAATAATAACAAAGGACTGTACATTTATTCTCGTAAATGTAAAGAAATACTAATAATAATGAAAGGAAGGCGTAAATTTGAGAAAAGTAAAGGAAAGCAAGTGAAAAAAAAACAACAATAACAGAAAACAAAAATGATTGCAATCACATTGACGTGGAAGAAATACACGAAGTCAAAAAAAACCTAAAAAACCTGCCCGAATGAGCATGGAAAGAACTGGCGCTAAAGCATAAAACTAAATTACTCTCGGTACTAGGACCAAAGAGAAAGGAAAAGATAAAAGAAATCCAGATTTTATTGAAACCCAAGAACTTATAACTCAGTGTTGATTTCGATCATATATATATGTATGTAGATATTTGTGCTGTAAGCATTTAATTGTATCATAAGAAAAGCTTGGATAGATGTGCATGATTTAGTTACTTTAAGTCAGCCTCTCCTTATTCAATAAACAGTGTTTGAAAAGGTATTCTTGAGAAGGAGTTAGGTTCTTTGTTAATTTGGAAAAGCTTTGAATGCTTTTAAAGCCGTATAATAAGTTGAAATCCTCAATGAGACCAATAGCTTAAATGCTGCTACCCTACTCCTTCAAAAATGTGAGAAGGTAGTTTGGAGATTGTTCAAAACTTTGCACCTTTTAAAGGCGAAAGGCTCTTAACAATACTTCTATCATTGAAAGTCATATCACCCAGTATGAATTAACCAACATCTTCAGTTTCATACAGGTACTTGGTCCTAGTGATAGTACTTGGGTATAATCGTTTGCTCCAGGCGTGTATAATCAACCAAAGCACAATACGCACCAATACCTATAAAGTCAGCACTCTTTGAACTGGGGCAATAAGTTCCAGCAGTACAGTTGTAAGGAATGTCAACAGTTACAAAGATGGTAATCCGTTTCTTTCAGGACCATTCCAAAAAACTTTTACGCCAGCCGATAACGAGGAGTAGTCTGATACACTTGAGAAGTGGTCCTGGTAAGCGAATATCTTGCTCGGGCTTTCCATAAGAAGCTTGAACCACAACGAAAATATCAAGGTAGCTCAATACCCAAACAAGGCTTTCAACTGTCCATTTTTACATGACATAATTGACAGTGGCAACTGTCATCCATTGCATTAACTCATTCTCAACATATTCAAGTTAAGGGATAGTTCTGATTTTGGATGAGTGATTACCCATACTCGAGATGAGATGGATACTGGCTAGCAAAATTTTACTGGAGGGGCCATAAAAATCCTTAGCCAGATAATATACAAATGAAAAATGCTTTGGAAATTTGAAAACTATGTTTTCAAAATGGCGTCGCCTCTTGCCAGTGGTCGGCAAACTCTCCGCGGATATATTTACCATTGAAGCTTCCTAAGGAAAAATGTAGCTTAACTCTCTTTTGCTTTATACCTATCCTCTTTGTTCAGCTCCACCATTATTCATAGTCAAGGAAGTATTTGCAACCAGCTCTTCGGAGACCAAGACCAAGACTGCTCCCTTGATATAGACTTGTCTAATTCGTCGCCAACAAAAATAAGGATATGACACCGGATCTTTGAGAATATCTCGTCGATTCTTCCCCAACTCAGTGGAAAATTATATGATACATTAGTATTTATGTTTAAATTCATGCCCCAAGCTCGAAGGACGTCTTAAGATGAGAAAGTTTGTATAAGTTTAGTCGACACAGAGATGACTGAATGATTGTGAGCTGACTTACTCTTCATACAAATAGCCTAAACTCGTTAATCGTGAAAACCCTAAGACAACTCGATATGATCAGTCATTACTGGTCGGAACTGGGCTTTCTAGTTTAAAATCTTAGCTTCTGTAGAGGAGACCTATTAACTAACTAAGAGGTCGAGCCAGACTTAATTAATAATATCCGCTTGTTCTAGGGCGATATACATTATAAGCATTAGAGTAAAATGCGTCAAAAAGAAAAAAGTTGCTACAATTTGTGTCTGTCTGCCTGTAAGTTTGTACGCGTATCTCGCAAAATCTAACGATTGGAATTGAATGCAATTTTATTCAACAAATTGCCACATGCCTCAGTTGCAGTTTAGGGATCATTTAACCGGAGGGAAGTAGGCTCAGACTAGTTATATACATACCGTTAAATTTTAACCAGCAGAATTCTGCACATAATTGGCATTATCTAGAAATGCTCTTAAGCTTCCTTAGATGAGAAGAAGCCATATTAACAATTCTTAAAACTCCTTGCAAAATATCACTGTTACTCCGATGCAAAAAAAAATTATTTAAATTCGTTGTACAGTGTAATTGCAACTTACTTCTACATCAATGCCATTTAACGTTAAGGAAACTAGATATTTGCTATCGGTTGTTAAGGAGACGTAGTCCAGCCCACATTAATCTTACATATACAGATTCATAAGCTCAAAGTACGAGTAAAAGAGAACGCACTGATGCGTTATGCAACACAATATGACAGTCAAATGATGGACACAACTGATGATTATTATATAAAGCAGGTGGAAAATTGAAATTTTTTTATTTGATTGCACAAAGTAAAGCAAAAGATGTGGGGGCAACAGCTTAGAGTATACCAGCTAAACTGCGACTTACAACTATTTACCAGGTAAAAATATACAAAGGAACTAGAACTATTCTCTTAAGAAATTACAACCTTCCTTGCAAACTTGACGGACATTGTTAGTTTATATATACATCTGAGCTACATATGTACTTAAGTATATTTGCGTCAGCTTACAATAGACAGTTTGATTGGGTGCGCTGGTGGGGGTGGCAAGTAATGTTGAGACGCTGCAATTTACTGCTTTGAGTAGGAATTTTATTTTACTTTGTGGGCTATTAAAGCGTTTGAATAAATTTATATATAGTACTAGACTACGCAAAAAAAATGATTTCAAAAATTTTGAAAAAATTATTGAGTTTGTTGTTTTATTCACAAGTCGCTAAGTGCTTACGAAAGAAAAAGATCGAATTTTATTTCTCTGAATTGCTTAAAAAAGTATTGAAAAATGTTTGAGAGCTTCATATCAGTTTTTAAATGTACATCCTTGATAGTTAAGATTTTCTAGGACTAATCTAATATTTGCTTACAAACTGTCAAACCATTATACACAAAATTTGCCTGAATATAAATTTGTAGGAAATTAAATTTCCCACAAAAAAGTTCGAAAGAAAATCTTCGTCAAGTATGGTTTTCTGATTTTATATTTTTGTTTTAAAAATTCTTTAAAAACACAAAAGGCTGAGATCGAGATATTTGGAAAGCATTTATTTGCCGTTGTGGTTCCACTGGTTTGTTCTCAAGCACTTTCTCCTCTAAGTTCGTAAAAAACTGAACCATTTCGTCCTTTTATGTAGCGTTGTATATTCTCTATTTTGGTGGAGTCTAGCCCTGTTAAGCAGGCGATGAAACACTTGTTCAGGCATTCTTCCGAGTATTGACCAGCGCGGGGCACCTGCAGAGGAATTGTTCAGCACTCTCTATCTCGTCGTCCCTACAGCTGCGACAGTAGTAATGCTTGTCGGAATTCCAATGCTCAGGGGCTCTTATGGATAATCTATTGTGCAGAGAAAGGGACAGTAAACTTGCCGTACATATCCAGGTAGAGTCTCCAGATGACTAGCGTGTTCGAATTTATTGTTGTTCCACGGTAAGCCTGCATTGAGTCTTATTGCATTACAACTTGCCTGGAGGTGGCCGTATAGGTCTATCAGAAGAATAGTTTGTACTTTAGTCTGCCCTTCACCTCTGGTGGGAGTGTGAGTCTCACCCATTTAGGAGTGGTGGCTTAAAAAGTGGTATTTTGTAGCGCCTGGTGAATAAAACCATTTCAGTGTTAACAGGATTTACCTTGAGGCCGTTTTCTCGTGACCAGTCCTCCGCGATTTTCAATGCGGTCTGCAGTAGCTCGACTAAAGTTTGAAGAAGGTTTCCCGTTTTGGTTAGCGATATGTCGTCAGCGTAGGCGATGACTTGGCAACCAGTCATTTCCAGTTAACCGTTAGATTTAACAATAGAGTAGATAGTACACCAACTGGGGTGCTGCCTATGGATGCGTATCTCACTATGGAGGCATCTCCCAGATAATAAGATAGTTCTTCACGAACTTCACCAGTGGCATATACAGCCACAGATATAGAAGGTACTCGAGTACGGCATGTGGATGGACGTTGTTAGAAGCTCCCTTTATATCGAGAAATAAACCAAGAGTAAAAAAAATTTAAGGCAATCGATCTATCGACCTTGTAGTAATAGCATGGAGAGCTGTCTCCACGAACTTGCCTTTGGAGTATGCGTGTTAAGAAGTATAGAGGTTACGTGCTAGCAAGTTGTTACGAATGTGAGAGAATATCGCTATCCATCTGTAACTCAATCGTGAAGATGTGGTCAGGTCCCGAAGATTTAAAGGGGTCGAATGAAATCAAGGTATTAATAGAAATTTAAATTTAGATTTGGGAAAATAGGAGAATCATGGAAACCATTTACCTTGTTTTGGGTTGAGATTACTCTAAGAACATTTTGTAATCGGAAATAATTAAAACTCTTACTACTACTACATATGTGGTCTCAAGACATAAACGGACAAGTAGATGTAAAGAAAATAAAGTTATGCTCTGTTTGAAGCTGCATATGTTTCGCCAATCCTTCACTTACAATTTTCAGAGAAGGCATGCTACAACCAGCTAGAGTTGTTTATAAAGCCAAGAATATTGGTAATGCTATCTGAGACAACTCCGTCAGAAACAGAGCATTTAAGTACGCAGAAAGTGTTCCACAGAGTCTCTAAAAGTCAAGAATTTCTTTATAGTCTCTGTAGTGTTCATAATAAGGAATCGCCATCTTTTCCGCATAGAACCCATCTATGCCTAGTGGCCAGTGCAGACTCTTTGCGTAATCACGTTTAATAGAAAATCAAATATTCACCCATATAAGTTACCTTAATCACTTTCTGTTATGTAACGTTGAAACAAGTTTTTGATGTCTGAGCTTAAGTATTTAAAAAAGATGATGTACACATGGATGTAAGCTGCTTACCTGAAAAGAAAGAACAAAAAACACATGAAGTATTGCTTAAATTGTTAAAAAATGTATAAATATCTAAAATTATATTATTATGCAAAACGTTTTTAATACCAACATTTTTAACTTTTAACCTAGAAAACTTTTTTTTAATATGGAACTAACGTCAATAAGTTGGAAATTTGTCTGTGCCCCAAATATATTGCGCCCGTTAATTATTGCCATTAAGTCAATATTTTGGCATGGCGACGCCTGTCAAGGCTACTAAAAATGCTTAAGTAAACGACTTTACCTTAGTAATTAATCACGAAATACCAAAACACTAACAATAAAAGAGAAAAAAAACAGTAAACTGGAAAATAAATACGATAGAAACAAATGAAAGAAAATAACAAATATTTGTATTTATCAACTTAATTAGCTAATTTAATCAGTAATGAGTCGGAGTTTCATTCATCATATTTTCCTACTTTTCATAGGGCTATTGTAGGCATTGTGTGTGTATTGTGCATATGTATGTATTTAGAACCTAGATGCAACTAAGGACTACTCGTTTAAAAAACAGCAAAAAAAATTTGTATATTTCGGCATAATGAGAAACATTTAAGAACAGCACTGACTGCGGCTGAGCTAAAGCATTATACCTTTCTTGAATATAACAAAATTTCAGAATGATTGAAATTATAGTAAGTAACTAAGACAGAGTATGTAGCTCTTCTTATACAAAGGGTGATTTGTTATTTTTTTTTTACAGCAGTAACTGCCCTGTTTTTTTAAACACATATACAGCTGCGTTTGCGAAAAAAAAAGTCATCGGGAATTGCGTATAATCAAACATTCTTATTTCTGTTAAAAATCCAACCATGACAGATCTATCAAGAAAGATCAGATCAACCAGCTATATTTGATTTACACTAAAAGGATCACCGAGAACATGCTTTTAGATGGCATGGTTAAAGTTTAAGTAATGATTACTAATCGTAATGATTACCGGTTTAATTGATTTTCTTGAGAATCTATTTAATGATTGATTCCCATTACTTTTAAATTTTAATGATTATTGTCCAATTAATTAAGAAAATAATCAAACAAATCATAATTTTTTGCGATTATTAAAAAAATCTAAAATAATAAAAGTAATGGAAAAAATTTGGTTTGATTACTTTTGATTTTTTATGGTTATTTTTAATATATTTTATTATTTTTGATTTTTTCAGTATGGTTGTAGAAGCACATATACATATAACATAAGTAATCGAAACTAAATCAAAACAACTTTTTTTTGATTATTTTTATTTTTTTTTAATAATCGTAAAAAATCACGAAAATTTTTTTTATTTTTTCTAATCGTAATCAATAATAATTGCGTTTTCTTGAAAGACAATTAAAATTATCATTATCAATTAAAAAAGCCGTCTAATTAATTGATTACTAATTACTAATCAAATTTAACAGGTCTGGATTAAACCGCTCTATATTAGCTCTGTAAACGGAGCAGTTATGTCAAAAGTCTCTTGAACCAGGTTGAACTCTTCTGGCTCGAACGGTTGTTTAATGCATATCCGGATGACATTGTGCCTTCAGCATTCTAGAATGATCTCTGCAGAGTGTTGAACTGATACCATTTCATGTTCATGGAGGGTATACAAATGTAGCGGACTACAAACAGAAAGGTACGTATCCCCATAGAGAAATGTATATCTTGCACATACATACCTACGTATGTATAAGTACATTGGAGTTGCCTTTAAATGTAGGGAGACAGTGTTTACAAGAGAATTATGACTTTTGGTCCCGATAAGTGACGGATAAGGGGGGTCGCACGGGTGTCAAAATTCACAATACCTTATGCAAATTTAAAAAATTTTAATTAATTATTATGATCAAAGATATGATACATAAATGGTCGGTAATAAATATTATTAGTTTTTAATTTATACTCTCAAGTTTGACTCTTGTGCGACATGGCTAAGCCGTCAGCAATGAGGACCAAAACTCATATCTCCTATCCTCGACTAAAGTTTTATCGATTTTGGATTTTAGATTAACCAAAAATACATTTTTTGTATCTTAATATGATACCCTGTACTTGGAAACGTCTTGTAATACCACTTAACCATCTCCAATTGAAACCAAAACTCGAATGTGAACTCTTTGACTGTCGTATTACTGATTGAAGGGGAAAGATAGAAAAAATCCTTAATTTGATTTTAAGCACCACCCTAATGTACATAGATAACATGACGCTTACTCCATGGCATAGAAACTGTGTGGCTTATGCGACATTTTTGTTCTCATTATTAGTCCATATGTATTTGTTGGACATGACAACGACGAGTCATAGTGTCATTGAGGGCTCGCGAGCTGTACCCAACCACTTTTGAGCAAATGTTAGTTTGTGGTTTTATTGTTGGCTTTTTCCTGCAATTAAATCGATATTAAGCTACGAAGAGGTCAACGACAAACGGATGAATGGATGGACTGACAAGCATAGAGTCTAATTGTAAATGACATGGAAATGTTGCTACTTGACGACTAATTGTTATGGTGGCCAAATATCAAGAAGTTGGAAGTAGTGATAGATGTAGAGTGGGTAGTAATGAGTAAAAAGAAGCGGGAGGTAAGCAGGCCCGAAGATTAGCGGTAATAATGTGTTGCTTTGACAAATAGAATACAAATACAGATATGTATGTTAAATATTCCCATGGAAATGCAGTGTTGCTCAATTTACTAACAACGCGTAATGTGACCGAGATTGTAAAGTTTCGTTTGATTTCTCAGCAAAAGGTATAAGTCTCTGCGGGAAAAGCCATTCTTTTCGTGTGGATTTGAGTAAACAATTACAGTAATTTGAGGTTTAGGATCCCTGTCGTAAAAGGAGGACAAGATCTCTGGTTCCACAACGGTCTTTACGTGAAGTTTCGAGGTGGCTGTGCTCAAACAAAATGCGAGGAAAGCATTGACTTGTTATGAATGTAAGTACCTCTCAATGAGCGAAAATGTAGCACAGTATACATTATAGAACTAACCTTCGTTCATATTCGGGATCATTTAAAAATCATTGTTTTCGGGAGCATTTCCAGATTATTTTGGGATTGTTTTTCAGATCAGATCTAAGCCATTTCGAGATATATTTTTTGGGATAATTCCAATATAAAATGTGCTTAAAAAATACAGAATACAGTTTCGTAAAAGTCCCGAAATAGTTCCGAAAGCAGTTCCAAGTTCCAGTAATCTTGAAATTATCTCCTAAAACTCCCTAAAATCATCTCGAAATGCTCTAAACGCTGCCTATTTCTGCTACATTTGCTATTCCCTAAATTCTACTACAATACTCTACTACTATTTTTATTTCCGTTGCATCAATAAAAAGTGTCGATTTACTACAAAAAACCGCAAATATCACTATCAATGAAAACTTTGCATCGCCGCCTTAGAAGTTAACTTCGAAAATTGGAGTAAACTGGAGAGATTTATTTAGCAAAAGTTCGGAGCTTAAACAATGAGCCGACGACGACAGTTATGGAGCTGAAAAAGTTTTTGACAATCTCACATTATCTGCTTCTATTTAATTGCACACCACTGTATCTAGCTCGTCGGACACACTAAGCACTGTTATCACAGAGCGGAGTGCTTACACTCGATATCATACTTGACTGTACCTTCGTGCATGTTTACTAACTTGTTGACATGTGCTTGAACGCTTGAACAGCGCAATAGTAGGCAATTCATACGAGTATTGCACTTGACAAACAGTGGAAGCTTTAAATGCGTACAAATACAAATACAAATACCATTACAAATTATTGTCCAACAATTGAAAGCTTCAAGTGGCCTGTCCTTCCCAAGCAATTAATTAATTGAAGCCGCTAAGCGACAATCATGCTTTTGTTTACAATCGTAATGAGGTTCCACAAATGAGCTCCCAAAACAAAAAAAAAAACACATAAAAAAGAAACGGAAAAACTCCTGCTTTCGCTACTCTATCTCCTGCTACCTATACCATACCAAGTGCGATTCCAAATTTAGTTCGCCTTCATTTATATTCTGTAGAAGTCAGCACCAATCACGCTCTAGCTGCCAAAAGTTTGGCAACAACTAATGATCGGCTTTGTAGATAACGTACATTAAAGGAATAAATCCTAACTAAATATATAATTTTCTATCTAATCAGTTGAATGAGCTGCTAGATGAAGCTCACGCACGCATTGTTAGGGGCAGAAAACCACAAAACGTTTATTTCCTGTCCAAGCGTCAGTTTGAGAGTGGCAACAAGGTATATCTGCTGATAAGAGAGTGAGTGTGAAGCAGTAGAAGCCATGTTGAAGAGTGTGAAAGAGTAAGTTAATCACAGCTACCGGGTGGAGGCGGTTTGTAATTTCAAATCTATTTAACAATTTAATTAGAGCTGTCAAAACTTGAAATTCTGTTTCAATTTATTTGTTAATTTTTATTGGAGTGTGGTAAGCGCTACGCCATCAAGCTTCAAACTTGTGCTTCATGCCTTAAACCTTTGGTAAAGCAATAATTCGACTTCGAACCAGCCGTAAAAAAAATCAACCTACACGATGTGGCACTTCCAAATGGGAGGGTCCAAATCATAACCGCCTGTAATATGGTCATCTGATTATCTCCGGATTATATAATACGTAATAAAATCTACCAAGTCTTGAATAATTCAACCAGACCTATTAAATTTGATTAGTAATAAGTAAACTGCTAATTAGACGGCTTTTCTAGTTGGTAATAATTATTTTAGTTGTTTTTCAAGAAAAGACAATTATTAATTGATTACGATTAGAAAAAATCAAAAAAAGAAATCAAAAATAATCAAAAGTAATCAAAACAACTGTTTTTGATGAAAAATATCTTCATTTTTTTAATTAATTGGAAAAAAAATTATTAAAAATTTAAAACCGAAATGCCTTGTAATTGTGGAAAACTTTCAAAGACCCCTAGCGCTTAGGTCCTTCCACGTTTAGTTCTTCTTCGCCACGTACAATGGTACAATAACAAGGTAAATTCAACTCTACAGCAACAGCATACTGGCGTAAAGATTGTCAAAAGCCACTGGCAGGTGTAAGCGAATGAAGCGAAGAGAAACTAGAGAAATATTCATTTGTAAGAAAATATGTGGTGCAAGCATGGTTGAAAAGAGATTATTATTGAATAACATCGCCATTTGCAATTGTCTTTAGCAGAAGCATTAGAAAAACAAACAATTTTGAAATAAAAATCAAGCTTGTTTGAATCTTCTTCCGACAGTCTATTCGCCAGTGTGATCAAACAAATTGAATCAGTAATGAAATGACACAACCAGGCCCCTGCGCAGAAAATATCCGAGGGGGGTTTAAACTCAAGTTACGTAATCAATGAAAAAATATAGGAAATTTATTTTCTGATTATTGTCAAAAGTCATATTTAGTTACAGTTATTTAATAAATCAACTCTTCGAGGTACTGAAAAAAAAATCTTTCAAAATTATTTGCGGTTCGATTGTCACATCGCGATGTACATTGCGTGAGGCTAAGCCGTTCAGATGATCTTCAGACATTGTTGATCTCAAATACGTTTTTAGTCATCGCAAAGTTGAGAAGGATCGTTCATTCGTCACATTTGGAAACTCATCGTCATTACAAATATCGAGTGCTTCAAGTGAGTTTTTTCTTTCCTTTCCGGCAATGAGCTTCCGCCAAAGTTGTACTTCGTTCACCCAGATGTCACGAGAATCATCGTGCAAAAATGAGCAGTATGATTGGAATAGTTAAGCGCGGGACTCTTCTTCGAAAATTTTCATTTAGTTGGGAAAAAGGCAAACGAAATTTGATAAAATATTGCGGTGATTTAAGAATCGATCCTGCAATTGTGTCAGAAACGAATCAATGTACGGTATGTAGATTGTTATACGGAAATAATCTTCAACTGAATCAGTTTGTACGTTGGAACGTTGAGTCTGGTTCGACGCAAATCTTGGCTTTCGCAATTCAATTTCGTATTGCTCGCTAATTTCGCTCATGGTTTTGAAAATTTGTCTGAACTCTCCCTTAAGGGTTTCTCTCCTTTCCATCAACATTTGTTTCGCAGCATCAGCCAATTTGATAGCCTATCCCAGATCTTGATTTTCTCCTTGAAGTACGGGACACAGAGACAATGTGAGAGAATGCACCGAGCTCAAAATATGCAAATTTGCGGTTTTTATAGCTGAAAGCAGTTGGAAAGCTTTAGACGAAGTCGTTGGGTCTTTCCAGTTGGTGGAAATCACTTCAAGAGCGCGAATTACTGCTGGTTGCAAATGGAGATATATTGCGACTGACTCATGCTGTTCCTGAAGGGCATTTTGGCGTTTCGGTTAAATGAAGAAAGAATGGATATTCTCTAGAACTCCCAGACAATTTTTGATTCCTGTTATATTGCACGCAGAGCTTACAGCCAAATTGAAGCTATGAGCACCACAATGGGAGTAGAGCGCGAGTGGATAAGTTTTTCTGACAACAGCTTGAGCCCCTTGGAACTCTCCACTAAGCGCTCCGGCACCGTAATATCTTTGCCCGAAGAAATACCTGCAATCCAGTTCGGAAGATTTTAGGAAATCAAGGTAAGCAGTTCCTATTCCATTTCCAGTAAAATCGGTGATAGGAATAAAACACAAAAAATCTTCCTGAATGATGAACTTTTCGCCGCATTTATCCAAGTAGCGAATGCAAATTGAACTTTATTCTACTCCTGCAATGTCTGGTGTGTCATCTCCGAGAAACTAAAAGCCCTTGGATTTGTTCACTCGATCGATGTTGTAACTCATGATGAGGTGATGACAAATGTTGATTATTTCATTCTGGACACGGTTGCTTGTGTACATAGCATTCTTTGGTGAATCACTCAGGTGTTTTTTCAACTGCTCATCAGTTTTGGCTCGATATCTTAAGAGAGCTCTAAAGTTTCCATCATTCGTCAACGGTTCGCCTTCAGAATTTCTTCCCGTAACATTGGAACCTCTGAGAGCAAATCCTTGTCGGCCACTAAGGATAACTGTTTCAATAATTGGAATCATGCGTAGTTTGCTTTCATTCAGAAAGTCTAATGTTTATTTCTACAGTTGCAAATCAATGGGTAAAACATTTTCTTCTTGGATTCCCATTCTCAATGCCGCATTGCGGCTCAGTTATAAGTAATAAGGCAAATTCAAACCGCTTTACACATTCAAGTGAATGCACGAACGTAAATGACAATTTGAATACATATGCTCACCAAAAAATTTGAACCTTATCTAAGGTTGTAAGGAGGATCAGTTGGAATGGAATTTGAATCAGATATTTCCTCAAGTATTCTTTATTTCTACAAGTAAATATTATTTAATTGTCATCAATCCAGTATTCAGTTCCCTGACCAAAGAGCATCGAATAAGTTAAAAATTTCAGTCAGAAGAATTCTGATTGACTAATTCTGGTATATATGTCAAAACGATTAGCTGTTGTCCATTTGGTTACAAAATTATGCACAAAAGGAAACTAAATTCCCCATTTGCACAATCCCCGCCGCAACACTTGCTTCATATTCCCCTCTACATCTTTTTGTCCTTTGTCGCTTTTTCATTTTCCCCATTATTTCTACTCATGCCTTGGTCTTCGACTTCCTATTCGATTCTTTTACCTATTTCTCATCCTCATCGTAGCTATTATTTTCCCCTTCTCATTATTCCACTGCTGAAATTGTACTTTGGGTGCGTCACCGCGAACTTTTCAAAAGTAAAATGTTGTCTTTACGGTACCCAGTGACCTACTGTGAACATTTTTAAAGTTCGGTAGTTTGACGATGACGTCTTATATTTATTTATGAAACATTTCCAAAGCCTTATTATATTGCTGATTGATGATTTTATTTTCAAGGTATTCATGACTATAAATGAGCTCAAAGCCAAGAATAACAATTTTTGAAACTTATTGTTTTTAATAATTTGTATTAAGTATTAAAAGTTTTTTTTTGAATACACAGCAAAGTTTTTCTAAAAGCTCTAATTTGACAGCTGACAGACTTCCCCATCAGATCAGTTTTGGCATGTTCTGTAAACCATTAAGCTATTAGAACGATGTTTTGTTTGTGAGCTGAATTCCTATTTCTATTCATTTTTACTAACAATTGTACAAATGCCAAGAACGTTGAACTTTTTTAAAGTATTCAACTCAATGCCAAGAAAATTTAGAAGATTATTATTACTTTTATTTTGAATAATTCCACTGTTGTCCCTTAAAACCCCATGAAACCACCCAAGTCTCAGGCGAAACAAAATCAATTTTAACAACATTGAATTCAGCGTATCCGAATTATATAGAAATGATCTATCGCCAGTCCGGTGGATGAAAGAAGTTAAAAAAATTACTGCAGTGTTCTTATTAGTTATTAAAAGTTTTAATTTGAATAGAAAAGAAACATTTATGTTGTTATTTTTTTATACCTAGTATTGCTACGCACACAAGGTATATTAACTTTAGTCGCGTAACGGCAGTACGTAACGGCATTAACGGATCGAGATAGATATTGACTTATATATATCAAAATGTTCAGGACGAAAAGAACAATTGATTAAGCCGTCCGTCCGTCCATCCGTCCGTCTGTGAACACGATAACTTGAGTAAATTTTGAGATATCTTAATGAAATTTGGTATGCGGGTTCCTTGGCGCTCATCTCCGAGCGCTATTTAAAATGGGCGAAATCTGATGATAGCCACGCCCACATTTAGTGATTACTCAGTACACAATGCACCTATAAGGATAAAATTTGGTGAAAACATTGAGATTGAGGCATGAAATAATCTTTTCAAACAATTTTTGAAAATGGGCGTGGCACCGCCCACTTCGAAAATCAGCACGCAGGTTTGCAGGTATGCAGGGAATGTTCCAGGAAAAAATAAGCGGGATCGGTTAAGGTCTACGCCCACTTTTATATGAAAGATTTTGAAAAGGATCGTAGATATATTAAATAGGCAATAACTTTGCCTAAAATAGCTTTACATCATTTATATTTCACATTTAAAGTTTCTGTAAACAAAGAAATCCAAAAAATAACAATTTTCGTAAATGGGCGTGACCCCGCCCCTTTTATAGTGGACTATTCCACAAAACTTTTTATGCCATAACTCCGCCAAAAATTGACTTGTTGAAACGAAATTTGGTGATAATGTTCTATATATAAAGGTAATGGTTTGTTGTAAAATTGGGCGAAATCGGTTAATGTTCACGCCCAAGTTTTTAACATAGTTCTGAAAATTTTTTTGGGAAAATTTAAAAAGCGATATTTCTAAAACTAAGCAAGTTATATCAATTACATTTTGCACACATAATAAGCTTTTTAAGAAAAACTCGGTCAGAAACAAATTTTGTAAATTTTAAAGAAGTAGGCGTGGCGGCGCCTACTTTTCAACATAAAATTTCTGCTATTTTCAAAGGCAATCGGTTATAATTTAATCTTGATATTTCAATGAAAATTGGTCAGCTGCTTCTTAGTAGTATGTATTATACTCCTGCCAAAAATTTGCCAAAGCGGAGAACACAAAAGCAAAATATTCGGGCAAGTAGTTAATAAGCCACGGCAATAGCGAAGTTATATATCCTTTTTGATTTTCATATCTTTCATAAATATTAAATGTATGTAAGTATGAGAACAAGAAGAGAAAAGTTCACTAAAAAGATCAGAGTCGATTTAGCCATGTCCGTCTCTCCGTCCGTCTGTCTATCTGTCCGTCTGTCTATTTGAACGCAAACTCGTCTCTCAGTTTTACAAAAGAATGCTGAAATTCGTGGTTTGCTTTCTCCATTTTATAATATAGCAAACCCGGTAGACGTTGTTTTGACGTTTTAATACATAGAACACATCTTTATATAAAATGTCACTAACTTGAACCAAATAAACTCCTAACTATACCGAACTGCAGCTTTATATAACCTTTTCCAAAATCTATATACAGACTGTGTCGTGCCCAGCGAACTCCAGAACCTATGATGAAAGTTCGAGAGCAAAACAAAACACAAAATATGTGGGCGTGGCACCGCCCACTTTTGAAAAATTATGTAGATATTGACTAAGGGACACATATATCCAAATTTCATTAATTTAGACCGAAAAAGTTCGGAGTTATGACGAATTGAAACTTTATATAGCCTGGGGGCGTGGCTCCGCCTACTTTTCCAAAACTATATATTTTCTATGCTGTACCCAGTGAATCCAAGTACATATTGTGAAAATTTCATAAAGAGCGGTTGAGTTCTTTGACGCCTATGAAAGACACCCTTTTTTATATCCATTTTTGTTACACACACAAGGTATACGTATTACTTCATTCGGCATAAACGAATCGGGATATCAGAACGTTCAGGATGAAAAGTAAAATATCCGGCAAGTAGTTAATACTCCACTGCAAAAGCGAAGTTGTATATCTTTTTTGATTCTCATACTTTTCATAAACATTAAATGTATCTAAGTATGAGAAGAAAAAGAGATAGTCCCATCAAAAAGTATACTGAAGTGATCAGGAGGATGAGCTGAGTCGATGTGGGCATGTCCGTCTCTCGATACGTCTATCTGTTTGTCCGTCTGTCTGTTTGAACGCAAATACGAACTGAAAGTATTAAAATAGACCTGCGTAAATTGGGATGACATAGTAGATCACTACTAGGTATATAATGTTCGGTTCCACCCGAACTTAGACTTTCTTACTTGTTTTATTTTTATTTTTTTTGTTGGAAGATGTTTGAACGATGAAATCAACAAATTATATAACTTTTGGAGGGCTCTAGAGAAAGGTGCAGCAGCTAAGCTGGCTAGACCAGGTTGTGCCAAAGTATGCATTTGATTAGGCGCAGAAAGCGTTTTTTCCGGTTCCACCCGAACTTAGACTTCCTTACTTGTATATTTTTGCACTTGAATTTTTTCGCTTTCTCATACTTTGCTTCACTTTTCTTAAATTATTTTGATGCCACATAAACTTCATAACCACGACTCACTCTTTATTGTATTTTATACATTCATAAATTTTTATTATTATTTCTCATTATTTTCTTCGTTTTCTGTTGTCAGAAAAATTTAAATTGTCACTCTTTCGTTTCGCGCTCACAATACTTCGATTTTTACATAATGCAGTAATATTAAACAATTTATATTTTTTTTTGTACTAACTATAGCATAAATATTTCCTGCTTGTCATCTCAATTGTTCCATTGACTCTTACTTTTTTATTGCTTTTCCTTTTTCATGGCTTGCAAATCACTTTTGACCTCATCGGATTTTGTACTTCCTCTTACTTATCATACTAAATACCACCCGCATCTTGACTTTTCACTTTTCCGTTTTACAGATTTTCATTTTTTTCTCTAAGCATTTTCCTTTCTCGTTCATTTGACATAACCAACAGCTAGGCGCTATAAATTTTCAATACAACAAAACACCACTACCGTCTGAGCGCACAATTCCCCGGCCAACACTTTAACCTGTCACACAATTCACTTTCTTGCGGTCCACTCGGCCTACTCCCCCACACAACAACACAACCGCACAAACAAAGCACGTCACCATTTTTCAAAAGTTAAACGACTATTGTACGCACTTTAAAATGAATGCCTTCTCGGTTGCATTCAACACCGAGCGCCAGTCAGCCACCTGTGTGTTTTTTTTTCTTTTTGCTATTTCATTGTGCAAGATCTGACTTTGCGCTAAATTTAACTTTGCATTGGAAATCGTCGTCGCATTTACATATACATAAATTTTATATTTTTATTACAATTGTCATGAATACTTTTATGCGGATAAATGCTTGTCACAGTCAGTGTAGGTGGGTGGGTGTTTGTTTGGTTGTGTTTGTGTTAAGTCGAAGGACAACTAAAACGATTTTTTATTGGATTTACGTTTCATGCCGGTGTAAAGGGATGATGGCTCGATACGATAAATGGGTAGGTACAATAAGGGCACAATGTCACTCTGTGTGGACTGCATTCTCAAGTGCGCATAAAAGTTTGTACTAAATAGACGACTTACACCAACAATGGTAATGGTTGAAAATGACCTGTTCAACATAAACTGTGCAGATCTCTGTGGACTTTTAAATGCCTGCCACAAAAGCTCCAGTTGCACATTTTCCCATGCATAATTTTAACTCGATTATTGTGGTGTGTGTATACATATATATCGATAAAAATATATATTGGTATATACAGGGTGCTACATAATGGGGCCGTTTTTAAAGTTGAACTTCTTACTTGGCGATGTCTGGGACGTAGTTGCTCTTTTACATACATATTTACTTCAATTGGTTGTTCTTATGGTTACTTCTTATACGCTTTGTAGGACTCTCGATGTTCAAAACTTTTCCATTTTTAAGGAGCACTTTGGCATCATTGATCGTTTGTGTTGTGATGAAAATCTTTTTAAGTAATATCGCACTGTCTGCTGTGAATGTCATTCATTTCAAGTGGCGCATTCAAAAACGATGGCCAAATGGTTATTCAGTTGAAATAAAGCGAGCTTACATCAGATGGTAGCACTAGCCAAAGTGATTGTTGCTTCCTTGGAACCCTCCACAAAGAAATGTTAAATGTAATCTAATGTGTGAAATCTAAAACCCACCCAGAGGTTAAGGGCGATATGTTTAGAATCATGCAGTATCCTTTCACATTTTCAAAGCAGAAGGAATATTTGTTAGCTTCGTTCTTTTCATTAGTTATGCATAAGTCAGAATGACCGATAATTTGAAGATTTTGTTAATGCCAGTATTTGCCTAAGCAGTCCTACTCCCACTACAAATTGCACACAACAGTAATATAAAAATGTAATCGATAACAAAAAAAATCGATAAGAAGTACATGCGCCCCTTTTTAGATTTTATTACCTCATATGTGTCTTTCCCATATAAAGCGACTTTCAAGAATTTTCTTTTATGGCTAAATTTGCCTAAATAAATATTTACACTGTAAAATAATCGATAACAATGTTAGAACTAATCGATAGAAATTAACGTGTATTATTACTTAATTGTAGTTTGGACCTGCGACCACCTGGAACTCAATACTTAAAATTTCCCCATAACCCTCTTTAAAAATTGACATATAATATTTTCTTATAATTTCATTAATTTTTATTACAAATATTTCTGCCAAAAAAAAAAATTTTAACAAAAATACATACGACTGAAATTTTAAAAATTTTCTCAACACCTTCAATTTGTAGCAATCGTTGAGAATGAGAAACATTTCCGACGATGGCAAGGACGATTATGCGAATGGCTTTTGAATTATGCAGAAATGTCAATAATTCCAAGTTATTTCTAGCTAACAAGCATGGTACATAAGTGATGAAAAGAGAAAGTGCGGTCTCCAAGAACGATTGCAAGTGACTTGGCATTGCAGCCAAGAAATGCATTTGAAGGCGAAATGTCTGACGTAGATGTGTGCGATTTAAAAAGAACATATTTTATATATGTATATACATTAGGGTGATTCACTTCCGTAAAGTTTCTTAAGCAAAATATTATTCTAGATACACATAGAAACCCAATATTAGGTTTACGTACTTGGAATTTTAATTTCAATCGACACTTGTCTTCTAGTGTTGGAAAGGTCACTACTCAACGTTATTTAGATGCAACCAAATATTACAAATACGTTTAGTGATGTTCCGATACGAGTAACTATGAGTACATAGTCGAGTACTCCGTACAGAGCTTTTTGTAGTCGATTACCTCGTACCAGTACAAGTACAGGTATGTTGTTATTGTTGTAACGACAAAAAAAACTCCCCGAAGGTTTTGGGGAGTGCTGTCGAACTGACAGTCGTTGGCCGGTACACTCCGGTACTCCCTTGCGGTACTGCCCGACTGTCGTAGTAGCGATTTAGTATGACCAGTGGAACCTTCTAGATCATGTCATTCCTCCTTTCGTAAGTACAGGTATCGTGTGAGCTCAGCATCGAAAGCGCACATCAGCTATCGCTCCCCGGCTTTTTTTTTTTGCTTTTTTAATTCCAGAAAATATTTTGTTAGAATTGAATTTATTTTGTTATTTTTTATGAGTTCCCCGTTTTGGCGAATGTTCATGAGTTTGCGTTCAGCTCATAAAATTTTACATATCCATTTTTAGTTCACGATTTCTCTGCTCGTATTTTCTATTATCGCCTTATTGTGATTTCGTTTCAACCACAAAATTTTTTCTTAAAAATAAATGCTCACACTGCCACCGGTTTTGTTCTTTACATCGGGTTAAGTCATTTAATACATTTGTGTTTGCTGTCGAACGAGAGAAGTCTGTGGCATTGGTAGCGTAGCCTTAGGAATCGTTTTCACATCTTTGAAGGAGTACGTACCAGTAGTTATCGAGTACTTGCCCTCGTAACGATTCTTTCTCCCGAAAATTTAAATGAGTACAGGTATTAAGTACAGGGCGTTTTGGAACAACACTAATCAAGGTTTGAGGTCTGCGAAGGGTAAGTTGGAAAGCTTCTTACAACATTTTTTGTGACAATTTAAATATAAGTGAACATAAACCATTTGAGAATTATACAGTATGTGCTGGTAAGTGATCGCGTACGAACGAAATTAAGCTAAACGGTCACTTAAGTCGTGCTTGTGTCGCACGTTTGTTGTATATTTGTCCTAACCGATTTGGATGAAATTTTTCATGTAGATAGTGTACTGCATTATTAGAATTTCAGCCTAGGTGTTACCACCTACGATGCTTTTATGGGGTTGCCATTAGTTGATTTTTTGTAATGAAATAATGAAATAGCTCTATTTGGGTTTTAACGTGGTTTTTCAAAAAATATTTCCAGGTAGGGTTCCCAACTAGGGTTGCCACCAATAACAATATATCAAATGCATATCCCCTATTATCTCGAAAACATCTTGATACATTTCTATTAAATTTTGTTTGGATGGTATCTTCTATAATTTATATTGTCACTTACGAGGTTTTCATGGAGTTGCCACCTATCTGAAAATAAAAAGTAAAAATGAAATATGCCATTGTGGGTATCAAATGAATGGCATTTAACGTCGAATTTGAACAAACAAATCTGGGTGCCCAGGTATTTTTTAATAATGCAGGAAAATTGCAGGAAAGGAATTTTCGTTAATTATGGTACACGCTAATGAATGTGTGTTATGTACTCACATTTATCAGTTGTAAGCACCATAGCACCATGTAAGAATATACCACTGCTAAGACGCTTACTCATGGGACACGTTAGATGAGATTTGGCTGTTGCTAGGCAGCAACAGAATCGATTCCCACTAGCTTTCAGTAGACGCTCGCATGGCCTGCGTCCTCTTGCAATGCACGAATTTCCCAAGTAAACACCCAGCCAACTTCATTTTACAACCGAATTCACACAAACCCAAATAAAGGCGTTCGATGAGGCCAGCCATTGCAACGTGCTGTGTCATTCCAGAAATTCCGTAGTCATTGATTAATGACTTTGACAGGCGGTGCGAGTGTGAGTGTGTGGTGGTGTGCGAGTGCACGTACGTGTTTCCACGGATACGAATTTAATAGCGAAGAAATGGCATACGTTAGCAAGACATTTTGAAGACTATTGCAACGACACACAGACCCATAAACATACTTCCATACATACGTATATGCATTGCAGCGAACATAAAAATAAATATAACTTTACTGCTCCAACTATTCCTTGTGACTACAGAAGTGTGACGCCAGCACAGATGACGACAACTCAGCAGACGCACTGCATCGCAAATAAAGCTGGTTATTGGCGCGAGTTTTGTGGCGCTGATACTGTGAAATGAGCGCCGTGGGCGTTGGCAGAGCATGTGTTAACGCAATTACGATAAGCGCTTGGAGCGTTTAGGGGTATCTTAAGACGTCCATTCAGCATGAACAATCCGAAGCCGGAGCTTAACTTTATACCCTTTCTAAATTTTCCATAGCAGCATAATAATTCCTGGTACCGAACTACCTCTTTATGTTTCGAGCAATTGAAATTAAGCTATAACAATTGTGAGTAAATGCAGGCCAGAATAGGAATGTTTTGTTCGCTGCCTTCACCATCGAGCCACAGTATCAAAAATTGAGTTATCAGCGCTAGTAACATCGGTATCAACGCATAAGCTCGACACCGCGCAGCGTTACACATTCCTAATCGCCAAATCCCAAAGCGACTTATTCCAACGACAAGTTCAATTGCGATTGGCAGTTTGTGCGAGTAGCGATGCCCAAGTGAAGTGGAGTGGTGCTTGAGTGCATGAAAACTTGTGAATACTGCCTTTGGTTGGCATTTTCGCTGCCATTGTCACTGCCATTGTTACTTAGCCTCTTGCTTGTCTGGGGAGTGGTGTTGCTGTAGTAATGGTTTGGCTGGGAATACGTTGGCACTGCTCCCAAACGCACGGTGAGCGAATGTTTTCAAAATGTGGGTATAATGCGAGATTATTCAAATAAGTTTTTTAGGTAGCCCCATGAATATTCGTATAGGTTCGAAATGAGTTGGATCTATTTCTTGCTCCTTAAATATATGATGGTTGTATTTTGGGTTTGGAAATGGGTTTGAGCGTATTCGAGAGAAAGAAAGATTTACTTCCTTCATTGAATGAGCTCTACTCAACATCGTGGTAGTTAAACGACCTCTCATATTCCAGCCGGCATCCACCAGTGGAAGCAGATGAAGAGGCGGCGGTGGTTTCTTTGATACCGTCAATCATGCTGCGCTCCTTCAAGATCTGGAGGAGTCACCACCCCTAACGCCCTAAAAAGTTTGGCCGCTGACACCTTCAACGGTCGGTAAGGGTGAGCCGTCTTGATAGACTCAACATCCAAACCAAGAAGAACTATTTTTTTGAATTTCTACACATCGTGGCTCCCCCCTTCAACCGGGGGAGTCTCTATAGTCTTCTGCCCTGACAACAAGGGCCCATCTATTAGCGAACTCTGTACAAGGATCAATAGTTATCACCACGGCCTTTCCAGCTTTTTCACCGAGCGAAATCTGACGCAATCTTCTACGAAATCGGCTGCGATTTTCTTTACCACGTGGAATGCGCAGATGAGGCAAGAGTTAAACGTCCACATAAATGGAGTTATTCTTCCTACTTTCAACCACCCTAAAATTTTAGGTGTGGTGTTAACAACAACCACACCTCCGTCTAATTATGCCACCGCAATAGGCACAAAAGTGCAAAGCCGCAGCAGATCCTCAAGGCAGTTGACGGCAGCACTTGGGGAAATATGAAGTCGCAAGTCTGCCAAACCACCGGCATTAGAACTGCTACGGCTTCTTATGCCCACTAAGTTTTACCTCCATCAAGCGACCGAAACGTTCAACGTCAAACAGCACGCGGGACTATTGCGCAGACAGTTTTTACTCAACTCTCATAAACCGAGTCACCCAAGCCGAAATCCGTTGGATGAAGATCCGACATCCAGAGACATACGAACGCATCCATATAAGCACTGTAATGAGATCCTTCATCACTTTATCCAGCCGCTAAATCTGCGTAACCACAGGCGAGCTTTAAATGAGCTCCAAACCAAGTCGATGGAAAAATCCTTCAGACTTCGACCTTTGAAGCTCACCATTGACATCGAACCACCTGACATAGCTGAAGAGAAAAGCGTCCTCCCGAGGGAGACTAGAGTTACGCTATTACAACTTTGAACTGGATTCTATAATAGGTGAAGTTCTTACTACTTATTCAGACTCAACCCCACCATGCCAAATATTTGCCCTGCATGTGGTATGTACCCTCATGTTACTAAACGTCTCTTTACCTGTTCAATTGAACCCGCTCTTCTAACACCGATATCACTCTGGTCCAATTCTGTTAAAACTGCTTGTTTCCTTGGACTCCAATTAGAAGAGTTTGATGACGATTCCCAGAGTATTCATTCCCATTAGGCAGGGCGAAGCACTTTCGTGAAACAAAGCTTAAGGTCCTTCCTTTACCTAGGAACTCAGCTGGGCTAAAACTTTTTTCACGCAAAGCATGCTTGCACCTTCTGAGCCCCTTCCTATAGCGCAGTTTGGTACAACCCTAAGGTATTCAACCTTCTGTGCATGTGGTCGTCCAGTAGCAAAATAGTAAAAACTAATGTGAACAAAGTAGGTGGGAACGTAGATCCCAGACTCTTGCTAAGCATATCTACAAGGTAACATAGCCTCACAAATTATTTTGAAAGTAACTGCGAACTAAAAAAAAAATAGTTTATTTAGCCAAATTTTTTTAACTCCACTTCACTGTGCAGTCACGTTCCTCGCTATAAATAACAACAATGAAACCATCTTAAAAACAATATTCAAAAGTTGAGATGCTCAAACACATTTACGTCGCTAGACGTATATGCGACTTTGTGCCACGTTCCGTGACACGCTTTTTATTCATTTGGCAAGGCACGTACTCGCCGAGGAACTTTTTTTTGTCAACTTGTCGACTTTATCGAAATTGAACTTCCCCTCCAACTACGCTGATCTTTCTTTGGCTACGTTCGCTGCGTCCAAAAAAAAACTTTTACCGAACGTTAGCCTTTTTTATGTTAATCGCCATCCTTTTTCCTTTCTGTTGTTTTTTGTTTATTCTTTGTCCCGCTATCTCTTTGCATATTATATGCCTTGCGTGTCTCTTGTGCATTCGTGAAATACAACATTTGCGTAAGGCACTTGTGTAAGCCAAAAAAAAAGAAGCTGAGAATCGAATTACGTTAAGTTTATTTTAATACGTCGAGCAATGCCAATAGCGTGCCGCTTCCAAATTTTCGAACTCAGATTGTGCAGGTCATTAGAATCACTTCATAGTCACTAGAGCATGTCGCCAAAAAGAATAATTTCTTGCCAAAATACCTACTTTGTAGCTCATGTGCGATGTACGAAATGGGAACTGGAATGCTGAGTAGCCAAAAATTCCAACGCTCATCTAACAGACAGTTTTAGAGCTGTCAGTTAATCTTGTACACGTTTTGCATACTCCTTTTAGTACTTTAATTTACTTGGCTTTAGTCAGCCCAACTCAATTATGGCTTCAAGCCAATTACGTTGAATTGCCTGAGAAGAATTTATTTAATCGCCGTTTGGCAAGCCCAAAGATATTTTACATTTATAGTGCGATAAATTAGTTAAAACGGCAAGAGGTTTCTCAAAACGGTGTATTAATAGGTGAGGCCTTGTGTTACCAAAAGTGCCAGTGACTCTAACTTGAACAGGGCTGTAACTTGAAGCTGTACACTGTGGCGGAATGAAACAAGTTTGAACTAGGGTGGGTCGTAGGACTCTGAATTATTCAAAGCAATGATTCGGATGATAAACTGGCCAAGGTTGGATCATGTTGTTGTTGTTGTAATAACAGTTAATCGCTCAGTTTATACAGGGTGTAAGCGTAAAAGGTGCTAGTGATACACCGACGCCTTTCAAGTCATCAGGTATTTCATAAAAGAGTGAGCTATGGTTATTTTTTTCTTTCTTTGGCTACCATGGGCTTGACATGGAGCATGGACTCAAAGAGGGTTTAGGTGAGGTTCGGTTGAAGTGGCTGCCACGAGGGCACACTTAGCCCAGTAACAGAAGTTCCGTTGTGATACCACGTAGAGACAACGTTACAAATCCTCTTCGAACCAATTTGAAGGCTTGATGAAGGCCATTAAGTCCTTGATGTCATACTCCGCAATCTGGCGAATGTTGTCCAGAAAGGGAACTCCCAGGGCAGTTGAAGATGAGGTGTTCTAACATTTCTTCCTCTTCGTCGTCTTTACAACTCCTACAGCAACGTCGCTAGGTGTCCCATCCTAGCCTCTCCGCGTGCCCCCTAATAAGGCAATGCCGAGTTAATATTCCTATTAACTTGGAAATATCGGTACTTCTAAGGGTGTCGATTTGTCGAGATCTCTTGGGATCCTTTTTTTGGCAAGGTTTGCTTGGCTATCCGACACCCTGGGGTTTGTTGGCTTGTCGATAGGTAAATTAGCAGTAGCCTGCATGTGGCAAAGTGTATACCCCAGCGTTCTTTGTCAGGAATAACCTACTTGGTAGTGCCCTGCCTAGTGTCCCGCCCTATCCATGCTGTGGCCTCCATGATTGCAATGACCTCAGCCTGGAAGACACTACAAATATCAGGTAGTCTGAAGGAGAGTTCTACGTCGCAATCCCTTGAAAAGACCTCTCCCCCGACCCTGCCATTTAATTTAGAGCCGATCCGACTCGACCCAATCGTTCCTACTGAGGATATTTACCGTGAAGTCACACTCCGAAACAGTAGTAGTGGCGCAGCGATTCGTACTTTCGGGAAGAAAACTAAAATTGTTTAGTATGCTAGAATGTCCTTTGGTCAATGTGTTCTAGCTGGACGATTCCCGTAGGAGCAGGGCTGATGTCGCCGCTGCTCGGCACCCTTATATATCTAGAGGAAGAAGGTCTATAATGACCTGGAGAGCTTAGCTTGGCGTAGTTCTTAGAGCTCCGCCTATACTAATCATTCTAGACCTGTGAACTTTCCCTAACAGATTTAGGTTTGAAGCCTTGCCCCAGGCAGGCCACCATACGATGACCCCATATAGCATTATGGGTTTTATAATCGCTGTGTGAATCCATTTGCATATCTTGGGATTAAGACCCCATTTCCTGCCTATGGCTCTTTTGCACGTGTATAAGGCAATATACCCTGCCTTTTGACGCTGAAGAGGGATTACTTCTTAAGCTAACGCACACGAGTCACGCCAAGAAACAGTTTGATTCGCTGCTCAGATATATCGAAAACTTTTGAGAGATTTTGGGAACAGAACTCACTTTTTCTCAATCGGCCTCTTGAAAATCAGAAGATGTCACATTTGAAGTTCGGTCGATCTGAGCATATATTATGAAAAAGGTTGAAAGAGGAAGTATTATACGGCTTCTGAAATAGTCATTCCGCCAGCCACTCTCGCGAATGCCCTCCGATTCGCACGATGGGGTCAAAAGAACTTTACTACCTTGTCAGTTATAATAAATTTGTGTTTCGAAAAAATAAATATTCTGGCTCACGCGACAAAAAATTATGGTCACCGAGCTAAGCAGACACTCACTGCCGCAAGCTGCGCCAAAGATTGCTAACACAACGAGGCATGATTGGAGCGTTAGCCAGGTAGCTCTCGCTAAGCTGTTGCAAACCACAACGTCCTAGGCGGAGGATGTGGCTAGGGGCTTAGAATATACCCTTCGTAAGGTAAACCTCTCTCAAATGTTGACTAAACCCCACAGAAAGAGGTTAATTTTATACTGAGTCCGAAAAAGATCGCACTTATGCGTTTTGATTACGATTACGGGAATTCAAGGAATCAGCAAACGGTTTTATTCACATATTTTTACTCGCGAGCTACTTTGCTGATCGGTTAAGAGAGTACCAGATCTTCTCAATTCGAATTCGAATTCTCCGCGGACTGCATCTGTCTGATACCGCAATCGGCATCAGTAATTTAACCTCAGAAAATAAAAACAGAGAAGGGGATATGATTCTCATTAAGTCTAAAGTACATAGGATCTTTTTTAATTGCTTTCAAAGAAACTAAAAGCTGTTGGTTTGTCTGTAAAGCCCTGTCTTAAGCGTCTCTACAGCCCACTAACAGTAAATATTCCTAATTCCCATTGATCATTATCTATGGAGGTTATAATGCATTCATGCCCCAAAATCGCAAATAGTTAATTTTCGGTAGTTTTCTTAGCAAAGTTCAGGAATATTAGCAAAGCTTATACGGACGGACTTCGTAAGAGAAACGTTCAGTTACTGTAGGCCTTATCTTCATACAAACTCAATTCATTATTCTAAGAGTTTTCCTTGAGCAAGTTCAGAGAATGGAAATTCTTCGTTGGGTCTCTGAGATAGGGGGATGTTCCACTCACCAGCTGATATTATTTGAAAACCAAAATTAAACTATGGAAAAAGTGGATCATAAGGAAGTAATCAGAAATGTCATTCGACTTAAACTTATCTCTTTCATATTTTGGAAGTGGGACTTGTACCCATAAAAGGTTCCTGGTTTTTTTTTTATTTGATTACCTGAAAATTCGAAACTTTAACGTGTCTATATATATCTTCAAAGTTCACTTCTGCCCATATACAGTTCGTAAATATTAGCCGATTTTTTTTCGTTAGCATTAGCGACTTATAAATAAAATAACAAAATAAAATTTTTTTAAAAAATTTGAAAATTCATTAGAAAATCGACCGTAAACTTGTCCCTTGCAAGATAGCAACCAAAATTTTGAGCGCTTATAATTGTGTATGTAACTTTATTTTTTTATTGCTTTCAGTTAAAAGCATTTTTCAAGCGCAGAAAAAATTTTTTCTAGCATCGAAATGACGAATAAAAAACTGTCGGTATGTCACAAGCTAAATTTCACTCTGAAAGTAAATTTTTAAAATAATTTCCGAGAGCATCTACGATATGTGACAAACTCGCTTAAAACCTTTCCGGAGATTTTTTTTAGTCTAACCTCGCTTCGGGGTATAGATTAGAGAAAAATATTATTGAAAGCAACAAAACTCCAACAATCGGAATACATTGTATCGCGCAATCTATATTGAATTGACTTTTGGGCTAAAATGTTTCTCTTGAGAAATTTATTTATCTTCCCTTAATAAAAAAGAAAAAACGGAAGCAAATAAACATTCACTACGCTCCTTTCCGCTCCAATGAAAAACGTTTGAGTAATGGTGACAACGACAAACTCCTACTGACTTATTGCTTCCGATGGTAGCCTGTTCTTAGGAGTATTACGCTACAGCTTCGCGTTTGACTTACTAATACGTGACTGCAGTTTCTTATTTCCCTCTTACGGTCTTTTTTTAGCATTTTTTTTGTCACAGCGTTTTTCCAAGATTAAATTTGCCTTTCAATTGATTTTCCATTGCACACTTTTTTTTTAAATTTATTTCCAAACTGCTGTGCAGGAGCTTAAGGGGTTAAGTTAAATAAGATTCAATCCTTTGTTAGTTTTGTGGGAGAATTTTGCTTGGATATAGAATTTCATATTTAACATTTTCAAATTCAAGTTTTTTATTCTTGATTGTCATCACCGTCTTGAAACGGAAGTCGTAGGAAACTGGACTTAGCCGCTCTCAAGCCTCCTACATCTGTTCAGAAAGAAGCACAGCACCATTACAATCAAATGCATTCCAATATATAATGGGATTGTAAAGATCGTCCTTATTTCAACATAAGCACCAAAAAGATGGACTTACTATCGAAAACTAGAACTGTAGTCTGTTGGTATATCAATAGTTTATGAAATGTAAATCAGTGCTAAGTCCTCACCAAAAGTGCTTTATTTATATCAATTTCCAAGATAACCTACACGGCAAAGACAGGCAAATCCCCCACATCTCTACCAGGAAAAAGATGACACGACAGAGGCAGGTTTCACCATTCGGTTATGAAGTTCATAAAATGGTCAATCGAGTGTTAAGAATTTGACCTGAACTCCTAAGAGGCGTTCGATGATGTTCTGCGCTTTGGTTCCGCCAAAAGGCTCATAGTCGAAAGCACTCTGGAGTTGCAGTCTATAGAAGGACGAGCAGAGGTACGCCAGAGGGAGGCGTACACTCGCCCCTGCCTTGGTAGTGGGCACCGATGTCATGTAGTGAAGGCCAAACTGGGAATCACTTTACGGAGAGAGCTTCTGGGCAACCTGACGAGATAGCTTCCGTTGCTTTGTTCTGCATGACAATTTGGAAGATTTCCTTCTAAAGAGGACTTATTTGGAGGAGTGCTTTTCAAATTTCTCTGATCACTCACAATCAGACCTTAGACAAATGTGCCTTAGGTCAGCTAACAAGGAGCTGTGCTGTAAGCGCTGCTTATAATTGCATGCTCATCTACTCAACTTTTTCAAAGACAAACCTCCTCACTTAGTCTGATTTTAATCATCATATTTCTAAAAACACTTGAGATATCGAACTTAATCACATCGCTTATTGCAGCAACCATTAGTACCTTCCGTTTGATACCCATATTGTACTAGCACATTTTGGGTCAGGTGTTAGCGTTAACTTCGCTTAACACCATTTTTAACGCTTTTCCGTATTTGCTAATCGCTGTCGCGAATTATTGTCGAGGTGTTAACGATCGCGTTAATATATTTACAAGTGTTTTAGCGTTTGGAAAAAGTAAAAAAATTAGTTTTGAGTTTTTTGCATATAATTTAGGGCTAAATACGTCTGAACACCAGTATTTCCATATTTTATCACTATCAAGAGTCAGCTGTTTAGCGGCGTTAAAGGAGAGTTACAGAATCGCATTTTCGTAAGAACAAACGCCAAAATTTGGCAATGTACAGATACCTATTGACTAAATAGTTGGTAGCCCGCGTCATCATTAGATAATGTGCTCTTACAGTTTACGATGATGGTGTCAAGACTTCAGGCCCCTAACTTAGTTTAACTAAAATCAAAACTATTTCCTTTCTCAGAAACAAATTAAACTTTGAAAAATTATTTTTAGTTTTGGTAATAAGAGTAATAACCGTTGAACTTTGAATATAAATAAGCAAAATAAAAGTAGTTGCCTACCCGTTAGATTTTAAACAAGAGATCATGATCTGCAAAAAGTTGATGGTGGCAAATCATAAAGCGATCTGCTCGCTCTTTCATTAAACTCTAGGGCTATTCATGAGTCGTTCATAATCAATTATTTATGTAACAATCAATGTTCTTTCACCGCTATTGATATTCAAAACTATTTAACACACATACATACAAACATACGTGCAAACAAATCCTTGCAAAAACTTTGCAAATTTCATTAATCACTACCCCAACAACAACGCCACCGCCTCCACATTTGTTCTCAATCCTTTGACCCATTTGCGCAGAGTAATTTGAGCAAATTTTAAATTATTGCCAAAGGTGAACAAAATAAATGTTCATTTCTCTGCCGTCCAACACGCGTAATGGGCTACCTTTTTTTTGGAATGTAAGTTCGGTCGATGTAAACGAAATCTAAAAGTTTTTCGCTCCGCTCCGCTAACACTTTACTTCACGGTTTCACGGATTCTCACCTTTTACGGTATCCAACGTGCTGTCGAGCGCACGAAATTACATTCTCATTTATTTGTTGCTCAACAAACTTATGTAGCTACCGTTGCTGCCAACGAATTAATTGCATTTCAAATTTACGAGCAGCTGAGTCCATTTTGTTACTTTGTACGAGTTGTATTTTAGAAATTCTTTAAGTGCGCTTTAAGTTTGGTGTGTTTGTATACAGGGTGCGTGATTGGTATGTATATAAAATATGTAGCTCGTGTTCTTATACCAAGTCAGTGTGAGTTGAGAGTTTGTTTAACGGTAATAATAATAACTTCCAACGCGGCCAACCGACACGAGGGAAGCATCCGCATCATTCCCACCTTTTTTTTCTTGAGGACCGAGAAGGAACTTTGAAGTTCACTTCGCTCAGCAGGAATGGGCTCGAGGCCAACTCGTTCATCATAAATATGATCCCGTGGATTTCCTTACGACTAGAAAGGATGGAGAGATTAAAAAGTTTTAAGCGAGTATTGAGGTAGTGGAATTCTCTGCGGGCTACTTAGATATTTTTATTAGACTCAAATATTTCCAAAACTTATTTCTTTTACTGAACAGTTTATAAGGGCAAATATAAGAACTTTGGCCTGATAGACGATGTAAGACCAAACTGAGACAAAAACCATGGTCACTGATGACTAGGGATAGGGTTTAATGGAAATTAACATTTTACTTAGGATTTTTTTGACTTTTTCAAAATAAATGTTTTTATTTGCCTTGCTCGATTGCCAACAAAGTTAAAACCGAAAGTACCATGAAACTAGCCTTTCATTTGTTTTTTATCGTTTTCGTTATATGTTCAAAAATAAGTGCTTTTATGAAAATAAATGAATGTTTCAGCTATTTTTTATTACTTTTTAATACTTTAATTTAATTTATTTAAATTAAAAAAATAAAATAAAATAAAATAGAATAACATAATATAAAATAAAATAAAATAAAATAAAATAAAATAAAATAAAATAAAATAAAATAAAATGAAATGAAACAAAATAAAATAAAATAAAAGAAATAAAATAAAAGAAATTTAAATGGAATGAAATGAAATAAAAATAAAAAATAAAATAGAATAAAATAAACTAAATACTAAAACTAAAATAAAATTAAGTAAACTAAAATAAAATAAAATAGAATAAAATAAAATAAAGTAAACTAATTGCTTTTTTATACCAACAATTTTTGTTGATTTACGGCCTGTACATTTTCAAGTATTCATGAAACGAGCTCAAGGCCAAGAATAATAATTTTTCACTTTTTAAATTTTTATGAAAATTATTATTGTTTCAACAAAAATTGTTGGTATAAAAGAGCAATAATAAAACCGAGAGCACACGGTAAGGCAATCCTGATGATAAAACAGATCTGTCAGAAATCCATCATGATCACACTACTAATAATAATAATTTTTCACATTTTAATTTTTATGAAAATTATTATTGCTTCTATTTTTTTAATAATAATTTTTTAATTAATTATTAAAATTTGTTTTAATTGAATAGAGTAGGAAATTTTTGTATTTAAATTTTTTTTTTTAGAGACAACCGCCATAGCTTTGCTTATAGATCCATTTCGGAAGGTGCTAGGCTTCTTCATCAGAGCAATTTTGGCACGCATTGCTAACCATTAAGTTAACATTACGCTGGTTAATTTATTTTGCTTTGTTCTCTCAGTGAGAGCCGCAAAAGTCTGCCCAAATAGAATTTAAACATTTTTACTACCACAAATGCCTGACCCACCCTGTATACTACATTGTTGGGCGTATCGGCATTTTTTCGTAAACATTTTTTTGCTCGTTATTAACCACTTTTCGCAAACCACTTTTTTATTAAATTTTTAATTTTTGTTTGTTACATTTCTTTCTTTTCCTTTTCAATGTGAAAGTGATTGTTGGCCTAATTTTCGCTGCTATTTAGAGCAACGTTGATGTGAATTAACCTTAATTTAAAATGAAAGGGACACTGAATGGGAGTGTGAATGAGAAAAGTTTTGTGCGGCAAAATGCCCATTTTCTTTTATACTTTTCTTTTGAAAATAAATGAAAGGAATCTTTGTAAGTACAGTGGTCATGATCGCGTTAGAAGCACACATACAAACATACATCTCAGTGGGAAATACCCTGCAGGGGACACGGTGATTAGTGAGACAAATTTCTGGTTTAGAAATAAAGTACCAAATATTAACAAGTGCGATAGTGACTAGATTTTCACTAGTTCCAAACCGGCATTTGAGTAAATATCAAAGGAAATTTAAAATGTATTTGAAAAATTTAATTATTTTCACAATTGCCCTTCTCAGGAAGGCATTTATTGCTTCAATTTCAGTTTTTAATTTTTGAGTTTTAATGATTTTGTATTAAATGAATTTTCCAGTTTATAAATAAAAACAAAAAGAAGAAATACAATTTTTTTAATTATTATTTAAAGTTGTTGTTATTCTATCTCTATGGCGCGATAAACAACAGGTATATCATCATAAACCTCCTAAGAGATTTTTGCGCCAAGCTTCTCTTCCAATTTGTGGTGTGCCGATTTGAATTTTTCCCTACAAATTGGTGGGACCTACAGTTTTTTGCCGACTCCGAACGGCATCTACAAAGGAGACGAATTTTTGCTGAGAAGCCTGTCATGGCAGAAATACACTCGGAGAGTTTGCCAAACCACTGCCGAGGGGCGACCCCGTTTTGAAAAACTTTTTTCAAATCACTTTTGATGTTACCTGTACCAGGGCTCGAACCATGGACCTTCGGTGTGGTAGGCCGGCAACACTACCTTCACACCACGGCGGCCGCCGTTGTTGTTATTACTTCTATGTTTATTGCAAGGATACTGAGCACCAGATGTTTAAGTGCCAAGCTCCACTAGCAATGAAACTCTTCTACCTGTTAGAAACAGTCTCCGTTCTACCTGTTAGAAACAGTCTCCAATGGTTTCACATCTATTCTCAAACTGTCGAAATCTGTAGTACTTAACCAGTGCCATCCCAACGCTCTAGCGCAACTGATATTTTCATAATTGTATTGCCTCAAATTTCAAGATATATATTATTTTATTTTTTTTTAATTTTAATTAAATGATGGTTTTTGAAAAATTTAATGCTGCGTTCTACAAAATAGAAATACGTAGTTTGTTCATCAAATCAATTAGTCTTCAAATGTGGTTACGGAATTGTTATTTTAATACAGGTAAAATGTCTAGAAGGCTTGAAAATAAGTCAAGAATCAATAACCAGAATTTGTACTAGTTCGGAACTAACGAAAAGGTAATGCAGCAAGGACCGTTTCCACCGACCAAGGATGTAGAGGACGAACTAGTGAACTAAAAAACTTAGGTCTAAAAGTACTGGGTGTACAACTCGCTCAAAACTAGAGATTTTCCCTACATGGTAGTTTTCGTTATGTAAAGGAAGCTGTGCAGACGAAGTCGTACTAGCTGTGATGACGAGCAACTGAAACATTTTGCTTTGAAAGTGCTCATTGCTTTTTTATCTGTAATTTTTGGGTGAATATCGTCTTTAATTTTGTTTTTGTTACAAGCTTGTTTAGGGATATATCTACGTATTAGTATGTATGTTTCTCAAACTATGAATGTCTACAACATACCCAGGATTGTGTAATCTGCTTTGTGAAGTTAAACAATTGGGATTCGCAAATTTCTTCAACTAATCCTTAAGGTGGAAGTAAATGTTATTAGGGCTGCCTTGTTTTCTTGTATACTCAAGGGTGATATCTGGTAGCAGTTGATATCTTCCATTAGGAATAGTTCTAGTTCAGGTTAGTTACAAAAGAAGATGTCCCGAAAAAGGGTATTGACGCGCAACTTGACCTATAAATATAACCCTTTTAATATCTTGCCAAGATCCTTTCTACACTTTCGGTGGCACAAATAAGCAAAGAAAGAAGGCCTAGAATATTCGAAGTGGTCAAATTAAAACTTTTGCACAGTAGTTGGATTATAAGCACCTAGGACTATCGGAATATCTATACGGCTAAGAAAGGAACTTACATTCAGTTTATTTAATAGCCATGCCAATTAAACAATATATCTAGATAAAGGACGTCCGAAAGAAGCTCGAAATAATTCAATATCGAAAACAATGGAAAAGTTCGCTGCACTCACTCCTCAGGTGCCTAAGATTATCTCACGTTTCCTAGCAAAGGCTGGAAAGCTAAGCATGAATTTACTCAATGATTCCTCGTCGTGATCCTCGATGCAACTTACGCAACTGCCGCTGTGCAATAAAGCGGCGACAGTCGATCAGAAGGAAAACATTTTTAGGCAGTGCTACGTGATTGCCAGCCAGTGACTAGACTGGGTTACCTTTCTGTTAGGGGGAACTTTATATGAGGAATTCATGTGCCTTCCACAAATATGTATAACCTACCGCCAATATTGTTCTATGCCCACTGCATAGGAGGTATAAGCCAATGTAAAAGTTTTAAATTTACCAACAATTTTAACGAAACGAGACTACAAACTTGGATTTTCTGTCTAAAGCTTTTAGTTTGAAGCTTGTTCTCCAGCATCTAACCTTATCGCCATCCTCACCACAAGTTCTGAGATTTACAAATTTCACAAACTAAAATTCGTTCGGAGCTCTACTGCAATACAATGGCTAGCCATAAATGCTCTTAATTCAATGTTAAACCTCTTATACTTCTTTCACAGTTCAGCAGCCAAACCAGAATCTTAGCAAATTAATTTGCAAATTAGCTCACCGTACACTGCCAACTGTATAGTGCAGCTTCCGAATCTTAAAAGCTCCAATCAACTATGAAATTACCTCAGCTAGCGGATTGGCAAGATGATTGGAATTCCTTGCAAATTTATGGCGCTGCTTCGTATCGAATTTGGGTGTACTTGGCTGATACGTGCTTTTAGAGGAAGCTTGAAAATAGTTGAACTAAGCTAAAGAAGCAAACGGAAAGTAATAACAAAACAAAGAATTGGCAGTACCAAAAACAAATTTTGCCTATAACTTTGATCATTCTAGGAATTGATTGAACTTTGTAAGAGCCGCGTTGCAGAGATTTGGATAATTTTTTTGTGCAGCGTTTTTTGAGGTTTTATGAGCTTACTCAAGAAATACGATGGGGAGAAGCGGAGTTTCCATTCCACGTATTATTACGACTTGGTTCTGGATGAATGCTAGTTTTTTGGCCGCTCTTATGTGTATCCCTAGTAGGTTGAATAAAATATTCCATTAGGTAAATATATATATATATAAAATAAAATAAAATAAAATAAAATTAAATAAAAAAAAACAAAATAAAATAAAATGAAGTAAAACAAAATAAAATAAAATACAATAAAATACTATAAAATAAAATAAAATAGTTTAAAATAGACAAAATAAAAGAAAATAAAATAAATTAAAATAGTATAAAATAGAATAAAACAAAATAAATGAATTAAAAAAAAAATTGTGTAAATTAAAATAAAATAAAATAAAATAAAATAAAATAAAATAAAATAAAATAAAATGAAATAAAATAAAATAAATTAAAATAAAATAAAATAAAATAAAATAATATATAATAAAATAAAAAAAAATAAATAAAATAAAATAAAATAATTTTTGTAATTATAACGAGCTCAAGACCAGTTAATAATAATTCTTAGTTAATTATTATTATTTTTTGATTAGAGGAAAAATTGAAAGCAACAAACATATACAGGCTATAGTTATAGTACTATTTCGAAAACAGCCAGGATTTCACGACAATTAGAGGAAAACGTGAATTAAGCAGCTTGCAAAACCACACGCAGCATAGCCTATGGGTTAGGCAGCTGCGCTGGCAATCAGAGTGAGTGGGTTCGATTCTCCACAAGATCCTCTGAAATAGCAAAACTATACGAATTAGTCTGACGAGAAATCGTGGCTGTTTTCGAAATAGTACTATAACTATAGCCTGTATATGTTTGTTGCTTTCAATTTTTCCTCTAATCAAAAAATAATAATAATTAACTAAGAATTATTATTAACTGGTCTTGAGCTCGTTATACTTACAAAAATATGTAAAATGAACAGACCGTAAAACCAACAATAAAATAAAATAAAATAAAATAAAATAAAAGAAAATAAACTAAAATAAAATGAAATAAAGTAAAGTAAAAAAAAAAAAAAAAAAGTAAATTAGAATAAATTAAAGTAAAGTACAATAAATAAAAATAAAATAATATCAAATAAAATAAATAAATAAGAAAATAAAAAAAATTAATAGTATAAAATAGATTAAAATAAAATAAAGTGAAGTAAAATAAAATAAAATAATATAATATAAAATAAATTAAAATAAAATATCCCTATATCTTATATCCCTAGTAGGTTGAATAAAACCTTCCATTGGGATATTACAGAAAAATTAAAATAAATTAAAATAAAATAAAATAAAATAAAGTAAAATAAAATAAAGTAAAATCAAAAAAAATATATTATGAATAAAAATAAATTAAAATAAATTAAAGTAAAGTAAAAAAAATTAAAGCGAAGTAAAATAAATTAAAATAAAATAAGATAAAATAAAATATAATAAAAAAAATAATAAAATAAAATAAAAATAAAGAGTAGAAAATAGATTAGAATAACATAGAGTAAAGTACAATAAATTAAAATAAAATATCCCTATATCTTATATCCCTAGTAGGTTGAATAAAACCTTCCATTGGGATATTACAGAAAAATTAAAATAAATTAAAATAGAATAAAATAAAATAAAATAAAGTAAAATAAAATAAAGTAAAATCAAAAAAAATATATTATGAATAAAAATAAATTAAAATAAATTAAAGTAAAGTAAAAAAAATTAAAGTGAAGTAAAATAAATTAAAATAAAATAAGATAAAATAAAATATAATAAAAAAAATAATAAAATAAAATAAAAAAAAAGAGTATAAAATAGATTAGAATAACATAGAGTAAAGTAAAATAAAATGAAATAAAATAACATGAAATAAAATAAAATGTCCCTATATCTTATATGCCTAGTAGGTTGAATTAAACCTTCCATTGGGATATTGTACAAAAAATGTTTGAATGTATCGGCTTGCAATTCTATTTATTTTAACTCATTTCAATGGCTGTAAGCCACCTCGCTGTTATCTTTATAATTACCATTCGATGCAATTGAAATCACTCATACGCCCCGAACAACACCACAGACAATAAGAAAATTCTTAGGCAGCTGGAAATTGTATTATGAAAATTTTTTTTTATATATTTTGCAAGTGTTGAGGTATTATTCAAAAAGTTTGTAGAAGGGCCCCTGCAGAAAATTGGACTAGCTTAGGACCATCCCTGAGCTAAGCCGTTTAACGACACCACCAGTTCTAGCTCAATACCCAAGGAAAGTTTGGCGTTGGGTATTTCTCAACCTGTGCCATTTCGGAAAGTTCGGAGATAGTTTTGGTTGTGGATGAGTGGGTATCGATATCCGATATTTTAAACTGTCTTTAAACTATCACTGTTGTAACCGGCACAGTACTATTTACAACGCGTGTAGCTCAAGACTGGGTCTTTTGGGTTCTGCTTCGCTATTTTACTGCAGGGTAATTATATAATTTTTCTTCAATTCCGTTTGGGTATTAAATTTTTTCTGAAATCTCAATGTCCATGACAACGATCAGCAATTTGATGATTTTAAGTTGCCAAACCTTGAGCCAATTAACGCAAAAACATGAAAAATCATTCTAGGAATGAAACGAAATATAATTTGCTAATAATTATATACATAAATACATATTTACAAAGGAATGAGGAAATTAAATGCGGCACTGGAGTCATGGCCTCCATTAGCCATGTAAATATTTTTGGTGTTGACTAGTTGGCTGGTGTTTGAGTGAAACCAGACGCCGGCCAAAATACTATCCAACAGCCGCCAGCAACAGTCATATGTCATTTGGCGTGCTGTCTACACATTGTCGAGTTTGCTTTATGCCGCCCATTTTGCTGTGGCGTATTGTGCCTGAGCTGCTGCTTGTCGTTGTTGTTGCTTACCCGAATTGCCGTCGCTGTCCCTTTGTATGACTGTCGCTTTCTCAATTTGGCTCTGTGTGTGTTGATGATGAACTGCCAGCTACAAATGCCAAATAAGCACATTTACAGCAAACAAATTTGAGACGTAGGCATGGACAAGTATAGGACAATAGCGTAAAGTAGGCGCTGTGCAAAGAGGGGTGGTTTCTGGTGGGCATAAGCAGTTGAAGATGAAGATTTGTGTTGTTGTATCCACAAAGTGGGATTCGAGCGACAAATGTCAGGAAAAGTTGCAATCAGTTTTGTATGAAATCCGAAGAGATGTGAAGTGCAGGTCAGCCGTCCATGATGGTAGTGTAATTAACAGATTTTATGCTACTTTGCGTAAATATATATTTTGTATTTTTCCAGACAAAAACAACAAAGGCGCGGTACTAGTGGTATTTATTATAAGCAAGTAAAGATAAGTAAAAAATGAGCGACAAAAAATATCAGAGGGTTATACCCAGTTTCGGGTTTAGGTCAGACCTGTTAAGCAATGATTATTAATCGTAATGATTATCGGCTTGATTTATTATTTTTTGAAATATCCTACTAATGTTTGTTTACCTAGTGCGTCAATTTTTAATGATTATATAAATTTATTAAAAAATATAAAAAAAAAATTATCACTTTTTACGATTATTAAAATCAGTAATCAAATAAAACTAATTTTGATTATTTTTGATTATTTTCGATTTTTTTAATATTCTAAAAAATTATGAATTTTTATGAAAATTATGCGGGGTTTTTGTATCATAATCAATTAATAACTGGATTAAAAAAAATAAAATTTAAATAATCATTACCAATAAAAAAGTAGTCCAATTAATTGATTTACACCCTGCAGTAAATTCTACTATTTTTATACTAGTCAAATACTAGTTTGCCAAACCGGCTCAACCAGTTCCAGTTCTGTAATTGTTCCATATTAGCAACTGGTATTTTTAACAGGGCGATGCCCTTCCAGATGGCAATTGTCCGCATCTGCAATATACCAGTTGACATACAAGCATCAAATACATCAATATCATACTATTCAAAATACTAGGCTGTATGTACATCAGGATCATACCAGTTGACATACTAGCCGTCATACTAGTCAGTCTATGCATCAGTATCATCCCAGTCACTGTACCACTTCATAGTAGGTAAGATAATTTCTGGTTTAAAAATACACAAAAATTGCAAAATTATATTACAAACCACTTTATTGAAAATTCAGTGATTAGATATAAAATATAGGTCCATAAAATATAGTCATTTCTAAAAAGTAATTTTCTTCTTTTTTATAAGAGCCCTTTTTTGATTGAATTTTATAGCTGATGTCACAGGCATAAATCTTTACATTTCCTTGAAACATTTTATAGAAAATTTTAAAACTTAAATATTAATCTCAGATAGAATCTAATCCATACTTGTAAAAATATCTTTACACAAAATTAAGGAAATTTAAGGAAGATTAGCTTTTTATGGTGAAAATTTTAAGTTTCAAAGTTCTTTGCAAATAACCATGCGGATAACTCGCTTATGAAATTCTAGGACATAATTTGCAAGTTCTTAGTAACTAAATTTTTTAAGAACTGCTATTTTAACCATCTCGTTGTTGTTTGTGCCTCTGCTCGCCAATTTCGTTGTTGCAGCTTTTAAACGACTCCCTTGGAGATTCATTGTTATTTTATTTGTAAAAACTGCATTTCACAATCACAATAAAACAACCCTGACAAATAACAACAATGCAATATTTCTTTTGTGATTTTTTGAAAACTTTTTGGTAGAAAAAGGTTACTTAAATTATTCCAAAAAGATTTGTAATTTGCTTGCACTATTGATTTGACAAATGATTCGTTTTCACTTTTCTTCGGGGTTTCATTGAACATTTCTTATTCGTGGTTGCTGTGATTTTGTTGACATGCACGTACGTACATGATCTGCAACCCAAATTTACTATTTAAACCACGAGATTCTCAAAAGGCTTCTGATTTTACTATAAGAACTATTATTTACAAGAAAGTTTTATATTTATTAAGAACTCAGAGTATTAGTTAAAGAGAAAATTAAAATGTGGGACGGCGTTGTTAACTGAACAATTTGCTGCCCGAATATTGAATTGTTTGCTTTTTCGCTCGTGTATGCATGTATCGACAATTTTAGAGGGTTGTTGCTGCTTATGATAGCGGAAACGTTGCAGTCGCTCAAACTGGTATGAATAAGTCCACGAAATTCTAGTTAATGAACTAGAATATTTACTAATCAGTTTGGCAGTTGACTGCAGGGTAATTACTAGTCCAATTTAAAAGGTCTCCTTTTAGTCACAAATTAGCTTTTTTAAAATAATTTGAAATTGAAATGTGGTGCATTCCTATTTCGATTACAATCAAACACAAAGTTTTTGCAGGAGGATTATGTCCAACTCAGGCTCAGACACTTTATAAAAACCTCCAATAATTTTTGCATGACCAACACAGCCGGGGGATCTGATCACTGGAAGTACTTTTGGTTCACCTAGACAAGAACTGCCACTCTCTCAATGCTCCTCGCAAAGCTGCGGGCATAAGGCAATAACAAAATATTGGTTTTCTCAAAAACTCTTTACTGGATGAGCGAAGCTCTGAGTATAGGATAGTCATCTTCTACTACTACTACTCTTTTGAATCTTGGTTAAAATAGGTTAAAATATTATAGATAGCAAGCTATCTGTCTAGCAAACTGTCATGTAATTAACCGGATTTGCTGAGTGAGGATCGTTCCATGGAAAATTATACGGGAAATAAGCTTGCAGTCGCTTAAAGGGGCTATTTTTTTTTCAAAGCCCACAAAGAAATAGTTCTTGTTATAGTTTGAAATGTCTGCGTTCACTTCAGAACCCATATGAAATTTCCAGAAAAAGCTTTTTTTAAAGCCTTGAGGCACGAAAAAATACTAGTATGGCTCCCCGGAATTCGTTTAAGCATCCCAGAATGATACGATTCCCTTCAGGAGTTTCAGTATTCTCAACTATTTTTCCAGTATATTTTACGAGCCAATAAGAAACCCTTTAGCCGACAGCTTAAGCTATTTACCGATGACTTTACAGCCTACTGCGAAATGCATGGAAATGAACTCATAGTCCATTTGTCCTCAGAGATTTCTAAAAATTGCTGATGGACAACTTTTGAATTCCTATATTGTCAGGATCGTCCTACAGTTAAAAAGAAGAGCTCACAAAACCTTATATTAAAGTAATGCTTACTGTTGGGTCTGCATATAATGGTCTCAAGAAACTCACTCGACTCACGCGGCAGGAAATCTTATCTTCCTACAAGAACGATGCTTAAATTGTTCCAAGTAAATTTGAATGAGTTCGGTCAATTTGTGGCACAGAAGATCCAGAAAGCTAGGTCCATGTGCCTGAATGACTCAGTTTTAAGTGGACGTGGCGACTAATCAGGGCGAAATTCTGTTATAAAAACCAGCAACAGAAAGGTTAAGGTTCTTCTTTTGGACATTCATACTTTGGCTTGTTGTCTACTCTGGAATAAATTCAGTTATAAGGGTGCGTCGAAGGGCGGAGACGGGAGCACAGGTAAACAGATAGACTATTGCACGTATAAACAGATATAAAACTATGCACACTAGGATTTGAGAAGATATCCACACACTCTTAAATTACCGATTTGGCAGAGAGAGGACAACTGGGGGATGGATGAATAGATAAATAAATAAAGAAACAAATTTATTGGGGACGAACAATCAAACTGATCAATGTCTAACTAGACGGACAAAGAAGGGAAAATGAGACCTACAGATGGTCCAAAATTATATCTGAACTCCGCTATGCTGTTAACTAAACTTTTTTTTTAAACGTAGCACAGCTGAGTATAATATGTAAGCGATTATCTGGATGCTTCGCTGAACGTGTTCGATTATTATCATGCTGCTGACTGGCTAGCTTGTCGACTAGGTGCTTGGATCGAGTTGTAGTGTAGCCACTTCGGATTAACTAGTAATATGAGCCGCCACAAATTGGCTGTGACAAGCAAATTATGGTAGTTCACACTCGTCGCTGTTGTCGCCGTTGCTTTTGCAGCCTCTTGCGCTTTCATTTTACAGAACACTTTATGACTTTACAGGCTTTGTGTGTGTAATTTTAGCCAAGTTCTTTTACATCTCTCTTACATACGCATAACAAATTTTGCCCTCAAAGGAGATCTAGGCCGAGCTGCTGCTTCAATTTTCCTTAAAAGTTGGCGGGACCTGCAGTTAAACTTCTGTTGCTAAGAAATATTATAGGAATGCTTGTCGGGTCTTGTTCATGGAACCTGCGTTATGGTAGGAAAGCACCCAACCCCCTATAATTCGACGCTCCTGAACTGCAGCACATCAAAAAATATGTTTGTATGGACGAAGTTTTATAGCTTTTTCGGCCAATAAGCAACATTAACGCCAACATTTGTGGTCTTAAGTGACCGCGTAAATGGCTTTCATGAGATTTATGTACGCATACAGCATACATTTAGGGGCATACGTAATTAAATGTACATAAATTTCAAATTAATGAAATGTAAATATTTCGTAAATTATATTTTTGCTTTTTTTCTAGGTTGGCAGTGCTTGCAGCTACTATAGTTTGTGACCCTTATGTGATTGCTTTATTTGTGGTACAATTTTTTATTTCATGAATATTGCATGTTATTTGCCTAAAAGTATCCAATAGAATACACAATTATGTGTTTATGATAAGCTGCGTTTAACTTGCCACAAATAGAAAGTGTACTAAAATTATTTATGTGGTTTTTTGGATCATTTGCGAAATCTAATAAAAAGCTAGTCAATTGTAAGAAATTTATTTTCGTTTATGAAAAATAGGCATGAGTACCAAGTAATCGAGGAGTTTGGTGTGAAAACATGTGTATCCTGTACATAAATTAAATTAAATTAGAACTCGTCCAGTGGTTGAATTTCAACCAGAAAATTTTATTTTAATTAAGTTATTAGCTACTCATTTCTTGGCCTTCTCTACCTTATTTTCTCTGCTTTTCCTTTACTTTAATATATTTTTATTTTATTTGCTTTTCTCTTCTTTCAAACGTATCTATTTTTTATTTATTTTTTTGTATTATATTTTATTGTTTATTTTACTTGCTTGCTTTCCTTTTCTTCTACTTCCTTTCCTTTATTTTCCTTTTATTTCCTTTTTCTTCCTTTCTTTTCGTTCCCGTTATCATAGCTCCTTTTAATTTCTTTTGTGTTATATTAGTTTTTTTTTTGTTTTATTTTAATTTACTTTGCTTTATTTTATTTTATTTAATTTTTATTTTATTTAATTTTATTTTATTTTAATTTATTTTATTTTATTTTATTGTATTTTATTTTGTTTTACTTTATTTTATTTTATTTCGTTTTATTTTACTTTATTTTATTTCATTTTATTTTATTTTAATTTATATTACTTTATTTTATTATATTTTTTTAATTTTATTTTATTCTATTTTGTTTTATTTTATTTTAATTTATTTTATTTTAATTTATTTTATTTTATTTTATTTTATTTTATTTTATTTTATTTTAATTTATTTTATTTTAATTTATTTTTTTTTATTTTATTTTGTGTTATATTAGTTAATTTTTTTGCACCTTATGCCATAAGTATAGCCACAAAGATTACAAAAAAAAATTACTACCGTCTTAGTATTCTGGGCTAAGCACTGGGCATATTTATGACAAATGACTTCGTCCTTTGCCAATTGATAGTACTCATCATGTTTAGGCACGATTACCGAATAATAACAAGCAGCAACCCTACCAACCATGGCTAACTGGGGTGAAACTCTGATTCCACAAATTTACAACATCGCACATTTTTGGAATTTGTATGGAAAACAGCAAGTGCCTAAAAGTATGCACTCACACCTACACGGAAAAACATTTTCAACATGGTTAAAAAGTGAACCTCGCCGAAAAAATTGCCCACTTTTGTTATCAAGTTCTTTAGTAAGCGCCACTCGCTGTTTATCCGAATTTTTATCCACTGCATACACACAAGCCCATATAAGCAGATCGTCACATACATATCAGCAAAAATGTCAAACAAGACTCAGATTTTTAATGATTTTTTAATATTATTAAAAAATAAAAAAAAACTGATTTTGATTATTTTCGATTTTTTTAATATTTTAAAAAATTATGAATTTTTATGAAAATTATGCGGGTTTTTAATCGTAATCAATTAGTAACTGGATTAAAAAAAAATAAAAATTAAATAATCATTTCCAATAAAAAAAGTAGTCTAATTAATTGATTACCAATTACTAATCCAATTGAAAAGGTCTTCTTTTAGTCACAAATTAGCTTTTTTAAAATAATTTGAAATTGAGATGTGGTGCATTCCTATTTCGATTACAATTTATCCGGATTTTTATCCACTGCATACACACACGCCCACATAAGCAGATCGTCACATACATATCAGCAAAGATGTCAAACAAGATTCTATACACAAGGCAGAAGCACGATTACAAGCAGTGGCAGAGGCACGGTTACAGGGTGCGACGCGTGTCTTTTCTGGATTTAAACGCAGTTTCTCCAGTGGTGAATTATCTACCCGCGAATTGATGGTGATACGTTCTTTGCTCATACTCAATTTTCTCTCCTTAAATTATATCCAATCCCAAATATCGTTAGGAAACTTAATTAGCTATCATCTAGATACCCGCCTGTATATAATTGCTTATTAGCCATAAAATATGATGCTGCCTTTCGAGTCACCTAATTCTATGCTTTCAATTGAGGCTAAAAACACGCCAGCGCTTAAATAAGTTGCGCGATGATCTGAAAATTAATTTTTCCCCTGCTTTCGCTCTATAAAATTTACTCAAATATGCAACACATGAGACTAAAGTCTGTCTGACTTTCCATAGCGTAAACTAACTAATATCAAACATATTCCCTTTAAAAGCAAAAATATACTGTTATAGCAACATCGTTTTAGGCGCGAGAAATTTGAATTATCATAAAAAATATGCCGCTAAATTAATTTAATTAAATGTTCATTTAGAAAATGAGAAGGTAATTTATATTAGGCAAATTGTTTTGACGTTTATAGCGTTATGTTAATAGAAGCTAAAAAAAAAATGCTGAGAGGAAAATGTTGTGAAATGGATAAAAATCGCTGAGGAAATTTGATTTAAGTAAAATGCCTAAAAATACGCAATGCTTTTGGAAATTGTATTAGTCAATAATGACTCTAGCGTCCTGATTCATGTATGTAATATGAGACGCTTATGATAAAAATATAAAAATTTATATTTTGAGATTCATAACGAAGGCGGTTGGGAACAGTCATCCCTGCCATCGACAACTCCCGTGCAGTCTTTTCTACTAGTTTCATACTAGTCACATACTAGTTTGCTAAGCCGGCTCAACCAATTTGAGTTGTGTAATTTTTCCATGTTAGCAACTGTTATTTTTAACAAGGCGGCCGATGTGGTGTGGAGGTAGTGTTGCCGGCCTACCACACCGAAGGTCCATGGTTCGAGCCCTGGTACAGGTAACATCAAAAGTGATTTGAAAAAAGTTTTTCAAAACGGGGTCGCCCCTCGGCGGTGGTTTGTCAAACTCTCCGAGTGTATTTCTGCCATGACAAGCTTCTCAGCAAAAATTCGTCGCCTTTGTAGATGCCGTTCGGAGTCGGCAAAAAACTGTAGGTCCCACCAATTTGTAGGGAAAATTCAAATCGGCACACCACAAATTGGGAGAGAAGCTTGGCGCAAAAGTCTCTTAGGAGGTTCATGATGATATACCTGTTGTATATCGCGCCATAAAGAGAAAAAGAGAGATCTCCTACGAGATGGCAATTTATGGGAAAAGCTTCTCCTGAAAACAGTGGTCTGATAACTAATGAAATTGATAGTAAAATTAACAGCGTCTCTCAAACTTCACTTGCCATTTCGTGAACCTATGGCTTATCCAGCTTACCGCCCATAAATTTGAAGCTTAAGTTGAGAGGGTTTTGTCCTCAAAAAACAGACAGTTTTTTTTTATTGTAGCTATGTTATATAACATCCGATTTATAAAATTTATATCTCTAAGTTGTCGCATCGGTCATCTTCTTCAGGTTTCTCAGTGTTTGAGCTTTAGCGGACATTCCACTACCTTACATTTTTTTCACTCTAAAATGCTAACTCACTTGTTCACCCATTATTCGGCTTAATTGCTTTATGTTGGTCCGATCTGGGTGATTTTCACTACACACACTACATATATGATAGGTACCCGAGTTGCAAAATTTTACGTCCCTAGCTTTTTAATTGCAAAATTTATAGCTCAAAACCCATTTATCGAAACTATCGATTGTATGGAAGCTAAGCGTTGTATTGCTCCGATATAGCTGAATCCGACAGATGATTAATCTTATGCAAAATGGCGAATCCATACCAAATTTGATCAAGATATCTCAAAAACTGAGAGACTAGTTTGCGTACAAACAGACGGACGGACAGACGGACAGACGGACATGGCTAAATCAACTCAGCTTATCGCCCTGATCATTTCGGTATACTTATTGGTGGGTTTATCTCTTCTTCTTCTTCTTCTTCTCATACTTACAAACATCGGACCAAAGTTATAATACGATTTCATGTTCATGAAAAGTATAAAAAATTATTTGGCCTAGTGTAGTCATTACCCATATTAGGAAGTAGAAAATAGTATACCGAGCCTTAACTACTCTAATGGTTTGTATTCCATGAGATTGCGGTTCACTTGTCTATGCCAGGCTACGGAGCAACCAAAAGACATTCGAAATGCTATAGATTTTGGCTCAAATACATTTTGGCAATGGTTGTGGAGGGAATATACATATATTGTTAGATAAACGCATAATTAGTAAAAAGTTATACAAAATTCGAAAGTTAAATTCTCTCCCATTATATACAAAAATCTAGTTTTTTAGTGATATCTGAGTTAGGGGCAATATCTAGCATTCCAGCACAACCAAAAATTTGCCCTATACTTTTGAACTAAATTTTCCTTTTTGGTGTGTCAAAACCATGCTGCGAACGATATTAAATATTAATTTCGGTCAGCATAAATCATTCAAACCAGCACCGATATCCTTTTTAATGCACAAATCAGCTGTCACTTTTTCATTGGCCTTAAACCCGCCACCAGCAGCGACTTACACATTTACCTCGAACAATAATTATTTAATCGACTAAAGGAATGTGTTGTTCTTGAGAATTTGTGTGAAACGCGTGTGATGAGAAATGCACAAAAAGAGATAAAAAAACGAATTCACTAAGCAAGTAATATAATGCAAATATAAAACACAGATTTATGTACATATATCGCCAATAGTTACTAAAGCTGAAATATTTTCCGTCACTCTTACGCCGTGCACCGCTGAAACGTGTAAAGCTTTCAGCTTCCTTTTTTGATGAGAAGGCTAGAATTACGCATTGTCACCGTTAGAGGAGTGAAGAAGTTGTGCGTCTGAAGTATATGTAATGCGCACGTGTTTTGCGTTGGCAAAAAGACGCACCAAACATTAACAATAAAACAACAGTAGTAACTAGGATAAAATGCTAGGCACAGAAAGCCAAGCACGTGGGTGGCTCTTCAAATTCATTGTTATAAGAGTTGGATACGTGGAAGTATGTTCGAAGTAAAAATCGCAAATAAAATGGCTTTTATGTAAGCTAGTGTGTATGCTAAGAACAGGAACGTAAGTAGTAGTAGGTTCGGCTAGAAATACATTTTTTGGAATTTTTTTGGTACCACAATATGTGCACAGAATGGATATTGACCAAAAATGCAAAGGGGGATACTTGTTACAGAAATAGAAGCCAACAGCAGTTTTTAGATTTTTTGGCTGTATGTCTGTATATTTGTTCGCTCATCACTACAAAACTTTGTCATGGAATTTAATGCAATTTGAAAGATGTCTAACTTAAAGTTTGGGACTATTCAATGCTGGGAATCATATGTTTTTGGTGCGCAAAGAATGTTGCAGACCACCAGATTTCCTGCGGTTATATTTTTCGTCTGCCGGTACATGTTGTCTCCACTGCCAACCGTTCCAACCGCTAAGTGAGCTGGTAAATAGAGCTGCAAGAGAACTAAATATAGTTGATGCTCCGCTTACCGTCGACCGTCCAGGCAGCGTATCGTTATATTAATTTGAGGATATCAGCTACCCTCACCGACAACACGCTTTCGTTGGCTAGATTATGTATTGAAAGGGGCAGAAATACTATCTGTCTGGAGCAGTGGGAAACGATTGAAGTCTTGGGTTCATCATATTTCCTTCTGGACTCAATAGTGAGAACGACAGTTCCGTCTGTTAATAAAAAAGTTAAATAAGCATCTGGTAGCCGGGCATCTCAAGCTTCTTGTGCTTATGTCTTTCCTCCGGACTTTTCGATTTTCTCAATAACTGTAACTGTCTTCCTGTAGTGGAATGTTTTCACTGTAGACAATATTTTGCTAGGTACGGATAGGATCCTAGCGCCTTATGGTATTATTAGCCCGACTGTAGCAAGATTTATTTGACGAGTCTGTACCATTCTTCGAAAGGCAGCTTTGAGATGTACCACTTATTAATCCAGACCTCCTTGGGACAACATCGTTTGATATGGTAGCTACGAGGGTTCAGCTTCAACTAAATGAACCGATTTAGTAGGTACTATATTTACCACTCCCTCTGCATGCGCCCTTGCTATAAAGATATAATAAAAATCAAATGTTAGCGAAACTTTTATACTTCTCGTTTTACTTATTTTGTATATTCGATTTTGCGGTACTAAAATTTAAATCAATTGCGCCGAAATGTATGCCATAAAACAATGAAATTTTACAGACAGACATTGTATCGCTAAAGGGCAAAAGTAGCAAATGGTACTTAAAATTCCAATCGACGCTCAAGACGCCGCCATTTTATTCCTTTCGCGTTATCTTGGCTGATTGCGCGTTCTTTTTTACTCCTTTCTGATATCAATAAAACAATTAACAAAAAAAAAACCGCTGCATACTTTTTGGCAGCATAGTCAATATTCAAGTTCCTGTTAAACTTTGTTGAAAGCCAAAGGGAAAAACTGCCACGGTGTGACGCCTTTATCTCCTTGCTCTGCGCCTAGCCTAGAGTAGTGTGTACTTAATATTAACGGTTATTCATGTTTGTGCAGAATAATCGTAATTTTTGGTGAATTGTTGCATGCTTTTAGGCGATTTAAAATAATTTTAAACTTGTGCGCGTTTATTTTGCCACCGCTCGCATTTCTTTTCGTTGCGCCTTTAGGCGTACCCAACAGCACACATTGCCGCCACTTGCAAATATTTTGTTGTTCACAAAAACATTCAAAATTATGTGGAAAATATGTAGTTCAAGGGAAACGAGTTTACCGCTATTTTGTGTTATTTCGTCGTTTTTATCTTGCTGTTGTGCAGCGGCAACATTTCACTTTTGTTGCCAGGTCACGAAATTCGCCTCAAAAATTTATTGCGTATATTTCATTTTATCATTGGTACTTGTCTGAAGGCTAATAAAATTCAGAAGAAGAGATACAAATTGGAACAATTTAATCAAGCAAACGTGGATTTGCTATTAAACATACAAATTCGTAGAATTTATATGGCAAAATGTTACTTTGTTAGTGTTGTTTGTGCTGCTATGCCATATTTGCTACAAAAGTTTCCATAAACGCGAGGTTTCGTCCGTCTGCCCAGGTTATTCAACTTTCCCTTAAGCGCAGTGAAAGACTTTATGTGTTATGCCCATTGTTTTGAAGTGAATACGTCTAATCTTGCTTTCAATCTTCAATCTCTGAAGGGCTAATAACTGTGCCTGTAACGCAAAAAGTTGAGAAGATATTGGTGCAATACGAATGTTATCTCTACATATAATAAAATTGTAAAAGGTCGATGTCTGTACATTGCAGATATTTCAGAAAACACGATATCAGGGATCATTATGAGGCCAATAGAAGCCAAATCAACTGTTTTTAGAATTTTTGTCTGTCTGTCTGTCTGTATGTTTGGGCGCGCATCACTCAAAAACTACTGAATGGAATTGAATGGAATTTTTACCGTTGTCATACTAGACGTTCAACTTAAAATTTAAGATATCATTTGTTCCGATAGCTTGACCGGTTTCGGAGATATAGACCCATTTGTGCACTAAGGTGACCCAAAATGTGTTAGTACAAATGGGTATCACACGAAAGGAATAATGTAATTAGGTTCCATATCTTATCTGGGACATAATGATGAAAATCGGACTCAGTTTATTATTAGTTCTGGGACGCAGCGAAGCGAGCGGGGTTTACTATCTATAAAAATAAAAGAAAGTTAAATTAGTTGCACTTTTTATAACTCAAGAACGACTGGTTTGTTTTGGCTGAAAATTGGTGGGGAAGTAGCGGAAGACCACCTCTTGCGCCTGATAATACGACGAAAAATGTCGTCTATCACAAGGTGCTTGATTGAAGAGTACAATTTATGCACCAAAATACATGACCAAAAAAGAATCGTTAAAATAATTGATTTTTTATTTACATTTATCATTCTAATAAAAATAAAATCCAATATCTGATCATTTATTGCTTTTAAGGCGGAACAAAGTTCGGCGGGTCAGCTAGTCTATAATATAAATGCGCAAGCTGAAGGAAATTGTCCCACTTTATGGCCAAACTATACATCTAAGGCATGGACAATTAATGCATGGATAGGTATGGGCAAACTACAGTACCGTCAATCAAAAAAACTTTAAAAAAATTATTTATAATATAGAAAAATTAGTTTAAAAATGACACCAACACAAATGCTAAACATGTGTTCACACTATAGAGCCGTAGTTGTGTGAGTAGACATGTCATGCATGTTTTTGTATTACTCTCGTGATCGGCTCTCAGTGTGAGTGCGAAAAGTTGGTAGTGGACCAATGAAAAACAAGTACTCGCTTTAGTTCTTGTTATTACATTGATCACTGGCTACGACTCCCTGTGTCAGCGGCCCTCCTGAGAGCACGAAGAGTTGCTTTGTTGGAAACATTGCACAAGCAATGTAAAATATGAGTAAATATGTAAGCTATATTGATAGTACAAACACCCTGCAGTCAAGTGCCAAACTGGTTAGTAAACATTCTAGTATATATAAAAGGACGATTGTATATATGTGGAAACCGAGCAGAGTTCGATTACCACGAGTGTATTTGCCGATCACTGCATTTAAAAACAAAACTGGTTCTGTCATCACCCTGGCCTCTGGCAGCCTTATACGAATACCTATTCCAATAGACGTTCCAAATTCGTCGCTACTCGCTTCATGGCAAAGACTGGTTAATATTCCGAATAGCCTTTTTATTTTTTCTTTCTCTATCCTAATAAAAATGTAAACAGCAATCTCCATAGTCTGAACACTATATATAGAAGAAGATACTTTCAGAAAAAACCTCAGTAGTCTGCAGTAAAAGCAATTTCTACAGTGACAGCCAGCCGGAAATTACGACGGAGAGAAACTTACATCTATACTGGGTCCCTGCTCATGTGGCGAGGATGGAAAATTCTCAATCAAACTGAAACGCAGGCAAATGATAGGCCAGACAAAAATGGCGTGGTATCAAGCGTGGGGTTGCAAAGTCTACAAGATTATTTGCAACGCGTATGCTATGAGTTCAACTATACTGCTCATATCGATAAAGAAGAAGGACTGCAGGCTCATGATGGGTGTACTTACATGGCACTGCCTTTTGCTTGTTACGGCAGACGGTTGAGCATGCTTTGTGTTCCTGTCCTGTGCTCGCTAGATTCCGTGTATAAGGCGTGGCACAACTATCAGATCGCGTAGCAGCCGGTGGGGTTGGTCGTATAAATCTTCTCGTATTTTCTAAGAATTTTCTGGGGACCCTATGGGCATGTTCCGTTACCTAACTTTTAGAAGAAGTAACTACCAAAGATAAGCCCTGACTGGACATCACACGAATGTTATTAAAAACATCATACAATTCTACAAAGCACTTTTTGAGTGATACCACACTAAACTTACAGAAAGACAGACAACAATTCTAAAAATTATTGATTTAAATTCTTTGGGCTTAATGATGATCCTCCTATCAGTTTTCCTTGAATAGCTGCAATGTATGAACATCGACCTGTTACAATTTTATTATATGTGGAGATGTTTTTACTTATCGTACCCCTCCTGACTTATGGTGCAGAAGCTTTGACGCTGATAACATCTGATGAGCCGGCTTGGAGAGTATTCAAGAAAAAGGTTCTTCGAAAGATTTACGGAGCCTTACGCTATGGCGATGCAGAGTACCGAAAAATATTTAATGACGAGCTGTATGAGCTATTTGCAGACACCGGTATAGGCCGACGAATTAGTTTCTGGAGGAAAAACTAATAGAAATTACAAAGTGTCCTGAAATTTCTTTGCTTCGTCAAAGCTTGAAATCGTTTAAAAATCAATATCAAATAAAATGGATATCAGCAGATTACAAGGAGCATCGTTTTAGGATAAGGAACGAAAAATGGCTGCAGGAAACAATAGTGCTTCCCACCGGGATCACTCCGAAAGTTGGCCGGCCAACTATTTCATTCAATCAAGCGAGTGAAAGAAGTAAAAGGCGCAAGACAGAGCACGTAAGGACAGAAGTACCTCTCGATGAATTGACTTAAGCAGCAAGTATGGGCGAAAGGGCAGCGGGTAACAACAACTTGGCAAAACTAATTAAAGATGCTTCGATGACTCCGACGAGAGCTACGAAATGTATACAAATTATAAATACAGCCACAAGAAATAATAACACTGTCAAGCTATCGACGAAGGAAGCTTTGATTGAAGATGGTCTAACACGAAAGCAATATAATATAATTAGGGTTGGACAAGAGAACATATATCCGTGCTATTCACTGATAGAAAAGGAAAAGAAGAAGTGCTATCCAAATGATATATTTATATCAGAAACCATGGCTGAAGTAAATTTACAGAGCCTTGTTGATCATACGGCAGAACGTCTTTGCGAACATCTTCAGCATGTTTTAATAACGGCATGTAGCGAGGAGATGGAGAATATGGAGTTAATTGGTAAGTGGGGTTGTGATGGGTCCAAGCAGCACGAATAGAAGCAAAAATTCGAAAACACAAGCTATTCCGATGCTACTGTTTTTATAAGTTCCTTTGTGCCACTGAGACTAACAATCAACGCCAATGGTGTAGAAAAAGTATGGTGGCAAAATACAGTACCCTCATCTCCACGTTTCTGCCGTCCAATACGAGTTCAGTTTATTCGAAAATTTTCAAGAAGGGATTGCAACGAAGATGTAATAAATCGTCTAATGTTAACCTTTGATGTGTTGATGAGACTAAGCAGAGATACTTTTAGACATAATAGTAAACGATTTTCTGTAGATGCAATGGAGTTTTTGCTTCCGGACACAGGAATTTCATCAAGTTTTTTCGAAGGACAAGATCAAGTTGATGACGACAATGATTCAGAATAAATTTAATAGCATAGATAAAGAATTTTCCTTATAAAAACATATGTATATCCTAAAAGTTGCTTCCGAATACTTTTACCGAAGTAGCTGGCTGGTCAAAATTGAGGCACCAACGACTCAGAAATCATGCTAGATATCATATTATATCTTTGAAATATATTTATTTGTTTATTTTTAACACCAGGTTGTAGCAAAAGTAATTAAATAATTTTGGCCAGCTTTTGAAGGCAAATACCCCTATGTGCTTCGTTATCTAGGCCATATTGTGCGGTTGAATGAAGATGTTCCAGCGCGGAAGGTATTTTTATCGGCACTCGACAGTGGTAGCAGAGCAAGAAGCAGACCACCAATACGATGGAAAGACCAAGTGTATACCGATTTGCTATCACGCAGTGTCTCCAATTGGTGGCAGTGGCAGAAAAAAGAACATACTGCCGAGCTATATTGAATGGCCGAAATCGTCTAAACGGTGAAGTGGTAATTAAAGAAGAAGAAAAAGGAGATGTTTGTAAATTTTTGCAAATACTCAAGCAAACACGAATGCTAATTAACCAAACTCTGAGATCCAATGAACGGTTTTAAACTGAAATCTTGGAAACAAATTCAGGGACCTCTGCAACGCTTTGCTAGTTTATTTTAACAAGTTTTGAGGTTATGTGTGCTCTAAATATATTACGCGTTACTCAGTATTACGGTTAGGGGCAGTTCATTATAGGTATTAATCCGTTATGCTCCAGTACAACCACTTTTTTGTACTAGTCCAACTGTGGCGTAAACTATTGAATCAAATTTTATTAAACAAACTGAAAAACTAAAAAATTACTTTGAAGTTTATTGTTTTTATGATGATCAATTCTTTTTATTTGTGATTCTCAGAAAGTTTATTCTAAAATTCTTCTATTAACTTTTATTTTTTTAATGCCCTTATATGCAAATATTTACGATATTTGAAAACATGCATAATAAATATCTTTGTTTGCTTATTCTAATAGATACATACATGTGTCAGTATTTATGAATCGATTTGTTAAAAAAAATTGAAGTTTTTTATCCCAATAAATATATAAAGCAGACTTGTAAAATACTGAGTACAAGTACACGGTAAAATTTTGAGCCTAAATTTTTAATTTTACAATAAGGGAACATTTTTGATATACACATTAGACTGGGTCGATTTATAAACCGATATCGCGCCATCGATTTTTCGATAGGTTTTGGGATCGTGAAAAAAAGGTGCACTACGCATACCCAAAAAAATTAATTTCGAGCCTGCGACTTTTTTTGACTTTGATTTTTAAGGTTTTATTTCATGACCTACTAAAAAAATTTTCATTTGACTTACAAATTTTTATGTATACCCTGTCCGACACAAAAATTTCCGCTAAAAACGTTGGCGATAACAGTTTTTTGAAAAAAAAAAAAATATTTTTTGGGTTTTGGGGAGTGTTTTGGTCAAAAAATTGACCCTTTCGCCATTTTTTTTTAAGGGCGTTTTCAGCATACATGCAAAAATGACGAATTTGTCTCATATTTCCTGTCCCACTTAAAATTTTACGGTTTTTTGAAAAAAAAAAATTATTTTCGGGTTTTGGGACTTGTTTTGGTCAAAAAATCGACTTTTCCAAAACCTGAAAATACATTTTTTTTTTTTCAAAAAACTGTTATCGCCTACGTTTTTAGCGCATAATGAAAATTTTAAAATCAAATGAAATTTTGTTAGTAGGTCATGCGTAGTGGAACTTTTTTCCTGAGCCCAAAACCTATCGAAAAATCGATGGCGCGATATCGGTTAACTTTCGTCCATACAAATCGACCCACCCTAATACACATCTTTTATTTCCCCACTTCAAACAATATTGAATTTCGACAAGAGTTCCATAAATATTTTTCAACTGAAATCAAACTTCGAATTTAATTTTTTTTGTTATTCATTTCACAAAATGCGCAATGCAATATTATAATATTACTTTGTCACACAAATATATATATTTTTATTTCTTTCCTTCTTTCAATGTTTTGGAAAAAATTTTGCAAGTTTTTATTCATTAATGTCAGATATGACAGAAAATATTAATGCTGCCATGTATAAAAATTGTAGGCGCATTTTCAAGATGAACTCCAATGGTTTTCAAACTGAAATCAAAGTTTGGGTAAAAATGTTCAAAATCACTTTGAAAATTTAGACATCTCTGTAAGTACTGCTCCTCAAATGTCAGACAAACATGATAAAACAAATTGGTAAAAGTCGGACATTATACAACTTGGAAGTACTGATTTTATCCGGTACTTTTTCCTAGTAGGGAGGCTAGTAAATTATTTTGTATCATTAACCGATCCAGATTTTGGTAAAAAGTGAAGCAGTTCTGCTCGAAACCTGTTCAAAACTTTTCTTAGTACTTATACTTCACTAATTCGAATACAATTACTCCAGCACTTTTACTTTTTTCTTCGAAGTAATAAGTTACTGGTACTTGGGCTAGTACTTACTTAATTGTTACAGGCCTAGTTTAAATTTATTACATTTCATTTTCACAAGCTAATAAACAACACAAAATTATATATTTATTCAATCAAAAACAAATTTTTTAGCCTTCCAGTATTTGCTTGGTTGTATTGCCTAGTGGGCGTTTTTAAACAGAAATTTGTCTTAAATAAGCACAGCATCAAATATTATCACGATACATTTATAGGGCGTATGTGGTATTTACAACAAGTGTTTGGCGCAAATGATAAGTGCTAAGATCAACAAATTGGTTTTCCATTTCCATACAATTTATTGATTGTTGTACAAGCACGCGGTTCACCTGATATAAACACAGTTAACCGAGCAGACGTTTATTTATGAGCACTTGGTTTAGCAAAGAAAGCGGAAAGGAACGACACCGCCTACTGGGCTGGTATACGAGAGCAACCCATGTTGAGAGTCAGCACTAGACAGGGTGGGCTGGCTAGCTCAACTTCGTTCTGGATATTGTAACAGACTAAACTCTTACCTATTCAGACTGAACCCTGACATGCCAAATGTCTGCCCGGCATGCGGCGTGTCTCCCCACGATATTAGCCATCTGTTCATCTGCTCAACTGAGCCTACTCTTCTAACACCAATTTCACTCTGGTCCACCCCTGTTGAAGCCGAGAGGTTTCTTGGACTTCCGTTAGAAGAGCCTGGTGACAGTGTTGGATGAGGGGTGACACTTTAGGAAGGTTAAGTATTCGATACAACAACAACAACAGAGTCAGCACTATTTTCCGACAAGGAGCTTTGGGTGCTTACTTATAGGATTTTGTAAAAAAATACATCAATACATTTATTCAAAATATGGTGGGACAACCTGGGCTCCACCAGGAAGACGACCGAACAAAGCGCGCCTATTAATATCGACTCAGTTTATTAGGTCCTGTTGACTGAAGACTGAAGTCTATCATGCAAGCTGTCCTGATGAATGGCTAGGAATCATGATGGCTTCAACACGTTACCAGAATGCCTTTCGAAAATTAGAGATAAAAATATTTAAAAAAATTTATGGCGCTCTGCGATATGACAACGAACTTTCTGCAGCTATAAGCGCAGTACAGCGAACTTAAGAAAGCGTCTTTTTTATGCGAATGAACAAAAATGTTCCGGTCTAGCGAGTGTTGCTATAGGCACCTGATTTCAGCAGAATTAAGTTCAAAAACAGGCCTCTTTGGCCTCCGGTGGTGTTTCCTCTTAACTCTATTATAATCGTTAACTTTTCTATTGAATAAATATAATATTCTTCATATATTTTTGGCACATTTCCAAAAACTTTTACTGGGTATCTATAATTAACTTGACGCATATGCATTAGGGTGGGCTACAAAAGTTATTTTTTCGTTGTTTGACTTTCAAAAATTAAGTTGCATATACGGTGAGGACACTTACATACATATATAGGTCAACAGCCTTTAAATGGCTGTTTGTTTAACCGTTTAAACGATTTTGACCTTACAAAAATGCGCACTACCTAACTTTTTCCTTTGAAAGCTGACGCCAATTAGAAACGCCATAGGAGCCCAGTTTGTTCTCCAATTGGTCTTTCCAACGGAGTGGAGGAATCCATCTTCCTCTGCTTCCGGGGTTCCAACAAGAATACCTTCTGGACCGGAACATATTTTTCTGTTCGCATCACATGGCCACTAACCTAGACGCTGGGTTTTAGTTCGTTGGACTATGTCAATGTCTGCGATGTCAGTTTATTAAATCTTATTCGATGAATACCGTCTGCATCGCGTAGAGGACCATAAATTCATTGAAAAACTTTTATCTCGGGCTGACTAATCAGCGGCTGTCATCGTCCATGCTTCTTCTTCATACAAAAAGACGGGTGTTATGAGCTACTTGAAGAGCGTTATTTTTGTATGTCGAGAGGAGACTTTGCTTCTCAATTTCGTACTCCGTAGAAAGTAACAAACAAAAAACAAAGAAAGTCGGTATAAAAAATTTATTGCTATTTTGCGGAGCCATTCTAGCTTGACGAGGTTTTGTTGCAAAATTTTTTATAATTCAGTCTACAATATAATAAGCTTATCTGAGTCTACTGCCTGTGGCATTCGTCGAGCTCAAGAATCAACCGTTTGAGCAATGAGCGCGATCTCCCCATTGTTGTACGTCTTGACTCGAACGGTTGTTGTAATATGTAGAATCTCCAGCGAAAAAAGCTTAAACTAAATTTAACGTACCAATTTTTGAGTTAGTTGTAGAGCTAGCGGAAGCTTTTAAAGCATTTTTGACGTCACATGAAATGCTTAGACTAGTAGCTCTTCATCTATACTCCACAACATAGTCCATAGCTATGAGAATAGCGAATAAATGAACTTACAAGAGTGAAGAATACTCCTCAAAATAGAAAATAGAAGGTTGTCACAATGCTCGTCAACAAAAACCTGTTCCAAACTAAATCTGTCCTAAACTTAGTTGTGAAGTCGGTGTTAAAGATTCTGAAATGGTTGATCGCGGGCTCTGTATTGGGTTTAAACCAATATTTTGGCAACATTCTGGCAACATTCTGGCAACATTCTGGCAACTCAACATTAATGAATCTATTCAGTAAAAGCAATGTTTTATACAACCATCCTTCCCTCCATTTACTCCTGTAAGTGACCTACAGCGCTTCCCATCAAAGTTATCTTCTCTAAAAATTTCTTAAAATGATCATCAAATATTAGGTAGCATACGATTCAGCTTCTAGCGTTGCCGAAAAAAATTTATCCACCCTAATGTGCATATATTACTCATATGCATATATTTACATTTGCTTTCCTAACCACAAAATTTGCATTTGCAATTATTGCAAACCAACAACTACAAGCTGAAACACATGTTCAATTTGTCGCATTACTACGATGAGCGCCGAATGAGCGTGCGGATGTGTGTGTGCGTGTAGCACCATAAAGTATGGCTTGAAAAATGTTAATAAATATATTTAAAATGATTAATTTAACGACAGATCATTAATTATTAACCACAAAACTATAGTTTTTTTTTTGATACCATGCATTGCACTTTTAAATGGAAATATTTATGCGAATGCTCATTCAAATCTATACAAATACCAGCAACATTAAAAAACTGTTAATTTCATTTAATATAATTCATTAATTAATAAGGAAACTTGCATGACAGCTGTGCTATACATTAAAAATGCTTTTGTTTTACATTAAGCGTTTTGCTTTTCTGTTAAAAGTTTTTTTTTACGATATTTACACAATGAAAAAGAACAATAAATAATATAAAATGAAAAAAAAAAAAAAATTTAAGAAAAAATAGCTCTGCTTGTACACATATTGACACCTAGGCATGTGTTAAAATGTGCATGACAAAAATGTGTAATCAGATTTGTAATAAAAATTTAAGCAAAATAATTGGGATGAGGTGCAACAAGTAGACTGCACAAATGGAATAGTTTTATTAAATGAAAGTTTGATGTTTTTTCTTTAATTTGTTAACCTTCGTTCGGATCTTTAAATATAGTTGGAATCGACGCCTTCTGATGGGCATGAAATTTGGTGGGGAGTTTCCTTTGATCATAAAACGAATTTCTGCTAAAGGAAAACAATTATATATATCTTTTTTCAAGAGTTATGCAAATTCAAAGTTTGAGCTTTTTTTTCTTTTTTTCATATAACTTTTTTTTTCTTTCAATGTTTCGATAACTACTCTAGTTAAAACAATACACTTTTGCACATTCAAAGGGGGTATTTGAAGGTAGAAAATAAAAGTATATTGGAATTTCTTATATATTTGAAGATATACTAAAAGCTTCTGTTTTTTGCTTTTTCAAAATTATGAATTTTCGAATTTTGGCGAAAACTTTTTTTTATTTGCTAACCATTCTAGTCGAGTTAAACACAAAATTGCTCTGTTTTTATCATTGAAATTTTTTTGGTGCTAGTGTAATGTAAAAACAAAAATGTAAATAAAATAAAAAAATTTTTTTTTGTTTTTATACTCCTTTACCCACGAAACAAACTTTTCACCTATCAAAATTTCTCAAATTTTGTATGTAGCTAATTGACATCGACTAGAAAGTTGAAAAAATTAAAAAAACAAAAATTTTTGGCCAAAATTCAAAAATTCATATTTTTGAAAGAACAAAAAACACCCCTCTCAAAATTTTAGAATATCGTAAAGTATAACAGAGGTATGATGCAAAAAAATTTGACTACAAAATTTAATGGCCAACTTAGAGATTTTAAATTAATTTTTCAAAATATTTTTTTTCTCTATAATTTATTTATTGTTTTAAACAGAGTAGTTTCCGAAATATTGAAAAAATAAACTACGAAAAAACAAGAAAAAAAAAGTGAAAGCTTTAGAAAATTTTGTTTCTAAATTTGTTCAAAAATTTAAAAATTTTAAAAATCAGAAAACCGAAAAAAAATGTTTCTAGTATAATGAAGTTTAAATTTTAAGTTCAAAACAAAGCGTTGGATTTTCAGATTTTATTTCTCTGAAGTCATCTTCCAGTTTTTTCTGGGCGATTTATAAAAACTTTAAACTTTCATATGGAAATTGGTATTGTTTTTTATTTTCCTTGTCTATTTTAATAAAAAATTTTAATAATAATTATTATTTTTCAAATAATTAAAAATAAAAAAAACTTGGCCTGGGGCTCATTTATAGTCTTAAAAATGTCCAGGACCGAAAAACAAAAATTAAATGGAAATGTTGCTATACAAAATAAACAAAACCGAAGAGCACAGCCGGAGTGTTAAAAATGGACAAAAAAAAAAACGAAAAATCTATCATGACCAATAGCTTAGTACTGCCATCGTTGATTACGGTTCATACGGAGTTTGGAGTATTCGAGGAATAAGCTGTCCGAAAGATGTAAGGATCTCTCCCGTGATGCCAAAGGTGTGTTTCGAAGGAAATTTATTATTAACGCTCACCGACTAAGATGAAAATAATGGTGGAGTATAAGTTGCAACCAAAACTGCCTCTGCGGTTAAGCATAATTGAATGAATGTTGGCAAGGCTTAAGGATTTAAGGTATTAATATCTTGCTTGTGAGCTGAGAGCACTTCACACACATCGCTACTGTCAATATACTAACATCTTTATTGATTCCTAAAAAATTCTTAGTTATGTAAAAAGTTATTCAACCGAAATGTCAAAGTACCCATCCCATAAATTTAATAAACAAATCAAAAGAAAAATCATGAGTGAAAAGGTCTGAATGGTTAGTGAACTTTGTGAAAATCGATTGCTCTACACAAATCTATGTGCCTGAATGGATAAATACCCTACAGAGGTTGTTTAATTTCATAATTGTAGCTGAACTGGTTAAGCTAACTGATAGAAATTCGAAGCACCAAGGGCTAAGATGTGGTCTAGGTAGCCTTTCGGCTCCCTTACTTACCCCGGTGGGTGCGATGAGAATACCTTGTGGCCGAAACATTTTTATTCGGTCGCTACTGGCTTTGAATTCCTTGAACTATGCCTCTCTCTGCGTACAGATCATTTTTAAACCTTTTTTGGTACTTGCCGCGCACAAAGTGAAGAGTTCTATAAATACTTCGAATTCTCGAAAAGTGCCTTATTGAGCATTATTATGAAGGCATTAATTGAAGGTATCCAGAAGTACCCATAAAACGAACCAGACCTTAACTGCTTTATTGAAAACTAGTTTACAACTACGACAAAGGTAATACAACATCGATAATTCACACTTCCCAAGATATATTCGGATTAAATTTAAATGTTATTGTCATGAAAAGGAAATTTAAGCAGAAAGCGCATTCTCGTTGGAATTCAGAACCAAAGGTTTTTCCCTACAGGGCTCATATACAAACATCAAACTTTTGTGCACAAATCCTTATAACCCGAAAATTCGCATAGAAGGCGTTTGTAGGCGTGTGTGGTGGGTTGTCCATCTCATTTGCACATGAAAGTAAGATGCGTTTTTTTATTATTTTTATTTGTCAAAAGGTATTTGACATAGGTCGTTAAAAGCAAGTTAAAGTAGGTTGGAAAAGGCTAACGTACACAAACCCCAAGGCTGATGTGAAAACCATGAGCTATGTTAATGAGTGTGGTTGTTGTAAGTTATGTACATAGGAGGGAAAAAGTTGAAAGTTGAAATTATGACTTTAGTTCAAACTGAGCTCGTTTAAAATTCAATTTTATTGTCCTTTTTTCAGATTAGGATATCTTTTTTTTGAGTAAAGGTGTGGGCCATATTACTGTAACAACAAATTGTCGAACCTTTTTTACTTCTTTATTGCAGCAACAGGCTAAAAATAAGAAAAAAAAAACTCTGCAAAACACAAAAAAAAAGTTCAATAAGACCAAGTAAGGAAATCTTAGATTGAGGGGAAGCAAACCTAATATACTTAGTTGTGCGCCTCGGCGAAGCAGTAGGATGGCATCTTTCCTATGCCTGTGACGGCTTTAGAGGCCTTTAAAGTTACGAGATTGATTTAGTTAGTATAAGTTATAAACTTGTTCGTCTTACAACCAGCGCAGAATATCGAAGAAAATTTTGATGGTTTCCCTCTACGCAGGTATCAACATAGAATTATACTCTGTGGCTAAGTTAGCTGGGCCATGCCATTCCCATTAATGCAGGTTCTCCGACACATCAAGCAATCTTACAGGCATACAGCGGTGGTAGGCGGCAGGGTACAGGGCTTTGATAATATCAGCGGTACTGTCTGCCTTAGAAGTGCCACTTCGAGTCGGAAAACTTGATTACGCGATAAGCGATTAGTTTGTCCAGACATAAATTGATTTGTGAAAAATCGAATTTTAGAGATAACAATCGATTTGTTTTATCATAATTCGATAATAATATTTGACTAAATTAAAAATGAAATTTACTGATGAATATTAAAATAAATAAAGAAATACCAAACGATTTCCCGTCTTAAAACTAAAATATGCAATAACTTTTCCATAAACTTTAAATTTAACTTATAAATATAAAATAAATAATTGCCACAAATGTTCGGTGTTACCTTACATTTCACTAGAAGCAAGATTGATCAGTACGACTTATAAACGATTTAAAAAAAATCGATGTTTACTATTAATAAAATCAATCCCAAAAAATTGATATTAAAAAAATCGATAACTAAAAAAAATAGTCCATTAAAGTAAAAATCGATAATTCATTCACAACCCCAGTATGACATGGCAGGTATCAGGCGACTAAATGAAACAGGCAATAATTTCAATAGCGTTTCAGAGGTATCGCTTTTGCAAATTTCCTGAGGCACTTCTTCAACAACACTGAAAAAAGCGGGCATAGTTCTTGCTCATTTTTAACAAAATCATTTCTAGTTATATGTGAACTATGTAAACCAAATTATTTTATGCTGGTTTAACTCCTCTCCGAGTTATAGGCACCTAAACGTTAGCATAGACTTGTAAAAAAGTGGAAGAGCCACGCACATTTTCTTTATTTTTTCATTTTTTGTTACAACGACACTTTGGTAGTAGAAAAGAATCGTTACAAAATAATTTTTTTCGTAGAGATTTTGGCTATTAATTTTGTCTATCCTTTGAAAAATCTTTGATGTAAAACTGGGCGTGGTCCTTAACCGATTCCGGCATGCAGTATAGTATTTTGTGTTTTTTTCTTTAATCTATGCAAAGAGGTTTGTTGTGAAAGCTTGAGCTGTTTTTAGTTTATAATTAATAATATTGTTCAAATTATCTAAATCAAATGTGGGCGGTACCACGCCCATTTAAAATAAATTAATTAAAGAATAAAATTTCAACTGTGCTCATATTGGTGTGTTATGTACTTAATAATCACTTTTTTGTGTATCAAAATATTCGAAATAAAAAGTGAGCGTGGCTGCTATTCGATTTCACATATTTTAAAGGAAACCTGCATACCGAACTTCAATGAGATATCTCAAATTTGTTCCAGTAATGGTGTTCACAGAAAGCCATGGTATTTAATCAACTCCTTTTTTATTTTTCTGTTAACTCTTTGATATAAACAAGTCTATATCTATCTGGTCTATATCTATTCTGTGCGCTATGTTCAACTGAGTATAATAAAAAATCCTCTTACTTTTCCTCCCCAAAAATACCCAAAGCGCCTTTCAATTTGTCCACTCTACCTCATCTTATGTTTGAGGGGCTTTTTAGGTTACACTCACACATGAAAAAAGGGCAGATATAAGACTTCAACAAGGATATATATGCATAAAAGCTTGCAAAATTTTCTACTTCATTTCGCTATGCCGCTTTAGAATATTTAGGCGTCGCCGCAGGGCTACAGAACTTTTGATCCCTTGCCAACTAAAAATAAATATATATAAATGTAGATAGGCAAAAACAAAGCTAAGTGCCGAGTGCAAAGTTAAATGAATAAGTTTCAAAACTATTTACGCTTTACAAATCCCTCACCTTGCTACGGCTATTTCCGGTCGCTTTCATGTTACTTTCGCCATAAATATATGTATATCTGTGCTAAAATTTCTATTTACCTACATAGTTGCATACTTCAATTTAACTATGTGTTTTAGTTTATTTGTTATACCCAGTTGTGTCACAATTATTAATTATGGACGGCTAAGCTAATGCCATCATAAGCTATACAGTTATTAAACTATACAAAGCAAAAGTACTTCAGATTGCTACAGAACCAACTCTTTAGCCCTTGAAATATCATATGCATATAAAGAATACCGGATTGGTGAGAAAAGTAAGAATCACATGCGTTTTTTAAAAATCTATAAGGTGGTAGCAAGACGAATTCAAATGTAGTCGGCCAGGGCGAGCTAAGGACCGATCCTTCGAAGATAGAGGCAATGCTTAAATTTCCTGTGCCGGCCACCATGAATCAACTTCAAGGATTTCTGAAAATGTGCGGGTAGTACAAGCGCTTTATTCCCTACTTTGCTACTATAACCGCTCAAATTAAAGACTCCTTGAAAAAAGCGAAGGCCTTTGTGATGAGTGACATAGCCAAACAAGCTTTTAAGAAGCCGAAGCGAGCGCTAACCTAGACAAACGTCCTGGTTAATCCAGATTTCGGTAAACACTTCTTTATCCAATGCGACGCGTTGACGCAGTGTATCGGTACTGTTCTTTTCCAGGTAGATGACGAAAGTAATCACAAAAACTCGATTCCATGCAGAGAAATTACACAATCACGGAGTTGGAGTATCTGGCAGATGTCGTCAGCGTACAGAAATTCCGCGGGTACATACATAGTCTCCCCTTCACAATAATTACAGACCGTATGAGTTTGAAACGGTTGATGAGGCAGAAGGACCGTCCCGACATCTAGACCATTTAAGTCTAAAGCTGCAGATGTTTGATTTTACAACTGAGAGGTCGCGGAATTGTGAACGGGGACCAACGAAGCTGGGACCAGCACGTCTCACACTCAAAGATTTCTGACGATGTTGAAAAGAGGAGAAGCTAATAAAAACTTTTGGAGCGCATCTTTAGAATTGCTCTGTTTAAAAAAAAAAAATTCGATTGAACCCTGCTAGACTCTTCTGAAAAAGTTGTCTTTTGCGCCCGGTATCAATTCATACCTACAGAAAGGCGCAATGAATATGTCTCTGCTCTATCGTAAACATCCACGCCTAACCTACCTAACAATATGCCAATCGCATTAGTATAAGCCAGTGAAAAACCCATTAAACCTAACCTGAAAATTCAATGTGACATCAAACCACATTTGGGTATATCATTTTGGTTTCAATGTAAGTTTTGATTTTTTGCTTACTTGTTTTTATTGTTGTTGCAAAGAGTGCGCCAAATTTAATTTGTTGCGTTGCTCAACGCTAAACTACGATTAAGTCGACTGCGAAAAATAAATATTTTCCATTTGCCACAACAAACAACAATAAAAAACAATAAAAATGCATGAAGTAAAATTTCAGCAGTCGCAGTATTTTTCCTCCGGATGTGGCTGTCGCCGTTTTTGTTTTTATGTCTAAATATGTTTGCGTAAGTGTGTAAGCATTGAAGTGTAACTCGCAGTTGTGCTTTTTGTTTTCGCTCCCTTCACCCCAGCATGCTACAACGCCACCCACACAGGGAATTAGCTCACCCCCTTTTGTTGACTGTTATTGCAGATTTTGTAATTTTCGAAAGTATTAAAGAGATTTTGACGCTTTTCGACGACTAGTTCGTTTCAATGCGTGCCGCTTGTGTACTTAATCACACGTGCATACATACATCCAAAGGTGTACGATTATTCGGAGTTTTTTTATTTGGAAAATGTGAATTCGAAATAGAAGGGTTTCAAACTTTTAAAACTTAAACATTTGATATTTTAATTCATTGAGTATGCGTGATATTCAAAAGGTATAACTACCCTGCAAAAAATCGTGGGATTGATCTCTAAAGAGAGTGATCGGCGCTCAATACCTTTTGTCTACAGTGGGCTACAATTAATCCCAACTATTCTGTACAGGCATAGTTGGGATAAGTCGTTTTTAATTTCTGTAGCCTACGTTTAGGAGTAAAAAGTAAACTGGTCCGACTGTACCCCTAGGGAAACAAAAGGGAATCTGTCCGACACTTCCCTTTGGACATGTAAGGGACCCATTAGTCTGGTCATAGGACATGCTCAAACAAAAGGGATCACTTTAACCCATACAAAGAGATAAAAACTGGCATTGGTTGTAGTGATCACGGTACATAAGGGAACACACCTATTATACGGTAACATTTTCTTCAAACAAACATAACCGGCAGTTTAAATATTGACAGAAATCCTGCGCTTAGCGTTAACTGGTGAAGACAGCAAAATTTCAGACAGAAAATTTTCTTACTTGGGTAATCGTTTATGACTCGTATTTCTTTATCCATCGAATTTTTTGGATCGATTTTATTAATGGTAAAAACAAATTTTTAATAAGTTGTTTATAAGAATTGCACATTTTAAATCAATTTTTGTAATTGTGTTATCAGTGTGACCGATGAAAAATGGCTAAAGCTATGTACACATTATATCTGAAAGCACATAGTTTCGTATAAATCACTTGGAGTCAATCTTGATTCTAGTGAAATATCAGGTAGTACTAAACATTTGTGGCAATTATTTATTTCAGGTTTATTACTAAAAACTCAAATTTTCAAGGAAAAGTAATTGCATTTTCCAGTTTTAAGACCAAATGATTTCCGTGTTAATTATTTTAATATTCATCAGTTAATTATACCTTTCATAAACATAAAATAGTATTATAACTTTGGTCCGATGTTTGTAAGTATGAGAAAAGGAAGTATAAAGAAATGATCACGAGTCGATTCAGCCATGTCAGTCCGTTCGACTGTCTTTTTGAACGCAAACTAGCTCCTCAGTTTAAGAGGAAGATTTGTAGGAATCAACATGATCGGACCAATACAACGCATATCTCCCATACAATCGATTGTTCCGATAAGCCGGGTTTAGCCTATAACTGTTGCAATTAAAACGCTAGGAACGTAAAATTGTTGAAGATTTGGTATATATTATATATGTAATGTGTGTAGTGAAAATCATTAAGATTGGAACAATGTATCGTATAGCCCCATACAACACATTTTTTTGACAAACGGGGTTTGGGCTATGTATCTTTAAATTAACAGGGTAAGACCATCAAATTTTGCAAAGTTTGTACTTATTGTAAGTAAGGATCGGACACATTAAACCGTGATGCATATTCATGAAAGGTATAAAGCCTTCGGCACAGCCGAAGATGGCACTTTCCTCACTTGTCGTGTTTGTGTGTACTACGAAATCGGAAATCCATTAAAATTGGTTTGAATTTTAAGTTATGTAAGTTTCCAGTAATGCTAATGTAGACAAATCTCCACTAAATAGCAATCTGAGTGATATTGAAGATTGAAAATAAATAATCGCCTTAATGAAAGTAACCCCCCGATTCTGTGTTCTTGATAAATTGTCAATCTTGATAAATAATCAAGAAAAAAAATGTTTGTATCATGTTTTTTGAATTTGAAGTCACAATCAAGAAAACTAATTATATTTTTGACGATTTCAAAAAACTTGATACAAATATTTGTTTCCTGAATATTTATCAAGATTGACAATTTGTCAAGAATACAGAATCGGGGGGTAAATCTCCACTCAAATCAAAGTTTAATGATAACTGAAGGCTAGTTTCACTAAATTTAATTTTTGAGTGGTAATGAAATGAGAAAAAAATCATTATAATTTAGGATTAGTTTTAAGTCCAGCTTTTTGTTTTTTCACAAAAGACTACTTCATGGTGATTTCGGTAAATTAATTGAGAACAATAGCAATCGAGAAAACCATTTTTTGTATTTGGTAGATGATCACCCAGCGAAGAGCAGGTCTTCGGAGCCCATCTGAAAAATATCTACCATCTCATGCGAGTCCATAAAAAGTAGGACGGGATGATAAATATTGCGATTACTTAAGCTTCGAATGCCGGGGTGTACTCCCTCGGGAACACTTTATAGGGAACCTCGAGAATATCTATGTATGTATGTATAGGCCTATAGATTGATCTCCGAACTAACAGAACTATTGTCGTTTGATTTCAATTGTGAAAAGTAGTTATATAGTCGTTTAAGCCAAACAAATGTATCTTTGGATCTCGAAAAAAATTTTTAATCTGGGAAAAATCGCAAAGACGGCAGACTTATTTTATCTGATCAAACTTTGTAACAGAAAAATATCCCTAGGTGTTTCGGTTCATAGATTAAGTCTTCCAAAAAGAAACAAGCGTCAATAATTTTGATTGTGTTGATCCGTATTTTATGGTTATTTATTGTATGCATTAGGCGAATGGATAATCTGGCTAAGTGCAAGTAAAACTATATTATTTTCCTCCACTTATTACCCAACGTTTCGCTAGCTATTCCCAGCTTGTTCAGGGTTAGATAATCTTTATTGACAAACAAGAAAGGTGTATATTAAATACATATGTAAAAAAATCTACATTATATTTTGACTAACATATCACAAAAACTTACATTAAAAAGTTGAATCAAGTAATATATATATATATAAATTCAAATCAGCATCGGTACCAGTAGGCTTCGGTACACTTGTCATACTAAATTTTTGTTTATAAACACACCGAGTAACCAGCTGCGATGTCTTTGGTGTCCTCTTTTATGTTGACTGTTCGTAAAGAATAATGTTAAGTAAAAAACTGGATTACAAAGCTTAAAAAACCAAGGCAACCACCCTACTTGATACAAATCCACCACATCTACACACATATACATATATACTATGTTCGTATGTTTTCATATTATTTAAACCGTATTCCGTTGAGAACGCTGCAAACAAACAGATGCTTTTTTAGAATTTTCACAGGAATCGAGATTAGTTCAGGATTTAAGAGTCAACACTCCAAAATGTTTTAAGCATAAAATCAGCTCAAATAAAGATTATCGCCAGAGAGAAAGACATTTCAATTCCACTAAAGCGATAACGAGTCAAGATTATAATTGTTGTGGAAATGTGGAAAAGGCATTAGCAAGTCACTAATTACTTTAGTTTGCATGGGCTATGGAATGAATTGCAAGAAAAAAATTCAGAAATAAAATTGAATTCTGCTTTTTTTCCCATCTACCTTTGCACCAACGTTAGCAGCAGAGCTAGGTAATGAGCCCTGATGAGGCTGTGGGAATGGACGGGAGCGTTTTCGAAACATGAACCATTTCAAGAGGGAGTTTGTGCTTTTTCTGAATGGTGAAGCACAAGGCGAATCTATATGAGGTGATAGTGTGCGTATTTAACTATTATCACCTTGATTCGCTTCGGAATTTTGTAACTCGGAATGTCAAGGTAAAAGAGAATTCAAATTTGCTTTAACTTTAAATGTAAACCAATTCTTTCACATTTTCTTTTACCTGACATCCTAAAGTCCATTGCAAAAGAAGAACAAGCAATCAGCAATGGTTACAGGCAACAACAACAAGCAATCAGCTGTTTTTATGCTCTCAATCAGCGGTTTCTATGTCCTCGATTCGCTTTGGTGAAGTGTAAGTATTCCTGATATTTCGAAAGGCATAGATATAGAGAATTTAGCTTAGCGGCCCTATATGGATCTGTATGCTGGCAAGAAAGCGTTGGGGGCAAAAGTTTGATCTACGGCCAATGTTTATGCCTATCTTATAACTTTAAACGAGCTATTTTTTATATTTGTATAGACTATCTCGAAAACGCCTTATCCAATTTGGATGAAATTTGGTATGTACATAGAGTACCACATTCTAAGAATTTTAACATAGGATTTTTACGGCGTTGCCACCTATCTGAATTATTTTTAAATAAAATGAATTATGGCAATATGGGTATCAAACGGGAGGTATTTTCAAACAGAGAGGTATTAGAGACATTTCTAAGTAGGGTTGCCATTTATTGTTGGCACCTTTCCCGATTATTTTATAAAAACCGACAGCCTCTAACCATACAATGCAACGTTGTAGAAAGTGGGGTATTTCAGTTCACTCTTTTAGGAACTGACTTAAGAAGGATGCTAAAAATTACATCAAGATATTTAAGAACCCAGTTGCATGCCGGCCGATCGAAGCCAGTATCCTTATTTTATATCAGAAACCCCGGGAACGCTTATCTTCGTTCCAGAACTTCTAATAGATTACGAAATTAATCATTATATCTGCGAAACCAGTAGATATATTGAAGTTAATCACACCGCTTATTGCAGCATTCATTAGCACCTTTCGTTTGATACCCATATTGTACTAACAAATTTTCGTTAGTCTGGTCAACATATTGGTGGCTAACTTTGAAACCAGTACGATTAACGATATTGGAGATATCTAAAATTTTAAGTAAGATGCCTAGAAATGCAACGCTGAAAGGTCTAGTGAATTCTTTTCAACCATTTTTGAGTGATGCGAGAGCAAACATACAGCCAGTCAGACAAAAATTCTAAAAACTATTGCTTTGGATTCTATTTTCTCAATAATGAGCCCTCTTAAATAAGTTTTTCAAATATCTGCAATGTAAAGACATCGTCTTGTTACAATTCTGTCACATGTAGAGATAAAAGAAACCAAATATTAGAGGAAGAAATTTCGTAATATATTTTATGAACGAACTGTATTAATTTTACTCTGAACCACTGTATATTTATTTTAGATTGACACACAAATATTTCGTTTGACATGCAGCTTTTAAATTTCTTGTCGCAACGATAAGTGCATTTTTTCGTTATTTGCAGCAACAAATTCTTGTAAGCTGCCATAAAACAATAATAAACTAACCAAATTTACTGCGAAAAGTGTCATTGCGGAAAAAATTTTCCACAAAATATGAAAAGCTGAAAAAGTTAAAGCTAAAAAAACAAAAAAAAAGAAAAAAAAAACAGGCCCTCTTTGAGTTTAGTAAGTTCTTTATTACCTCCTTTCTTTATGGTCAAATGCTGGTCATTGCTGTGCTTTGGGTGAAACGCCGTTGTAGCACTAGGGATGTGAGCAAATGGCAGCGTGAGTAGGGAGCGTTAAACAGTGAAGAACTAAACTTTTTTCTTGACAAGTTTCATTCCGTTTTGCGATTCTTATTTACACACGCACACACACAAATACATGCTTTTTCGCCAAGTTTTATTTAAAGTTCTACAGTTTACAGTTTTCCATCCAAGCCAATATTTTTATTTGACATTTTTACTCTTCCTTGGCTACTAAGTTCGTTATAAATTCGATCGTACGTTTTGGTTTTTATTTCTAAATTTTTTTCTTCTTTTTTTTATGTTGCTGAGTCGTATATCGGTCAAGGGATTTTGATGTGAACTGTAGCTTTAGAGTTGAGTGAAATGTTTGTCGTTGGCGCTGCAAGTCAGGTGGCCATTCTAGTGACAGCTTTAGTGAAGGTGGGCGGCGAAAAGTCTGACCAACCGATGAGTCACTCAAATTTAATCGTTTTCAATTAAATTTTTTCACTTTTCGTGGGAAAAGTTGTAATGTATGGATCTACGTTGGTACTGAGAATGCATAGAAATTGTTAAAGAGAAATTTAATTTGAAATCAATTTGTGTGTTGTAAAAATGAAGGACTTTTAGTAAAGTGTTCAGCAAATCGTTTATGGATATTAATGGATATGAGGTGGTGAGCATTCAGTTGATATGACAGACGAGGAAATATTTATTGTTTTAATTTAAGTGGGAAGGAAAATTGGAATGATATTCGCGGGTTTTCTTGTTTCTATGAGCTCAACCATTTCGGCTATTCTAGTAGAAACAAAAACTTCTATTCGATATGGTTCCTTTGCCATTCGATATGTGTATAACGATATGTCTAGTATTATACTATGTGAACGTTAGTACTCCTGTAGTAAAAAAATATCAATTGCGTGAAACAGATAGCTTATAAATAGCTACTTTGTGGCAATTGTCAACATACATAGAAATAAGTATTATCAGGCAGAGAAATTAAAAATTCGATTGCCACTTTCAGCTACTCGTAAGTAAATTATAATGTCAACGCGGCAGCACAGATGGCCATGACAGCAATCAGCTGTTTTGTGAAAACAAGTCAAACAAACGAAATCATAAAATTTATATTGGAACGAATTTTCGTCATCCCTTGTCAATTTTGGTTTTGTAACAAACCGGTTTCGGCGAACCGCCATCTTCAGTGCTTGATTTCGTTCTGATCTGTGCCTATCCGTTGTCATGTGTATATAGTCTGGATGCTGTATCAGGTAGTGTTAGTATTCGTGTATATATATGAGTCGTGTCTTACGAACGTATCCGAACGGGTATCTGCAATGAGGGTTGTTTTTAACGCTCGTTTATTAGTTGTGGTGTTATATCAGATAATTAGTTTGAGGATGTTAGGTCAGGTAATGTTAAGTGTATATTCAAGGGTGGGTTTTGACACTCGTTAGTCATGTAGAAGTCAGTGATTTTTGTTCTCGGATTTGTTTTGTGTGTGTGCTCGTTTATTGCTACTCGTTTTGTTATTGTACCTGCGGTGTTGTTTGGTCCTCTGTAAATTAGTTTTAGCGGTGCAAATATTGCGTCAGAAATGGTGTTTGTTTGTTCGTTAATTACTCTCCCGTCAAATGTCTTAAGTTTGTATATTTCCATGTTTTCTAGCACATTTAAGCGCCGCCCTTTTCTCTGTACGTGAAGTATTCTGGCTGTGTTTTTGATGTTGGTCGGGGTGCATTTGTTTTTGAACATGTGATTTGCATAGTTTGACTCTATTGTGATAGTGGGTTTCCGTGTTTTTCTGTTGCAGTCCCTTATGTGCTCCCGGAATCGTGTACTTATTTTTCGTCCTGTTTGCCCTATATAGCTGTGCTGGCATTCGCAGGTAAGCTTGTATATTCCTTGTTTCCTGAATGGTTCTTCCGAGTTAGTGTTGGTTCTTAGTTTTTGTCCTAAGTTGTTCGATGTTCTGAACGCTGTGTTGATATCGTGTTTCTTGAAGAAGTTTGCCAATTTGTGTGTCGTTTTTCCAGTGTATGTCATTGTAGTCCAGATCTTGGACTTTTCTTCTGCGTTCTGTCTTTTTTGTGATCCATGGTTCCTTCGGAGTTTGTCTATTAGGCATTTTTTGTATCCGTTGCTCGTGGCTATGTTATATATGGTGGTTAGTTCTTTCTTGTATGATTCCTTAGTGAGGGGTGTTCTTTGAAGTCTGTCCAGTAGGTGCCTTAATGCCGCATTCTTGTGCTGTTGAGGATGGTTTGACGTAGAATGAATTATGGTGTCTGTAGTTGTTGGTTTCCTGTAGATGTCGTATTTAAACTTGTTTGTAATTCTGTCAATTCTTATTGTTAGGTCCAGGTAGTTCAGTTCTCCTTCTTTCTCGGTCTCCATAGTAAATTTTATGTTTTTATGTTGTCTGTTTAGGAATTCTAGTATTCGTATTAAAAGTGAATAGCCTTGCCCACTTTGTGAAAATTGTGATTTTATTCTTAAAAAGTAAGTACTTATAGTTTAAAATATTAAAAAAGGAGAAAATGAAAGAAAACAGGGTAGGTTTTTGGAAAAAAAAGAAATAATTGTATGCATATAGATAGTCTAAACAATTTGAGTGATACAACAGAACCAACGTCAGGGGCGTTTGACGCTTCGGTGGCCAGTTTTCTCCATAAAATTCAATGGAATATACGGAAAGAAAGGGCTGAAAGAATATGGAAAGTTCTTTATATATTTTTTTAAAAATCTAGGGCTATTTTAAAATGGTCTATCATAGTACGCAACGCGTGCATTGGTGTAAAAAAGGGGCGCGTGTACTCTAGCGTTAAGTATAAGAAACTGCTTGATTTTTATATAGCAACTTCATATATTTACTATATAAATAAAATAAAAATTTGGTGCTATGTACCTCCGAAGATATTAAGGCAGAGCTTCTGTACCAGTTTGCGGTGTGCTGCTTTTAGTTTTTCCTACACATTTATATAATGATTTTATTTTTATGCAGCAAATCAATTGATAGTGTGGATCCAGCAAATGAATAAAAGAAAAGAAAAATATTTTCTCTACGAAAAGCTACAGAAAAAGACAAATTCAACTTCGTACAGATTTCCTTGAACTCTATCTTAAATTTATATCGTATGTGCTATTATTATTATATACTTTGAAATGTAAAATGAATACAACAACAACGAAAAGGGTGCTGCTAGCCTTAGGCTGCCTCTCGGCTATAATAAGGGACAATCACAATAACCTAAGCGAGAGTACTTCTTTGTTGTTGTTGTTGTGCTAACGAAATTCTGTATAATGCCTTAAGAAATGTAGTAGCATACCTAAGTTGTTGTAATAAAAGGATAGATTAATTAAAAAAAAAGAGCTCTTTAACCTAGCTTGAGTCCAAATATAAAAGGAACTTGGGCTGAAAGAAGCTAAGAGTAAGTCAACATTTTTCTATGGCTGCCTTTAAACCTTTCTGAATACATACACTGAAATAAAGAACTTAATAAAGTGTATATTAGAATGATTTTCCGTTCATTAATCGAAAAAACTTGAAAAAGCGGATTAAATGCAGATTTATGATGGACTTCCAAGGCCGGTCTACTATGTCGCTACTCTAATGACATTCCCTTTTACCTACCTATCCGCCATTTATTTGCTTCAAACGCAATATAAATTAAGTTGTTTTCTAACACACAGCAGACTAGTGTGAAGATGATGAGGTCAAGTGAGTTCATTTAGGGACATATGAACATTAGAATGCATGAGCCTCAAAAGAAAAAAAACTTAACCAAATGTTACTGGAAAATTTTAAGACTTATGTGAGTTGGTCCAATAGCAAAATGTCTTCCATTGATAAAAAGGTAATTTGTAGCCCGATACAGGTCACGTAAATTGTAGAGAAGTTTAGCAAAATTCTGAAAGGCGTCATTCCTATTTTTATAAATCTTTATAACTCTCTTCGAAAAACGACAATTTTTTTTTGGTGAACCACCCTAATGTATATAGTTGCCGTGTTGTGTGTACAACACACAAAACTCACCGTTAACTGAGTAAACTTTGCAAAACTCGCATTAGAAAATTTTGGAAAACACTTTTACAGCTGTTTGGCAGAAGTTTACGCAGAGTTTAGATGCAACAATATAAGTTTTAGGTGTAGTTTCTTGGAGTCTATAAGGAAATAAGTAAAAGGCACCTTTCAAGTCTGCGTCGAGGTACGTGTAATGTGCATTAAAAGTACTGAAGTCAATTTACAATTAACAAGAATGGAAGTTCGAGGAGACGGTGCTATGGAGAAAACGGTGTAACAGGAATATAATTCGGGCGGTTTTATTTGGTACTCGTGAATGAGAGCATTTCAGAGATTATGCAAATGGCGCTTCTAATAGTTTGATATCAGTAATATACTGGTATGTATGCATTTCTTATCTGCTTGCCTAAACAAATTCTTGAATAAAAAGAAACAATAAAATCACAAAAAATTTTAACCAAGTGAAAATCTTTCAAAAACTTGAAATATCCTCTTAATATCCAAAGTGAACTTGTCGATTTCGAGATACCAACCAAAATTTCTAGTGCTTTTAATTGTTCCTGCTACCTTATTTTATTGTTCTTTTTAGTTCAAACATTTTTCTAATCTAACAGAATCAATCAAGCATCGAAATGACCACTAAAAAACGGCCAAAATGTCGATTCACATTTGATTTCCAACACAAATTTTAGATTTTGAAAAAAAATAGATAATTTTGTTGTTTTATCTGATGTCATTTGAGAAACTGGACAATTCGATATTTCTGAGTCAACCTGCAACATCAAAAGTAGTTTGCAGTCGTATATCGAGAAGTCGCTTCGGTATAAATATATATATAGAGGCGCAGATCGCTATAACTTTCCCACACGACAGGAAATTCTTTAAATCTTTTTCCACACAATTGGAAGATAGCCCTATACAGTTTTAAATGATTTATCAGCAGCCTTGCGGTAACGGGACTCGTCTTAATGTGGTCTGGTATATTGAAAAGGCTTAAGGCTGCCTGGCTCTTTTATGATAGATGTGCTCCAAGCAGCATCGCCGAGAATAAATATGGTATATTGATTCCCAGTAGGGAAGACTGGGCCTGTAGGGTTGAGTAGAATGCTTCCTGGGTGGGGCATAAATATCTACACTTATGCTTTCAATTTAGTTTGAAGGACAGAGGGTGGGGTCTTCTGCAAGGAATTATCTCTATATTTATCGTCTCGGCTACCAGATCACTGCAGTGTGTTCCAGGCGGAGGTTTCTTCTAGCGGTGAATCAGATTAGTGACGAAATTGTAGGAGACGACATATTTATCTTTAGTGAGGGCACGCCGCGACAAGATTGCTTAGCGCATTCTTGTTTAATTCGAAATTGGTACTGAGCTGCCAGCGATATCTACAGAAGATGGCCCAACAGAGTACACCTCGTCTTGGTCCCTGTGGCCTGGGGAAACTGTATGACATATTTACTTGCGAGGCAGGATACGACCAACCAGATTCTTCCGGATAAAGAACGTTTAGCTATGCCTAATGCCATTTGCAAACTGCTAATAATGGAACAAGTAAACGAGCAAGCAGGTGAAAGATGGCGACTAACAGCAGATTTTCCGAGTGCGAGACTGAGATGGCTGATATAGGACAGGAAGCGTTCGCTTAATATATACCACCTCAAGAGGGAGGACATATCTACTGTATTTGTAGTCCTAACGGGGCACTGTATTATTGGATGGCTTGCAGAGAGGCTGGACGTTGCGTTCCGGAGATGCTGAAGGATCTAGACTCTCCTTTAGGTTCAAGAAGGGGTGTAAGCCGCTTGTTGCGATGTCACAATGTGCCTTCTAGCTTGACCAAGAATACAAATATTCGAAAAAGTATTAAATTGTAATAAACATTACTATAAAATACTAAAAGGTTTTGAACGTTTATTAAAAATTGAGGAATATCATAAGAAATTCTATAGTCTTTAATTTTTAATACACAAAAATATTGAAATTTGATATATTCTAATACTTTTCATTCACCAACAACTAAGTTTTACTAATTTTTATTTACTTTTAAAAAAATCTTCTTTAAAACTTAGAATAATTTGCATAGCAATCTTCTACTATGTCGTACTTGAAAAAATATAAAATTGAATAACAAAAATTATTAAACTTTGGGTGCCGCTTATCCGCAGCCACTCCTACCTACCTACCAAGGGCATGCTCAAATAAAAGGGATTACTTCAACCCATACGCAGATATGAAAAACTGCATCCCGAATTTGTTCTATATTATTCGCATTTTTTGCAGTGTAGTTCTTCGAAATACTCGATTTAAGAAACAGCGCCTTAAAGTATGCAACACTTTTTCTTTTTCTTATTCCATATTATCACCTTTAGTTAGTACAATCAAAACATGCTTCGTGCTACGAGGCACATAAACCGAAAAGAAAAAGCAGAAAAAAATGTGCCAAAAAACAACAAAAAAACAAATTCGCAAAGAATTTTTCGCCGCAAAAATGCAAAGAAGTAAGTACAGAATGCCCACAGTATGGATATGGAAAATCCGAACATGAAAAAAAAACAACCAGAAATAAAGAAATAGTAAAGAATTGAAATGCCAATGAAACTTACCATAAAATTTGCTTTTCGCCGTTTAATAAGTTTGTGCCAATTGTGTGCCAGCGAACCGAAACAGATTTGCACAGTTCGTGCAAACATATGGATGTGTGTGTGTAAATTTGTAAATATTTGTATAAAGTCTGTGCTGTTGTTGCACTTTCTTTTTTTGCTTCTTTGCTTTGTTTTAGCAGTCGATTTTTGCTCCTTTTTGCTGTTGCTACAGCTGTTCGTTTTTGTTGTAAGTGAATTTATTTATATCCGTGATTGCGTGGACATTATTTGCGTGCCTTTAATAAATTTTTTTTTAATGAATTTTTTTTTGGTTTTGTTTTTTATTTTATTATATTTATCTTTGCCAAAGTGTTACACATTGTTTTTTTTTCCCAAAATTTTTTATAATTTTTTTTTGTTAAATTCGTTGTTAGTGTACTTATGGTTTGTTAATACGTTTTGCAGCAAGCGTATTTTGTTTATTTGTTTGCTGTTGTTTTTTACAATTTTTTTTAACTTTTTCTGGCTTCGATAGTGTTTTGTTGCTCGATTCATTGTTGTTATTAGTCGATTCGTTTATTGCTGCCTTTGCATGTTATAAATATTTTTCCATGTAATTGGTATTCACATATAGGTTGTTGTTGTTATTTATTTAAATTGTATGCCGCATTGCATGCAGACAGGTTTTTGTTTTTTGATCTATAAATATGTCTGCTTAAACTTTTGTCACAAAATTTGTCCACAAACTTATTAATATTCACTTTTTGCATTTGCATGTAACGCGGAGTTTCTGAAAGCTTTTTAAAGTGCATTTTTTTCAAACCATTGTAAAGCTGTATGTTTTGGAATGCTGAAACGATAAGATAGAAAAAATGGAAAATTGCATTTATTTAGGATTTTTATTTTTATTTAAAATACATTTTTTTTAGATAGTAAACACCCATTCTATCCTGAGTTTTCAAAGAGTTGTACAGCTTTGCATTGTTAATTATCTATCTATACATAGTACAGCTGTGTTCAAAATAATAGTAGTGGAATTAAAATGGATATCGTTCGACAAAATAAGAAAAAGCTGTGATTTTAATAATTTTAAGGCAGAAGCCAGATTAAAAGAAGTTTCAAAGTTTACACAAAGTTCAGGAAGCTAATTGGCGGAATATCCAGAAAAATTTTAAGTACGCCGTTCGCCCATTTTTACAGCAAATAGTTAGCTTTGTATGTAGAACATAATCACAAAATTTCGTTTCGACAAATCAATTTTTGGCGGAGCTTTGGCATAAAAAGTTTTGTGGAATAGTCCAATATAAAAGGGGCGGGGCCACGGCCATTTTCGATAATGTTAAGTTCTTGGATTTCTTTGTTTACGGAAACTTTAAAAGTGAAACATAAATGATGTAAAGCTATTTTACGAAAAAGTTATTGCCTATTTAATATATCTACGATCCTCTTCAAAATCTTTCACATAAAAGTGGGCGTAGACCTTAACCGATCCCGCCCGTTCCTGTAACATTCCTTGCATACCTGGAAACCTGTGTGCTGAATTTCGTTTCGATATCTTGTACGGTTTTTGATTTATGATTAATATTATTTCTAAATTTGACTTAATCAAAAGTGGGCGGTGCCACTCCCATTTTAGAAAATTTCTTGAAAAATGTATTTTATGCCTCAATCTTAATGTATACACCAAATTTTATCCTTATAGGTGTATTATGCACTGAGTAATCACTTTTTTTGTGTTTTAGAAAATATTCTATATATAAAAAGTGGGCGTGGCTATCATCCGACTACGCCCATTTTAAATAGAGCTCGGAGATGAGTGCCAAGGAACATGCATACCAAATTTCATTAAGATATCTCAAACTCAAGTTATCGTGTTTATAGACGAACGGACGGACGACCATGGCTTAACATTTTGATATATGTATATAAGTCAATATCTATCTCGATAGTTAATATACCTTGTGTGCGTACCACTACTAGGTATAAACAAGTAATTTTGTTATTGTATTCATAAGTCGCTAAGCACTTACGTCGTTTAAAAAAAAATTCTAGGCATTGAGATACATTATCTAGCATCCACTAAACACGGTTGTTGATTTCCCTAGGAAACCCATGTAGCAACCTAACTTATCGAAATAAACTTCACTTTGTTTTTTTTTTGTTTTTAACAACCTAAGTCAAACTTTAGCTTCAAACTACAATTTTTTGGTAAGCTCTCTTAAAATAAACTAAAGAAAAATGATAGTGTAACAGCAAAAATGGTATTTCTAAGCATTCCATTTTCTTCATTCACTTTCTGTTAATACAATTTATTTTATTTATTTTATTTTAGTTTATTTTATTTCAACTCACAAAAACAAAAACAAAACTAACTCAGATGTTGAATACTTTTTGTTTTTGTAAAAACTTTTTCTTTCATCAATGAAGCTCACATATTTACTCATATTTTATATTGCTTGTTTAATGTCTCCAAAAAGCAACTCTTCCTGCTCTCAGGAGAGCCGCTGACACTGGGCATCGTAGCCAGTGATCTATACATTAACAACAACTAAAGCAAAAATGCATGACAAGTTTACTCACACAACAACGGCTTTATAGTGTGAATACATGTTTGGCATTTGTAGTGGTGTCATTTTTAGACTGATTTTTCTATATTATAATAAATTTGTTTGTAATTTTTTTGACTGGCGGCACTGGTGCTTGCATATACCTATCGATACATATCTAATTGTTTGTACGTTAGATGTAAGCTTCTATTTTTGTGGGAAAGATAGCATTCGACTGCTTGCAAGTACATACAACTTTACCAGAACATGATCCGTCCCTTTTCACTGATGATTCATAATAAATTTTTTTTGCAAATGATTTACACCTATTATATATATTTATTCTATAAAAAACTTTGAAAAGATTAAACTTCAATATCCTGAGGGGGTGTGGAATCGCTAAACCCATTAATTTTTTGAAATTGCACATCTTAGGAAGTACTCATGTTAAAAAATTTAAAGGCGGTGAGGACTTAACTGAGTTTAGCCGCTAAAAAAATGGACCATAACGGAAATGTGGGATGGGCACCTACCATTTCAATTTAATGTTTCAATGTAAATATCTGTGAAAGTGCTCCTGTTAGAACAATAGAACTCAGGAAAGAGTAATAGAGGTTCATCTCTAACACCTTAAGAAAAATGTTTTGTAGGCAAAATGCAAATGGGAATTTCGAAGAAAATATCTTTGGAACTGTTTATATATTTTAAAGCATTTAAGCATAAGCTCACTTACGGAACTGGTCATTTGGACAAAAAAAATTGCATCGTTGAAGTTCGTGAAAAAATTCGGACCATGTCCATATTTCTTTTTCGGGTACCTCAACAGTCTATATTCTTCCCAGTAAGAGCATCTAAGAAAGAAAAGCGCTCGTTCAAACCATGTTAATTCCAATATTGCAAGCTAAAATTCCACCAATAGCAATTTACCCGAAAAATAAACAATACCAGTTTCCACAAAAAAAAAAAGGCATTTCGTTTCAAACGTTTAGCTAAAAATAATTTAGTTTTGTGATTACCTTTGACCAAAAATCGAGTTAAAGAACAAAAGAATACGCGAAAGATGTGAAATGGTAAAAACAAACGGGAATGTTGCTACAAACGAGTTTTTGTGGTTTGTATGCTATCGTGCTTATTGTGTGAGCCATTGCGATGGCGTAACATTGCAGCAACAACAACTACAAGAAGAATGCATTACAGCAACCAAAAAGCTGTTGGTTGCAACTGAAGCCAATTGGAAGCTGTGTGCAACCAACCACGAAACTGGTTTCTCCGCGAAATGAACACTTAAAAGGTACAAACCGAGAGAAAGAGCATGAAAGAAATGCGGTAATACTTGGTTGTTGTTGGGAAATTTGTGTATTGTTGTTGTTGGTTAAAGAAACACACACACAAAACAACAAAAGAATGAAAATAAGGAATCAAAGAGTTGGAAAGCAACCCTGCGAAAAATGCGATTAGTCTACAATGCATCTCCGATGAGGCGCAACTGAGAATGGGACATTTTAATTTTCTGTTCAAATAATATTCTGAGTTTTTAAATATTCATTTAATTAAATTTCTGGTAAATAATAGTTTTTATAGTGAAATCATAATTCATTTAAGAATTTTGTGCCTCAAATAGTACATTTGGGTTGCAGATCATGTATGTACGTGCATGTCAACAAAACATGTCACCGTTATTTTTTGCGTTGTCGCTACTGCAATAGCGACGCAGTAGCGAAGCAACAAAGAGTTAGCAGTGCTCAAACATTCCCACAACAGCCGGTTTTATCGTACCGGAATGACCCGTGTTTTTTTACCCGGCTAAGGGCTTTTATTTCAGTGTAACCCTGTCCAATCTGTCTCGTACCACCTTTAAATTGTCATCCTCGGAGCAAACCCTGGAAGCTGGGTTGCTCCATTGTCTATTGTTACGGGCTGGGGTCGAACCCAACCCTGGACCAAGAGATTGGATCTGCTGCGTTCGCTGTTCAATGCGCCAAGTGTAAGAGATGGCTACATAAATCTGGATGCTCAGGGCTTAACCCTGCCATCCACAGACCCCGTACTTTCTGTAGTACTTTAAAGGCTCCATGCTGTACACGCCTAAGGGCGTCCCGCGGTACACGTCGCTCTGGCGCTCCCCTACCGCCCATACCAAATTCAAGTAGTCACAATGGTGGCTCAGTCTACACGACCGGCAGCACTGCTGCCATACCCGCATCACCCACTCCCGACTGTCGCTCACGCATCTCGCACGGCCGCTCAACACTCCTATCCCCTCCGGAATAGGCCAGATATGAGCATCGCCGAGCCTCAGTCCCCTCTTTCTCTGCCCCCAAGGCCCCCCTCCTGTTTTCAGCTTGCACGTGGGCCAGGACCACCACCTCCTCGTACCATTCACTACGTGCACCGTTTGTCGGCAAATATTATATACGCCTGCGACATCGGTCTAGTGCAACAATTGCCTTGGCCTGTGTCACACCCTTATGTGCACTGGGGTCGCAAACGGTAACCTCTGGACTGATACGTTCATAGCCCCCTGTTGCAGTACACAGCCGCCCTCACGCCTAGCATGTCCCCCTGTCCCCTCCTACACGCTTCAAAATTTTACAGCTGAACTGTAACGGATTAGCTGGAAAGATCGCGGGGATAACTGACTTTATGAAGTCGCACAACATCAAAATCGCCGCGATACAAGAGACAAAATTGAACACAAGATCGGACTTACGAACTTGTGTTGGGTATAATCTGCATCGAAAAAACCGTCCCAGCGGTCATGGGGGTGGCCTTGCGTTCATTACACATCAGTCTGTACAATATAACTTATTTTCCCCTGACGTCGACCCCAGCGACTCTACCTTAGAATGTCAAGGCATAGTAGTCCGGTCAGGAGACGCCGACCTGCAAATTGTAAACATCTGCATTCCCCCTGCCACGTGTTGTCCTAGAGATTATCATCCCGACATTAGTGCTTTGCTAAGGCGCGATAATCGTCTAATCCTAAGCGACTTCAACGCACATTACGATCTTTGGCACTCCAACTTGCCAGCAGACAGCAGAGGGCACGCAATTGCCGACCAAATATACAACTCAGTATTCTGTACAGTCAATGGAGATGCCCCCACCAGGGTGGCAGGTAACTGCCACAGTTCGCCAGACATGTGGATAATGAGCGCGGGCGATCGATGCTTGCATTAGCTTCAGACCATCTACCCATCCTACTCTTCGTTGAACGACCGACCGACTTCATAACGACTTATAAACTAACATAGATTAACTTCACCAAAGCGGACTGGCACCGCTTTACGGACCATTGCATTCGGCGACAGCGTCAAATCGGACGCCAGGAAATGCGCGAGCTTCTTTTTCCGGCTGTTTCTAATGCATCCACCTGCGGATAGGACTAAGGGAAGAGTCATTCGACTTGCGAACAAACACTCCAAGGAAGCCATAATGAAGGCCATCAAAATCCATCGGACGCGACGGAATCGCCATGAAGATGATTAAACACCTAGGCCAAGAGGGACAGAGTTATTTAGCAGCTCTTTTTTACTTTCTCTCTAACTACTTTCGTCATACAGGCGATTGTAGTTCCCCTACTAAAACCAGGGAAGCCGGCGAACCAAGGAGATTCTTATCGTCCGATATCCCTCCTTGCGCCGGTTGCGAAATTACTAGAGACCATTCTGCTCCCTTACTTTATCGCAAATCTGAAATTGGCCGATCACCAGCATGGTTTCCGCAAATCTCGCAGCACTACATCCACTTTGAATGCCATTACAGCGCAGATAAATTATGTTTTGAATCAACACCCACCAAACCATAGGACGGTTCTCGTGGCACTTGATTTATCAAATGCATTTGATACGGTCAACCACGCCACACTCCTACGAGACCTGGAAGAGACACTGCTCCCTGCCGGCTTTAAAAGGTGCACCGCTAAAACCCTCAATGGTCGACAGGCATCAGTCAAATTTAGGAACAAGAAATCTAGGCCACGAAGAATAAAACAAGGGGTGCCGAAAGGTGCTGTTCTCTCTCCCCTTTTGTTTAATTTCTATATTTCGAGACTTCTCCCCACCAGAGGGAGTCTCCATTCTTTCCTACGCTGACGACTGCAGGATAATGGCCTCGGGCAAGGGTCCCTCCATTGACGAACTCTGTACTAGAATCAACAGTTACCTCCGTGACTTTACCAGCTTCTTCACCGGGCGAAATCTGACCCTGTCTCCGACTAAATCGATGGCGACCCTGTTTACGACATGGAATGCGCAGATGGGGCAAGAAATAAGTGTCCACGTAGACGGAGTACCTCTACCTACTGTCAACCACCCGAAAATCTTGGGTGTGACGTTTCATAACGGCCTCACCTTCGCTGGACATGCCACCGCAATAGCTTCAAAGGTACAGAGCCCCAATAAGATCCTCTGAGTACTTCCGAGAGAGACTAGCATCATCCTAGCACAACTTCGCTCGGGATATTGTAACAGGTTGAACTCTTACTTATCCAGACTGAACCCCAACATACCAAACACATGCCCTACATGTGGTATGTCCCCTCATGATACCAAACCTCTCTTCTCCTGTTCAGTCGAACCTACTCTTCTAACACCTACATCACTCTGGTCCAACCCTGTGGAAACTGCGCGTTTCCTCAGACTTCCGTTAGAAGAGCCTGATCACAATTTAGAGTGATCGAGCCTATTGGACAGGGCGAAGCACTGTTAACAACAACAACAACAGCAGTGCTCAAATTGAACCACGAAGAAAAGAGAAAACAACCCGATTATTTGCCAAAGCAATTGTGTAAGTAAATAACATTAGATTTTGGAACAATAAAAGTAACCTTTTTCTGAACAAAAAGTTTTCAGCAAGTGCATAAAAGAAATATTGAATTGTTGTTATTTTTCAGGGTTGACTTTTCATAAATAAAATAATCGTCTAGAAGCTGCAACAACGAAAATTGGGAGCAGGAACACATACGATAAAAAAGTGGCACAAATAGGACTTTTTAAAAAATTTAGTTACTAAGAACTTGCAGATTGTGCACAAGAATAAGCGAGTTACCTGCATGGTTATTTGCAAAGAAGTCCGAAACTTATAATTTTCACCATAAAAAACTAACCTTTCTTTGAAAGATATATTTACAAGTATTAATTAGATTCTTTCTGAGATCAGACCTGTTAAATAATGATTACTTATCCTAATGATTACCGGTTTGATTAGTTGCTTTCTTGAAAATCCTATAAATGATTGATTACCAATTACTTAAAATTTTTAATGATTACTTTCCAATTAATTAAAAAAATAATAGAAAAAAACCATGTTTTTTACTATTATTAAAAAAAATCAAAATTAAGCAGAAAAAGTTGTTTTGGTTACTTTTGATTATTTTTGATTTTTTTCAGTATTGGTGATGTGTATATTTACAACAATACCGAAAAAAATCAAAAAAAAAATTCAAAAATAATCAAAAGTAATCAAAACTCCTTTTCCTGATTATTTGTGATTTTTTTTAATAATCGTAAAAAATAAAAAATAACCAACAGTAATCAAAACAACGTTTTTCGATTATATTTGACTTTTTTTATAAAAACCGTCTAATTAATTGATTACTAATTACTTATCAAATTTAACAGGTCTATCTGAGATTAATATTTGAAATTTAAAACTTTCCACAAAATGTTTTAAAAAAATGTAAAATTTTATGCCTGTGAAATCAATTATACAATTCATTTAAAGGACTATTATTAAAGAAGGAGAAAATTACTTTTTATAATTGTTTTCGAAGGGTAAAATTACTATGAATATTATATAATATGGTGTATATACTGACTAGTATGTCAATTTGTAAATGCTATTGCAGAGGCTGACTAGTAAGCCAATTGTTATGGTGCTGATGGAGAAGCGGAAAATTACCATGCTTAAAATACCAGTTGCTAATATGGAAAAATTAGAGAACTCCAACTAGTAGAGCCGGTTTGGCAAACTAGTATTTGACTAGTATAAAACTAGTAGAATTGACTGCAGGGTAGTCACACGATTTTTGCAGGGAAAAGCACACAAAAACCCCAACACACGCGCCCATCCATCCTACACAATACAAACACTTGACAGCATGCGGTGCACACACCCACAAACACACGCAGCCACTCATGCACACACACACACACACACACACACATATATATATATATATATAAAGCAAAGAAGCATTGCTATTTTCCTAAAGCTGCCTAGCCATTGAGCTGCGCTTTTTCGTTTTTGGGCTTTAAATGCACTTTTGTTGTTGTTTGTTCTTGTAGAACTTGTCAGGCGGTTAATGTTTTTAGTGCTGATTGCATTTGTTTTCTTCGTTTTTTATTGCTTTTTCTTCTTGATTTTATATGCACTTTTATTGCTTCTGCACAAACACACCAACACACACACACACAAGCACAAATACGCGAAAGATAGAAACTTATTTAATTTCTTCTTATATTCAGTTTGCTGACTCCCTTTCGCCTTTTTGAGTTTTTATTACATTTTTCTCTCACATTTTTTTGCTTGCATTTATTGGATATTTTGTTTTTTTTTTATTGAAATTCGCGCGAACTCCTTTATGATTTATTCCTGCAGCTTTAATACCAGTTTGACAAGGCAACTGTTTGGCGAGCTAAGCCATGATGCGGCTTGTGTACTTAACATCATAACAAATACGAGTTTGCAATAAATACCAACGTGCTCAGCCGCTTTAGTTAGTCAGACAAGCGACTATGCGATTTAGGCATGCGTGGGCACTTTGTATGAAATATTTGGTGCACTATGCATTGCACGAGCCGAGCAAGGTTTACTGATAATGTTTTCCCTTTTGCATTAGCGTTACATATTTTGTTAGTGTTTTTAATATTTTATTTTTTTTTTTGAATTTTGAATACCAATTAAATTTTTGTTTTTACGGCCTGTACATTTTCTAAGTATTCATGACTAGTAACTTCTTTATATGAAAATTATTATTGTTTTTATTTTTTATTAATTTAATTAATTATTGAAAGGTTTTGATTGAATAGCAGTTAAGAAAATGTAGAGAGAAATTTTGGAAGCTGCTAGACTGCTTCTTCAGGGAAATTGTGGCACGCTCTGCTAACCATTAGGCTATCAGAACGCTGCCAGCTAAACTCCTATTTCTATTCCGTACACCATATCGATGAGCAAGCAACGCCATTTGGCGGTAGATAGCATTGCTCATTATGGATATTTCTTTTTTGGGTCACTTTTTGACACCTCCGTTGTGCTCTTTCAATTAAATTGCTCTATACAAAATAAACAAAACTTTCAATAGCACAACGTGATCAATTAAATTTAATATGCCGGTTCCTTGACACTGATCTTCTAGCGCTGTCACACCCACTATTTATATAGAAATACTAGAGGGACCGGCAGACTTTTTCCTGCCCAGATATTTACAGAAATGAATCTAGAAATATTGGCTTTTCCTATCCCTATCCCTATCCCTATCCCTATCCCTATCCCTATCCCTATCCCTATCCCTATCCCTATCCCTATCCCTATCCCTATCCCTATCCCTATCCCTATCCCTATCCCTATCCCTATCCCTATCCCTATCCCTATCCCTATCCCTATCCCTATCCCTATCCCTATCCCTATCCCTATCCCTATCCCTATCCCTATCCCTATCCCTATCCCTATCCCTATCCCTATCCCGATCCCTATCCCTATAGCTATCCCTATCCCTATCCCTATCCCTATCCCTAGCCCTATCCCTATCCCTATCCCTATCCCTATCCCTATCCCTATCCCTATCCCTATCCCTATCCCTATCCCTATCCCTATCCCTATCCCTATCCCTATCCCTGTCCCTATCCCTATCCCTATCCCTATCCCTATCCCTATCCCTATCCATATCCCTATCCCTATCCCTATAGATGTAACTATTTCGCACACACACAATTCTACTTCACCATCGATCGATCCATTATTGAGCTTTTCTAACAAAAAAAAAAATTATAAATAAAATACAAAATGTATGGGAAAATAAAATTTTCTTTTTTCTGGAATTTTTCGGAAATTTTATTGGGTATTCTCCTATTCTGGTCAGAGAACAATCTAAATTAGTGTCAATTATCCAAATCGGTGCAAGCGTTCTTGAGTTATGAGCGTTGGAACTAACGTCACTTTCTTTTATATATATAAATTTTGGAAATCACTAGAAAGTGATCCTTCAGAACTGAACACAAACATAATGCCCACTTTTGAAAAATCGATAGCTCTGAAACCTTATCTGATTGAAATTTGGTTAGCAGAATAACCTAATTAAAGTAGGCGTGGTACAGCACATATTTTGAGCTAACAATGCCTACTTTTCCTAGCTATTATTAAGAGATAATAAGTAGTTTTTTTGCAAACCAAATTCAGCCTAAGAGACCAATAGGGAATTCATTTTAGTGCCGTCCAACCGTCATGAGACAGACAATAATGTGGTGCTTAGCGGTATCCCTTGAGGACCCTTTTTCAAAATTTAAAGTATCATGGAGGTCTGAACTGCAGTTTTACCTAGTTTAAAGTCGCACTGCTAAATTCCGATCAGCTTGTTCGAGGTGAGCTTCAGTCTTTCAAACAATATGACAGTTAGAATTTTGCATGCGATGTTGAGTAGACAGACTCCATCTCCATCAGCTATGCACTCATCCGAGCATATTGCACTACAGTTTTCTATTCTATACCAGCACTCAGTAATTTCACTTAATTTTCTTGCTTTTAATCAAAGTTATTTCTGTTGTAACCTCGCCATAAGTAGTAGTGTGTTGTGACGTTGATTTCTTCGTTCGCGATAGAAAATTGAGCTCATTCAATAGTGCCGAAAAATATTCAGTCCATAAGGCTGACATGAAGTATACTCACACTGATTAATTAATCTTTAAACATTGAGCATGCGAACCACTGCTTTCAGTCAACAAAAAAGCGTGTTTGCTGTTATCAGTGCCCTTCTTTTGCATATCAACAAATATTTCCTGATAGTGTCTGCTACTCTTCCAGGCTAGCTGAATTTTTCAAATGCCTCAGCTGCATAAGAGAAAAACTAGAAAATCCGACAGACGTTCTTCTGCCCTAAGAAATGTACTACATTTCACTTCCTATTTCTCTGCCTATTCTATTCTTTATCATTAACTTTACCTCTTGATCTCCCTCATGTTAGCCTTTCTCTTTCTCCTTTTTTTCTTCTTCCTAACTATTGTTCTTCTTGCTCTCTCTGCTTCTATTCCCACCTATTCCTATAGCACTTGGTTCTTCTCATATAAAAGACACACATAACTTGAATGATAAACTGATTGTAGGAATTTATTTATATTTTATTGCTTTAATTAAACATGTTTGCTATTAAAATTTCACTTTAAAGATATCCCAATGTTCTGACCTGGCACGCATATGTCAGCCTAAAATTTTAATTAGAGAAATTGGCCACGTATATTTTATTTTATATTTTGTGTTTTAATTTATGTATATGATATAGAGGTATAATGAGTTCCAACTACTCGGATCAACGATTTGTTGAAGAACTTCTCTTTGATTTATATAGAATTTTTCGTTTTTAACAAATTTCCAAGGTAAAAACGTGAAATCTGAAAACCATAAAAATATGTAAAGCTTGATTACTGTGGAAATCATCTGACGATAATTTTTATTCACAACTTCTTTGTGGGTATTTCAGTTCTCTAGAGAACTATATACTTCTTAATTTTTTTAATTCAATGGTTGACAGTTTTAAGCCACAAATGAGATCATTCCTAAAAAATTTTAACTAACTAATGACGTACCTAATTAACTACATTATATAGATCTGATAGTTTAACAGGATGTTTGGCTCGCCATTCTCCAATAGTAATAGGTATAATTAAAAAAAAAAAAAGTTTGTTGGACCCATCTAATATAGTGTAAATGTGCAAAGAGTCCCACTACACGCTTGGCTGCTCTGTGATTTCTTGCAAAATTAGTTTCGTTTCTTGAAAATTTGCTTAGCTAAGATAGGCTGACGTTTTTCCTAGCTCTCCACAACAAATACGTTTAGTAGATCTTGGTTTCGAGAAAATCCAGCATGCTGCAAGCCTGTCTGTGGTCTATCACTGCGTGATCAATTTGTATTTATATTTTTCGATGACTTGAGCTCGTTGAGCCTCATTATTTCTTGAATTAAAACTGATCAAACCTTTCTGAAAAATAAGTTATAAGAAGTCTTTGGTCTAAGCTTTCACAAGCGATGCCCCTTTTAGACAATGCCAATTCTATCGCATTTCTGGTGGAGCGAAGACATTAAATCCTGTAATCAATAGGGCATCAAACAGTCCGTTAGAGCTATCATCCTTGTTAAGGCGTCATGCACAACCCTAAATCATAGTTAGAGCACTTACAATTTAGGCCGATTGTATGCATATGGTTTAGTAGAAATTATCCCTATAAAGAAATTCTTATCTCACAACAAAATTTTCAAAGTTTACCGAACAAATGAATTTAAAGCTGTTTTACGCTTAACACACAGAAATTGAAATTTTTCTAGAAATTTCCAAAAAAATATTTTTATTAACAACATAATAAAAATAAAAGTTTTTTATAATAATGAGTTAAAAATATAAAATATGCTTACATATTAAATATTTCGCCCTTTAATTTTGTAGAAATACCCTTAAAATATGTCTTAAATTTAAACATAGCCTATTGTTAGGCGCTTTCCATTCAGCACCACCGCATTCACCACACATTTAATAAATTTATGAGCGCTCCCGCTTTAACATAACTGCAGTCATTGTAGAAATGTAATCATGTCGTGTGCAGAGTCCTTGCTGACATAGGCTGTCATTTCACCACAACAGATAGCAGATTCAGCAGTTGTATTACGAGTACTTGACAGTACACACACATGCTCAACTACACACAAACGCTCTTGAACATTAATGAATGACTGGTTTTTGTGTGCTGGATTATTTTACATTTCAAACACGATTCAAATACACTAATTTACGTAGGAGCCACACTAGTGGTTTTACTAATACGAAGTATATAGTAAAAATATTTATGATTAGCCAACGATAAGTGGCATTGACGACCGATATATTTGTAATATGTGGCAAGTTTATAATAAATGTGGAATGAATTGTATTTGCTGAAGTACCTCAACTAATCGAATTAAAGAATACTACGATTTCTTATTTGTTATTAATAGTCAAATTAAATTTATTTATGGGAGAATGCAACTGCAACTTATAAGCGAAGTTTTTTTTATTTTTTTTTTACTTTAGATGAACGTTTTGACTCAAAACCATTGACCGATAAAATTCCAAAGAGCAGTAGAAAATTAAATCAAAAGAGTGTAGAGTAAAAGTAGTTTATAGCTAGAGCTGTGAATTATATGTATTCAAATACTTGCGCCTAAAAGTATGTATTATAAATTAAATAATTACTATGCTGTTTTCATTAAGGGCCTTCAATGATTTTTCAATAATAGCTCGTTCTATATTTCACTCACCGATAGGAGGTCAACTTAACCAGACCTGTTAAATAATGATTACTGATCGTAATGATAACTACTTTCTTGAGAATCCATTTAATGTTTGATTGCCAATTACTTTAAACTTTTAATCATCAATCAATTTATAACCATCACTTTTTACGACTATTAAAAAAATCAAGAAAAATAAAAATTAAAAATTACAATCAAAAGTAATCAAGACCACTTTTTTTGATTGTTTAGGATTCTTTAAAACTTTTTTCGGATTTTTTCTAATCGCAATCAATTATTAATTGCCTTTTCTTGAAAAACAATTAAAATAATCATTACCAATAATTGATTACTAATTACTAATCAATCAAGGTCTGAGCTCAACTTCATTGGGTGAACAGCTTTCTATTTTATAAATTAGTCTACAGTGAATTGACTGATTACACCGCGTTACACACATTCCGTCCTATGAACCAAATATGCTTTTTCGGAAAGGGGAGAAAAAATAAAAATACACATGTATCGGCGATTTTCATGTACACGTCAGAATTTTTTTTATATGTAAAGTATAAAGCTCGTAGTGTCCGTCTGTCCGCCTGTAATTTTTACTTGGTGCGAATAATCCACAAACGTAACAAAAGTTATTTCGAGTAGTGCACTGCATTTTTTCTCAGATGAAATATATAGAAATACGTTTTCGCACAACAGAACTTAAAACAATTTTCAAAGTATACGTCTCCTAGTAGCGCAACTGTCAGCTGATCGGAAAGAAACAAACGGCAGAGAGTGTGTTGTATCAAACAATACATTAAACGAATTTAAATGATGCAATATTGATTGTGCATTTCAATGTTTCATCTGTCATACCAGTGGTAAGTGTTGTAAAAGTCATAAACAGTTTAGTGTTAGAAAGTTGCTATTGCTAAACTACAAATATATGGAGTAGGACGGGTGAAAAAAAATTTTTTTTGTTTCGGAAAAAAGTGGAAAAAAAATTTTTTTTTTTTTAAATTCAGGAAAATCTGAGAATTGATCCACATCTATTTTTTAAACAATTTGACGTGATACAGACATTTCCACGAGTATACTAGCAAAAATTCAACTCGATTGGATCACGGAAAAAGGATTAAAAATCGATCCAAAGTCTTTCACACAGGCGGACAGACGGACACTACGAGCTTTATATTTTATACATAAAAAAAAATTCTAACGTGTACATGAAAATCGCTGATATGCGTGTATTTTTATTTTTTCTCCCCTTTGGTTCAGAGGACAGTACCTGTTTTTGTAACGCAGTGTTATAGTCCTGTCATCCTCACTTAGGTTTTGAACCTGCAAAACAATCAGCTTCCAACTAGTCAAAAAGCCTTTGACTATAAATGTTTACAGATATCCTATTGCATACTTTTAGGAGCATTTTTTTGATGCTACCCAAAAATAATTTTCCAACGAAATTTGAATTACTACACAAGCTCAAAACCTCTATCCAGAATGTATCTTGTGTTACCAGTAATCCTTCGTAAACCTATTAGTCACTCTGAAAAACGTGTTTTAAGTAAAAAGTTATATGAACCATTCTTAGGCACAACTATTCCCTTTGTGAATTCCATCTTATTACGATAAGCTCTTCTTTGAAAATTGAGTTGCTGTGCCTTAAAGTTCACCAACTTTCTATTTTTGCTTCACAAATCTCTCTCAAAAATTGGAAATGAAATCTGAAGCATACTTCTAGGCGTTTTAAGGTTGTATGTCCAGTGTAAATACACAAAAGAAAAAAGTTATGCTGAACTAATTAAGAATATTAAACAAGATTAAAGATAGTTTAAATAAAATTACAATTAGAAATCTTATGTAAAAAAATTTGCCTAAAAGTGTGCTACAAATATATCCTTTCCTTGGGCCGGCGAAATATCGCAAAATAGTACAAAGTAAAATTACTTCTATACTCAATTGTTGTTATTCTATACATATTGTTGTTATTGTTACAGCATCGTAGAGCCGATAGCACCGGCAGCTAGTGCTCACTAGTCTATTTAACTAGTTAATTTATTTAGTTATGTTAATAAATCATAATAATAATAATAATACAGCATGGTCTCATTCTACCCTATATTATTTTATGCGTTGACCTTAATGTTGATGCTTCTGTCAGGATTAAAAACAGAATTATTTTGGAACGATTGTCTGCCATCTCTTGTTACTTTTGGCTTTGAAACAAAGCAGGTTCGGTGCTATACTATTAAGATTGTACGACAGCAATTTAAAGACGACCACTTTGTGAGTTTTAATAAAAATCAAATAAGTGAGTTTCATGTGCTGCATTTTTGCTACGAAAAACCAAAGACTACACAGAGAAAAGGCTCGGTGAGTGTAAGTGGTTAAAAAGTGATTGACTGAGTTTCATTGCGGTCGTTCGAGCACTAGTGGCGTCGAAAGTTAGGATCGCCCAAAAGAAGTAGAATTATCTGGGAATGAAAGCGTGCAAGATAGCTGAGACCGCAGGCATCTCAACTGAGTGAAATTATCACTTCATTCATGAATATTTGGACACGCTGGCTCATGCTCGATCAGAATCATAGCCGTATGAAAACGTCAAAGGTGTGCCGATATTTAGAAGCAATTAGAAAGAAGTTTTGACCATCTTTTGTTCCCGCAGCTGAAGCATGGATCCATCCAAAATCCAAGGAAAAGGTGTTTCCGGGTGAATGCGCAACGCAACAAGGCATAATTAAATTTTTAAATCGGCTATACAATTACCAGCGAATATTAATTATAGTTTTTATCCAGGACAAAAATTGTGTTTAGGTGAGAAAAATCGTTTACATTGGACCCTGCTTATTATGCACTCCGCTAATGGCATTGACACAATTAAAGAGACACAAATTCAAATGCGAAAATGTCTTTAATACATTATCAAGGCTCATTGCTTCCACGAACATATAATACGTATAATTAAGTTGTAAAAGGTCGATGTCTGTACATTGCAGATATTTAGGAAAAATCGATAGGAGGGACCATTGTTAGGCCAATGGAAGCCAAATCAAAAGTTTTTAGAATTTTTGTCTGTCTGTCTGCCTGTATGTTTGGTCGCGCATCACTCAAAAACTGCTGAATGGCTCTGAATGGATCTTTTACCAATGCATTACTAGACGTTTAACTTAAAATTTAAGATGTCATTTGTACCAATAGCTAGACCAGTTACGGGGATATCGGCCGACATGTGGACCAGGGTGACGCAAAATATCTCAGTACAATATGGGTATCAAACGAAAGATGATAATGAGTGCTGCAACAAGCGATGTAATTAAGTTTCATATATTATCTGGTATGCGATATAATGATGAAAATCGGACTCAGTCTATTATTAGTTCTGGGAAGCATTCCGTCCTCCTACAAATAAAACATTGAAACAAAAAAAAAATACAAGCTTTTTCTAAAATAATTAGTGTGAGTTACCTATTTTTGATAACTCGTTGTACAATACATATTTATTTGATGAACAAATCATTGAACCTTCTCTTTAACTTGAAAATGTTATATTCTGTTAAGATGAACACGCGGTTGTAATGGACACTTTTTCGCGTTCACATGGAGTCCGATATAGCCGGATTGCACTTTATTTGGAAGGAATTCGAATATTGGAAAAGCGCTAGTTTGAATATATCGAGCTAAACGGAGATTATGTTAAAAAATATAAAAAGTATTTATTCTTGGCCTTGAGCTCAATTCAAGTCAGTTTCACGAAAGAAATTTTAATGCAATTTTTTTTTCTTTGGTTTTTATATAACATTTTACGATTTATTTTTTACTTAAATTGCTTCGTGAAACTGGCTGTTATAGTCATGGATACTTTAAAACATTTGTTTTTGCTAAGCCTAAAACTAAACGGTAACGAGCCCTAATTAATTTTTTCAGACATATTATATCTGATTTTATATAAATAATTTTATTTGCTTGCTCACAACAATGTGTTTTTTATCTATAAATACTTTTACTGTTTTGTTTCGCTTTATAAGAAATGGTCCCATAAATTTTTTTTTATCTTTATACTGAAGATACAATCCATTAAATTTACAATTAAAACAAGCCACAAATTATGATCTTTAAAGCTACCTATTGAATGTTTTGGCATATCCGCGCTTTCGCATCGCAGCACAGGTGACATGCAATCACATCTCCATACGGCAGATTCACACACACACACACTTAAAGTCACACAATTTCATATGCCTTTAGGTCAAGTATTGGGTCAACAACACAAAAACCTGCATAACTACCTGCAAGAAAATAAACTATTCCACAATAATAACAAACACAACACAAACAACAATAACACTAACTACAGTTACGCGTGAATTCAAGTGCGTAATACGCACAGCAGTCCATTAGAGTCCATTGCTGTTTTTGACTATCTATGGGTATGTGTGTGTGCGCTTAGTACATATTTTTTAGCATGCCTTAAGGCGCTCAAAAAAAAATGCGAGCAAACGAAGGTGTAGTTTGTTGGTTAAAAGTGGGGTGGAGGAAGATGGAAACCGGTCGCGGCGCGTAGTATTACCGACTGTCGAACTAATTGTGGCCAATCGATTATTTGGTAATGCGAATAACGCTGTACAATTGTATATAGTGCGAGAAGAAGAACAAGAAGAAATTATGCTGAGTGCTTCACTTGTGGTTAAAGAAGATATTTGCAATGATTTGAGAAAAATTATTTTTTTGTTTTGTTCTGCTTTTTTGTCATTCCATTTTAAATTCTGGTTGCATCCACTTCCAATAAAAAAATTTTTTGTTTGATTTTAATATTTTTTCTTGTTATTATTCGCAGGAACACTGAAGTATTGGCTGTGTTGCACGCGACTAACATGCACACATACATATTGAAATCACTTAAAAACAGGTAGGAGAGCAGTTATGACCACGTACAAGTGTGCAAGTGTAGTTGTGAGTATGTGTCGGAATGTTTGTGTTTATATGTATGTTTGTATATATCACATTTTCCTGCTTGACCGAAACTTTTTAACTTTTCTTTCACACCAAAATACTGCGCTCTGCAACACACATAATTTTCACTCAAAAAATTTGCATTTTTATTTACCTCAAGCAATTTAAACTTTTTTTTTCAGAGCAGTCGGGTTAATAAACATTTTTAATCCAGAAGAGCTCCCAAATATATTGGTTCTTAAAAAGCTCAATCGGTGCTTCAATCAACTTGACGCACTTGAGCCAACATAACAAAATTAATTGACCACAGAAGTTTATAAATATTTAGTTATCAACTTTTTTTTTTTTTCAACTTCATATAAACTTGTCACACACATACACACAGACAAGAGCCAAAACGCGCGCAACGCATTATCATTATCCAACTAACGAACTGTTTTCAAACACGGAGGAACACGTACTAAAACTTGATTTCCACCGAATTCAATGCTCCAACAATGCTCAGTTTGCTCTGCTCAAAAAAAGAGCTGATTCTAGTGGCTGCCTACATTTGCTGCTACTGAGTATCGCGAGTTCTGTGCTATGTATTGTGCGCGTGGTGTTGATGGCAATGGCACGCGGTGTCGGTAACCAGCATGCGCGACACAAGCATGCACACGCTTCTTTACTCATGTATCGGCCTGTAAGCCATTGGAATGCTGTTGGAGGAATGGAGCAACTTTGCAGACACAGCTAGCAGTTACAGTTGCAAACCGACAGTCTCTGTTGTGGCGGTCCCCCAGTGTGGCGGTGTTTTACATTTTACAGATGTTAAATACTTTACAGAACAGTTAATTATTAAACATCAACAGCTATACTGACTAACAGTAACTGTTGAGCCTATGCACAGTGTAACGTACACATTTTAACTGGGTTATTTTTTTTTTTTAGTTTTTATGAAATTATATTTATATCATTAAAAAAATCTCAATTCTAGAAAATATCGTTCCAAAGAGTTACAATTTTTAATTTTTTTGTAGTAATGAAATTTTGGCCGTTGCGTATCAAAGCATGCCATCAACCCTTATAATTACTAATTCTTCTGCTGCTAATATTGACCGTTTTATTATTCGACATTCAATGTTAGATACCATTTTCCTCCTTACCTAAAAAAAATTTTAAATTGAAAACATCAAAAAAATAAGCGAGCGGAAAAAAATTTGAAAAAACTTTTAATTGCCATCTCTTGTCAATTTTGGTTTTGTAACAAACCGGTTTCGGCGATCCGCCATCTTCAGTGATTGATTTCGAGAACGAAAATTCGTTTCAATATAAATCCAGTATCCACCCTGTCGGAAAAACACAAAACCAAATCAACTTTTAATTGCGTTATTTTATGCACAAGTCGCTAAGTGCATCCAAACAAAATCTGGTATTGATTTCCTACATGAATTCCATGTTATTGAAAAATAGAAAAGTAAATCATTTGACTTTCAATTCCAATGCAATCAGGTTTAAAATAGCACTCTCCATTTTATTATCTGTTCAAACCAAGCAAGTTTTTCAAGTAATTGGTACATACGAACTTTTTTTTACATCACCGTAGTATTTTCGGGCATACACAAATATTAAAAAGACGCAAAAAGCATATACCTCCGTGGTAATAAAGGCCGAGTTTCTCTTCAATTTGTGTGTTGTGCTGCTTTTAAGTTTTTCCTACAAATTGATAGATCCTATATGTTTCATGCCGCCTCCGAACGGCATCTGTCAAAGTGGATGAATTTTGACTGAGGAGCACTACGGCCATACCCGCGTACTCATAAATTTAACAAAAAGAGGAAGAAAACTTAAATATGTTTCTTTGCAAAAATACCACTAAATATATTTCGAACACAAAAATTTCAAAAAAATTCGAAACCCGTAAAAGCTTGTTTTAGAGATCGAGTTTGTGCACCGGTTTGTTGCCGCAGAACGGACCGAAATTGGCGAGCAAAAAAATATGATCCATCGTGGCAATACACAACCACACACGTATTTAGCCACCATGGCAGAAATTTATTTTCTTACGAACATCTACCTCAGATAGCATATTCTCCAGATTTAGCCCTCTCTGATTATTTGCTCTATCCTGAAAGCTGAAGAAATTGCTGCGCAGTAAGAGGTTTGATTCAAATGAAGAGGGAAACACTAAAACGATTACCTATTTCGAAAAATAGTTTTATTTTTTGAAGGAATGCAAAATTTTGAATTACGCTAGACTGAATATATCCAGCAACAGGTAGTTTTTGTTGAAAATGAAAATACCGAAAAAGCCGAATGTGGAACAGTATACGTGATGGAAGTTAACTTATAACGTTATCGGGAGGATTTTTTTTCGTAAACATTTGGTTGCTATTATAATTATACCTTTCATGAACATGAAATGGTATTATAACTTTGGTCCGATTTTTCTAAGTATGAGAAGAAGAAGAGATAGACCCACCAATAAGTATACTGAAATGATCAGGTCGATGAGCTGAGTCGACTTAGCCACGTCCGTCTGCCCGTCTGTCTGTCTGTTTGAACGCAAACTAGTCCCTCAGTTTTAGAGATAACTCGATGGAATTTTGGTAGTGGGGCCGCAGATTTGTAATATATTAATCATTTTTCCGAACCAGCAAGATCAGATCTAGGAACTTAAAATTTTGTAGAATTGGTGGCTGATGAATTTTGCTACATTAAGAAACTCAAATAATTTTTTTTTCAGTGTATGGAATTCATTTTTCTTTTATTCATGTTAAAGCTCATTAAATTTTATTAAATATAGCTTAATTAGTTTTAAAAATAATGGAATTTGAATGCCCCCCCTGCTCGTCGATGCATGTGCGGCATCTTACCATAAAGTTGTTCATTACTGCTTGGAGAGTTGAGACAGGAATAGCCGCAATTGTTTCTCGAATGGATTGCCTTAGTTCATTCATGCTTTGAAGACTTCCTGTTTGCAATAACCCCACAAGAAAAAGTCAGGTGCAGTAAGGTCAGGCGACCTGGGTGGCCAACGGAATGTGGAGTTTCTGGATATCAGCTTATTGGGAAATTTTCGTCGCAATTCTGTCATAACAGGTTGGGCTATATGAGGAGCTGCACCATCTTGCTGAAACCGCACAGAGTTGAAAGAAATTCTCATTCGGCGTAATTCTGGATAGAAAAACTCTCTCAATATGCTCAAGTAACGGTCTCCAGTAACCGTAACGGTGTGACCGTTTTCTTCGAAGAAGTAGGGCCCGACAATGCAGCGTGATGAAACTGCACACCACACTGTGACACGAAGTGGATGCAATTCCGTCTCATGGAGTATCTGTGGGTTGGAAGCACTCCATATTCGACAATTTTGTATGTTTATGTTGCCGTTTAAATCGAAATGGGCCTCGTCAGACATGAAAAGACAGTTCAACATGTTTCCATCCTCTTCCACCATTTGAAGCATCTTCTGGCAAAATTCCAAGCGAATCGGCAAGTCTGCAGCGTTCAGTTTGTTGGCCATTTGAATTTTATATGGGAATAAGTCCAAATCTTTGTGCATAATTGACTGTAATGACTGTCTGCTTACACCCATTTGAGCAGATAAGCTTCTTGTCGAAACACGTGGATTGTTTTGTATGGCAGCAGCTACAGCAGCGATTGTTTCCTCCGTTCGAACTGAAGGGTTTCGATGGTAAGGTCTTCTGCTGACTGTCCCATGCTCGGCAAAATTGTTTACAAGTCTTATTATGGTCCATCTGCTCGGAGGATTGCCGCCAAACGTGCGCCTATACTCTCTTTGAACCGAAACTACGGACTCCAGTGCGTGATAGCGGCGGACAATCAAAATTCTTGTTTCAGTGTCCCAGTTATCCATTTTTGTTAAATGTAAAAGTCAATCTGCAAAATAAAAAAAAAATTAACCAGATTCATTAAATAGAAAAAAAGTTATTTAATTTTTTTTTGGTAGCGGCTTTCATTAGCCACCCTGTACATATTATATACGTAATGTGAGTTGTGAAAATCAGCCAGTTCGGGCAAACACAATATATGTCTCCCATACAATCGATTGTTCCGATAAACGGGGTTTGGCCTAGAAATCTTGCAATTAAAGAGCTAGGAACTTAAAATTTGGAAGCTATAGTACTTATCTTATAACTTTAAACGAGTTATTCTTGTATATTTGTATATTTGTATATCCACTACTATCTCAGGAACGACTTAACCGATTTCGATGAAATTTGGTGTGTGGTTAGTATCCTCTGTTCTAAGATTTTCTACTTTGGTGTTGCCACTTGGTTCACAGGGTTGCCACCTATATCAATTTTTTTTAAATATTAAGAAATATATGGGAGTATCGGTATCAAATGAAAGGTATTTTAGGCCGTATACCACCTAAAGTATTTCCGAGTAGGGTTGCCACCTGACCGCATATTATTTATTCCTTCAGATATCGACCACTATCTGGGGAACGGCTAAACCGATTTCGATGAAATTTGGTAGATGGATAGTATACTTCCTTCTAAGACTTTCTACTTGAATGTTGCCACTAAAGGAAGCTTAGAGGGTTGCCACCTTTCCGATTTTTTTTTAAATATTAAGCAATATATGGGAATATGGGTATTAAACGGAAGGTATTTGAGGCCGTATACCAACCAGAATACTTTTAAGTTGAATTGCCACCTAGGATTGCCACCTGACTGCATATTAATTATTCCTTCTTATATCGACCAATATATCAGGAACGGTTTAACCGAATCCTACCAATGATTCGCGTTTACTTTTTGTGGTTAGTGTTCGATATTTTGGAAATCTATTTTGGAAATTTATGCTCTTGGTAAGTAAGATTATGCGACAAATTCGAAAAATACCGAGCAAGGCTCGGTCACCCAGGGACTTACATATATAATGTGTTTAGTGAAAATCATCAAGATTGGGCCAATACATAGTAGAGCCGCCATACAACACATTTTTTTAAATAAATGGGGCTTGGACTACGTATCTTTAAATTAATAGGGTAAGATCCTCGAATTTTTGTAAAGTTTGTACTTACTGTAAGTAAGGATCAGAAACATAAAACCGTGATGCGTATTCATGAAAGGTATATGGCCTTCGGCACAGCCGAAGACAATGCTTTTTTCACTTGTTTTAAAATATTTTTTTGACCACACTGTCGCTCAGAAACAAATGCCTGATAATGGCAACACAGCACTGTTAAATGCGCTTACTTGCTGTTTGATGCAGCCGTTATAAATCATATTGATACTGTTACTAACATCTACTAACATTTGTATGTAAAGTCCAACGCCGCTATGCTAAGAAATGTATAATTAACATTGCAGCCCAACATCTGTTATTAACTTTTACAGCCCTTTTAGAACTAACTGTTAAAATTTCACTGTTATATAAGCTATACACGTACATAATTTCCCTGCTTTATTGTTCTATTTTTATATTTCTCACACATGCCATGACGGTACGATGCGACATGACACGTTCGGTTTATCTTAAAATTTTAATGCGCTTCTTTCACAACATTATATTTCCTGCTCAATTCCAATTTCCATGACTAGAGGCTCTTGTGGTTGTTGTTATTTTATTTACTATAGCTACATACATACATACTTTTAGACATTTAGCATACCACATGGCGCAATTCATTTCAATCATTCAACATTAAGGTATAATATAGAATGTTATATGCAGCAACAGAATTCAGGTATGGCGAATGTATTTAACGAGACTTTGACATATTTAGATATGTGTGAATGCTGGTACAAATATGCAATACTTGTTTATATGTATGTTTGTACATTAAAATTATTGAAACACTTCAGTTGTATTGTTGGACATACTTACGTCGGCGTGATGCATTTAGTTAAAGAGGTGAATTTTCCTTTGCTCGTCATTGTGAGCTCTTCTACTTCCTGTTCTCCACTAACACAATAGCTGCTTCCTGTGGTTGATGTTGTTTCCTCAATTGGTTTTTGTTATACTTCACTTTTCACCTTGCAATATTTTAAGAGAAATTTCGAAAATTTAATCTCTCTGGTTTTGTGATGTTGACAATTTTCACCTATTTCCTTAATTGCTCTTTGCTTTATGCCCGAAATAGAATATTTTTAGTGAAATGGCTTGTAAGAGACTACTTGCGTGCAGATTACTAAAGGATTTGACAAAAATAATTCACCTTTAATGTTATTCTTGAAGTCTTTGCGCTCAATTATTCAAGCTTTCGATTTGCTCTCATGTTAATGTGATGCGATGTGTTACGATGTGATGCACACTGCATTGATGTGATGATATTTAAAGTGATGTGATATTATAATTTGTTTTGATATAAGATGAGAGATTTTATGATCTACAGTTATTACGTGAAGAAGTGTTTGGTGTAGCAGTAGTAAATCCTGCTACCGCCAGCCATGGGAAGCATAATGTTTCAACGGAGTAGGACGTACAGGTTTCTCTAATGGGGTGTGAAGCGATGCTCGTTGCGATAGCATGCCGAACCCAGTATACTTATTTAAAATAATGTTTCTCTTCGGACGAAAGTTAATAAGGATTTGCCGTATTCTCAGTGAGTGTCGGTTAGCCGCATATCACATCACTCCACGCATCATAACACCACAACGGTTAGCATCATTATTCAATTCTTCTAGGAGTTTTTTTTTAGATATTAACATGTAATACGAAGTCTCGCCAGGGTGATTCATTGATATCACATGGCACGTAGTTAATTATGTGACATTTTGCCGTTATAAGATATCAACTCATACAATATCACTTCACCCCATAAAAAAAGGACATCTCATGACATCATATGTATAACATCTGTCGGCATCATATATAACACATTGCACACAATTATGTCACATGACCATTTTATTATATGACACGATATCACCACATATTATATCACATCGCTACGTACAAAATATTTTATCAAACGACATATTATGACATCATATCCAAATTACATAACTCATTAATATTTTAAATTACGTCGGCTTTAACAAAATTGCACCACTAGCCGTTCTCCTACAATTACGGCGCTCTACCTGCGATACACAAATAACATCGTGGGCCATTTTCAGATCTACGATGCTAGAATTAGTGATTTGATTCATTTTGTTTTGTTGTCATGTCTCCAAACCAAATTTGACAAGGGATGACAGAAAATCGTTCCAATTTACATCGATTACTGATTTCTTTGTGAACGCATTTTTAAATTTTTGTAGAAGACTTAAATATCACATCGTGTTAAAGCAGATCACATCAAGTGACATCATACCAAATGAAAAACACAAAATTGCTGGTAATATCATTATTAATTTATGATAACCCACAGTCAAACATAACAAATATTGTTTAAGAATCCACACGCTTATACTCATAAATTCAACAGCTACTCAACTTCTTGAGCGCCACTAGAAAAAAAAAACTTCAAGAAATCCAAAAATCAACCGATGTCAACTTATGACATTTTCAAATTTTGTAGAGGATTTTAATATCACATCATACTAAAGCAGATCACACCAAGTGACATCATACCAAATGAAAAACACAAAATTGCTGGTAATATCATTACTAATTTATGATAACCCACAGTCAAACATAACAAATATTGTTTAAGAATCCACACGCTTATACTCATAAATTCAACAGCTACTCAACTTCTTGAGCGCCACTAGAAAAAAAAAACTTCAAGAAATCCAAAAATCAAATTGCCCCACCAGTTAATTATGCAGTCATATAATTCAACGCATTTTTATAGCAAAAAATAGAAAAGTATCTACTCTATGCCTCTGCTACGTGTGAACGCCAATAGAGTTTCGAATGAGTGACAGCTTAAATCAATCAAAGTTTTGAATGCGCATTTGGTGTGATATTAATCTCTGTGTGATGTGATGAGTAGACAAACCTGAATATGTACATATGTATGCAACAAAGATGGGTATGCTCTGAAGTGTCTTTGTAGTGATTTGTAAGTGCATCATAAGCTGAAATGTTTGTCGACATTAGCATGCAACAAATTCAAGATTTTCAACTTATCTAAACTTCAAAAGCTGAAAGATTGCAACATTTGCATGTCCCCCAACCAACAAATCTAAATTTAAAGCAGCGTTTCTTTCTTTGTGTTTGTATGTGTTACTCCCCCAATCATATGTAGCTAGATTCCAAGTAACAAGAGTAAATTTCGTAAATACCTTTTATCGCAGTTGTTGTTACTAAGAACAACAAAAAAGTTGCAAGGGGGAAAAATGCGAATGGGGCAAATACTAAACTTCATAGAACCAAACAAAGACATATTTATTTATAGTAAATGTGCACGCCACAATCACTCACAAAAATAGCTTACGCGTTCTGATTTCCATAGGTGCCTGAACAAACATGCAGCTATGTATGTAACTGAAGGTAAATCGATGGGGGCCAAAATATACGCGCATCTGCTGCCACCAATCATGTGCTTAATGGTTCCCTTAAGTCCAACAAACAATATTTGTTTGTTGCTTTCGTTTGGGGTGACTTTAATTTATCGCCATTGAATATATTGCATGCGGTCTACTGGCAGCCATCACTAAGTTATGTATGTAAAATACAATGAAAGCTGATTTTGCAAGTTTGTAGCCATCTTTTGAGTAGCATTCCTGCAAAAAGAGAGTGCACCGTGATAAATCCCTTTCGTCTATAGTGGGCGGTAATTGATCGAAACTATTCGCTCATAACCTTAGTTGGGATAAGTCAATTTTAATTTGTGTGACATTCTTATAAGGGTAAAAGTCACATGTTCCCATCTGTACCCGCAGAGGTGTAATAAAGCCATATGACCCTATTTCTCAACATATTGAGAAGGCCATATTAATCAACATGGATTTTTTTCCACAATAAATGTAAAAAAGCTATTAAGGCATTATAGCACTTTTTTAACGTCACGTGTGATGTTTATGTATGACATGACATCGCAATGAAATCGCATGAATCAAACAGTATTTTCTGCTGCTGTGGCGGTCCCGAGAAAGAAGAGTTAGAGCAAAAGCTTGCCAGGCGACGATTTTTAATGCAAAATTTTCATTTTGTGTTTTAATTTGAATTTAAAATATTTTTTCATATTAATATGACATTCATTAAGAAAGAAGCGGAGCAGGCGAAAATTTTGGACATATTTTCTTGTTTTAAATTTTCATTTTATATTTTGATACGAAATTTGTAAAAAAACGCCGCTGCGAGACTAGTAAAGTGGAAAAAGGGCCAAAGAATACGACCGTGAAAAAGGCAACATTTACTTTTCGCTAATTTCGTGCTTGTTTTTGTAAAATTAGAGCGCTATCCTGTGCGATGTGATTATATGGCTTTATTTCTCATTTGTATGGCTCTATTTCACATCTCATATTACACATAGTGGAAATAATATTCATTCGTAAGCCCTTATTTCTCAATATATTGAGAAATAGGGGCATGTGGCTTTAATTCCTATGGCTTTTTTGCAGCCCGCCATCCGACACTACCAGTAAAGGCATGAAGGGATAAAATTTGTCTCTTCATAGGGCATGCTCAATAAAACAGCGCACGTTATTAAGAGATCAAAACTGGCATTATTTCCATGTTCCTTTGCTACTCATTCCAGCTTTAGCCTAGACTAACCACACTTTTTGCTGGGATTAAACCACTAGTTGTTGCATGTGGCATACATTTTAGTGTGCAAACATTTCATTGTTGCTGATGTGGTAAGCGTAAAACAATTGAATAAGCAATCGTAAGCAATTTTCCATATTCTCGCGTGGCTTTCAGCTCAAGGTAAGTTTGTTGTTTTGTATAGCGGTTAGGTGATTGTAAAGTGATTCCGGCTTTATTGAACTGTAATTTAAAGGAAAATCACGTAGATATGCATACATTTTTGGGGGAGAGAAACCAATAAGATGTATCAGCAATATTTTTGCAGCAGATTAAAATTAGAATTAGAAGACTTTGCTCTGTCCGTACTTTCGATTAACTGCATGGCTAAATTTAAGTCAATTGCAAATGCCGTAAGTGAGAGCGAGTTGTGGTTTAAATTCGTTCAATCAAACATTTCCTACTTGATCTCTATTGAACCCCTTAGATTCCTCCAATTTGTAGTGCTTAGATCGATTGGCCGATTGTCTTGTAAGTTTGCTGGCGACGAATCTTTACCTTTAACCCAAGTGCTGTCAGCTGGATTCTATTGTCTTTGAAAGTCAATGATTCACATCTATATGTCTACTATCAGGTTCATCTGGACGATCGAAGTGACAATGGCATATTCCAAGTCAACATCCCTGAGGTGAAAAAACTGAATAAGATCTAGGGGTAATCATTTATTTTGAAGCACAACTCATAAACTAAAGTGCCCGTTCTTATTACCGTAAAGTCGTATACGCAGGAAGCTACGGGCTCCTTCTGTTGGGGCAGTGACGCTCGCAATGTAGAAATTGAACAATAATTGGTATGGGAAGACACTTGGTGGATCCTCCTTGTTTGATTATATTCAGTTCGTATCGCGAATTTTGAATTTTCGCTGGTTACGTATATTCGAATTTCGAATTTTTTGTGGCGTTATGTTGGTACTCATGTCTCTCACTTATGCCGACAAGCTCGGCCATTTTGAATGTTCAGTTAATTGTTGACAGCTGCTTTGCTTGCACGTGTTTTGGATCGTCTTCGATTTTTACCTATTCAAAAAAATGGATCAAAGAACCTGTATCAAATTTTGTGTGAAAAACGAAATTAAGTGCGCGGATGCATTCCGAATGTTGACTGTGGCATACGGAGAAGCTACCTTGGACCGAAGCAACGTTTATCGGTGGTACAAAATATTCTCAGAAGGCCGAGAAGATGTGCAAAGAAGAACAAAAATTGGCTTTTGCACCACGACAACGCCCCTGCTCACGCATCGTTGCTTGTGCGCGACTTTTTGGCCAAAAACAACACACTAATGATGCCGCAGCCACCGTATTCCGCAGATCTGGCCCCCTGTGACTTTTTCTTGTTCCCTAAACTGAAGAGGCCCATGAAAGGACGACGTTACGCTTCTCTTGACGAGATAAAGATGGCATCGAAGGAGGAGCTGAACAAGATACAAAAAAATGATTTTTTGAAGTGCTTCGAAGATTGGAAAAACCGTTGGCACAAGTGTATAATATCTCATGGGGATTACTTTGAAGGGGACAAAATAGATATTCATGAATAAATAAATAATTTTTGAAAAAACACAAAATTCGCGATACTTTTTGAACACACCTCGTATACCTCCTGAGGAGATTAAGGCCGAACTTCACTACCAATTTGTGGTGCGCTGCTTCTATTTTTTCTACGAATTGGCGGGACATATAGTTTTTTTTTGCCGATTCCGAACGGCATCTGCAAAGCAGATGGATTTTTGTTGAGACCCCTGCCATTGCAGAAATACACTGGGATACTTTTCCAAACCACCTTTGATGTTACCTTTCCCAGGGCTCGAACCTTGGACCCTTGGTGTGGTATGCCAGCAGCACTAAAGCCGCACCACGCTGCCAATCCATCACTAGAGACAAATTCAAGTTACCAGTTAGATAAACAGCGAAGATTTTTATACCCAGCGTGTACTAGTACACAGGGTATTATAGTTTTGGTCATATAACGGTACAAAATAATAGAGATAGATAAGGAGTTCCAAGTTCTTAGAATGAACAGAGGAATTCATTAAGATATATCCGCCCGTGGAAACGATAACTTGAGTAAAATTTGAGATATTTGAATGAAATTTGGCATATAGGTTGCTTTCCGGTCAAGGTAAGTTGCTATTTGAAATGGGCGAAATGGAACCATAACCACGCCCCATCTTTCGATATCGAAAATTTCGAAAAACTTATAAAATGGGTTAATGCAATAATAAAAGCAGCTGTAATGATGAAACTTGCTAAATTTATTAACTTGGTTGTTACATTGACGATTTTATAAAATTTTTGGAAAAGGGGCTTGGCACCGCCCACATATGAGTGAACAAATTTTCAAACTTCGACTGTTAATAACTACAGAAGCGCTTAAGCTAGTATAACAAAATTTCGTGGGAGGCATACTATTGTGATAAATGCACCCACAGAAAATAAGCGATATCGCTTTTCGACCACGCCTACTTTTTCATAAAAGTTACATGGAAAGGAGGTAGAAATACTGATCTGCCCATATCTCATTGACTGATACAGGTAGAATGATATAATTTTGCAGTTACCTCAATTTTCTTGTTATTTATATGACTTTTGCAAAATTTTGTAAAGTGGGAGTGGCACCGCCCACTTATGAGTCAAGCAAATTTCAAATTCGACTGTTACTAACTTCAGAACGGTGTAAGATAGAATTACGAAACTTAATACGAGCTATACTATAGACATGTAGAGTAAGCCCAAGGAAAATAAGCAAAATCGGTGGATGACGACACCCACTTTTTGACCAAAGTTTCTAAAAGAGAGGTAGGAAACCGGAGTATGCTATATCTCCTTCACTGATGCAGATAGATTGCTAGAATTTTATAGTTACAATGACCTGATGATCTTATTAATGATATTTTTTAATTTTGAAAAATGGGAGTGGCACCGCCCATTTATAAATGAACAAAATATCAAATTTCAGCTATTATTAACTTCAGAACGGTGTTAAATAAAATTACGAAACATGATACGAGGTATACTATCTACGCTTTTCAAAATTACATATATATATTCTATACTGTAACCAGTGAACCCAAGAATCTACTGTGAAAATTTCATAAAGAGCGGTTTAGTACTTTGGACCCCAGACACACAGACACACATTCATTTTCATTTATAAGATTGGCCATATGGTAGTAGAAAAAGCTTAAAACCTCTATAGCTCATAATTTCACAACAATTTAGCAATTTACCACGACCACTTTTACACAGCTGAGTATTTATTGTTCGGTTCCACCCGAACTTAGACTTCCTTACTTGTTTAGCTTGATCTTGGCTTTCTCAACTTCTGTGGCCCTTTTTTACATTTTGCTGTTTACTGATGGCTCGCCGTTTTGCTCTGTTTGCCGATGTATGCAGTATGTAAGAGATCACGCATCCCCCCTTCCGACACAACTTTACGTCCCATTGCAATGGAAACTTTGTGGGTAAGATTTTTCGAAATAGAGCTATAACTTAGTAATTACCCCAGCTTCAATAAGTTATCGAGAAAACGAGTTCCCGCCACTTTGAGTGGCTCGGTACCGCAATCCTGGACAGCGGACTGTCGGTCCGATTGTAGGGCGCACAATGATGCCACTTCTAAGCACTCTTACTGCTGGCTTATTCAGTCAAAATACAAAGCTCGCTCTTTCCCCTACGCCATTAGGAACCGTTGGAACTTTGAGATTTCACAACCATCGCCGTATGAAAATAAACAAGGCATTGTATTTCCAAAGAGATAGGCTTTACGGAGCCAAGTACATCCATTGACTCCTATCAACAAGCGCCTCCTAGCGATCCTTACAAAATTTAATAAATTTATACATTTTTTTGTGACAGAGTGTCCTTTCTATTAGATCAAATAAATACTAACGCTAACCTAGCCTTGGCTTTAAAATCCCTTCTTTTCATAGCACCCAAATTATATAGGTCCTTCAAATTTGTTCGGACGCTCGGTTCCATCTCGTTTAAAATTTTATTGTTGAATTTTAGGAAAACATGGACGAAGACGTGTCTTTCAGGCTAAAAATTCACCCGTCACCTCGTACTCGGAATATGGGGTAATACCGGGCGGCACTACTAGGGGAGCGCATTAGATACCGATCCGCCAAAGATCTAACAACATCGACAGACCTTCGAGGAGTATTTTTGCCTTCACAAACAACCAAAAACACGAATAAGAACTATGGAAACGCAACGATGTTAAATGACTTGAGTCATATGGACTCCCTGATGCATGCAGTGTCTTCCAAGTGGAGATCTAGAAAAGCAGCTAAATTTCTGTGGGAGAGAATAGTACCAGCAACCAATGTAACGATCTACGTTGACAGTCAAGCTGCCTTAAAATTATTAGATTCGAACAAAATAATATTCTATATGGTGCGAAGGCCGAACTTCGCGAAAAACTTTGCACCATCTGCCGGAAATAGCAATATTGATGGAAATGAAAGCGCTGATGGTCAGAAAAGATTCCGAGCCTCAAGGTTCATATGCCCATGTTTAGGTAGGAAAAGAACTAGCTTCGTACTCAAACTAAACAAGCCTGCGTTGAGAGAAATTGCAGGTCTTATCACAGGACATTGTGATATTGCACCGAAGCTTCGACAATGGCGTTTTCCAAAATGCTCCCTACGCAAAAGATGTTAGCATTAGGAGGAAGGCGAGACTGCAAGACAAGGCGACTCAGACTTCTGGGAGCAGGCTTCCTTAGGATTTTTCTCTACTTCCTAAGTTCATATGGGAAAGTAAGTGGTTTAAGAAGGATTCAGTAAGAAATACCTGATTGAACGAATATGCCCCCACCCGACACGTATTGAGAGTATTTTAAATGGACATTAGTGTCGCCGAGTGAAAGTTTGAGCTCTGTTAACCTAACCTACCGTATGGAAATTCAGGAGAGATAGCTTATTTTTTTAAATCATATGGAAATCATTCTCCGAATATATACCCTTACAAAAGAAATATTTAAAAAAAAACCTGAACTCAATTATCAAAGTATGCTCAGTAGGAGCAAGGGATCAATAACCCAAATGTCATTCACAAACGCATACATACATACTTACATATGTATATAAATTTCGTGCGTTGATAGCTATGTAAATAAATTAACCAGAGAAATGTGACGCCAAACGATTCCAAATTTATGACTTTTATAATCACAACAATCTAGCTAAAGTTCCCCGTCAGATATCTTGAAAATTCCATATCGGAAGCACCCTTATAAACGTAGCGTGGCTTGGAAATGGCATGAAATCGGGTCAAAATATACAAATCAGCTGCAAAAACAACAAAGAGGAAACAAAGTAAAGAAAAACACAGAAGGGCAGGAAGCAGCAAAAGCCATAATTAACTGTGTCACACGCCCAACAAAAAAAGAGGAAAATAAATGAAAATACATAAATTTATAAAAAGCAAACCATTGAAGAATATACATCGGCACATATATGTATACACATATATACATTTACGTATATAAAAGAAACTATGTATTTACAAAAGTGGGCGCTGTGGAGACATATCCCGTAACAGCTGACAAAGTTTTGACAGCCCACATTGTATATATCCATTTGAGTGTGATATAGTAAAACGATTTCGCATGTGTGTGTGTGACTGTGTGATCGATATGTACTCATGGCGTGATCTCTTGACGCTAAATGCAAGCTGCCTTCATGCCGCGCAGTAGCTTTCCAAGCGAGCAGAACACGAGCGCGAGCACAAGACAATGAACTATGAATGTGAAGGTCGATTCGAGTGGTGGAAGTGAAGCTGACGAATTTTAAAGTACATGGGCATGAGACGGAGGTAGCAGCGCCAAAATAAACCCACTGAAATTGATAATGCAACAGACTAAAACAACAACTCTAATGAGACGTGCAACTGTTGATAATTCAATGGCAATGATGCAACAACAAACAATAATTTGTAAGCGATACTTGATGATAGAGAGCCCATGAACATGTATACTTTTTCTTCATTATTACTTGGTACTTCCCTTCATCAAAATGCTGAAGCCAGTAAGTAACCCCAAAGCACTTTGTATTGCCAATGCATAAGCGATATCACCTTTCCTCACAAACTAGAGACATAACAGGTATAAGTTTTAGAGAGAAAAAATTAGTTGAGAAAAAAATTTATTTTTTAAATAAGAGTTACGCTTCAACGTTTATTTTATTTTTTGGGGATACGAGTTATTTCTCAACGTTTATTTTTTACGTTGCTGGATAACTGTTATGTATGAGAAATATTTTTTATCGTTGCCAAAAAAAAATTTGAATTTGAAATAAATTTTGTTATTTCCTTCATAACAGTTTCTGGATGATAAATATTAGTATACACACACACTCCTTGTTGCTCTTACTTTTACCTTAGCCTTGCAAGTGGCGTCCCATATGCTCCCAATGCTCATACATTTCTTGATGCACCTGTTTCGTCGTTTGACACTGGAGGCATGTCGTCCATTTTCACAACGTGGTAGAAGATCTGGTTGCGTGATTTTCGATCAGAGGACCTATTTTGCCTGGTAGATCTTTGTGCATAAACCTGCTGGTAGATATCATCATGTTTCGGTCACCAGCGAAGTCGATCATACGAGGAAATCCCATCGTAGAAACTGAGCTTTGAGAGTCTAGGACCCTCTTTACCACCCATGGTGTTCAGTTAAGTCTTATTAAAATTTGTCCCTCTATCTTAAAGCACACAGCCATATCTACCACGTTGTGATACATGCGTCAAAGTTTAAGTTGTTCGAATGCAACAGCCAAGATTAGTACCCGTCTCTGTACGACAAAATAAGTGCAGGAAAATATGAGTGAGTAGCGGTAGCATATAGCGGCGCCTGGTTTGAAATTTTTTTTTTTCAAGAACGTGGTCGCCCCTCGGCAGTGGTTTGGCAAAGTCGCCGAGTGTATTTCTGCCAATTTGTAGTAAAAATTAGAAGCAGCCACAAATTGATAGAGCTCACCCCTAAAATCTTTACTTACTTTTTATTTAGTGAGAGGTCATCTCGGAAGCACTCCGTACCACATGAGAAGACGTTATTGGATACTGGCGATTTCGAAGAAAAAACTGGCACGATGATGAAGAGTGCCGCGTGGCAACGCAAAGGGATGCTGACTACAGGGCCATGCTAAGAGCGAATGCAACGAGTAGTGTGTGTGAATACTACTATTTATCATCTCGAAATCATTATGAAGGAAATACAATTTTTTTTCACATTCAAATTTTTTTGCCAACTAAAAAAATTTTTCTCATCCATAACAGTTATCCAGCAACGTAAAAAATAAACGTTGACAAATAACTATCATTTCCAAAAAATAAAATAAGCGTTACAAATAACTCTTATAAAGCAACGTTGTGAATAAATTTAAGTACTCGAGCAACGTTTTTGATACAGAAATTTCAAATAACAGTTTTTTTGTCTCTGACACAAACTACTTCGATATCTGATACGAAGGTTCAGAAATATTTCAAAAACTTTTTTCGCCAAATACTTTAAAGGCAATCTCATCTGAATGCGTTATCCACGCTTCCGCGCCGTCCGTCAGGAAGGTTGTGGTAACTTTATAGATCATGACTTATGTTTGAAGAGCGAGAAATTTACTTAACAGTTGCCAAATCAATCCAAAGTTCCATTCCAATGGTTCGATTTGGTTAGCGAATGGGCAATGCTCTTGAAGTTTTCAACCCTTTTACTTTCAGGAGCAATATGACTGCAGGGGATGCATTTCATATTTTGCGGTTTAGTTAGGATAGATAATAGTCTCACAAGTTAAGGCAGAGTGATTAACCTCTTCCTAGAAAGATCGCCTTCTTCGTCAGTTTGAATTACGGCACTCATCGATCGGAAGTTGGCATACGAACTAACCCACTCAGTGTGTATACCGTTGACATTCCAACAGTGTACCTCTTGATCATTGATTTTATATTTTGTCGGATGCCATCGGACCTATAGCTTTATTCACTAAGGTGTTAATCTGTCTCAAGAAGTTGTATGCTAGGGTGTCGTGGCTATACTTTTTAATGCTGGCCTCACTGTGTAAATAATGTTCTATGGAAGACAGAAAATCCCTCTTTGATAGAAACTTACGCGAGAAACTGGACAGAGCTGCATAGAATCGACAAAACTGGACCTTGGATCTATTTTTATCTGATGGCAATATTATAGTTACTGTTCCCTGAGACTTCTCGCGCTATCCAAATACCACAGATTAAATTTTTTATAATTATTTACATACTCTTTCAAATACTTAGGCATGCTTTCCAAGGTTCACTCTTGAGATCAGAGTCATTATCCCAAAAAATCCTCTCGCAAAAATCTGTAGCAAGCCACTGTGTTGGACAATGATCTTTGCCACAGTCGTATTGAGATTTAAGAGGCGTGTTTGTGAAGGGCGATACTCAGCATGACAGGAACACACATACAGGGTGGCTGATGAATTTTGCTACATTAAGAAACTCAAATAATTTTTTTTTCAGTGTATGGAATTAATTTTTCTTTTATTCATGTTAAAGCTCATTAAATTTTATTAAATATAGCTTAATTAGTTTTAAAAATAATGGAATTTAAATGCCCCCCCTGCTCGTCGATGCATGTGCGGCATCTTACCAAAAAGTTGTTCATTACTGCTTGGAGAGTTGAGACAGGAATAGCCGCAATTGTTTCTCGAATGGATTGCCTTAGTTCATTCAAATTTGTTGGTTTTGCTTTGAAGACTTCCTTTTTGCAATAACCCCACAAGAAAAAGTCAGGTGCAGTAAGGTCAGGCGACCTGGGTGGCCAACGGAATGTGGAGTTTCTGGATATCAGCTTATTGGGAAATTTTCGTCGCAATTCTGTCATAACAGGTTGGGCTATATGAGGAGCTGCACCATCTTGCTGAAACCACACAGAGTTGAAAGAAATTCTCATTCGGCGTAATTCTGGATAGAAAAACTCTCTCAACATGCTCAAGTAACGGTCTCCAGTAACCGTAACGGTGTGACCGTTTTCTTCGAAGAAGTAGGGCCCGACAATGCAGCGTGATGAAGCTGCACACCACACTGTGACACGAAGTGGATGCAATTCCGTCTCATGGAGTATCTGTGGGTTGGAAGCACTCCATATTCGACAATTTTGTTTGTTTATGTTGCCGTTTAAATCGAAATGGGCCTCGTCAGACATGAAAAGACAGTTCAACATGTTTCCATCCTCTTCCACCATTTGAAGCATCTTCTGGCAAAATTCCAAGCGAATCGGCAAGTCTGCAGCGTTCAGTTTGTTGGCCATTTGAATTTTATATGGGAATAAGTCCAAATCTTTGTGCATAATTGACTGTAATGACTGTCTGCTTACACCCATTTGAGCAGATAAGCTTCTTGTCGAAACACGTGGATTGTTTTGTATGGCAGCAGCTACAGCAGCGATTGTTTCCTCCGTTCGAACTGAAGGGTTTCGATGGTAAGGTCTTCTGTTGACTGTCCCATGCTCGGCAAAATTGTTTACAAGTCTTATTATGGTCCATCTGCTCGGAGGATTGCCGCCAAACGTGCGCCTATACTCTCTTTGAACCGAAACTACGGACTCCAGTGCGTGATAGCGGCGGACAATCCAAATTCTTGTTTCAGTGTCCCAGTTATCCATTTTTGTTAAATGTAAAAGTCAATCTGCAAAATAAAAAAAAAATTTACCAGATTCATTAAATAGAAAAAAAGTTATTTAATTTTTTTTTGGTAGCGGCTTTCATCAGCCACCCTGTACACAGATGTATTTATGACCCCGTAGTGAAAAGCCAAATTAGTCCGCGAAATACTGATTTACAACTAGATTTTTCTGACTGAGTACGAGCTTCTCCGAAAAAGATCAAATTTGTGGCAACTGAAAATCGAAAGTTTAGGGTAATACTTCACGGTCCAGAGTTAAGATTTTGATTACAATTTTACTGTTACGGATCTAGGGCTCCTAACCTCTTCTATGTGCTCTGACTACTTAACAGCTTTGACCGCCTTCTTTTAAATCTGTTTCACTTACTTTCATTGAACTAGGGCTGCTTCTATAGAAAAACTACGGTTGCACGACTAGTTGCTCTTGGGATCCATACCAGCTGTGAGGGAGTTTGACTGCGGGGTACCCACTTATATTGATAAATGTTCAAAAGCGCCTGTGTTCATATTTACATAGGCGCGTGCAACGATCACCCCAACTGGCTACGTGGCACGTTTTCGATTGCTTATGTGCTGTTATTTTGAGAGCAATTGTTGCTGTTGTACTTCCCACGACATACTCAATATCTCTTTTGTTGTTTTTTGTTATCGAAAGCTTGTTAGCAACACGTCTTCTCTTCGTTACAAAAATACAATGCCATTAAGGGTCTTCCCCCAAATTCGTGCCAACACCCACATAGAAAGTTCTTTTGTTTTTGTATTTTAAATTTGTTGTATTTAAAAAGCATTCATAAGCACGCGCTGATATTGCCACTTCCGTTACGATCATTAATACACATTTTTGTTGTTGTTTTGACTGCTGCTTATTCCGATCATCTCACATTTTTTGCTGTCAATCTTATAATGAGCGCTGACATCGCTTCGGAACGCTCTGTTGCGCTTCTTTGCTAAAGCTCTCACATTGGCACAAATATAAATTTTTTTTTGTTTTTTGGTATATCCAGCAGCTGCTGGAAGTACTCGCACACGGATTAGTTGCATTTATGCAAACTGAAGTTCACTTCCGGCAAGGTAGCAGTGAAACAACTTATTTATCGTTGACTCGGCTACCTTCGTAGAGCATTTTCCAGCTTAAATCTCTAACTAGGGTTGTGAATAAATAATCAACTTTGATTAGAATCGATTGTTTTTGTTATTATCGATTTTTGTAGACATCGATTATAATAACTGCACACAATTGTCACTAAATTCTGATGGAAAAATAATGTTCCACAGAGAACATAGAAAGTTCTGCTAAAGTATTAACAACACAAACGAGAATAGCGGAGAATAGCGCTCAAGTTTGGTAGAAGGCGATGGACAAAAAAACCTTTTAAATGATAATTGGAAAGGTGTATAAGCTACCTTGCCAGATATATTAAGCCTATTCAGCCGGGCATATCAAGATAGACATTGTTATACCCAGCGTGTACTAGTACACAGGGTATTATAGTTTTGGTCATATGCGGCGGTTTGTAACGGTAAAAAATAATGGAGATGGATATAGAGTTCCATATATCAAAGTTCTTAGAATGGACAGAGGAATCCATTAAGACATGTCCGTCCGTCCGTCCATCCGTGGACACGATAACTTGAGTAAAAATTTAAATATTTGAATGAAATTTCGCACACAGGTTGTTTTCTGGCCAAGGTAGGTTTCTATTTAAAATGGACGAAATCAAACCATAACCACGCCTCTTTTTTCGATATCGAAAAACGTTTAAAAAGAGATAATTCAATAATAAAAGCAGCTACAATAAAGAAACTTGGTAGATTTATTAAGTTGGTGGTTTTATTGACGATTTTAACAAACTTTTGAAAAAGGGGCTTGGCACCGCCCACATATGAGTGAACAAATTTTCAAACTTCGACTGTTAATAACTACAGAACCGTTTAAGCTAGTATAACAAAATTTCGTGGGAGGCATACTATTATTGTGATAAATGCACCCACAGAAAATAAGCGAAAGCGCTTTTCGACCACGCCTACTTTTTCACAAAAGTTATATGGAAAGGAGGTAGAAATACTGATCTGCCTATATCTCATTGACTGATACAGGTAGAATGATATAATTTTGCAGTTACCTCAATTTTCTTATTATTTATATGACTTTTGCAAAATTCTGTAAAGTGGGAATGGCACCGGCCACTTATGACTGTTCAAATTCGACTGTTAATAACTTCAGAACGGTGTAAGATAGAATTACGAAACTTAACACGAGGTATACTATAGACATGTAGAGTAAGCCCAAGGAAAATAAGCAAAATCGGGGACGGTCACGCGCACTTTTTGACCAAAGTTTTCTAAAAGACAGGTAGGAAACCGGAATATGCTAAATCTCCTTCACTGATGCAGATAGAATGCTGGAATTTCATAGTTACAATGACCTGATGATGTTATTAATAATAAATGAACATTTAGTACCACTCGCTTTTCCCAAATTTTTTTTTGTTCGGTTTTAGAACACGTTTATAAAAAATATCATTAGCTGGAATCTCCAACTTTATATAGCGTCGCACCCATTGGCCACCTGAACACACTGTAAAAGTATCATAAATATTCACAGCCCACTTTTCGAAAATTTTGTAAATATTGATTAATGAACAATATATCCAAAAATCATTAATTAGACCAAATACGTTCACTGTAATGACGAATAATAATTTTATAAAGCATGGGGCGTGGCACCGCACACTTTATTTCATATAGCCTATTCTGTAACCAGTGTACCCGAGAACCTACTGTGAAAATTTCATAAACATCGGTTAAGTACTTTAGACGCCTATAAAAATTAAAATTTCCTTGCTTGTTTTTCACTTAGTGTCATAGTTCGAGAGAAAATTTATCCGAAATACTTGGGGTATGGACTTCCACGCTATACAATCGGTGAGCCATGTTATGCGATGAACAAATAAACTCCCGCACAGAGGGGTTTCCTACGCACATTTGGGAGTAGGCGACTTTACTTCTCTTTGTGATTCCAATTAGCGTCAACTTATGCTAATATCACCAAATGATGAGTTGGTGATGTTATACTCATATCCACTCCCGAAGTCATGCAGTGTTAGATGTATATTGGAACGATTTTTCGTCATCCCTTGTCAATTTTTGTTTTGTTGCAAACCGGTTTCGGCGATCCGCCATCTTCAGTGTATGTTTTCGTTGACAAGGGATGACGAAAAATCGTTCCAATATACACATAATATCCACCCTGTCGGAAAAACAGAAAGTCAACTCAACTCATGCAGTGTCTTCCAAACAAAAGGTATATGCTGTTGAAAGAGATGCTAGACTGCTGCAGTAAAGGACAGATTTAGAAACATTTCGCCTTTTCTCCACTGAGAGGCTGCCCTAAAAGCAATAAAAACTAGAATTTATACAATCTGAGAAGGCGCGTCTTAAAACCAAAGTATGAGCTCGCTGATGTGATGGCAAACGAAGTTCAGAAAATCATATAAGAGAATCATACAACTCTGTCCAATCACCAATATTTAAGCTTAGTTTGCTCGAAACCTAATTTAAATTATTGTTCAGAGGTTTGTAGTGAGGAATTCCACTTCCCACAAAACATTAGGAGCAACATATTTTCTTCAATGGTTAGGTTTTTTATAACCAAAAATTAGATCTGCCCAATAACAGACCCCTACAATTATTTTATTGTCCCGTCTAATGAATATTATTGAGAAAGTCCCTTAGCTGCAGACTCTATGTACTTGAAACTTATTAACCTTCCTACCCTTGCTAGTCGTAGGGAAATGCTCGGAACAATATTTATGATTAAATTATTAAACGGGTTGGTCTCTAGCCCATTTTTGTTGGGAGAAGTAAACTTTAACATTCCTTTTCGGCCATCAAGACATTTTAAACCAATTTGTTTGAAACAGTGTAGGACTAATTTTGAATTAAATGAGACTTTTCGATGTTTGTGTGACAATTATAACACTCACTCCAGTACATTTGATATTTCTGACTCCCTTTTTAGCATTAAAAAATCGATACTATCCTCGCTTAACCCAAAGCAACTTGATGAATTCACTCTTTACAATCTAACTTATTCTTTCTTCTCTTAATACATTATTTATAAGTTTTAATTTCTTCTGTTACTTAGCTGATGAGTTTCCCTCTGTAGCTGAGCAGTTTTAGATCTCGACACTTAACAAACCCCTGCCTTTTAACGACTCGGCAATATATATATATATTAAAAGCAGATCTAAACATTTCTGGTGCTTAATTAAAGATGGTAGATTATTGAGGTTCTAAGGAAGCGACTGAAAATTGTACTTTTCACAAGCCCTTGAACTGATCGACAAGACCATTAGTTATTTCTCGGATTACTGACCACCTCAGTTTAATATTGACTTGTTGCGTTGCAATAGGTTCACTTTTAGGAACCCTAGGAACATTAGCTGAAATCAGATTTATAAAATTGTAATGGAATTAATGCAAGAAGTGAGACCCAAGTTATGTTCCCGCGATATTCTGCGCTGGCGACAGTCAAGAGATATAAAGGGAAAACTTGGCGTTACAAACAAAAACAACCAAATCGGAAACTGGACTATGAACAACGTTCAGGTCGGGGATATTACGAAAGCATACCTACCGCGGGTATATTCTAAGCCTCTAAGTTTTGCAAGTACAGAATTCTTTGTCTTTTTCTTGTAGTTGTTGCTTTCTCGACTATTTACTTCAATTGCCAAAGTCATTCGAAATGTTAACAATTAGAACAGGCTGTACTCGTTCTTTGCAAGGAAAGAAAGAAAGGCAAATTTGAAATAGAGCTCTATCCAAAGGAAATGACTTTCTGCTCTGTGTGTAGAGTGCAATGAATTTCTGTTGGCAGTGTTGTTGTTATTATTGCCTAGTAATGTCACAAGCAATTTAAAATTCCTGATAAAGTAACTCTCAATTCGTGTTTTTAGGTGGTAATCTTATAGTTACGAAGGAACTAGTTCAGAATTTGAAATTTCCATCACTCGCTGTTGGCAACCCCGCATAACAATATATATATATGCATGTACATATGTGATAAATTCCTTATTTGCCTATATTTTTAAATCATTAACACACCCGAGATTAAACGTTTCCGACAACCCTTAACTCCCAATATTTTTGGCCACACACACCACCGCATCAGTGCCCACCTAACTACCTTGCCCTTTGTTGCCCTCTCTGAATAAAAACCAATGTTATATGAATCATACAACCCCCCTCCCTATCCCGCTTTCCTAATCATACAGATACTATAAGTAATAAACTTCAATTTGCAAGTAAATATTGTTGCTTTTTGTTACTCTCTTTATTTAACCCTGAAGAGCTTATTATTGCACGCCCACCACGGAAATACTGCGAAATTCTTGGAATTTTTAGCGAAATTTATGGCTCGCGCTGATGACTAAGAATGGAAGAAAGGACATAGCGCACGCACCACCTCTCCCACAGTCATCGTCATTAAACCCGCTATAAGCAGCCCTCATGGCTTTTATGCCGTCCGTCTGGAGTGTTGAGTCAACACACTTGGTGGGTTGTCGCTTGTTCTTATGCTTATTTTGGTTATTATTTTTTGTGGTTGAGTGTTTGCAAAAAAACCAGCTGTGTTTTGTTATTTAAAGCGTTCAAGAAGCATTGGCAAGTGAATGGGAAATATTTAAAAGCCTGCGCTCAACAAATGCTATGCGGTCGATTCAACATGGGCATGCATTTTATTTGACTTCCGTTTTTCGCTCGAGTTCCGGTGATTTAGGGTTAAGTAAAAGTGGAAGAGAGAAGTTTAAACTTTATCTATACATACAACAAACACATTGCATATTTTATTATTTTGTAAGTTCTTCCTACATTGGCTTTTGTAGAAAGGCTAAAATTTAGGTCTGGCGGCGATCGCTGGCAATAAGAAGTATAAGTTGTCATCAAAGAAAGAATCGGCACATTGTGGCCTTGGCCGCGACGTCACAGTTGATAGACACAAATGTGGTACTGCAACGAATACCTTTGTTTTGCTACCAGCGTTTAGCATTAGACTACCCAGCCGCGCAGCGTATTCCAGGCTGAACTTACAGCCATAGAGGAGGCAGCGCGACTGTTACTCCCCATAAACTACACATCAGTGTCAATATACTGCGATAGTCAAGCAGCGATCAAAGCCCCAAAGGCCACATATCAATTGGACGTGAACCAAATAAATATCACTGCCCCTCCTCTTGCCACGACTAAGCTCTAGCTCCTAGGCGAATTCAAAGAAAAAGCTAATTCTAGATGGACTCTGGAAACCACATGGGAGGTGTCCAACAAACGTGGCCGCTTATCTGTGTGAAACGTACCGAGTGTATACTCAACCTCAAACCCCTTGATCAGGGTGCTCACGGGACATTGTCTAACGGGAATACATAGTGAATGCAGGGGGGTCCCTTCAAATGACTTCTGTCTCAGCTGTAGGGACGAGGAGGTAATAGAAAGTGTTGAACACTTTCTCTGCAACTCCCCCGCACTGGCTAGAACTCGCTGAAGTGCCTAAGCAAATGCTTATTCACTATTTTAGCGGATCTAGGCTCTGCCGGAATCGAAGACATTCTGCGCTTTAAGAAGTGGACAGGATGGTTCAACTTTCTGAATATCTTAAAGAAGATAGGACTTAGCCTGATTCCGTGGTATTACAAGAATATCGAATAGTCCTTGGAGTATTCGAGAAAAAAGCTCTACAGAAGAGCAGTTTAATGATCACCTGTACGACCTCAACACAGATATGAGCATAGGGCACCCATTAGCTTACACATTGTACACACGGGTATGCCCGCACTAAATTAAAAAAAGTTGGAGGTTGAATTGGCCTCACTTGTTGTTTTCAATTGGAATTATGTATCAACAAAATATGATTGGTGCGATTTGATACGTAATGGCTAAGATCGCCTAGACGCTTAAGCGCCAATAGATAAAGGTATAACAAAAATTCCTCACAAGTCATCCCGGTGCCAGACTTGTGTAAGCGGCATATAACGGAAATTGTACGCTGATTTTTATTTCTTCGATTAGTTTTTTCGCTAAAATAAAATCTTAGAAAATCTGGAAATCCGGTGGATATGTATTTGGTGCTAAAGCACGATTCGGCACCAGTCTTGGAAACAAAGGTGCACCCGCTAGGCCCCTTCTCAACGCCCCATAGACGCAATCAAAAATAGATCGATAGTGTAGGGTTGTGGATAGGGTGAATAGTAGTAAAGCGTGTGCTAATAGAGAGGCGTCAGTCAAGTTTAAGAACAAGAAATGTAGACCACGATCCAGTTTGTTGAATTTCTATATTTCAAGGCTTCCTTCCCACCAGAGGGAGTATCTGCAGAGGAGGTTTCCAGTCTTCGAAAACCCCGCCATCAAAACTGCCACGGGATGTCCGCTTATGTCATCTGAGTCTCATCTTTATCAAGAGGATAAACTGCTTATTGTTTGTGAGCACGCGGAACTCTTGAGCAGACAGTTTTTACTGAAACCCAGTCATCTAAACCGATACCTTTGGATGAAGATCCGCCTCCTAGAGACATAGGGAAGTATCTCCATAAACACGATGATCAGATCCGGTACCACATTACCTTGCCGTTTGATCTGCGTAACCATAGGCTGGCTTTAAACGACCTTCACACCGAGTCGGTAGACTGGTCCCACAGATCTCGACCTGTGAACCCCGTTATTGACATACAACCACCTGAAATAGCTGAAGACGAGCGCGTACCTCCGAGGGAGGTTAGAGTTATGCTACCACAACTTAGGTGTGGATATTGTGATAGGTTAAACTCTTACTTATCCAGACTGAACCTCACCATACCAAATACAAAGAAGTGCTTGACGAGAACTCTCAGAGTGATCGTGCCCATTAGGCAGGGCGAAGCACTGTTAATAACAACAACACCAACGAAAACAACAGTGTGGCTGTAAGTTATTGGCAGCATTACCACTTTTAATAAATAATAAAATTTATTAAAAAATAAAAACAATAAAAATTTTAAAGAAATTATTATTGTTGATCTTGAGCTCATTTATAGTCATGTAAACTGTAAAATTTGCACGGCGTAAAAACAACAATTCAATTGACTTGTTAGCAAATAAAGTAGGTAAACAAAAGCAAAGAGCACATTGGAAGTGTCAAATGTAGATACAAAAAACAAAAATCCTTTGTGAGCAATGCTACATACCACTAGATGGCTCAGATTGCACATAGATCTGGTAAAATGAAAAGAAATAAGAGTTTAGCTGATAGAAAACCACCGTTCTGATAGACTAATGCTTACGAGAGTATGTCAAAATTTCTATGACGAAACAGTCTAGCAGCTTCCGAAATCTATTTATAAGAAAAGTCATAGCGGTATTCTCTAAAATATTCATTGCATGTTGGGTATTGTTGTCATCCTTTTTGATTTGCTTGCGATTTTGTTATTACATAGGTACAGTTGTGGTTTTTTTATTGATGTATTTTTCTACTTACTTAATGTGCACTACGTTGAAAACGACAAAAAGTCATCAACGACAAACATCTAAATAGCTGCAACAAGCTCTATAGTCTGCCATGGCCTTGTCAATATTGTCACAATGCGGGTTTTGCTATTATTTTCGTAGTCTTCTTTTAACACAGACTTTTCTCCCTTTAAGTTACATTTCCTATATTTATTTTTTCTTTTAAATAGGAAAAGTAAACCCGTAAAGCGTATTAACAAAATGTATGTATGTATGTATGGACGACTATAAAAATCCCATAATCTTTTCCCTACGTTGCGACAATTTTTTGTTCATTGTTAACATTGCCGGCGACAAGCCTCAGGTGCCGCTGATCTGTTTTCAATTCGCTTTATCCGTCTTTACCTACTCATTTTCACAAGGGACTTTGCTGTGCCATTTATGCAACTTCTGCTTAAAGCGTACCAAGTTACAGATGCAGCCATTCAAATAGTTACCTTTTTTGTTTCGGCTTTGATGCCTTGAAGCTGATTTAGGGTCCATCTGAGACAAGTGATGTTTCTACATTAAATCTTCTTTGAGAGTCCTGCTCAGATGGAGATAGACAGATCATTTTTGGATAAATAATGATGTATAAGCCATCCTGTTGAGGAACTAATTTCACTTACCTGAGACTTTTGTATTATATTCACCACCTACTATTGTGTTTTTCATCGGTAGGGATGCGGGTATCGTTCCCTCGGAATTTGACAATTACGTCGGTTACCAGGTAACCATTATTGCCACTGCAGGAATCCCTATCAATGTCCTGTCCTTGAAATATATCGTCACTGGTAGGATGGTAGGACATTTTTCCTCTTAGGCAGTTTTTCTACCTTTTTCCTAAAAATGGGTCTCTCTTCACTCTTCACCTCACGATAACGCTCAGCCTGGAAGCGGCATCCATTTCTAACATTCCGAATCGCAACAGCTATTCTTCTGGGCTCGCTCTTATTGTTGTTGTAGCGATGCTTTGCCCTGCCTAGCCACCACTGTCGCTACCCAGAATTGTCATCAAATATTTTCTAATGAACGTCTCATTAAAGGGGCGATTTTAATATTGTTTGACCAGAGTGAAGTTGGTGTTAGAACAGTCTGCTCCGTGGAGCGGGTAAACGATAATTGGTGTCGTGGGGGGACACACCACACAGCGGGTAAAAGTTCGTCGTTCTAAGTCTGGATAGGTATGAGTAAAGTCTCTTACGGTATCCAGATCGAAGTTGAGCCAAAGGGATTCTCGCCTCCCTCGGAGGTTCGCACTCCTCTGCATAAATAGGTGGTGTTTGTGGCTGTATGACGGCATTAATCTGGCGGGAGCGGAACTCTATAGTGAAAAGTATGCTCCCACTACTCGGTTAAATCGAACATTGCTCCCAAAGAGTAGGTACGATAGTGGAGTGGATTAATTAACAGCTGTTATCTCGACGTCAGAGAGGTGTGTGCGCATCTTGGCTGCCAAAAGATGATGGGTAAAACCGATATTGAACTTTCCACTCCGTCGATCATTACTTCATCAACTTGGTTTCTAGATGAATGAGGATATGGTGGATCCTTATACTACCCATGACCATATTTCTAAAAGCGGACAAATCAAACAACCCCCTCCTGTTAGGATATGTTACATAGTGTACCAAGTGTAGGACAAAATACTCCTTCTTTGAAGTTGCACGAAACGATTGTGATGTCATGGAAGGGCCAGCGATCGTATGTCTCTTATGGATAAGCATAGAAAATGTTCTTATCCTCGGTATGCATCTTCTATGTCAGACGAACCTCGACTTGATACTGACAGCGCCGAAATGCTAACCACAGGCGTACTTCACGGCTCAGTCTCATTCCCGCTATGCATCCAAGAGCTCCGCTTAGTCTTAACTTTTTCTTTGTATCGCCACTGTGGTAGACGGCGCAAAGCTCATTTGCTTTGATGCCCTCCTCGTCCTATTTATATGACAGTATGGGTAGAATGAACGCAGTTTGCTGTCTGCGAGCTTACCTTACGCCTATATATATTTGTCTGCTCTTTTATTACCTTTTACAACTTCAACCACTTTTATCCTATAAACTTATTTATTTTCATTTTAGTTTTGTTTTTTTAATTGCTTTAGACACAATACTCTGCAGTCCGTGTTGTTGTTGTTGCTGTAGTATTAATTGCTGTTTGATGGAATTCATTGTCATTAAATTGTTAAATCCCCAGACAATAAGTGCGCCATTTTTTGCCTCACTTAGACGCCTCGCTTTTTGTGTGTTTACTCAATTTCTTAATTCAATTCTTAGTTCATATTGTCTTTTTTGTGTTGTTTTTTCCTTCTGCTTTGCACTTTCAACTTCGTTAATGAAGTGATAATTGTCCTAAAGGCAATCGTGCTGGGGTCTAACGTCTTCATCAAATAGACGTACCGGTTGTTTCAAATTGTCTCCACTGACTTGTTTAGTTATCATTTGCGAACTTCTTGTACATGAGCTTCCCAAATTCCTTTTTACATTGATGAGTCTCTCCAATTTTTTGTTGTTTTTAATTGATTTGTTTTTACACTGTTGCCTCGAAATGAGTTTTTCATGGTTTTGGGAATTTAAACTAATTTTTTGTTTTTTTGGTTCGTCGTTGTAGTGAGCGAATTCAAATTTTTTTTTGCACGTCGGCCTTAAAGGATATTAATAAATTTTTTCCAAGTAAAAAAAATCCCTCGTTAGAAATGTTCTTAGATTGGACGCTATGCAGGCAAGCAGAAACATCCAATAGTGCCTATAAAAAGGGTCAGTGTTTTCTCCCTTGATAGACTTCTTATAAAAATTACATATTTTTAGCTGAGCTAGTGTTATTTAAAAAAAATGTCGGAGATAATTCTGAAATAAGTGCGTCTTTGAAAAAAAGGATAGCACGTTCTTCAAAAAGAATTCTAAATAGGATAATCTACCACTCATCCGTCGACTTAAAATACCTTGGATCCAAACTGTCAACCTCGAACAATATAAAATTCGCAAATGGGACAGAAAAATTGAGAGTTAGAAGCAATAAGATTGGGAGAAGAAGAAGTATGGAAAATGGCAAAAGAAAATGGAGAGGAAACCGATAGTGGAGATGGAAACAATGCGTCTTATGCAGGGAAATACATTTTCGGGCAGGACAACGACTGCAGGGTCTGCTAGTGATATACTAAGTTAGGGTGACGTAATACATTATATGATAAGGTACGAAGACAGTTTGAAAATTCAGGGATTTTCTGAATAAAAAAATCCCTTTAACCCCCTTTATAACGACCTACGTTTAAACGATCAAAAAATTCTTCAAAATTACCTTCAGTATAATAAAAGTAACGTTCATATACAGGGTGGCTAATGAAAGCCGCTACCAAAAAAAAATTAAATAACTTTTTTTCTATTTAATGAATCTGGTTAATTTTTTTTTTATTTTGCAGATTGACTTTTACATTTAACAAAAATGGATAACTGGGACACTGAAACAAGAATTTGGATTGTCCGCCGCTATCACGCACTGGAGTCCGTAGTTTCGGTTGAAAGAGAGTATAGGCGCACGTTTGGCGGCAATCCTCCGAGCAGATGGACCATAATAAGACTTGTAAACAATTTTGCCGAGCATGGGACAGTCAACAAAAGACCTTACCATCGAAACCCTTCAGTTCGAACGGAGGAAACAATCGCTGCTGTAGCTGCTGCCATACAAAACAATCCACGTGTTTCGACAAGAAGCTTATCTGCTCAAATGGGTGTAAGCAGACAGTCATTACAGTCAATTATGCACAAAGATTTGGACTTATTCCCATATAAAAATCAAATGGCCAACAAACTGAACGCTGCAGACTTGCCGATTCGCTTGGAATTTTACCAGAAGATGCTTCAAATGGTGGAAGAGGATGGAAACATGTTGAACTGTCTTTTCATGTCTGACGAGGCCCATTTCGATTTAAACGGCAACATAAACAAACAAAATTGTCGAATATGGAGTGCTTCCAACCCACAGATACTCCATGAGATCCACTTCGTGTCACAGTGTGGTGTGCAGTTTCATCACGCTGCATTGTCGGGCCCTACTTCTTCGAAGAAAACGGTCACACCGTTACGGTTACTGGAGACCGTTACTTGAGCATGTTGAGAGAGTTTTTCTATTCAGAATTACGCCGAATGAGAATTTCTTTCAACTCTGTGTGGTTTCAGCAAGATGGTGCAGCTCCTCATATGGCCCAACCTGTTATGACAGAATTGCGACGAAAATTTCCCAATAAGCTGATATCCAGAAACTCCACATTCCGTTGGCCACCCAGGTCGCCTGACCTTACTGCACCTGACTTTTTCTTGTGGGGTTATTGCAAACAGGAAGTCTTCAAAGCAAAACCAACAAATTTGAATGAACTAAGGCAATCCATTCGAGAAACAATTGCGGCTATTCCTGTCTCAACTCTCCAAGCAGTAATGAACAACTTTTTGGTAAGATGCCGCACATGCATCGACGAGCAGGGGGGGCATTTAAATTCCATTATTTTTAAAACTAATTAAGCTATATTTAATAAAATTTAATGAGCTTTAACATGAATAAAAGAAAAATGAATTCCATACACTGAAAAAAAAATTATTTGAGTTTCTTAATGTAGCAAAATTCATCAGCCACCCTGTATCTATTGTTTTTTGTTAACATATCATCGTAGTGACTGTTTAGCATTGTTTCGACGCCTACATATTTAATCTAAAGTTTTTATTACATAAAGCATTTGAATTTTGATTCCGATTTGTGGAATTATAATTTATAATGTGTTCAAAGCGGTAAGTTTTTGTTAAATTTATTATAGTAAAAATTTATTTTTTGCATATAATTTATAAATGTATAACCAGTCCAACAAAACAGTGAAGCAAATTTTGATGTTCTAGAATTGTTTTTAGTTATAAAAGAATGTTAAACTTCGTGATCGTTAGAACGATCGGTAGTAATAAGGGGATGTATTTTTATTTTAAGGCTAAGGAACAGTAAAAATTCGACGCTCAATGAAATCGTTGGTGAATTGGCGAAATTATATGATGATAGTGCATTTCCACGAAATGTAACAATTTTTCCACCGGACAACACCAATACTGAACTGACCGATGAAGATTCTGGAGATGACGGAGAAGTCACATTGTACAATCTTCCAAGTCTGGTAGAGATTTTACATTAATGTTTGAGGTTTTCTTGGGCAAAATATTTGGTTCACACAGTATCGTTTCTTTTATCTACATATGTAGGTTCTCAACTTCAAGCTCCAGCAGAGATTGAGGGCATATCCACTGACAGTGACGAAGACGACGACAACATACCTTTGTCTGTTTTGGCTAAAAGACCTCGAACCAACGAGAAACCATCTCTATCCAGTTAAGCTCCAACAACCGTTCCTTTTACTGATCCAGCTGTATCAAGCAAATAAATTTATATTTGGAGAAATCACCGCAATCCATCCGGCAAATTAGAATGGGGAGAAAACCAGGGCCAATACAAATCCAAACACCTATGTTTTACTTTGATTGTATGTTTGGTGATGGCGTAATAGACTTATTGGTAGCATACACCAATATTTACGCCACTCAAAAAAACAAAGTTGTTAATGTAACAAACGGCGAGATGAAGTGCTCTCTGGCTATTCTTTTTATAGTAGATATTGGGACAAATCATCAGACACTTATCTTAGTCTTTATATAAAGAAATTTTAAAGGATAGATTCATATTTATTATGACTCACCTTCGCTTTTGTGATAACACTCAAATATCAACCGAAAGCGACAAATTTGAAACCACTTTTCAATGTGCTGAACGAAATATTTCTCGATATGGCCCTCTTAGGAGAGGCTGTAAGCAATTTATACGAGGAAAGCGAATCAGATAGGGGTATACGTTTTAGGTTGGCGCCACTAAATTGGGATACGTTCTATGGTTTGATTCCTTCCAAGGCCGCGCAACAGTTATTCCATTGGCTTTTAGACAGCTAGGTTTACGGGATGCTGTTGTTTTGAGTTTCGCTGATTTTTTACAGTTTCGTCATCCAGATACACCAGTTTACCTATTCTTTGACAACTTCTTTTCCTCAGTTCCTCTTTTTCACGAATTAAGTAAAAGAAGACTCAAAGCCACAGGAACAATTCGCGGCGACCGTACAAAAAATTGTCTTTTGCCATGCAATAAAGATTTCAAGAAAACAGAAAGGGGTATGTTCGAGTACAATCCAAGCCAACGTGGAAATATTTTGGTTTGTAAGTGGAATGACAAGAGTGTGGTGACTGTGGCGTCAAATTCGGAAGCTATAGAACCTTTACATACAGCAAATCGACCAACCCACAGTTATAATCAAAATATGGGTTGGGTCGATAGGTCCGATCAAAACATTGAACTAAATCGTACATCTGTTCGTGGTAAGAAATGGTATTTGCTCACTGCTTGGATATGGCCACTAATAATGTTTGTCAACTTTACAAAAGTAATGGGCGAGAGTACGATCATCTCTTATTTCGGAGAACTGTCGCCAGAGGTATCTTGGAAACACATAAAAAATCTGAGAAACACTGTCGCTGCCCCACTCCTAGAACTTATAGGGAAACATCGCGTTACGACAAGATTGATCATTTAATGGAGTACAATGACTCGCAGCTTCGCTGTTGGCTTTGCAAAAAAAAATACAAACTTTACTTGCAAAAAGTATAAAATTCATTTGCACCCTAAAGCATGCTTCGTAACATACCATACTCCATAGATAAGCTGAATACTTACTAATTCTTTTTTCAATCAAATAAAAATAAAATTAATTATAATGAAGGTGGAATGTATAAAATGAAATAAGCCATTTTCAGTAAAAAAATTTGTTTCTTTTATTGAATTAGTTTACGATCGACGCACTTGTTCTTGTTGTTGTTGTTGTTAACAGTGCTTCGCCCTGCCCCAGATTGGACAGGGTTACACTGAAATAACAGCCCTTGGCCGGGTGAAAAAACCCGGGTCATTCCGGTGCGATTGTTCTTGTATAAGCAGTTACCTAGCCGTTACGTTATAACGATCCGCGTCTTCCGAGCTTCCCAGAAAACTCAAACCTTTTTACTATTTTTCCCGGTTTACTTTATGTATTTTTGTTATTATATCAAAAAATCACGTTGCAAATAGACAAAAAATAGTAGTTTCAGTAGTAAGTTTGTTAAATGGCTATCAAACACAAGTAGCATTTTTTAATTAATATCTCTACTACATATAATGAAACTCTAGAAAAGCCGTGTCTGCACATTGCATATTTCTTTGAAAAATTACTGAAGGTGAAGTAGGGAATGTTGTAGAGTACAGCTGAACCGCTTCTAGAATAATTGTCTGTCTGCTTGCCTGTTTGCCTGTTGGAACTAAAGTATCTCGGAAACTAAGAAATGGTGTTTTATGAGTATTTCACAGCTAGACAGCCTATAATTTAGATTAATATGAAGGAGAATCAATTTAGTTTCTCTAAAAAATATAAAAGCGTTTCTCTTAAAAATTTTTGTTTACTTTATTGTCATTTTGAGCTTATTAAAAAAAAATAATTTCGAGCACCCATGATTCAATAACTAGAAGGTTAGCTCTCTAGTGACATATTTTGACAATTGCCGCCATCTTGCTGCCTGAAAAATTATCATTTACATTCTGGGTTGCGTTTTATCGAAATTATGTAAAAATAGTAGTTAAAAATGTAATTTTATACAAAATTTTAAATAAGTTGGTTTCAGAAAATAGATTAATTTGCACTATTATTTAGATCGACTTTTGGGGGTGTAGTGTAGTCGTGAACGTTTTAAACTCGGGACATTCCGGTATGTAGCAATGCCTGTCTTAAAATGTTGTCCCTGCATACTTATATACTTACTTAGGTCTATCGTGACTTCAAAGCTGTTCGTTATGAGATTCGAAGTCTTGTTTTTAACAAAACTTTATTATCATTCTCTGGGTTTGATAATGAGTTCTGGCTTAACTTATGTATAAAGCAACAGTTTTAAGTCAAATTCTGTTTAAGTTTGCATGAATAATAGGAGCCAATCCTATCTTATTGAAACTTATCACTTTACTATACATTTGGTAGACTATGTGCGTGTGTCTTTCTGCCCTGAAAAGTTTCAAAAAAATATGCATCTTGTCGATTTGTAATTATTATTAAAAAACATAGTCCTATAGTCAGAAGCACGAATGTGCAATTATTCAGAGTTTGAGTTGATAAGTTTACTGTATTAGCCATTGCAGGTTCTAGGGTTGACGAAAATCCCTGGTATCATGCTTACACCGAAACCACAATTTTTGCGGTCCATGTAAACCGAAAGAGCCCAAATCAAACGTTTAATCTTGTTTTACCAACATTTTCATTGTAGCACACTCATGATTCTGGAAAGAGGACACATACATATTTATTTTAATTTTTGTTATTGGTTTTACGGTCTGCTCATTTGTTGTTTGAGCAGTGACCATTTTTTATTGTTTTTTAATTGATTGTAGAGAAAATTTACAACTATTTATACAGTGATAGTATGGGATGACATGTTTTGATGTTGTATTTAGCTGACCTTACAAAATGTATTACTACGCATTTCCTACTTTTTTGATTTTTCTTGTACCATTTTCTTGACAAATGAAAAAAATACTCCTACTTTTTTTTCGTTCGCAAAAGAAACCCAGAAAATGGAAGTGTCAAAAGTAAACGTCAGCTAGAGAGCTAACCTTCTTGCAATTGAATCATGTCGAGCACCGATACAAAAGCGTACCAAATAGTTTACGAAGTTCGGTTTTTAAATTTAACATTAATCCACATATTTATGGGGATGGGTTTGAAGTGGAGATGGGGATCGATTTTCCACTAGAAATTAAAAAAATCATATTTTCGAAAAAAAAACACCCTTCTGAAAATTACAAGATATCTTTAGATATATTAGAGGTATAATACAATAAATTTGAGTCTAACATCTAACCCTTTCCCGACAACCTTTATTCAATATAGATTACCTGCTATATTATTTGTGAAAACTTTTATCTGAATTACCCCACAACAAGTTCTGGATATTATGTATAATATAAATCCCCCAAACCATATCTACAGTGTTATGGTTGGTAACACTGGTCAAGCTTTCGGCACATGTTGGCAAATTTTGGCGATCTGGCAAGTGTAAGTCTAGAAAACAGTTGTTTTTCGATAGCCATTTAGTTTTCCTTTGTGATAATCGGTAGTTACTCTCAAATTGTGCGAAGATATTCTCATATAAGGTTCCAAGACAAAAAAATTCAGGAAAAATTTTGACGTGCTTTTAACTTGTAAATTCTGCCTGAAAATATTTAAATTTCGGTGTCAATTTTTCAAACTGTATATGCGAAATCGGAAGGGAACGCCGGTACTTGCGTGTCTAATTGTGAAAAACCAACAAAAGCAGATGTAGACAGAACACTTTTCCAGTAAAAAATAAATAATTAAATAAGTTAATCGAATAAATAATAAAAAGTCTATGTTCAAGGGTGTAATTGGGACAATATGCCCACTCATTAGGAAATATCAGAGTGGAAATAAAACTTCATCGCGAAAGGGTGAATCATGAATTTTAATTTTTACGATTTTCAAAAATATTTTATTTTATACCACTTCTTAAGTGCTAAAAGTTAATTTTTTTTAATTACAGTAGTTTCCGAAATATTGAAAAAATAAACTTAAAAAAACCAGTGAAATTAAAATTTTTTTTTTCCTTTCGCAAAACTTTGGTTTTAAGCTAAAAGAAAACTGCCCACCAAAATTTTTTAAAATCGGAAGAGGTCGGTTCCACCTATCTGACGATTTCACATGGAAAGACACATCTCTAATTTATATTATAATAGTCTGAATAATAATTATGTCTTTGTAAAATATGTAAAATTGTAAAAGCCTCTTATACAATTATTTCAACGATCTTATAAGGAAATGATTTGCTACTGTTTCGAATTTTGAGATGAGTTTTATCCTAGTCTGTAGCAAAACTTGTGGAACTATTTCAAAATAATTTATGTGGCGCACTCAGAGTTAACGTCAAATGAGAGGTTAAACTCATACGTTTATGACAAAATTTGCAAACTAACTCTGAGTTAAAAAGATAACTTTCAGTCGTGGAAGTGGACTTTAATGTGCTATTTATTATGTGACCTTGTTTAACAGGTAATTTATCCTTATAAAGGACTTTCTTAGGTCATATGAGAATATAATCTAGAAAGCTATTCCTACCTCATTAAAAGTATTTAGCGAAAGAGAGAGGAAATAAAGGAACTACGCACCATAAGAAGACACTCAGCTACAGCCTTGAGTGTGGTGTTCTAGAATTTTGTGACTTGAGAATTTTGTTGCTACTTTGTTCATGGGTGCAATGGGGGCAAAGGTGAGGGGTCCTGTCCTGTTGAAATAATAGTACTATGTGCTTAATATTGTCTGCGGGAAAACCATGGAAAGTCCTTGTCGTGGGTAAAGGAGTTTCGAGACATAAAAATTTGACAATAACGGGTAAAGGACACTGCCTTTTGTATAATTCTTGTCGATGGGGGATTCCTAAACTCCACAAAAGCCTACCGAACACTCAGGTTATTCGCGGTGCATCTCTTCATGCAAGCGAAAATTTCACTTGGCCTAGTTGGATTATACGAGGATTTCACAGTGGGCCATAACTTGCCAACACCAGCAACCTTAATTGTCCTAACTTCCACGGTGAGATCGGTGATCTCCGCGTTTCAGGCTTCTCAAAAGATCACACTCTCAATCCAATTTTTTCTTTAAATAAATTTTAATTCGCTGAACTTGGTCGTCGTCTGCGTAAAGCTCATACAGCTCATCATTAAATCTTCCTAGGTACTCGCCGTCGCCAACTTGTAGAGGCCCACAAATCTTTCGAAGAACCTTTCTCTCGAATACTCCCAGAGCCGCCTCATCAGATGTTGTTAGTGTCCACGCTTCTGCACCTTATAGCAGGACGGGTGCGATGAGTGACTTGTAGAGTGTTATTTTCGTTCGTCGAGAGAGGACTTTACTTTTCAATTGCCTACTCAGTGCGAAATAGCATTTGTTTGCAAGAGTAGTTTTTCGTCGAATTTCTAGGCTAACATTATTGTTGGTGTTAATACTGGTTCCCAGCTAAACGATGTCCTTTACTATTTCGAAATTATTGCTGCCAACAGTGGCGTGGTTGCCAAGGGGCGAATGCGCTGACTCTTTGCATGATGACAGAAGGTACATCGTTTTGCCCTCGTTCACCACCAAACCCATTTTTTCCGCTTCTTTTTCTAATTTGGAGTAAGCAGAAGTTATGGCGCGGTTGTTAAGGCCAATGATACCAATATCGTCAGCACATGCCAACAGTTGCACGCTTTTATAAAATATTGTTCCAGCGCGGTTAAGCTCTGCAGCTTGTATTATTTTCTGCAGCATTAAAATAAAGAAATCGCACGATAGGTAATCACCCTGTCTGAAACATTGTTTAGTTTCGAAAGGCTCGGAGAGGTCCCTCCCAATTTTGACCAAGCTGGTGGTGTTGCTCAAGGGCATTTTGCATAGCCTTATAAGTTTTGTGGGGAAACTAAATAACGGCATAGCCGCATATAGGCAGCTCCTTTTCGTGCTATCGAAATCTGCTTTAAAATCAACAAAGAGATGATGTGTGTCGATTCTTTTCTCACGGGGTTTTTCCAAGATTGTAAAATTTGGTCGATGGTAGATTTACCAGTTCTGAAGCCACACTGACAAGGTCCAATCAGTTTGGCAACGGTGGGATTCAGTCTTTCCCACAATATGCTTGATAGGAACTTATATCTCTCTCTATGGCGCGATATACAACAGGTATATCATCATAAACCTCCTAAGAGATTTTTGCGCCAAGCTTCTCTTCCAATTTGTGGTGTGCCGATTTGAATTTTCCCTACAAATTGGTGGGACCTACAGTTTTTTGCCGACTCCGAACGGCATCTACAAAGGAGACGAATTTTTGCTGAGAAGCCTGTCATGGCAGAAATACACTCGGAGAGTTTGCCAAACCACTGCCGAGGGGCGACCCCGTTTTGAAAAACTTTTTTCAAATCACTTTTGATGTTACCTGTACCAGGGCTCGAACCATGGACCTTCGGTGTGGTAGGCCGGCAACACTACCTTCACACCACGGCGGCCGCCAATAGGAACTTATATACGATATTCAAAAGGCTGGTTCCGCTATAGTTGGCGCAGTTTGCAGGATCACCCTTCTGGTGATTAGGCAGAGAACACTTAGAGTCCAATTTGCAGTCATGCATTCATCCGACCATATTCTGCATAGAAGCTGATGCATGCGACTTACCATCTCCTCGCCTCCGTATTTGAATAGCTCAGCAGGCAAACCATCAGCGCTAGCTGCTTATGCTTATTATAGTCGGGTTGTGGAACGTCAATTCCATCATCTTTGATTGTTGGATCGGGTTCGGCATCTTCTCTGGTTTCTTGCTTAGTTTCTCCGTTTAAAAGGGCAGAGAAGTGATCCCTCCATATTCTGAGCGCTCTCTGAACATCGGCCACCAGGCCGCCAATCTCATTCTTAAAGGATTTCGCCTTGGGTTTAAAACCATACGTCATTCGCCGAATTTTTTGATATAATTTTCGAGCGTTACTCCCGTTGGCCAGCATATCAAGCTCCTTGATTTCACGCTTTTCAGTATCTCTTTATTTCGCCCGGAAAAGCCGCTTCGCTTCCCTCTTCAACTCGTGGAAGTGTTCACACACACTCCTCGTTGCATTCGATCTCAGCGTTGCCTTGTAGGCTTCGTCCCTTCTTTTCGTTGCAGCGCGGCATTCTTCATCATCATATCAGTTGTTTCTTCGCGTTCGCCGGAATCCAATTACCTCTTCGGCTACGGTACGGAGTGCTCCTAAGATATGATCCCACTGCTCCTGCATTCTACGAGGTTGAATTGTACTCTCGGAGAGCAGGTGTGAGAGGCGATCTGCGTAATAATTGGCGGTCTGTTCATTGCAGCTTTTCGACGTCCTGTTGTCCCTGCGTTTTTTGTTGCACCTGCTTTGTCGTACAGAGGCGGGTACGAATCTTGGCTGCTACTAGGTAGTGATCAGATCCGATGTTAGGTCCTCGTATTGTGCGAAAATCTAAAACGCTGGAAGCATGCCGTCCGTCTATTACAACGTAGTCGATCTGGTTGCGTGTTTTTCGATAGGAGGACAGCCATGTAGCCTGATGGATCTTCTTGTACATAAACATAGTGCTAGATATGACCATGTTTCGGGTACCGGCGAAGTCGATCAGCCTGTATCCATTTGGCGAAGTCTGATCGTAGAGACTGAACTTCTCGACAGCGGGACGAATACACCGTCCTTACCCACCCTGGCATTAAAGTCGCCAAGCACGACGTATGCTTCTTCCAGGCGCTCGTATAATGCATCCTTTTCCACATCGTCCTTCCTTTCCGTCGGTGCATGAGCGCAGATAAACGATATGGTGAAAAATCGTTCTTTTATGCGGATTGCCGCGAGACGCTCGTTCACGGGTGTGAACGACAGTACTCGGTGACGGAGTCTTTCTCCCACCACAAATCCCACGCCGAATCTGCGCTTGTTTACATGCCCACTCCAGCAGATGTTGCAAGGTATTTTGATGGTGTTTCCTCGCCCCGTCCATCGCATCTCTTGTATGGCGGTGATGTCAGGTTTTGCTTTCCTCAGGACCTCAACCAGCCGGACAGCGGCACCTTCCCCATTAAGGCTACTACTACGGCTGGCTAATTTGAGCGATTTTAGCAATAACTGACACCAATTAGAACCACCAAGGTAGCTCTAGCCATCCTCAGTCTGACTTTACATCTCAGCCGAGGCATCCTAGAGCTTAACGCACATGTCTCCTTTTTTCAATACTAAAAACTTTGAGTTCAACGGGGTTCCAAAACCATGTTATTAGGTACATATATGTAGCAAACCCTTATTTTTTCCATATTCATTTAGATCTAGAGAAGTCTCTACTTAAGGTGATTTGTTAAGCCTCGAAAAAAGTAAATTTATTTGCTTAAATGTAATGCACAGCTGGCAATAATTAGGCTAAAATTATAGTTATTAAAGTTTTGATTTCTATGAGTTTTGATCAGATCGCTATCAAGTCATTATATCAAAAAAACACTAAAAATGCTACAAAACCAAGAATTTTTAACAAACAAAAAATGTCAAGCAAACTCTCACTTTTACGAGGGGTCCCCACGAACATATAAATTAACGAGTATGAAAGTGTTTTCGTAGATATAAAACCTGTGAGCCGCCATGAAAAATGTTGCAGCGTGTGGCAAATAAAAATTTAAATTACTTTTCTTGTACTCGGTGCATTAGTCCTCCTCAATGAAATCGTGGCATACGAGTGACATATTTTTGTACCACCATGCTGGCCGTGCTTTAATAAAAATTTTAATTTCACAGTGGTGTGCATAAAAACAGAAGCACAGATGTTATAAAGATGGCTCTTCATGGCAAGGAAGCATGGTGATCATGATCCAACTACAACAGGTCGTAGCAGCTCGACAAACATGCAGACACACAAAAATTTTCCATGTATTTTGTTTTTGTAATTTGTGAGTTTAACGTCAAAATCGTACTGAGAAATGAGTGTAATGTCAAAATTCGAGACAAAAGTAAAAATCAGCTGGTCTATTAACAAGACCTGTGTTATTGGATCATGATGGTGATGAAGCCAAAGTGGTGATTGCGCCCTCTGCCGTATGTGACCTTCAGCTTTCAATGTTTGTTGCCGAGTCGTTGAAAGGCAGGGGTTTGTTAAGTGTCGAGACTGCAAGCTAGCTCAGCTACAGTGAAAAACTCATCAGCTAAGTAACACGAAGATTAAAAAATATAATTTGTTAAAAGCAAAAATAATCAGTTGGATTGTAAATAGTAGCCATACATTCTTGAAGTTTTTATTTATTAAGTGAAGATAGAAAAGCGAGTCAGAAATATCAAATGTGCTAGAGTGAGAGTTATAGTTATGACATAGACATCGGAAAGGCTCATTTAATTCAAAATTGATTCTACATTGTATCAGGAATAGAGGTTTAAAATGTCTTGATGGCAGCGAGGGAACGTTGAAGCTCACTTCGCTCAGCAGAAATGGACTAGATATCAAGCCGCTTAGGAATTAAACGATATATATGATTTCTAGCATTACCCTTCAAGCGGTCAGTATAAGGTGGGAGGTTGTACAAGTAATCCCACGGCAGTTTTCTAAGCGCAGAAATTAAGAATTGCTCTTGAACCGATTTACGTGCCTGGCACCTAGGATTCCAAATAATTGAGCCGTATTCAAGAATCGGTCTTACTAATGTCTTAAAAAGGGCTTTAGTTACATATGGGTAACTAAATTCTTTTCACCATCACTTAACGAAGGATAAAACACCTCTAGGTTTGTTGACAGTTGCTTTAATATAACTCAAGTTTGTTTTGACAAGGCCGGGTTCATTAAATTTAGTTTTCCTTTTAAACAACTCTTATAGGGTAAACCAATCACTACAGAAATCATCTTTTTAATTGGGCAGAAACTTCTAACAACTATTCTTATTACGGTCAAACACAATTCAGACTGCAAGTTTCTTAGGACTTCCATCAGTACAGTGTGACGTAAAAAGTCATTACACTAATGGGTGCTAGTTCACCTTTCGATATCACACAAGAGTTCTCAAGAGCCTGGACTTTTGACTAGAATAACCAAAAAATATTTTTTAGAGCAAAATATTTATCAGATGATACTCAATATATAATATTCTCCTAACAATCCAAAACCTGCAAAACTTTTTGGTATACTCATTTTAGAAACTTTATCCTCGCATTTCCTAATTTTACCACCTTCTTATTAAATTGCTTTGTGAGTAGCTTACCGTTCAGCTGGACTATCATGATATAGGGAACGATTTTCAAATATATTCCTGTAGTGGTCGACATTTTGTCGTAACGATATTTATAACGATACCGGATTCACTAACTATTTTTTATCGATATTCGTTTATTCGCCATCAGCTGTGTCGTTAAGTAACCAACATACAATTTGGGGTTGTTATCTGTGTTGTTAAATAAACCACACATAATTTCAAGTTTTTAGCGAAATTTAAAATAATATTACTATTATATCAATATTATTATTATCAAAAAAATGGCATTTGAGTACTTAGGGTACGTTTTATCGCGGGATGACTAACCTTAACCCCCAATCGTTATAGCTAAGTTAGTCGATAATGCAGGATACAAAATCGTTAATTAAAATCTCGAAAAATCGCATCGTTATAAGTTAGTGAATTCCACCACTGATACTGCTAATTACTTTCGATATAAATAAAATAGCCACCTCAGCAAGTCTATTCCATATTTTGCTGCACATTACTGTAAATGTTTATGTCTTTGCTAACTGAATAGGCGGGTCTACTTAATTTGTGCCGAAAAATGAAATCGTTGATATATATCATTTCCAGCTGCTAACCGGAACGATGTGTCCCTGTTTTTACCTATTTCTTGACGACCAATTTTGAAGAAACATAAAGTCAAGTCTCTTGAGTATATTCATATATTTTCATACTCTACATACGCTTTACTGCAGAACTAGCCCTCTCAGATTTTGCACAATGGGAAGAATGAAGTAGGCAGTTTTTAATGACCATCATTAGGTACCAAGTGGTACTGTTTAACGCTGCGTGGCTTTGCGTTGCAATGCTGAGATATTGGTTTCTGCTTGAATTACTTCATGATGTCGTGGGCAAGTAGAAGCTGAATGTTTGAGAAAAGTTTTCAAAAATTATTTAAGAAAATGAAAAATGATATAGTTTAAAAATGTTCAATTCCAAGTTTTTAAGTTATTGTTTATTTTAGATTTTTCTGATGTTTTAAAATATAAAGAAAGCATTCAATTCTATTGAATTAGTTGGTGATATATTAAATTTCTTGTCAAGTTCCTTTTAAACACTCCATAGTGTGCCCGTGAAAAATAGGGTAGTGTGCTTGCCTACCGAAATCTTTGTATTGCAAACATTTTGTTAGAAATGAGATTCTTCTTCCGCAATGATCACCAAAACGCTGCGAATGTATTTCTGCCATCAAAATATTTTCAGAAAAACTAGATCTGCTTTGGTCGATATATATTCTAAGAGAACACCAAGAGATACTGTCTTTGTTATAACAATACTTAGTCCCGATTATGGATGAAAAAGTTCAGGCTAAAATAAAAGCTCTTAGGCGAATAAAACCTTATACATTCTGTTAGGTAGAGGCGCCCATGGAGAGAATTTCGTTCGAGAGCACTCATTAACTACCTTGCCCTGCTTGCATTGTTCTAACGCACGAAAATTGGCTACAATAGCCAGCTCTTAGTACTTATCGACAATGTACTATAAATGTACTACCACTACATAACAACCTTAATATATAACTTAAGTGCCTATATATACATACAAACATATGTTTATAAAACGCACGTGGAGAGGTGTGAATTTTTTTGTTTCGTTCATAAAGCGAGACATTTAAAATTTTACGATTTGCTATTACTTACTTCTGGTTTTTGCGACATCATACTTCGGTGGCTTTTATATTGTCGAATTTACTTGTCTAGAAATTTACACTTCGTCTATTACCGCTCGTAAATATCTGAGTGGTACATCACATTTTCGATGTTTCTCTTGTGGCGCATTTTATTACCCTAAGCCATGAAGTACATTTACTTGGGTAAATATAAAGAAGAAATGTACACGAGCGTCGCTGGGAGCTTGTTGGTTGGTTGGTGCGACAGAAGTGCATCACATGCAATGAGTCGTTTACCGGGAGTTCTCTCTGTGGAATTGTTACATAGCATATTAACCGGTTTTAGCACCTTGACTTCAGCTTTTTCTAAAACCATAATTAATGCACGAAATCTTACTTTCCTTAGGGCTGAAAAGTAATGGATTCAACACATGTTGACTCCTTATTATATCAAGTTACGGTTTTATATTCATGTTGATATTCAATGAAAAATCATTTCTAAAATTTTTTCACCCATTCCATGAGTTAAGGTATAGAGTTTGCTAAAGATCTTATACATTCTTAGCGTTCAGGTTATTCATATCGCTGCATCACTCCACTATTTTACAAAAACTATGATTAGTCCAGTACTGTATACCCTACTAAGGAAAAACGAGAACTCGGATATGTAATAAATAAAAAAAAGTGAAATAAAAAAAAAATAAAATAAAATCAAATATAATAACATAAAATAAATTAAATTAAAACGAATTAAGTAAAATAAAGTGAAAAAGAATTTTATCTTTCTTTTTTACTTTATATTATTTAATTTATTTTATTTTATTTTATTTTAATTTATTATATTTTTAAAAGAAAGTGAAATGAAACAAAATAAAGTGAAATAAAAAAAACATATATATAAAAAAGTAATAAAATTTAGACATTATATTATTCTGTCTTAATTTTCTCCAATTTTCACCTTTTAGTTATTAATACGCATGAGGTCAAGGCCTAAAATAATAATTTTTATTTTTTAAAAAAATTATTAATGTTTTTATTTCTTAATAAAATTTATCTGGAAATGGATCCATAAGAAAAGCTAAAGCGGTGATCTCCAAAATATGCCTATTCTATTATAATAAAAACTTTTAATAATTTACTAAAAAATAATTGTTAAAAAAATAAACACAATAATAATTTTCTTAAAATAGAAAAATTATTATTCTTGCGCTTGAGCTCCTTTATTATTATGGTACTTTACGAAATATACAGGTCGTAAAACAACAATTAAATTGAATTGTTATTATCCAAAATAAAATAAAATAAAATAAGTTAAATTAAAATAAAATTTAATTAAATAAAATAAAAAAAAATAAAACAAAATTAAATAAAATAAGTTAAATGAAAATGAAATTTAATTCAATAAAATAAAAAAATAAAACAAAATAAATTAAAATAAAATAAAATAAATTAAATTAAAATAAACTTTTATTCAATAAAATAAAAAAATAAAACAAAATAAATTAAAATAAAATAAAATAAAGTAAATTAAAATAAAATAAAATAAAACTAAATTAAATAAAAAAAATATAAAATCAAATGAAAAGTAAGCGAAATAAAATGAAATCAAACAAATAAAAAAAAATTGTAAATGAAAAAAAAAATTTTAAAATTTAAAATAAAATGACAAAAAAAGTAAAATAAAATAAAATCAAATGAAATAAACAATAATAAAGTTAAAAAATTTAAAATAAAATCAAATGAAAATAAAATATTTCCTCTAATCAAAAATAATAATAATTAACTAAGAATTATTATCAACTGGTCTTGTGCTTGTTAAACTTACAAAAATACGTAAAAATGAACAGACCATAAAACCAACAACAAAAGAAAATAAAATAATATAAAATAAAACAATATTATGTTTGTTGCTTTCAATTTTTCCTCTAATCAAAAATAATAATACGTTATACTTACAAAAATATGTAAAATAAAACAAAATAAAATAAAATAAAATAAAATAAAATAAAACAAAATAAAATAAAGCAAAATAAAATAAAATAAATTAAAATAAAACAAAATCAAATAAAAAAAAATAAAAAAATATAAAATAAAATAAAAAGTAAGTGGCCTAAAATGAAATCAAAAAAATTTAAAATGAAAAAAAAAAATTTAATTAAATGAAATGGAATGAAATGAAAAAAATAAAAGAATTTAATATAAATTCACAAAAAAAAAAAGAAAAATAAAATAAAATAAAATGAAATAAAAAATAATAAAGTTAAAACATTTAAAATAAAATCAAATGAAAATAAAATAATATGAAATAAAATAAAATAAAATAAAACAAAATAAATTAAAATAAAATAAAATAAAAATAAAATAAAATCAAACAAAATAAAATAAAATGCAATAAAATAAAACAAGTAAAATAAAATGGAATAAAATAACATAAAATATAATAAAATAAAATAAGATAGCTCGTTTCATGAATACTTTAAAGTAAGATAAAGTAAAATAAAATAAAATTAAACAAAATATTATTGCTTTTTTATACCAACAATATTTGTTGATTTACGGCCTGTATATTTTCAAGTATTCATGAAACGAGCTCAACATTTTTCCTACTCTATTCAATAAAAAAAAAAACTTTTAATAATTAATTAAAAATGATTATTAAAAAAGAAAAACAATAATAATTTTCATAAAAACTCAAAAAGTGAAAAATTATTATTCTTGGCCTTGAGCTCGTTTCATGAATACTTAAACAAAATAAAATAAAATAGAATAAAATAAAACAAAATAAAATAAAATAAAAAAAATAAAAAATTAAATATATTAAAGTAAGATAAAATAAAGATATCAAATTGTGCTGATGAATTTTATCCAATTTTCGAACTCTAGTTATTGATACGCTTGAGCTATGGGTGGTTCATTAAACTTCTGTCTTCACTTTTCTAGAAGCAGCATGAATTACAACCCGAGTTGCATGTAATCTGGAATTCAAGTTTGGAGAATTTTAAATGCCTTGGAAAATAGTTTGCACTCCGCTTTTTAATCAGACTAAGCTATTAATTACAAACTAAATTACACAGGTCAACAAAAAAAAATTTCTGTACATGGGTTTTGGCCTATATATTCGGATTCTATAAAAAAAATGGAATTACGAATCAAAAATATTTGGTTTTGTAGAAGTTATAGCGATTTGAAAATTTTGCATATTTGCACCAGGCTAATGTAGGTCCTTTTGCGCTATTTCGGTCGATAGATGAAGCGATGCATCGAAAAAAGATCTGCTTAAAGCACAACATACTCATCTTAAAAAAAAAACCAAAAAAAATGTGGCTGAGAAACAGTAAAAAGGAGATAAAGGGTCCCAGATACACATGATTTTAGGTAGATTTGGCAATTCGTTAAGTACAGGGTGGCTAATGAAAGCCGCTACCAAAAAAAAATTAAATAACTTTTTTTCTATTTAATCAATCTGGTTAATTTTTTTTTTATTTTGCAGATTGACTTTTACGTTTAACAAAAATGGATAACTGGGACACTCAAACAAGAATTTGGATTGTCCGCCGCTATCACGCACTGGAGTCCGTAGTTTCGGTTCAAAGAGAGTATAGGCGCACGTTTGGCGGCAATCCTCCGAGAAGATGGACCATAATAAGACTTGTAAACAATTTTGCCGAGCATGGGACAGTCAACAGAAGACCTTACCATCGAAACCCTTCAGTTCGAACGGAGGAAACAATCGCTGCTGTAGCTGCGTACATACAAAACAATCCACGTGTTTCGACAAGAAGCTTATCTGCTCAAATGGGTGTAAGCAGACAGTCATTACAGTCAATTATGCACAATGATTTGGACTTACTCCCATATAAAATTCAAATGGCCAACAAACTGAACGCTGCAGACTTGCCGATTCGCTTGGAATTTTGCCAGAAGATGCTTCAAATGGTGGAAGAGGATGGAAACATGTTGAACTGTCTTTTCATGTCTGACGAGGCCCATTTCGATTTAAACGGCAACATAAACAAACAAAATTGTCGAATATGGAGTGCTTCCAACCCACAGATACTCCATGAGACGGAATTGCATCCACTTCGTGTCACAGTGTGGTGTGCAGTTTCATCACGCTGCATTGTCGGGCCCTACTTCTTCGAAGAAAACGGTCACATCGTTACGGTTACTGGAGACCGTTACTTGAGCATGTTGAGAGAGTTTTTCTATCCAGAATTACGCCGAATGAGAATTTCTTTCAACTTTGTGTGGTGTCAGCAAGATGGTGCAGCTCCTCATATAGCCCAACCTGTTATGACAGAATTGCGACGAAAATTTCCCAATAAGCTGATATCCAGAAACTCCACATTCCGTTGGCCACCCAGGTCGCCTGACCTTACTGCACCTGACGTTTTCTTGTGGGGTTATTGCAAACAGGAAGTCTTCAAAGCAAAACCAACAAATTTGAATGAACTAAGGCAATCCATTCGAGAAACAATTGCGGCTATTCCTGTCTCAACTCTCCAAGCAGTAATGAACAACTTTTTGGTAAGATGCCGCACATGCATCGACGAGCAGGGGGGGCATTTAAATTCCATTATTTTTAAAACTAATTAAGCTATATTTAATAAAATTTAACGAGCTTTAACATGAATAAAAGAAAAATGAATTCCATACACTGAAAAAAAAAATTATTTGAGTTTCTTAATGTAGCAAAATTGATCAGCCACCCTGTATCTATTGTTTTTTGTTAACATATCATCGTAGTGACTGTTTAGCATTGTTTCGACGCCTACATATTTAATCTAAAGTTTTTATTACATAAAGCATTTGAATTTTGATTCCGATTTGTGGAATTATAATTTATAATGTGTTCAAAGCGGTAAGTTTTTGTTAAATTTATTATAGTAAAAATCTTACTTTCCTTAGGGCTGGAAAGTAATGGAATTAAGTAAAATAAAGTGAAAAGGAATTTTATCTTTCTTTTTTACTTTATATTATTTAATTTATTTTCTTTTATTTTATTTTAATTTATTATATTTTTAAAAGAAAGTGAAATGAAACAAAATAAAGTGAAATAAAAAAACATATATATAAAAAAGTAATAAAATTTAGACATTATATTATTCTGTCTTAATTTTCTCCAATTTTCGCCTTTTAGTTATTAATACGCATGAGGTCAAGGCCTAAAATAATAATTTTTATTTTTTTAAAAAATTATTAATGTTTTTATTTTTTAATAAAATTTATCTGGAAATGGATCCATAAGAAAAGCTAAAGCGGTGATCTCCAAAATATGCCTATTCTATTATAATAAAAACTTTTAATAATTTACTAAAAAATAATTGTTAAAAAAATAAACACAATAATAATTTTCTTAAAATAGAAAAATTATTGTTCTTGCGCTTGAGCTCCTTTATTATTATGGTACGAAATATACAGGCCGTAAAACAACAATTAAATTGAATTGTTATTATCCAAAATAAAATAAAATAAAATAAGTTAAATTAAAATAAAATTTAATTAAATAAAATAAAAAAAAAAATAAAACAAAATTAAATAAAATAAGTTAAATTAAAATAAAATTTAATTCAATAAAATAAAAAAATAAAACAAAATAAATTAAAATAAAATAAGTTAAATTAAAATAAAATTTTATTCAATAAAATAAAAAAATAAAACAAAATAAATTAAAATAAAATAAAATAAAGTAAATTAAAATAAAATAAAATAAAACTAAATTAAATAAAAAAAAATATAAAATCAAATGAAAAGTAAGCGAAATAAAATGAAATCAAACAAATAAAAAAAAATTTTAAATGAAAAAAAAATTTTAAAATTTAAAATAAAATGACAAAAAAAAGTAAAATAAAATAAAATCAAATGAAATAAACAATAATAAAGTTAAAAAATTTAAAATAAAATCAAATGAAAATAAAATATTTCCTCTAATCAAAAATAATAATAATTAACTAAGAATTATTATCAACTGGTCTTGAGCTTGTTAAACTTACAAAAATACGTAAAAATGAACAGACCATAAAACCAACAACAAAAGAAAATAAAATAATATAAAATAAAACAATGTTATGTTTGTTGCTTTCAATTTTTCCTCTAATCAAAAATAATAATACGTTATACTTACAAAAATATGTAAAATAAAACAAAATAAAATAAAATAAAATAAAACAAAATAAAATAAAATAGAATAAAATAAAACAAAATAAAATAAAATAAAAGAAATAAAAAATAAAATAAATTAAAGTAAGATAAAATAAAGATATCAAATTGTGCTGATGAATTTTATCCAATTTTCGAACTCTAGTTATTAATACGCTTGAGCTATGGGTGGTTCATTAAACTTCTGTCTTCACTTTTCTAGAAGCAGCATGAATTACAACCCGAGTTGCATGTAATCTGGAATTCAAGTTTGGAGAATTTTAAATGCCTTGGAAAATAGTTTGCACTCCGCTTTTTAATCAGACTAAGCTATTAATTACAAACTAAATTACACAGGTCAACAAAAAAAAAATTTCTGTACATGGGTTTTGGCCTATATATTCGGATTCTATAAAAAAAATGGAATTACGAATCAAAAATATTTGGTTTTGTAGAAGTTATAGCGATTTGAAAATTTTGCATATTTGCACCAGGCTAATGTAGGTCCTTTTGCGCTATTTCGGTCGATAGATGAACCGATGCATCGAAAAAAGATCTACTTAAAGCACAACATACTCATCTTAAAAAAAAAACCAAAAAAAATGTGGCTGAGAAACAGTAAAAAGGAGATAAAGGGTCCCAGATACACATGATTTTAGGTAGATTTGGCAATTCGTTAAGTACATATTAAGAAACTCATCGAAACTTTTTCTGACGGATTGGCAGGCCTAGCAATAGAGCATGCCAGCTACCTGATAGCGTTTTTGTAAGTACAATTTTTTTTAAGAAGCTGTAGTTTCTTGGGTAACTCGTTTTGGGCGACACTATGTTTTTGCATATCACAAAGGAATGATGTCTTCGAGAAGTTGTAAAGGAGCGGCTAATTCGTTTTGCTATATATGTGGCGAATGTATTAAAAGAAGACAAAAAAAGTTTGATTTAACTAAAAACACAAGGATTTGCGAGACCTACTTAGCCTACTTCGGTCTACCTGTTAAAAACCAGGACAAAAAATGGGCTCCACATGTTTCATGTAACTCTTGCAGAAGCATTCTGGAGCGTAAGTTTATTTTCCCTTTTTTATTGTACTGTTTCATATATATATACATATACGAGGTGTGTTCAAAAAGTATCGCGAATTTTGTGTTTTTTCAAAAATTATTTATTTATTCATGAATATCTATTTTGTCCCCTTCAAAGTAATCCCCATGAGATATTATACACTTGTGCCAACGGTTTTTCCAATCTTCGAAGCACTTCAAAAAATCATTTTTTGTATCTTGTTCAGCTCCTCCTTCGATGCCATCTTTATCTCGTCAAGAGAAGCGTAACGTCGTCGTTTCATTGGCCTCTTCAGTTTAGGGAACAAGAAAAAGTCACAGGGGGCCAGATCTGGGGAATACGGTGGCTGCGGCATCATTAGTGTGTTGTTTTTGGCCAAAAAGTCGCCCACAAGCAACAATGCGTGAGCATGGGCGTTATCGTGGTGCAAAAGCCAATTTTTGTTCTTCCACAAATCCGGGCGCAAATTGCGCATAACTTGCAGGTAATATTCCTCATTGAACGTTCTTCCCTGTGGCAAGAACTCATGATGCACCACGCCCCTGCAATCGAAGAAAACTGTCAGCAAAACTTTCACATTCGACCGAACTTGGCGCGCTTTTTTCGGTCTTGGTTCGTGCGGCAGCTTCTATTGAGATGATTGAGCTTTGGTGCCATAACCATAAACCCACGATTCGTCACCAGTTATGACCCTCTGGAGCAAATTTGGGTCGTCGCGGACAGAGTTTAACATCTCATTAGCAATGTTCATGCGATGTTGTTTTTGGTCACAATTGAGCAATTTTTGTAAAAAAATAGGTAAAAATCGAAGACGATCCAAAACACGTGCAAGCAAAGCAGCTGTCAACAATTAACTGAACATTCAAAATGGCGGGGCTTGTCGGCATAAGTGAGAGACATGAGTACCAACATAACGCCACAAAAAATTCGAAATTCGAATATACGTAACCAGCGAAAATTCAAAATTCGCGATACTTTTTGAAGACACCTCGTATCTATATATACTAATTGCGTAATAAATGAAATTGTTATGAAATGCTTTACGTTTTATTATAGTTTGGTACCAGGGTGAGAAAAGAGCCATGAAGTTCGCAGTGCCGAGGATTTGGAGGGAACCGAGTAATCATGGCACTGATTGCTATTTTTGTGTAGTGAAACCACTGAAAGGGAAACGTTAAAGGAAAACAATATATCCGGAACTACCATCGACATCCGCTCCAGTACCACATTCGGAACAAAATCCTGCACCTGATCCACCTGTGTTGGAAAAGCAAGTATTCCCTCAAGGCAGCTTTCAAACACCGAGTTCATCTGCATCCGTACATTCCGAATTCCGAACTCCGTACATTCCTCAATTTGAACCAGGAATACCACATCTCATCAACTCTGAAGATCTCAATGATTTAATAAGAGACCTAAATCTATCAAAAGACAAAGGAGAGTTATTAGCATCGCGGCCTAAACAACGAAATTTACTTACTTCTGATGTTCGAAAATCTCGGCAAAGAAATCGTCATGAAGAATTTTCTTGTTTCTACAGTAAGGAAGATGGACTCTGTTTTTGCTATGACGTGCAAGTTTTATTTAAAGCAATTGGTATTCCTTGTAATACAAATGAATGACGCCTCTTTATCGACAGCTCAACAAAAAGTCTAAAAGCAGTTCTACTACACAATGGGAACAAATTTCCATCTATTCCACTGGCACATTCCATACATCTCAAAGAAAATTATGACAGTATTAAAATGCTATTAACTGCATTCAAATATACGGAATACAACTGGGATGTTATTGGAATTCTTCAAGATGGTTTGTTTTTTTACTGGAATGCAAGGTGGATATACCAAACACTCCTGTTATTTTTGCCTATGGGATAGCAGAAATGATTCCGCCCACTATCGCCAAAAACATTGGCCTGAACGTACTGAGTATGGAGTGGAAAAATTTAATATTAAACATGAAGCAATTGTCGATCCTAAAAACATATTGATGGCGCCATTGCATATTAACTGGGCCTTATTAAATAATTTGTGAAGGCGCTTAATATTGAGTCTAAAGCTTTCAAATATTTGCAGACTGTCAGAGGCGAAAATTAAAGCTGGAGTCTTTGTTGGCCCTCAAATAAAAAAAATTATGAGCTGCGATATTTTCCCGGACCTACTTAGCAATGAGGAGAAACTAGCGTGCAACAGTTTTAAGGCAGTAGTTCATGGCTTTCTTGGAAATCATAGGGATGAAAATTATGAAGAGCTGATAACTGGCATGATTACGAATTTTTCCACCATCGGATGTAGAATGTCGCTAAAGATGCACATGTTACATTGACATCTGGATAAATTCAAAGATAATATGGGAGCTTATTCAGAAGAACACGGGGAGCGATTCCATCAAGATATAATGGAGTTTGAGAAACGCTACCAAGGCCAGTATACGGAAAGCATGATGGGGGACTATATTTGGACGTTAATAAGAGAAAGTGTTACCGAATATGGCAGGAAAAGCAGGAAAAAGCATTTTTAAACCTTTAAACTGTATTCTAAAACTAAATTTATAAGAATAAATCTTAAATTGATTTTTACTATACTAGAATAAATCAAATCTATGTCAAATTTTGATGAATTCTCATATTTTTTCGTTTTTCTAATTTTTTTCGAACAAAACCAAATCAAAAACTTTTTTATGTTAATATTCTTATTTCTGGGTGCAAAAGGGATAAACCAAATATACGCACGACCCATGTACAAAAATGTTGTTGACCAGTGTTATTATTTGAAATAAAATAACGGCTATCCAACGAATATGTCAACATATGTAATCGAAAGATTTAAATCTTTTACATGACGACCATGAAGCTATAACTTCTTTTATTAAATAGATGGTATTTTCAATCTCTTCATCAAAGTCAATCACTTTTAAGTAAATAGCAATGTTTTTCCCTTGTCAACGTCACTTAATCTTATCGCATCTCTTGAATTAGGTGAACTCGAAAGATGTTATTGTGCATACCTCTTGGTCAACATTGCTTAACGCTGCAATATTTTGAATTAACCTTAAAGAAACTACTAAGCGATTTTAAATTGGTTAACTAGAAAAACATATTGAGATTAATTACTGAATGTTTCACGTCATGTAAATCAGTATAATCGTATAGCTAGATCTCGGTCACTTTTGGCAGTCACATTACAAATAAATTGAACAAAGAAGAAAACAGGTGAACTCAATGCAGACGATGCCAAAATCGTTTAATCAATACGAATATTTATTTTTAATTTAAGTAGAAAGATTTATTATGACGATAAATTTGTGATTTTAAGCATGATCATTGATCAGTGACATTGTCTATGCGTTTAAGACTGCACTTGTTGCGTGCTCAGACTATGACACGACGGTGACGAAGTGCGTATATAAATTTAACTGCTCAAGAGCATGAAGCACCGGGACATATCAGCATCAACTATCTATGGCAAAGTCATCCCACTCACGAATTTCGATGGTATCGGATATAGCATGCTCTTTACGATATTTTGCGGGCCACCTTATCCAAATAAGCATTTTAACAATTCAACTTTTTTGGGTCTTGAAATATTCTGTCATCCATGAAATCTCCACTGGATTCTTTGAAAGAAAGACAATTGGTTGGCTAGTTGAAGTTGGCATTCAACCGATTTCTAGAAATTTCTGCACTTGCGATAAACCATCGCACAGCAGGTGCCTCACTGTTTTTGAATCTCTAGGAATACTCCAGCAGAAACATGAGCTACAAGTGCCGCATGAACCCTAACAAGTCAGTATACAAATCTTTTCCTTCTATTCATCTTAGAGCCGCCCAAAAATTGCACATTATTGTATGATGGCCACAGACTCCTAAAAACTCTAGAGGAATCCAATCGCTATCATCTATTATTAGCCTCGATAAGACAGTGCTGAAAGGCGCGGCCGTTAATAAGTTCAGAAGCGTGGACACTAACAGCATCTGATGAGGCAGCTCTGGGAGTATTCGAGAGAAAGGTTTTTCGAAAGAGTTGTGGACCTCTACGCGTTGGCGACGGCGAGTACCGAACAAGATTTAATGATGTGCGGTATGAGCTTTACGGAGACGCCGACATAGTTCAGCGAATTAAAACCCATCGGCTTCGCTGGCTAGGCCACGTTGTGCGTATGATCGAAGATGCTCCGGCCCAGAGGTATTCTTATCGGCACCCACCGATGGGATCAGAGGAAGAGGGAGACCACCACTCTGATGGAAGTGACAAGTGGAGACCGATTTGCGGTCCCGCGGTGTCTCCAATGCGCGGCAGTTGGCGAGCTATGTCAACATCGGCCAGGCGGTTAGGTGACCATTTAAAGAAGAAAAGGATATGTCGACTCGGCAGTTTCATGATCCACTCTTAACTTATTTACACTGATATTCACTAAGTAACAGTACAGTGTGCTCCATATGTCTCGTGGATAACTTAGATATTTCATTAAAACACACTCACTGAGTCTGAGACACAAGTAAATATGTAAGTTGCCGAGACGACACCATCTCCTAATCTATAAGTAATCTTAGATAAATTTTGTAATGTCGAATACTTGAGTAAGCCCTCGTCTATCTGTTTACCTATGTATAGAACATATCTGTTAAATTGGATTAGTTATTAGTAATGAATTAATTAGACGGCTTTTTTAATTGGTAATGAGTATTTTAATCCTTTTTCAAGAAAAGGCAATTATTAATTGATTACGATTAGAAAAAACATTTTTGATCATTTTTGATTTTTTTTAATTTTTTTCGATTATCTTTGATTTTGATTATTGAGAAGCACATAAATATGCACATTACCAATACTGAAAAAAATCAAAAATAATCACACAAAAATCAAAACAAATCAAAAATAATATAAAATAAATCCAAAAAACTCAAAAGTAATCAAAATGATTTATTTTTTGATTTTTTAATAACCGTACAAAATAATTTTTTTTTTTGAATATTTTTTTAATTAATGGGAAAATAATTATTAAAAATTGAAAGTAATGGCAATCAATCATTAGATGGATTCTCAAGAAAATAATTAATCAAACCGGTGATCATTACTTAAAAAGAGGCCTTACATTTTGGTACTACGACGACCTTGCTTTTTATTATTTATTTAAAGCAAAAAGTGTTTCTTTGCAACCAGTCTAATATGAATGGACATCTCAAATTTTTGCGGGCAATTTATTATTTCGGAGTTGTTAATGAACAAGCATATCTTGCATTGTACCCTTTTCAGCTATTAAAGACCTTACTTTAATGAGCGCACTGTGGGTGTGCGAAATTCACATTATTTGGCGATTAAGTGGACAACCAACTGTGCGTAGATTGAAGATATTAAAAGCAATAAGCAGATTGTGAAGCGGTGCGCTTTGTGTCATAATCATTTTTGACGAGATTTTGAAGTTTGACATTTTTTATCAGCACTTTAGATAATTTGATTAAATTAATTTTGGCGGAATCGACATTTTTATGTTGTGAGCTTGTTTTTTATTGAAGTGAAGTACCTTTGAGTAGGGTCATTGATGATTGTAATAAAGTTTCCAAATTTGAAATTTCGGTGGCTCAATTGAGGTTGAGTGTTGAGTGGCGCCTGCAACTGACTGAGTGGAGTAGCTGCTGTCAACATTCATAAATAATATTAGACGCACACACACCCTGTTACAAACAAATACACACACACTCATTTAAGCGATTCAAAAGCTATTAATATTTATTTAGATTTAATTTCTTTAAATAAGCACTTTGTTATTGTTTGTTTGTGGGTGTTTCTGCTCTTATTTTTTGAGTCACAATTTCCAGTTCATCATTGTTGCCTTTTGATTATGATTGAGTGTTGAAATTTACTTGAAAATTTGATAAAAATCAGTCAAAAGGTTAACCGCGTTGTTTTCAAAGTGTACAAATGAATTGTGCTTTTTATTTTTCATTTCTGTTTGTTCGTTCACTTGGTTTAACATTTTTAATTTTTGACCGCTTTCGGCAACAGACAGGGCACATTAGGTTGGGCAACATTGAGTGACCTGATGGGCCAAATGTATTGGGTTTAATTGCATGGTAGAGTGTTAACTTAGCGTCCTGGGCAAGTATTATCATGCCCTTAAATTGCCACGCAGGGATAGCAAGTTGAAGATGGCATACTCGTACATACAATAAGACCAGATTACTAATCGTAAAGATTTCTGGATTAATTATTTATTTGAGAATCCATTTAATGACTGATTACCATTTACTCTCAGTTTTTAATGTTTATTTTCCAAGTTATTAAAAATATAATCAAAAAAATAATGATTTTTTACAATTACTAAAAATAATCAAAGAAAGTAGTTTTAATTACTTTGGATTATTTCTGACTTTTTTTATTTTTTATTTTTTACAATATTTGATAAAACAAAAAAATCTAAAATAATCAAAAGTAATGCAACCGCCTTTTTTGTGATTACTTAAAATTTAAAAATTTTTTTTTTAAATTTTTTTTTTCAACTTTTCTAATCGTAACCATTTAATAAGTGCCTTTTCTTAAAAAACAATTAATGTAATCATTACCAATTAAAAAAGGTGTCTAATTAATTGATTACTAATTACTTATCAAATTTAACAGGTCTGCATACAATGAAATGAAATTTATATAGATATAGAAAAGAAAACAGAGTTATAGATAGAGAAGGGAATGTATATAGATATGGATGTGGTGTCCGATATGACGATAAAGATAGTAATGGAGACTAAGTAATGGCGATTGAGATTAATCTGGAGATGCGAATGGAGCTGGAGGTGCAGATGGACGTTGAAACAGAAATGAGTTTAGAGATGGTAATTATCATCTGGAGACTGAAAAGGAGGAGGCAGACTGCGAGGGAGTAAAGAGGGGAATAAAATTGTATAATGGGAGAGAGAAGTACTGTGAACATTAAAAGTAGAAACGAAAGTTATAAAACCAAAATTATATTAATAATATTTTTCGACATAGTTGTGCAACAGTATTTTTTTTATCAGTTTGGTGTTAAACTTTCGCATACATACAGTGAGTTCCACTCAAAATGAACCACTTGGTTATTCTAATATATTTCGAGAAGTTCGTCAACTAAAATTTAGGTGTTAGTTTCAGATAAAACTATAGATTTTTGTGTCATAGACATCTTTTGAACTAGTGGTTCCAAGTTTAGAAACAAATTTGAAAACTCTTGGAAAATCCAAAAATTCGTGAAAAATTCAAAAAAAATGGTTGGAAATTTTGAAACTTGAAGCATAAATATCAAAATGATTTCGGAGTAAGTGGCTTTGTAGCCCATCAAATTCTAGTCTCAAGCAGTGTAAGTCTCAAGGCTCTTGAAAATTCGGTAGATTTTTGTATTTGTTTACTTCATTTTGTATGATATTTTCTTATATGACTTTTCGTAGTAATTCAATTTGCTGGGAAGAAAAAACATTGCCAAAAATCTACCAAATTTTCAAGAGCCTTGACACTTGCACTTAGAATTTGATAGGCTACAAAACTGCATACTCAGAAATTATTTTGAAATTCTTGTCTCAAATTTCAAAACTCTAACCACTTTTTTGAATCCTCCAAAAATTTTCTGAAATTTTGCATGAGCTTGGAAACATTAGTTCAAAAGATTTATATGACAGAAAAATCTATATTTTTATATGAAATTAACAAACGAGTGTTAGAAGTGTATATATATTAAAGGAACCTACTGTTCCATTTTGAGTGGCAATCACTGTATGTATCCAAGTACACAAAGGAATCAAAAACTAAAAGCATTTTAAGATGAATGAGATAAATAAGCAAGATAAGATTGCAAATACAATACTTGGTGTTAAAAAAAAGGAACTCTTTCAATGCTGTAATTATGAGCCAGATTATCTTTTGGGTGAGAAAAAAAAAATTGCGCCTGAAAGGTTTTGCGTGCAACTAAAAATAAAAATAAATTTATTAAAACTAAAAATTAATTTATTTTTTCTCAAAATTTTCTCACATCAATGTTTATGAACTTACGCAATAACTCACCGCTAATTCAAAATGCTGATTAATTGCGAGCATTCAATCAAAGCGTGCCGTAGCAGAAGGTGTAACTAATAGGACTTCTGTGCGGGAACATTTGTACACGTTTTTTTTTTTGATTTTATTACGATATTTTTTATTTTACAATTAGCTTGGGTCTAGCAAGTCAGTAACGCTTACCGCAGTTACGCAACGCCTATAAAGCAATGAGAAGCGCAACAAATGAGTAGTGCCCGGCGTGGTAAACTCTGTTGGTGGTAAACAGAAATTTTTAAGAAAAAATCATATTTAATAAAAAACGAAAAGTCTTCAAAAAATTTAGAGATGCCCAGAAAAAGAGGTGGCGTGCAGATTCCAAATAAAAAATCTTGAGCCACACAAGTTGCCAGCGGAGGTATTTTAATTGAAAATTTTAGTGTTTGCTTTTGCCGTATCTTTCTTTCTAACTTTCCTTTAGCTGCTTGAACTGGCTCTGCACCTTTTTTTGTTTTTCTTCAAAGCAAAGCATTTTCATCAAGTTCAACATACGAGACAAGATATAATATTTCCACTTCCTATTTTTAGTTACTCAACAAAGTGTTTCGCTGGAAGCGCCTTTGTAACCTTAGAAGATTTCGAGTATTTCCAGAAAATTTGTTTTATCTCATTTTTGGGTGACGGTGTTTGTATTAAAATGTGCAATCTTGTGTTTTATTTACTAAACAAATTGATATTTTGTGGGTTTTGGGACGCTTTGTGAATAAGTTAAAAGAAACCAAGTAAGAAACAACAAGTTAGAGTCGACTAACTTTTAGCACTTCAGCACTTCAGCTCCCCAACGGTTTCAACACGTCTGCTTCATAATAAGGCCACATTAGCCCGGATGTGTTGTACGTGGAAAAAATTGAAGCTGGGACATTTGCACTAAAAATCGGAGCCGGCCTCAATAGCAGAGCGTAATATCTGTATAGGGTCAGTGTACTACTGTGGACGAAAAATCAAACAAAACACGAGTTAACTATTTACAAGAGAACAGCACTATGGTAGCTAATGTTGTCTCCATTTACTTGTATAGTAACCCAAAAATCATTTTCATAGGGGATAAAAAGTGGGTGTGGTCGAAATTATATAGTTAATTTAGCTGAGAAGAGAAAAGAAATAAGGCTCGCTTCATACCTCTGCTGAAAAATAGCTGGAAATAATGGAGAGTGTCAAAAGAAGATAGGATGCCCCTTGGCTCTATGAGTTAAAGTTCTGGTGAAGATGTATAAACTCTCCAGCGATTCCAAATTTGTGAATTTAAGTTGTACGAGACTTAGGTTAGATTAGGTCGCAGCTGCCTCAACTCAAATTATATATTCAACCGCCCAGCATAAAATCCTATCGGCCAGCGCTCCGTTATTAGAGAGATAAACCTTACTGATCCCTAGCAGTTCCGTCGATCGCCTTGGACCGAGGGATATCACAATGGCAATTTTTATCAGCATGTTGGTTGCACTTATCGCCTTAATTGAAGCTTAAAAGCCCGAGTAAATTTTAACTCTCTGGCAGAGACGCTGCAATGGTATTGTAGCCTTAATTTCCTGCTATTTCGGAGCTACTCGCAAAACCCCCCAACCCAACTCGCCTATCCGGCTTCGATCCATCCGTAAATAGCTTCGACAAACTCCTGGCCCGTATGAATTCCAGGCCTGACTAGTCACTCGAGGACATGCTTATATCCAGCATCTAGAAGCATAATTGGAGCACGAGGTACATCTATGTATTCTTCTAACAATATCAACAGAGATTCAGAAAAATATTATACACCAGAATAATAGTTGTGCGTATGGCACCATTGATTCAAATCAAAGTTATTCGCAGCACGGCAAAGTAGAAGCCGTACTCCGGACCAGTACTCCATAGAAGATAAAAGGCTGCAGCACCACATAAAGCCAGTGCACCACCCTTGGAGAGAGTTCTAACCGCTTTCCAATGGCTCCACGACAACAATACGAAGTAGTCGCAGTCTTTCCAGCTCTGTTTTATGAATAAAGCTTCAATGGAAACTTTCTTCCTAAAAATAATTCCGAGGTACGTAACCCTGTCAGAAAGAACCAGCGTTACTCCTTCTATTGAGGGCGTTTCAAATTCAGCAATCTTGTAACTTCTCGTGAAGAGAACAAGCTGCTTTTTAATTGGGTTGAACGTCCCCTAAAGTAACCAGAAACTTTCTAATAACAAATATTACCAAGCCATCCCCACAGTACACCACTTGGCAGCCCTTAAGTTCTACGCCCCAAAGAAGGGTTTCAAGAACACCCAATAAATTCACCTCTGGATTTCTAGGAACACCCTTCGAGGGCAGTAAAGAATAGTTGAGGTCGACACTGCATCGCAATGAAAAACAAGGAGTCATTTGACAGTCATCCAAATGCCCATATTAAAAGGACTAACTTTTATCTCTGCATTTTTGGCAAATAATAAATGCTTCTGTCTCCTCCCATTTCGTCGTCACCATTTATCATCACCAAACACTTTTCGCTAGTTACAAAACATGGAATTAAATTACTCTGACATCTCTGAAAAAAATCTTGAATAAAAACCACTTCAAGTACTTCACAACTAATTCACGTTATGCTCTGAAATAAGGGCACTTTTTCAATAACTGAAATATTTACGTACACGTACATACGAGTATGTATGTGCAATTATCCATGTACGCTAGTAGGTCCTCACCATGAGCCATTGGCTTATCCTTAAATGCCACTTGAACAATAAAATTAGATTTTGTTACTAACACAAACACTTTATTAGTTGCTTGCACATACTACAAAAATAGTTTCTACTCGATTTACATAAAATGGACATTTGGTGAAGGACTCCGGCAAAATTGTGTCCTTTAAAACGGCACTTGACTATTTGGGTTTAGTGAAATTTGAGAAGCTAAAATTATAGTTTGCGTAGGTTACAAATAATTTTAAGTTTATTAATAACTAAACATACAAGATAGGACATCCCAGTCGCGGGGTTGCGAATCTCGAAATGCATGTGTTGTAATTCCGGTTGCAGGAAAGTAAAGATAAGATGAAATAATAAAATAAAATAATTTTGTTGTTGGTTTTATGGTCTGTTAATTTTTACATATTTTTGTAAGTTAAACGTGCTCAAGACCAGTTGATAATAATTCTAATCATCCCATTTCGCCCATTTTAAATACCGCTCGGAACCTGCATACCAAATCTCATTGAGATATCTCAAAATGTACTCAAGTTATAGTGTCCACAGACGGACGGACGGACGGACGGACATGGCTTAATCAATTTTTCTTTTCGTCCTGAACATTTTGATATACATAAGTCAGTATCTATCTCGATCCGTTTATGCCGTTACGTACTGCCGTTAGGCGACTAAAGTTAACATACCTTGTGTGCGTAGCACTACTAGGTATAAAAATATCTCGAATAGTCCCGGGATGCCGAATGCAAAGTAACGAGAATGTAAAGCGATTTCGGGTTTGCATACACTAAAATAGACATATAAAATATTTTAGTACTAGCTGAGTTTGAAGTTTTTGACTTTAATATATCCTCGCATTATCTATAATTATTGAATGAAAAAATTTGTTTCAAAGCTATGTGTGTTGGTATGAAATTTATAGTTATTTTCGAAAGTTATAGTGGCAGAGCAAATATATTTTTAGCATTTTTAGAGTCTTCGTTATAACAGAGATTTCTAACTTAATCGGGCGCTTGTTCAAAAGAACAATGAATATGTTTGATGAATGGCAAATGAAATAAATTCTTGTTCCGCCTTAAATATTCTGTCATCTACAATATTTCTAGTTAGTTGCTATCATACATTATCTCAACACCGAACTTCTAGGCTCTTCGGGCAAAAAATTTGATTACTTAATGCTTCGCCATATTCGCATCAGAATATTGGTTAGAACTTCTCCTTCGATGTTTTTCTTCCTACACAATTACACAGAGTTGCCAAAGCTGGACATTCGAATAGGTAGTGCTGAATTGTCTCTTTGCCACAGACTTTTCCCTCCCGAGAGAAACTTTACTTTAAATTTCCTGTGGAAGTTCAACGGTGGCGTGTAATAGTCTGATGTGGTCGAAAGAACACCGAGAATATTGAGGAGAATACAACTGTGACTATACTGCCAACAGTCGGTCCCTCAAAATCTTACTGTCGAACAAGCCGCAGTTTCACGTATGTGAAGGTCTAGAGGTAATTGACTTAGGATGACATTTAGTGCATCTATTAGCTACCATTCTTCAGCCATCTTAAGTTAGTATGGGTCTAACTACGGCAGTGTGGAGCCACATTATGAGTTCGCTTTTCAAACCCCCGTTTCTGCTGCCTATTCTTTTACACAGCGCAGTAGGATATATAGGCTTTCTCTATCCTTCTTTCGTTGTTGTTTTCCAGCTAAGCTTGTCTGTCTTAACCGTCTGTTTACTCGCTTATATACTTTACTCTCGTGCTTAGAGATAGGGGAGCATCTTTAAGATTGGGCATTCGAAACTGTAGTATCTTGGTTTTGTTGGTGAAAAGTATCATATCCGTTTTGCTAGACTTTAAGTTTAGGCCGCATTTTCGGGCAAAAGTAAGTAGCTTGGGTTGCGATCCCTTTAGAAAATCCCCTAGCGTTATGGGGAAAGGACCTGACACTGCAATGATAATGTCATCTGGGTTAGCGGATACCTTCACTACATTTTTGTTGGGCTTTAGTATAATCTCGTTCAGTGCGACCACCCATAAAAGCGGAGAGAGAACAACGCCCTGGGAAGTTACTTTACTCACTTGGTGGGTTGGTGATACCAAAACCCTCGGCTAAGGGCTCCAGTGATTGCGTTAACTTTAAAATTGTGGAATGCTAATTCTATATCTAGAACGGCGGCTAGAAGAAGATAAACCTCGGGACTCCTCTCGAGAAATACGATTTGAAATGCAAATCATGTTATCTCAAGAATCTCATCAACACTTCAATCAAAAAATGTTTGGAGCGTGAGATATTCATAAAGTTTGCGTCATAACTTGAACTTCACTTTGAACGAACGTAAAATACACACGTGGCTGACGTAAAATTGATTCAACCACCAAACAAACAGAACATATGGGTTGTCCCACGAACTCATCACTCACACTCCGCTAACACTAAGTGAATGAAAATTTATAATCAAAATGTGCTAGCGAGATCAATGATCGCACTTAAATTGACTTCATACGACAATTCAAGGAAAGACGGCATACAGACCCCCTCGCCTGCGCGTAATAAACGTGTCGAGATAATTTAAAATCCATAAACCACCAGTGGAAAAATAATATTACAACTAACGCATAATTGTTGCGGTGAATTTGAGTCATAAAATTACTAAAAATAGCTAGACGTTGATACAGTTGGAGGACGAGAACTCGGAAACAACTGAAATGGTAAAACATTTTCTTGAGATGCGATAGTGAGCGCGCAAACAGATTAAATCAAAATGACAAACAGACGAAAGAAATAAATTAGGCGCACAGACTGGTACATAATGGCACAAGACAGGCAGCAATGCGTCTGTTTGCATTGGACCCCTGGTAAGGTAGGAGTGATGGTGGCTGGTTAATGGTTCGCGGTTTGACTAACTAAAAGACTGACACATCTGTAGAGGAGGGTGTGTCTCTATCGCTTTGGCGGCGCTACAAAATGAGCGAGTGATGGGAGTCACATTAAGCTGAGAGGTACGAGACGCCTGAGCAGTTAAGTTTTAGTGTTGGCAGGGAGTAAACAGCAAAATGCAATTAAAAGGCTGGCAATCTTTCGTGGAACGATATAGAGAATACGTGATACGTGTAGTTAATGTAGTGAATGCGCAGAGGGGGTGGGGAAGAGTGAAAAAAGAATTGGATATTGACCTTCCTTTTCAGCCATAGGCCCGCTATATTGTCAACCATAAGCTTGGTGACTTTAAAGTGCGTTACAGGGAGGCGGTTCAAAGATCTGTATACTTTAGTCTTCCAATCAAGTGATCACATCGTCTATTGCAAGCAAGCGATACTACAGATTTTTGAAAAGCGGAACAAAGCTGGAAAGAGATGATTCTTGGGAGAATAAGACTAATTTTACAGCCAATGCTCTAGGTGAGTTCATTGTAAAAAAAAGAGGCCAACGTCCAATTAAACATTTTAGAAGCTCTCAGGGGCCCCGGCTTAATAGCAATAAACTCCAGAAACAGAGTTTCCTTAGAAATTTTAATTCCACAGCATGTGGTTTCCGCCCCCAGGAAGTTGCATATGCGACACGAGGTATTGCCCAGTGAGTCGGAGGGCCACATCCTACTTGACTCTCTGCAGGACTACAAACGCTTCCACCTATTAATAGCCTCGCTGTGAGAGAGCTGAGCGATCTGGCCCTTGATAAGTCCCAGGGATGCAAGGACCTCTTTCAACCCTGAGACATTTTTTTCCGTGTATATTCCGATGCCCGGCCACCCATATTAGAGGTGCTATCCCAGGTTTTTGCCCACTCCCTGCACTGACCCACTAGACTCAATGCAATCGTTCCTAATTCGAAAAGCCTGGCTGTCAGAGAAAACTGTTATCCTGTTACCGGTGATGTCGCACACATTAATATCTTGCATGCCTCCTGGATAGTGTAGATATCGGACTGCATTACACTTGCTGAGTCTGGGCGCCGCATTGATAGCGACATGACGGAGAGTGCTCCAAACATGCCCAGTCCGAGGGACCGATGGCTGGCATGTTTCAGAGCCTAAACTTTGTCTAGCGTGTTTCTCATAGGTTTGGTGTAGGTTCAAGTGGCTACCTTTTTACGGCGTAAAACGGCACAGCTCCTCCGTTGCTTTACCAGTGGGTTGGGCGTAGAACCATTCTTTCCTTAGATATAGAGATAACCGCACCATGGCATCCCTCTTATATAGCCGTTTTCAACTAAAGAAGCAGTAAGCAAATTGAAGTCTTTGCTGGCATCATGGAAGAGGAAGAGCGGCAAAGCATCCCCAGAAACTCTGCTGTATCTTCAATTTGCTTACTACCCTATACCCTCAGCATATCTGGGAGGTGCAGCGATTCTTATTCGTTTAGTCACATTTTAGATTAAGGACGTGTTAGTTAACTTGAAGCCTCTTATTGCTGACTATCTTTCAGAAAAGTTGGTCAAAGACGTTTGACTAGGGACGCAGAGATTAGGTGGTATCCGTTATAGCCGTCAGTTCAGTAAAGTGAAATGACCGCTTAAACCATGCCACTGGCTGCATACGTCGCATATTCCAGATTCGATTGGAATTTTCCTTTGTTTAGAAGTAGCCACGTCTGTAGTACTGACTCCACGTTTGTCGCCGGATAGAGATTGCTGAAAGCCTCTTCAATATATAGAAATAAATATAAAGTGGAGTCTATCTTGACGGAGATAATGTGAAGAGGTTCTTATACGTTCTTCCCTTTAGAGTGTGCATGGCGAGATTTACAGAGGTTAGACGAGTGAACATCATTTGGGCTTTACAGGATGTATCGTAGGTATAACTATTATCTACGACTCTCTCAGTCATTTTGTTATGTGACAGGTTCTTAAGCAAATTTTGTAGATACCAGACATCTTGGTTCTCTGAAGTTTTACAAAGTCAAAGCATTTGAGAAGGATTACCTTTGGGATAGTGTTTAATAAGCCTCATCATTCTATGCTGATAGGAGTATTGATAGAGCACTGCCTGATTAGGAAGCCATGAGGTGCGTGTGAACATATTGGGCAACCCCAGTTGTGTTCTGTGTATGGAGGATGACTAGGTGGAATTATAGAATCACTCCATGCTTACCTGATCAACCTTTGTTAGGACAAGGTGGAAATATCCCTGTCTTTATTTAATTGTGGTATCACAATGGACCGTTTAGGTGTCTAACCGGCTGATTATGTAAAACGCGACGAAAAGAGTCACTTCCTCTCTTTTAAAGAAAAGCTCTTATTATATAAAGTGGTTCACTCTTTCCAGTGACTATCATTAACCGCCAAAACACGTCACTTAACCTTCTGATAACTGATGTGAGCTGGCTTTTGAAGGATATGGATCCGGTAACCTGCTACAAGCTGTTTCTTATACTAGGCTGAGGAGCAATTTGTTTCACTTTGACTAACTAAGGGGCCGTTTATTTTAGGTTCCTACAACGACACGCATATCATACCGCTGATATATTCAAATCTCTCTATCCCACCGGAAGCTACAGTACAGGAAGCTCCAGGGGCTGCGATATAATGAGTAAATATGAAAAATAGTTTTCGATTTCCAAGTATTTTTTCCAGCCAGGGGTTTGGTCGTATTAAGATAGAAAATAACCGAATTCTTCGCACGTGTACAGTGCTGATAGCCAAACCTCAGCCCCATAGTACATCGTGCAAACTGAGAGTTGTAACACGAAAATCCATTTAATCTCACGGCTTTTCGCTTTTCCATGTATTATATTTTTAGTGATCGGCACTGGGAAGAATTGTATGCGTCACAATGACATTGACTGCCCTTGGTCGTGCTCCTTTGCATTCATCTGAATCCATTTTTTGATGCACGAATGATCCCCTTCCGACTCTGACGGATATGTCACACCTTTTGGAAATGCGAACCGAACTCAAGTAAACTTGTGATAGATGAATAACTTGGAGATGGGGTTCCGCCATCCAAACACACATGCGCTCTTCACTCAGATTTAATCAGTTGTCGGCTGATTTTTTTTTTGATAGCAGGGAGTTTCGACTAATCCAAAAGACATGTTAAGCTACATATGTATTTCGTCATCACCTAAAGCATTAGAGGCAAAACGTTTGTGTAGGGTGGGCATATTAGAGATGTGAGAAGGACTGAATACGCAATCCCGATGATGGTTGTGTGAACACGCAGGGAATATGTTCAAGAGACGCCCCTCCCGACATCAAATATTGTATTCATAATAGCGCTCAAGCCGACTATTCTATTTAGCTCAGCACACCTAGATTAGAAGTTAGCTCATAGTTTTGAGTAACCAGAGTATCAAAGGCAAACATTTGTGCTAATATGGGTTATTCCACTATAAGCCTATTAGCTATCAGTCTGTGCATTAAAAGTGGTAGTCAACAACGTTGGTCATGCTAGTCCCGTTATTACACACCCACCTCTAATCTGCAACTAATTTTAGACGCCTCCTCTTTGTCAGCTGGTGAAGTCTATTCTTATCTACAGAGTTGATTGTATGTGGCCATGTAATGCTCGTCGAGCGCATGACAACAAAGCTAATGGGATGAGGGTGAAATTAATATTTTTTATTTTATGCATTGGCTTCTTGAGGTGCTTGCACTCAACGTTTTGACATGAAGTCATCTAATTTATTGCAATTTTTGCTTTACGAAGCAGTTATTGTAGTTTACTTTGACGACCTCTTTTAAAGGGGAATCTTTTTGCTATTTCGAGCTACAGTTTTCATCGCTTTAGAGAAAGTGAAGTCTGATACACAATTTTATTGGGTCTCTTGTTAACAAGTTCTATATATGTTTCCGAATAGGACCGACCGCGAACTTTGTATAAGTTCCATGAAATAGAGAAACTAAAAACAAAGTACCTGCGCGCATGGTTCTGACAAAAGCTACGCAGCTCAGCAGAATTCCACCACGTCATCTTACGTGCAACGGCATCAGAAAGAGACTTCTAAAATGAATAGACTCACCGAGTTAGCTTTAATTGTGCTGTGTCGTATAAGTGAACAGAATAATTCCCGCAGTTCATTTGCAATCTACCTCTTGTTATAAAGATCGCACTTCTTCTTCTCTAGATGGTGCTTAACCGTCTAACCGATTCTGGCCGGCCAACTTAACTGGCTAGTCGTTTCTTATTTCTGCCAACTGGCGCCAATTGGAAACAACACGGGATTGCAAAATCGGTCTCCACTTGGTCTTTCCATCGGAGTGGTAGGCTCTCCCTTCCTCTGCTACAACCGGTAGGTGCCGATAAGAATAACGTGTGGGATGGAGTCTCTGAGTTTTAATTTGTTGAGCTATGTCGGTGTCTGCATACAGGTCGTCATTAAATCTACCTTGGTACTCACCATCGCCAACGCGTAAGGGTCCGTAAATCTTTCAAAGAACCTGTAAATAAAGATTGCACCACCTTTCGGGGCAAGATATGCACACAGCAGTTGCACGGTATATTCCTATGCCGCAAGGCCCAGATTGCGCTTTTCTAAAATCGAGGTCAAACTCTATGCTCAAATTCACCAATGCTTAGATATTAGAGCCTTAATAGCGGCTTTGCTAACGGAGCAATAATTGCAATTCCCAAGAGTAGTAGCACTCACCGCATGTACTGCATGCTCATTATCCGCCCAAGGTTACAATGAAAAGCGTGGCTTATGAGCTCCCGGCAGAAAACTTCTTTGCGAACTTTACGATCCTTGCCAGACCCAATTCCCCTGTCCCTCTGTTTTAAGGCTACTACATGAAGCATTGTAAGATAAGCATTGAACCCCGATGGATCGATTCAAGAACGTTAACAGCTATTCACACATGACACTGTAGGCTCAATAGCCATACTCCGTAGACACCATCCACTGCCGAGTACATCGGCCACATCATACTGTTGTGAAGAAAAAAATACCAAGATATTGGATTGCACACTCTGCAGCGGAAGGCGCTACACAGTGGCCAACAGGGCGGAAGCTCTACCGACACTGCCTTGTATCAACTAACCACCTAAGTGCAGGGTGTAATCGAATGCACAACACAGATCACAAAAGTGTTCATCGTGCGATTGCAAAAAGAGAGTCGCAGCGACCTATCAAAATGTAGATAGTTGCTCTTCTTCATGCAAGGATCGTGAACGAACTTTCGCAACTGCTTTCTGATAACGGGATACGATGTCAGGGCTATCGGACGACATTGCCATCGTTGCAAGCGAAAAATTTTAGAGCATCCTTTGTGATATTGATGAACGAATGGGGTGTCGAAGTAGGTCTAAGTATAAACCTTAATAAGACTGACATTGTTCCGTTCAGTAGGAGGATAACTCGTCGGGGAATGAGAGCGATAGGCCTAGAAAGGGTGTTGTTGGAGGAAGTGACAGAGGCTAAGTACTTACGAGTCAGCCTGCACTCGAAGCTTCTATAGAGGAAAAAGTCACTAAAATCTTTTTAAACGACTATAAGGGCCATAATTGTGTGCAGGCACATTGCAGGAAAATCTTGGAGTTGTGCCCCTAGGATCATAAGATGGATGTACACCATAATTCTCCAGGAACTTCTGGAACCGTGAAGAAATCACTCACCAAGCTCCAACGCCTGGCATGTGTTTGTATTACCGAAGCGCACGTGTCCAACATCGACAATGGACGTGCTTGCTCAAGCTTACTCCGCTGCATATAGTGATTGAGCAATCAGCCATAAATCTCTAAACAAAAAAAGGAATTAAGTAATAGATGTTTTGAACGTAAGTTCACATCCCCAGTGTAGAGCAGCTGTCGTGAGAGAGGGAGGTCCCTAATCCTGGCTCAACTTGGCTAGAGTATAAGCACAAATACTTTTTTACTTCAAAGAACATCTGGAAACTTTCAAAGGTATCTGGCCCCAGGTAAGGTACTGTATAGAGAAGAAGGCCGAAGAAACCCAAGGCCACCACGCAATGCTGAAGGCGAGTCTATCTCTAACTACACCCATCATCCACTTGCAGTGCTGTTGCATGTTTGAAAAACCCATATTACTCTTTGCAGAAGCAGAATCAATATGAACCATGTCATCAGCTTCGTTTGGTTGCGGCTCAAGTTGGTTCTCACTTGGTTTAATTAAAAATTTCCATTTCAAGACAAAACAATCTTCTAAAGTTTGCTTACTTGAGCAAAGTTCTTTTAGCTACCGGAATGTGTTGTTGCAATAACCAAGTAGAAATTTAATATTCGCACGAATGGTGGCGTGTGGGTGCGTGAGTGCTGTGTTTTTGTTGTGATATGCGGGCAAAGAGAAAAATCTTGTTAAAGATTTTCACGCACTGAGATGCTAAAGTGATGAGACCACCAAATCAAAAATGGCAGCAAGCACAAAATAACAGCAAAAGCTTCAGCAGCTCCATGCATATGCGGTTCTGCACCAGGAATTTCGCGAATTTTGTGAAGTATCTCGAAAAGCAATTAGTTGCCAAAACACCCACATGAGGCACGCTCCGAAATTTTCACATGCACCGCATCTACCTAAGCGCTGAGAAGTGGAGAAATGTTTTCAGCGGCCACGCTAAGTGAATTTTGGAAAATGCATATCAGAAAGTAAAAGTGCAGTCATAATGATTGAATGGGAAATTGTGAAAATGGTGTTTGCAATATGAGCATTCATTTTAGGTTTGAAGCGGAGTAACTGTTGAAGTTTGTATTGAGAGCCAAAACATCGACAGAGTTGTATGCATCTTTTCTAAAATAGCCAGAGATTTGAAGTGCTTAAGACTCTTTAGTAGGTGACGTTGAACGTATCAAGCATTATTTTCAGTGGAAAGCACTTCATCAATACCACTGAATACGAGTATTAGGGATGACAATCCCAGCACTCTGTGCTTTTTTCGGGACTTGAAATATCGATACTATTTATTACAGCAATGGAAATAAAACAAGTAAGGACGGCGCTGTCTTCGGCTTTGCCGAAGGCTTTATACCTTTCATGAATACGTGCAAACTTAAATACGCATTATATAAAGTTCTCTAAAACTTTGTCAGCAATACATTTAATTTTCTATTACCATCTATAAGCAAATATCTCACCAAGTTTCAAGTTTTAATATTTCAAAATGAGGGATGAATGGCCATAATCCTCTTATCTGAACGATCGGTTGTATGGGATATATACTATATATAGCTCCGATCTTGGCAATTTTTTTACGAAATCTTTTGCCATCCATAAGAAAATATCTCGCCAAGTTTCAAGTTTTAATCTTTAAAAATGAGGGAGAAATGGTCATAATCCTCTTATTTGAACGATCCGTTGTATGGGAGATATATGCTATAGTGACCCGATTATACCGGATCCGACAAATGTCTAATATAATACAAAAATACATCCGTGTGCCAAATTTCATCGAGATATCTCAAAAATTGAGGGACTAGTTTGCGTTCAAACTGTCGGACGGACGGAGAGACGGACATGGCTGTATCAACTCAGTACATCGTCCTGATCAATTTGGTATACTTAATGGTGGGTCTATCTCTTGTATTTCTAAAAACATCGGACCAAAGTTAATATACCATTTCATGTCCATGAAGGGTACAAAAATGTAGCAATGTATTGGAGTAGAATTTAGGTAGTATAGAATTTAGGAAATAGCTAATTGTTAAGAACTAAGCCGTTTTCGGATCAAGTCGGGACGATTTTCGGGATTTATTGCGTTTGATTTCGGAACTCTTTCGGAAATATTTTCTGGATCATTTCGAAATGGTTTTCCTGACAATTTTGGGACTTTTTCGGAATTATTGCGGAACTCTTCCGGGATGTTTACGGGATTGTTTTCTTGACTTTTTAAGAGCCATATCAGCATTTTTTCAGGACTATTTCAGGATCTTTTTAGTATTGTTTTCTTGACTATTTGGGGACCATTATGGGGGCTTTTTTAGTATTATTTAGAAATTGTTTTCAGGACTTTTTTGGTACAATTTTCGGGATTATTTTAGGGAGTTATTCGGTGGTATTTCGGTATATTTACAGAATCATTTTGCAAATGTTTTCTGTACTTTTTCAGAACCATTTTCAGAAAATTTTCGGGAACACTTTAAGGAGCTATCCGGTATTATTTCGGGACTCTATTCATTCCCTTTTTTGAGTCTCTTTCGGGATAGATTCGCGATTTTTGTGATATTTATGGACTTTTAATGATAAGCAAATGAAGGATGGGACCAAAACGCAGATTATCAGATAGCTGGGCACACATTAAAGAAATTTGATTGGAAATGTCCTCAAAACCTCTCAGATCCAACAGACGTCCTTCCCGAAAATTCACTTGCCTTTATTTGGAAATATTGTACACTGTCCCCTCCTTGTTCTTGTGGCGATACATCGCAATGTTAACCTGCTGTTGCGATTGTGGCCGGATACCCCACACGCATTTAAAGTAAGAGCTTAATTCGTCATAATATCCCGATTGTTGAACCAGAGTAACTTGCGTTCCTCTCGGAGGTTCACGTTCGTCTACAGCGACAGGTCGTACGTGTGAATGTACATATAATGGCCTTCACCGGGCGTAAGTTGCCAAAGGTGTTTGCCTACTCTGTGCGGCTGTTCCTGACGGCCTGTCGATGCACTTTTGGCTCAAGCGGCATGGTTATCTGGCAAGCGATGTCGTTCAATGACGGCAGAGATAACACCTCATGTTTCGGGGAGGCGGTTCGTCTTCCACAAAAGACCAAGATACACTATTGTCAACGTACAAAGCAATCGGCCTATCGGCCAGTCGACTCTGGGCTACTCTAACCGAGCTTAGTAGACACATATTGTAAGAAGTGGCTGGCCTTCCAGAGCTCCGCACTCAGGAGACCAATTTTTTTACATAGAATTACGTCATGACACCATTTAAAGCATTACCAAAAGCTACTATTTCTTTCTTTTGTGGCTGAGCTCAACCCAAGGGGGTTACTACTGCCAGATAGTGGACGGCCTACCTACGGATTTTAGCTACGAATAAACAATAAGCTATCTTCGACCAAGAGCGGCAGAAGAGGAGGCCTTGGTTGAAGAGACCTCATATTCCCTAAGAACCTCCGGCGACTAGCGCGGAGATGCCGTCCGATAACTAAGCAAACCCAAATCGGGATGCCATGGTAGGTTGACCACCTTTGAGAAGGAGCCAACAGTGCGGCGAGGGAACACTGCTATACCGATGCAATAAAGAGATGCAGTAGCAGAATACGGCTCCCCGTCCAAAGGACGGACGAATAGCCTACCGAAAGCTGAAAAGCGAGCATCGTAAAAGGGAAATGGCAAGTAATAAACAGAAAAAAGAGGCTTTTCTAGAAAACCGAGACCAAACCAAATAATGCAGATAATGCAAGGAAGGGAAATGATTTAGCAAGACAAGGCACGAGACCGAGGCAGTGTTAATCGAGCCCACAGAGGGAAACCGCTACTTCGATGCCCTTAAAAGCCTCTGGTCCAACATAAACAGGGGTGCCGAAGAAGTTAAACTTATAACAGTTGGAAAAACAAAAACCGGAACAATACTGGTTGAGCTGGGCAAACCTGCCATAATAACTGACCATACCCAAAAGCCACGGTGGAGATACGTGACGTGGAAGTAAAAATTCGGCATTGACTCGGAAGCGAAGGAAGTCTCAAAAATAAAGTGGGCTGGGTGCATGGTATAATAATCTAAACTAAGCTTTCGAGCTATGTCCTCAGGGGATCAAGCCGTGATCAATTTGGCGATGTTCTTAATTAGCAACAGCCATTTTTATGGAACTTTATCGACCTCATTCCAGATCGGGTACCTATTGATGAACTCGGCATATCAGGTAACATGAGCGACTCGAACTTCGAATGGAGAAGCCTTGGTACGAGTGTGCTTGATTTCCCAGATTAGCGATGCTTTAAAGCACCTCTATTTGAAGCTCTCTAAAACTTAAACTCTTCTTCTTGTGTGCTCAAGTCTTCGCACCATAGAAATCTTGAATGTGAGTCAGAAATAATCCATATTTCTTACTACAACTTTGCAAAACGTATAGTTTTTAGCTTAGCTATTCCAAATGGTCTTTGTGTATAATACAAAAGTAGGCACTTCTATTGCTTTGATGGTCATTATCAAATGTGCTTATGCCTCACGCATCATCAGCGAGTGTAAATAATCTATTATTCAATACCTTAAGACTATTCTTTGTCGACGGCTTTGAAATTCAAGTGGGTGGTAAGTGATGCGTGACCACTCAGGTCTTTAAACCCATTACACAATAAAAGATGGCTTTCACTTAAAATCTCCAAATGTAGGTTGAGATGAATTTTGTATGAAGAAAAAAAATATAAACCGTTAGAGACATTCTTTCCATGCTCTTTAGCAATTCACTTTTGTTAATGAAGTTTACTAGCACTTGCGGTTAATTGAATCAGTGGTAGATTAGGTATAAAACCTTTGGCAGAAATTACGGTTAAAGCATTAGTGTAACGAGTGTGGCGTTGTCTAAGCGAAGAATAGCTAAGTTCATTTTGTTAAGCCCACAAAAGGATAATTTGATTAAAGCCGTAAAATCAATTCTTGTAAATATGAAGCTGTTGTACGCAATCGTGATGGGACAAATGCTCCTTTTAGCTGGTAAGTCTGGTTTATGACTCTTCACTGCTCTCTTAATTATTTCTTTATTTTCCTATAAATATTCACAGCGGCAGCAAAAAAGAACAGTGAGCCGTGTGCTGAAGAAGCTGACTATGGACAGCAACGCTTCCTAACAGGTCCCGGTACCTTAAATCAACTGATCACACGCGGCCAGAATATACTCGAACAGTTACGTCCAGTGAATCCCAATGACAATATCATGCCGATCATCATAGGCTTGGGAAATAATGGAAATATTCCTACAGTTCCTTTAAGCCCAAGTATTCCCACAATCCCAAGCAGTCCCTTCAGCCCCACTAGCGGCGTTAGTCCAACTAGTCCCTCCAGCCCCACTAGTGGCGTTAGCCCAACTAGCCCCGCAAACCCAACTAGCCCCGCAAACCCAACTAATCCTGGTGGTGCTGTTGTTCCTCCAGGAGGCAGAATTTCCAATAGACGTCGCATAGTTCGTGTTAGTAATAAGCGTCGTCGTGGCAACAGCAAGTCGACTAAACGTCGCCGAATCAACCGCCAATCAGCTCAACGTCGTCGTCGGCGCCGCCCAACGCAGTACAATGGCAAAAGGCGCTACGTTGTTTTACGCCCTCAACGGGGCTAACTAATGTATTTGTTGTGGTAATTGTCTCTGATGAGTAAATAAATATTTAGAAATACTCGAATATCCTCTTTATTAAATAGGCCTTAACCCGCTACAGTCCAGCTGGCAGATTCTATATTTATAGCGTATTGACACCAAAAAGCAACACAAAGCGAGGTCAAAACATACTCCATCTGGCTTTTTGCAACTAAGTGCAGGCCTCCGCTTTCATATCCTGCTGAATGCGGCTGTTGAAAGAGACTTATTTTGAAATTCGTATAACATGATCCAGTCAGCGAAGTCATTAGGCTTTAATTTGCATTAAATTTCTGCGCATCACTTTAAGCACCATAAGTCTTCTTTCGACACCGTCCATAATTCAGAGTAATCATCAGCCATCAACCAGCATTTCAAGATCGTTGCAGTCACAATATTCGATCCCTTGTTTCTTTTTTTGCAGTCCTATTTGCATCGAGTGCTCTCTTGGTTTCACTGGTTTGCTTATTTGAGTAGCGACGAAAGTACTCACCGAAGGGTCCATTCCCGACTTCGGATGGCAACAGATGTTGTTGTTTTTTTACTAACAAAACTACTCCCGGAAGATTTTGGGGAGTGTTGGTGAAACGGACAGTCCTTTGACGGTTATGAACCCGATAAGCTCCGCCACTCTCTTGCGGTGGATTCCCGACTGTCGCGGAAGCGATTTGGACCTAGTGGCGCCTTCAAGATCATCTCACCTTAAAGTTGCTAATGAGAGGTGAGAGGAATCATATCCGTAGATCAATCATCAAGTTGCACGTCATTACCCTTTGTGGATTTTAGTCGACTCGGCCATATCCCAACCCCCTACCCCGCTAGGCTAAGATGGCAACAGATATTTGCTGCACAGGCTTACAAGACGCATTCTTAATACCAAAAATGATTTTATCAAGGGTTAATACGGCACTTCTCAGGATACCGTGAACGTATTGATATCAAGACCCATTTGGACGTCAATTTGAAAGTATCGTTATCGGCGATTCATAAATTTACTTGGAAATAGCTCTACGTGCAGTCTTTAAGGACGGCACAGTTTGTATTCCAGCTGGACTGACATGCTGGTATACTCTTGGCTTGCTATCAGATTTCTTTGTATCAGCATCGAAATGCGCCAAAGTATGGGCGATGGTTAAGAATGAACTGCGACCAATGGACACTGTTTGTCTTTGATATATGAAGTTGCTTTCTAGGAGGGGGGATACTGTTGGAAGCACAGACCTTCATGGCTCCATCGATATTATTACTTATGCTGTTAATTTTAATATTTATGGCGAAATCGGACTTTAACCGCGCCCTTTTTTTTCGAAATTGAAAATTTCCAAAACTTTTGAAATAAGATAATTCCTTGAGCTTCAAAAATACAAATTTTTATCTATATTGACTTGAACATTATATAAACAATTCTTGCTGGAACTGAAGTTTTTAAAAAATGGGCATGGCACTGCCCACATGTGAGTGAACATGTTTTCAAACTTGGACTGTTAAAAACTTGAGAACCGCTTACGATAGCCTAACAAAGCTTGGTACGAGGCAATAACTTTTACTTTTCCATAAAAGTGTACTGGGAAGAAGGTAGACAGGCTTAGCACGCCTGATTTCATTGAATGCTGCAGGGAGAATGAAATATTATTATACATGCAATTATATATTGGAATATGGGGGCGTGGTACCTCCCCCCAATGAGTCAATTAATTTAGTTCTTTTCAAACTTCGACTGTAAATTCAGGAACGTTTGCTATAGAATAGTTGGGTAGAGCACGACCAAGGAAAATGGGAAAAACCGACTGACGAGCACGCCCATTTTTCCATAAAAGTTTATTGAAAATTAGGTAGGAACACAGACCATGCAAAATCTTTGGTGATATCAATTTCGTTCTAGTGGGATATTATTACCAAAGTGATATTGTTAATATAAGCAAAAAAATATATTGATTTGCGAAAATGAGCGTTGCCAGACGAGTTAGTTAATTTTGGGATAAAGAAAAAACGTAGAATTTCTTGTTTTTCTTCTCTTTATTACACTCCCATTCCTCTGTTTTTTTTTATGCATGCTAGATTTGTTAAAAGCCCCTAAATTATTTCAAAATCGTAAAACTTGTGTTTGTTTCGGCCTCTGCAATATTTACGAAGCTATTTATTACTTCCCTATTTCAGCCCAATCTCTTGATAAGTTATGTTAAAATATGCAAACACTTTATTCCTGAAAACTCAATCGTCTGCTCAAACAATTATTTCATCGGCTTGCAATTAATTTATCATCAAGTTGAATTCCATGAAATTTAGAAAGGCATTCTCGCGCATATAATTACTTCACAGTTAATCTGCAAACATTAATTAAACATACACTGGCGACAATAGTTGACAGTACGCCATAATAATGAGCAATCAAACACTTCAAACAATTATTGCAGCTTTGAAATTATCTAAAAGAAAATGCAGTTACCCCACATACTTCCTTCGTCAACATTGAAGGCAAAGCGATAATTCAGGAATGTCGTTTAAAATGTACGTAGGCATGTTTGTACGCGAAAGTAATTTGGGCATTACACGTGAGTTAGTAGTAGCAATAACGCACTTACCGTAATCATAATGCGTTTACCGTAACCACGTAACCATAATTGCAGGCGACTAAAAGGAAAAGATATAATTGCAAACGAAATGTATATTCTATAACTCACCAATTTTAAATACGACAAATCACCCAGAGCTTTTCTTTTGACAATTTCATTCCGAAAAGGAGAAGAGGGTTCCATCCCCTTTGGAAACATTTTATAGTCCTCCTTTGGTGTTTCTAACTGGCATCATCTACCTCCCCAAGGGAAAAACTGGGCCCTTACACTGTCAATCTATTCCAAAGGAAATTTGTTCGCTTTCGAGTGATTCGTACTCTTTAATAAATTTTCGGGTAGCATACATTGGTTGTTCGAGTTACATTTGTTCCCTTCGTTCGCCTCCCATTCCGAAAACACATGCCAAAATGGTCGAAAGTTAGAAAATTCTATTCGACAACAATTTAGTAAACGGAAATCCACAAAAATGTATTTTCTTCTGATTATAATAGTGTTCTTTTCATCAAGAAATATTTTTTATCGCAAAAAGAGCTAAGCAATCGCTGTTGACAGAAAATAATTGAAGAATAAAAATTGAACAAAACAAAATTTTAGATTAGAAGTATTTGTATATTTTCAAAAATAAAATTCTACTTAATAAAAAATCTTCTGTGCGTCCGTCCGTTGTCACTAAAGTCCTTCTAACCGCCAGGACCGATATTGATGAAATATTTTTTGTATACTCAAATGGGCTCGAGAATGGTTTAGATTCACAATCCGGACCAGTGGATGATGTGGGCGTGGCACCTCCCTTACAAACTAGATTTTCTGTACCTCATATCTCTGAAAGTATTTGTGGTAGGAGATTAAAAATGTGTAAGGAGCTAAATGAGACCAATCTTAAATAGCGCACGAAAAAATGGGAGAAAGGGAGAAGTGGGCGCCGCACTTTCCATACATATCAGATGGAAGTATTAATGTTGGAATATTGAAAATTGGTAAGGAGTTAAGGGAGACCAGTCTCTAACAGCTCAAGGAAAAAGGGGAGGAAGGGAGAAGTGGGCGTGGCACCTCCCTGCGGTAAAAATATTGAAAACTGGCCCAGAGTTATTTGAGGTTAATCGCTAACATATCACGGAAAAACGTGGGTTAGAGAGAAAAGGGCGTGGCACTTCCCATACAAACAGGATTTTTCTTACTGCATATATTTGCAAATACTCATGGTAGAATGTTGAAATTTGGCTCGGAGTAAAATGAGGACAATCTCTACCACCTTAAGAAAAATACTTTTATTTATATTTTGATATAATCTAAATTTATAGTACTCCGGAACTATTTCTCCGAGGTATGTAAGATCTATGAAGAGATCTTTTATATACAGGAGAAAGGCGTGATAGGAATAGGGTAGCAAAAGGAACAAGGATAGTATCAATGATAGTTAATAGGCATAGGCAATATTTCTAGATCCATGCAGGTAAATATCTGGGCAGGACAAAGTCTGCCGTGCCCTCCAGTACATATATAAAAATTAATTGTGGGAGGACCTTCGTTCGAACCTGCGACCGTACGCGTGGTTGTCAGGATGCTTATCAACTGCGATACTGCCACATGTAAAGCAATGTGTTTTTGTATTTATGAAACAGTGATACCTACTATTAAGGAATATATTCTAAAGTAAATTCGAACGAGTTACAGAGTGCCGATGTATAGTGGAACCACTTTTTGCTTTCGAGTAGAACCACCTTTCGAATAGAACTACACAGTAAGGTCACTGGTAAAAAATCTAGTAAATGTTTCTTCGGCTGCCTATCAAAACTGTAGGATGTCTCGTGTATGCATCTATTTAAGTTATTTGAGCATGAACTTAATTCTCATTCGGTCCTTGAAATATGCGTTATTTCCAATTGTAATTCAGAAATCAGAAATTTTTCTTCAGGAATATTTCAGAAAGCGTCAAGTGTATTTCAGCTTCTTCATTGTAATTCAGAAATTGAAAATCTATTTCAGAATAGCCAATTGAATATCAGAATATTAAAAATAGCAAATTATGCTTCATACTCCGAAAATTGTACTTTAGAACTGACAAAATATATTACAGAATAATAGTGTGATTGATTCATTACCACGGTTCTAAAGTGCAACTCACTGTTCTGAAATTGTTTTCATATATTTTGAAACATAACTAAATACTCTACGAAACATTTTAATATTTGTGTTTTTCAATTACTAATGCGCCATATAGCTTTACAATTTATGAACTGCAATTCGCTATTCTGAGCTTAACTTTACGATTTCTGAAGTAAATTTAACGAACTCTGAATTACAGCTGGAAAAGGTCTAGTTCTGGATCAATAGAGACTTCTACCACAATCAAACAAACTATAATTTTTCTTATCCGCAAACTACTGCAACTTAACGGCCACACCTCGTAGACGGTGAAGCCCGAGAACGCGTGGTCAGTCATTGGCGCCGTCTTCGTAGCCATTAGTTGGTTGCTTGCACTTTATACAGTTGGCTGAAGACTATCGATTACAACATGAAGCAATAAAAACTAAAAGGCAACTCAATTTTGCACACATACTTTGTACTTCAGCTGTGATCTTTTGATACGTAGTAGTCAAAAACTTACAGATACTACTATACCAGTTCTTACACCAAAGCCTACTTAAGCTTCTACACAAACCATGAACTGTTAACAATAGAGCATACATGCTTCCACAAAATACGTGTTCAAAACTCTGGAAATAGAGACGAAAATGAGGTGGTCAATCCCGCTGCCTATACCTGAGAGGCAGAAGTTCTTGAACTAATTGAGTTCACTCACAAGATGCCACAGGGCCCCTTCACTCCTAGTACTCTAACTTGAAAAGTGCTATGCGAGTTTGGAAGATATATGGAATGTGCAACTTTTAGCTGTTGCGATAAGAACCTTTTCCCAAAATCGCACTCCATTTTGCAACAGTGCTTTTAGATTGAGTTTACCTTCTATATGCACTCAGACCTGTTAATCGGGCGCTGTGGTGTGGTGGTAGTGCTGTCGGCCAACCACACCGAAGGTCCAAGGTTCGAGTCCTGGGACACGCAACATCAAAAAGTGGTTTGAAAAAGATTTTCAAAGCGGGGTCGCCCCTCGGCAATGGTTTGGTAAACTCTCCGAGTGTATTTCTGGAATGGAAGGCTTCTCAGCATCCACAAATTGGAAGAGAAGCTTGGCGCAAAAATCTCTTAGGAGGTTTATGAGGATATACCTGTTGCATATCGCGCCACACATTTTATTTTAATCGTAATGATTACCGGTTTGAGCTGTTATGATTGAGTAAAGTTTAGTTATGATTGAATACATATTGATTTCGGTTTTTAATGATTATTTTAAAAAATTATCAAATAAGAATAATAATTTTTATGATTATCAAAAAAATCAAAAATAATCAAAACCCATAAAAGAAAATCAAAAAATTTTATCAAAAACCATAAAAACAAAATTTTGGATTATTTTTGATTGTTTTAAATTACTCTTTAGTTTTGTTGCAGACAAACATAAGCACATACGGCAAAGCAATCAAAAATAATCATAAGTAATCAAATAAGATTTTTTTTGGGTTTTTTTTTACTGTGGATTTTTCTTTGATTATTTAAATTTTTTCCCCAATGATAATATATTAGAAACTGCCGACTTTTGGAAACAAATAAAATAATCATTATTGATAGAAAGAGTTATGCAGTCAAATGATTACTAAATTCTAATGGGAATTGAACAGGTCTGATTACACTCTTATTGTGTTTGAGAGAAATGCTCTTCGAAGTATATTTCGGTGTGTGCGTGACTCTTTCTCCTTGTTGAACTCAACTAATATTGAGCATGGATTAAGTTAGAATGTTGTTCTTGTTCTACGAGTATTTCAGTATTCTACCAAACCCTTTTTGTCAGCTCCTTGCCTAAAGTTTGTGGCTGTACGTACCGATATATGCAACCTCGTGTTTCGAGTAAAGTGTTGGCAACACGTCAACGGCATTTATGAGTTGGTTGACACTAATCAAAATCAACAACCGTACAACTGGCAGTCATGTAATCAAGTTTTTTTTTCTCAAACCAATTCAAGTCATGAAGCTAACTTTGTTTTAAGGCTGGTTTGTTGCGCTGCAATGAAACTACCTAGTTGTAAACTACTTCAAAGATTGTATGAATACCAATCCCACCTACTCAGTCTTTGTTCCATGTGCTACGAAGTCGCAACTGTCAGGCTAGTTCAAAGTATACCAAAAAAGTTTTAGCTCTATGGGAATGTAAATAAGTAATCGATTTTTATTTTAATCGATTTTCTTTTTGAAGTTTACTTCTCACATGGCGAGGCAAAGTTTTGAATGAGAGTTAAATTTCAAGTCTTTTTTGGAGTATGTAGCTCGACACTTTTTATTGATGCAACGGAAATAAAAAAATATAGCAGAGTATTTTAATAGATAAAAAGGATTTCCGTAGTAAAAAGCAAAATTGTTGGTAAGTGAAATAATTGTTAGAGATTAGAAATTATGAAGAATATGTGGATTTATAATAAAATTTATAGAATTATTGGCCAAAAATCATACTCCGTCTAAGGGCGAAATGAGCAGTTAGCAGCCAAGTCCGGCTAGGAGCGGGGTGGGAGGTTTCAGAACAGAAGTTTTTTCATTTTCAACAAAAATTGGCCTGCTAGAGGGTTAATAAATAGCTAATTGTAGATCATTTCGGGATGGTTTTCGTGATTATTTTAGCGATCATTTCAGGATAATTTCTGGACTTTTTCAGGACAGTCTGTGGGGTTTTGCTTAATCAATTTGGGAGTGTTGTCGTCAAATTTTCATCATCATTTGAAATTGTTTTTGCGACGTTCTCGGAACCATTTCGAGGCTTTATTAATTTTGATTTTGATGACAAAAGTCTCAAAATGATCCCAACAAAATATTATATGGTTTAGTTTTTAATAAAATAGTTTTGCAAGAAAAAATCGATTGTTGAACAAAAATCGATTATTTTCTTTAAAAATCGACATTTCACAAATCATTTATATTCAAACGAAAAAAATCGATTACTGCGTATTTGGATAAATGATTTTTATAACGCGCATTCACACCCCTACACAGTTTTTCTGCTGTCGGAAATATCAAATTGAAAAATTTTATTAAACTGCGATATCTCGCACTCTGCGTGCTCCATTATTCAACAGAAATGTCAATTTTGGCTGCTACAAACCTGTTGTTTTCCGGACTAGTGTGGGCATAGTTAGAAAGTTATTGTTCTAAGCTAGTATTATTTTTGTGCGCTTAGGTGCTTCACTGCACGTTGTTTAGGACATCACACGTAGCCGCGCACAGACACCAAGCCAAAGTTACACAGAAATTCAGAATGGAATTAGTTGCCGTTTTGTGGAATTTTCATTTAAATGCTCCTCGTCGACATAAACAAAAATACATAAATAATTTTATAAATACGAAAGTACTGGCATTGCCCAATTTCCGTTGGTCAGTCGACAAGCGGTCCTGTTCGTGTTTACCATTCCAAAACAACTTTGCCATGGCTAGTCAAGTTCAACAATTTTGAAATGTCGTCTTGTTAGATGTGGCGAAGTTACAGCCGCACACTTGCGCTTCGAATTGTCCCGCAGTCTTGATTACGTCAGTTATGGGTTCGTCCTTACTCGATTGCAAGAATTAGTGGTTTGGTTGCTGTGTTGTTGTTTTTTTTTTGTTGTGTACTACTTACTTCTACCCACCCATATAATTTGTGTACATTTATGAAATGATTTGATTTGAAATTCATTTGAATTATTACTTGCTTCCTGTTTCCGAAGTCCTGGCAAGTATGTATGTATGTACATTCAGTTAAAACTTTCTCCTTCGATTCGTAGCAATAAGCGCTTTCATGATGGAAATGTCGAAAATACCTTGCAATGGGTCGGAAGCTTGAAGTTATTTTTTTTTTTCGCTGAAACTTTTTGTCGGTAAGTTTTTACTCTTCTTGTTCGTTCCCTAACCGACTGGACTTATTTGGTCGAGTAGGAGATCAAAAGCCTATGCAAATTTTTTTGAATAAATTTGATTACTATAACTTCGGGGAGTTGGTTGTTTAAGCAGATTTCACTTATAAATTGAAATTGATTTTGGTTGTGGAAAAATTGTGGATATAAATATTTCTTAGTCCACTGCATATATTTGAAATTCATCACTTACTCCCATATAACAGGTGGCGCAAAAGTAATCCTCCTATCAGAAAATGCTATAATTTTGCGATGGGCCCCTAAAGTCAGTTCTGTTTTGACATTTGTGTAGTAAACACATGCGAAATACACGTTAATAAACAATGTTACGCTACACTGCTCCAGAACGCGGAATATTGCTGACTATTTATTTGACCTATAATCGGTCGGGGCCAAACGGTTACTGTGAATGGTGAGCGCTACAGAGCAATGATCAACGAGTTCTTTTTGCCGCAACTTGATGAATTGGGATTGGAAAACATGTGGTTCCAACAAGCCGGTGCAACAGCACACACTGCACGTGCCACAACCGATATGCTGAATATCGGAAGCTTACTTTTGCGCCACCTTGTATATTAAAAAGTTTTAAAGCAAATTGTGAATATTGTTATTAACAATTTAATATATGAAAATACGCATACACATTTTTTCAAAGGATTAAGTTGCAGACAGATGCAGAACTTGTAATTTCACTGTAAACTCTTCGTAGAAATCTGGCCAGATATACATACAGCTGTGTTCAATATAATATTAGTGAAATTAAGTTGGGTATCGTTAGACGAAATAAAAGGGAGCTGGGGTTTTTTCAATCATCTTCATTTAAAGTATAGCAAATTCCATAACAGAAACCATATAAACAGAATGTTCAAAGTTTACATAAAGTTCAGGAAAGTTGACATAAAAATTTTAAAATTGACATAAAAGTTTCAACACTATGGGCAGAAATTTTTGAGTACGCAGTTTAATAGCTCATTCAACTTTAGCATAATAATGTTTAAGTTAGAGTTACCTCAAAACTTTCCCTAATTTTTAGAATTTTTTTAAAAAGGATGTTGGGTATTTTTACAAAATTAGTTTTTCTTCATGCGTTTTATGGAAGAAATCACCCAACAACCTTGACGAAAAAATACTGAAAATTCAAGGAAATTTTTGAGCGAGTTTTAACTTGCACAATGTTATACTAAAATTCATTGGTCTACAAAACTGAGCACTCAATTTTTTTTCTAGAACTGCTGCCAAAAAATTTTAATATTTGAATGGCCATTTTTGAAAGTTTAATTAACTTTCCTGATTTTTGTGTAATTTGAAATTTCTTTTTATGTGGTTTGTGTTACGGATTTGGGTATATTTTAAATGAAAATGATTAAAAACACAGCTTTTTCTTATTTCGTCGAACGATCTCCATTTTAATTTCACTACTATTATATTGAGCACAGCTCTATGTACAGTGTTGGACAGAAATAAAGCGGGAAAAGTGCATTCCGAACATTTTACTAAAGCATTTTATACAAAAATTATAGGATGTTAAGCTATTTTTATTTTGGTAGAATATATATTAGAATCCCTCCTTCACCAAATGCTACTTTGACTGTTAGTCAATTAAGTATTGAACACTCTATTGAATGAGATTACCTTTAGAGTATTTCGTTTACAAGAATATTCGGAATCTGAAAAATCGTATTGTTTCAAGGGAATACAAAATTTGGAAAAACTCTGAACTAAATGTATCGATCTTCAATGAGTTTGTGCTGAAAAATAAAATGCCTTTTGATCCGAATAGATTATTTGCTAACTTCAAACTATCCTTGTAAAAAGTACTTACCATCAAAATTATTTTCTTAATCACTTTAAACGACCGAACAACTTGCGCAACTTTTCAGCATTTACTTAACCGACAAAAACTACAATTGCAGTAAACTCTCTAACTTGTTCGTTGCTTCATAAATCATTTTCTGCACCGAAATGTCGAAAGTTTTTATACCTATCATAAACATGAAATGCTATTATAACTTTGGTCCGATGTTTGTAAATATGAGCAGAAGAAGAGATAGACCCACCAATAAGTATACCGAAATGATCAGGGCGATGAGCTGAGTCGATTTAAACATGTCCGTCTGTCTGTTTGTACGCAAATTAGTCCCTCAGTTTTTGAGATACAGGGTGAATTTTGCTACATTAAGAAACTCAAATAATTTTTGTTTCAGTGTATGGAATTCATTTTTCTTTTATTCATGTTAAAGCTCATTAAATTTTATTAAATATAGCTTAATTAGTTTTAAAAATAATGGAATTTAAATGCCCCCCCTGCTCGTCGATGCATGTGCGGCATCTTACCAAAAAGTTGTTCATTACTGCTTGGAGAGTTGAGACAGGAATAGCCGCAATTGTTTCTCGAATGGATTGCCTTAGTTCATTCAAATTTGTTGGTTTTGCTTTGAAGACTTCCTGTTTGCAATAACCCCACAAGAAAAAGTCAGGTGCAGTAAGGTCAGGCGACCTGGGTGGCCAACGGAATGTGGAGTTTCTGGATATCAGCTTATTGGGAAATTTTCGTCGCAATTCTGTCATAACAGGTTGGGCTATATGAGGAGCTGCACCATCTTGCTGAAACCACACAGAGTTGAAAGAAATTCTCATTCGGCGTAATTCTGGATAGAAAAACTCTCTCAACATGCTCAAGTAACGGTCTCCAGTAACCGTAACGGTGTGACCGTTTTCTTCGAAGAAGTAGGGCCCGACAATGCAGCGTGATGAAACTGCACACCACACTGTGACATGAAGTGGATGCAATTCCGTCTCATGGAGCATCTGTGGGTTGGAAGCACTCCATATTCGACAATTTTGTTTGTTTATGTTGCCGTTTAAATCGAAATTGGCCTCGTCAGACATGAAAAGACAGTTCAACATGTTTCCATCCTCTTCCACCATTTGAAGCATCTTCTGGCAAAATTCCAAGCGAATCGGCAAGTCTGCAGCGTTCAGTTTGTTGGCCATTTGAATTTTATATGGGAATAAGTCCAAATCTTTGTGCATAATTGACTGTAATGACTGCCTGCTTACACCCATTTGAGCAGATAAGCTTCTTGTCGAAACACGTGGATTGTTTTGTATGGCAGCAGCTACAGCAGCGATTGTTTCCTCCTTTCGAACTGAAGCGTTTCGATGGTAAGGTCTTCTGTTGACTGTCCCATGCTCGGCAAAATTGTTAACAAGTCTTATTATGGTCCATCTGCTCGGAGGATTGCCGCCAAACCTGCGCCTATACTCTCTTTGAACCGAAACTACGGACTCCAGTGCGTGATAGCGGCGGACAATCCAAATTCTTGTTTCAGTGTCCCAGTTATCCATTTTTGTTAAATGTAAAAGTCAATCTGCAAAATAAAAAAAAAATTAACCAGATTCATTAAATAGAAAAAAAGTTATTTAATTTTTTTTTGGCAGCGGCTTTCATTAGCCACCCTGTATATTGATAAAATTTGGTATGGAGCCGCCATTTTGCATGAGATTAATTATTTGTCGGAATCAGCAAGATCGGATCAATACAACGCATAGCTCCCATACAATCGATAGTTTCGATAAATGGGTTTTGGGCTATACATTTTTCAATTAAAAAGCTAGGAACGTAAAGTTTTGCAAGTTTGGTACTTATTATATATGTAATGTGTGTAGTGAAAATCACGCAGATCGGACTTACAGAACATATAGCTCGCATACAATCGATAGTTTCGATAAATGGGGTTTGGGCTATGTATCTTTAAATTATCAGTTTTGCAGAGTTTTAACTAATTGTGATTAGGGATCGGACACTTAAAACCGTGATGCGTATTCATGAAAGGTATAAAGTCTGCGGCACAGTCGAAGGCAGGCCTTTCCTTACTTGTTTCTCTAATTGTTCTTGTTTATTTTTGCTCCTTCCATTTGTCCACTTTGCAACAGCTGGTGGACTTGTACGTTGTTTGCTGAACTTTTCCCTTGGGCATTTTCAGAACTTTAATGCTTTTCCAATAAATGATCAACGGTAAAATCGAAATAAATTTATTATTTTTATTCAATTTTGTTTTCTGTTTGTACACGTGATAAATGCCTTTATTTTTGTTGCCTCGACCGTTGTAATTACGGTAGTTGTTGTTGTTGCTCTAGTGGTATGTCGGTCGTGCTGGTGTGCAGTGGAATGTTTAGTTTGCACCATGCCAGAGCCACTTCAACACAATCAAGGTTACGCCAAATCGCCCAAGCTGCTAAATACTTGCTATTAATTAAAATCAGTATAAAATAAATCAGTAATTTTAATTTTAAGTTTTGTTGTTGTTAAATGTGCATCGTGCGACCAATAAATGACGCCTACGTGCGGTCAGTGGCCAGCCAGGCTGGCGCCACGAAATACGAACAAAGTTAGATGCAGGGGTGTAGAAGTTGTGCCTCAATAGTGGGCCAAGTATTTGGATTGGTGCTAAGAAGCTTTTCATGGCAGAAATACACTCAGATCACTTTCTAGAGGCTCACGTGGACGCAAAAAGAAGTGCCTAGTAGAACGACTTATAAGGAAAGATGATGCTACTAAAAATAGTCCAGTTTTAAAAGCAATACTTCCTATAGTAGGTGCTACCGACGAGGTTCGATCTCGTTTTGAAAAGATTGTTTCTTATGTATTTTTGATCTTCGCTTTGATGGTCACTTTTTCGTTGTACCAACGACTAGTTATAAACACCAAGGGATCTAAACTCCTTCTTCACTTGACTATGGTCCTTATCATCTCGCCTCGACAGCGCTTAGACATTTCCACATATTTCCTGCAAATGAATTCCATACCCCTCACTCTTATTTTGTACGCCTTTAAAAATACCTGTGATAACTACTTTTAACCCCGGTCCTTCAATTCTATCCTGCCTGTGCCAGGATCTGAACTTGATATAAGGGTGTTGCAACTATCAAAGCAAAGTTCTGAAAGAGGCTGGGCCTGAAAGCTTCGAGCTTTGCGATGGTTTATCGAAACTTTGTGGCATAGAGGGAATGGGAGTGTCATGCTCATGGTTGTGCCAAGCTTGCTCTTAAAAAAACAGGGATTCAATATGACTAGCCAGTTGAAAAACTTCAAGGTGGGCTTCGGGCACAACGCTTAACAGATACGTGTTTTGGCGTTGTGCTACATTGGCAAGGACAGTGGCTTACGGGACAGATATGACTTCGATTTGAAAAAACCAATTACTCAATAAACGATTATTTTGTTAGGAGATAAATCGATTTTTGAAAAATAGATTTTTAAAGGAGGTGACCTCGAGTTGAAAAAATCTGTTACTCAATAATCGATGATTTTATGAAGAGATATATCGATATTTGTAAAAAAAAGTTAAAGGAAAGATGGGATCTCGTGTTGGAAAAATCGATTATTAAATAATCGTTGTGTTTTAATCGATAAATAGATTTTTGATGGAAATAAAAAATGTTTGTCATATATCGATTTCTTATTAGAAAAATGGTTGTGGTGTATCAGAAAAATATATTATGAATAATTTCCGCAAATCAAAATCATTTAAGGTAAAAGTACAAAAATATTACCAGATCTACAAATTTTAGATTTTATTAATTCAGAATCAAACTATGCACCCAACAATTTTCAAAAACTTTAATTTTGAAAAATCGATATTTAAAATGAAGAAAATATTTACGCAAATTGTTATTAAAAAAAATATAATCGAAAAATCTATTTTTATTCGCAACCTAGCGCTGAAATTTGTCTTCCGAATAGCTACGATCCCTTGTCGACCAATACAATCGGTTTCATCCAGACGTACTAAATAATAGATGTTTTGATTATTTTTTGATTATTTTACATTTTTTCAGAATTCTTTATGTGTATATTGATGTGCTTCTACAACAATACTGAAAAAATAAAAAATTATGGAAAAAAAAAAATTAAAAATAATCCAAATTAATCGAAACTTTGTTTTTGATTATTTTTGAATTTTTTTAATTATCGTAAAAATCGTGTTTTTTTGATTATTTTTTTAATTAATTAAAATAATCATTAAAAATTTTAAGTAATGGTAATCAATCATTAAATGTATTCCCAAGAAAATAATTAATCAAACCGGTAATCATTACGATTAGTAATCATTATTTAACAAGGTTTCTTCTTATTCCTAGTATTGATCTCGATTTAGCGAATATTCCAGACAAAAATTATGGAAATTTCTCTCAAAGTGAAGAAATAATTCCAGAGCAAGCATCTCGCTGCTGAAGACCAATTCATACCTTGGTTAGAGGATGGATCAGATATCAACTGATTAAATCAATTCCAATATTCAAGCTCACCACAGTACGTATATCGCTACAGTTGTTTTAACAGTACTACAGCTCGAGGTATATTTCGCTGTAATGAACGGGGCCTAGGAAACCGTACAGAAACGCCCATGGAAAGAGTACGATTGCTTGTCTGTGTCTCACTTATAAATATTTGTTTATAATTTATATTCCCAGCACACTTTATTTACATCCACTTGACACGCAGTTGACATTAAAAAACTTTTGCAAATCTGCAACTATATAAGTAATTCTCAGGAGCATCTCAATAGCGGAATCATAGTTGCCTCAACTTGCGAGGCACTTTTTTGTATGTAAAATACCCAAGGCAAATACAAAGGGGAGAAATTACTCATTCTCAAATTGACCTCAAGGGAATTTCTATAATAAGAGTCAAACACAATATATTCTTTGCATTTTGAATGATTTTTTTAATGACATAATCCATAATCTCTGCATATAATAAAGTTCTAACAGGTCGATATCTGTACATTGCAGATTCAAAATTAAATTGATAGAAGGGATCATTATTTAGCCAATAGAATCCAGAGCGATAGTTTTAAAATTTTTGTCTGTCTGTTTGCCTGTATGCTTGGGCGTGTAATCACTTGAAACTGATGAATGGAATTGAAGGGAATATGTGGCCCAAGGTCACCCAAAATATGTTAGTAAAATTTGTGCATCAAATGAAAGGTGCGACATAAGCGATAACCGACGTGGTAAAAAACTGGTTACGGGGACTTAATGATCAAAATGGATCTAAGTATATTATACCTCATTCTGTTATAAAATCTCAGGCGCAGCGAATAGTGGCAGGGTTTTCTAGTTCAAAATATTTTTCAAGAACTCACAAGTTATCCCAGACTTTGTTTGAAGAAAGTCCTATGTCAGTGGTATTTCAATAATTTTTCAACTGAGCTAGGATGTTTTTGAATCAAATGAAGATTTAGGTCGATTTTGAAAAATATTCTGAAATGAGGCGATTTTCAAAAATATTTTTAACTATGGTAATCTTTTACTAACCCCTCATCCTGGTGTAGTACCCACATTCTTTTTACCCTTTTGCGACTTTTTAATTTTTGAAATAAATCGAGGTAATAAATTTATGAAATTAAAGAATCTTGCTCACCACAAATGTAAGAAACTAAATTTTATATTCTAGATTTTAGATTGTGGAAATCACTTTACATTAACTTATTTTCAATCAACTTTAGGGGATCTTTGCGCATTTCACAGAAAATTTTCGATCAACAATTTCGCAGTGTAAATAGGCGCAATTGCTGCCAGAAAACTGTTAAAGCTTTCTAGAATTGCACAGAGCGAGAGGGGATAAAAATACTTATCTGAAGCTGTATGTATGTTGTGTGAATCAAGAATTTCTCAAACCTCGAAGAACATATTTTTTAGTGCTTATTGGGTTATACTTTAGAATGAGTTAGTTGATTTCAGAACAAACATTCGTTTATACGGTCTATGAAAACTTGATTGAAATTATGCAAATCGCAACAACCGCCAATTGATTTCAATTGGTTCAGTGTGTAGAACAACTCTATCCGCTAGAGTAGTAAATTTTCGCTTTATAGATATAATTATGTATGACACAGCTGGCCGCAAAGGGGTTTCCAAAATGGTATAAGCTTTCAATGAATAATGTGTATCTTGGGACAGATGATCTGCAGTCCTACGATAACCAGTGATACTTGCAGGTATGTTTAGCGTTTTAAACGATCGAACGACAGCAAAGTACATATAACTCAGATCAATCCTGTGAGTAAACAAGACGAATATTTAGAAACCTTAAGGAGGTCTAATTAGTTATCTTATTAAGGTCCTCAATTCATCTTTGTTCACCCTTTTCGATGAAATATGGAAAAATATAAAGAGTGTTTCTAGTAATCAAACCTGCTTGAAATGATATCATAAGAAAAAATCTGTACTGACCGAAATTGTTTTGATGATGCAGTTCTTTAGTGTCACCATGAATTTCAAAGCTCAGATATCTCTATCGATATCCCCTCTATAAACAACCCTGCAAAAATCGTGAGACTGTTCTCTAAGGAAAGTGATCCGCGATTAATGTCTTTAGTTGACTATAATTCAAAATATATAAATAAATTTTTATTTGTATAGCATACTCATAGAGATGTAAAAAATTTTAGTTTTTGTAGCATACTTATAGGAGTTTAAAGTACCCGTTTGGGTAGAAAGTGGATGAGTCTTTTCTTACCCCTTTGGGTATAAATGGGTACAAGCGTTCTCTCTCTAGGACATGCTCAAACAAATGTGAACAGTTCAATCCATACAAAGTGATCAGAACTGGCATTGGTCGCATGCTCATTTGCCACTCATCCCGGGTTCATCCTAGACTAGTGGTTTTTTTTGCTGGGTACTTACAACATTAAACTTTGTTGACTTTTAGCCAAGTTTTAGTTTAGTTTATTTTTAGCTCCAAAAGCATACCTATATATATTTTATAGCCCCACACAAATGTGCTCATTCATTCATTCGTACATATATTATATAATATATGCAAAGCAAAACAATTTCACACCATCAAATAGCTGATATTGTCACCGATATCGGCGTCAATTATGTTATAAGGCACCCTGCTATTGTCTGGCGCCAGTTGCCTTAAGCCGATTGTTCTCCACAAGTGTTTGGTTCAAATCGAAATCTTATTTAAAGAAACAAATGCAGCACACTTGGATTCAATAACTAGCTCAAGTTCATTTTCTGGAACAGGTGTGATAGTGATACGCGTTCATGGTAGCCAATGGCCAACAGTGTTGCACACTCGATATGATTAGTTTATGACGTTTGTTTTTGATTCAACTATTGTTTGAAATGTTTGATATTTATAACTCTTTAAAGATACCTTATGATGTCAATCAGAGTTTGCAAGTATATGCGGATCGTTGTTTTATTAGAAGTATTGAGCGAACTATCTTTCGTAGCAACCTCTCTTCGAAACTCGGGTGGACTCGGCTCAATAATGTAAAAAATACTACCTAAAAAGTATAAGAGTACTCCAGAACAAATTCATGGCGTTGTCTTATGAAAGGCCACCCACTGCTCTTTTAGCTTTTTTCTGAGTACCCCATGGATACCCTATCTGAGAGAACTTTCCAAAGTACTCATAAGTTATAAGTACTCATTTATTGCAAACGATTTCTGAGCTGTGATCCCGTCAGAGTCAGAAGTAGTGAGAAACATCAGAAATAGTAAAAGCCTACAGGATATCAATCCATTAGTCTTCTCCCTGACTGATAAGGACACAAAAAAGAGAGTAAATTAGATTCTATTTAAGTCAGAAGTAGCAAGTTTAAGGCAGAAAAACGTAGGACCGTTTTCTCGACTTCCTGTTAAAGGCAGGATTAGCCAACCGGCAGATAAATTTGTCGGCAAGATAAATTCTACTTCATTTTCTCAACCTCCTGTTAACTACTTGTGAAAAATTTTGGAAAAGATGGCAGCATTGCGAATGGAAGGAAACGGAATGTCAAAAACAGCTGTAAAAATACAAAAATTTAACAAAATTTGGGCAATTTTATTCGGAACATAATTTGTTAAAATTTGTGTTTGTATTCTTAAAAGTAACTGAAGCGGTTGTGAAAAGTCCTATTGGCTATACTGCGCTCACTGGTTTCCTCAAATTCTTTTTCCAGTGCAAACGCATGCCCGTTTTTCTTAGGAATTGTTAATTTTTCTTTATTTTATAATTTTTTGCCGAAATAATTTCAATTGACAATCCGCTGTTTTGAGTTTTTCGAACTGACAAATTTTAAAGGTTGGATTGGCTGTCTGTTAAATTTGTCGACAAGAAAACACTAACGAGCATTAGAGGAAAACAAAGTTTTGTTTAAAGAAGAGATACATTTTAGCATGCAGTCGAGAAAACGGCGCTCAGTCTGGTAAAACTTTCAAACTATCAGCAATTGGTCATTTGATATATAATATAAAATTATTTTTAGAGTCATAAGCAGAGCTCGGAATTCTATGTAAGTGCAAATTTTTGTTTGACATCATAGAAACCCCGGACGAAGTTTTATATTGGTTATGTAAAGAAAGGCTTTATTATATCGGTAGTACGTTTTACATACATTTGCACATTTTTTGTATTTTGAATATTTTTCGCATATTTCTCTCATATTTTTTTGGTATAATTGCAATTTTTTCTTATTTTGTACATATACTCATAAATTTTGAATATTTTTCGCATATTTCTCTCATATTTTTTTGGTATAATTGCAATTTTTTCACTTAGAAGTATATATTTGGGCTTGGTCATTTTGTCGAGGTGCTAAAGCCTAAAATTTCGCTAATTGTCGATCTACTGTAGCGAAATCCATTGTGTTCGGTGTCAAAATCGAGTAGTTGTAATTGTAAAAGATCAAGGAAATATCCACAAGCGAATAGGGAAACGTAAAAGACTTAAGACGAACAGCCGCCAAACTTCTATAGCGAGAACTAAGCAAGTTGTGGCAAGTGTTTCTTTCTGTCTCTTTCAAACAAGGGAGTTCCATTTTCCTTTCACAATTGCTTTCAAGTAAAGCTAACAAATGTAAACGCGAATAGAAAACAGAAAAGATAATGCAAACAAAATTGAATTAAAAAACTTACTCGTATAAAGGAACTCTTAGGTCGATCTTTGCTGCTGAGCCATCGACGGCGCGGACAGATAACGCATATTGAGTGGTTAGTCTTTAAATTCCTTCCGAATATGAGGAACTTCCTGGTATGAATCGTATTAAGAGTACAGAAAACTCGGTCAACTGAAAGGTTATTTAGAACGGGTTAAGCAAGGCAAAGTAAATCCAAAAGAGAAATAAAGTATATTGAAAATTTTCGAGACAAAGCTATTAAACTAAATAAGCTACCATTCCGAATTGTTTGATATATGATACCTCGAAAGAAGATGAAGAAGTGGTGGAACTTCAGTTAGGGGTAAAGAGGTAGATGTAGAAGGAAGAACAGGGCCCAGATGAAGAAAGGAATTAAGGAAAAGACGAAGACGAAGAAAACCTTTTTAACACGATGCCAGTTTGAAGAGTCCGTGATTTTTGGAAAAAAAAAAAAAAATTATTTTTCAACTAGTAAGCCCGGCCTCACTTGGCTGCGTCTCTGAACTTATATTAGACTGACTCAGATTTTATTCATTATATCTTTAGATAAGATATAGAACTTAATTATATCTCTTAGTGTAGCACTCATTATCACCTTTCGTTTAATGCCTATATTCTACTAAACACATTTTGGCTCACCTTGATCCACATATTGGTCGATGTATCCGAAACAGGTCGAGCTATCGAAAGCAAAGCAGTTTCTAAGTGAGTCGCCCAAACATATGTACATACAGATATACAGGCAGGAAAAAATTCTAAAAACTGTTGAGTTGGCTTCTGTTGGCTCAATAATGATCCTTTCTTTCAAATTTTCTTGAATATAATTTTATTATATGTGTGATATGAACTCCCTTTAGTTGAATATCTCCCTATTTCAAAATATGTTTTGCAAAACGCTTTACACGCACATTTGGTAAAATAGCGCTCTATCTCAGCGCTTTTCTCAACAATTTCCTTTTTTAGCTGAAAATGTATAGAATTATCATTAAGATAGCGCGTTTCGAACTTCATTCAGAGGAGGTTCATTCTCCTAACAAATTAATTATTTTTCCAAAATATTTGAAATAGGGCGATCTAGCATATATCTGTCTATGTAGTATAGCGTTTTTGCAATTTTCGTATACCTTCCAAATAATAGTAATTTAAAGAGTCTCGATATAGACAATCTCCAACCATGCTTTGCAGTTCGGCAACGGGAAAGATGGGCAATATGGTGGCTGAGCTGTGACACACAAAGGAAGCGTGGTCTTTAAAAAATTTTAAACTTTTTCGAGAAAACAAAACCCTTTAAATATTTATTCTCTTACCTTCATACATTACTTTCACAGTCCTCAGTTGCTACTCGCTTCAATCTGCTAGCTTTATGGTATATCTTCTTGCCCTTCAAATGGTCGAGCTTTATCTTTGTTGAATTTGGTAAATTGCACTCAGCCACAAACTAGTACTTAAGTGAGTGGGGGGGAGGTGTTTATTTACAAGTGCTCCTGTGTACACGCATTCATTACAAGCATTTCTAAACAGAGAGTAAATACAAATATTACATGTATGTACGCTTATTACGCTCCTCGTGTTCAAATAGCATTAATGTTCATCAATATTGTCTTAATTGATTTTCTGTAAAACTAATGAAGTGTTATGGAGTTGTTTGGCAAGTTAAGTGCACACACATGCGATATAAAGTGAGGTGTTTTTAAAAAAGTACCCTGTAGGAAAAAAATACCCATGGTGTTTGTGAGTAAATCCAATTTGTAACCTATAGAGAATGGATCTAAAGCGGAGAATTGGTAGTGGAGTAAGTGGCTGAAAGATCAGATTTTGTTCTTCCTTTGCGATCGGCTGTGATTGGACTACAAACTGCTACTTTATGCATTGCCGAATCTCTTACTTAGTATGCTCTAGGAGATGCTTCTTTATTTCTGCGTAATCTTATAACTTTAAAAGAGTTATTCTTGCATAGTTGTATATTTGTATATTTGTATATCCACTACTATCTCAGGAACGACTTAACCGATTTGGATGAAATTTGGTATATGGGTAGTATCCTTTGTTTTATTATTTTCTACTTTGGTGTTGCCACTTGGGGTGGTTCACAGGGTTGCAACCTATATACATTTTTTTTTTTTTTAAATATTAGGCAATATGTGGGAATATGGGTATCAAATGAAAGGTATTTTAGGCCGTATACCAACCAAAGTATTTTCGAGTAGGGTTGCCACCTGACCGCATTTTATTTATTCCTTCAGATATCGACCACTATATCGGGAACGGCTAAACCGATTTCGATGAAATTTGGTAGATGGATAGTATGCTTCCTTCTAAGATTTTCTACTTGGATGTTGCCACTAAAGGAAGCTTAAAGGGTTGCCACCTTTCCGATTTTTTTTAAATATTAAGCAATATATGGCAATATGGGTATCAAACGGAAGGTATTTGAGGCCGTATACCAACCAGAATATTTTTAAGTAGGATTGCCACCTGACTGCATTTTAATTATTCCTTCTTATATCCACCACTATCTCGGGAACGGTTTAACCGAATCCTACCAATGATTCGCGTTTACTTTTTGTGGTTAGTGTTCGATATTTTGGAAATTTATGCTCTTGGTAAGTAAGATTATGCGACAAATTCGAAAAATACCGAGCAAGGCTCGGTCACCCAGGTACTTATTTATTAACTGCGTAAACGGATAGAATATCACACGATAATCCCAAAGTCTACAGACAAATAAGTGTAACTCCCTTTATTTTGAGGGTCCTGGTTGGTATTAACTGGACTCAAGCAACAGACAGAGTAAGCGGCGACGAATCACTCAACCTTCGGGGAGTGTTTTTGTCGCTAAAAACAACAACATCTACAAATCACTGTCGCTCTACTCCGAAGAGTCAAAAATTAAACTGTGGAGTGGGAGTTGGAGTGTTTTCTAAGCGACTACAGGTCCCCAGAAGTTATAGGTATGGAGAGTGCCTGTGGCTTATTGACGGAAGACTCAATGTGAGGATGCAACATATGTTAATCAAACAAAAACTGCTTCATCAACCAATCACATCCATTATGTGTGTGTGTGATTTTCTTATGTTCATGAATGAACAAGAAACATACCAATCTGGCGCTTTGCAACTTTCAATCCACCGACGCCCGCAAGATTATTAAACAAGCTTGGTCAGTATCGCCAATAAAAGTTGGTAAGCCCACTTTTCATTCAAAACTCAAAATTTAGTCTGAACGCAGTTAGCAGTTTTTACCTATGGGACGTTGATAAGTAGAACCAGCTTGTTGCTTTAAAATTAAAACTATTTTTAATTCGCTTTTTAATAATAACATTAACATTAATTAGTATCTTATATCTTCACTAGGCTAAAGCATTTCCCTCTGCGAACCGATAGAAAATGCCATTGTTGGGTCCTTTGTAGTCTCTCTGCGCCGCTGTCTAAATAAATGATGATGTCTGCGAAATATATGACGACCGTCAACAATTTGCCAAAAAACCAAAATCAGCAATAATATCAATATATATTTCAAATTCCAGATATGCATCCTAGCTGCTTTTCTTAATTCAACTCTTTGATTTGCTTCCAAAAAGCTTCTTCATAGCATTACAATTTATCGCGAACTGTGCGCTATACATGCGTTCGGCGATCTTTTATATGAACTCTTATAAAGAATCAAGAATCATTTGTGGAACCAGATTAACGGTAGAAAAGTAAAAAATTAATGATCCAACATAAATTATGCGTTGTGTGTTTGAAAAATCGAAATTTCTCCAGCTTCTCAAGTTTGCCGCCGCGAGTTCTAAACAAGCATTTGCGTATTGTTGATACAATTAGCAGCCGTTAATTTACCTTTGGTTGGCAAAGCAAAAACTATTTTAATGATTTGCTAAATTTTTTCTTAAAGATAATGATATTCAAAATATTTTAAAGAACAGGTGCTGACGTGTGTGACTTCACTGCGATAGTATTTATATATGTATTAGGGTGGGTTGATTTGTATGGACGAAAGTTAAGTGATATCGCGCCATCGATTTTTAGATAGGTTTTGGGCTCAGGAAAAAAAATGTCAACTACGCAAACCCAAAAAAATAATTTTTGAGCCTGCGGAATTTAATTTTTTGGACTTTTTTTTTAAGGATTTTTAAGGTTTTTTTATGACTTACTAAAAACGTTAGCGATAACAATTTTTTGAAAAAAAAAAAAAAAAAATAAAGTCGATTTTCCGACCAAAACAGGTCATGAAAAAAAACTTAAAAATCAAAGTTGAAAAAAGTCGAAAAAAAAAATTAAATTTCGCAGGCTCGAAAATGATTTTTTTTGGGTCCTTTTTATAACCTTATACTGATAGCACACTGCCTTTATCCTCATACCTTTAGATCCAGCGGGTTACAGTTTAAGAATATGCCTGTCGTAAGAGAAAACGAAAATCCAAGTCCCTGAGATCCGAGGGGTCCATCAAACCATTTCCGTAGCATTTGAGCTAGGACCACGAGGCGGCTGGTACCGAATTCATTTCGGCAAAGGAATACTCAAATCCGTAACACTCCCCAACCCTTAAGGGAGTGGTAACAATATTCTATAGTATACACTTCTATTCCACATTAACACAGGGTCACTTTATTCTTTAGTCTAAGAAAGTCCACATTTCGAAAATCTAAGAAATCTTCTAATATTTAAGCATTTTAGCTATGTTATGATCTCATCGTTAATTAACTTTGGTACCTGGGAACACGATCTTTCTTCCGCTTTTTTTGGGGCTCCCTTTTAATTGAGTTTGTTCTAGAAATGTGGCATATTACCTGTACTAAAAAGTTCATCCAAATAAATTTTATAAACTTTTGTGGCAACCCTATATGGAAATTTTTGTGTTAAATTAGTTGCGTTTGGTACTCATATTGGCATACATAATTTTTGAAAAATCTCACTAACGTGGCAATACTGTTAAATATCCCAAATGGCAACACTTAAGCAGGAGATCTGATAACGGTTATGTAAAATATTAATTATGTGGCAACCATAGGTGGTATTCCTACCTAGAAATATTTTTATTGAAGGACGACGTAACATTAGCCTCATTGGATACCCATCCACGAGGAGGCGGTCTTCTTTAGCGTGCTTCCAAGCCTCGAACGGGTTTTTAACCTTATATCCCCTTTCCCGCCCATTTTTACTCCAAAAGAAAATTAATACAATATAACTCATCTAGCCATTGCCTTTGGAATGACAAGTTTTTCTCAGGCGATTTTTGAAATGACGAATGTATTTTTTAGAAAAAATCATTTATTTCCCATCGCAAATGGAAATAACGTGAGTTGACGATATTTCTCTTTTCGAAAGAGAAAGAAGGTCACCAAAAATTGGGAAGTATGGTCATTGACGTTATTTCCTAATTAATATGGAAATAGCGTCAATACTGCCTACAGCATGCCGAAAGGAAATCACGTGATATTTTTCAAAATTTTCATTTTATAATATGATGTGAATTTTCAAATTATTGAAAAAAGCGGCGTAAGCGAAAATTTGGAATAAAAAATCGCGCGATCGTCAATTGAAGTTATTTCGCATCGCACCTGTCACCATAATATCTAACCGCATAATTATAATCGCAATATTTATTGTGTTTCTGCATATTTATTTTCTTTTACTTTCCCTCTTTCTCAGGTTTCTCTGCCTAGTACTCTTTCTGCCCCCTTTTCCTCTTATTCACATAATTATTTGTCATTCAAGACATGCCGTTATTCAGTACGTGTCCATTAGAGTTTCTCATACGGTGGACAAGATTGTAAGCTCTGTCCAACTGTCATCGTTACAATATAACTCGAAAGCGACTTTGTGTAAATGAAATGATGTAAACACGAAAAGGTTTTGATAATTAGAACCAAAAAAAATATCAAACAGCAAATGAAATGACAAAGAACTTCCTCAGAACTGGTCCATGTTCAGGCTAAAAATTAAACACCCAAGAGCGCATGTGATCGATCTTAGCCACAGACATTTAGCGCCAATAGCGATTCATTAATAAATTCTTGTAAAAGTCAAATGCTTGCGATTGCCTCTTAAGTAGTGTTCATATGTTTTTATACACATACATATTATGGCGACTGTCCCCAGAGTGCAGCTGTGCATAATCTATGAATAAATCAATTAGAGAAATAAAGCTCAGCCCCAGGGGCTCACTGGTTGTAGTCGGAGGTGCCGATCAGCCGCAAACAAATGTATGTACATATAAATCTATTTGGCTTACAGCACAAGTGTGTGTAGATAAGTCCCATTCGTTTCGGTTAACAAATGATGATGGCTTCATTAAATGTGGTCAGAGTTAAGTCAGGTAAACAAGTAGGTATATGTTTGTATGCAAGTAGTTGTTGCTGTTTTCAGTGTAGTATCAACAGTCGATAATGTTAATGGTAGATACGCTTTGAATACTGAGAAGCACAAATATTGATGATTTTACATATGGGGAATTCCAGGCTGAAGTGGCAATTTTTAAAATTTTTGTTTTAATTGCACAATGATTGTGATCATGTATTCGTACTATGGAGAAATTGTTGTGTGAGTAGATATGTCATGCATGCTTTCTGGAGTGAGGGGCTTTCGTAGAGATCACGAAGAGTTGCTTAAATAAAATAAAATCAGATAAAATGAAACAAAATAAAATAAAATAAAATTAATAAAAAATTAAATAAAATACATTAAAGTGAAATAAAATATATAAAAAAAAATAAAATAGAAAAAAATTAAATGAAACAATTTAAATAATGATTAAATAAGTAAGATTAATAAAAACTTTTATAAAAAATAAAAATTATTATTCTTGGCCTTGATCTTATTTATAGTCTTGGTACTTTACAAAATAAAATAAAATGGAAAAAATAAAATATAATAAAACAACAGAAAAAAAGGAAAAGTAAAGAAAATAAAAATTCAATTAAAGGAAATGAACGGCTAAGAAAGACCACAGAAGAGGAAAGTAAGATATACATAAGGAAAGGAACAGTAATGCATGGCGAAGGAACAGCAAATAATTGAAATAAAATAAAATAAAATAAAATAAAATAAAATAAAATAAAATAGAATAAAGTAAAACAAAATAAAATAAAACAAAATAAAATAAAACAAAATAAAATAAAATACATAAAAATAAGATAAAATAAAATAAAACAAAATAAAATAAATGAAAATAAAATAAAATAAAACACATAAAAATAAGACAAAATAAAATGAAAAAAAATAAAATAAAGTAAAATAGAACAAAAATATCAATAAATATCAACAACTGTGCCATCTCTAATTTAAAAATATGTTTGGAAATGATAGACGGGCTTCCATGTTTGAGTAAAAGATATTATGATTAAATAAATCAAGTGAAAAACATTTAAGATACTAAGCATAGAAAACTAACCAGATTTTATTCATTCAGATATGAATTATTCATTGATATTCTATCGTTTAAGATGTTTAAAATATCGAGTGGATATCCATTCTGGATAATTTCTTTTAAATTGTAAGCGGAAACTTTCCCCCCTTTATTAGTCTGGCTCAGAATCTATGAATTTGTAGTGAAATTGCCCTAAATAGGTTTATATGTACATGCATACATAGGCACACATATTTATTACGACATGGGGTAGCAAACATTTTTCAATAGCTCAAGTAGGCCGACGTACCAAATGCACCATGACGCGTTTACACCTGAGGCGCGGTTTTTCTTAACCAATATATTTATGATTTGAGGAGCACACAATCCCTAGCATACACACACACACATAAGTATGTAGTGTATACTTTGTTCCAAACGCAATTAATTTGATTTACGTAAGAGCGCCTAAAGAGCAGACTAAAATATTGCTACGCATGCGCAGAGACCACCGAATATATCTCCATATGCTATATGCGTATCAGCTGAGTATGTGTTTCGTTGTAGTCATGTGTTTTCAACGGGAGAAATTAATCGTTTTTAAGGGAAGGCGGTAGATATTTCTATTGAACGAGGCTGTTGGTTTGAATTGGTTTATGACCGTCGGTGTTGAGCGTTTAAACTATACTTAGACAACAACTAACAATGTTAATTAAGTCATGGATTTGGCTGAATTTAAAGTAAATTTCTTAAGGAAATGGGAGAAAGAAATAAAGAAACGTATATTAGAAGGTTTGTTTTCGTTTCAGACATCAATGAAAGCATAGAAATTAAGAAAAGAAGCCCTGCTGTTGTAATAACCACTAATCACCGATATAAATACGTAATAGAGCTGAATCTAACCAGACTCACTGTGCATTTCTGAGGTCTGTTTGTTTAAAAAAATCCATTTACTTTGCCAATTTGTATAGTTTTAATTTTGTTTATCTCATTACAGTATTTATACGAATCATTCACCAAAAAATCCATTCATACGGATGCTCTAATTACATTTTCGCTGATGTTTTTGATAAAGAAGTGTTTTTGTCGTTACAAACAACAACAATCCTAAGTACTCCCTCAAAAAATGCGATTAGTATAGGATGCATCCGGGATGAGTGGCAAAGGAGGATGCGACTAATGCTAGTTCTGATCTCTTTGTATGGGTTGAACTGCTGACATTGGTTTGAGCATGTCCTAGGGAGAGACCAATTGTACCCATTTACACCCGAACGGGTATGAAAGGACTACTAGACTTTCTACCCAAACAGGTACTTTTAACTTCTATAAGTATGCTATAAAAACTGAAATTGACTTACACCCCTATGAGCATGTTACACAAATAAAAATTCCTTATGTATATTGAATTATAGCCAACTGTAGACTAAAGAGATTAGTCGCGGATCGCTCTCTTTAGAGATTAGTCACACGATTTTTTGCAGGGCTCGTATGCTTTGAGTTCGGTGGTGAATGACCCAAGAGACGCTAACAGCATACGTTTCCAATCGGATGTATTAGCCTGAGCTGCTGCGCATGCGTACCAAGTAAAGCTTTGAATTGTGATTGCTGTTAGCCACTGAAACAGTAGTAAATATACAGTGATTGGTTTCCGATTTTTGTGATCTCATGCAGCCACTGTAATTCACATACTTTAGAAAAAAATTAAATTGTTTTCATTCGACCTTTTATTTTCAGTTTCGTGCTACATTTGACTGCATGTTGATTTTGTTTATATATTAATTATAATACAACTGGTTAAGTCCATCAAAAAGTTTTACTCACGTTACTAGCTCCAAATACAATTCAAAAGAGTTGGCAAATGTGAAAATAATCATACCAACTATATTTAAAATAATTATTTACTTTCGTTTTATGTTAAATTCAGCAGCTGGAGCTTAAGGCGGCCAACAACTAACAATTTTGACACGTAGGATTTCTTTGGACTAGACTTTTTGTGGGAAATCTTTGTATTTTAATAAGATAATTATTTATAATAATTGTCTCAATGACAACCGAAATCGCTTATTAAAAATTCATTAATACGAGGATTGCTTGATAACTCTGTAATAATTTAAGTTGTTATGTTGCTTGGATTGGTTTGGTGGTGGCAAGCACTCGAAGATAGCAGCAATTTTTAGCAGATAGCTTTTGACGTCTAGCTGGAGTGCTCATAACGCGGACACTACCTTCCATACACGCAAAACTCTCTGCATATTACGCCTAACTTTCTTCCGATAAACCTATAAAGGGAACTTGAACCAAGTTGTAATGCGGTAAGATTGAATATTAGTATTGTTTAGATCATGATCAAAATGTTGAATATCCTTCGGTTGGTACTAGGCTGTATGTACTAAAGGAGACCGATTCTTCACTTTACTTTATTCTTAGACAGTCGTTAAAATATCCGATATCGATAATCACTCATCCACAACCAGAACCAGCCCCAAACTATCCCATATAGGTTGAGAACCAGCCAAATCGAAGGTGACTGTGAACCGGTTAAGAACGACTCGCCAAGTAATTCACTGACCAAAATTGCCACCACCAATGGTATCGGCATGTTAAAGTGAACAGTTGGAAGCATTGCTTGGGCATTGAACTAGAAGCAGTAGTGTCCTGAAATGGTTTAGCTCTGGGATAGCTCTGAGGTAGTCCACCATTAATATACAACAGCAATCCCACGCTTTTGTAATAAGTTAGAGGATTTTGTTCTCTTTCTCGAATTATCTACTCCGACTTCAAGATAAAGAAATTGAAAAAAGGGAGCCGCTTTGGCTGAAGCCTGGTTTTCGCTTGGTTTCGAGAGATGTTACCCAATAAACATGGAGCTTGTGGTTTGGCGGTAGTGTACTGGCATACTATACTGAAAGGTTCCATTTTCAAGTGACAGGATATTTAACATCAAAAATGGTACGAAAATTTTGTTTTTCGAAACGGCTATTCCTGCCTTGAAAAAGCTTCCCAGTAATAATTCATCTGCCTTGGACAAATGAAATGTAGATTTGTATTAAGTCTAAGAAGCAGTACACCACAAACTAGAAGAGAAACTCGGCCTTAATCTCTTCAGAGCTTTGCAGGTAAATCGAAAGCTGCTTTTGTTATCGATATGTCTATTTTTACCGCGAGTAGATTCCCCTTGATTCCGATGTTTGTAAGTATGTGAAGAAGAAGAGATAGACCCACCAATAAGCATACCGAAATGATCAGGAAGATGAGCTGAGTCGATTTAGCCATTTCCATCGGTCCGTCTGTCGGTCTGTCTGTTTGTACGCAAACTAATCTCTCACTGTTTGAGATATCTTGATGAAATTTGGTACAGAGCCGCCATTTTGCATGAGCTTAATCATTTGTCGGAATAAGCAAGATCGGATCAATACAACGCATAGCTCCCATACAATCGATAGTTTAAAAAAATGGGGTTTGGGCTATGTATCTTTAAATTATCAGTTTTGCAGAGTTTTTAATAATTGTGAGTAAGGATCGGACACTTAAAACCGTGATGCGTATTCATGAAAGGTATAAAGTCTTCGGCACAGTCGAATACATCCCTTTCCGGTTTTTATTCGTCATTTCGATGCTAGAAGTTTTTAATTGAAGGCAAAAAAAAAATTAGCAGAAACAATTATAATCGCTCAAAATTGTGGTTGTTATCTTGCGAACGACCAGTTCAATTTTGATTTTGAAGGGAAATTTCTTACGAAAAAAAAAATTGTCTCTTGTAACGATACAATTAGAGACTGTGATTAAATATCAAAATAGCAAAGCAAAGGTTAATGCTTCAGCTTCAGATTTGAAAAATCAAGTTTGGTTTCAGTCCTGGGTATTTTCCAAACAATTTTCAAATTATCTCAATGGCAACATAAAACTTTAAATTGCTGCACGTGCATAGAAATATTTATCATTGTACATACTCGTATTCACATGCTTGTATCTGAACTGGTATTTGTTGTATAATTGCCCAAAAATCTTTAAAATTCAAATCCTAATCCGACTCGCTATAACAAGTGAACATAAATCACAATGATTAGTGGCAACAGGCGATAATGGAGCATACAACGAATCGAATGGACTTAACATAAAATCAGTGAATTATTGACTGAGATTGCTCGAAATCAAATTGACATAATTTACAAAGTGTCACCGTAACTTACATAAAAGCAGCACAAACATTTAGGCTACTGTTGTTAAAAATGCCATACAAAAAAAACTCGAAATATTTATTTATTTTCCTTACTTATAGATAAATTTATTAATCAATGTAAGCTAAGAATGAAACGGGAACTATTGTATATTGAGAGACAATCGAAATGGGCATAAAGGAGATAATGGGTTTTGATACACTTAAAGCGAAAGGAGGGTTATAAAGTAATCCAAATATTTGCTTGGTGAGGGAATATCAATGAGAAATGTTTCTATCAGGCTGCGCCAAAAAAGTATTTTATTTTTTTTTTTTATTATTTTTATATTATTTTTCAGAACTGTGAAAACAATATGCTGCAACTCTCATATTCATATAAAATTAAATTGGTTTAAAATGACGTTTCCATACAAATTTTGAATTATATAGGGGTAAAAGTTTCTAGCTTAAATTTAGAGGTTTAACCTTGCAAGTTAAGATTTAAAATAAAACAACTTTTTTAAAATGTGTTCAAGGCCAAGAATATTTTTTTATATATTTAAATTTTTTTTTTATGACAAATATTAATGATTTTAGTTTTTCAATAATTATTTTTTATTATATTCATTAATACTCTAAAAAGGTACCGGCCCTTAAATTGTTGGCATACAAAATAAACAAGACAGAAGTGGACACAACAAACAAAACTCCATCATGATCTAGGGAAAGGTTGCTGTCGGAAAGCTGTACACGAAACAGATAGCTAACAATTTCTCGAATAGTTGTGTCAACTGTTGTCAAAGGGCAGCGCTGATTAATTCTTCTCATTGCTCGTGGCGCTCCACCTCTTTTGGTTTTGGAACTCATTCATGTCGGCCTTTGTTTCGTGAAGTACAAAACATATATGTCACTCAGTATGGTGATGTTGTCATTTAGGTAGCTGCGTTGCAAATGTATCTTTGCAGACACATGCTTATAACGACTACCTGTTCCAGAAATATATTCGTTCTTTTCAATGTGCTATGGACATATTGTTATTCTCGCTCCAATCATTTTGGGGGTTTTGGAGGCGTCTGTATACCATAGTGGTATCTTGTTCGGATGCGTTCCAGGCGTCTTTGCGGTCCAGTCCTATTTTGAATACCTTCTGAAAGCTAATGATCTTAGCTATGCGACCCTTTGGAAGTTGAATAAATTACATATCGTCGCAAATGCGGTAAAAGCTAAGTCCACTTTTCACCCATACTGCTGGAAAGGTGAGAGTTTACATCATCTGAAAGAAAATGATGTTTGCAATGTTAACAATAGCTTAAAAATACTGAAAACAAAACTTGCTAGGTCCAAAATATGTAAAAACAGCTGCTGGATCCGTGAATTTCTTTATGTACATATTTTTATTTTATAAATTGAGTGTAGATTTCAATAAATTTTTTTTTTTTCTACTGAAACATTTTTCTGTCGTTAAGTGTTTTTAAAACTTAAATTTATGACTACCTTTATATTGAGTCACTTGCTTTTTTGTCCACTCATTTCCAAGGGAAATTTTGGAATCTTGCAAAGTCTTTAAGTGGAGCTAGACACTTGCGACATAGTTCAAAACTCCGTGTCAATGCAATTTGAACGAAAAAAATCCGGTAGGTGGCACATGGAGGAAGATTTACGAAAAATTTATTTAAAATTTGGGATCTTGCGATCGATTTTTTAGTAACTTTCCGGTAAACTTAAGACTCAAAACTTTTCACATAGTTCTAAAGCTGGTGACAGTGCAATATTTGATAAAATAAAATTTCGATAGGTGACGCATGGGTCTAGCTATTTGGAAAGTTTCTTTGGGATTCATTTTTAATTGATTTTCTAATGACTTAGGGACTTGAAACATAGCACAAGTTCAGGACATTATGACAATATATTTTTTAATAGCAGAAATTCCGCTAGGGGACGCGCTGATCGATATAACTGAAAGTCGTTTGCAAAGCGGGGGGAATTTTGCGACTTTCCGGTGAGCTAAAGACTTTAAATTTGATATATCTCCACCCTCTACTCGTCGCTACTATTTTTTTTTAATTCGTATTTTTTGATTGCGAAGTAGGCTGCAAAATTTGTATACAATAGTTGCAATCTATTTATTTATGTTTATGAAGTCCTAAATCTTTCGATGACTCACGCACGTTAGAGCGCACCTACCACTCCCGCCGCTTTTCCATTTCCGACGTTCCAGCGATACAGTCCATCCGCCCAACAGCGAGCTTTTGCTCCTACCCTAAGGCTGATCCGCAGATCCTAATCACTAGAATCTCGGCAGTCGTTACAGGAGGCAATGCTGAGTACCAGCTCACGCCCCCACCCTTCCAGTTCAGCTAGAATACCAGCTGTAGGTGCAGTCGCTTCGTCGTCATCGAAGACACAGCCACCATCATCGTTCCTGAAACTACCATTCACCATTTCCTTTGTAAAAAACACGATTATTGCCACCACCATCACTAGTAGCAACTTTATCGTCACTGGACCAATTGTCATCTCCATCCCTACGATCATCTACGGAACCTACATACCCAGTAGAACTTTAAGCGAGATCTCCCCAAGCGATAAATAAGAACGTAGACCCCTTAACATCCTTTCGCATCGATAACAGAAATTTCTACACTCTGTGCTCCGAGTATACTAATCTTGGTGCAATAGGGGATACCTTCTTAAGTTATTAATAAAAGATTACTCTCTTCTATATATTTTTGGGCCGAAAGTAGAGATTTCTTCAACTTCTACTCCAGTCTAACAACTTTTTGAATTTCTCTGTCAACAAACGCAAAAAAAAAATCAACAATAACTAGAAAAAAGTTTCAGTCGTAGAAGATATACTATTTAATTCAAATTCGATACCATTTGTGGTTGGTTGATTTTTTTATATGAATGTTATTTGCGCTTTTTTCCATAATTTATCCCTTTTTGCTGGTATTTATGAGTTTTCTTCCATTGCTACCATTCCTTCATTTGCTTTCATAGAAGGTTTGAGGTATGATTTTCCAAAGATCTTTCATTTGTCTTTTAGGAGGCTGCATCCCTCATTACTCTCCTGGGAGGTTTGTCTAAATTCCCCAAAACTCCCCCTTTACACGATTGCGACGCATAAAAAAGTAATAACGAAAACTCCATTATTGTTTTTTGGGAGGTGAAAAGGAGGTTTTTTAATAATAGGACATGCAATGTTAAAAGAGAGTATACAATATTATATGGTAATACACAGAAGTATAGGGAGTACTCCGGGATTATTAAAACAATGATCCCTGGCTGAACTGGGTATAGCTGCTCAAGATTTTCTGCAATTTTGTTTTGTTCTTTTTTTTTTTTAAATTTTGACAAACGTATAATTTATCTAGGTAGATAGGACCAGTCTTGTAAGGAATATATGAAATATAAGATACTTGAATATAAGACAGTTGAGCATTCTTTTCAAGGTTGCTTACAATAGATTACAACTAATCATATATATTATTTCTGTAAGGTATTTTTGTGTTAGTTCCTATTTTTCTGCTCTCATTTGGAACCAATATTAATAAATAAGGAATCGTTTTAAAGGTTTGGGTTAGCTCTACATGCAAAACCATGTTTTAATTAGCGGAGTGCTTTTGTTTAAGCGTATTTTATAAAAATGAATTCTTTAAAATAAACGATTGTGAATGCACAAAAAAAACAATTTATACTGCAACGCTATTGTGACTGTGACATTCAAAAGCCTCGCGACATCTACATTTGAATAATGAAAGGCATTGCGAATATCACAGCTCTCAACCCACTGCGAGCGCGCCATCTACACTTGAACATTGCTAAAATAAGCGAATAAGACTGCGTTCACATTGGGTCATATTTATAAAAAAAAGCTCTTGCTTTTTCTCAAATTTTCAGAAATTCGACATATGTAAGTTTGTATGAAGGAAACTTCAAAATTTGAGAAAAAGATTTGAAAAATCCTGGACCTAGACTAATAAAAGGTTTCAAACCATTTTTGTTTTTTTTTTTTTGCGCAAGGCGCGCACCTAGTATATTTATATTTCAAATCTCATATTTTTAATTTACTTAGCCATTTAGATACAGCTTGTTTTCGTTGCGAAAAGTTGCTATGTGTAGGAGACGGTTGAAATTCCAGAGTCACAAATTTAGCTAAATTAGCTGGCTCACTTTGTCTGGTTGATTTATGTTAAATGAATCAAGATCAACAAAAAAATTAAGATAATATTGTCACTTACAGAAGTTTCCAAAATCCATTTAGAGATTTCAGGAGATCGAAATTAAATTTAAGCGACTTAGTGAATTCCCCTGCTCGCTAGCCTTAAATTAAGTGACCAGAACTTGATACCTACCACGGTAAGACTCACAAGTTTCTTGACCTGCGCTGTCAATCATTCGCTAGTCCGCGAGCTCCTGCAGCTTTCTTGCTTCCTGCTTGCGCTACTTCTAGCACTGCCTCACCACGATTATGGGCACCTCATTCCGTTTACGGATACATAAATAAATTTCATTTTCGTTGGAATCCTTAAAGATTGTAATTAAAAATGCATAAATTACACAAAAATTAACTTTCATTTGTAATGTTGCAACATGTTTTTGCCACGAATCCGCTGAGTGCCGCCCTGCAACATGCAACGCTCGCAGTAACAAATGTAACAAACATACAAACATAGAATCTAATTAAACTTATTTAGCGCACAAATGCGGCTGCTACGCCTACAACATGTCGTTTTGTATTGATATACATGAGTTGCACATGCAACATCAAAACAGCAACAACAGCAAACAACAACAACAACAACAATCATAATGTGCTACTAAGCAAACAATTTATTTTCACTGTATACGCAGGTGACCTGGTATGAAGCTCATGGGATATGTAGCTGCCGAGTGGGTGGTTGAATGACTCCAACAACAACAACTACAATGCAACATTTGACATACAATAACAAGAATAAACGTTGGTTGGTATGCTTAAGAAAATTGTTTAATATGTGTGTTAGTCGTACACGACACAATTCACACCTGCTGCAATGTAAACAGATATCTGCATAAATGTATGAAATGTATGTTGTGGCATGCCACATATGCACACATGACACACGCATATCCATTTGTGTGCAGCAGCGGAGCGCGTTAATCAGGTAAAAGTGTTTCTGCGGTAGCGGTGGTGGAGAACAGTAAAATTCGCTTTTATGATTTGTTGCAGCAATTTGCATAAATTAAACTTGAATGTGGCTTGTGGTATGCCGCCTTCGTGCATTTTGGTAAAAAAGTTGGTTTCTCACAATGTTATACCCGTTGTACGTTGTGTGCAACATCTCTAAATATAATAAAATTACATTACATTGCAGATAATAAAGAAAAATTAAGAGACGCGATCATTATTGCGCAAATAGAATCAAAATCAAGAGCTTTTAGAATTTTTGTCTGTCTGTCTATATCTTTGGGCGCGTATCACTTTAAAATTTAATACAGGTGCCACCGTACATTACTAGACGTCTAACTAAAAGTTTAAGATATCACTTATTTCGATAACTCCTCCGGATTTCGAGTTATCGATCAATATGAAGACCAGGATGACCCAAAATATATTTATACAAACTAAAGTTTCTAATGTGTACTGTTTAAAAAATTAAAAAAAAAATTTTTATAAAATAAAGAATAAAATAAAATAAAACAAAACAAAATAAAATTAAATTGCATAAAACAAAAAAAAAGAAGACATTAAATGAAATAAAATAAAATAATTGCTTTTTTATACCAAAAATTTTTGTTTTTTAAAAATAAAAATAAAATAGAATACGTTAAAAAATATATAAAAAAAATTAAAATAAAGCAAAAAAAAAATTTAAAAATATATATAAAAAAATCAAATAAAATTAAGTATATAAAATTAAAAAAATTTAATTATTAAATGGTAAAGAAATAAAAGGAAAGGAAGAGAAGGAAGCAAAAGCAAAAGAAAAGCAAAAGAAAAGCACAATAAATTATGGGAAAGGACCGGAAAAGTAAATGAAAAGAAAGGAAAAGGTTTGGTTCTGATGTATTAAATTCCGAGTAAACCTGTATATAAAATACGGCAATCCTCGGCTCAGCCGCGGAAATATTTACTTTATGAAGTAAATTGTTTGAAGTTAGCATTTGGGTATGAAAAATTTACTTCCAGTTAAGCTCAGAGCTCCTTACTAGTTTTTGATTTCAACTTTTTTGATGCAAAATCAACCGCATTATGCCACTGTGTTGCACATCAACAATAAATTGAGTTGCTACTGTTGCTTGAGCAAATGCAGATTCTTGTTGTTGTTTTTGTTGTATAAAGCCACCTGTTGCGATTTGAAATTCTCACGTCCACTCATATACATACATACATACACCCGTATGTGACATCATTCCGACAAACAGCATCAAAGATAAATGAGTCCATACACTCGAGCACTCAACAGGTTACAGCGCGTTGGGAAATAGGTGGTAAGCAAATTTAATTGAAGGGAGGTAAAGAGACAAAGCTAAGTTAAGCAGCAAAAGCGAACAAGCAGTGAAATCAGTGCAACCCACTTCACTTGCAAATGCCAAACAAATTCTCTACTTTTTTCTTTTCCTGCTGTTTTTCTTTTTGTTTTGTTAAATTAACTATTATATGAGTTTGTTGATTTTTTTTTTTGTTTTTGTGCCTTTAACCTGTCGCACAGTAGCTGCTGTGGGTTGTGGCTAGGGCTGTGCGCACTTACACCTGCCACAAGCTGATTACATTAATCACAGTGGCAAAGCTGCCGAAGGCTACACACTTAGATACCCAGCTTATAAGCAACAACAATAAAAATAACCACAGATAGCTAGCGGGAAAAATATGTTGACTATAGCTACATTTTCCGGCATAGCGCAAAGCGAATTTCTATTCAACAAAGTCACTCCACTTCATTGAATTCGTTTCCAACCCAATTCAGCTCCGCCCAGCCCAGCCCAGTTCAAGCGAGCCTAACTCAATCTAACTAAATACCCAGCACAGCTACACAGCTTAGTTCCTGCTTTGCATACAATTCAAAGTCAAAGCGCGCAATGCCACTTAAATTTCCATGATCGCACTTATGTTTCACTTGAGCGCTCACTAACGCACTTGCAGATTCATACCAAAGCGCCGGATTTGGCTAGTTGCGCATGCTGTCTTCGTACGCTTTGGGTTACATGCCGGGCACCAGAATAAGAACTACCTTTTCGCCCGACTACCAGAAATTTAATCTTTAATAAACCTCCCTCTCAGATTCGAATATTTTAATCGTTAAAGAAAAGCAACTCACCGCATTTTGGTTGACTTGTCTTAATCGGCCTTTCGTCTGTAACTAATATTCGTTAACACTAAGGCTGTCTCTTTCCCTCCAGTGGCCTTCTTTCCTTGTAGATTCTTTTATCTTACCTTTTGTGGTTTTTGTTGGCACAAGGTTGTCATGTCGTCAAGAGCAAATTTGGATCTTAACGTCTTCATTCATTTGCTTAACTTGACCAAGCCAATGAATCTTGTGCGGCTCACCGTGCCTTACGAAGCTCATTCTTCGTAACACGGGAGACCATAAATCTTCTGGAGGACTTATCTCTCGAATACTTCAAGGGCCATTTCATCAGGAAAGATATGAATATAGACTTCTAGAGCGTGATCTTTGTTCTTCAAGGGAGCACTTTACTTGTCAACTACCTACTCAACCTAAATTAGAACCTACTGGTGATTCTTCATTAATTTCGGCGCTTGACATAATTTTTTAATTTTTTACTAACAATCGCATGTTTTTTTAATGGATTATGGTTGTGGGGTTTGGCTCTATTACTATATCCATCATAGCCAGTAACAGGTTAAAGAAATCGAAGAGCTGAAACTTTGATTTGAAATCGCAAAGAGATGGTACTGGTCGATTCCTTGTTCTGGGTCTTGTTGCGGATATTGCGCAAAGCAAAGCGCTAAAATCGATCGTGGCCTAGACTGATAACGTGCAATAGATTTGGCGACCATGGGCATTTTGTTGTGGAAAAAATGTTTTATTTTTTTTGAAGGCGGGATGTTCTTATAAAGTCATAGTTTGATAGTGATGTGTATTCTCCTTCGACAGACATTGTTGACAAGCCAATGGCACCTTACCCGTGCGGCTTCAGATAAGTCTAGGCCACCATCGACTAAATCTTTACATGGAAAATACCCATTCCTCATAACCCACGATGTTTAGAAATGGTATTGTGAGGTCGATAATATTGTTCCCGTCTTGAATCCTTCCACCCTACTTTTTTGGTACCACTTTTTGACGTTATTCCTCTCAGCTAGCATCCCAATCTTCGCACAATCACGAGTTCGGCCTTCACTTTTCTTTTTGTACGAGTCTTGCCTTTTCACCTTATAATATCGCTCACTTACACAGCTGGTTGAATGCGTTTGCAACTTGACATTGTGTTTTGCTTTTTACCGGTTCTTCTTCTAGTGAGTGAACATGTACTTCTAGTGCCTGGCTTCATCGCTAGTTCGCAGTTCGTTCTTAGATAGCAGGCAAATGTGCTTAGTTGTGTTATTCTGGAGCTCTGGTTTTTCATTTTTTCTTTCACTTCAATTATTTGAATACGAGTAGCCGTAGTCGATGTTGTTGCTGCAATGCAACATATTAATTTTCCTATTCATTAATAATTTGCTTTGTGCAATAGAAATACGCGAATTATCTGCCACAAATGTTGGTCGGCTGTTTGAAGCGGTGTGCGCAGTGGCATCATTGTTATGTTTATTAGCTGGATGGTTGTATCTGTTGTATGCAGTTAGTCATGAGTTTAACTAAATATGTAACTTGTTGCTAATAAAACAGATGTTTTGAAGAAAATAATATCAAACCCGTATTGGCTTGGGTCACTTTTGCTTTAAAAAAATTCGGGTTTCGGTTTTCTTATACGTCAAACTGCTTTCTTGTTCGCCTATCAGTTTGTGTACACTTTCTTTCCGCTCTATCCTTAATCCATCTCTCTATAAAATATTCAATCGCCTACTAGGGGCTAGGCAGTTGAGATTGCGGAAGATCGTACACGAGCACGGTCGAGTTTTACTCATGGCTACCTTTATCAGAGAGTCTTTAATTCAAATTATAGAAACTTATTTTAGTAATTAGATTCAAATTCTTCTAGGTTTGCAAGTACAGCTGTGCTCAATATATTAGTAGTGAAATTAAAATGAATTTCGTTCGACGGAACAAGAAGAAGCTGTGATTTTCCATTCCATAACAGAAACCATATAAAAGAAAATTTCAAATTGTGCACAAAGTTCAGGAAAGTTAATTAAACTTTAAAAAATTGCCATCAAAATCTTCAAATTTTTTGCAGAATTTCTTTTGTAGGCCAATCAATTTAAGTATGCAAGTTAGAACTCGATCAAAAGTTTCCCTGAATTTTCAGCATTTTTTTCGTCAAGGTTGTTGAGTGATTTCTTCCATAAAACGCATGAAGAAAAACTAATTTTGTATGGGAAAATATACCCAACATCCTTGACAAAAATAATTCTAAAATTTGAGGAGAAATTGTGAGATACTTCTAACTACATAACATTTACTGAGCTATAAAACTGCGTACTTAAAAGTTTTATAAAAATTCATCCCAAAAATATTGAAATTGTAATGTAAATTTTTAAAACTTTAATTAACTTTCCTGAACTTTGTGTAAGCTTTGAAATTTCTTTTTATGTGGTTTTACTTATCGATTTAGCTATATTTTAAATGATAATTACTAAAAGCACAGCTTCTTTTTATTCCGCCGAACGATATCCAATTTAATTTCACTACTATTAAATTGAACACAATTGTATACACGCAAACCACTTAGAAATTCGTTTTCAAAGAAGGTCCAAAACGGACTGTGTAATTGACGTATTGGAAATCTTTGGAACAGTCCCAGCAATGAATATCTATGCGTTCTTCGGCCGCAGCAAGTGTGTCTCATTTCGAGATCGAAGGTATGAACGAGGCTTGTAGGACATCACTACGTGTGGACATAGCCGGTAAGAGCGTAACTCTGTTCTCTATTATTTTTGTTGGTCAGCAATGCGAAGGTGGATCGTCGGCAACAATAAGATCCAACCGGGTTGGTTGGGCAGTGAATGGACCATAAAAAGGTACACATATCATCGTGCAGGGAAATCGTAAGCTGCAGGTAAACGAGGTGAGCGATGAAGCTCTTGCTAATCTTGATTTCAGTTGTGTAGTGCCTCAGCCATTCTCAAGATGAATAGAAGGAATATATTCAGATTAAATGCGATGCTCGTATGACATTGTCCTATTGGGCCGCATACAACAAAATGCCCTATTCGCAGCTGCAATCTTCCGGGCACATTAGTAATACCAAAGAAAATATCTCAACAAAAATCTGCAAATAAGTCACTGACCACTTGTGTTGCTCAAAAAATGTGAACAATTATTGGGCAGTGTTTTTCTTAATCTACCACAATCAGCTGCTCGTTTCATTTCCTCTTAATTATTGCTGGTATGTCGTTTGTGTTATTGCTTTAAGCACATGGATTACACATTGTTGCTCTATACTGCTATTTGCGATTAACAATTGAATGTTGCCACACTGGCTGCAACACCGACCAAAAAAACCATATTCAACTCATTTGGTATGCCAAAGCACCTTCACGCTGTAAATCGTTTTTGGAATATCAATTATAAGTCATTTGCTTAGGCACTCAATTGATTCAAAAGTGACTGAACGCGCTCTATAATGCAACGAATAGACAAATGTGCAACAACATGAGTTTTGGTAGTTGTAATTCGTATTCTTGTTGTTGATTGTGACTTTAGATTAAGTGGTGATTACAGCAATGAGCTTTTTGCTAACCATAAAAAAGGATTTCAACATTCCTTCACAATAAATCAGTTTTATCCGATTAAGCACTTGCTACTACTTCGTTGAACATAATTATTTGAATACAGAAAGACTGAGTTACTTAAAAAATTTGTATACCCAGTTGTACTAGTACAGAGGGTAATACAAAAATGTGTATACCCAGTGGTATCAATACAGAGGGTAATACAGTTTTGTCCATGCAACGGATTTTTGTAATGGTATAAAATATAAAATAACGAGTTCCATAAATCAAAGTTCTCAGAATGAATAGGGAAGTCGATTAAGGCATGCCCGTCCGTACACGCGATAGCTTGAGTAAAATTTGAGATATTTGAATAAATTTGGGAAGCAGGCTGCGGGTTAAAGAAGCAAAATGGGACAGTAACCACGCTCTTATTTTCGAAAAACGTATAGCAATTATACAATTTGGTGGCTTAAATGACTTACTCAATCTATAAACGATTTAAGCAACATTTTGGAAAAGGGCGTGGCAGCTCCCACATATGAGTGAACAAAATTTTTAAACTTGGACTTATACTTCAGCACCATTTATGCTAGTATAACAAAACGTTCTACGAGGCATCATAGTTTTATTAGAACTACATACTCCGAAAATAAGCAAAATCGTCAGCCAGCCACGCCCACTTTTTCATAAAATATTGACTGGAAATTTAGAAGAAAGTTAGAGCAATCAAAAGCATAATGAAGGCCAAACCCTCAAAATCAATTGGTCCCGACGGATTTGCCATGAAAATATTGAAACGCCTTGGCCACGAGGTATATAGTTATTTAACCTCTCGCTAACCCACTTCATCATTCCTGAGATATGGCAACAGGCGAGAGTTGTTTCCCTATTAAGACCAGCGAATAAGGGAAAATCATATCGTCCCTGTCGCCGGTTGCGAAGTTACTAATCTGCACTTGGCCAACCATTAACATGGCTTCCGAAAATACCATAGCACAATAACTGCACTTACTGCCATCAGTACGCATATCAGCAATGGTTTGAACCAAAATACTCCAAACAACAGTACGGCACTCGTGGGACTTGACCTATCAAAAGCCTTTGATACTGTCAACCATGCCACGCTCTTTTAAGAACTGGAAGAGTCACCGCTCTCTGCCAGCTTGAAAAGGTGGTCCGCGGCAAGCATCAGTAACATTCAGAGACTCAACATTCAATCCAATATGGGTTAGAGAGGGGGCCATATAAAGGTGTTCCTATACCCTAATTTATTTAATTGCTACATATCGAGGCTTCCATCTACCCGAGTTAGTCTCTTAAGTCTCCTACGCTGACGACTGTACTATTATGGCTCCAGGCAAGCTCCCCTCCATGGACGAACTCTGTACAAGGATCAATTGTTATCTCCACGACTTTTCCAGCTTCTTCATCGAACGCCATCTGACCCTATCTCCGACTAAATAGACGGCGACTCTGTTGACGACGTGAAATATGCAGATCAGGAAGAGTTAAGCGTGTACGTAGATGGAATAACCCTACCTTTTGTCAACCACTTTCAAATCTTGAATGTGACGTTTGATAACGACCTCATCTTAAATAATCATGCCACCCCGATAGCGATGAAGATATAGAACCGAAACAAGATCTTTAAGTCACTTTACGCCAGCACTTGGGGAAACGATTAAGATTAAGTTGATTGCTGCATATACCGGGTATCGCTATCAGAACTGCCACAGGGCGTCTCCTTTGGTTATCTGAGTCTCACCTTCATCAAAAGACAAAAATGCTCAATGTTCGAACGCGGAGAGATTTTACTAAATTTCCACAAACCTAGTCATCCAAACCAACATCTTTTGGATGAAGCTCCGCCTCGTACAGACATAGGGAAACATCACCTTGAACACCTTGATGAGATCCCATGCCATGTTTGCTTGCCATTTTAGGCCATCCCTAAATGACCAACCACCTGAAATAGCTGAAGAAGAGATAGTCCTTCCGCGGGAGACTAGAGTCATGATAACACAACTTCGATTTGGACGCTGTAATATATTAAGCTCTTACTTATCCCGACTCAATCCCACCATATCTGATACTTGCTCACGATAATAACCATCTCTTTAACTGCTCAATTGAACCTACTCTTTTAACACCAATATCACTCTGGGGCAACTCTTTCGGAACTGCGAGTTTTCTTGGACTTCCGTCAGAAGAGCTTGATGACAATTCTCAGAGTGATTCATTAGGCAGGGCCAAGCGTGCTTAACAACAGCATATAAATTCTTTGATGATATCAGTTTTTATCTGTTGGTACAGGAATATTCTTAGCAGAGGCAAGAAAATATATTTAACTATAGACAGATATCGATAAGGGAAATATAAGAAAACTAGTCTGGTTTCTCATATCTAAAGTGAGGGGGAGACCATAGAAATACTTGATCAATTTTTAACTCAAAAATATCATAGTTTTCGAACTCTAGTTTCTTTCTCACGGATTCTGATGTGAAGTGAACTTGCTGTAGTTCTTAAACATTTTTCGACAGTCATGCTCGTTATCTAAAAGCGGAATCAAAATTTCTCTAACGTTGGCTTGGAGCATTTTCGCCAATCTTTTTTTCCCCAAAACGGCAGTAAAAGCAACCTACCTCACAATCCTGTTGAAACGCACATCATATCATTTTAAGATAAGATTTATAGTTTTTGAAAGCTAGCTTTAAAACTGAGCGTTTTGGACAAGTTCTGAAACAGGGCTTCCTATAGCCATTTCTTGAGATGGGACTCAGAAAGTTAACAGTTAATATTATATAAAACCTTCTTCCTGTCTGCCCACGCAACCTACACATATGTAGATCAGTTTTTTGTCCCCCTTATGTAGTAAAATAGCTCCATGGTATCTATTCAAGCAACTTTTATCCATCTCTGAAAAGTATTCCGTTGATTTCATACTAATTGTGTGAATATTTACCGTTGTTTACTTGGATAAATTATCAGGTCATCGTCACCTGTAATGGGCTTATGAAAATTCTAAATGTGTTTTGCAGCGGATATGTTTTTAAGCTGTCGTAGATGACCTGTAGGTGTGACGAATTATTATTTGTTATTTTGAATTTCACTTCTTCCGTTTTACAAGGTAAGAAGCAGACTTTTGGTTAAAAAGCATTAGCGTCTTTGTTTTTAATAATGGTATAAGTTTATGTAAATTATACCTAATCACGACAAAATTTCATAATTAGCCGATTGTTGTTGCGTTTGTCTACACCATCATCTTTATTTGGTGACAATGACAGCTCATTAACTAAATCTCAAAGCTAGTCTAGATTTTAAGTGGAAAATTAAACTAACGGTTTTTGTATTGTTGTTGGTTGGGTGCTGAATTTCAATTAAAGGTTTTAGAGTTTCCTTTCCAAAAATAAATATGCTTACGACTTATACTTACTCCGTAGGGAAATCAGTTAACTTTAAATCGACTATTAGTTCCCTATTTTTCACCTAGCTATGCCTTTCCCTACTACTTTACTTTGTTTTTACCTGATTAATTTTACATGGCGATGGCGCCGAAAAAGTGAAGGGGTTTTCAGCTGACTACAAGTTGACTACTTTTATGTTAAGTTGTAGCCAGCTCAATACTAGGCAATTTTTGGTACTTTTTACTCCTATACTTATTAGTTAATTAATATATACATTTTAATTATACTATGGTTAATGTGTGTTCATGTGTAGCATGCATAAATATGTGGATGTCCCGCTCTCAAAACAAGGTCAGAAACCAATGTCTTAAGCCATAACCATGTTGATGCATGCAAACTTTCAATGAAATAGAAATATGAAATAAAAATGTATTGATTCTAATGAAAAAAGTGACACATAAAGAAATGCAATTGAGTTTTTTGTTAGCAAATATTTTTATCTGATTTTCAAGTGTTTAAAAAAATGTTGGATACGATTGTTCGATTGAACACTGAATGACGTTGAAACCAACTAATAGGTAGCCACAATAAGACGACTAAAAGTTAGCTAGTATAGTAGTCGGTCACAGAAATCCCCAAAGGGTTCTTAAGTGTTAAACGGGTATAGAATTTTTTTTTACACGTAGATGCCATTGCGCTTAATATTTGCAAGACTAGTAAGTGCACAACTTTATCTGCTACTATGAAATAGTGGAGAATAGAATCAGTACTTCCGAGTTTTATGAGGTCGTTTTCCCTACATTTTGAAAACTGCTGTACCGACTTTTAGCAATCTGTTTTATCAATGTGAACAGAGGAAATGTATGTATATCATTTCGCAAACATCAAGCTGTGTAGTAGTGTTTTTATTTTGCTCTGTGTTTTCCTTTATAATCAAATCATATCTTGATATTCTAAATATTCTAAGTTATAATTAAAGTTAAAAGAGTTTAAATAGTTAAAGTGCTTCACTACTTAGTGTGAAAATTGTTAAAATTTTTGAATAGTGATAATTCAATATAATTTCATACTTTTGAATTTGTGTGTGCCGAGTTTTTTTGCATATTTCATTTGCTTTATTTGTTGCTTTTGAAAGGCTTATATTTTGTATTGCAATTGTTGTTGTGTGCTGACTTAGTTTTTTGACTTCTTTTTCATTACAGCTGTTTGCGTGGTTTCTTGAACGTCACATACAGTGTGTTTAAAACTGCTCGCTCAGCACAGTGCCATTTAAACTGAAAGGGTTGTTTTTCTTCCATCTGCTGAATTCTTTAACTTATAATTTTTTCTAAATTTATATAAGTATTAATTTATACTAAAATATCGCGCATGATAGCAAACTGCCAAGTTAAAAGCGAGTCCGAACGTTTTGTAGCATGCTGGCTGTGTGATGGACTTGTCCACGCTAAGTTCACTGGGTTAACCGGTAGAATAGCTGGCCTGCTTAATGAAGAAAAAGACCTGCGCTTGTCTTGTTCCAAATGCCGATCGACGGAAGTTGATCACTGTAAAATCTTTAGGTAAAGATTTTTCATTGCTGACTGAAAAATTAAAGTAATATTAAAATATTTTCAAAACCTTGGAAACTTGAGATGAACTTATCGATTTGGCTTCTCCAATTCCTAGTACGGTTGTTCGAGCAACGTCCAAGAACACCACTTCAAAAATATTCACTAATAACCAATCGTTAGTAAGCTGATTGTCGTCCTTCGCAAAGCGCAACTGTTAGAAAATTTAATTTCATATATCGGAGAAGTATGTCTTTGTTTAGAATTGATATATCTGGGAAAGATTTCGATATGCTTTTGGACAGTTCTTTTTGGCCTTCCGGAGCTCTTGTGCGGGAGTTTGAATACAGACCAAATATAGGGTGTTTTTTTTACAGGTTTGTTTTTCGAATAGAGATAAAACTGGCATTTTGTGGTCAAATCTGGCAACTCTAATGTCATTTATGTTCAGTTTGGTTTGCCATTTCATCATGAACAGGTTGACAAAAGAACAACGCTTGTGATAATACGCATCCGCAGAGACGTCGAACAGTGCGCACCGAAGAAACAATTGCCGCTGTAGAGCAAAGTGTTGAAGAGGACCCGAATGAATCGATTCGCCACCGTGCACAGCAATTGGAGCTTTGTCCATCAACTTTATGGAAGATTTTGCGCAAAGATCTTGGCTTGCGACCTTACAAGATCCAGCTTGTGCAAGAATTAAAGCCGCGAGACCATGCAATGCGTCGTGATTTTGGTGTATGGGCCGAAAATGAGATTGATTTCGATGCTGATTTTCATCGCAAAATTTTGTTCAGTGATGAGGCTCATTTTTGGTTGAATGGCTACGTCAACAAGAAAAATTTCCGCATTTGGAGTGAAGAGAATCCACATGAGACCCTTGAAACGCCATTACATCCACAAAAACTGACTGTTTGGTGTTCTCTATGGGCTGGTGGAGTCATTGGGCCATACTTCTTCCGCAATAATGCTGGAGAGGCAGCTACCGTTAATGGAGACCGGTATAGAGCCATGATAACCGACTATTTTGTTCCCGAATTGGATGGCATGAATGTGGATGAGTTGTGGTTCCAACAAGACGGCGCTACATGCCACACAGCGCACGTCACAATCGATTTATTGAACGAAACATTCGATGAGCGCATAATTTCGCGGAATGGACCTGTCAATTGGCCACCAAGGTCGTGTGATTTGACACCATTGGATTATTTTCTTTGGGGATATGTGAAGTCGCTCGTCTACACCAACAAACCAGAAACGTTAGGGGAATTGGAAGCCAACATTCGTGGCGTTATTGCCGACATACGGCCCCATATGCTCGAAAAAGTGGTTGAAAATTGGACCTGTAGAATTGGCTTTATTCGAGCCAGCCGCGGCGGCCGCATGCCCGAAATGATATTTAAACATTAATGGCATAAAATTATCCTTCCAATAAAGCCAAATTGATGGACCTTAAAACGATTTTCTTGTGTTTTATTTCAATTCGAAGTTCTATACCCCTAAAAAAAACACCCTTTAGAAATGATCAAAATGTCGCGAAAATTTCTCGTAATAACGTTGAGTCAAAAAACTGAGCACTGAATCCGTGAATATCTTTTATCAAAATGTCAGAGGTTTAAATACCAAATTAACTGATCTCTTTTGAAATCTTTTCATTGTAAATGTAACGTAATTGCTTTTACCGAAACTTGGCTAAAACCTCATGTTTTCAATTCAGAGTTTTTATGTAATCAATATCAAGTATATAGAAATGATCGCTTGAACAGAGTCGGAAGTGGTGTTCTACTTGACGTTCATGCCTCCATCCCTTCAGAAGAGGTTAATATACCTAACATCGATTCTATTGAGTTCAAATGCATCCGCATTCAGATAGAGAACGTCTCTATGTACTTATATGTTTGCTACATCCCTCCAGCAGCAGATTTTTCAGTCTACATGCAACATGTCTCTCTGCTCAAAACTGTTAACTTTTTGACTTGAGCTTCAGATTCAGTGATTGTTTTGGGTGATTTTAACTTACCTCATATATCGTGGAACATATCTGATGGAAACATCATTCCTGGGCTACAATGACTTTTTAGATGAAATTTCCGATTTTGGCCTTAATCAAATACATCTTCCCGCTACCAAGTTTGGAAAAGTCTTAGATTTAGTGTATGTTGATGATATAAATAAATAAATTGTAAATCGTTGTGATCCGTTGGTTTTACCAGAAGACCTGTACCACCCTTCTATGGAAATGGTCTACGAAACCATACGTAATGGCCAAGGTACTCAATGCTACGCAAGTAGTAGCTTTGATTTTAACTTTTACCAACTACAAGAAATTAAATGCCCCTGCGGGTTAGGGGTTTAGAAAATGCCCGAGGTAGGCATACCCGTCGTAAGAAGCGACTCATATGCAAAAAGGTAATGACGTGCAAATCGATTGTTGATCTACGGATATGATGCCTCTCACCTCTCATTACCCATTAATTCTACAACACTCCCCAAAACAGCAACAACAACAACAAGAAATTAAATAAAGAACTCTCTAAATTAACTTGACCTAAATTTGGAAGTCATATCGATCTTAACGTCTCACATTTCAATGAAACTTTTTACTGCCTATTTGAAAAGTTTATTCCTAAACCTAAATTAACTTATGATCATCCTACACAAGCTTGGTTTACTAAAGAGCTTATGGCTCTGAAAAATAGGAAAACGCGATTATTTAATTTATATAAGAAATCTGGATTAAATAAACATTACTTACTGCATTCCATTCTACGTCAGAAGTACATAGATTTAAATAAAAAGTGCTATAAAGCTTATATCTCTAAAACAAAAAGAGACGTATTACAATATTCTCAATCCAAAGTCATTTTATGGCTTCGTAAATTCTAAACGTAAAGTATCGGGGCTTCCCTCAGCCATGAAATATCAAGACATTATACTTAGCGATAATCAAGATATCGCAAATTTCTTTGCTCAATTTTTCACTTCTAACTATTCTGCCGTCCCCAATTCAAACTTTCAAGATTATCCTTATAAGCTACACGGGAAAAATTTGATTAATTCACCAATTATAATTATATGCGCCAAAGATGTTCTAATTTACCTTAAACCCTTAAACGAATCTTTTAAATACGGTCCTGATAGGATTCCTGCATGTTTCTTGAAAAAGTATGCAAACCATATTTAGCAGCCCCTTACCAATTTGTTCAATCTATCACTAAAGTGTGGTGTTTTTCCGTGGAAGGAATCGTTTCTTCCACCGCTGCATAAAAGCGGGAGTAGGTCTTCTATAGAGAACTATCGTGGCATAGCAAAGCTTTCTGCCATCCCAAAATTGTTTGAAGCTATTGTTACAAATCAACTTACGGGTCCGATCTCTACTTTGATAACTGACTGCCAACAGGGGTTCAGTAAGGAAAAGTCCACAGTTAAGAATTTACTTGAGTTTACCAGTCATGTCTCAAATGGCTTTAGAAAAAACTGCACACCGACGTTATTTATACTGATTTCAGCAAAGCTTTTGACAAAGTGTGTCAGTCAATACTTATTCATAAACTCGATCAGTTTGGCTTCCAGCCGGGTCTCAATCGCTGGATCTCTTCTTACCTTAGTGACAGGACACAAAGAGTAGTGTTTAAAAATTTAGTATCCGATGTCATTTATGTCTCTTCAGGAGTTCCTCAAGGAAGCCATCTTGGCCCGATTATGTTCTTGTTGTTTATAAAAGATATTTCTGCAATAATAAAATTTTTTAAAATGTTAAAGTATGCTGACGACGTAAAGCTTTTAATGTCATTCGCGTCATTTGAAGATAAAAATAAGCTACAATCAGATCTAGATACACTAGTTACTTGGTGATTTAAATTATATGCCACTAAACCTTAAAAATGTAAATACATGGGTTTTTCGCGTGGAGCTTCTCAGCCGGCTTCCCATACAATTAAAAATTATAGTCTTGAGCAAGTGTGTGAATTTGTTGACCTGGGGGTTACTATGGACTATAAACTCAGTTTCAACCGCCATATTATCGCAACAGTCAATAAGGCTAGAGGTGTTCTAGCATTCGTTAAACCATGGTCTAAAGAATTTAGCGACCCTTATGTAACTAAAGCTCTCTTCACTACATTAGTCAGACCGATATTTGAATACGGTTCTATAATTTGAAACCCGCGTTACCAGGTTCATGTAGATCGCCTAGAATCAGCTCAAAAACAATTTTTACTATTTGCCTTAAGATATTTTCATTGGGATCCCTTGTATAATCTGCCACCCTATACGAATCGTTTAAAACTTATTAATATTCACACACTTTCTAGTCGGCGGGAAATGCTTGGAACGGTTTTTCGGATAAATTGCTAAATGGTTCACTCTCCAGCCCGTTTCTTCTGAGTGAAGTAACCTTCAATGAACCGTCTCATCCTTCAATGCATTTTAAACCTCTAGTCTTAAAACAGTGCCGAACCAATTTTCAGTTAAATGAGCCTTTTCGCTGTTTGTGTCAAGATTATAACTCTCTTTCTGGTAGATTTGATGTTTCAGACTCGCTTTTCAGCATAAAAAAATCAATTCTTTCTATCCTAAATTCATAGCTACTAATTGTTTTTTATTCTTTGACTTTTATATTAACTTCTAACAATAATTTTATTCTGTTAACGAATTATTTCTTAATGTCTAACCTATTATATCTACCTTACTTAGCTGGTGAGGTTTTCTCTGTAGCTGAGTAGTTTTAGATCTCGACGATTAACAAACCAAAGCCTTTCAACGACTTGGCATGAACGTATAATCCGCGCGTTATGCGGATGCGCCCCACGCGCCGGTCGGACAGGATATGGTGGGTAATCCGTTTGGGAATTATTATTATTATTATACGCGAGTTGCTCTATTTCGTAAACTTATATCTCTTTGTCTGAAATTTGAATAGCAGTGCTGACAATTACTACTACGGATTATACGCAATTGTCGATGGTCGTTTTTTTAATCACAAACTCAGTTCTATATGCATTTAAAAAAGCAGGCTTTTGTTTGGAAGAGGAAGGGTGTTTAGCGGGAGGCCATATTAGGGGACACTTTCTGTTTCATAATAAAAACAGGGCATTATGAAATGACAAATTCTCTGCTGATCTTTAATTTTCTAGCTCTCTCCAAAATTTTACAGAAAAGGTGTGCTAAATAAGGATTAAAGGTTATATCCAAGAAATTGTTTGAAATAATGCGTCAAGATTAAAAGGGTGTGTTTGTGGACGTAGTTTTCAGAAGAAAGCAGCGTCTCCACAGCGTATGTCATGCTATCCGTAGGATCTGCCTTCTTTACCTGCGATAAAAAAACAATGGGTCTGGTGGTGAACAACGGCGGATAGAAAATTTCCTTGAATGGTTTGTTAATGGTTCTCACGAAATTAATTGATGAGTGATATGACAATCTTTATGCAGTGGTCTACATACATAGTTAACCAAATACAGCTCGAGGGTTAAATTATTATGTATAATGAATGAGAAAAAGGGTCTTCTGAACAGAAAGCACTATTTTCAAAACATCCTGCTAGAGAGAAATGTTGAGACACACTCCGTCGGTGCGCTAAATAAAGACTAGAGCTCTTTCATGGACTTGTCCGATTCATGATGGGGGTTATCTTACGAACTATGATACAGGGTTCTCAAGTTCGGTTGACCAAGGTATTTTATGGCAAACCCTTCGTTTCATTTAAAATGTGTCAAGTATTTCTCCCTTTTTTATTCCAAGAGGAAGTACCTTGTAGGTGTGCCAGTTCCGAAATGCCGGGCTTCCATACTTTGTTTAAGAAAGTCCGTATTTTCGGAATTTTCAATGTGTTACTAAGGACTTTGAATCTTAATATTTTTGAATATTTTAATTTTTTTTACTCTAGCAACTAACAAGTAACTGTGGGTCTATCGCCCAAAAAAAAAAGGTATTAATATGTAAGTCACTCACATTCACTTTCCCGATTTGTAAAATCGAAAATATATATATAGTAGTACCTGCATATTTACCGAGGCTCAAACCTTTTCCGTAACTTGGATTGAGATGGGTTCAATGCTTATGAAAGTGGTCAGTTTTTAAAACTCTTTTAACTATTATTATTATTATTAACTACTCAAATCCAATCTTATACGTACATATGTACGCACATTCCTGACACTAGCCCTGGAACTTGAACGTAATAAACACAAGGCTATTTTGCAAAATGACGTATCGCCTCTCATGGCTTTGTGTAATTGCAAATAGTTTTAAAGACCTTAGGGATACTTACCTGCAGTTGGGCCACTTAAGACAATCAAAAGCGTGATGGTGGCCAACAACATTATTAGTGTGCAGACATTCAAATGCACTCAAGGTGGAACTCCGCGAGGTGGATGAAAGTGGCTGCAATCAATGGGCACAACTTTGACAATAAACGTGGCGTCATAATGATTTAATATTATTAGGGCTTTGTAATAGCAGAAAATTACTGGCAATGCTTACGGCGTACGAAAATGAAACGTGCAAAATATATGCAGATTAAACAAAATGTGATGTATTAATATGTTCCGGGATTTCGGGATTTTCTTGAACAGAATCATCTTTATTCATTCATATAAAATGTCATTGCAACCAAAGATGGTGGGTTTTAAATCGTTAAACTATTTTGATGTCTGCATACAGCCCATAAAGCTTATCATTAAACCTTGTCCGGAACTTGCTATTGAGTGGAGGTTAATAAACAATTTTAATAATTTTTCCTCTAATATCAATTAACAAACAAACATATAAAAAAAAAAAAAAAAAAATTCGAGCTTTGCTCCAACAACAATCACCATAACTACAATTGATACAGGTACAGTGCGGGTGCATAACAAATAACACGGAAGTGTTAATATGCAAAAAGCCCTTCTGTATCTAAAACTGTTCTATGAACGCGCCTAAAAATATTCCACTTTCCTTGAGTTGACATATAAAAAAATATATGTACCAAAGAATGTATAAAAGGAATAAGCAAATGGCACATTAGAGGAAAAATGCATCGTGACGCTACAGGGCATCATAGCTTAGTTGTTAGAGTACTCTAACAGCGGCTTTGGTGCAGACACTTGGGTTCATATCTCAGTGTCCGAGAAGGGGTCTGATGAGAAGTTGGGCACTTCGAAACATGTCATCCCATACCATCGCTGTGCATATCGTTGTAATTTTTCCTCTAATATCAATTAACAAACAAACATATAAAAAAAAAAAAAAAAAAAATTCGAGCTTTGCTCCAACAACAATCACCATAACTACAATTGATACAGGTACAGTGCGGGTGCATAACAAATAACACGGAAGTGTTAATATGCAAAAAGCCCTTCTGTATCTAAAACTGTTCTATGAACGCGCCTAAAAATATTCCACTTTCCTTGAGTTGACATATAAAAAAATATATGTACCAAAGAATGTATAAAAGGAATAAGCAAATGGCACATTAGAGGAAAAATGCATCGTGACGCTACAGGGCATCATAGCTTAGTTGTTAGAGTACTCTAACAGCGGCTTTGGTGCAGACACCTGGGTTCATATCTCAGTGTCCGAGAAGGGGTCTGATGAGAAGTTGGGCACTTCGAAACATGTCATCCCATACCATCGCTGTGCATATCGTTGTAATTTTTCCTCTAATATCAATTAACAAACAAACATATAACAAAAAAAAAAAAAAAAAATTCGAGCTTTGCTCCAACAACAATCACCATAACTACAATTGATACAGGTACAGTGCGGGTGCATAACAAATAACACGGAAGTGTTAATATGCAAAAAGCCCTTCTGTATCTAAAACTGTTCTATGAACGCGCCTAAAAATATTCCACTTTCCTTGAGTTGACATATAAAAAAATATATGTACCAAAGAATGTATAAAAGGAATAAGCAAATGGCACATTAGAGGAAAAATGCATCGTGACGCTACAGGGCATCATAGCTTAGTTGTTAGAGTACTCTAACAGCGGCTTTGGTGCAGACACTTGGGTTCATATCTCAGTGTCCGAGAAGGGGTCTGATGAGAAGTTGGGCACTTCGAAACATGTCATCCCATACCATCGCTGTGCATATCGTTGTAATTTTTCCTCTAATATCAATTAACAAACAAACATATAAAAAAAAAAAAAAAAAAAAAAAAAAAAAATTCGAGCTTTGCTCCAACAACAATCACCATAACTACAATTGATACAGGTACAGTGCGGGTGCATAACAAATAACACGGAAGTGTTAATATGCAAAAAGCCCTTCTGTATCTAAAACTGTTCTATGAACGCGCCTAAAAATATTCCACTTTCCTTGAGTTGACATATAAAAAAATATATGTACCAAAGAATGTATAAAAGGAATAAGCAAATGGCACATTAGAGGAAAAATGCATCGTGACGCTACAGGGCATCATAGCTTAGTTGTTAGAGTACTCTAACAGCGGCTTTGGTGCAGACACTTGGGTTCATATCTCAGTGTCCGAGAAGGGGTCTGATGAGAAGTTGGGCACTTCGAAACATGTCATCCCATACCATCGCTGTGCATATCGTTGTAATTTTTCCTCTAATATCAATTAACAAACAAACATATAAAAAAAAAAAAAAAAAAAATTCGAGCTTTGCTCCAACAACAATCACCATAACTACAATTGATACAGGTACAGTGCGGGTGCATAACAAATAACACGGAAGTGTTAATATGCAAAAAGCCCTTCTGTATCTAAAACTGTTCTATGAACGCGCCTAAAAATATTCCACTTTCCTTGAGTTGACATATAAAAAAATATATGTACCAAAGAATGTATAAAAGGAATAAGCAAATGGCACATTAGAGGAAAAATGCATCGTGACGCTACAGGGCATCATAGCTTAGTTGTTAGAGTACTCTAACAGCGGCTTTGGTGCAGACACCTGGGTTCATATCTCAGTGTCCGAGAAGGGGTCTGATGAGAAGTTGGGCACTTCGAAACATGTCATCCCATACCATCGCTGTGCATATCGTTGTAATTTTTCCTCTAATATCAATTAACAAACAAACATATAACAAAAAAAAAAAAAAAAAATTCGAGCTTTGCTCCAACAACAATCACCATAACTACAATTGATACAGGTACAGTGCGGGTGCATAACAAATAACACGGAAGTGTTAATATGCAAAAAGCCCTTCTGTATCTAAAACTGTTCTATGAACGCGCCTAAAAATATTCCACTTTCCTTGAGTTGACATATAAAAAAATATATGTACCAAAGAATGTATAAAAGGAATAAGCAAATGGCACATTAGAGGAAAAATGCATCGTGACGCTACAGGGCATCATAGCTTAGTTGTTAGAGTACTCTAACAGCGGCTTTGGTGCAGACACTTGGGTTCATATCTCAGTGTCCGAGAAGGGGTCTGATGAGAAGTTGGGCACTTCGAAACATGTCATCCCATACCATCGCTGTGCATATCGTTGTAATTTTTCCTCTAATATCAATTAACAAACAAACATATAAAAAAAAAAAAAAAAACAAAAAAAAAATTCGAGCTTTGCTCCAACAACAATCACCATAACTACAATTGATACAGGTACAGTGCGGGTGCATAACAAATAACACGGAAGTGTTAATATGCAAAAAGCCCTTCTGTATCTAAAACTGTTCTATGAACGCGCCTAAAAATATTCCACTTTCCTTGAGTTGACATATAAAAAAATATATGTACCAAAGAATGTATAAAAGGAATAAGCAAATGGCACATTAGAGGAAAAATGCATCGTGACGCTACAGGGCATCATAGCTTAGTTGTTAGAGTACTCTAACAGCGGCTTTGGTGCAGACACTTGGGTTCATATCTCAGTGTCCGAGAAGGGGTCTGATGAGAAGTTGGGCACTTCGAAACATGTCATCCCATACCATCGCTGTGCATATCGTTGTAATTTTTCCTCTAATATCAATTAACAAACAAACATATAAAAAAAAAAAAAAAAAAAATTCGAGCTTTGCTCCAACAACAATCACCATAACTACAATTGATACAGGTACAGTGCGGGTGCATAACAAATAACACGGAAGTGTTAATATGCAAAAAGCCCTTCTGTATCTAAAACTGTTCTATGAACGCGCCTAAAAATATTCCACTTTCCTTGAGTTGACATATAAAAAAATATATGTACCAAAGAATGTATAAAAGGAATAAGCAAATGGCACATTAGAGGAAAAATGCATCGTGACGCTACAGGGCATCATAGCTTAGTTGTTAGAGTACTCTAACAGCGGCTTTGGTGCAGACACCTGGGTTCATATCTCAGTGTCCGAGAAGGGGTCTGATGAGAAGTTGGGCACTTCGAAACATGTCATCCCATACCATCGCTGTGCATATCGTTGTAATTTTTCCTCTAATATCAATTAACAAACAAACATATAACAAAAAAAAAAAAAAAAAATTCGAGCTTTGCTCCAACAACAATCACCATAACTACAATTGATACAGGTACAGTGCGGGTGCATAACAAATAACACGGAAGTGTTAATATGCAAAAAGCCCTTCTGTATCTAAAACTGTTCTATGAACGCGCCTAAAAATATTCCACTTTCCTTGAGTTGACATATAAAAAAATATATGTACCAAAGAATGTATAAAAGGAATAAGCAAATGGCACATTAGAGGAAAAATGCATCGTGACGCTACAGGGCATCATAGCTTAGTTGTTAGAGTACTCTAACAGCGGCTTTGGTGCAGACACTTGGGTTCATATCTCAGTGTCCGAGAAGGGGTCTGATGAGAAGTTGGGCACTTCGAAACATGTCATCCCATACCATCGCTGTGCATATCGTTGTAATTTTTCCTCTAATATCAATTAACAAACAAACATATAAAAAAAAAAAAAAAAAACAAAAAAAAAATTCGAGCTTTGCTCCAACAACAATCACCATAACTACAATTGATACAGGTACAGTGCGGGTGCATAACAAATAACACGGAAGTGTTAATATGCAAAAAGCCCTTCTGTATCTAAAACTGTTCTATGAACGCGCCTAAAAATATTCCACTTTCCTTGAGTTGACATATAAAAAAATATATGTACCAAAGAATGTATAAAAGGAATAAGCAAATGGCACATTAGAGGAAAAATGCATCGTGACGCTACAGGGCATCATAGCTTAGTTGTTAGAGTACTCTAACAGCGGCTTTGGTGCAGACACTTGGGTTCATATCTCAGTGTCCGAGAAGGGGTCTGATGAGAAGTTGGGCACTTCGAAACATGTCATCCCATACCATCGCTGTGCATATCGTTGTAATTTTTCCTCTAATATCAATTAACAAACAAACATAAATATAAAAAAAAAAAATAAAAAAAAAAAATAAAAAAATTCGAGCTTTGCTCCAACAACAATCACAATTTTAAGATCCTTTCCCTCGAAAATCCCAAAGCCATCTCATCAGATGTTGTCGGCCTTCTATCCTTTAACCATCCATATTATAAAACAATAGTGAGAGTTATGAACTTTGATGGGAATAAGAACGGCAACTTTTTAATACCTTCGATATCAAAATCCGAACCTCGTGCGAAAACCTTGTCGGTCATCTCTTTTGCCTTTACGTTACGATGTCCCTTTAAAGCAACGCTTTGCCGACATCCTTAGTCCATGGCACACGGCTCTTTAATCTGCTTAGCAGGGATCGTCGTTTTCATTTCTAAACCATCAGTTCGAGGAGCTTCTTAGAGCAGGTAACTATTTCGGCCTAATTCGAAGCCCTTGATATATTTCATTGCTCCGGTATAGTCAAGAGCTTTCATTGAAACACACTAACTGCACCTGGGAGATGAATAGAAGAAGCTGATTGTGAATAGTTGAGACCTGGAAGAGACACCGCTCCCTGCCGGCCTTAAAAGGTGGACCGCTAATTACCTCAACGGTCGACAGGCATCAGTCAAATTCAGGAACAAGAAATCTAGGCCACGAAGAATAAAACAAGGGGTGCCGCAAGGTGGTGTTCTCTCTCCCCTTTTGTTTAATTTCTATATTTCGGGACTACCCCCCCCACCAGAGGGTGTCTCCATTGTTTCCTACGCTGACGACTGCACGATAATGCCCTGGGGCAAGGGTCCCGCCATTGACGAACTCTGTACTAGAATCAACAGCTACCTCCGTGACCTTTCCAGCTTCTTCACTGAGCGAAATGTGACCCTATCTCCGGCGACCCTGTTTACGACATGGAATGCGCAGATGGGGCAAGAGTTAAGTGTCCACGTAGACGGAGTACCTCTACCTACTGTCAACCACCCGAAAATCTTGGGTGTGACGTTTGACAACGGCCTCACCTTCGCTGGTCATGCCACCGCAATAGCCTCAAAGGTACAGAGCCGCAATAGGATCCTCAAGTCACTGGCCGGCAGTACTTGGGGAAAAGACAAAGAAACATTGCTTGCTACATATAAGGCTATTGGGAGGCCGGTTATTGACTATGCTGCGCCCATATGGTCGCCCAATCTTGCTGACACCAATTGGAGGAAATTGCAAGTCTGCCAAAACACTGCCATCAGAACTGCTGCGGGATGTCCGCATATGTCATCTGAGTCTTATCTACATCAAGAGGCAAAATTGGTCAATGTTCAAGAGCACACGGAACTCTTAAGTAGACAGTTCCTTCTGGACTGTCATAAACCCAGTCATCCAAATCGACATCTATTGGATGTAGCCCCACCCTCCAGAGACATAAGGAGACATTTTCGTAAGCACTACGATGAGATCCGGCACCACATCTCTTTGCCGTTTCATTTGCGACACCATAGGCGGACTATAATGACCTCCACACTTAGTCGGTAGACAGATCCCTCAGATCTCGGCCTCTGAATCCCGTTATTAGTACTCAGCCACCTGAATTGGCTGAAGAGGAGCGTGTACTTCCGAGGGAGACTAGAGTCATGCTAGCACAACTTCGCTCTGGATATTGAAATAGGTTACACACTTACTTATCCAGACTGAACCCCAACATACCAAACACATGTCCTGCATGTGGTATGCCCCCTCATGATACCAAACATCTCTTCTCCTGCTAAGTCGAACCTACTCTTCTAACACCTACATCACTCTGGTCCAACCCTGTGGAAACTGCGCGTTTCCTCGGACTTCCGTTAGAAGAGCCTGATGACAATTAAGAGTGATCAAGCCCACTGGGCACGACGAAGCACTGTTAACAACAACAACAACATTGTTAAAATTTATTGAATTTGTTGGACGAATTACCCATCCTCCCATTCCTACTTGGAACATCAAATAACCTATTAGTTTATGTTTTGTAGAATAACTACGAATCCGTATTATTTCCACCTGTGTAAGCACCCTGCCACACCAGCTCAGTGATAGAAAGGTCAATCAGTGGCATTTGCATAGCAAATTTGATGCATCCGTTGTTCACATTCTCATCGCCTCAGTGATAGCAAAACACAAGCAGCTTGTTTAACTTTTTCTGGCTTGCTCGTTGTTGTTGCTGTTGTAGCCCGAAGTTATGGGATGTATACCAAATAGCGCACCTTCTTCAACTAGCCCCACTGGCGCGTGTATCATTTCTTTGACCCTTAAAATATCGAATCATGAAATTTAGTCTTATCTTGAGACCATCATAACTTCATAACTTACCTCGTCTATATTCTAAGTTCCTAACTGGCTTATTGGTTACTTAGCTTACTTCGAATGACTTTCACCATATTGTGACGAATTCGATTATTCCTTGATTATCAATCCTGGGTTCGATCACTATAAAGTCGAATAAACACACGCACAAATAATGTAAGTAATAGCTAGTTTTATTTACTAGTAATAAACGCAAAACAATTTTAAGAGTTTGGTAACTTTACAGTAGTTCACTGAACAACGCTTGAAAATAAACTGATCAACCTGTCTTGCTTGGTCACCGCCTTATATAGTCCAACAGGGTGCTTGCCTACGCACCGAGAACTTTCTTGGTTGTTCGCTTTTCGTGTTCTGGAAGGGTCGGTTTATTTATTGGCATCTCCTCTTTGCATCGTATTCGCAAACACTCGCGCCATCTCTCTTCCTCTTCCTAGTTATACGCTTGCATGCATAAGCGTAGCCATCGTTATCTCAGTTGTGTTAACTAGTGGTGGGAGTGTTATTGACTTAGGGATGGTACATGCTTGAGAATAATCGCCACACTGCCCTCCACCTAAGTCTGATCGTCCCGATCAGACACATTGCCGGAACCAAACGCAGCTAGCCTTTCCAAATGGACCACCTTCATCTTATTCCTTGGCCTTCCCATAGTTTGTATGCGATATACCACATCGTTGATCCGTTTTATGACTTTGTATGGGCCTTCCCAGTTACATTGTAGTTTTGGGGACAAACCTTTCTTACGCTGTGGGTTGTATAGCAGCACTAAATCTCCTTCTATAAAACCTTCCGAATTTATTGCTTTGTCGTACCTGGCCTTCATCTTATCGCTCATGATCTTAGTCCGTTGTCTCACAAGGTCGTGAATTTCTCTCATTTCTTCTTCCAAAACGCTAGTAGATTTCCGAGCATTTACTCCTGCATCAGCGTTTATCCCAAACTTCAAGTCAGCTGGCAATCGAAGATCATTCCCGAAAATTACCTTTGCAGGAGTCTGACCAGTTGTTTCATGTACTGCAGAGCGATATGCCATTAGGAATAAGGAGATGTGAGTATCCCAATCCTTCTGGAACTTATCCACTACTTTCCTCAGGTGCTCTTCCAAGGTTCTATTGAATCGTTCCACCATGCCATCTGACTGAGGATGTAGTGCAGTTGTTCGAGTTTTCCGAATGCCCAATGTCTTGCACATTTCCTGGAACACAGCTGATTCGAAATTTCTGCCTTGGTCAGAATGTATCTCCATCGGTGCACCAAACCGAGCTACCCAATTGTTAGTAAACACCTCTGCTATTGTTTCTGCCTCTTGATTTGGAATAGGGTACACTTTTGGCCATTTGCTGAAATAGTCCATAACCACTAGTACATATTTGTTTCCGAGTTTGCTAGTAGGAAATGGACCAGCTACATCCATGGCTATCCTCTCAAATGGCGCACCTGAGTTATACTGTTTCATTTGGCCATGGCTCCTTGATTTCGGTCCTTTAGCTTTGATACATACTTCACAGTTGGCAATCCACTCCGCGACCGATTGACGGCAACCAACCCAATAGAATCTTTGCTTGACTTTCTCCAAGGTCTTGGTGACTCCAAGGTGACCTCCGCTTGGACCGTTATGTAATTCATTGAGTACATCAGGGATTTTCTTCCTTGGGACGACTATCAGCTTTCGAACACATTGACCATCCTCACTCTCCCATATTCGATGCAAACAACCTGATTCTAATTGCAAACTATTCCACTGTGCCCAATATGACTTGGCAACAGGACTTTCTGCTGACATCTCCTCTCTTGATGGTCGCTCGTTTCGTTCGATTCCTTGCATCACACGTTTAAGATCTGGATCTTCGTGCTGACACCTCCTTAATTGATCCATGTCCCATTCGTCCGAAGATGTTATAGTCATGAGCCGCACATCTATAATGTCTTCCTTGGTTTCAGCTTTGGAACAATGCTTGCATTCCAAGTTACATGGTCTTCGTGACATTGCATCAGCATTTCCGTGGGTGCTACCTTTGCGATGCTCTATGGAAAAGTCATAATTTTGCAGTCGCTCTATCCACCGTGCCAATTGACCTTCCGGATTACGGAACTGTAAGAGCCATTTCAACGCTGCATGATCTGTCCTGACGTGGAATCGCTGCCCATAGAGATACTTGTGGAAATGCTTAACGCACTCTACCAATGCCAACAGTTCTCTCCGGGTTACACAATAGTTCCTTTCAGGCTTCCCAATTGTTCGGCTATAGTATGCAACTACCTTCTCCTGTTCATCAACAACCTGGGACAAAACACCTCCTATAGCATAACCACTCGCATCTGTATCCAGAATAAACTTTGAACCTGGAATTGGATATGCTAACATCGGGGCAGTGCATAGTCGTTCCTTCAATGTTTGAAAAGCCACCTCCTGTTCCTTCTTCCATTCAAAACTCATATTCTTCTTTGTAAGGTCGTGGAGACTACTAGCTACGCTGGCAAAATTTGGTACAAATCGCCGATAATACGTGCACAGCCCCAGGAAGCTCCGTAACTCATGCAAATTTCTCGGTCTTGGCCAATCTTTTACGGCTTCGATCTTTTCCTTAGCAGTGCAGATTCCCTCCGTAGTTACTTTGTGACCCAAATAACTTACTTCCTTTTTAAACAAGGAACACTTCTTGGGACTTAGTTTCAGACCAGCACCAGCTATTCTTTGGAAAACTTCCTCCAAGTTCTTTAGGTGTTCCTCAAAGCTTTTTCCCAACACGATGATGTCGTCGAGGTACACCAAACATGTTTGCCAGTGCAAACCTTTTAGTATCTGGTCCATGAGTCTCTCAAAAGTAGCTGGAGCATTGCATAGCCCGAAGGGCATTACCGTAAATTGCCAAAGCCCTTCTCCAACGCTGAAAGCCGTCTTCTCTTTATCTTCATCCTTTACCTCCACTTGCCAGTAGCCGCTTTTCAAATCCAGTGTGGAAAACCATTTCGTGCCAGATAACGAGTCCAGAGTATCGTCGATTCTTGGCAATGGATAACTATCCTTCTTCGTTACGTCGTTCAATTTCCGGTAATCCACACAGAACCTCATTTGTCCATCTTTCTTTTTCACTAGTACTACCGGTGAGCTCCATGGACTAGCTGATGGTTCGATCACGCCGCTGTCACTCATTTCCTGTATAATTTCTCTTACTACTTGGCGTTTGGCCAATGGAATACTACGAGGAGCTTGGCGGATGGGCCTTGCATCACCAGTATCAATTTGATGCTTCACAACTTTGGTCCGACCTGGTTTAGAACCATCCTTGTCAAATATGCTCGAGTACTTTGATAGAAGTTCCTTTGCCTTTTTCTGATGATCTTTTTCGAGGCCTGCCGTCCACGACGTGATATCATCTGAAAGATTAATCTTGATGGTAGAATCATTTTCCTGAAGCTGTTCACAATTGATAACTACCTCGACCTCTTGGCATTGTCCCAATATTGCTCCTTTAGAAAGTTTAATCGGCGATTTGAACTCATTAAGTACTCTTACCGGTACATGTCCATCTTGTTTTGTCATGGCCAGGGTTTTTCCTACTAATATGTTCGTCCTTGATTTGTTTGCTGCCTCGACAACCCACAATTTGTTTGTCCCATAATCTCCATCAATCTTTGCCCATATGATTGCTTCCGACTTCGGTGGAATTTGTTGGCTCTCCTCCACAAGCACTCGCTTACTAACGTATTTGTTTTCGTAACCATAATTTAATGGCACATCCATGTTCTGGTAATTCATAATCCTGTTTTGCATGTCGATCTTGATGCCTTGCTCGCTTAAGAAGTCCACACCAACTATGATTTCGTCAACAATATCTGCTACTATAAAACTGTGTAGAACGGCCACGTTCCCAATTACGATTTCACATGTTACTTCTCCTAGGACATGGGTGTCCTCACCAGTGGCCGTACGTAACTTTGCTCCATGCAATGGTCTCACCTCCTTGTTGACTAAATCAGATCGAATTATGGAATGCGATGCGCCTGTATCCACAGTTAGTAAGTGCTCTTTTCCATCCACATATGCAACAACAGTAACATTACTAGCTTTCCTTCCGATCTGTGAGACAGAGATTATGGGGCATTCAGTTGCGGGAGCCAGTCCACGCCCCTTTCGGCTGGCTCGATTTAGTTTAACGACTGATTTGGTTGGGAGGTTTGCTCATCTCCTTCAGCTTTGCGTTTTCGTCCACCTGAATTGCTGGGGTTACTGGAGCCAGAGCCGCAATAACGTGCTATGTGACCTGTTTTTCCGCACTTAAAGCATTTAATGGCACCATCACTTTTTTTCTGTACTCCGTTCAACGCTTCCAAAATTTTGTCTACCCAAGCCGGAGTGTCCACTTCTACGCGATGAGCCTTGTATGCAGGTTTACTCAAAAGCGAAGCTGTTTCCTGCGTCAGAGCATGCGATACCGTTTCAGAGAATGTCCGTTTGGGGTTTGCATATGTGGCCCGCTTCGTCTCTACATCGCGTATTCCATTTATAAAACTTTGGATTTTAACCCTCTCAGTGTACTCCACGGGTGCGTCCGCATTTGCTAGATGGGCCAACCTCTCGATGTCCGATGCAAATTCCTGCAAAGTCTCATTAGGTTTCTGGGATCGATTCTGTAGCTCTATTTGGTATATCTGCTTTCGATGTTCGCTACCATAGCGTCTCTCAACCGCACCCATCAATGCATCATAACTGTTCCTTTCGGACTCGGGAATAGTCTGTAAGATTTCTGCTGCAGGTCCCTTCAATGCCACGAATAGTGCTGCAACTTTATCTTCAGTGCACCAATTATTCACCGCAGCCGTCTTCTCAAATTGCAGCTTAAATACCTGGAATGGAACAGAACCATCAAAAGATGGGGTTTTTACCTTCGGGACACTCATTGAAGTAGTTGGACGATTCAGTTGTAACTCCTGGATACGACCTCTCAGTGCGTCTACTTCAGCATCGATTTTATTCTGTAGCTGTGCAATTTTCGCATCCTGCACTTCTAGCTGCGAAGACATTCGTGCCACCTGCATAGATATACGCTCCTCTTGTTCTTCCAATTTTGATGTTATACGTGTCTCCTGGTGTTCCATCTGAGATCTCACGTATGCCTTCTGTTCGTCTAGTTGAACTGAAATCTGAGATGCCATGCTAGTCTTCTGTTCTTCCAGCTGAGATGCCATGTGTGCCTTTTGTTCTTCCAACTGAGATGCCATGTGTGTCTTTTGTTCTTCCAACTGAGCTGAAATGCTAGATGACATCTGTGTCAATACAGTCAACAACGCGTTAGTGTCCACACTTGCGGCTGGAATTGTAGACTCCTTCTCTTCTATTTTTGTCGATGCTTCTTCCACAAGATGAAACACATGATCGTCAACGTTAATTCCTTCAGCTTCCATAGCCTCTCGCAATCGTGACTGTAGCTCGGATTTATTGCCTGTTGTATTCAATCCACGCTGTTGCAGCTCATTTTTGAGTTGCTGGATCTTCAGCTCATTCAACTTTGCCATGCCTTTGTTATCCTTGAAAACTCTCGGTATTTATTTAACAATATCACTTCTGACACCAATTGTGACGAATTCGATTATTCCTTGATTATCAATCCTGGGTTCGATCACTATAAAGTCGAATAAACACACGCACAAATAATGTAAGTAATAGCTAGTTTTATTTACTAGTAATAAACGCAAAACAATTTTAAGAGTTTGGTAACTTTACAGTAGTTCACTGAACAACGCTTGAAAATAAACTGATCAACCTGTCTTGCTTGGTCACCGCCTTATATAGTCCAACAGGGTGCTTGCCTACGCACCGAGAACTTTCTTGGTTGTTCGCTTTTCGTGTTCTGGAAGGGTCGGTTTATTTATTGGCATCTCCTCTTTGCATCGTATTCGCAAACACTCGCGCCATCTCTCTTCCTCTTCCTAGTTATACGCTTGCATGCATAAGCGTAGCCATCGTTATCTCAGTTGTGTTAACTAGTGGTGGGAGTGTTATTGACTTAGGGATGGTACATGCTTGAGAATAATCGCCACAATATTAATGATCCTCGGATCTTATGGAATCACCAGTTTGTGTATTTATGTTGCGAGTGTTTTTTTTGTAGCTTATGAAGAGTCCACTTGACCCAAGCTCATTAGCTGGCGTCCATTTGACTTGGTGTCTAAAGCACTTCTAGGTATTCCATGATAGCAGAAAGAGTGAATTCCTGCGCATTCTTTGAAGGTAGGTTGAAGCTTGGGATATTCAGTTTACCCTGTGCCACTTCTTGTTTGGAAATTAGCAAGGTTATGAAGAATATATAGATGCCTGAGTGAAAGGCCGTTCTATCTAAAACGTTTATACTCGTAGATGAAATCACTATCTTAGAATTTGTTGCAACATGAATGCAATATATTTTCAGCTGCCGAATTCAATATTCCCGTTGTCATTTTTCATCAGACTGGGTAGAAACCATTAGCGGTGTTCCACAAACGATGAAATTTACCAACTCAAAAGTTGTCCCGCTATTTTCGGGATTACATCTAGTAACATCTCTGCTCATACATGTGCTCCAATATGTTTGAAAGTAGCTCAATATCCCACTAAACAGCGTTGCAGTGCTAGTTGAACTTATTGCTTGTGGCAAATTGTTCAAACCTGTCGCACTTAAACACTTGACCAGTTACCTGCAACACAAAGAGCATCGACTCCATAGCATTGATTACAGAATTTTCCTCTAACGAATGCCGCCATATGTATGAGTATGCTTAACTAAAACAACAACGCGCACCAATGTGCAACAATATGTGGCAAGTTGCACATCATTGGCTGCCACATTCACAATATTTAGCAAAGCTTTGTTGTTTCCTATATCTCGTGGCAGCTGCCGACTACGCCCCATAATTTACTACGATAAATAAGCTGAGGCTGATCATAATTAAATTGCTAGAAGCCATGTTGCAAGCAATGGAAAAGTGCACAAATTCAACTAATAACCATAACCGTGCAACATTAGCAACTAAGCTGAGAAATAAAAAGCTGAACATGCATCATCTTCTTAACATGGCATTGGTTTCTATTTCAGTTTAATGTTGCAACTGCAAAGCCGCCACCTGTAGCAAGCGCGACACACCATTGGACGACATGGCACCGCACGCAGCTACATGAAGGCGGCACGCATGTGTGAAAATTTTCCAAATCACTGCAACATCTAACACGACGTGTTTATATGTACAGGGTGTTTTTTTTACAGGTTTGTTTTTCGAATAGAGATAAAACTGGCATTTTGTGGTCAAATCTGGCAACTCTAATGTCATTTATGTTCAGTTTGGTTTGCCATTTCATCATGAACAGGTTGGCAAAAGAACAACGCTTGCAAATCGTGCAAATTTATTTCGAAAATAATGGTTCAGTTCGCGAAGTTTACCGTGAGCTCCGTCCATTTTATGGTCGACATAATCGTCCATCAGAGCAATTAATTCGGTTAACCATGGATCGTTTTCGCACTACGTTTACTCTATGTGATAATACGCATCCGCAGAGACGTCGAACAGTGCGCACCGAAGAAACAATTGCCGCTGTAGAGCAAAGTGTTGAAGAGGACCCGAATGAATCGATTCGCCACCGTGCACAGCAATTGGAGCTTTGTCCATCAACTTTATGGAAGATTTTGCGCAAAGATCTTGGCTTGCGACCTTACAAGATCCAGCTTGTGCAAGAATTAAAGCCGCGAGACCATGCAATGCGTCGTGATTTTGATGTGTGGGCCGAAAATGAGATTGATTTCGATGCTGATTTTCATCGCAAAATTTTGTTCAGTGATGAGGCTCATTTTTGGTTGAATGGCTACGTCAACAAGCAAAATTGCCGCATTTGGAGTGAAGAGAATCCACATGAGACCCTTGAAACGCCATTACATCCACAAAAACTGACTGTTTGGTGTGCTCTATGGGCTGGTGGAGTCATTGGGCCATACTTCTTCCGCAATAATGCTGGAGAGGCAGCTACCGTTAATGGAGACCGGTATAGAGCCATGATAACCGACTATTTTGTTCCCGAATTGGATGGCATGAATGTGGATGAGTTGTGGTTCCAACAAGACGGCGCTACATGCCACACAGCGCACGTCACAATCGATTTATTGAAGGAAACATTCGATGAGCGCATAATTTCGCGGAATGGACCTGTCAATTGGCCACCAAGGTCGTGTGATTTGACACCGTTGGATTATTTTCTTTGGGGATATGTGAAGTCGCTCGTCTACACCAACAAACCAGAAACGTTAGGGGAATTGGAAGCCAACATTCGTGGCGTTATTGCCGACATACGGCCCCATATGCTCGAAAAAGTGGTTGAAAATTGGACCTGTAAAATTGGCTTTATTCGAGCCAGCCGCGGCGGCCACATGCCCGAAATCATATTTAAACATTAATGGCATAAAATTATCCTTCCAATAAAGCCAAATTGATGGACCTTAAAACGATTTTCTTGTGTTTTATTTCAATTCGAAGTTCTATACCCCTAAAAAAACACCCTTTACATATGTACAAAGTCGAGTGTTGGTGGTAAACATTACCTCGGGCTTACTGTGAAATGTTCTTTAGTTTATTTCTGCTCCTGGTCCTTGATTGTGGGGCAAATTACCAGCGGCGGCAAAGCGCCTCAATTGCTTAACTGACAGCTGGTTGATTGGTCTGCCTGCGGGCACAACTGCGTGCCCAAAGAAATATATTGCTGTCCAATAGTTGCCATTCAATGAAAGTTTTAGAACCGGACTACTGGATAAGACGCAACGCTATGACCACTGTATATCCAAATTCTCTATACCTTTTTCAGTTTATTGAATTTAAAATGAAAATGCTTACTTTGGATTTTAACTTTCTGAATTTGTATTGAAATTTTTTGAAATGAAAACTCTGAGTTTAAATTGAAAAATTCTGAATGTCAAATAAAAATTCTGATCTTGAATTGAAATTTTCTGAATTTAAAATGAAAATTCTGAATTTAAATTGAAAAGTTCTGAATCTCGAATGAAAATTCTGATGTTGAATTGAAGTTCCCTGAAATTGAAAAAAAATTTTTAATTTAAATTGAAAAGTTCTGAGTCTCAAATCAAAATTCTGATGTTGAATTGAAATTCACTGAATTTGAAATAAAAATTCTGAATTTAAATTGAAAAGTTCTGAGTCTCAAATCAAAATTCTGATGTTGAATTGAAGTACTCTGAAATTGAAAAAAATTTTGAATTTAAGTTGAAAAGCTCTGAATTTCAAATGAAAATTCTGATCTTGAATTGAAATTCTCTGAATTTGAAATAAAATTTCCATATTTAAATTGAAAAGTTCCGATTTGATTTAAAAATTCTGAACTTGAATTGGAATTTTCAGAACGAGAACTGCAACTTTCTGAATATAGACTGAAAAAGGTGTAGAGAATTTTCTAGTGAATTTGAGTAATAAACGTGGTATTTTAGAATCAGCTTCAAGTACAGAGAACCCTAGAAAAAGGCTGACAACTTTTTAAAAGTTTTCTCACACCCCCATCTAACAGTTTGTGTTTGGTTGTGTCGGAAACACTTTTTGAGTTCGGAAATATATTCCTGGAGTTTCGCTCGTCATCCGAAAGTTTATTTTGTAAAGGCAAACTCTTTTCGCTGGCTTGCGCTTGACGTTCGGCGTCGACCTCTTTAATCAAGGACTACCCTAACAGACCGTTTTTGTTGGCTTCGAATTCATACAAGAACAGCTCTCCCACCTTTATCTTATCGGGTTCAAAGGACTTCGGGTGGAGAGAGTAAGTGCTGGATATTACAATAGAACCTCGCTACCTTTTTTTTTTTTTTGAAATAAACCCGAAAGTGTTGAAAGAAATCTCGCTGTCTGATCGTCGCTTGCTCCTTTTTGATAAATAGTGGAAAAGAGAGATAAATCCAAAACTAACACTCAATCGCCCGAATGTTTGGGCGATCGAGTTAAATCCCTTGGAATTAACTTTCAGGTAGTCAACAAACAGTCCAAAAGCAAAAAGATTTTACTGCAGAGGTGTGATACAAATCTAAGAGGTGTAAGCTGAAGTCTCCGGAAGGGTTTTCAACGACTGCCAGTCAAGAAGAGATTTCCAGTAGCATAGACCTCCATGAGGGAATATAAAAAAAACAGTACTCATTTGGAAAGGAAATGTATTCAAAAACACTGCGAGTAGATTGAGGCTAGGAGGCAAGCAGCAAGGCCTGGTAATATAGTTGTCAGAAATCATTCAAAAAAGTGCTTTGTAATGCCCTGAGGGAATGTAGGTAGGATCATCAGCTATAACCCTTATAGATATCCCCTTCTGGATGGCAGTGAGAGGGAAAGCAAAGCAAAAAACGGACCGTAGGCAGCATCCGACCAGGTAATGGTCAACATTTTGCTGCGAAATAAACAGCTTCTGATCTTATAACTTAATGTGGTCGGTGATATTCTTCCAATTATTGTCAACTGCATCCCGGCTATTTGGAAGAAAGGTATTGAACAATTGGGATACATTTTTCCTAATTATGACAACGAGGGGGTGCTTTCCCAACGCCATTTGGATTAAACTGATAAGTTTTGAAGGAAAATCCTTGCGTGCAGGCAAAAGCTCTGTAATTTTTTAGATACCACACAAAGGGTGTTTACCTGGCCCTGCTTAGAACAAGTTAATACCTGCTTGCTAAGGATATCGCACAATATAACAGAAGGCAAGGCTTGTCTAGCTTTCATACAGAGCTCTTGAGTAGCCTCGAATTAAGGTCAGATTGCTAGTCACTTCAACGTTGCAGACTTTCAATTAGTTTAGAGCGCTTTACGGGATACACAATTCATAAAGCCTCGTGAAAACATTGTCTCACTTTGAAAATGAGTAAGCTTTCTTTTTGTACCTACTGTTTGTTGTGAATGTGCGTGTGTTGGTTAGAATGTGCAAATTGGTTAGTACTTTTATGGCACTGATTTCATTCAGCACCTGCAACACAACTATCGCACTGCCGATTTGTTTATATTGCTATATACCTCGGCTAAGAGTTAAGAGATTTAACGACAGCATTTGTTGTTGTAGCAAATGGTATCATCTCACGGTCATACGGTCAGCAGTTGTGTTTGGCTGCCTCTTTGTGCCGCCAACGATATCACGATTTAATTGAGTTTTTATTTCGTGGCATCTACGATCTGGTCTTTTCGTTGTTGCCTCCATAATCTCTGATAGCCGCAGAATGCGTAGTGACTTTGTAGCGTTGGTGGCATAGCAATTACTGTTGGCTGTTGGTTGTTGCTGAGCTCAGCAAAAGGTAGTCAAATAACGCATCAGCCAGCCAGCCAAGCAACAACCAACCAACAAGTGTAGCGCCAATAAAAAGTCAAGCTTTGAAAGTGACTCGTGCAAGTGTTGCATGCGATTTACTGCTGTGTGGCATGTTGCTGTGCAACATATGGAGAATAACAGCAACAACAACCAGAGGTGTATTTCACTCCTGTTTTGGCGCATATGAAATTACAAATATGCACTTACAAGCAGCCGTGTTGCACGCGCTGGCATGCCGCTAATTGTTAACATCTTAAGTAAAGCCATAAAAGGGTTTCCTGACTGTTTATACCTAGGTGCGCTTAGCACACAATGTCTTATGTATAGCCCAATGGTATGCTGCAACACACTAAAATTAAAGTAAAACTAAAGTTGGATAAAGAACGCTCATTGTAGTGAGTTTAAATTTTTATTGCTCTCGGGCGATGAGCTCAACCGTTGCGAAAATGCCTCATCTCTATGAATTACCTAGGGCCCATGGCTGACCAATATCCTGGTATCTGTTGCGCCGATCTCTTGGTCCGTTTGTGTAGTTGTTGGGGGTTTCGCTAGTACAGTACAGTAGAACTGCGGGCCTTAATGGCTCATTTATGCCCGATAATAACGGGTATTACGGCGAACTGCCTCATGGAGAATGACTTTGTGGTTTCATTGAATCACTTCATGCTTAGCTGTACAACATTCCGTCGAACTATGCGGTTGTACTTCGGTTTACTTGGTTGCAATCCAGCGATTCTTAAAGTTGCAAAAAGGCTACATAATTTAGTCAGTTCAACCCCTCCTATGAGGTGTGGCAGCCACTCAAACTAACTTAGCCTACTAATCGTGAAATTACTATTTACTCTCATATCTTAATTTTGTTTTCATTGAAATATGGTCCTATGGGGTCCAAATACCAACAAGTAAACAGCTATGAGGGAAATATTGTTACACCTGATGGCTCAAGGGTGGGACCGTGTGCAGAAGTCCACGCAAGTGGGGAAAGTTTCTGATCGCCATTCGCCTGGGAATGGCCAGAGCGATTATTTTGCATGCGGTTCAAGCAGCTCACTACTTCCGGGCTTATGCGCCCAAGTATCCTCTGGGTAACCACCGAACACCCGTTTGGTGGTGAGCTAAACGTGAGAAGGCGACAACCTGGTAAGGCCACTCCGACATAATCTGTTTAAGGGCTTGCTGGGGGGGTTCAAACAGCAGCGTCTGATCACCAGGTGGTGCGTCTGCAAGCGGGCGTCTGTCTTGGATCAAGCGGCTCGCTATACAAACGTGTAATAGAATTCAACCTCCCGTGAAACGGGTTGTGCGTTGGGTTTGGGACCCACCACATAAAACAACGTTCTAATGAAATTCAACAACAAAGCCTCGGATATGAGAACCCCTTTTCGGTCAAAATCGCCCAGGCGGTTAGATGACCATTTAAAGAAGAAGAAAGATGGCTCAAGACAAACACTCGTTTGTAGCAGCGCCTCATGTTGGCCTGGCGGCGGCCTTTTCACTAAATCAGTAGATATCCAGAAGACACTTGGAAGTGTCTCCAAAAAGTCTATCTTTCCCTGTCAATGACTATCAGAAGCTTTCAGCACCTTGAATGTGTGTAACCTCGCACCTGCTCTTTGACTTGATTAGTCAACCTAATGAATTATATGAGTAGTTGGACCCTACCAGTCATGAAGTGACATCGAAAAACACTTTCTACAGTCAAAAGAAGCGTCTCAGAGAGGACTAATTTATAGACTTCGAAATCCCCTTTTCCACTAGAATAAGTCTTCATAGATTCCTGCTTAGATGACTTCCATTGAGCAGGGCCTTCCCTTTATGTGCTGTGCCCAAAAAAAAAAAAAATATTATCGCTCCATCTTATCTGAGTTTTGAAACCTCGCGGAATTTGACATTGACAACGGCAAAATTTTCGGACCACAGAGGTTATACAGGCAAAAATACCGCCGGTATGTTCAGAAGAAAGCGAGTTCTAGCTAAACTTCGGTCTGAACACTTTTAGAGGTTAGGCTCTTGCTTATCAAATCCCTAAGCGACAAAAATAATTTGTTTAGCTGAACAACGGACCTAACTTTTCTATCAGCTATTGAATTTTAACGATTTATAGGACTCCGTTAGAAGCTACTAATGAAAATTCCCGGAGTGGAAGTGTTGAAAAGCCAGGTCAAACTGAGGCTACAATAACAGCGCTGCCTGCCGGGATCGTTGAAATTCGAATGCAGTAAGAAGATTTCGGGAACTCTGGTAAAGATGTCGGAAATTAATTATCGCCAAGAGGTTGAACTATCAAACGGAAATACGTCAGAAAACTTGAGAAACCAAATCGAGCTCAGAGCTAACCATAGGAAGAACTAAAACTGCGACATGGTGCGCGATGTTCAGTAAGTGCTGGTTTATACTGTGCGCACCACTCTGCTGTTTCAAAAGGAGAACACGAAGAACTATGCTCCCCCACGACGTGGTGCTCCAAAGTAACATCTCTGTAACTAAATTAGAAAGGCAGCTGCGCTTGCAAAATCAGAAGTGCGCTGGTTCGATTCGCTGCAAGATCTTCTGAAATAGCAAAACTACCCGAACTAGTCTGACGAGAAATCGTGGCTGTTTTCGAAACAGGACTATAACTATAGTCCATATATGTTTGTTGCTTTTCATTTTTCCTTTAATCAAAAATTATAATAATTGACAAAGAATTATTATCAACTGGTCTTGAGCTCGTAAAACTTACATAAATTAGAAATAGTATTTATGGTCTTGAGTGTGGACCGACCCTATTAAAGTTGCCTGCAGAAAATAAAGCCCACAGCTGAGTATACAATGCCGGCTGTCACGCGAGCTTCGAAAGTTTTATTTCTTTTGCTACTGTAGCTTTCTTGCTGAGCTTTGGCAATTGCATTTTCACGCTTAAAACCATAAGGCAATTAATCGGTGTGTTTATCGCTCCCAGTAACTGAGTAGCGGTCGTAAATTTCATTTTCATCAACGATAACAATTCTATGTAGTTGCAACATGGAAAGTGGCAATCCTTTGCCGTAGATTGATCGCGCTGATCCAGCCAAGACCAGCTGCAAATGCTTGATTTATAAGTAACATAAGCTGCCATGCATCGGTGACTTCGTGTTCTTCGGATCAATATTATCAGATATAAGAAATTGCATGTCGTTATTCCAAATTAAAAATTAGCCAAGAAATTTGAGTGCGCTAATCCCTCACTTTTTACTATCCTGATTACTGCGTAGAAAAGGAGTAGGAAAGTCCGACAGTTAAAGTTGATGCTAACAATTAATAAGCTGAAGATAGGGATCTGAGGCGTGCTCATCCCAAAGTTCAGAATGCACTTTATGGCAGTCAAGAGCATTTTTGTGCACGGGTTATATATACCTTATTTGAATTGATTTTATGCCCAGAAATAAGAAAAGAACAAAATAATATATGAAAAAAAAATTCAACTAATATGCTTTAAATGTTTTGTCAATTTGCAATTGAATGGCCGAGGTTGGAAACGTGCACCGTCCCTTTACATTTTCAAATCTAATAAATGAATAAAAAGTATATGTTTAACATTTCAAATTCGAAATTAATACAAAGGTAGTCTTTAAAATGCTTTTATTATTTAATTTTGCATGTTTTTAAATATCTCGACTGTGGGCCACCTAAAGAACTAGACTTCAGATTGTCGAGTGTTTGACCATAGCCACAAAACTTTATTTTATTTTCTTATTTTCATTGCTGTTCCTTTCCTTAAACACGTTTTATTTTAATTTACTATTCTCTTCTCTCTGTGATTTTTATCCTTTCTACATTATTTAATAATACAGTTTCTATTTTATTAATTTTATTTAATTTTAATTTATTTTATTTTATTTTTATTTATTTTGTTTATTTTAATTTAATTTAATTTAAATTAATTTAGTTTAATTTAATTACATTTAGTTTAATTTGATGTCATGATATTTAATTTAATTTCAACTAATTAATTTCATTTAATTTTATGTTATTGTATATTATTTTATTTGTTTAATTTAATATAATTTAATTTAATTTAGTTTAGTTTAGTTAAATTTTATTTAATTTAATCTAATCTAATTGAATTTAATTTTATTTTATTTTATTGTATATTATTTTATTTTTAATTTAATTTTATTTAATTTTAACTAATTTAATTGATTTTTTTTATTTTATATAATTTTATTTTATTTTTGTTTTATTTTATCTTATTTTATTTTGTTTTATTTTATTTTAATAAATTTAATTTAATTTACTTTAATTCAATTTAGTTTAACTTAGTTTAATTTAATTTCGTTTATTTTAATTTAACTTAATTGATTTCAAATTAATTTAATTTCATTTAAATTGAAATCAATTAAGTTAAATTAAAATAAACGAAATTAAATTAAACTAAGTTAAACTAAATTGAATTAAAGTAAATTAAATTAAATTTATTAAAATAAAATAAAATAAAATAAAATAAAATAAAACAAAATAAAATAAGATAAAATAAAACAAAAATAAAATAAAATTATATAAAATAAAAAAAAAAATCAATTAAATTAGTTAAAATTAAATAAAATTAAATTAAAAATAAAATAATATACAATAAAATAAAATAAAATTAAATTCAATTAGATTAGATTAAATTAAATAAAATTTAACTAAACTAAACTAAATTAAATTAAATTATATTAAATTAAAAAAATAAAATAATATACAATAACATAAAATTAAATGAAATTAATTAGTTGAAATTAAATTAAATATCATGACATCAAATTAAACTAAATGTAATTAAATTAAACTAAATTAATTTAAATTAAATTAAATTAAAATAAACAAAATAAATAAAAATAAAATAAAATAAATAAAAATTAAATAAAATTAATAAAATAGAAACTGTATTATTAAATAATGTAGAAAGGATAAAAATCACAGAGAGAAGAGAATAGTAAATTAAAATAAAACGTGTTTAAGGAAAGGAAGAGCAATGAAAATAAGAAAATAAAATAAAGTTTTGTGGCTATGGTCAAACACTCGACAATTTAATTTAATTTCATTTAGCCAAGACAGAGATCGTGATACTAACGAAAAGAAGGATTCCCACAATCACCAACATGAATGTTGGGGATCAACAGATAGAGACGCGCCGCTCTACGAAATATCTAGGGGTGAAATTGGACAACAAGCTGACCTTCTCGGAGCATCTAAGAAGCTCCTGCGAGAAGGCTGTGAAGACCATCGCAAGTCTGAGTCGGCTAATGGCAAATACAGGTGGACCAAAGCCATGCATAAGAAAGCTGCTGGCGTCCGCCTCAGATTCTATACTGTTGTACGGTGCAGAAGTCTGGGCGGACGCAATGAAATTTGAGAAGTATCGGGCCGCTATTACCGCAGTCCAATGTAGAGGGGCCCTGAGAATCGCCTCAGCATACCGCACGGTCTCCGCAGATGCTGTTCTGGTCATCGCGGGGACTATACCGATATATCTCCTCGCTGAGGAAAGAAAAATGACTTACGACACTCGTGCAGAGGTACGTAGAGACGTTGCTGCAACGCAGGCGCGTGGTGATTCGATCCGGCGGTGGCAACTACAATGGAGCAGCAGTGCTGCTGGAAGGTGGACCAGGGTATTAATCCCCGAACTAGAACCATGGCTGAACCGACCTCATGGAGAAGTCGACTTCTACCTGACCCAGTTCTTAACCGGACACGGTTATTTCCGTGAATATCTCCATAGAATGGGCAAAGTTCAAACCCCGAACTGCACCTACTGCGGAGCCATAGACGACGTACGCCACACCTTCTTCGAATGCGAGCAATTTGCAGAAGAAAGAAGGCGGGTGGAAGAGACAATTGGCGAACTTTCCCCGGGCAGTGTCATTCGCAAGATGACCTGCGAAAACGTTAGATGGGACATAGTCAGACGATACGCGAGGAATGTCCTCCTTGCGAAACGGGAAGACGGTTGCCTAGCCAGTTAGCGTGAGAGTAGCCATAGAGCTCACGTAACGCGCTTCCTTACCTGAAGTAATGCTAAGCGCGGTGCCAGGTAAGGAAGAATGCGCGGGCCGTGGGAGGTTAGGTTTTAGTGCGGTATACTTCAAGATAAGAAGGAGTCCCACACTCGGAGAGTTCCGCTGCTAGAGAATCTAGTAACGAGGGCTCAAACCCGGTTAGTGCATAAAGCATTTCCTCCTCCCACGAACACAAAAAAAAAAAAAAAAAAAATTTTATTTCATTTACTTTAATTTAATTTAATTTAGTTTAATTTAATTTAACTTAATGTAATTTAGTTTGTTTTATTTAATTCAATTTCCCGGCGGGGTATCGGTTCCCCTACCGGGCGCCTCCTCGGGTGGTGGATAGAGGAACGCTTCCCAGAAATGGGTGGCACTGAGGAAATGAAATACTCAGGGCGAACCAAAACGAATAAAGGGCGAGTGGATGCGGCCCTTAAACTCTAACTAAGCATCCTCAGGATTGAGTCCAGTAAGATCCTGAAGACCGAAACTGGAAACATGATTAGGAAAAGTATGTTACGGGCTGGCGAGTCCGGTAGTCTGCCACCTCAGTAACCAAGGGTGACACCTTGGCGAAATGGCTGGTAGGTTAATATCGGCATCGTCTCCGTCTCGTTAAAACCCTAGCAGGTCTTCAAGTACGTTCGAAGCACGTCGTCATTAAGTTGGTGGTGCAGGCTCAGTTGAGACAACTCCTGTCTAATGCCGGATTCTGGCACTGAACACAGACTCTCATAAGGACCTGTGTCAACCCTAGCGTGGCCTCCCTGCAAGCGCATAGATAACCACGGGAATCAATAACGGCGACTGCACATCGTGCTGAGATAGCGGCTTGAAGCGGAGACCCAATAGAAATGAATAAACCAAATCAAAACAACGAAGAAAGAATTGAGACCGAAATGTAGAACGAAAGCGGCGACGAGGTCGCATTCAGAAAAAGCAGTAAACTGCTAAGATCGCCGGTTCTAAAAACGCCGGCTAGAGTGGCCACTCCAGTTATGCCTTCGCGAGGCTCTGGACCGGCACGAAACACACCAGTGGGATTCGGCACCAAAACGCCCGGCCAGTCAACACCCACTGCTACCGGCGGGAAGCTAGATCCCACCCACAAGAAGGCAACCCCCTTAAAAAGCGCAATGACACTTTTTAGCCTTAAAGGGAAAACCCAAGGCCAGTGCTTGGACCATGCGCTAACGGTGCTGCGTACAATGCAAACAGCCGCACAGAGACAGAAGACCGTGTCCATGGACATAAAGAACGGAATGGCTCTCCTCGAAGAGGTGTTGAGCTATATGAGCTCATTGAGCCCAAATAAAGAAGAGGGTGACGAACCGGGCCCATCAAATAAGAGGGCTCGGACTAACTCCGACCCTCAGCTCATAGACTCGGAAGCCAAGAAGAAAAGGGACGAGGAATCGGAGAATACCCATTCCGAAGAGGCTTGGTCCAAAGTAGTAGGTCGGAGACGGCAAGAGCGTCCTAAAGCAAAAAAGAAGCCGCCTGCTCAAGCCCCGAAGGCAGTCAAAAAGAACAAGAGGAACAGCAGAGCCGTAACGTTTCTGGTGAAACCGGCCGAAGGCAAAACCTACGCCGAAGTTCTAGGGGCAATCCGAGGTCAGCTCCGGCCTGCCGAAACCGGAACGGTGATACGGTCAGTGCGCAAGACCAAGGCTGGTAGCGTACTAATAGAAACGGCGCAGTGCAACGACCAACCGGCCTTTAGAGAAGCCATTGGTAGCGCGGTAGGAGAAGTTGGCGATGCACAACAAATCTCTAAGCGTATAAAGCTAGAGGTATTGGGCATGGACTGTCTCACAACGGCTGAGGAAATAGAAGAGGCCGTTCGAAGAGAGATCGGAGAAAGCTCAGGCCAAATCCGTATCTCTCTTTTCGCCGTAAATTAGAGAGAGCAAAAGAAGGCTGTTGTCGAAGTGGACGAAGGTCCCGGAAGCCAACTGCTCAAAAAAGGAAAAATTCCCATCGGCTGGATCCAATGTAGGATCAGACAGCGTGCGGAAGTGCAACGCTGCTTCAGGTGTCTCGGCTACGGACACCGACAGGCTGGCTGCAATGGGCCCGACAGGAGGGACGCGTGCTGGAAGTGTGGGAACTCTGGCCACAAATCCTCATCCTGCACTGAAAAGGCAAAATGCTACCTTTGCACCACGGGAAACCTCGATCATCTTCCCGGGTCTGGAGCATGTAGCACGTTTAGAGAAGCACTTGCTTCGGCGAAAGCCAAACTGTCGCCCCAATGACCAGCGTGATTCAAGGAAATCTGAATCGATGCAGGTTAGCTGAGGAACTGCTAGACCAACTGGTGCTTGATCACCAAATAAACTATGCAATCATCAGCGAACCTTACAAGGCCAGAGACAGCTGGTACATTGACGAATCTGGCGCTGCTGCTATCTGGATAGTGGACGCCAATACCAATGTTACTAATCGTGCTGCCGGGCATGGCTACGTCCGTGTAACTGTAGCGCGAACAACTCTTGTTAGCTGCTACCTGTCACCAAATGACCCCATTCAGAGGTTCAAAGAAAAGCTGGAGCTATTAGAAGACGACCTACGGGACCAAACGGGCAACCTGGTCATCGCTGGAGACTTCAACGCTAGAGAAATAGAATGGGGCATGCCTCAAACTAATACCAGGGGAAAACTAATTCTGGAAATGGCAGCCCGACTCGGTGTGGTCGTACTGAATACGGGCACGACCCCAACATACAGGCGCCCGGGCTTTGGGTACTCGATCCCCGACATAACGCTCGTCTCGGAGAGACTCTTTCCAAACGCGGTTGGGTGGAGAGTGATGGAGGACCTTACTGGCAGCGACGACAACTACATCACCTTCCAACTCGACCATCCTGGTCAGAGACCGGCAGCGAACGCATCATACAAAACCCGTAGATGGGATGCAGCTAAAGTTGACGCCACCAGGTTCACCGGAACAGTGCTGGCGAAAGCCAGACGGATAACCGACGGCACCAATACGCCACATGCGGCGGTTGAAGAAACCATGCAATGCATGCGCCATGCTTGCAACGTTTCTATGCCACGAATAGGAACGTGGCGAGGCAAGAAGCAGGTATATTGGTGCAATAGCGAAATCGCGGAACTCCGGAAAACATGTCACAGAATGCGAAGACTGGCGACGCGCTCACGTGGCAGATCCGAGGCTCTTGAAAGGGCGGAGGCGTACAAGGGGGCGAAAAAGGCTCTCGGCGCCGCCATAAAAGCAAGCAAACTAAGATGCTGGAAAGAGCTCTGTAAGGAAGTGGATCAAGACCCCTGGGGACAAGGGTACAAAATAGTTATGAAGAAACTTCGACCACCAAATCAGACGATGGACGAAGATGACATGAAGAACATCGTGGAAGCGCTATTCCTCACGCAACTTACTAGAGAAGAGGAACATGCAGCACGAGATGACCGCAACGTGGTACCTTTCAATGAAGAAGAGCTAGAAAGAGCCCTGCGTAGCATGAGGGCTGGTAAAGCCCCAGGACCCGATGGAATACCTGCGGAGGCAATCAGATTAACTGCTAATAGTTGTCCAGAGCTCTTGTTACACATGTATAACAAATGTCTAGAAGCAGGTGTCTTCCCCGCCAGATGGAAGACAGCACGGCTCGTCCTCATACCGAAAGGCAAAGGGGACCCAAGCTCTCCATCATCCTTTCGCCCACTATGTATGCTCGACACAGCGGGAAAAATGATGGAGAGCCTTATAAAGCAACGTCTAACAGCAGCCATAGAAGACGAGGGTGGACTCTCCCACCGGCAACATGGCTTTCGGAGAGGGCACTCCACAATAGACGCCATAGCAGAAGTCGTAGAGGCAGTCCGGAAGGCCGAGACGGCAAGCCATCAAGCAAGGCCGGTGGTACTATTGGTGACGTTAGATGTTAAAAACGCTTTTAACTCTGCCAGGTGGGAAGACATGCTTGATGCATTAGAACGCTCCTTTAAGGTCCCGATATACTTGTTAGATATATTGAGGGACTACTTAAGAGACCGTTGGCTAATCTATGAAACGACGCAAGGCCAAAGAAAGGTGAAGCTAACAGGCGGGGCAGCACAAGGGTCGGTGCTCGGCACTGATCTTTGGAATGCTACCAATGACAGTCTCCTTCGAATGCAGATGCCAGAAAGCACTTTTCTAGTTGCTTTTGCAGACGACGTGGCTGCGGTGATAACAGCACGAAACTGCGACCTGGCACAGCTTACACTGAACCAAGTGATGCGCAGTGTAGACGAGTGGATGAATAATCACGGCCTCCAACTGGCTACAGCCAAGACAGAGATCGTGATACTAACGAAAAGAAGGATTCCCACAATCACCAACATGAATGTTGGGGATCAACAGATAGAGACGCGCCGCTCTACGAAATATCTAGGGGTGAAATTGGACAACAAGCTGACCTTCTCGGAGCATCTAAGAACCTCCTGCGAGAAGGCTGTGAAGACCATCGCAAGTCTGAGTCGGCTAATGGCAAATACAGGTGGACCAAAGCCATGCAAAAGAAAGCTGCTGGCGTCCGCCTCAGATTCTATACTGTTGTACGGTGCAGAAGTCTGGGCGGACGCAATGAAATTTGGGAAGTATCGGGCCGCTATTACCGCAGTCCAACGTAGAGAGGCCCTGAGAATCGCCTCAGCATACCGCACGGTCTCCGCAGATGCTGTTCTGGTCATCGCGGGGATTATACCGATATATCTCCTCGCTGAGGAAAGAAAAATGACTTACGACAATCGTGCAGAGGTACGTAGAGACGTTGCTGCAACGCAGGCGCGTGGTGATTCGATCCGGCGGTGGCAACTACAATGGAGCAGCAGTGCTGCTGGAAGGTGGACCAGGGTATTAATCCCCGAACTAGAACCATGGCTGAACCGACCTCATGGAGAAGTCGACTTCTACCTGACCCAGTTCTTAACCGGACACGGTTATTTCCGTGAATATCTCCATAGAATGGGCAAAGTTCAAACCCCGAACTGCACCTACTGCGGAGCCATAGACGACGTACGCCACACCTTCTTCGAATGCGAGCAATTTGCAGAAGAAATAAGGCGGGTGGAAGAGACAATTGGCGAACTTTCCCCGGGCAGTGTCATTCGCAAGATGACCTGCGAAAACGTTAGATGGGACATAGTCAGACGATACGCGAGGAATGTCCTCCTTGCGAAACGGGAAGACGGTTGTCTAGCCAGTTAGCGTGAGAGTAGCCATAGAGCTCACGTAACGCGCTTCCTTACCTGAAGTAATGCTAAGCGCGGTCCCAGGTAAGGAAGAATGCGCGGGCCGTGGGAGGTTAGGTTTTAGTGCGGTATACTTCAAGATAAGAAGGAGTCCCACACTCGGAGAGTTCCGCTGCTAGAGAATCTAGTAACGAGGGCTCAAACCCGGTTAGAGCATAAAGCATTTCCTCCTCCCACGAACACAAAAAAAAAAAAAAAAAAAAAATTTTATTCAATTTAATTTAATTTAATTTAGTTTAAATTAACTTAATTTAATTTAACTTAATTTAGTTTAATTTAATCTAATTTAATTTAACTTAATTTAATTTAATTTAATTCAATTTATTTTAATTTCATTTAGTTTAATTTAATCTAATTTAATTTAATTAAGTTTAATTTAATTTAATTTAATTTCATTTAGATTAATTTAATTTAATTTAGTTTAATTTAATCTTATTTAATTTAAATTAATTTAATTTAATTTTATTTTATTGTACATTATTTTAGTTTTTAATTTAATTTTATTTAATTTTAATTAATTTAATTGATTTTTTTATTTTATATAATTTTATTTTATTTTTGTTTTATTTTATTTTATCTTATTTCATTTTATTCTATTATATTTTATTTTATTAATAGCCTGGCTATTTTCGAAATAGTACTATAACTATAGCATGTGTATGTTTGTTGCTTTAAATTTTTCCTCTAATCAAAAATAATAACAGTTAACTAAGAATTATTTTTATTGTATTTTATTTTATTTTATTAAATTTTAGTTAATTTTATTGAATTTTTTTCGCAAGGTTCACGTAAATTACAATAACTGTGAGGCGCACAGTGACTATATGTTCGAAGTTTAAAATAGTAGCATAGTTTCAATGAAGAGTGAGAGAAATGCATCTTTTTACTAACTGGAACAGATTAACAATTATGACCACCCTCTATTTAAATTTCTTAAATACTCCAACACGCTTAAGACGGCCACTTCAGGCTTCTCGCCCAATTAACAAATGACCCTACGAATTAGTACAAAACAAAAGAGATAAAATCTAGAATGAGTTTCGTAAAATCTCCGGTTATTACAATTCAGTTCACAGACATAATTCATTTTAAATTATTCAGTGTTGCTAATGCAAAGCAAATGAGCATTAAACGCTGATAAGCAAAATTAATGTCATGATTGTTGCATGCCACAGCGTGACAGTTATACATATGTTTAAGCAAGACTAATAAATATGTAAAATGACTGATGATTCTTGGCGAAATTACTTAAGAGGAACATTACGTATGCACAGCCGTGCAAACATTTGCGAATTTATAGGTGTGGCAATACCACACACACACACACACGCACAATCTGCATTAATGCGTCTAGATGCATGTTAAATTGAATGCTAAATGTGCGGCGTGCAACAAGTAAAACTACGTTCCAACTAATAATATGAAACTAACAAGAATGCACTTTGAAATGGGGAGAAAAATATCAAAATAAATGAGCGCAAAAGAAGAAAAAAAATAAAGCAACCAAAGAAATGGTGCACCGTAATAACAATAGCAACAGCTGCCAAGCCGACAATTGTTGCAGCTTAAGAACCAGTTCAGTCGGTAGCACGACATTACCATGTGGTTGATGTTAAAGACTCCAGCTGACCGCCAGCATGTACTACATACTCGTACAGCGGCTGGGGTACTCCAATTGGAATGTTCTTGCGTCAAGTGAAGCTGAGCACAATTCCAATCGAATCCAATCATTGCAAACGTAAAGGCAAATCACACAGCCCACAGGCATAACATATATAACAACAAACATGCGTATTTATTTGTATTGGGGAAAATGTATAGCGAAAGTGCCCTGTAGGAAAAAGTTAGAAAACTGGAATATTAATAAACTCTGTACTTGTTTTCCGAACATAATGGCTCGGGCCAAGGATGTCGTGCTTCAGCCATGGGTAGTTAAATCTATAGTAAACCTATCAGACCTGACAGACGTTGTCATTACCCAACTTTCGGTAACCTTTTAAATCAATTCAGGAAGCTTTCGCATCTCTGTCACCGTCTTCCTCTTTGTTTTCCCTTCAATCTCCTTCCACTTACTCTCTTTCTTCAGAGTTCGTCAATGAAGGGGGCCTTTGCCCGAAGGCATAATCGTATAGAGACTGCCTCTGGTGGAGGAGGAAGCCTCGAAATATAAAAATTAAGCAGAATGTGGAATAGGACACCACACTGTGGCACCCCCTGTCTAATCCTTCTAGATTTAGTCTCTGAACTATTTTCTTTTTGGCGGAAATATGAAGATAGAGACTGGGTCTCTTAAAATCTGACCGGGACTCCCTGTTTGAGTGCGACAGAGAATGCCGCCTTGCTGAGCCGTCACTTTACTCATAATTACTTCTTTTATTGTCTTTAACGGTAATGCCTGGCGATAGTTCTCGTGATTGCCTCTCAAGAATTGTTGCTGTTGTATTAATATACACAAAAGCGAGAAATGAGAGCCATATTCCGGTGCGAGCGAAATGAGTTCTAAATAATTAGTACCATCTTAAAACACATATTTGTTCTTAACGGGCCGTGTGTACTAACAGCAATCACGTTAACCAAATAGCTTGTAGTAAATACTTGATTTCTTCTTGACCAGCAGCTCATCTAGCAAACAATCAACTATGCAATTGGCAATTGACTGACCGATCATTAAAACAACCATAAAAAGATTATTTTTCTTTAGTACCTCCGGCAGGTTGAAAGTCCGTTGGGTTGTTTGGTATGTTGCACTACTCACGTCCACCTCGATGGTTCGCCCGCTCGAGTACAGGTGGAAGACTATTTACCTGGTGCTGCTTATTAACTTTTTGTAGCGGAGCGGAGGCAATACGTAGGACTATTGTATTTAGTGCCACTACTTGGTCAGCTTCATAGCATTCCAATACAGCAGGTGTTTAGCATAAGTAATTGATATTCTATACACATTCATCACGAACCATCGTATCGGAATCGGCAGAATAAAAATCAATAAGCTCTAAGTTGCTAGGCACATAACGATTGCTTACCAACCAAAGAAGCAAGAAAAAAACGGTCAACAAGGCGCACAATCTGTGCGTGCGCTTTGATACAGTAAATCAGACGCAACGAACCACAACGTGATTGCGTTGAAACTGAACTCTATAAGTGGTTGAAACAAAGCAAAACGCAACTCAAGCAAGGAAAACTTCTTTTGACGACTAGTTTTCTAAAAAAGTAAACAAATTTGTATACATTAGAGTGCCCATAGAGAGGAGACTGGATAAAACTAAAGACAGTGGTCCTTTTACGGCCAAACTACAAGGTGGCTCAAAAGTAAGCTTCCGATGTTCAGCATATCGGTTGTAGCACGTGCAGTGTGTGCTGTTGCACCGTCTTGTTGGAACCACATGTTTTCCAATCCCAATTCATCAAGTTGCGGCAAAAAGAACTCGTTGATCATTGCTCTGTAGCGCTCACCATTCACAGTAACCGTTTGGCCCCGACCGATTATTGGTCAAATAAATAGTTAGCAATATTCCGCGTTCTGGAGCAGTGTAGCGTAACATTGTTTATTAACGTGTATTTCGCATGTGTTTACTACACAAATGTCAAAACAGAACTGACTTTAGGGGCCAATCGCAAAATTTATAGCATTTTCTGATAGGAGGATTACTTTTGCGCAGTAACCGTTTTTCACCGACCGATTATTGGTCAAATAAATTCTCTCTATGGCGCGATATACAACAGGTATATCATCATAAACCTCCTAAGAGATTTTTGCGCCAAGCTTCTCTTCCAATTTGTGGTGTGCCGATTTGAATTTTTCCCTACAAATTGGTGGGACCTACAGTTTTTTGCCGACTCCGAACGGCATCTACAAAGGAGACGAATTTTTGCTGAGAAGCCTGTCATGGCAGAAATACACTCGGAGAGTTTGCCAAACCACTGCCGAGGGGCGACCCCGTTTTGAAAAACTTTTTTCAAATCACTTTTGATGTTACCTGTACCAGGGCTCGAACCATGGACCTTCGGTGTGGTAGGCCGGCAACACTACCTTCACACCACGGCGGCCGCCATTGGTCAAATAAATAGTCAGCAATATTCCGCGTTCTGGAGCAGTGTAGCGTAACATTGTTTATTAGCGTGTATTTCGCATGTGTTTACTACACAAATGTCAAAACAGAACTGACTTTAGGGGCCAATCGCAAAATTTATAGCATTTTCTGATAAGAGGATTACTTTTGCGCCACCTTGTACTTACAAAAATAAAATAAAATAAAATATAATAAAATAATATAAAATGAAGTAAAATAAAATATAACAAAATAAAATAAAAAAATAAAATAAAATACTTTTATTCTATTCCGGCCTTTGTTTGTAAATTTTTATACAAACTTTTTCCGAGCTCTAGGCCATATATATGTAAATTGAAACACCAAAAATGCTTATTTTACATATAAATTATGTATTTGTCGAGTCTATTGTTATTGATATTTCGATAAACTCGACAAACAAAATAAAAAAAACTAAAATAAAATAAGTTACAATAGAATAAAATAAAATAAAATAAATTCCAATAGAATAAAATAAAATCAAATAAAATAAATCAAATAATACAAAATAAAATAAAATTGAATAAATTGAAATCAAATAAACCAAAATAATACAAAATAAAATAAAACAGAATAGAATTAAATAAAATAAAGTAAAATAAAATAAAATAATATAAAATAAAATAAAATAAGGAAAAATCAAATAAAATAAAATAAAATAAAATAGAAAATAAAAACAAAATAAAAAAAGCTAAATAAAAAAAACAAATAAAATTAAACAAAATTTATAAAATATAATTATATAAAATAAAACGAAGTAAAATAAAAGAAAAGAGAATAAAATAAAATCAATTAAAATAAATCAAATAATACAAAATAAAATAAAATTGAATAAATTGAAATCAAATAAACCAAAATAATACAAAATAAAATAAAACAGAATAGAATTAAATAAAATAAAGTAAAATAAAATAAAATAATATAAAATAAAATAAGTAAAAAAAAATAAAATAAAACAAAATAAAAAAAAACTAAATAAAAAAAAATTTTATAAAATAAAATAAAATAAAATAAAAAATAAAATAAAATAAAATAAAATAAAATGAAATAAAATAATATAAAATAAAATGTGCTAAAGTAAAATAAAATAAAATAAAATAAAATAAAATAAACAAAATAAAATAAAATAAAACAAAAGAAAATAATAAAAATAAAAACAATGTTATAAAATGATAAGAGAAGAAAATTATAGAAAAAAGAAATAAAATTAACTGAACGGATTTTTGGAAAATAACGGAAAAGAATAAAAGGGCATCCGGGAAAGAATATGTTGTATCAGGTTAGGTTAACTTGGGCCGATGTCAGAAGGCACGTTGTAATAACAGGTAAATACACCACCACTGCTTCTTTTCGAACCATTTCGAGTACCTTATGAATGCCACAGTTTCAGTCAATGTCCCTGTGTACCGGAACACATGTGAGATTCATACGATTCTCCTTGGCTTTATCTTAAATATGTAGATCGGCGGCAGTTTGGTGTTAGTTCAGAATTGAATGAGAAAGAAACGAGATTTCTCTCTAGGGTTTACAAGAATAGAAAAATATAAATGCTGTAACTCCTGAACTCGATATTTTGAAAATTTCCATGCTTCAAAAAGCCCACTCTAATGTACAGATACTTATACATATTTAAAACGAAATAAAACAAAAAAGTATATACCCTCTTCGTTTGTTGGTGTACGCGCAATGTGGCAACGACTATGACAAGTTGTTCCAGCAACGGTTAGGCAATAAAAATAAGTTGGACCAAGGAGCTGCAGCAATTAACTGTGAGCTAATGATGGCCCAGTGGTGGCTGCGTAGTGATTCGTTTGTCATTGCGGTGCTTGCATGTTTCTTTTACCAATAAGATCGACATGCGTTTATGATATTGTGCTTAGAATGATATAAACTGTTCAATTTAATTAGATAAAAAGGAACTGAAAAGTATTTTGTGTTAATCGCATAGTTGAAAAAGAGGGAGAAAAGTGAACTCACCGTATAATCAAATGTTAACTGAAACTCGCGGTTCTCACATCTTTATCTGTATTTAAAAAACTGGCTGTATTTAAAAAAAATGTATTTAAAAAACATCGAGGTACCAGATGTAGCAGGCGAATATTGTTATTTCTAAAATAGTTAAGGGGACAAGGGCGATCCCTCTAATGATACCGGTTAAGCCAAGAAGAAGAAAATAGAGATATCATATAAGTGAGATAGAAAAGAATAAGAGGAGGAATAATGCGAAGCACAGTAAAAGTGGGAAATAAGCGGGTTATAGAGAGGTAAGGCAAGCGGGAAGGGAGCTGAATATTGTATACAAGAGGAGATAAGAGATGAGGAAGAAGCTAAAGAGAGAGATCGAGGACAGATGAAGGTGAAGTGAGAAATGAGTGAGAGCGAGTCAATTCTGCTGCAAGACAACGTCTGCTTGTTGCTAATGTTATCGGGTATCAAATATCGCTAGCTTTATCAAACTTACATCACTAGTAACCACGCAGCCAACAACTGAGAGAGCCATATCTAAATAGGCACATGACGCAATAGTGAGGGAGAAAGCACGAGTGCTCACGAATATGAGGAGATGAAGATAGACTAGAGAAGGCTGTCACCTTGTGTTTAGTTTATTTGCAAGTGTTGTACAGGGAACTGAGTTAATAAACTTACGAAATTATATAACAATTGTTAGCAGTTGTTTAAGCGAAATAAGATGTAATTATTTCTTTCGTTTATTTCATTTAGATTGCACGCTATTGTAATTCCCAAACAACCTATGAAATATTCCAAAGTTATAGCTTATGTTTTGCCATCCCAAATCGGCGGTTTTTGCATCGAAAATGAGGAGACCAATCCTGCGCTAATACCTCAGAGCCTCAAGTGATCGCCCCCACTTAATACATACAAGTTGGAAAGGTGCGCGTCCCCCCCTGCTATATAGAATAAATAAATCAAATTAAAACAAATAATTTACTATTACTAAAACTTAACATGTGCAAGGGGGGTTTTTCAAGGCGATAGAATCCCGGAGGAAATAATCGAGAAATCATTGAATTCATTTCAATATGAATAATATCGATAGTCTGTCATGAACAATCGATAGTGCCTACATTGTAAGACCATCAATAATATCCAGAGTGCCATCGATTATTTGTCAACTCTAGCTGAAGATAATATTTATCAATATATTATTACAATAGACACATCCTTGTACAGCACGATTCAATTAAAGATAATGCAAACATTTTCTATAAAAATTATATAAAATATTTTAATGCAAATGAAGTAATCTACCAACTTAAAATTATTTACATTCCATCAGCGCTTTGATTGCTATATTCAATGTCAGTGCAAGAGCTTCCAAGATTTTGATCAACCAATCTATAAACACAAACAGAAAATATATAAAAACAAATAAATTGAGCTTTTTGAAATTAATAAAACGCTCATTATCATTTGATTATGTTTATGAACAAAGCGTTGTTTGTAGACATTTAAGTGGCGACTACTAAATCGTAAAAAAACGCCCACATGCGGTTGAATTAAAACTGGACTGGCTTGTTTTGTTTTAAATAATTATCTACATACATTTCAACACATGTTATTTGTAAAAGTAAACATACAATTAATAACCATATTTTATGTTGTAGGTAATCGCAACAGCGCATGCAGCGAAATTAAGCCATAATATTTAAAGCGGCGTGCAGACACTGCGGTTCAATGGCACACTTTCGGCCTTTGTAATCATTAAATTTTGTAATTTTTCTTATTTTTCCAACTTTTTGAATTCAATCTAAATTTGTTTGCTATAATTTATGCATGCAAAGGCCGTTGGTTGGTCAATGTAATACATATTTTTTTAAAGGTTGTTGCTTTCAATAGTTTGCATAGTTTTTACAGGGAGAGGCAAACTATTAAGCGTTGATTAGCGTGGAGTGGCGAGTTCAGTCAGGTATTCACAAGAGTACCGATTATTGTTAATAGCAAGCAAAGGCAACTTCATGGCTGCCACTTCATGATATTCTAGAAATCTCAAGCACCTTAGCAACCCTAACCACGCAGCTTAGTTACTTTTTTTTTGGCGCATAACGTGTTAAAAATGTTAAAATGCAAGTTTGAAAAAGAATTATACGACATTTGAATGGACATACTTTAAGCACTGTGCTGCTATTTCTATTTCTATTATTACGCTATTTTTCTTTCGCTAAGAATTTAACACCAATTGATTTTATTTTCCATTGCGAAGCGAAATAAAGTCATTTAAAGTTATTTCATTTGACCTTGTTGCAACATAAGCGAACAACTTTATCTGCTACTATTAAACAGTGGCGGTAAAATCAGGAATTGAGTCTTTCCATGTCAAATCATCACATATGTAGTTGAAATCATACCTGTTTAATAATGATTACTAATCGTATTGATTACCAGTTTGATTAATTATTCTCTTGAAAATCCATTTAATGGTTGATTAACACTACTTTAGATTTTTAATGAGTATTTTCCATTTAATTTAAAAAAAAATCAAAAAAGAATTATAATATTTTACGATTATTAAAAAAAAATTAAAACGAATCAAAAAAAATTAATTTTTTCAGTATTGTTGTAGAAGCACAGAAATATATACATCAGCAATACTGAACAAAAAACAAAAAAAAAATCAAAAGTAAACGAGACACCTTTATTTTGATTATTTTTGATTTATTTTGTTATTTTTTTCTAATCGTAATCAATTAATACACCTGATTTTTTATATTAAATCCTAAGCTTAAAATCATATAACACAGATTCCCTCAACTTGTATTTCGGTAGCTATAGCTACTCTCGAAAGTGTTATAAATTTTGATTTTTGTTTGCTTTTGGTAAAATTGCTTGTTAAGTGCGTGTTATAGTTGTTTTGTTGCAGTGTTTATTTTGGTTGTTTAACCTTCATGTGCCCGGGATATAAAACTTACGTACCCGGTCGGCTTACTACATTTGTAGTAACTACGTAATTGCATGCAAAACCAATGTAATGTTAAGAAAAATAGAATTGTATGGTGTTTTTTTTTACTTGTACGTGTGTAATAACCTTTTTATTTAAAAATATTGAGTTCAGGTGATAGTTTTAATACAAAAAATGTTTTAATTTTCAGGAGTTGAACAGCATTTTCCCAAAATATATGTTTCGGCATGTGCATTGCACACTGCTTTTTTACACCAACTACAGATTTTTCGTGTGTTGTTACGACTTTCTATTTCACAGTATTGACAAGGTACAGGATATTTTGGTTGTTTATCGTTGGAAATATCAGGTAAAATAGATGAATCAACATTAGATGTAGCAGAAAGTGATCGATCCAGTGCCATTTCGATAGCTTTACGTGTTTGATGGAATCCCAGCACCCGGGGAACTTGAGAGCGCTCTTCAATTGCTGGCATAAAAAGGTGCTTAGACAAGCTCCGCAAGAACTTTCTTCGCGCGTCTGTGCGACGGTTATATGGATTGTGTTCCGAATAAATGATGAATGATCCAAGTGCACTTATGTCCAGCATGTTATAAAACATGGCCAAAGGCCAACGCAAAGTTTTGCGTTTCGTTGAATATGCAGAAAGCATTTTATCCATTGCGTCGACGCCTCCTTTGTTTGCATTGTAATCAAGGATGTATTGCGGCTTGTTTTTCTTTTCAGCTACAATTGAATTTGTCAAAGGTGTGCTGGCAAGTATTATAACTGCTCTGCCTCTTTTTGGAACATAAGATACCAAAGAAAATGGAAGATTCTTCAGCACGATTGCGGTCTGCCTTCATTTCATATGGTACAAACGTTTTATTTTGACGCACAGTACCAAGAATAGCAGGACCTTTGGACATTAAATACTTGCCTAAGTTTAACGATGTAAAAAAATTGTCACAAATAATAGTCCTTCCGGTGTTCTCCCAATGGCATACTAATCTTTGCACAACACCTTCACCTACGTTACTTGCTCGACCAGCATTTGAGTTTTTTCCAGTATATATTTCACTTTTGAGTGGATAGAACGACTTAGCATCGCATGCAAACCAAACCTTTATCCCATACTTGGCAGGCTTAGAGGGTATGTACTGAGTACACCTAGTACGACCGCGATAAGCAAATAATCGTTCATCCACAGTAATTTCTCCAGATGGTTGGTAATATTTGCGCAGATTTGCGTTCATTTGTGTCCACAATTCAGATATTGGAGCAGCCTTATCGGCTTCTAGCCTAACTGCTCTTGTACGCTCGCTGTCAAATCTAATGAATCGAACAATTTCTTTGAAACGTGACTTGGGCATTACTGCTCGATAAAAGCAAATGCTTTCTTGGCTCCATAGCACATCCACATCTTCGTCATTGGATTTATTTACACCTGCTAGCAACACAAGACCTATAAATACTCTTAGTTCAATTAAGGTTAATTTCTTCCAGATTTGTTTATTTCCAGCGCAGTTTTTCTCGTTCCAAGTCTCATAGGCTTTTCGTGCTTTTTCATTCGTATCTACTAGAATTTGTTGCAGCATTGATGGAGTGAATATCAACTCAAAGACTTCAGACTCAATTAGACCCTGGGTAGCCCGAGTTGGACCCACAACTCGAATGTACTCCGAAGTACATTATGGCTACTTACGCGAACAGCTTGGCTAGGAAAGTTCTTAAGCCATGCAGTTTGATCTTTAGCGATCAACGCATCATGTCGTTGGGTAATGGGCGGTTCGCCTGAATCAAAATCATCCTCGAAATCTGCTTCGAATATTGCACCCTCTTCTTGCTCATCATTGCGAATGTCGTCCTCTTCAATAATTAATTCATTTTCAGCGTCGGATTCTTCTGTATTGATACCAATCAAACCACCAACGCCAATATCGCTCGGGTCGGAACTCTCATCATTGCCGGCATTGCAATCATCCTCCAAATCGAAATGCTCTTCCTCCTCATCAAGCTCCCGCAATATATTTTGCACATGATCCTGAAGTTCTTCGTACCTTGGACTGATAGTTAACTGTTCCTTTTAGCATTTTTGGCAAAGGAAATGTATATGTATCTAAACTTACCGCTTAACAACTCGCCGTTCCTGAATTTGAACACGCTTTGACATGTCTATACTTGTTTTTCCACAACTTATGTATGTCTATTTGTAAATTTATTGCTTCCTTACACTTGTTGCATCCAGCACATGAATACATGACTGATTTTCTTGAATGCTAAAACACACCTAAGCAAACATGCCAAATATAGTACGATTGTTCTAATTTACACATACACACACACAAACGTACTTCGGTAAGCTAAGCGAAGCGACAGTTATAAAAAATCGTGTTGCGACAAGCTGAAGTCAACTATAAAATATTATTTTGCATACATTTTATATGGTTACTACAAATGTAGTAAGCCGGCCGCAAGATGATGTTTTTTTCAGTAGGGTCTAGAGGTCAGGCAAATAATAGTTCTAGTGATATTATCGTATATATACATAAATACAAGATGAATGCAATGTAGAAACGTTTTCTGCTAAACTATAGTTCTAAGGTATACAAATTATATATGTATAGATAGGAAATTTTGAGGTGTACTTTTATCCGTAAATAAAAAAAATTTAAAAAATCATTTTAATATAAAAAGTTAACATAAAAGTCACACCACTACACATTCACTTATTCACACTACAGACAGGCTGTGTGTGTGTGTACTTACTTTTTATGTACTAAGCTGAACCGTGAGCATGGCCGAGGAGTTGCTTTGTAGGAAAAAATTAAGAGCCGTAGTAGTGTGAGTAGACTTGCCATGCATATTTTTGTGTTATTCGTGTGGTCGGCTCTCACTGTGAGTGCGAAGAGTTGGTAGTGGACCAATGAAAAATAAGTATTCGCACTATAGATACTCTGTTTTGTCATGCATTTTTGCTTTAGTTGTTGTTATTGTATTGATTACTGGCTACGATGCCCAGTGTCAACTGCTCTCCTGAGAGCACGAAAAGTTGCTTTGTGCAAATATCAGCAAATATGTAAAATTCGAACAGGGTTTACAAAAATAAAACAAATGATTACTCATAAAGAGTATTAAACACCGAAGAAAATTAAAGGAAAATAGAGGAAAGGAAAAGAATTGAAAGGAAGGAAAATTAAAGGAAAGAAAAGGAAAAGGAAAGGAAAGGAAGGAAAGGGAAGGGAATGGAAAGGATAGGAAAGGAAGGAAAATTAAAGGAAAGAAAGGAACGGTAAGGAAATGAAAGGAAGGGAAGGGGAAGGGAATTAAAGGAAAGGTACGAAAACGAAGGGGAAAGAAAGAAAATAAAAGGAAGGGAAGGGAAAGGAAAAGAAGGTTGAGGAATGTCTAAAATAAAATAAGAGAGTAAAAAAAGAAATCAAGGAAAATAAAAATATGTTAGAGGAAAGGAACAACATAGAAAGGAAGAAAAAAAAACGGATAAAACATACCTACAGCAACAAAATAAAATAAAATAAATTTTTTAGAGGTTTTCCGGTCAATTTTTATATTAATTTAAATTTTTGAGTTAGGCTCTTTTGACCATTAATTGTGAAGTGCAAATAAAAGAATTTATTCCACTTTTCCAACCCAACGTTTCGCTAGACTTCCTAGCATCCTCAGGGGTGATCTATTTATTTATTTAAAGACAGACAAAAAACAACAGTGAAAAAACAATAATAAAACTTATTTGAGACACTTATTGACAAATTTACGTGTAACAACAATTAAAACAACAAGAAACAACCCTTACACAATATGTTTTGTTAAAATCTAAAAATTAAAAATAGTACCATCATTGTTTGGTATCATCGTCATACTAAATTATAATTATAAACATAAAAGGTAAGCTGCTGCGATGTTTTGCGTGTCTTCTTTTTTGTTTACCGTATTATCTCTTTTTTCTAATATTCGCAAACTCTCTAATGTGTATCGCGCTCTCCCATATTTGTTGCGGTCTATTATTTTTGTGTTTGCTAAATCAGCTGTGTGGCCACTTGCCGTGATATGTTGTGATAAGGCAGTTGCACTTCTCTTTTTCAGTATATCGCTCTCGTGCTCTTTTAGTCTGATGTTGAGGCTTCGTTTCGTGGTTCCAATATATACCCGGTTGCAGCTTTCATCTTCTTTACCTTGACATGTTACTTCATATATTATATTATGTTGCTCGAGTTTGTCGATCGGGCTTTTTGTTCGCGTAAATATATTCGCTAGTGTGGAGTTTGACTTGTATGCTAGGGCTATGTTTTGGTTATTTATTGTTACTGCTTTGCTGATGTTTTGAGAGAGTTTGGGAATATAGGTTACACCGAAATATTGCTTAGTTTGATTTTCTCTATGTGTTGTTGTTTGGTTTCGTCTCGTGTTTGTTTCTCTTATTCCTTGTTCTGTTAGATTATTTATTAGGGCGTGTGGATAGCTATTGGTTTTTAATATTTCATGTATTTTTTTTGCAGGTTTTTGTTCCAGTATTGTTGGTCGCTTATGGTTAATACCTTGTTTATTAGATTTTTCGCCGTATTTATTTTATATTTCATGGGTTGGCAAGAATGAAAATTAATAAGACGACCAGATGCTAGGGACTTTGTGTACCAATCAAAGGACAGACTTCCATTATTTTTATTTTTGAAGATTCTGACGTCCAGATAAGGGATGCTATAATCATTCTCCATCTCGGTAGTAAGTTTGATTTTGCTGTGATAACTATTTAAGCTTTCTTGTATTGATTCTACGTCTTTCCGTTTTACTATTGCGAGGATATCGTCAACATATTTTACTATAAATTTTACTTCGATGTTTTGTTTTTGTTTTAATATATTTAGCGTGCTGTCTAAAAGATCGTCTAAAATGATATCTGCTATTGTTGGGGATAGGGGGTTGCCCATTGGCATTCCAAAAGTTTGAGTATATACCTCGTTGTTATAGATAAAATAGTTGTTGTCGAGTAGACAAAATCTTAAAATTTCATGGAATTTGCATCTGGGTATATTAGTCATTGATTTTATATTATCCCATTTATCCATTATTATTTTTATAGCTAGATTAGTGGGAATGTTCGTGAATAATGACACGACATCGAAAGACACTAACACTTCATCTTTGCTGATTCGTAGATCAGTAAGTCTCTCTTTAAGCTTGAATACATTTCTGATGTTGTACTCTTCTGATGCTATATTTTGTATTATGTTTCCTACATATTTGGATAGTTGATGGCATGGTACGTTCATGGATGACGCGATGGGGCGCAAGGGTGTATTTGGTTTATGTATTTTTGGCAGCCCGTAGAGTCTGGGTGCATTAGCTGCTGAGCATGACAGTTTTTGTTTCTCTATGGCGGTCATGTGTTTTTGTTTATAAAGATCATCTACTAACTGGTTGTTTTTCTTTTGTAGTGTGCTTGTTGGATCCGTTCTCAGTTTTCTGTATGTACTTTTGTCTTCTAATAGTTCTTCCATTTTTACTTTGTAATCATTTTTGTATATTACTACCGTCTTATTACCTTTATCCGCGTCTGTTATAACTATATTATTTTTGTGTGTGTTTAAAAATGCTTTGCTTTTGTTGTATGTTGCTAAGATAAATTTTTCGTCTGAGTTATTTTTCATGTTACGCTTAAACTGGAGAATTCTATTGCTGACTTTGTTTCTTGCCATTTCCTTGGTATTTTCGTCGCCTAAAGCTTGAATTGCTTGCTCAATTTCTGCTATTGTATGAATTGCTGAGAAATTTGTTTTTGTGGTTGGTAAGGAAAACTTTTTCCCTAACGATAAGAGCCATTTTCCCGAAATTAAAATTTTCGAAAATGGGCTTGGCTCCGCCCCTTTTATAGTGGACTATTCCGCAAAACTTTTTATGCCATAACTCCGCCAAAAATTGATTTGTCGAAACGAAATTTGGTGATAATGTTCTATATATAAAGGTAACTGTTTGCTCTAAAAATGGGCGAAATCGGTTAATGCCCACACCCAGTTTTTTAACATAGTTCTGAACATTTTTTTTGTAAAATATAAAAAGCGATATTTCTACAACTAAGCAAGTTATATCAATTAGATTTTGCACACATAATAAGCGTTTTAGGAAAAATTGGGCGCAAAAAATTTTGTCAATTTTGAAGAAGTAGGCGTGGAAGAAGAGAAAAGTTCACTAAAATGATCAGCACGATGAGCGTAGTCGATTTAGCCATGCCCGTCTCTCCGTCCGTCTGTCGGTGTGTCGGTCTGTCTATTTGAACGCAAACTAGTCTCTTAGTTTTACAAAAGGATGCTGAAATTCGTTGTTTGCTTTCGCCATTTTATAACTTACTAGCAAACCCAGTACACGTTGTTTTGACGTTTTGATACATAGAACACATCTATATATAAAATGTCATTAACTTGAACCGAATAAACTCCTAACTACACCGAACTGCAGCTTTATATAACCTGGGGGCTTTTCCAAAAGCTATATACAGACTTTATCGTGCCCAGCGAACTCCTGAACCTATCGTGAAAGTTCAAGAGAAAAAAAAAAACACAAAATATGAGGGCGTGGCACCGCCCACTTTTCAAAAATTGTGTAGATATTGACTAAGTGACACATATATCCAAATTTCATTAATTTAGACCAAAAAAGTTCGGAGTTATGACGAATTGAAACTTTATATAGCCTGGGGGCGTGGCTCCGCCTACTTTTTCAAAACTATATATTGTCTATGCTGTACCCAGTGAACCCAAGTATATATTGTGAAAACTTCATAAAGATCGGTTGAGTTCTTTGGCGCCTATAAAAGACACACATTTTTTATATCTATTTTTGTTACGCACACAAGGTAAATTACTTCATTCGGCATAAACGAATCGAGATATATATTCATTAATGTATATTAAAACGTTCGGGATGAAAAGTAAAATATACGGGGAAGTAGTTAATACCCCACTGCAAAAGCGAAGTTGTATATCTTTTTTGATATTCATAACTTTCATGAACATGAAATGTTTGTATGTATACTGAAATGATCAGGAGGATGAGTTGAGTCGATGTAGCCATGCCCGTCTCTCGACACGTCTATCTGTCTGCCCGTCTGTCTATTTGAACGCAAATACGAAGTGAAAGTATTAAAATAGACCTGCCATAATAGATCACTACTAGGTATATAACGTTCGGTTCCACCCGAACTTAGACTTCCTTATTTGTTATATGTGTATATTATTAACTGGAATATTTTTATACATACTATTTAAATTACCATATTACCATCGTATCCTTAAAAAGGAATTACATGGTTTTCAGTACTAAATAAAAATATTTAGGGTGTTAAATATCGTGGATACCAAGGATCTGCATAGACTGAGAAACAAGCGCTCTGACATTTACAATTATCCAAAGTGTTCCCGTGAGAATTGAGGGTGATACGGAGCTTTATAACCCCACCGGATGTCGGCTTGACAAATTATCACAAACGCAGATGTATGTATAAGCGTCTATAAATACATTCCTGTTATGAACTTTTATTTGAGGTTGGTAAAGAAACTACAAACATTTTGTAATTTAAAGCGCTTCGTTTGCTCACGGTATTTAGAATTGTTTAAAATTTTTGTATCTATATTTGTGATTGTGATTTTGGCTTGACGAATATTGCCTTTTGTCCTGTTGTCTGCTGTCACATATGCCATGCTTGTAACAATGACAATCAAGCTGTTCGGATTTAAATAATTGTCACAGACACTCCAACTAGTAACGTAAACGAAAACAAATACGAATACAGCTATATAGGGTGGCCCATATAATTGCTTTATCATCACAGGAGTGCGGTGAAAGTGGAGAGTGGGTTTCAAGCCAAAATAATTAAAACACGATATAAGCTAATCTATGACTATGCCACACTAAGCTTCAATGTATTTTATAAATGAATCGATTGTTATACTGTCTTCCTAGATTGTTCGAATCACGGTTGGCCCAATGCTACTCTGATAACAGTTATTTTTGGATATGTTCTGTAATATGGGTGAACATATGTCAAGTTTAACCACCTATCGCAATCTGTGCGCAATCTAGCTCAATTTTATCTCCAGCAAACCATACTGCCATCGGATTCTGATCTTTATGCTAAGCTTCAAGTCCTTAGGTCGACGAGAAATTAGTTAAAAATTATATTGTCATATCGTGCTGACCTATGTGCTAAGTTTCAAGTCCCTAGGTCAAGAAGAAGTTAGTTAAAAATCGATCGCAAGATCCCCTATTTCAAACGAATTTTCAAAATATTTAGATCCGTGCGCCACCCTACCGATTTTTTTTAATGAAATATTGTATTGTCACCGGGTTCCGATCTATGTGACAAGTTTAGAATTTGTAGCTCACTGAGAAGTTACTCAGAAATCGATCGCAAGATCCCCCGCCCCCCCCGCTTTCAGCGATTTCAGAAGTTCTCTAAAAAGACTTTGCAAGATTCCGAAAATTCGTATGGAAATGAGCGGGCAAATAAGAAAGTGACTTAATATAAAGGTAGTAAAAAGTATAAAATGATTTCCACGTGAAAATATATCTCCATTGATGAACTAATCAACTGTTATTACATAAATAATTTTAATATTTGCTTCTTTCAAACAAAACCAATAATATCTATATATATGTGGTACCCTGTACCATACCTGAAATTTCATTTTTATCATCAACTTCATTGTCATACGATCTTACAACTTTTGTAACCTTTCTTTTTCTTCTAACATCTCATCGCAACAAGTTGATCTTTCCGTAAATTACATTTAATACTAAATAATTAAAGTTTCATTGTGTTTAATATTGAAATTGGTTGTTCGCTATTTAATTATTTTGGAACATCTCGCGTAAGGTAAGATAGCCAACCGAACCACTAAAATTGGTGACCCAGTGAAGAATATTATCACACACGCGTATTCAAGCGAGTTTGAGGTTAGCAGCATTAAACAAAATGACGGACAGCGGTTCCCCCCCATCTGAGATTGAGGTTATGTCGCCACCCGCACCTGTTCCAGCTACAGCTGAAAATACAGTCGCAGTTGTGTACGCCGGACTGCCCGTTCCACCGATGAATAGCTCCAACATAGAGGCCTGGTTCACCACCATGGACTTCTGGTTAGCCGCATCAGGCATCACGACCGACAAGCAAAAAACCGCAACAGTGCTTGCAGCACTCGATCCTAATGTGATTAGCCAATTGAGTGAAGCTATCGCAGCGCTACCATCAAATGACCGCTTCGATTTCATCAAACAAAAAATTATCGCGCATTTGCAGACAGCGAGCAACGACGCCTTAACCGACTGCTATCAGATTTACCTCTTGGTGACAAAAAACCATCCGAGCTTTTTTACGAAATGAAACGTGTCGCAGGTAACTCCGTCAGCGAAACGGAACTCAAAAGTCTTTGGACCAAACGCTTGCCCGACATTGCACAGCCTGTCGTAGCTGCCTTTTCCGGAGCCGCCGCCGATTTCACTAAAATTGCGGACTCAATAGTCGATGCTATTGCTCCCAACCATATCAACCGGATTAAAGCAAACCAACCCAACGAAATCGGAGAACTACGCACAGCTATACTTGAATTAGGTAAAAAATTTGAACAATTTACAACGCGCCCCCGCTCTCGGTCGCGCAGCCGAAGGCAAAACCGGTTTCAGCAGAGGTCAAACAGCCGGGGATTTTCACAAACCACTACACAAGGCTCAGCCACTGCATCTACACAGGACTGCTGGTACCACCAAAAGTACGGTCGCAATGCCCGCAAGTGCTGTAGCCCTTGCAGCCACAAGAATCGCTCTGTTCAATCAGTCGCCTCAACATCTACTACAGCCTGACAGCTACCAAATCGTGGTGCAGACAATAGCAAAACGTCTGTCGTACAGCGAAAGGTGCTCCGCTTACAAGTGCACGATCAACGTTCAAATAAAGCCTTTTTGGTAGACACAGGCGCCGATGTATCCGTACTGCCACTCACAGCGAAAACATATGATGTCCGACCAACAGCAACGAAGCTGTACGCTGCAAATGGCTCAGCCATCAAAGTTATAGGGGAGAAGAGAGTACACCTCGATTTAGGTCTACGGCGAGATTTTCAGTGGTCGTTCATAATTGCCGACGTAACAGCGCCTATCATTGGTGCGGATTTCATACGCTACTACGACCTGTTAATAGACCTGCGCCGCAATCGACTAACCGACAACATTACAAAACTACACTCTCCAGTGACGACAACAACGGCTCAGAAAACTGCTGAAATCAAAACGTACGATTCAACAGGCCCGTTTGCTGCATTGCTAGCCGAATTTTCCGATACAACAAAATTAGCCCCTCATGGCGCTAGGACAAAGTCTACGATCTCTCACCGGATAATAACGACAGGCCAGCCCGTCTTCGCCCTGAGAAACTGGATGCAGCACGTAAAGAGTTCGAGTTTCTGATGAAAGTAGGTGTTTGCCGCCCATCTAGCAGTAACTGGGCGAGTCCACTGCACATGGTTAAGAAAAGCGACGGTACGTGGAGACCATGTGGCGATTACAGGGCACTTAATGCACAGACAGTGCCAGATCGTTACCCATTACCATACCTTAGCGATTTTACAAGCAAATTACGAGGTAAGTCAATATTTTCAAAAATTGACCTCCAGCGCGCTTTTCACCAGGTACCAATACACGAAGATGACATCGCTAAGACTGCCATCACAACGCCATTCGGATTATTCGAGTTTAAATTTATGACATTTGGGCTCTGCAATGCCGCCCAGACCTTTCAACGCCTTATCAACGAGGTCCTACGTGGTGTCGATCGCGCTTTCCCATACATCGACGATATATGCATCGCCTCATCATCCATCGAACAACATCGCCACGACATACGCACGGTTCTTCAACGTATTCGAGATAATAATCTCGCGATCAACACAGCCAAATGTGAATTCGGCAAAACGGAACTAAAATTCTTGGGACATTTAGTCAACGCGCAAGGAATTCATCCGTTGCCTGAACGGGTCGTTGCTAGTCGTGAGTTCCCGAAACCGTCCGTCGCTAAGCAATTGAAGAGTTTCCTCGCCATGCTGAACTTCTACAGAAAATTTCTTCCGAACGCCGTCGCCTATCAGCACCACCTACAGGGTCTTATCACCGCAAACACGAAAAACGATCGCACTCCGTTAATTTGGACTAAAGACGCCGAAGACGCATTCACCCGATGCAAGACAGAACTAGCAAATGCAACTCTGCTTGCACATCCAGTACCAGACGCCGAACTAGCTCTTTATGCTGACGCATCAGACACCTCAGTTGGCGCTGCATTACATCAAAACGTAAATGGCGAACTTCAACCACTCGGATTCTATTCCAAGAAGCTCACCAACGCACAGCAAAAGTATAGCACATACGATCGTGAATTGGCTGCAGTGTACCAGGGCATGTGCCACTTTCGGTATATGATTGAAGGTCGCAAGTGCTACGTGGTTACCGATCACCGTCCCTTGGTATTTGCCTTTCGACAAAACTCAGAAAAAGCATCACCTCGACGAGTACGCCAACTTGATTTTGTAGGACAATTTACCACAGACATACGCCACACACCAGGAAAGCATAACGCCACAGCCGACTTACTATCTCGAATAGAAGCAATCGATGGAGTTATCGACTACACCAAGGTTGCTAAAGCACAGAAAGCCGATAAACAACTTCAAGAATTTATCAAGAAGCCAGGTACGCATACAAATTTGCTTATTCTAAAGTTTTTTTCGATACCCAACAGAGACAGCTAGCTCGTATGTGACACATCAACCACCACAGTGCGACCCTATATACCAAAGGAGTTTCGAAATTCAATTCTTACAAAGGTCCATGGCTTATCGCTCCCAGGAGTGCGTGCAACAACGAAACTGTGCACATCGAAATTCGTGTGGCCAGGCATACGCAAAGATGTCACAACCTTTGTGCGCTGCTGCCAAGCGTGTCAACGGTCCAAAATACATCGTCACACCAGGACAGCACCAGCAAAGTATGAGCCACCACACGAACGATTTTCCCACATCAACATCGATATCGTTGGCCCTTTCCCACTTTGTGAGGGACAACGTTATTGCCTTACCATCATCGACCGATACACTCGATGCCCAGAAGCAGTACCCATGACAGATATTTGTGCAGAATCAGTCGCCAAGGCTCTGCTTTCACAATGGATTTCACGCTTTGGCGTTCCAGCACGCATAACATCCGACCGCGGTAGACAGTTCGAGTCAGCTGTATTCGCCGAATTAATCACTGCTATTGGCGCAAGTCACTTGAGAACAACGCCGTATCATCCTCAGTCAAACGGCATCATCGAGCGATGGCACAGATGTTTCAAAGCAGCTATCTTGTGCCACGAGCCAGTCAACTGGGTTCATCATTTACCTGCTATTTTACTAGGACTACGAGTCGCGTTCAAACCAGACATAAATGCTTCCCCTGCAATGCTTGTATATGGTTCAACACTACGCATTCCAGGTGAATTTTTTCAAGAGGCCAAGTCGAAAGAAGTAACCAGCGAATCCATTGCACAATTTCGATCTTCAATGGAAAAGCTACGCTCAACACAAACTGCCCACCATTCGCAGCCACAACCATTTTTAACTCCAGCTTTGCAGACGGCAACGCACATATTCGTGCGAAACGATTCAGTACGCCCCTCGCTAACACATCCGTATGACGGTCCATACCTTGTCGTAAAACGAAGACCAAAATTGTTCAAGCTTGTTATACGCGGACGAACCACCAACATAAGCGTCGATAGGTTGAAGCCAGCGTTTATTGCCAACGTCGAGTATGATCGTCAGGCACCGAGACAAGTTATTCAACAAGAGGCACCTCAACCACCATCAACGAGCACCACCCGCACTGGTAGACACATTAGTATCCCGCTCCGGTACCGATGATACATCTAGAGGGGGAGTACTGTGGTACCCTGTACCATACCTGAAATTTCATTTTTATCATCAACTTCATTGTCATACGATCTTACAACTTTTGTAATCTTTCTTTTTCTTCTAACATCTCATCCCAACCGGTGGATCTTTCCGTAAATTACATTTAATACTAAATAATTAAAGTTTCATTGTGTTTAATATTGAAATTGGTTGTTCGCTATTTAATTATTTTGGAACATCTCGCGTAAGGTAAGATAGCCAACCAAACCACTAAATATATAAAAAAGGAGCCTAAAATGTGTGTTCGTTGGTAAGGGGTGTTTGAAGAGATGTGCCGAACGACCTTTTTGAAATTTATACTTTGTTCTGTAATATGCATAGGTTACATGAATAAATCTTTAAAAATATTTAATCTTAATTAACTTTCTTGTTTTGTAAGTTATTTGTTTTGATTTTTCACGAACACGGGCTACCAAATTTTAACAAAAACACAAATTTTACGATTTCTTTTTTACTGCGGAATGACTTGCGAAGCAGCCACGGCTAGTCGCTAAATAAATATCGCCGTCTGAATTATTTGGTTGAAATTTTGAAAAAACAAAGCTCCTGTCACCCTTTATGTTTATGTTGAGCTCATTTTGTGGGTCAATTGAAATGCGGCAATATTCTCAATTGTCATTCGCTTGTTCATTTACCTGCCTATCCGAGCGGCAAATTCGTCCATTTATTGTATTTGTCAGCTGCCTGTTAGCCAGTTCGTTCATTGGCTTAGGTGTACTTATTTACAAATATACAAGGTGGCGCAAAAGTAAGCTTCCGATGTTCAGCATATCGGTTGTGGCACGTGCAGTGTGTGCTGTTGCACCGTCTTGTTGGAACCACATGTTTTCCAATCCCAATTCATCAAGTTGTGGCAAAAAGAACTCGTTGATCATTGCTCTGTAGCGCTCACCATTCACAGTAACCGTTTGACCCCGACCGATTATTGGTCAAATAAATAGTCAGCTATATTCCGCGTTCTGGAGCAGTGTAGCGTAACATTGTTTATTAACGTGTATTTCGCATGTGTTTACTACACAAATGTAAAAACAGAACTGACTTTAGGGGCCAATCGCAAAATTTATAGCATTTTCTGATAGGAGGATTACTTTTGCGCCACCTTGTACATATGCAGGTTTTATATAATAGGTCAACAGGAGATTTTTCAACTTGCCATATCCACGAAACTTGTATGAGCAAAGTGTGGGATTGGTTTTATGAATTTAATGCTCTTGTTATAGCCAGATATTGGAGCGGTTTTGTTATATGGTCAAAGGCTTTGTGATGGCACTTTATATATTTTAAAGTATTTTTTATGGTTAAATAGGTATCAGCTCGAAGCAGCTGAAGACATTCCATATGTTCCTTTTATTGCGTTATTTAATCCTATAGGAACACCTGTTTTATGGGTTGCTTGTGATAACTATCCCTGCAAAAAAAGCGAATAGTCTAGGAGGAGTCCAGGATGAGTCGCAGAGGAGCAATAATCTCTTTGTATAGGTTGAAGTGATCTATTTTGTTTGAGCATGTCCTATGAAGAGACTAATTGGTCCCTTTCATGCCCAAAAGGGTACAGTCGGCCAATTTACTTTCAACACCTAAAAGTAGGCTACAGAAATTAAAATCGACTTACCCAACTATGCCTTAGCGGAATAGTGGGGATCAATTGTAGCCCACTAGACGAAAGGTATAGATCCCGGATCACTCTCTTTAGAGCTCAGTCCCACTATTTTTTGCAGGGACAATTTTTACAGGGATATTTGTCAAATGTCTACAAAGATTTTAAGTAAATCCATTAAACATGTACCTACTACCGTTAGTATTATTTACCGATTTATGTTCCAACACGAACCAGTGATTCCTTCTATTGGGTAGGCAAAAAGGAAGCAAAGCCCTTTCTGGAGTTTCTCAATACATCGTTCCTGATGTATGACTCCGAATTATCGACGTTATCTAATGTAGTTGGAATGGACCTTTTATTCACGAACTTTTCGTAACAAATAAAAACAAAAAGTTTCGCTGGCCAAGTAGCCTTAAGCGATGCGATAAAGACGATCTTATAACTATAGATATATGTATATCTGCTGAAAATTTTATATTTTCTTTGCCATCCCTGAAGGGGCTAGTGCTGATACACCGGCTCATTTGATAGCTCCGCAGACCGTTCCATATTCAACATATGACAGGGTAGGCTTGCTGTACGTACTCCCTGATACCTCATTTCAATAGGTCAGTTAGAAGCCGTAAAAACCTCTCTCGAAGAACGAAAATAACAAGTTATCGTACCCTTCCTGGTATATGGTGCAGCTACTTGGACACTAACAACATCTGATGAGCCAACTCTGGAAGCATTCGAGATAAAGGTTCTTAGAAAGATTTACGGACCCAAACGCGTTGGCGACGCCGAGTACCGAAGAAGATTTATGATGAGTTTTATGAGTTATATGCAGACACCGACATAGTCCAATGGATTGAAACCCAACAGCTTCGTTGTCTAGGCCATTCGAATGAATGAAGATGCTCCGACCCAGAAGTTATTTTTAGCGGCACCCGGCGGTGGAAGCAGAGGAAGAGGGAGACCACCACTACAATGGAAAACCCAGTGGATACTGATTTGTGATCCCGTGGTGTGTCCAATTGTCGCCAGGTACCAGAGAGAGCAAACGATTGACACCCTATGTTGCACAGTCAAAATCGTTTACACTGATAAGCCCCACTTAAAGAAGAAGGATATGGAGATTTTATATGAATTTCGTGCTTCGCGAGTCAGCTCAAATGAGTAATTTAGAGTTAATAAAACTATTGAAACGGAAGCTGCTTTCCTCAATTTTATATTCATTAAACAAAGAATTTGGTGGTGGTCGTTTCTATGAACCTAATCTCATAATTTCTAAAATGAGAAATGACTAAATTTCCTAATTTCTTTTCGGAGTGTTAAACAATTAGAAATTCAATTTAATATAGGCTTATGTAAGCCTGTACATATTTTCCCTAGACACATGCATGCATACACTTTTAAGATGACCCCATAGCGCGTATTTGTGTAAATAATATGTGCACCTCTCAAAGTCTTTAACAGCTTAAAGAGAAACGGGTTGGTCCGTCACATTTGAAGCAGTGAAAATACTAACACGTTTTGCCCCACCCAATCACACACTTTTCCTTAAGCCGCACGTGCCTCAATGCTTACCCTAACACACCTGTTGACTCCAAATTTCTAGACGCACAATGTGTTGCCGATGACTTTTTAATAAACACAAATTATCTTATATCCGCACATAAATTTTGATGAGTTCGTGGCTTATGAATACTTATTCGATTTTTTGAAGTGAAGCTAATATTCCTTATGTTAAGAAAATACGAATTTAGCTTTCTTTGAAAAAGTTTGAGTACATACAGTTGTGTTCAATATAATAGTAGTGAAAAAAATTGCATATCTTTCGATGAAATAACAACAAACTGTGTTTTTAATAATTTTCATTTAAAATATAGAGAATTCAATAAAAGAATCCAAGTAAAAGGAAATTTCCAATCTTACACAAAGTTCAGGAAAGTTAATTAAACTTTAAAATATGGCCATCAAAATCTGCAAATTTTTTAGCAGAGTTACTAGAAAATGTTTGAGATGCAGTTTTGTAGCCCAATCAATTTAAGTAAACAATGTGCAAGTTGGAAATTGTTCAAAAATTTCCCTGAATTTTCAGAATTGTTCTTCAAGGGTGTTGACTGATTTCGTCCATGCAACGCATAAACAAAATTAAATTTTGTATGGAAGAAAGATTTGAACCGCCTGTACAATAAAAATTCTAGGAATTCAGTTCAGTTCAAGTTTTGGCTTGTACTCGAAAATTGTCTAGAATTTCTGGAAAAAAATTGCTGACTTTGCTGACCATTTCTTAAAGTTTAATTAATTTTGCTAAATGCAATGTAAACTTTGAAATTTCGTTTTATGTGGATTCTGTTATGGAATTCACTATATTATAAATTTGCTATATTTCAAATGACAATTATTAAGTTCAAAGCTTCTTCTTATTTCGTCGAGCGATATCCAATTTAATTTCACTACTATTATATTGAACACAACTGTATGTATAAATAGAAGTACATCTTATTAGGGTGACCGGCGTTTTTTGAAGACTTCTTTCTAGGCGGCGATGACAAGTTTAGATTGAGAGTGACATTTGATGTTTGTTTGGAGTAGATCGACACTTTTTATTGATGAAAAAAAAATTTTGGAATTTAGGAATTATGTCGATCAGGCATATTCATGCTATCTTGAGAATGACTTCAGATTGAAGTCAAAATATCGGACGAATAAAAACACCGTGGTTTACTCAAATTATGGCCTTGCTCTCATAAAAACATATATTTTATAGAATTAGCTAATTGCATCAGGCTTAGGCGGGGTTCGGATTATTTCGGGAGTTCTTGCTTATCATTTCTAGATAATATCGGGACTTTTTCGGCCCCATTTGGGATCGTTGCCGTGATATTTTCGGGATAATTTGAATGGTTTTTGCGAATTTTTCGGAGCGTTTTCGGCATCATTTTTGCAATTCTTACCTGACTTTATCGGGACCATTTTCGAAAATGGAATAACCAAGGGATTTACAGTGGTTCTGAACTTTTTACCATCTCAATCTATTTCCCATCCTCTCTCTGCTGTCAAGTTCGAGTGTAGTTGTTAATACCTCTCTTTCTTCTCGAGGAGAATCGTTTTCATCAAAGTATGAACTAACCAGCGAAGACGTTTTCATACAATATGCTCATATATACCTTAAACTCGTAGAGCTCATTATGTGTCCATGGTATACAATGATATTTGGTATATTTTCGCTACATACCAATCTGTATATAGTTCTAGAAAAGTGAGTAGAATAAGAAAGGAAAGACAGAAAATGGGAAAAAAGAAAGAGTTGTATGAAAGAAGAAAAGGAGAATCAAGAATAAGAAGAGGAGAAGGGGGGTCCAAAAGAATCAGAAAAAAGAGATAAGATGGTCTGCGCTAGATCAAGGTTTTAAGCTGTAGTTCAGTTTCTTACTGGTTTGGCATTTAAATGAATTTAAACCACGACATCTATCTGGAAAACAATAACCCTATGGAATTTAACTCTCACTATAACAGAATTATAACGGGTCGACGTCTGTACATTGCAGATATATAGTAAAAAGAATTTATAGGAGGGAGCATTATTGTTCCAATGAAATACAAAGCAACAGTCTGTCTGTCTATATGTTTGGGCGCGTATCACTTAAAAACCGCATAAAAGAATTGGATGCAAATTTCTGCGTTGCTTTACTAGACGTCTAAATTAAAATTTAAGATATCCCTAATTTCAATAACTCGAATAGTTTAGTAGTTATCGACCAATATGTGGACGAGGCGGACTCAAATTGAGATTATTATGGGTGCTAATGAGTGCTGCAATAATATATTCAGTTCCATATCTCCTGGTTTTGGATTCATAATTATTCTTTTGTAGGTTGTGAGAAGCAGCGAATCGTCACCGGGTTTTTAATAATAACTATTTTTGTTTTGATATTATTAACTGCCCGGGGTTCATATAGCGCTACAGAAAATAAGTTCAAATCACTATATTTCAGTCGATATCATGTGCTATACAAGATATAGTAATTTTTCTGTTAGGCATTTTTGATGACATGTTTCAGCGAAATTAATGTACACCCTAATGTCTTCAGTAGAAGTAAATGTCTCGTCTGCATAAGAGCATCTTGATGTCTGGCGCTAATACTTTCTGCATACATTAAACCAAATAATAATAGGAGCATTGATACAAACATCTCAGATTAAATTGTTTTTCCGTTTTTCAGTTCATTGTTGCCAACTATATCAGACATTGTTTATTGCTTCATAAACTATTTAACTTTTACTATTATTTTTCTTTTTTATGATTTCAAATCTCTTATACATGCAAAGTCATTTTAGTTGCAGCACAATCAACATTTTCAACTGACCCATTAATGGTCTTTCTGAATTCGATTCAATATTAATACAGATTAAATTTCGTTATTGTTTGAATTTCTGATTTTTTGTACCAACTATAAAACAGCTAAATAAAAGCATGTTAAAACAAGTTTATATTTATACAATGTCATGAATATTAAATCAACTTTGCCACAAGTCGCTGCTCTGTTGATTTGTGCTTCGAAATCATGGACATTGTGGAATTACCCCTGGAGTATTGGAGAGAAAATAGAATGAGCGAAGGTGCTCGGGTCCAGTGTTTGGCAAATAGATGACGGGCAGGCTGCTCTGAGATGAGAAAACAGATGCATTATGCCTTTACCTTCCTTTCTGTTTAACTGAACGTCTGATTAGCGAAAAACATAACACTAAACCGATCCCGTCGTGCACGATAGCTGACGTGTCCTGAACAAGCGCAGTGTACAGCTAAATATAGAGAGAGGGTCCCTCTATGCAGTGAAGAACGTGAAGCTAGGATAGGCTTTCACAACAGATAACTAAATAAAAAGTAGATCGAACCTACTACGAAGGCTAATATGAATAGTGACAAAAAATTGTACGAGGAAGTTTGCGTTATGTAGGACAATCTTCTAATCGGTCTCATAGAGAAAAATGAAAAATTTCATAGACCAACCCGAGCTCATCTTATAACGAAGTGGCAAACAATAAAGCACCGAAAAATGGCTGATTTCCAGGCAAGTTTTTCCAGAGTGGAGGTCCGCTACCATGAAAAATAAAGGAAAATCACCACATGTTTTTGGTCCTAACAGTAGAGCCGTAAGTTAGATATGCTTTCTTTGACAAAATATTTGTTGTAGTCAAGAGAACAGTTGGGTCGCTTGTACTTTCGCAGTCACCCCACTGTAAAGAGCTACAAATATGAAGTATGGACAGCTTTTATTTGGAAACATCGAATATATTAGGCTGAAAATAATTTCAGCACTTATTCCTTTAGCGAACTTTGAATTTGTACAAGGAAACAACTTGAGTATAATCAAAAAAACGCCTTTTCGCAATATGTTTCCAAACCTTCTTTAGATTTTAATTACAGTAACTTGGCGCCAATGAAAATGAATGAAACTTGTAGTGAGCAGCACTTCCATCCCTAACTGAAAACTCTCCCACCACTAGTTTAACACAACAGAGATAACGATGTCTACGCTTATGCGTGCAAGCAAGAGAAAGAGAGATCGCGCGTATATTTGCGAATACGATACAAAGAGGAGATGTAAATAAATAACACCGACCGTTCGAGAACACGAAGAGGGAACAACCAAGAAACTTCTGGGTGCGTAGGGTTGCACCCTGTTGGACTATAAAAGACAGTGACCAAGCAAGGCAGGTTGATCAGTTTATTTTCAAGTGTTGTTCAGTGAACTACTGTGAAGTTATCAAACTCTTAAATTTGTATTGCGTTTATTCCTAGTTAATTAAACTAGATATTCGTTAGAGTATTTTTGTGTGTGTTTATTTGACTTTATAGTGATCGAACTCAGGATAATTAATCGAGGAATCATCGAATTTGTCACAATATTATAGTAAAGAATTTGAACAACAAATGGGATACAAACATATTTATCGAGCAACAAAAGCAAGATATTAAGTACTTGCTTACCCTGTAGGGAAAATAACTATTTCCGAGCCAGTGCGCTTCTAGTGAAAATAGAACACCTAAAGTTTTGTAGCACATCAAATTCGGGTACAGTTATGTATACATTTTTTAAGCCCCGCCAAGAAGTTTAAAGTTTTTCCACCTGATTTTTCTACAAAAATTGAAGTTATGAAGTTATCGTTAGAATTTGAGAATTAGATTTTTTCTGAATAAAAATATGTATTTCAACACTTCTTGGAAAATTTCCAAAACTTTTTTGAAATTTTCATGATACGCACAACATTTATAATACAGATTTATAAAATTCTTAAATTAGAAATGTAAAGAAAAATATTCAAATCATCGTATGCAAAATCCAAATATTGCCTTTTCTTTAGTTCCGAACTTGTATACAGACCCGCAGTTTAGATCTCGTTGCTTTGTAGGCCATATTGCGTTGGTACTGAACAATTTCTAAGGTTTGGTTATTTACTGGAACTGGAAGGAATATCGCATTCTGTTGACAGTTTAGAGCTCAGCGAATCATGTCGTTTGTGATTACGCGCGTAATCAAAAGTGTTGTTAGTTGCATTTTAAAACTCAATTCGAAATAATTTTGCTGTAGCCGGGTCTACTTTCCTGTTAGATATAGGCTTGAGACTTCGAACAGAAATCGATGACAATACTTGTTATCCCTTTCGGGGCAGAGTACTCAGAATCAGTCAGAGGTTACATAAAATCAATCCAGTACTCGGTTCTCTGACCAATTGGAACACAAACAAGTAAGGAAGTCTAAGTTTGGGTGGAACCGAGCATTATATATGTACCTAGCAGTTATCTATTTTGCTGAGAAGCAGAAGGAAACTCGGAGACTTTGCCAAACTACTGCCGACGGGCGATCCCGTTTTGAACAAACTTTTTCAAACCACTTTTGATGTTACCTGTCCCAGGGCTCGAACCTTGGACCTTCGGTGTGGTAGGCTGGCAACACAACAGCCACACCACGGCAGCCACCATTAATTTATTTGTATATAAATAGCTTCACTACCAACAACTTCTAACCACATTTTTACAAAATACCAATACATGCATATTTAATGTTTGAAAAATTTGCGGACAGACAGACAGACGGACGGTGAGACGGACATGGCTAAATCGACTCAGCTCATTGTCCTTTTTATTTCAGTTTACTTATTGATGGGCCCATCTATTCTTCTTTTCATACTTACAAATATTTCATGTTCATGAAGGATATCAAAATCAAAAAAGGTGTATAACTTCCTTATTGCAGTGGGGTATTAACAACTTGCCCGGATATTTTACTTGTGTCTCGCCTTTGAAAATAGCAAAATTTTTATGCGGAAAAGTGGGCGACGCCACGCGTACTTCCACGAAAATTCCCAAAATTTTTTTGCGGTCAAGTTTTGCTTAGAAATCTAATTATGTGTGCAAGATCTTATTGATATAGTTTGCATTGTTATAGATGTATCGCGTTTTACATTTTACAAACAAATTTTTTAGAACTATGTTAAAAACTAGGCGTGGCCGTTGACCGATTTTGCCCATTTTTACATTTACATTTATATATTAAAAATTTTCGCTCGTTGAGATAAATCAATTTTTGCAGGAGTTATGGCATAAAAGGTTTTGTGGACTAATCCACTATAAAAGAGTCGGGCCACGCACATTTTCAAAAATTTATATTTTTCGACTTTCTTCGTTCACGGACACTTTGAAAGTGAAATAGAAATGATATAAGGCTTTTGTACGATAAGTTATTGCCTATTAAATATAACTTTGATCCTTTTAGAAATCTTTCTTATAAAAGAGGGCGTAAACTTTAACCGATGTCGCCCATTTTTTGCGGAACATTCCCCCTATTAATATAAATATGTGTTCTGAATTTCGTTTCGGTATCTTGAACGGTTTTTGATTTATGATTAATATTATTTCTAAACTTGACTTAATCAAAAGTGGGTGGTGCCACCCCCATTTTCAGAAATTTATTGAAACATTTATTTTCTGTCTTAAAGTTAATGTACACACCAAATGTTATGACCCTAGTAATAACTTTTTTTGTATTTTCGAAAATATTCTATATATAAAAAGTGGGCGTGGATATTATCCGATTTCGTCTATTTTAAATAGCGCTCGGAGATGAGTGCTAAGGAACCTGCATACCAAATTTCATTAAGATATCTCAAAATTTACTCAAGTTATCGTGTTAAAAGGCGGACTTACGGAAGCTGTTGTCCATTTGACACGAATAAAAGTAAACAAAATGTAACTTAATTGCGAACTTACTTATTGGAAAATAATGAAATGCATTAAAATATAGATTTGCAAGTGTTTAAATATTTAAGGAGTGCTATTTATAATTTATAATTTTTTTGTTTTATTTTTTTTTCTGTTGTTGAAATTGACAGAGTACATTTCTTACTAAACTCAACCCTGTACTCTCAAGTGTTACTCTCTCTCTCTCTTTCAGCGAATTTTTATTAGTCAGTTGTACTTCAGAAATACCGTAAAATTAATTTCGGTATAAATAATTGAACTTCGGAAAAAGAACATTTTACAGTTTCTGATGTGAAATCAATTGTTCCGAAATAGGTTTTAGACATTCTGAAATTTAATAGAAAGTTCTGAAATACTGTTAGTTGTTCAGAAATAAATTCGAGGGTTTGGAAAAGGCGGAGAGATATTAAAAATAATAAAGCTCCCGGCAATAAACAGAGTCATTAGTTGCAATTGTCTCTTTTCATACGAATATATACGGTCCACAGAACTAATGTCTTATTTTCACGGAAGTTCTAGTTCTGAACCATACATTTTGGTCACTGGCTATCGCCAGCATTTCTCGTAATAACTTGTGCACAGCTCACAAGCGCTATGTGATATACGACCATGTAATAAATCTTAAGCAAATTTATTACTTAATTGTTATATCTCCTCACTTTTAGTTTCGATTTCAGCAGGCTAGTTCACGTTATTATTGCTTAATTATTTTGCTTTGTAGGCGCACACATTTCGCCTGCAGAACGACAATTCAGCGATTCGACAGCGCGACCGCTCTTCACCACAACCGCCAACTAAAACGTGTCGGCTGTGCGTCTCATCACTTAAACGCCTTTAAGCGAACTTATGTTGCTTTGCCGCTTATATTTTGAGGCATTTACTCAGCCTTACCAAAAACATGATTGGACTGTCAGCTTGGCACGTCATCAATAATATTAGTTCTCTAACAAAAAAAAAAAGAAAATAATAACAAGAATAATAACAAAAATAATAAAAACAAACGTTTTTGAATGCCTATAAAGAGCTGTATCGTCTGGCGCTTCGATAGTAACGTCACCTCACTTACATCAGCGCCGTAATTGAAACGTCTGCAACAGCATATTGCTCAACATTATTAACAACAACAAAATATACAGTTTCGATAAACTAAAGCGCCAGTTAGCTCATTATAGCGTATTTTCAACTTTAACAAGTCATAAAAATACTGTTATTTGACACCATTGATGACCTCTATGGTTTTCTTGGTTAACGTGCCAATCAACGAGCTGCTGTATGATTAGCACAAAGACACACTAACAAGATATTTACTTTTGATAGAGCGGCAGTATATGTCAGTGTTCAGGTATAGGTAAGTAGACCATATGCATATGCTTCTTCCGAGCTTCATTTATGGGTAATTTATGCGATAACGACTAAAATCACGTCTGTCATCCCTTTCTAGCAATAACTGGAGCCAATTCGAAACACCAAGAGATGAAAAGTCATCCTCATCCTGTTTATGATGTGTGATGTGGCTTGGTTATACGGTAGATCAGCAAAGTTTGCTGTTGTTTGCAATTTTATTACTCGGTAGTCGTGTAATCGTCAAACAGACGAGCAAAAACCCAAACTGTTTATGATACCAAAAGACAGTGTTTACAAAAAGAAAACTCTCGATTTGTGTATGTCTCTGGTTAGTGAAAACTAAATAAAGTGTTTGATTTCAAATTATTGGCCTAAAGCTCAACATAAACTAAACAGATAAGATAAATTAAAAAAAATAAACGAAAATAAAAATAAAATAAACTATAATAATATGAAATGAAATAAAATAATATAAAATAAAATAAAACAGATTAAATCTAATATATAATAAAATAACATAATATAAAAAAAAATAAAATAGAACAAAATAATTTAAAATAAAATAAAATAACGCAAAACTAAATAAAACGTAATAAAATAAAATAAAACAAAACAAACTTAAATATAACAATATGAAATGAAATAAAATAATATAAAACAAAATTAAAGAAAATAAAATAAAACAGATTGAACTAAAATAAAATAAAATAAAAAAATAAAATAAAATAAAAAAAATAAAATAAAATAAAGCAAACTTAAATAAAACGTAATAAAATAAAATAAAGCAAACTTAAATAAAACGTAATAAAATAAAATAAAATAAAATGAAATAAAATAAAATAAAATATAATAATATTAAATAAAATAAAATAATATAAAACAAAATTAAAGAAAATAAAATAAACCAGATTAAATTAAAATAAAATAAAATAAAACAAAGAAAAATAATAATATAAAAAAAATAAGGCAAAATTAAATAAAACGTAATAAAATAAAATAAAAGGTAGTAGAAAAAAAAGAATTTAATCAAATCTATGCACATGTACTTGGTACTCACTCCTCTTGTTTTCCACCTCAGCCCCCTCCCTTTGTTGCCGAATCCCTGTACCTATATTCGCATAACTTGACCCAGCCAAGGGAACCTTTAGGCTTGAGTTCGCTGTACTAAAGTCATATCTGCGAACAGCTCATCGTTAAATTTCTTTACATCTTCCGGAGAAAATTTATTCCGGCGCCATCCCATCTTCTTTCGACACTGTACATGATTCTGCGCCAGGACAGGTGTAATGAGCTTGGTCTTGTTCCACTTGTAGTGATCCTCCGTTTTATTTCTCGTCTGACTATTTTTCCGGCTCGCTGATTCCCAAAAAGACGAAGTCCCTCACAATATTAAATTTATGACTATCAAAAGTGACGTGCATTTCCAAGGCAATGGTGAACCGATTTCAACTGATACTTTATCATGGCCCCGTTTTCACCGCAATACCCACTTGCATAACTTCTTTATTCAGGCAGATCTTACGACCCAGCAGTTACATACTTTTAGAAAAGGTTGTATAATTGCTGGCTTTTCAATAACTATTCGCCTAACTATTTTAACAGCACATACAATAGTCTATCATTCTCTCCAAATGCTTTGTTATTTTTATTTTACAACAATGTCAGGTGGGTGGACGTTCGGACGTTCTTCCTTTCGTCGTGGATTTGGGTATCAGGTCCGTCATCTACGAGGTATTAAATATATATAAAAAATGTACCTGTTGAAGCTATGACTGATTTAGTTTGTTTAAAAGACTGCTTCGGAAGTGTAGAGTTCCCATCATATTTTTATTTATGACACACAAGAAAGGTCCAATGTATTACTCTTGGTATCGCTGCTAAGGGATTTAGGATGTTGTTATTCCGGATAGGTGCTTTACAAGGTTCGATTATGGTAGTATATACATGTCGCTTTGAAATCTGCATGGTTCTCTTTTCTTGCTGCATGGATTATAATGCTAGATAAGTTTAGAAATAGCTAGTTAAATTTTTATAAACAATGAGTGAAAACATCAAAAACCTGGAATAAGACAGCATACAGTACTCGTCACCTTTTCCCTTCTATTATTGCATAAACTTCAGCAACCAAGTTTTTATTCATCTTCAGAAATCATTACTGCAAACTTTACGATGCCACCAACTGAGACATTACTCAGTAGTAAAGTATGAGTGTTGATCAGCAGGCAGCTGAGTGTATGATCATCTGATGATCATGTACTCATTTTAATTACATTTACAAAAGTATCTACATAACATACCTGTGTTTATACATCAGTAAAATGTTGCTGCCACCCAGTGATGCGCGTGCGCAAAGAGACAACCGAAACGCTGCAGTGCTGGTGCATCATCGTGTGAACGTGACCGTAGCGCACGTCAGCTCAATCGGGCACGTGTATAACATGCTGCCGCAGCATTAACAGCTCAGTATGTTGCGGCAAAAAATTGTAAAGGAGGAAGAAGAATCAGTTGAAATATATGAGCTCCAAACGCCTGGCAGACGCGCGAAATGCTATGGAGCGCCATTAGGCCCGATCACATTCAAGACGGCGACTGCAAAGCGCCATCTGTCATATTATTTGTACACACGTTCTTATGTAAAGCATTATTTTAAGCGCGTCATAGCTACATGGCTACCAACCACGAATGGCGCTGTCGGCAGATTAAATCTATTTCTATTTTTACAAGCGACAGATTGTGTCGTTGTTTTCTTTTGGTCAATAAAAACGAAAGGAAGAGTGAATAACTTGTAATATAAGTTTCATTCATTGAGGTATATGTATCTTTCACACAGTTTGTACTTTTTCTATAATTCTTTGCTACTTTTTAAGATAATTCACACCTGTCGCTGCTGCTTTCATTGTAATCAAGTAGCCAATGCTTGACTACAGTTGTCGCATAAATTTGTTTTATTGTAGCTGTGGTTCGTAGCCACCGTATTCAATGTGTTCAGCCCTATTATCGTGGCCAAGAGCTTATGCGGTTGCACAAGGTGAGCAATAAAACTGGTGTTTCTAGTGCTTTTGATGAATTTCTGTAAGTAAAGTTATAAAATTCTCTGAGAAAGGAATTAAAAGAATTCAAGTAAATTTTGAGTTTTTAATTAGTTGCTACTTTTATTAAAGCTACTACTCCTATGCAAGTTACAACTTCCACGAAAGCTCCTACTTAGTTATACGAACGCTTCTAGTCAACTACTTATATGAAATCTTCTACCTTTATGAACGCTCCTACTTTTATAGAGCTGTCTACTTTTATAATTATTAAGGTCACTTCTTTGAAGAAAGCTTTCTCTATTAAATAAAGCTATATAAAGTTGTTCCTACTTTTGCATGGGGAAGTTTCAACCTTTATGAACATTCCAACGGAAATGGAAATTATAAGTTCCAATAAAGCTTCTTTCTTCTATGAAAGTTTTCTCCTTTATCGAAGGCCTGAGCTTTATGAATCTGGCACTTACATGAAAGCTCCTACTTATATTTAACTTGTCTTTAGTTATCAATGGGGAAATCCCTACCTTATTTGCTTCTGCTCTTATGAAATCTGCTACACATGTGAAAGTTCCTATGGAAGTTGCTACCTCGACGAAAAATTCTGCTATAGTAATTTATTTCACAAATTCCATGGAAGGTTCTTCCTTTATGAAAGCTTCGACTTTTCTGAAAGCTCCTACTTATACAAAAGCTGTGCCCAGTTATGCATGGGGACTTCCCTACCTAAGTGCAAATTCCATTTCCTTTATCAAAGGCATACGCTTTATGAATTTTCCACTTATATGAAAGTTCCTACCATAACGAAAATTTGTACCTATAGTAACTTAAGTTATAGCTTCCAGCAAAGCGTATTTCTTTATGAAAGCTCCTGGCCATATGAAAGCTCTATTTATAGTAATTTATTTTATAACTTTCGTGGAAGCTTCTTCCTTTATGACAGCCCCGACTTTTCTGAAAGCTCCTAGCCTTATTAATGTTTGCAAGGAAGTTAATTTATTTGAAAAATATTTTTGCTAAGGGAGTCTTTCCCATCTCTTTTAGGAGATGGTTTCGTATGTGTCAGTATTGATTTGAGATTTTGTCTTCCCTTCTTATTCTGTATTTACAGCTTATTATGATTTTCTTAAAAAAGGCGAAGTTTTATCAGAACCGTTAAAGCACAGAAGTTCTTACCAACGAAATTGAGCTTGAGCCTTAAAGATGAAAGCTTAGAAATGTTATGTCGTCGAGATACTTTGGACAGACCCTGTATATATATCTGAAGTAGACATATATGGCTTAAAAGCTTTTCAAGATCTACACTTACCCATGCAACAAGCAATGTGCAACTGTCGCCACAATTGCGATCGCGATCGTGATCTTTTATTATTTCTTTCTTGTCTTGCAAGCGACAGCTGCTTTTATTGTTGTTGTAATAAAGATGTGCCAAGCAATCAGTGTTATGGGTACGATCGTATGCCAGATTTCTTGTTCTTACAACACTTACCAGCTGATGTTGCCACTATGTTGTTGCTTTCGTTGCTCCTTTGCTTCTGCTGCTATCGACCTTGGTTGTGTCGCATTTTTGCTTTGTAGGGTTTCTGGTTGTTTAGACGATATTTAGTTTGTGAGCAGCTGCTGTTGTGGTTTTGGTATAATTTTCAAACTATGTTGCAACTTGTGGTTGTTATTGTTAAATATTTATTGCAAATTTTGTTGTTTGTTCTTCCTAGCAATTTGCTATTGGCCGCAGAGACGCTGATGATGTTGCAGCCAGTTGTCACGCGCACAACAACACTTTGACGAATTCCTTGGGATGACGGGTTTTTGGTATGGCCTCTGCTAGGGAAATTAAAATTAATTCAACAGTTTAAAATTGCTTCGTGATTGGCATTTGTTGTTGCACAACTGTTGCATTCCTCAACACAGCCATAACACTGCTTTGAGATTGCGGAGCAATTTAAATTGTTCTAAGGTTGGATATTATTATTTTACCTTTTATTTATATGCTCAGAGTCACTAGATTCATATACAAAATGTGTCGGCGCAATATCGTTAGCATTTCTGGTCGCTTTGAAAAATCGTAGGTGCCAACGAAAATACATCAGATCTTGGGAAGCTAGAAGGAAAGTTGTTTATTGCCTGCAGGCTATGGGGGAGGAAATCAAGTTTCTGGCTAGCTAGCATCCAAGTAATAGCGTGAAACGATTACGTAACTGCCACAAAATTTATAACTTTGATGAATATGTAAGTAACTTTAATCAAGAAATTCGCAGTAGCTGCGAGAGAGTTTTGGCCGCTAATGGTTACTTTGAAATGATTTAGATTTTAAGCAGAGTTATCGGTAACCTCAAAGTTTTCAAAACTTAAAAGTGACAAATGAGGACTAGTAATCTTTCCACACCAGCAACTGAACCATATTTCAGGCTGTAAATTATTTTGGATAAGAATCTATATAAATGTACTTATAATGAAACTATAGAACGCATAAATAAATGAAAGACGCAGTTACCACCCTTCTATATCATTCCTACGTAACCACAACGTCAAAAGAACGTTAAGCTACCAACAATGTATTCCCCATTTTGGTTGCAAGCACGTGAAAGCTATGTTCCTATTATGTGCCCCCTGACTAGTGGCTCAACACTTACAGGTCAACACAATGGTCGCAGCTCCGCAGCAGAGGGAATCTCATACTTGAAGGTTAAGCTCCACGTCATCCAGAGAAAGAAAGTAAAGAACAACCCGGTAACAAGGAGCCAAGGGGCTGCGATGAGGATAACAATTTTAGGGAGGGGGGGGCGCGTATTTAAGGAAAGGTAAGAGAGCTCAAGCCATTTCGACAATAACCAGCTCTCTCGATGACTGACCAACACATCTTGGTAGACATTTTGCATAATTATCTAGTGACTTTAGTAAAGGCAAACGATGATCTATTCCATAAAGTCAAGATTTGGTAATTTTCAACTATCACTCCCTATACAGACTATCTTTAGGATGATATTTACACTGAATCCTCCACTCATATCTTCATAACGAAATAAACTGAAGTTACTTAAGAATGCTCAAATGGTTCACCTCTGAGACTTGTAATGTGACTTGACTGACATCCCCTGGTCGGCTTAAACCAGCAATCCTGACTGTCGGGCAAACAGACATTCCGGAAGCCATCAAGTAGCTCAAAGCATCCAATTCGAATGCCCCAAGCGTCAACTATTTGAAGGAGACCTCCACTCTGTCTATACAGTTTAGTGTTACTCCATGAACCTGGCGAAGAAACCTCATCAATGAGAGTTACTTTGACACATATTACTTCTATCATGTTTGGCAAAGCCACTGGAAATCGTCATGTTCCTTTATTACACCAACAAAATCAACCACCCTACGCGCATTCAAAACTTCGAATGACCTCCTTTTAAATCGGTACTAAAAAGTTGGATCACGATTTGTATTAATAGTCGATAAGCATCTGTGTACCACTGCGGGTTACGGGTTAGTGCTTCGGAGAGTGTTCCACTTTTTATACAATACGAAATTCGCTTCTGAAGAAGCCACGAGCATCAAAGTGCTCGACGGGGTACTTGAGCGCACAACAAGAAATGCCGATGGTTGTCTTCTTTGGACACCAGAGAACCATTTATACAAATGTACAATAGTGAGGAGTAAAACAAGAAGGCTTAGAAGAAGTTGCTGCGGACTGGACAAGGACTCATTTCACAGGGGAATAAGAGATTTGCAAGTTATCATTGTAGGCGGACCAGGAAACACATCTACATAGGGTCAATAGACGACACCTGGAACAGATCAAGAACGCGCTCAACCAGCTACTCCAGGAACTTTTGTTTACCCCCGATTTTGATATCGTAATAGGTTAACCTCTTCCCTATCTTGACAAAATACTGGCAGTACATGGTGCAGCACTTCTACAAAAACAACAATTTGTCAACTTTTTTCTTACACTCCTTAATATTCTAGTTGAATTGTTATTTTTTTTTCTTTTTCAACTGGCAACTCTTTTCAACAGGCAATTATGAAATGTAAATACCATCAAGCAACCAGCATGACCAGACAGAAAAAAAGTAACAACCAACCCTTGAAAAAACATAAAAGATCGTAGCCACACTTCAATATTCTCAGCAAAAAGCGTCATATCAAATGCAATTTTTCTGTTTTAAACTAAAAATGACAATCGTGTTTTATAACTAAACAGTGCCAACATCAATAGCCGCAAGAACGAAAACAAATGGAACGAAGCAAAAAAGAATTAAATGAAAATCAGAAATAAAAACGAAAGATAAAATTAAAATAAAAGGGGGCTACAATCGACAACGGGAGACACTTGGCGCTGGACGACCGCGTATGCTATTTGAGAATTGTGTACAGGACACCATGCAATTATGGGCCATTCCATTGCAAATAGCTGAAAATCCTACTGATTAACAGTTTATGCAATCGGAATAATAAAATTTGGTAACTCTTTGAAATGAATATTCTATTGTCGATTTTATTAAACTTTTAAAAAAGGGTAGTGGCACCGCCCACATATGAGCGAACAAGTTTTCAAATTTTGACAGTTATTACCCTGCAGTCAACTGCCAAGCTGGTTAGTAAACATTCTTGTTCATTAACTAGAATTTGGGCGGCTTAGTCATACCAGTCTGAGCGACTGCAACGTTTCCGCTATCATAAGTAGCAACCAGTGTGACCAGAAAAGGCTAAAATTGTGAAAAAAAGAATCTAAAAAAAAGCTTAAACTATTTTTATATATAACTGTAGACATAACTTAAAGGGACTATTCATGTTTCAACACATATCAAGCACATTTTCCCTGACTAGGAATTTTTTCAAAGAAATACATACTATAGAAAAATCACTACAAACTAATTAATTTTATATTTTGTTCGCCTGATGAATCAGAAGAGCTTGCGTCTGCGTACAAAGGTTTGATATTTATCATAGAGATGAGATCATCGGTAATTACAAAATCAGTGTGACGTTTGGATAAGCGTTTTAACGAACAGCTAACAGCTAGGTAAGCATTTTATTTTTAATCTGTTCGTTAACTTAATTTTTAAAATGTTCATGGCACTGAAAATTCTTTCAAACTCCCTATTACTCAAAGGTAATACCAAAAAGTTAAATACGAATTTGACCATACGAGGTGTGTTCAAAAAGTATCGCGAATTTTGTGTTTTTTCAAAAATTATTTATTTATTCATGAATATCTATTTTGTCCCCTTCAAAGTAATCCCCATGAGATATTATACACTTGTGCCAACGCTTTTTCCAATCTTCGAAGCACTTCAAAAAATAATTTTTTTGTATCTTGTTCAGCTCCTCCTTCGATGCCGTCTTTATCTCGTCAAGAGAAGCGTAACGTCGTCCTTTCATGGGCCTCTTCAGTTTAGGGAACAAGAAAAAGTCACAGGGGGCCAGATCTGGGGAATACGGTGGCTGCGGCATCATTAGTGTGTTGTTTTTGGCCAAAAAGTCGCGCACAAGCAACGATGCGTGAGCAGGGGCGTTATCGTGGTGCAAAAGCCAATTTTTGTTCTTCCACAAATCCGGGCGTTTCTGGCGGATTGCTTCGCGCAAATTGCGCATAACTTGCAGGTAATATTCCTTATTGACCGTTCTTCCCTGTGGCAAGAACTCATGATGCACCACGCCCCTGCAATCGAAGAAAACTGTCAGCAAAACTTTCACATTCGACCGAACTTGGCGCGCGTTTTTCGGTCTTGGTTCGTGCGGCAGCTTCCATTGAGATGATTGAGCTTTGGTTTCCACGTCATAACCATAAACCCACGATTCGTCACCAGTTATGACCCTCTGGAGCAAATTTGGGTCGTTGCGGACAGAGTTTAACATCTCATTAGCAATGTTCATGCGATGCTGTTTTTGGTCACAATTGAGCAATTTTGGTACGAATTTCGCGGCGACCCGTCTCATGCCCAAATCATTGATAAAAATCGAATGGCACGAGCCGAACGATATGTTAGGGTCCTCAGCAACTTCTCTAACGGTGATTCGACGATTGGCCAATACCATTTTCTCCACTTCATTAATTTTTTCGTCTGTTGTTGAAGTGCTCGGGCGTCCGGCACGCTCTTCGTCGTTCACATCTTCTCGGCCTTCTGAGAACATTTTGTACCACCGATAAACGTTGCTTCGGTCCAAGGTAGCTTCTCCGTATGCCACAGTCAACATTCGGAATACATCCGCGCACTTAATTTCGTTTTTCACACAAAATTTGATACAGGTTCTTTGATCCATTTTTTTGAATAGGTAAAAATCGAAGACGATCCAAAACACGTGCAAGCAAAGCAGCTGTCAACAATTAACTGAACATTCAAAATGGCCGAGCTTGTCGGCATAAGTGAGAGACATGAGTACCAACATAACGCCACAAAAAATTCGAATATACGTAACCAGCGAAAATTCAAAATTCGCGATACTTTTTGAACACACCTCGTATATTGTCGGACTTCCGCCCAAAATTCAATGGTGGTCGCCACACTTGTCTACTGTACGGTTATTAGCTTTCGCCACTGCAGCTCAATCAATGCTACTTGACTTGGAGAATACCTAGACTTTTCTGTAAGAAAATACATCCGGCTTTGTAACTTTCAAAGAATTATCAACTGAAAAAAAATGTATCTTTTGTAAAGAGTTCATAGTATCAGGTAGTCGATGTCCCAATTGGGTTATCAACTCCATTAAAAATAGTTGACAATTTTTACGAATAATTTTCTGTATTTCGTCATTAATACTACCTTCATTCAACTTTAATTTTATATATTCCTGGAATTTGTGGGGAAAATATGTTGTTGGGACCAGAAAAGGTTTGGAGGAAAAAAAGGCTAGAAAAAAGCCACGAAGCTAAACCCAAAATTATGAGGCTAAATGACAAAAAAAGGCTAAATCTAGCCTCGAAAAGGCTAACCTAGTCACACTGGTAGCAACAACCCTCCAGAACTGTCGATAGCTATATACATACACGAGCGTGGAAGAAAATAATTCAGTATGCAATACAGCAATCATTCAGTTAACAACACCGCTCTACATTTTAATTTTCTGTTTAACTAATATTCTTAGTTTTCAAATATTAATTTACTTAAATTAAATATTAATCTTTTTTGTAAGTAATAGTTTTTTATAGTGAAATCATAATAATTTTGAAAATTTCGTGCTTCAATAGTACATTTGGATTGCAGATCATGTATGTACGTGCATGTCAACAAAATCATACTTATTTTTTGCGTTGTCGCTACTGCAATAGCGGCGCAGAAGCGAGGCAACAACGAGTAAGCAGTGCTCTAATGAAACCAGGAAGAAAAGTGGAAACAAAACGATCATTTGTCAAATCAATTTTGCAAGTAAATAACATTTCTTTTAGGAATAATCAAAGCATCCTTTTTCTGAATGAAAAGTTTTCAACAAATGCATTTAAAAAATATTGAATTACTGTTATTTTCCAGGGTTGACTTTTCATAATTAAAATATAAGTTAATCTCCAGTGTTAGAAGCTGCAAAAACGAAAATGGCTAGCAGAGACACATACGATAACAAGGTGGCTAAAAATAGCAATTCTTAAAAAATGTATTTACTAAGAACTTGCACATTATGTACTAGAATCACCGAGTTGCCTGCATGGTTATTTGCAAAGAATTTCGAAACTTATAATTGTCATCATAAAAAGCTAATCTTTCCTTGAAAGATATTTTCACATATGGATTAAATTCTATCAGCGATTATTAATTAGATTTTACAACTTTCCCCAAAATGTTTCAAGAAAATTTAAAGATTTATGCCTGTGAAACAATTCTAAAATTCATTCAAAAATCGACTATTATAAAAAATAAGAAAATTAATTTTTATAAATATTTTTCAAGGGTAACATTGCTATGAATGGCGACTATATTTTTATGCAAATTTGTTGCAATTGTTTAATATAGTGAAGTAATATTTATTTTGATAGACAAATATTTTATATCTGATGACTGAATTTTTAATAAAGTGGTTTGTAATATAATTTCGCAATTTTCTTGTATTTTTCAATCCAAAATGAACTAACCTACTATGAAGTGGTACATTAACTGGTTTGACACTGATCCATAGGCTGAGTAGTACGACAGCTGGTATGATACTGGTGTATGTACATAGATACTGACTAGTATGTCAATTGGATGTTTATTGGACGAAAAATGTGGAAAGTGGGACTCTTTTTTCGAAGTTGGACTTTCTTTCTAAAACTTCTTTTGTATGTTCGAATTATTTTGTAAGCTATAGCTATAAATCTATATTCGGAGTTTCCTAATTTTTGCCTATTTTCTCGCCATTGGTCAAACCGATTTTGATAATTTTTGAAATATATATATAAGAAATTATTCGAATTTGTTTTTTTATTTTTGACTACTTTGACCGCGCTTTTTTTTATAAAATTGTTGGTTATTCCATTACTTTTAGCAGAAAAGAAATTGGAGCCATTAAATGGATTAGAATGGGGATACCATCTGGTATATATATTTCAAAAACGATCAACCTCAGAATGGTCAATCACGAGAAACTAAGCAAACACTTTACTACTTCGAAAAGATTTTTATAGCTATAACCACTGCCGAGGGGCGACCCCGCTTTGAAAATCTTTTTCAAACCACTTTTGGTGTAACCTGTCCCAGGAAATTCACAAAATTTTTTGCGGTTGAGCTTTTCTTTAAAATCTTATTATGTGTGCAAGATCTTGTTGATATAGCTTGCATGGTTATCGAAATATCGCGTTTTACATTTTACAAACAAATTTTTTAGAACAATGTTAAAAAACTGGGCGTGGCCGTTGACCGGTTTCGCCCACTTTTACAACAAACATTAACCTTTGTATGTGCAACATTTTCGCCAAATATCGTTTTGATAAATACATTTTTTCCGGAGTTATTAATATGTGTGCTAAATTTGACTTAATCAAAAGTAGGCGGTGCACCGCCCATTTTCAAAAATTTCTTGAAAAATTTATTTTCTGCTTTAAGATTAATGTACACACCAAATTGAATAATAATAAATGTATTATGTACTGAACAATCGCTTTTTTTATATTTTGGAAAATATTATATATCTGAAAAGTGGGCGTGGGTGGCATTATCCGATTTCGCCCATTTTAAATAGCGCTCGGCGATGAGTGCCAAGGAACCTGAATACCAAATTTCATTAAGTTATCTCATTAGGACGGACATGGCTTAATCAGTTTCTTTTTTCCTCCTGAACATTTTGATATACATTAGTCAATGTCTATCTCGATCCGCTTATGCCGTTACATATCACCGTTACGCGACTAAAGTTAATATAGCTTGTGTGCGTAGCACTACTAGGTATTCAAATAGTTCGAATTTCGCAAAATTGTGAAACACGTATTTTTGTTTAATCGTTTCATTAAAATAGATCAGCTAATAAAAATTTGATGTTGCTCACTTCAAAAATTTTTAGTCATGGAATTACCCGTGAATTTTCCTTACACAAACATGAAAATATCGAAGTTGAGTTTTAGCGTATTCCTTTTATTGTAGCCTGTGTGGTGCATATTTATTTATGTATTTTCATCATTGTTTGAAGGAATGTCAAAGCAGCATCGACGCATTGGAAAAATGGATGCTGTATTAGGATACATGGAAAAATATTCACTCGATGTACAAATTGGCGATATCCCTATTCCTATCCCTATCCCTATCCCTATCCCTATCCCTATCCCTATCCCTATCCCTATCCCTATCCCTATCCCTATCCCTATCCCTATCCCTATCCTATCGCTATCCCTATCCTTTCCCTATCCCTATCCCTATCCCTTTCCCTATCCCTATACAACTTTCATATTTATTCACCTTTTTAACCTTCTCTGGACTTTCACAAATAATTCAAGGCAAACATTAGCCAAATCGGTCTAACCGTTCTCGAGTTTTAGCGAGACTAACGAACAGCAAGATTGAAAATTTTTCATAACCAACAAGATCGGCGCAATATAACATAATGACCCCCTTCAACTGTATACTATATTGCAGTTCAAATTGTGAAGTTTTGAGTATTGAGATGGTTTCAAAAGTTTCAATATTATTGGCTTAGTTACAAAAATTGTTTTAGAAATTAAAAAAAATTGCTTCATACAATCAAAATATAAAGTCTTCTCCATATCGATACATCAAAAAATCGACAAGCATTGAATCGACTAAAAATCGATTACTTTTTGCCACTTATCTCGCTAATTGCCTGCTCTGTTGCAAACTCTTTATACTCATACGATTAGGCGCTTTGTTTATCTCAATTCCGTTTTGCTTTTACTTTCTTGCTTTGGTTTACAACCAAAGATAATTCGCTAAGTTGGTTTGTAGTTCAAGAAGCAGCTGTTGCCACTGATCAGCATCCACGAATAAGTTTCCAGCAAAATTTGAGGCGACTGTGATCACTACCGACACAACCAGACACAATTGCGAGTATTAACACTGGTCTACAACATTCACAAAGTTCAAGAGCCAGCAGAGGTAACGTCAAAAATTAGAATACTTCTTGCAAATTTATCAACCAGCTCAACCCCCGCTAGTCAATGTATGAAGTGAGTATTCTGCTCTCAGCTCTTTTCCTTCCTGCATGCGCTCGATCGGGGTCCACCAAACACGAAACACGCACGGCAGGTAAGCTTTGTAGTTCACCTCTGTATAGCCCAGCTCCATATCTGAACTTTTATATGGAAAGGGTCCGGGTTGACTTCCAGTTGCACAGGTACCTTCATTTTCGGCCAAAAAAGTACTAACTTTAGGTGCCTTCGAGGCTACGAGAACTGTATGCTCACAGCGACGCCCCAAAAAACACCTTGGCCACTTATTTTCACCTGCCTACAATAGCAAGTACGCTTTAAACGTCGTGCGGCTTGTTTTGTCAAATAATACGGACAGGCTCAGAGCTCCACAAGGGTTTTTTACTCGCGCTTGGCTTTCACACATTGTCTAGAGCATGCGGTTTGAAACATCAACACACTCCTTACCTAGCCTATTTTCTCCTAACAGAAGTCCTACGCAACTTGCAGTTTTAATAGGGCTGGACCAGGGTGAGGTTGGTGTTAGGAAAGACTGCTCATTTGCACAGGTAAAGATATGATTTGTATCATCTGGGGGACACACCAAATTCGGCATGTCTCGGTCTAGTCTCGATACGTAAGATTTTGATCTGGGAGCGAATCTAGATCGAAGTTGAGCCAAAGGGACTCGCAAATCTTACTAAGTTCGGGTTCCTCTAAGGGGACTGGTTGTGCTGGTGCCTGATTCAAAGTTGACTTGAGCAGTGCATGTCGACAATAAAATGGCCGAGGATTTGGTCAATGGCAGTGTCGAGCTCCACTAGGCTATAAAACCAGAAACTGCGAAAGCAGTTTAATCTGGAGCACAGCTCATTAAGGGAATGGTGTGCGTATCCCGAATGAAAATCTTTTGCAAACTAGTGTTAAAATTATATGGCAAAAGAGCTTGTCTCAGGGTACCAAGAGCTCAAAATAGCAACAAAATATAACCAATGTGCCAATCGAATAAACCTGCAAAAGTTACAAATCACGCAGGTCGGTAAAAGGATTGCCTCGGTAGACCGTCAGTGATCTCGGCATACAGCAAAACGACAACAATAACATCAACAAAAATTAAATCAGCAAAGGCAACTATGAACACAATAAAAATACCAAGAACTGCATTAAGAGCACTTCAAAAATCCAAAGCTGTCAGCGCCGAAAGCCTAAGAGCCAGAAGCAACATCAAGAGCCACAGCATGGTAGATGGGGATGCTCATACCTCACAACTTGTTACCAAATGTACTGCAATAGTAAGAGCGTCAACCTCGACATCAGCAGCACTAAAACCACCACCACCGCCGACAGTGCTCCAAGTCGGGTGTGCCTTTTGCGCCCAAAAAAAAAGCACGGAAAGATGCCGTAACTGGTTGAGAGCCCTAAAGTATCGAACACACATACAAATGCACTGGCTGCGCTATATGTTGTTGTAGCATGCTTTGATCATGTGGCTGCCACAAAAGCAACAACAAACGTACTCCAGCTGCACTTGACGTCACGCTAACTGTCTTCGGTTGCTCCTTTTTGATGATAAGTGATTTCATTGCCGCAAATCTGGTTTAGGCGCGAAAATAAGCAGGAACGTATACAGGAAACAGTACTGGGAGGAGGAGGGGGACTTTTAGAAAAATAAATTTTCCAAAAAACATGAAAAGAGTAGAAGAATTTTTGAGCTTAACCTTATAGTCGATTTTAGCAAAAGATCGAAAGCAATTCTTAACCGCAAGTTAGATATATTTCAGGATGAGGGAATCCATAATGTGGAAGTCAGCCAACTATGGACATGTGACAATGCCAGATGACATGGCAATTGGACTAAACGGTGTCAAAACTGACCTAACAGCCGACACGGATTATATTTTTGACTTCGGGAAACAGAAGGCACAGTATCGCTCGAGGGAGGAATAGCAACATTGTTTAGTCACTGGTAAAGAGTTTACAACCTACACGGCAGGAAGGTCTGCAAGCCAAGTAGTCATATCGACTGCCTCAATCGTGTAGTGTCTTCCAAGCGGAAACCAATGCCATAGAAAGGGCAGCTAGGCTAGCTACGAGCGACAAATGTAATGATTTTCGTTGGCAGCCAAGCTGCTTTAACGGCATTAGAATTAATGCGATAAAATCTGACGTGGTGCGAGGTACCTAACTGCGCTAAAGGCTCTTGATCATCTCCACATTGCTTTCTGCTGGGTCCCTGGGCACAGAAACATTGATGGGAATGAAATAGCTAATACGGTGGCCAGGAAGAGCTCTGTTAAGGACAAACACGAGACAGAAAGCTCCGTGCGGCAAAGAATGGGAAATATCGTAAGGAGAATCTATGAGCATTAATTAAGGATAACGAGTTTACTCTCATAGTCCATACAGGTGTCATCACAGAAAGTTTTCACCGATTTCTTTGTCGATGCACTGGACTACAGTCAAGTCTACTCAGATTTCTGGGAGCACGCTTTTTGACAGTCTGGCAAAGTTGAGAGAAGTAGATCTTTCGCGCTTTCTTAAGATTGAAAAGGATCAAGTGCTTGGTTGGACGAATGGACCCCCACCAGGGACACACTGAGAGCATTCACAAGGGATATAAATGTCTCCGAGTGGAAGTGTGAAATATCTCGTAAGCGCTTTCTTAACCTAAGCTAACCTAATCTAACCTAACCTAACCTGACCAAAAAGACCTCCAGTGCTTCCTTATATTCGCAAAAAGTTTCTTGATATCGACAATGAGACAGTGCGTGTCGATACCCATATCATGTGTCTACTTCGGGATTTTTTGTACTCTGAACGTGTGGTACTTTGCTCTTTAATAGATTCCTATCAGCTTTTTGACACTTGCTTCGTTATTTAAACTGACTGAGTCCGCAATTGACTTGACTTTTCGGACAACCTTTCTTGTAGATTTGGTAGCTCAAACTTAAGTTCCAAGCCGGGGGGCATTTGCTCGTCCAACCATACTTTCAATAAGAATACACACTCTGTTCAACTCTTCATCTTCGAACTTAAATGGTTCAGTGCGTAGTCCATCATTTCCCTGCGCTATTATTGCGCTTTGAGCCCTAAGTACGCACTTTCCATAGTCAGGGATTGCGAGAGGGTTAGGTTAGGTTAGGTTGAAGTGGCTGCCACGAGAGCACACTTAGGCCAGTAACAGAAGGCCCGTTGTGATACCACGTAGAGACACCGTTACACCTCCTCTTCGAACCAATTTGAAGAATTTATGAAAGCCATCAAGTCCTTGATGTCATACTCCGCAATCTGGCGCATGTTGTCCCGAAAGGGAACTCCTAGGCAGCACCGTCTGAAGCCGCGAAGTGCAGGACAGTTGCAGACGAGGTGCTCTACCGTTTCCTTCTGTTCTTCGTTTTTGCAGCTCCTGCAGCAACGACGATAACGGGCACCTAGCCTCTCCGCGTGCCTCCCAATAAGTCAATGCCCAGTTAGTATTCCTATTAGCTTGGAAATATCAGCCCTTTTTAGGGTGTAGATTTGTCGAGATATCTTGGGATCCCTTTTTGGCCAGGTTTGCTTGGATATCCTGGAGTTTGTTGTCATCTTTCGTTGGCTAGTAGATAGGTATATTCTTTTAGCAGAAGCCTGCATGTGGCAAAGGGTATACCCAATCGTTCTTTGTCACTACCTGCTTGGTAGTGGCCTGCCTAGCAAGCTCATCTGCCCTACAGTTTCCCTCAATGTCCCTGTGACCCAGGACCTACGTGAGGTTCACACAGTTCTGCTTGGCCATCACTTAGAGAGATCGGTGACAGTTAGTTCAGAATTGAATGAGTTAGACCAAAGGGGCGACTTGGCTATCGCTGTAAATAAAGATTTCCTTGCCGATTGTGTCTTGTTCTATCCACGCTGTGGCATCCATGATTGCAGAGACCTCAGCCTGGAATACACTACAATGATAAGGTAGTCTGAAGGAGAATTCTAGGGCGCAATCTTTTGAGAAAACGCCTCCCCCCACCCTCCCGCCTAATTTAGAGCGAGAGGGTACATCCTCACCTCTTTATTTCCATCCCATCCAGAATAGAAGAGAAGTGCTCCCTCCATAACCGAAATAGATTCCAAGCCCCTCTGGACCCGCCCCTGCAACCAAGCCATTACATATCCATCTACATTCAATTGTTGCATGTTAGTCGTACCTGGTGATTGGGTTCGTTGTTTCTTGACGCGTTGCCGCTCCATTGGGATACTAAACTTTATGTTCTTTGCGTAAAAAATCTTTTTTATTTCTTTTTTTTTTTTTGGAAAGCAGGTTTTTTCCCCCCATTTGTGTAACTTTTATTGTTGCTGTTATGGTTGCTGTTCGGCGTTGTTGGCGATGATTGTATTTAATGGGCTTTGGAGAGCAGCTGCTTTACAGATTTTAATTCCTTTATACTTGGGTTGTGTTTTGTTTTGCGGGTCCATATATAGTATATACAAGTTTGTTGTTGTTATTGGTTGTGATGCTGCGTCTAAAAAGGGGGGACAACAATGATCACACCTGTGCCAAAACTGACATTTTGAAATATCGCCTTTTGCCGTTTGGTTGCTGCTTTGCGCGTCTTTGACTGTTGCTTGCTGCATTGATACTCTGGAACATGTGTGTGTGGATGTAGGAATACGGGCGTGTAGTAGGGCGAGTCGCAAATATATTTTGAATGGTACGAAAATTGAGTGGGTACCAAAAGGTTTTTTTGAATATTCTAGGAAATGAAAATATTTTAGAGAGAGTGAGATTGATATGAAGAAGAAGTTGAAAGCGAAGGTTAGGGAGAAGAAAAGGAATAAGCAGTTAAAGGAAGAAAAAAAAATGTATAAGAAGAAATTAAAGATAAAGAAATATAAAAAGAAACAGGAGGAGAAAGAAAAGAAAAACGACCAGATTAAGCATAAGGTGAATGCCAAGAAAAAGAAGAAAAAGCAACTGAAGAAGAAGGCTAGAGAAAAGAATCAAAAGCGAAAGGAATATAGAGCTAGAAAGAGTATGCCAAGAAGATGAAAAAGGGGAGAAATGGAAAAGATGAAAGAGATGGAAAAGGGGAAGATGAAAGGGAAGAAAAGGGAAGAGTAGGTGAGGGAGAAGGAGAAGGAAAATAGACTCGAAAATTAAGAATAAGGATTAAAAAGGAAAAAGAAGGCTAAAGAAAGATAGTGTGAAGAAGAAGTTGAAAGAAAAGGAAAACGGGAAAAGAAAAGTAACGTCAAGAAGAACGAAATGAAATAGTAGTTGAAGGAGAAGGAAAAAAAGGAGATGGAGAAATGAAGAAGAAGGATTAAGAAACGAAACAGAAGGCGAAAGTAAAACAGTGCTGGAAAAAGTTTGTGAAGAAAAAGTAGTTGAAAAGGAAGGAAAAGGGGAAGATGAAAAGGAAAAGCAGGGGAAGGACAAGGAATACGGAAGAAAAATGAAGAAGGATTAAGAAAAGAGACAGAATGCTAAAGAAAAATTTAGTGAATTAGAAAAAGTAATTGAACATAAGAAGCAAGAAAAGGAAAGCGAAAAAGAGAAGGTTTTGATGAACCAGAATGGGAAGGAGAATGAGAAGGAAAAAGTGAAACAGAGGCAGAAGGATATAAGGAAGGAGATATATTTATGGCAACACTATCGCACAAAAATAATAAAGCAAGCATCAGGTCTTTTACGAAAGAGCCAATGCTGGCAGATTGTAACTCAATCGTGGTCTGCCAAATTCGCACTAAGTGCGAGTCGAATTGACGTACTACCTCGGCGTCAGTCTCTATATAATGTATTTTAACAAAGACTGGAGCTTATCTTAGAAAATCTGATTGGACCTTATTAGTGCTGAAAAGGACTTACCTATATGCTGTTATGTTTGACTTTGACTACCGTGCAAAGCTTATGAAGCTGTGCGAAATAACATCTAGCAATACCAACAATGTCTTTATCTCTAAACAAGGAAAATCGATTACTGAGTGCTAATTTCGGCAACTGTACCGACAGAGAATTTTTTCTATTCAGTGTGATTTCTAACTCTTCCAAGACTATGAGTTTCAACCCTAGAGTAATGGACTCAACTAGCTACTTTTAAGATTCATAAAAAATGTATATAAAATTATTTGTGTATTTCGACTCACCCTAATATTTTGGCGCATGGACTAGCCCATGACGGTGCTTAGTTTTTTTTGGCATCAACTCATATCTTTGCAACAAATGGACATTTTTGTGTAAATGTTAAGATTCCCCCGATTCAATTGTTATTGCTTTATGTAACTAAGTCAATGTAGTTTTTGAATGGACTTTTCGAGATTCAGGGTACCCTACTAGTTTTTGATACTGTTTTTTCATTGCCTTTGCGAGTTGCTTATGTGTGGCATTAAGAAAAATTGCTTGTAAATTAAAAATTCCATTCTTTTATGCAAGTCAGTGGAGCAGGTGAAATTCGGATTAATTGTTCATACGTAAACTTTTATCTGTTTTGAGATATGGTAAAAAGGTTAAAAGGGTTACAAAATCAGTTGACTTACTGGCTGTAGTTCATAATACAGTTAGACAGGTGGAGGAGTCTGCATGAGCGGCTTTAAGAAACCAACTGCTAGCAACCTTGAAGGAACCAACGGCAGGTTTGCGAGGTTTCAAAGCCGAACGAATGCGAACTCTATCGTAGATAAGAAAAGAGTATTCACAATACATACACCATTTTCACCTACCCTAAGATAATATAAAGCTGTGACCATTATTTTGTAGAACTCTGGATTCCGGTGTTAAGAATGAGGCAATACATGCCTTAACCTAGGGTAAAGGGGATTTTGACCCCTGAAAAGTCAGAGTATGCAGTTTTTGTAAGCTGAGTAGACCACAAACTTTTTTGTGTGAATTTTTTTTGAAGTGAGGTTGTCCTGGGCCATCACGCATGAGTTCCCAGCAATAATGAGCCATCATCATATGAGTACCCCTTCTGATTTGGTACCTGTTTCCCACTTTTTTGTATGTCTTGAAGGAAGTGGTCTCCTTGTTCTTCGCTAATATCTCTCATTTATGGAGTTCAAAAGCATTTCGTTGACTAACCTTTCACAATGTGTGACGGCGACAACGTCTTTCTCTTTTACTCATAAAAACTTCAAACTTGAACATATTTTTCAGCAAATGTAATCTCGCCATTATTTTTACATTTTCTCTGATCGTAATCAAGAAACGTTAATAGTTCATATTCTGGTAAAGGAGACGAAACTACATATTTTCATGGACATCAAAGCGTGTTGTTTCAGCGACATACGCTATAATTGTCTCTTTCGCTTATTTAATTTGCACTCTCCTGTAATTCGCAACCAACTTATGAAATATTTCGAAGATATAGTTTATGTTTTGTAATCCCAAAGAGGGCTTTTTCACAGCGAAAATGAGGAGACCAATCCCGCGCTTCTACCTCAGAGCTACAAGTGCTCACCCCCAATTAATACATATCAGGTGTAATAGGTGCCCCGCACACCCCGTTCTATATAGAAAAAATTACATTAAAACATTTAATTTAATATTACTCAAAGGTTGCGCCTATGCAACATGTGCTCCGCACCCCTCGTTCTACTCTCTGAACAAATAATAAAATAATATACAAACCATTAATTAAAAAAAAAACTACTTGCCCTCTATAAAGCGTAGACATGGTCCTTCGAGCCGGATTCGAACCGGCGACTTATGAATATCACTAAACGACTTAGCCGTCTATGGGGCGAGATAGGATAAACAGACAAAAGTTATGGGGCAATACATGCCTTGACCTATGTAAAAGGGGTTTTTGACCCCTATCTTATAAATTAGAGCTGATGGGAAAATCGGCTCTACAATTTTCTGCACCAAAATGAGAGTGATCCGACTTTGTTATTATTCAAAGTTAAGTCAGCCATTTACAATCTATATGAGACGAAGATCACATTTTTATGCAAAAACAAAAGTATTTAAATATTTTATTACTCATAACTGCATATAATATTTGTGTTGTTGCCAAGTTAATTAAATTAGTGCAATAAAATTTGTAATTACAGCTATAAATGTTCGTTTTGCCAACAGCCAAAGCCAATTTAAGTCTTGTTTAAAATAGCCCGGAAACGATGTCGCTTATTAGCATTAAAATCTTAAACTACAAAAACATAAATGAATCGAAATTAGTAAACCGTCAACGCATGTGAGGTAATTTTTACACCAATAAAATGATTTGGAACGGTCATACAAAGTGCCGAATTTAATATAACTAAACTGACTGAATACATTAAAAGATCTAACGAGTTAATGAAAATAAGGGCAGAATTAATAAAAATGTGGGTGATTTCTGAACTATTGTTTGGCCAAAACTTTCCATATTGGATTTTGTTTAGCTCATTCATTAATTGGGAATTACCTGTCTAGATTTTAGCGTTTTCGTGAGAGTGCTAGCAACTTCTTTTGCTGTTGTTGTAACACTTAACCAGAATTTTTTTCGAGTTGACAGCTTGTACTTCTTGTTCTCGAAGGTTGTATCTGAGGGATTACATTTTGTTACTTGAATTACCGTCACCAGGTTCAAACACCGTCTATAATTAAAATGTGCTGATAGCTCCTTCCGAATACTGACAAGAGCTGGAGGGTGTTTCGCTTAAAATATCAACTATTCATTGCTATTCTTCTATAAGTTAAGAATCTCTGAAGAAGAAAAGATGGGCCCCTAACAGGCATTTCGAAATTACCAGTACGACCCAATTATCAATCGACTCAGCGACTTTACTTAAAATTTAGTATCGCAACGTCAGTATACCTTTCATAAACATGAAGTGGTATTATAATTTTGGTTCGATGTTTGTAAGTACGAGAAGAAGAAGAGATAGACCCACCAATAAGTATACCGAAATGATCAGGGCGATGAGCTGAGTCGACTTAGCCATGTCTCCCTGTCTGTCTGTTTGAACGCAAAATAGTCCCTGGCTTTTAGAATTAGCTGGCTGAAATTTGGTATGGGGCCACGACTTTGTAACATACAAGGTGGAGCAAAAGTAAGCTTCCGATGTTCAGCATATCGGTTGTGGCACGTGCAGTGTGTGCTGTTGCACCGTCTTGTTGGAACCACATGTTTTCCAATCCCAATTCATCAAGTTGCGGCAAAAATAACTCGTTGATCATTGCTCTGTAGCGCTCACCATTCACAGTAACCGTTTGGCCCCGACCGATTATTGGTCAAATAAATAGTCAGCAATATTCCGCGTTCTGGAGCAGTGTAGCGTACATTGTTTATTAACGTGTATTTCGCATGTGTTTACTACACAAATGTCAAAACAGAACTGACTTTAGGGGCCAATCGCAAAATTTATAGCATTTTCTGATAGGAGGATTACTTTTGCGCCACCTTGTATTAATCATTTGTCGGACCCAACAAGATCGGACCAATTTTACCAGCTACTGTAAACATTACATGTGTGTAGTGAAAATCAGTGAGATTTGACCAACACAGCATACAGCTCCCATACAATGGATAGTTCAGATAAACGATATTTAATTTTATTTTATTTTAATTTTGTTTCATTTTATTTTATTTTAATTTAAATAAATTTTTTAAATTTTATTTTATTCAATTTTATTTAATTTTATTTTTTTAATTTTATTATTTTTCTTTTTTTATTTTACCTTGTATTATTTTATTTTATTTTATTTTAATTCAATTTAATTTAAAAAAATTTTTTTTTATTTTATTTCATTCAATTTTATTTAATTTTATTTTATTCTATTTTATTTTATTTAATTTTATTTTATTTTATCTTATTTTATTTTATTTTACTTTTTTCATTTTACCTTGTATTATTTTATTTTATTTTCTTTTAATTCAATTTAATAAAAAAAATTTTTTTTATTTTATTTCATTCAATTTTATTTAATTTTATTTTATTCTATTTTATTTTATTTTATTTTATTTTATCTTATTTTATTTTATTTTATTTTATTTTATTTTATTTTGTTTCATTTTGTTTTAGTTTATTTTATTTTATTTTATATTAATTTATTTTATTTTATGTTATTTTATTTTATTTTTTTTATTTTATTTTAATTTACTTTATTTATTAATTTGTATTTCCTTCATTTTTTTCAATTTTACTTAATTTAGTTTTTTTATTTTGTTTAATTTTTATTTTATTTTATTTTATTTTATTTTATTTTTATTTATTTATTTTATTTTACTTTTTTTAATTCATTTAGTTTTATCTTATTTCAGTTTTTTGTATTTTATTTTATTTTTAAAGTTTTTTTTATTTTATTTATTTATTTTATTTTATTTTCCTTTATTTTAATTCCTTTTATTTTATTTTGCTTAAATTTTTTTTTTATTATTTTTTTTATTCATTTATTTTATTTTATTTTATTTTATTTTGTTTCAATTTATTTTATTTTGTTTTCGTTTATTTTATTTTATTTTATTTCATATTACTTTATTTTATTTTATTTTATTTTATTTTATTCTATTTTATTTTATTTTATTTTATTTTATTTTACTTTTTTATTTTATTTTATTTTGTTTAATTTTATTTTATTTTGTTTTAGTTTATTTTATTTTAATTTATATTACTTTATTTCATTTTATTTTATTTTTATTTATTTATTTTCTTTTATTTTATTTATTTTTTTTTATTTAATTTAATTTAATCTTATTTTAGTTTTTTGTATTTTATTTTATTTTTTAAATTTTTTTATTTTATTTTATTTTATTTTATTTTATTTTATTTTGTTTTAATTTATTTTATTTATTAATTTTTGTTTGCTTTATTTTATTCAATTGTTTTTAATTTAATTAAATTTTCTTTATTTTGATTCATTTTTTTTTTATTTTATTTTATTTTTTTTTATTTTTTTTATTTTATTTATACTTTTTTTTTTTTTGTTTTATTTTTTTTTTTTTATTTAATTTAATTTTATCTTATTTTAGTTTTTTTGTATTTTATTTTTAAAAATTTTTTTATTTTATTCATTTATTTTATTTTACTTTATTTTATTTTATTTTATTTTTATTTATTTTTTTAATTTTATTTATTTCTTTTTTTATACTGTTTTTTTTAGTTTTTTTTTTATTTAATTTAATTTTGTCTTATTTTATTTTATTTTACTTTATTTTATTTTATTTTTTTTTAGTTTTCTTTTATTTTGTTTTATTTTATTTTATTTTTTTTTTATTTTTAATTTAAATTTTTTTTCTTTTATTCTATTTTTTTAATTTTATTTTGTTTAAAAAAAAAATTGCGGAGACAATTTCAGCTTTTGTATTATTATTACAGGCTAAAAAAAGAATTATTCAACTTTACTTCAAATACTTCTTTGGTTGTCATGAAGCTGTCATCACCTAAGGTTTTCTCACTTGCAACACAGTTATTGCTTGCTTAGTCAGAGACAAAATCCAGACTATTTACAGCAAGTAAAATAATATACTTAGTTGCTTTATTTATTTGACTACGTTTTTCTAATTAGTGCACCATAAACTTTCCACAACAGGTGCACAACTAAAAAAAAAATAAATAAATAGTTATGATAGTTGAATTTAAGTTCAACAACAAACTTGCTTCTGAGAACCTTGCCAGTGGCACACACGCACTAAAGCCTGAGAAAAGATAGCAAAAAGGGAATGTCTGTCCGTGCCACAAGTTGCTAGTTGTTCTATCATTTTGCTTACCAGAACGTTCCAAATTGCTACAACAAGCTTAGCAATTACAAGACATCACATCTATTGTATGAGTTTATATTGGATTTACATAGTTGTTGTTATTGTATCATGGGCGCGACTTGGTACGACCGCCTCTTGTGGCTTACATATTCTCCTTCCTCTTCCTCGCCTTTTGCTGAATTTCTATGCAACGCCTTCATTTCGTAAATTTTCATGTTCTCTCAGAAGGTATTCCACATTATGGCCAAGAACTTCGTTTTGTAACCTTTCTTGGTGTTGTTGGTTCACCGGTGTTGCACGTGTGCAGCATGCCGGTAAGAAAATCGATGCAAATGTAGTGTCCACCAACAAGCTACGGGTAGTTACGATGGTTATATCATCTTCCCCAAAAAACTAAATTTTCCATAAAATACGCAATCCTCGTAATATCTCTTTGGAAGCTACGTGAAGCGCTAGGGCTCTCAAATCTAAAGAATTTAGAAGCACTCCCAACATCCAATAAAAGACCCGTGACGAGTTAGACAGGGTAACACGAAAACCCGTCCTGTTTTTGAACTTTTTATTTTCCAAAGCAATTTTATCATCAAGGGCTTGGAGCTCGCATGCATCTCCCATACTTTTTGCCTTCGACTCTTAACTTTAGAGTTTAGATTTTCGCACACAGCAGCCATTTGCAAGTGTTGTTGCAATTATTTCCACCATTGTTGTTGTTGTTGTTGTCATCATAAATGCTGCTCATGTTTAAATCATATGCAAATTTTATTCATAAACATCACAACTGCATGCTAAACACTATTTCCATGAACAATGTTTTGATAGTCTGCAGTTAGAGATATATTTATAAACACACATTCTCACATATCCAGAAGTGCAACAAACTAGTTGCACACTACTGCTCAACCAAATACCATTAATTCGAAAGTAAATTTGCTCCAACTGTCGATTTTCCATATAAACAATTGTTGCTAGTCTCAGACTAGGGCAAAAAAATCTTAGTTGAGTCATAGGAAATGAAAATAATATCAATGCCATCGGTCATGGTAAAAGGTCACGGGCTCTAACTATGTTGCCGGTTATTGAAAAATTAATCTATACCTGTTATTATTTCTAACTAGTTTATTGTTTTTCCTTTGAAAAAATCGAATATTTTTGATTTTCATCATAGTCCAATTGTTCCAATTGTCGCTCCAGATATGAGATACTAATTTTAATAGAAACTCTATAATAAAAATAAAAATAAAATAAAATAAAATAAAATAAAATAAAATAAAATACAATAAAATCAAATAAAATAAAACAAAATAAAATAAAATAAATTAAAATAAAATAAAATATAATAAAATAAAATAAAACAAATTAAAATATAATAAAATAAAAAAAGTTAAATAAATAAAATAAAATAAAATAAAACAAAATAAAATATAATAAAATAAAATAAAACAAATTAAAATATAATAAAATAAAATAAAATAAAATAAAAAATTAAGATAAATAAAATAAAATAAAATAAAATAAAATAAAATAAAATAAAACAAAATAAAATAAAATAAAATAAAATAAAATAAATAAAATTAAAGAAAATAAAATAAAATAAATAAAATAAAAGAAAATAAAATAAATTAAAGAAAATCCAATAAAAAAAATAAAAATAAAATAAAATAAAATAAAATAAAACAAAATAAATAAAATTAAAGAAATTAAAACAAAAGAAAATAAAATTAAACAAAATAAAATTAAAAAAAATTAAAGAGAATAAAATAAAATAAAATAAAATAAAATAAAATAATGGGGATTGTTGTTGGAGCAAAGCTCGAATTTTTATGTATGTTTGTTAATTGATATTAGATAAAATAAAATAGAACAAAACAAAATAAAATAGAATAAAAAAAGAAAATAAAAAAGAATAAAATAAAATAAAACAAAATGAATTGAAATAAAAAAAAAACAAAGATAAAATAAAATAAAAATAAGAAAAAACAAGAAATATTAAAAATAATCAAATAAAAATCAAAAAGATACCAAAAATAATAAATAAAAATCAAAAACAAAATTTTTTGATTATTTTTGATTTAAAAAAAATTTTTTTTTTAATCGTGAACAATTAGCAATTGCGGATTATTGAAAACAATTCAAGTAATCATTGCTGATTTAAAGAGCCATCCAATCAATTGAATATATTCTAATAGGAATTTAACAGGTCTGGTAGAGAGATATGGACTTTCTTTCTTTCTGAAAATTTAAATCTGTTTGAAGTCTTATTAAGAGAGAATTTTCGAAATGTGTCCAGTCGCTTCTTTCTAGAAGTTTAAAGTAAAAAAAAAATCAATAAAAAATTTTTTTGGTAGCCGTCCTAGTATACATTAGATAAGGCAAAAAAAAATTTAAATAAATTTTCAGAGTGAAACATCTATGGTAAAAGTTGCAAGTTTAAATATCTACTTTTTGCGGTCTACCATTGCTAGTTAACATATTTTAGACTGATCTCATTTCTCTATTCGATTAATCGAGACTGAGACACTACACGAATACGACTAGCCCACAAGTACTGGTTAACCGATTAGGAGAATAATCGAATAATTTTAAGCGTCATACAGGGTGGCGCAAAAGTAATCCTCCTATCAGAAAATGCTATAAATTTTGCGATTGGCCCCTAAAGTCAGTTCTGTTTTGACATTTGTGTAGTAAACACATCCGAAATACACGCTAATAAACAATGTTACGCTACACTGCTCCCGAACGCGGAATATTGCTGACTATTTATTTGACCAATAATCGGTCGGGGCCAAACGGTTACTGTGAATGGTGAGCGCTACAGAGCAATGATCAACGAGTTCTTTTTGCCGCAACTTGATGAATTGGGATTGGAAAACATGTGGTTCCAACAAGACGGTGCAACAGCACACACTGCACGTGCCACAACCGATATGCTGAACATCGGAAGCTTACTTTTACGCCACCTTGTATTTCATACGTTGTATGAAGGTAATCGATTCAAAAAAATCTAAAAAAAAAAGTATTTCACTACAAAATTTTTCTCCAAACAATAAAGTTTTGCTTTAAAAAAGATCTCATACAATTTTGTTATAAAAAAATAATTCGGATCTGTTAACACAACACATGTGTTTTCCAAAAAAAATTTAATACATTTCTATAATACTTGCACATGCACTAATCAAAACTAAGTATAAATATGAGTTGACTGACTAGTTGGGATTAGAGCACATACTAGTTGTGAAGTTATTGAAATGAAGTTGATTTGACTGCAGAGTTCAATATATGAAGGAAGTGGAATAGGTTGTAGGACACAATTTAATCATCATGTAGTTTGTGATGGCTGCGGTCAGAATTTCAGACAGTTGTAAAACTCCTCGCTGAGGTGTATGTTAATATGAATTCAATTTGCATAAGGTCTTGCTACGTGTAAGAAAGTTGTGGAAATTTAAAGGTAAGGACAATAATTGCTTTAGTACTAGAAGTGCCAGTTGCATGTGCATTGCGAAAGTCTTTTTTACTAACTGAAGGCAAGGTGCAGTGATAAGTTTACCTGGTCACTGGCTTACAGAACCGATTGATGAATTGCGACTGACTTCTCCGAGCCATTGGAAGTTTGAACCACACTGGTCTACAAATTGGCCTATTAGCCTGAAACTGGTTTTGTTATAGATATTGGTATATAACTCCAAAACCGATGGAGTTATCGAAATAGAGGCTATCTTAAATTTTAAGTTAGACGTCTATTAAGACAAGGGTGGAAAATGAGTTCAATTCTATTAGGCTGTAAGGAGCGTGCATAGGCTGGTCGTGGGCATAGTTGACAACAAAGTCACGTTTCATTTAGAAGCAAATTTTATGTTTACTCCTGCTGACGGAGAAGGTAAAATTTAAATTTTTGCAGTTACATAAACTTCTGAAGTCACTCCTACCATGTGCCTTATCACACAACCGCCAAGAAAATAATTTTTTTAGTTTTACATACAACCAAAAAAATAGCAAACAAATTTTGTTTTTGTTTGCTATTTACTTTCAAGTTTTTCATGCAGTTTCTGTTTAGTTTTTGGTTTTTTTTTGTTTATTTCACAAACAGTAAGTTTCAAACTCGTTCTTGCAGTTATTCTCTTTCTCACTCTTTTCATTCATACCTACACTCTTAAAAACTTGTCGGTCTCTTTGCATATGAAATTCACCACACCTAATTAATTCTCAAAAAATAAATACATAAAAATTCTCTTAACTACTTCACATTTCTCTCTTTGCTTTCGATGTCGTCACACTTGTGTTGTTGTTTGTTTGTTTGCTCGCTTATGCAAAATCTTTTTTTTTTTTTTTTATCGCCCTGCAACATGCTGCGTCTGCACGTACGAACAATGAGGCGTTTCTGTTGTTGCTCCTGCTCCTACCTTCGCTGTTAGACGTACCATTTTCCACGCTCCTGGCCATTTGCAGGCAGTTTTCCCAACATAAAATGTAACCATTCGCTTCTTGCGAGGTCTCGTTTTCCATGTGGGCTGGCTGGTCGTTCACGTCGTGAATAGCGCTGCTGCTGAAGGTTGTTTCGTGTGGGTTGCTCTACGCGTAGTAGTCAAATTTTGGACTTTTCGTTTTATGATTTTTTGTAGATTTCGTTTTTTGTTGTTGTTTGCTTCTTTGTTGTGGCTACTCTGCTGACAGGTGGAGGCGGTATATCTGTCTATAGAGTCTACATAGGTTTTTTTATTCATTCAAGCAATAACATATTCCTAAGAAAGTTAGTCACTGCGGAGTTCCTTTATGAACTTACATACACTTGTGCTCATATAATTAAGCCATCTGTGAAAAAACCCGATTAATGCCAAAAAATTTTGGTTTTTTTCTCAAAATATACCTTCTTTCAACTTATAGTTGGAGAACAATTTTTGAAGATTACTTCCTTCTATAGACGTTGCAAAGGTAATAACTTGAATGACTTTCTCTTAGAAATATTATTTTTCAGTACAGTGGCTTAATTGTATGAGCACAAGTGTATATAACGCATGTGTACATATAACGCATCTCCAAATGCGAGTGTTACATAGTGCATTGTATTGATTTTGAAGAATAGAAGAAAATCTATATTCTAAGTTGGAAGGCACAATAGCTATCCGATATAGCTGTTGTTGTCAAACTCCTTTATAGTGCTAGGTGGCTTCCGTTGAAGGTTTAAGTAGCACTCAGCTAGTCCGGTGTTGAGTAGAGTTGCCACTTCCTTTACTAAAAACAGCACTGTGAATTGATGGTGTTATTTCAGTCGTACACACACACTCACACAAGATGAATATGGCTTATCTGTTAGACGAGTTAGATATGGTTACATCGAAATGACAGCCCTAGGTCGGGTAAACTCCAAATCATTCCGTTACGATGGAACCGGCTGTTGTGATTTTCTTAACTTTACTCAGAGCTGCTTCGCTGCTATTTGCACCTATAAGACCACCTTGGTCATTCCAGAAAAATGGAAGCAGGCACTACCTTTACCAATACTACAACCTGCCAAACCAGCTAACGTGGGGGAGTCGTGTACACTGATATCGCTCCTCTCGCCAATAGTGAAGGACCTTGGAGACAGTCTTGCTCCCTTGGTACACCGATAACTTGCGGCCCGCCGAACATCAGCATGGTTTCTGCAAGATGCATAGCGCGACCCACGCGCTAAACGCCCTTGCCGCTTAAATAAATTTCGGTCTCAACCAAAGCTTTCGAAATGGTTAATCACGCGCAACTTATTAATGATCTTGAAGAGTCAAGTCTTCCGACAACACTCCCCAAAACCTTCGAGGAGTGCTTTTGTCGCTAAAAATAACAACAGCAACAAGAGTCAACTCTTCCCCCTGTCTAAATAGTTGCACCGCCAATTATCTGAGTGGTCGGCAATCATCAGTGGAATTCAGGGGAACTATCGGTCTTGTTTAGTTCCTACATATCGAGGCTCCTCTCCACAAGAGGGGAGACATCTCCGTAAACACTATGCCAGGGCCGCAACTTCATCCACACAGAGTCGGTAAACTCCTTTGCCAGCTCTCGCTCAGTGAATGCCGTCATGAACGCGAACTGCCTAAGGAGACAAGAGTCATGCTGGCCAAACTTCGTTCTGGGTATTGTACTCTTACCTATCCGGTCTGACCCCTGACATGTCAAATGGCTGCCCGGCGACTGTGCATCGCTAACACAACAACAGCAGGGCTTATCGGTAGTTTCATTTGCCGCCTGTTGATGATGCAGACAGCATCGGTCAATGGTGTTGCCTGAACAGGTGAGTAGGGAGGCGGTGCAAGGTGCTGAAGGACGGAGAAGTGATGTTTCGCTATAAAGTCGAATGATAGACGATGGTTCGGTGTCACGTTACCGATAACCGGTGAACGGATGCCAGTATGAATGAACGAGTGAATGCAAAACGGAGGATATGTATTTGGTGGTCTACCACCTTAAAGCCAGCTCTAAACGTTTCTTAGACGCAACCAAAATAGTTATCGAGAGTGGGAGTTGCTTTGGGTATCGTTGAAAATTACCGGTCTTTTACTAAACCTCGCGATGATTATTGATGCTCGAATTATGTTTTTAAACCTAAGTGGACATAAACATGTTGCGAATCACACGCCATGCACTAGTAATCGCGCATGAACGAAATTATGATAGGCGCTCACTTGCTTCGCGCTTGTGCCGTTCGTCTGTTTTGTTTATCTTTTGTATCGTGGTGGCGTGTGTGCTAGTGAATAGTGTGGGTGTGCTACTTGTAATGATGCAACTTAAAAGCAAGACAAACGAACTTTTAAGTTTTTTTTACGCAGAGTGGGTCTCTCATTGTAAAAAAAGGCCCTTAAAAATGGTAAAAGGACGATTGCCGAAGAATAAAAGTCAAGTCAAGGACAGATTCAATATTGATTTGAAGCAGAAACGACCGTGTGTGGCAAGGATCAGAATAATTTGTATATTTTTAGCTATTTCATAAGATCTTGCAGTAAATCGAACTACCGCAGTTTTGATTTGATTTCCCTTAATTGTTGTTGCTATCTGCCCACAAGTGTACAAGCTCTTTAAGGAAGGAAAAACATGTATGCTGGACGTTTGTTTACGTAGATTTTTCTTTCTAGTTTTAGAAGATGGTTATTGCACATGTAACCCGGGCTCCGGTTTCATGGTATTTTGTAACTTTTTTACGGTCTGCCCATTATATAATAGTTTTATAAGTTTAACGAGCTCAAGGTCATTTGACAATAATTATTATTTTTGTTTTTAATCGAAAAATGAAAAAAAGGACAATTTCTATATTTATTTTAAAATTTTTCGAAAAATTTCCATTGTGAAAGCAAAAAAATAAGAATTTTTCACACTTTGTTTTGTTTTGCTTTATTTAAATTTTAAAAAATATTTCACATTCAAAAAGATACCGAATTTTCAAACTGTTCTCTGTAGTATACGAATGCATATCAATAAAAACTCCTATTTAGTATAACTAAATTTTTTTTCACACTTTTCATTTTCATAGCCCAGTAGATATATCATCATTAATACCATGATGCGCGTGTTGTTTGAGCTGCTTACTTATTTATGCAGACATAAATTAATGAACAAAATGGTTAGAAATATATACATACATTTATATACATGTGAAGATTTTGTTGATATTTCAATTTCAATGTGGTTGGCGCAATGCGCTCTTTGTTGCTATTTTTGTTGTTGTTGTTTCCTCGCATGTTGAGGCATTCATACATAAATGTGATATTTAAAAATTCATAAGCAATTTAACAGCAATTAAACAAATAGCACTCTAATAATGCAAAACTCAACTTTAGGGTTGTACAACGAACAACAACAACAAAGAGCAAAATAAAATGTTAATTTGGAAATTAGAAAATTGAAATTTTTGACAGTTAACAACCGCAAAAGAAGCATTTCGTTATTAAAAGGGGTGGCTACCTAATGTGTTTGTATATCTATTATGTTGAATGTTAAATTATATACAAAAAATGTATATATATATGTATGTGTGTTTGAACATTTGTATATACAGAAGGTTGTGGCATGTTGAGCACGCGTACATTTAAATGACTCTGGTTTAAAGGCGTGAAACAAAAATGTGATGGATTTAATATTTGATCACTTTCAATTTAAGCGCCAGTAAATGTTGTTGGTGTTTTTTAAGAAGAAATTTTTAAATTTCTCGGGTATTTATGGTTATTTTAAGATACCCTGCGAGAAAATTTAACGATTGACGACAGCGCGTACGGTTTTACTAAAGCCAGAGTTCTCAGTTTGGGCATTGTATAATTTCCCTCGTTCGTCATATTTTTTTAATTGCACAGAAGAACAACAAACAAACGAGATGAAATCAAGGACTGGAAAAAATAGTTTTTTTTATGATGTACGATTTTCCGTCATCCCTTGTCAAATTTGGTTTGGAGACAAGTCGGTTTCGGCGATGTGCCATTTTCAATGCCATTTTTCGTTCTTTTTATCTTATAAAAGTCCGGGGTAAAGTAATGTTTCTGAAGAAAATTATTAACTTCCCAAGGCTTCGAGGATCAAAATCGTGGCCACAATTCATTTTTTTGACTTCTTTGAAATAAGTCCAATAGTAACTTAAAAATTCCGATAAAACTAACAAGAGCGAATTAATGAGTTAGAATAATGGTTTGTTAGTTATAGAAAATGGCTATCTTTTGTCTTAAAAATATAAAAAGCCTAGTTGACCGATTATTTTTGCCCGAATAAAATAAAGTTCCGAAAATACTTTTTTTATTGGAATCTTATATTAAAAGGAAAAAAAGTTCCAGTCTCGGGGTGAAATTCAAAAACGTATGAAACCCATAGTAGGATAGGTATAAATCTCCGGGCTATGATAGTAAACATGACAGGGGTTTTTCTTACACTAACGATCTTTTTGAGATCTGAATTATGTTACCTTGTTTTCCTTTGTATTTTGTTATAGGTTTGACTATTATTATTTTTGATTTTTTTAATGAAAAAATTTAAAAAACAATACACATATACAGGCTATAGTTTTGGAACTATTCCGAAAACGGTCAATATTTCAGAATTTTTCATCACTTCAAAATGATTTCCGCTTTCCCCTGGGTTTTGAGACAAATAGTTTTCGGCAATGGTGTTACCTTTTGCTTTGAACGAAGTCAAATCTTATTTAATATAAACTAATGTAATCTATTTCTATTTTATAATCTAATTGTATTTAATATAATCGTATTTATCTAAATATAATCCAATATAATAAAATATTCAAAGTCATCTAATCTAGTAGTCTTGCTTCATCATTTTTGTCTTTTATAAAATTTTAAGCCTCATTGAATAAAACTTTCCTGCATAGTTACGATCCGCATATGCATATCTATTTTGTTATTAATCAACGCTAATTTAGTTCGTTGGCGAAACATTTAATTGACAGAAGCAAAAATGTTTAAATGTTAATGCATATCAATTAAAAAATCATTTTATTCACATAAGTTACATATTGTTCAAATCATAAGCAATTACAGTCTCCCGGTGTTGTGGTCAATTTTTGTGGTTGAATTTAAAAACTATTGTGTGTGGTTACTGACAAAAATAAAGGACATGAATTGTAACGAAAACAATAGTGAAACCGAACATAATACCTAGTTGTGAGACAATTTTAGCTTTGCACATAAAACATGGATATATTAAAAGAATTTAGAAGTTAGTTAGTTATTTTACCAGGTATAACGCCTTGCAGTTGCCGCGGTGGTGTTAACATAATACATACAAAGCTATGATAGTCTGAGCACTTGTACAGCTGGGTATAATTATGTGGCTTTATTATGTATACTAGAGATCGTCCAGTGGTTGCTGTTCCTTTCCTTCGAATTTTCCTTCTTTGCTGTTCCTTCCCTTCAGTATACTTTGCTTTACTCTTCTGTTGCTTTCTTTATTTTTCTTTCTTTCCTGCTCCCTTCCTCTTCTTACTGTTCTTTCCTTCCTTCTTTGAAAGTATAGTTTCTATTCTTATTGATTTTATTTACTTCTAGTTTACCGCTTCCTTGCCATTCTGTTAGTTTTCTTCACCTTGATTTCAGTAGCTTTCTTAACTGTCCCTTTTCTTTGCTCAGTTTCATTCCCGTTCCTTTCATATAATTTACAGTGGGTTTTTTCCTTTGTTTTTGTTTTTGCTTCCTTTTCTTTCCTGTCTTGCTATCTCCTTAACATTTAATAATTCGGTTTGTTTTTTATGTTATTTTGATTTATTTTGTCATATTTTATTTTATTTAACTTCATTTTATTTTATTTTATTTTATTTTATTTTATTTTATTTTATTTTATTTTATTTTATTCTATTGTAATTTATTTTATTTTATTCTATTGTAACTTATTTTATTTTATTTTATTTTATTTTGTTTGTCGAGTTTATCGAAATATCGATAACAATAGACTCGACAAATACATAATGTATATGGAAAATAAGGATTTTTAGGTGTTTTAATTTACATATATATGGCCAAGATCTCGGAAAAAGTTTGTATAAAAATTTACAAACAAAGGCCGGAATAGAATAAAAGTATTTTATTTTATTTTATTTTTTTTATTTTATTTTACTTCATTTTATATTATTTTATTATATTTTATTTTATTTAATTTATTTTATTTTATTTTATTTTATTTTATTTTATTTTATTTTACTTCATTTTATATTTTATTTATTTATTTTATTTTATTTTATTTTATTTTATTTTATTTTATTTGATTTTATTTTATTTTATTTTATTTTATTTTACTTTATTTTATTTTATTTTGCTTCATCTTATTTTATTTTATTTTTTTAAATTTTATTTTATTTATTTTATTCTATTGTAATTTATATTATTTTATTTTATTTTGTTATATTTTATTTTATTTTACTTCATATTATTTTATTTTATTTTATTTTATTTTATTTTATTTTGTTATATTATTTTGTTATGTTTTATATTATTTTACTTCAATTTATTTTATTTATAGAATAGAATAAAAGTATTTTATTTTATTTTATTTTTTTTATTTTATTTTACTTCATTTTATATTATTTTATTATATTTTATTTTATTTAATTTATTTTATTTTATTTTGTTATATTTTATTTTACTTCATTTTATATTATTTTAATTTATTTATTCTATTTTATTTTATTTTATTTTATTTTACTTCATATTATTTTATTTTATTTTATTTTATTTTATTTTATTGTAATTTATTTTATTTTGTTTTATTTTATTTTATTTTATTTTTTTTTATCTTATTTTATTTCAATTTATTTTATTTTATTTTATTTGGTTCTACTTTATTTTGTTATATTTTATTTTATTTTACTTCATTTTATTTTATTTTATTTTATTTTATTTTATTCTATTATATTATGTTTTTTATTTTTTATTATATGTTATTTGATTTTATATAATTTTGTTTGTTTTATTTTATTTTATTTTTATTTATTTCATTTTATTCTATTGGAATTCATTTTATTTTATTTTATTTATCCTTATTTTATTTTATTTTTTTAATTTTATTTATCCTTATTTTATTTTATTTTTTTTTAATTTTATTTATACTTATTTTTTTTTATTTTTTTGTGTTTTATTTTATTTTTTTTGATCCAAGCCAATGCAGATTGATCAGACCTATCGATACATATAAAATTGTATAAACTCCGATATATAGTTTGGCCGTAAAAGGAGTGCCACTTTTTCAAATGGTCATTTATATATAGAAGATGGTGTGTTTTTACTAGGTTTCTACCAACAACCTTCATTTAAGGAATTTTTTGTATGTATGTGTGTGTGCGTGTTGATTTACTATTTATTTTTCGGCCACACACTAATACCTAACAGTTATATCTTCTTCGCAGTTTTAGCAACAATTACACGTTTGGAATTGATTGAGGGTAATCTCAAGGATACTTGGTCCTTCCCCATTCACCATAAGTGCACTTCATTAACTTTCTTTACTTCTCTTATTCATTACAAAATGTCATCAGCAAATCCCAATGGTCAAATTGTCGTAAGTCAACAATTTATGTTAAGATGTATACACATTAGACTTCCCTTATTTATAAAATCGGTTAGGATTTTGAACCCGCGTATCATGGGAAAAAAGTTGTTTCGTAATAAAATTTCTTAGCAACGTAAATGCGAGAGCGATGAAACAAAAAATGTCTGAAAGCTCAATTATTTGATATGTGTATATAGTAAGAGAATCGGATGTTATTAAACATTTTAAAACTACATATTGAAAAATACTTTTAAAAACATAATTTTTTGTTTTCGATTATAAAAAAAGATAAATGTTGCTTTGTTTTTAAGAAATCAAGCTTATAATAGATTGGGAAGCTGAACACAAATATGTAAAATAATATAGTCCGCAACAGAGGTGCTTTCTCAAATTACATGTACATTAGACTAAGCAAACAATTTTTTTTTTTAATTATAAGTAAAAAAATGCATAACCTAGCGTCTGTTCGTTTATTTAAAACAAAATGTTTTTTGGTCCGTCTAATGTACATGCAAATGTATGTGTTAATGTATAAACACAATTTTTGCTGTTTTGCTATTCATTTACAGAATTACAATAAGCTTAATCTTACACGTCAGGAAAAAATAACTAAAGTCGAGGTGCACGTAAACAATAAATTATTTTTCCTCAAAATGTACTAAGATATTATGTACGAGGTGTGTTCAAAAAGTATCGCGAATTTTGTGTTTTTTCAAAAATTATTTATTTATTCATGAATATCTATTTTGTCCCCTTCACAGTAATCCCCATGAGATATTATACACTTGTGCCAACGGTTTTTCCAATCTTCGAAGCACTTCAAAACATCATTTTTTTGTATCTTGTTCAGCTCCTCCTTCGATGCCGTCTTTATCTCGTCAAGAGAAGCGTAACGTCGTCCTTTCATGGGCCTCTTCAGTTTAGGGAACAAGAAAAAGTCACAGGTCACAGGATCACAGATCTGGGGAATACGGTGGCTGCGGCATCATTAGTGTGTTGTTTTTGGCCAAAAAGTCGCGCACAAGAAACGATGCGTGAGCAGGGGCGTTATCGTGGTGCAAAAGCCAATTTTTATTCTTCCACAAATCCGGGCGTTTCTGGCGGATTGCTTCGCGCAAATTGCGCATAACTTGCAGGTAATATTCCTTATTGACCGTTCTTCCCTGTGGCAAGAACTCATGATGCACCACGCCCCTGCAATCGAAGAAAACTGTCAGCAAAACTTTCACATTCGACCGAACTTGGCGCGCTTTTTTCGGTCTTGGTTCGTGCGGCAGCTTCCATTGAGATGATTGAGCTTTGGTTTCCACGTCATAACCATAAACCCACGATTCGTCACCAGTTATGACCCTCTGAAGCAAATTTGGGTCGTCTTGGACAGAGTTTAACATCTCATTAGCAATGTTCATGCGATGTTGTTTTTTGTCACAATTGAGCAATTTTGGTAAAAAAATAGGTAAAAATCGAAGACGATCCAAAACACGTGCAAGCAAAGCAGCTGTCAACAATTAACTGAACATTCAAAATGGCCGAGCTTGTCGGCATAAGTGAGGGACATGAGTACCAACATAACGCCACAAAAAATTCGAAATTCGAATATACGTAACCAGCGAAAATTCAAAATTCGCGATACTTTTTGAACACACCTCGTATGCTTTTCTTCTTCCTGCATCTAAGCCAAGTTAATGGCATTTGTAGTGGTGGTCAATATAAAAGGGAGTGGTAAAATCACTAACATTAATTTTCAGACACCAACAAAGCTGGAAGATTTTTTTTGAGACCGCATCTGAAGATGACAGATACATGAAATGATCCATATTGAGAAGCTAGTATGTGGTGGAGGCATGGCTTTTTGAGTTACTCAAGGAATGCTAACAATGGAACTTCTAATAAGCGCGAAGACGAGATATTTTGTTCCAGTTTCTTCACACCATTTAAAATCAAGTTCCTCCTCTTTGTTGTAATCAGTTCGTCCAGCTCGTCATATCCATATGGTCATCGAAGTTGATGCTGCTATCGTCCAAGCTATTGTGCCATATATTAGGAAAAGTGCGGTCTTTACTTCTCGATTACCGAATCAGTCCAAATGAGCACGTGTTAGCTTGAGTGACTCTTCCCTGAGCTCTATGTTTCTTTTAGACTAATAGGCTACGAACGAGTTCTTTCCTTCTTCCAATTTGTATGTTAAATCGAACCATCTAAATGGAGGTCTTCTTTGTTTCGGATGCCTTTCGTCAACCAAGACCTAACGACTTATTACTTCACGACAACAGTTTCAACTTTAATTTCGGTTTTTTGATACCATAATCTGAGGCGAAATGGTCGTTGTATGTGTGGTGCTGTGAGTAAAAGCTGGATGCTCACGAACTGATAACATGGAGATCTTAAGATTGGTAGACGTTTTGAAAGGCGTCGTACCATACCAAGGTGCGTCCAAAGCGCAGTTTCGATTGTAATCAAACTTTGAACGCTGGCTAAACAGCTTTGACCCATTTGGTCCTAAGTCGTAAGATAAAGCCGAAAACTCTATATACTCACGTGGAAATATTCGGAGCTTTTCCTTAACTTTCTTAACTTATGAGCATTTCGGAAAGTCTTATCTCGGCTGATATTTGGTGCCCCTTTTCCGAACCGGAACCATTACTTTAAGTGGGATGTTTGTGAACCTTAGCTTACTTGAGCTTGTAATATTAACGAGCATGTTTGAAACATTTACTCAACTTTACTTTTTCGGCATTCCAAAAGCGCAAAGCATATCTATCGTTTAATAATTTAATTTTCCTCTTCATAAAAATTCGAACCATCAAAACTAGCTCAATCGAGTCAGCACGTTACGGCCTCATTGCGGTCGCATACGAACTTTAAAGCTGAAATGTACTTTCTTATGCTGCATTTAATGGTTTCTTCACACAAAAATTTAGTTTTACATTCTCTCAGCGTTTAACACAATTCACATTTGCCTATTCAATCCCTACATTACACCAGAGAACGGCATACATGTTCCTGCGAGTCGAACTATTTATGTTCGACCTTCACACATACACAATCGGCTTTTTACACGTATGCAACTCTGTTATATATTTTTTTTTGCTTGCTGAGTTCAATAATAGTAACATATACTTATATTTTATTTAAGAAACTCATACATTCACATATCGAGCCCTAACAGCAATTTTAGAGTAAAAAACAGGAGAAGGTTTTTTAATTTCTAAATATAAAAAATTATAAAGCAAAATGTTACTTACATCATAATTGCCTTTACTTTATATTTTTAATGGCACATATTAGAGTTGTAATATTTTGTGAGATGGTTTAAAATAAACAGAATTATCGATATCTGTCAAAATTAGGGTTTTCAGGATTTTGTTGGTTACGCCAAAATTGCGGTTAGGGCTCGATATTGCTCTCTAATTTTTGCCCAACACTGCTCTACGCGTTCACATAGTATTTGACATTTTCGTTTCGAGCCGCAAGTACTTAAATGCTTATCGATAAATCTTAAGGGTGACAATAAATTTTCCAGTCGATCAGCAAGTCAGATAAAAAATCGTAAATTCTTTAAATGTTTACTGAAAAGAAAAAAATTAAGCACATAGCAACATACTTTTTTGTTATTTTCTTAGTGCTATTAAATTTTTATAAAATCAACACATCATGTGATGTTTTCTCTTGCGCAACATTCTGGCATGATGTGACTTCTGGTAGCTTGGAAGGCCATAAAAATAAAGTCATAAAATTAAAATGTTTCAAAGTGAATTGAGCTATAATGAATTGGTTTTAAAATGTATTTACGTATATGTATGTTGATAATGCAGTAAATCACACAAAAAAAAAACTCTAAAATGGGATTTAAAATAAAAAGTTTATGATTTATGGGAGTGAGGTGCTATGAAAATCACTTAACACTTTATCGCGCTTACGCCACCGTCAAGCTGCGACACTTGGTGGGTAGCTTTGATCTGAGTTATATCTGCTGTAAGGGGCAATTGATTTCCTCGTGACACAAGCGACTAAAATCACAGCCGTACAAAAATTGTGCTAAAAGGACGAGGCAAGGCTTGACTCCTGACAAGCCTTCAAAGACGAACGCGAAGATGTTATATTTATCCTGGTCACATTAAAATAAGAGAAACTAAAATAAAATGAAATGAAATAAGAGAAAACAAAATAAAATAAAATAAAGTAACAAATTATTTGGTAAATTTGAATAGAACTAGGATTTTAGCTGACCCAAAAACTAGGGTATTGTTAGCTTAATGGTTATCAATGCGTGCAAAATTTCTCTGATGAAAAAGTCCAGCAGCTTCCGAAATGGATCTATAAGAAAAACTATGGCGGTTGTCCTTAAAAACTTTGCTATTCTATTCTAACAAAAACTTTTATTACTTAATTGAAAATTATTATTAAAAAAATAAAAACAATAATAATTCTCGTAAATAAAAAGAAAAATTATTATTATTGGCCTTGCGCTCGTTTATAGTCATGGTAATTTGCAAATGTACAGGCCGTAAAAAGAAAACTACCATACCACTCAATTGAATTGTTGGTATACAAAATAAAAAATAAAATAAAATAAAATAAAATAAAATAAACTTAAATAAATGGCAGTTGTCTCTAAATATTTTTCCTACTCTATTCAATCAAAAAACTTTTAATAATAAATTAAAAATGATTATTAAAAAATAAAAATAATTATAATTTTCATAAAAATTCAAAAAGTGAAAAATTTTTATTTTTGGCCTTGAGCTCGTTTCATGAATACTTGAAAATGTACAGGCCGTAAATCAACAAAAATTGTTGGTATTAAAAAGCAAAATAAAATAAAATGAATTAAAATAAAATAAAATAAAGTAGAATAAAATAAAATAAAATAAACTACAATTAAAATAAAATTTAATTAAATAAAATTAAATAAAAAAACGACACCTAAGATAAATTTAAATAAAATAAAATAAAGTAAAATAAAATAAAATGAAATAAAACAAGTAAGGAAGTCTAATTTCGGGTGGAACCGAACATTGTATACCTAGTAGCGATATATTACGGCATCCCAATTTACGCAGATCTATTTTAATACTCTCAGTTCCTACTTGCGTTCAAATAGACAGACAAATAGTCAGATAGACGTATCAAGAGACGGACATGGCTACATCGAGTCAGCTCATCCTCCTGATCATTTCAGTATACATACAAAAACATTTCATGTTCATGAAAGGTATGAATATCAAAAAAGATATACAACTTGGCTTTTGCAGTGGGGTATTAACTACTTACCGGGATATTTTACTTTTCATCCTGAACGTTCTGATATACATTAATAAATATATATCCCGATTCGTTTATGCCGAATGAAGTAATTTACCTTGTGTGCGTAACAAAAATAGATATAAAAAAGGGTGTCTTTTATAGGCGCCAAATTACTCACCCGATCTTTATGAAACTTTCACAATATATACTTGGGTTCACTGGGTACAGCATAGACAATATATAGTTTTGGAAAAGTAGGCGGAGCTACGCCCCCAGGCTATATAAAGTTTCAATTCGTCATAACTCCGAACTTTTTTGGTCTAAATTAATGATATTTGGATATATGTGTCACTTAGTCAATATCTACATAATTTTTAAAAAGTGGGCGGTGCCACGCCCACATATTTTATGTTTTGTTTTGCTCTTCAACTTTAACGATAGGTTCAGGAGTTCGCTGGGCACGACACAGTCTCTATATAGCTTTTGGAAAAGCCCCCAGGTTATATAAAGCTGCAGTTCGGTATAGTTAGGAGTTTATTTGGTTCAAGTTAATGACATTTTATATATAGATGTGGTCTATGTATCAAAACGTCAAAACAACGTCTACCGGGTTTGCTAGTATATGTTATAAAATGGCGAAAGCAAACAACGAATTTCAGCATTCTTTTGTAAAACTGAGAGACTAGTTTGCGTTCAAATAGACAGATGGCTAAATCGACTCCGCTCATCGTGCTGATCATTTTATTGAACCTTTCTCTCCTTCCCCTCATACTTACATACATTTAATGTTTATGAAAGGTATGAAAATCAAAAAAGATATATAACGTCGCTATTGCAGTGGCCTATTAACTATGTCCCGGAATATTTTGCTTGTGTGTTTTCCGATTTCGCTAATTTTTGGCAGGAGTATAATATACTACTGAGAAGCAGCTGACCAATTTTCATTGAAATATCAAGATTGAATTATAAGCGATTGCCTTTGAAAATAGCAGAAATTTTATGCTGGAAAGTGGGCGGCGCCACGCCTACTTCTTCAAAATTGACAAAATTTTTTTGCGGCCGAGTTTTTCTTAAAAAGCTTATTATGTGTGCAAAATCTGATTGATATAAATTGCTTGGTTGTAGAAATATCGCTTTTTAAATTTTCCAAACAAAATTTCTAGAAATAAAGGGTGTTTTTTTTACAGGTTTGTTTTTCGAATAGAGATAAAACTGGCATTTTGGGGTCAAATCTGGCAACTCTAATGTCATTTATGTTTAGTTTGGTTTGCCATTTCATCATGAATAGGTTGACAAAAGAACAACGCTTGCAAATCGTGTAAATTTATTTCGAAAATAATGGTTCAGTTCGCGAAGTTTACCGTGAGCTCCGTCCATTTTATGGTCGACATAATCGTCCATCAGAGCAATTAATTCGGTTAACCATGGATCGTTTTCGCACTACGTTTACTCTATGTGATAATACGCATCCGCAGAGACGTCGAACAGTGCGCACCGAAGAAACAATTGCCGCTGTAGAGCAAAGTGTTGAAGAGGACCCGAATGAATCGATTCGCCACCGTGCACAGCAATTGGAGCTTTGTCCATCAACTTTATGGAAGATTTTGCGCAAAGATCTTGGCTTGCGACCTTACAAGATCCAGCTTGTGCAAGAATTAAAGCCGCGAGACCATGCAATGCGTCGTGATTTTGGTGTATGGGCCGAAAATGAGATTGATTTCGATGCTGATTTTCATCGCAAAATTTTGTTCAGTGATGAGGCTCATTTTTGGTTGAATGGCTACGTCAACAAGCAAAATTGCCGCATTTGGAGTGAAGAGAATCCACATGAGACCCTTGAAACGCCATTACATCCACAAAAACTGACTGTTTGGTGTGCTCTATGGGCTGGTGGAGTCATTGGGCCATACTTCTTCCGCAATAATGCTGGAGAGGCAGCTACCGTTAATGGAGACCGGTATAGAGCCATGATAACCGACTATTTTGTTCCCGAATTGGATGGCATGAATGTGGATGAGTTGTGGTTCCAACAAGACGGCGCTACATGCCACACAGCGCACGTCACAATCGATTTATTGAAGGAAACATTCGATGAGCGCATAATTTCGCGGAATGGACCTGTCAATTGGCCACCAAGGTCGTGTGATTTGACACCATTGGATTATTTTCTTTGGGGATATGTGAAGTCGCTCGTCTACACCAACAAACCAGAAACGTTAGGGGAATTGGAAGCCAACATTCGTGGCGTTATTGCCAACATACGGCCCCATATGCTCGAAAAAGTGGTTGAAAATTAGACCTGTAGAATTGGCTTTATTCGAGCCAGCCGCGGCGGCCACATGCCCGAAATCATATTTAAACATTAATGGCATAAAATTATCCTTCCAATAAAGCCAAATTGATGGACCTTTAAACGATTTTCTTGCATTTTATTTCAATTCGAAGTTCTATACCCCTAAAAAAAACACCCTTTATGTTAAAAGAACTATTTTTACAGCAAACACTTAACTTTTTATATCGAACTTTATCACCAAATTTCGTTCCGGCAAATAAATTTTTTGGCGGAGTTATGGCATAGAAAGTTTTGTGGAATAATCCACTATAAAAGGGGCGGGACACGCCCATTTTCGAAAATTTTTATTTTTGGATTTCTTAGTTTAAGGAAATTTTAAAAGTGAAATATGAATGATGTAAAGATATTTTACGCAAAGTTATTGCCTATTTAATATATCTACGATCCTCTTCAAAATCTTTCATATAAAAGTGGGCGTGGACCTTAACCGATATCGCTCGTTTTTTCCTCGAGCATTCCTTGCACACCTGAAAATCTGCGTGCTGAATTTCGTTTCGATATCTCAAACCGATATGGTTTACTATAGGCATTCACATTCACAGTTTCTTAAAATAAGGAAATGCGAGAGTTTTAAACTGCCCCAATATCGTACTAAGCAACTAGGCGTCAATTGAAAAGAAAAAGATAAGCGTTATTTTATTTCTTTTTAACCAATTCTTAATTCTCCTTTCCTTTATAAATAACTGATACGAGTCGCCTTAGTTTACCTTTTGTTTTTTAATTATTTATTTTTATATGCTTAGATCTTTAGAATACTTTAACCCCATTTACTTATGAATGAACTTTGCCTTTTTAAAATATCATGCTTGTATTTACATATGTATATCACTATTTATAGTCCCTGCTTGGATAGACGGCGCAGAAGGGTTAACAACAGACAGTGAAGTGGGTTCGCTGAATAATACAGTTGTAATGAGCGTAAAAGTGGGTGGCAAATTAAGCACGAAAAGAAGTCAGACACAATTGGAAATGGATGAAAGTGCAAATATAGGGAAGAAAAGCAAACATATATAGATCACATAAATATGTTTCATGAAGTCTTAAGTTCACACCAAAAAATTACGTAGCAATTTTCGAAAGAAGTTGTGTGGTGAAGATGTGGGGTACCACTAGTTTCCTAAAGCATAATAATATAACTTGATCTCTTTGGTTGTGTCGTGAGCGGAAGTTAAATTTTGTCCTTGAGGAGATGAGCGCGAAATGGGCAGTTGGAAATTTATCCACTAGGTTTTGAAACCTGCACTTTGAGAGCGATCTTCGACGTAACGATGGGACCGAGGAGTGGTAGCACTTTTCTCACTCACTACGTACTGTCCCTGAGAGCAACTTCCTCACGATTACGAAGCACACCTTAGAGATATTCCAAACCAATCGAAGTGCAATTTCTTTTTGGGTAGGTCTAGATAAATATATTCATTAGTCTGCTTGATGCGCAGATTATATTACCTTCAGCATTCTATATGTAGGCTCTATTCATCGCGTCTGCTCAAGTGTCCTTTGGTACGTGCATGAGTGCAACACAGGTGAGTGTGTTACGTTACCAAAGTTGAGTACTAAATACTTATTATTATTAACGTTTTTTCCGTGTTGCTTTGTAAGCTTTGCTTCTCTCATTGCCTCTACTTTTTATCTTCTTTCTTTTGTGTGTTATTGCCTTCGCCAGGGGCAACACACTAATCCCAGATCTTTGTCGTCATTTTCTTGGAATGACCGACTGTTGTCATTTATTAAAGCGCTTGTTTTGCTCTCATGCATACATATATATCACATTTACATTTTTTATATGTTTGTGTATTAAATTGGGCCAAAAAACACATTTTTTTAAATTTGGCACGACGATATATACATAGCTCTAGGTTTAAGCCTTACCACGACATATCTTTGTTGAAATACGACTTAAAATAAAATTAACTCGAAACCGTCTCTGGACATTCAATTAAATTTTTTTTGAAGATGACAACTCGGTTAAAACCCTCTAAGTGCCAACGCGTGTGTAGGATAGCTTAGATTGTAGAAAAATTTTATAGAAATATTTTTGTAAAAACTTAATTGGGACAGAACTTAACAAGGAGAGGTTGAAATATGGCTCACTACCTGCTTTCAAATGTTCAGACAAATGGGTTAAGTAATTTTCAAAATAATAGCGGATTAGAAAAAATATATATACTGGGTTCAAGTGGCAACGGTAGCTGATAACCCCAAATTTAAATATTTTTGTTAATATAGGACATAACTTGCTTTTTGTTTGATACCCATGTTGGCCTAATTTACTAAATTTTTTAAAATTTAAGATAGGTGGCAACCCTGTTTAAAGTTCTTCGAGAAAAAACTTTAGCTGGAGAACTTGAAATGTAGCATTTGGCTTATGTTAAGAAGTTCATCTCAATAATTTGTTTCCGAGGTAATAGCAGATATACCAACAAATAAATATAATCAGATGAGGTGGCAACAATAGTTAGTAACCCTGCCTAGAAATATTTTTGTTTTAATACGACGTAAAATACCTTTCGTAAGATACCCATTTTGGTATATCTTATTTCACTACAAAAAAGGAGATTGTTGGTGGCAACCCCATATAAGGATTCTAAGCAGCAACACCATATGAGGAATTATTATAATGTAGCACACTATCCACATATCAAATATCACTCTAATCGGTTAAATAATTTCCGAGATAGTGTGGATATACAAAAACACAAAGTTTAAAAACTTTTTTTGCTTGCTTATTTTTTGTTGCAATTTAGAAATTTGTTATACAAATTTAACAAATTTTATCTAGTATAGAAATGACGAATAAAAAACGACCTCTCCTAAATTAACAAATCCATATTATGTAGAATTTGTAGATATTGAAATTTACGTTGTTTACATATTTCCGGAAATGGGTGGATTCACAAACATTTATCAACATTATCATTTTTAAATAACATATTTCCAGCACACAATAATGCATATACATCTTTTTAACTACAATCTGAACATCAATGCTGGACCCCTTATAATATGAAGGACAATATTTTTCCTTTCGCCATTTTGAAAACTAAAATCAATATGGACCTTTTCAGAACAGTCTAATGCATATTTCAGTATGCTATAAAATGCTTCCGGAACTTTCATTTCCTTTTATTTTCTTCTACTTTTGCATATTTTGCTTTGGCCTGTCCTATTCAATGATTAACACTAGGTTGTCGCGTCTGTCATTGTTGTCAACTAACTACAAAGCATGTTTGCTTGTAAAGCAGAAGATGTCGGACGCCATTCATTCATATACCCTGTTCCCACGGCGCTAAGCATTTTGTATTTATGTTACGTATACGACACGAAGGCCTCTTGTTGATGCATCGCATTGGAATGTAGTTGCACACAACTGACGAGTTTACCAGAGTTTTTTGGATCTATATTAGCTTTCTAGAATAATATCTGCTTGGGTTACTATTTAGAACATTTCTGGTACCATAGAGAATACATGGATCCTGAAATTATTTTAATTTAGTTTGTTTTGTTTTGTTTTATTTTATTTTATTTTATTTTATTTTATTTCAATTTATTTTATTTTATTTTATTTTATTTTATTTTATTTTATTTTATTTTATTTTATTTGATTTTATTCTATTTGATTTTATTTTACTTTATTTTATTTTATTTTATTTTGTTTTATTTTAGTTTATTTTATTTTATTCTATTTGATTTTATTTTTCATTATTTTATTTTATTTTATTTTATTTTATTTTATTTTATTTTATTTTATTTTATTTTATTTTATTGTATTTTATTTTACTTTATTTACTTTAATTTTATTTTATTTTGTGTTTTTTTATTCTATTTGATTTTATTTTTCTTTATTTTATTTTATTTTATTTTATTTTATTTTATTTTATTGTATTTTATTTTACTTTATTTACTTTAATTTTATTTTATTTTGATTTATTTTATTCTATTTGATTTTATTTTACTTTATTTTATTTTATTTTATTTTGTTTTATTTTAGTTTAGTTTATTTTATTTTATTTTATTTTATTTGATTTTATTTTTCTTTATTTTATTTTATTTTATTTTATTTTATTTTATTTTATTTTATTGTATTTTATTTTACTTTATTTACTTTAATTTTATTTTACTTTATTTTATTTTATTCTATTTGATTTTATTTTACTTTATTTTATTTTGTTTTATTTTAGTTTATTTTATTTTATTCTATTTGATTTTATTTTTCTTTATTTTATTTTATTTTATTTTATTTTATTGTATTTTATTTTACTTTATTTACTTTAATTTTATTATATTTTGTTTTATTTTATTCTATTTGATTTTATTTTTCTTTATTTTATTTTATTTTATTTTATTTTATTTTATTTTATTGTATTTTATTTTACTTTATTTACTATAATTTTATTTTATTTTGTTTTGTTTTATTTTATTTTATTTTATTTTATTCAATTTGATTTTATTTTTCTTTATTTTATTTTATTTTATTTTATTTTATTCTATTTGATTTTATTTTACTTTATTTTTTTTTTATTTTATTTTATTTTATATTATTTTCTTTTATTTTATTTTATTTTACTTTATTTTATTTTATTTTATTTTATTTTATTTTATTTTGTTTTATTTTATTTTATTTCATTTATTTTATTTCATTTTATTTTATTTTACTTTATTTTATTTTCTTTTATTTTATTTTATTTTACTTTATTTTATTTTATTTTGTTTTATTTTATTTCATTTATTTTAATTCATTTTATTTTATTTTACTGTTTTTCTTCACGAAATTATTATTTTATTTTATTCAATTTCATTTTATGTTTCTTTATTTTATTCTATTTGATTTTATTTAACTTTATTTTGTTTTATTTTATTTTATTTTATTTTATTCAATTTGATTTTATTTTTCTTTATTTTATTTTATTTTATTTTATTTTATTTTATTTTATTTTATTTTAGTTTATTTTATTTTATATTATTTTCTTTTATTTTATTTTATTTTACTTTATTTTATTTTATTTTGTTTTATTTTATTTCATTCATTTTATTTCATTTTATTTTATTTTACTGTTTTTCTTACAAATTTGATGTTGTTTCGAAACCAATATTAGTTTCAACTCTCCGCTATTTGTTACCAATCCTTGATCTCCCGTGGCCACTTTACTGCTGTTTAACTGTTGACTCACTCCAAACAATCGACTATTCAAGCCCCTCGTAAAGCCTATTCCTCCTCATACCTCCCACATTGGCAACCATTAACTTCATATTTTCTCTAGATTCATAGCACTGTCCCGCAGCGGCATCTCTTTCATTTGTGCTTCTAGTTTTTGTTTTCATTTTTAAATTGTCCACATTTTTGACTGCAGATTAAATATTTCCTGCAGTCGTTTTTGGTGAGCTAGTCAAGTTAGCAGAGGCGTAAAGAACTAGGGATTTTGAAAAATTCATTAAGCTCAGAAGAGCGATGAGCAAAGTCGCAATTAACGGGCATTGTCTAGTTTTCGCAAATGTACGTTGTACGCCACTGCACTTCACTTGACACTTGACCGGCAAGTTCAACCACTTTGTCGGTCAGCTGAGACTTTTCAAAAGTTTCACAGGCGATCTAAACTTTTTTTTCGTTTCTTCCTTAGCTTTCACATATAGCGCACCTTACGCCGGCATAAAAGTAATGAAAAGAAGAAAAGCTACAAAAGCCTATATATATGTACTCTTAGAGGGCAAGGAAGCAGCTGAGTTGGGGTAAAACGGAAACGCGTATTGACTTTATTTTGAATGTCTCACCGAGTGACCTTAGACTTGGATGTAAATAGCTTAAATTCCAAACAGTCTCTTTGCTATGTAGAGGCCTCCCCGCCTTCTTACTTTATTATTAAATATATGAATGGGTCTGTTGACGTAGGTACATATTGTTTCCGTCTGCAAAGCTCTGGCAATTTTTGTTGACTCTTGCAAATAACCGACGGGCTAAAGAAATAGACAAATGAATAAATTCTCTACAAGCAAACGAAAATTGTTTTACTCTATTATTTATTATTTATGTATGTACATCCTTGTTTTTTATCACTAAGGGTTTGCTCACAGTCACACACGCGCAACACAACTGAACCGCTCCATTATGTTGCAAGGTGGCACGCTCGAAGACAAGCCATGTCCCTTAGGCGCACATAACTGACAGGAGGACTGTGGCCAATGATAACGTGCCGGATGAGCAGACATTCAAGAGACAGACAATGAAATAATAGAGGATGGGTTCGGCTTTCTCAATATTTGTTCTGTTAGTAGACGCTCTGCCTTAGAACCAATTGGCTCTCCATTTAAATGTTTATTTATAGCTTTTTCTTCACTTTTTGCTCTACTGACGCTAAGTTCAATACACTTGAATATATAGCCACTTATATACACAAATACACATACGTACAAACAATTTTAAGCTCATTCTTCGACAACAAGAACAAATCTTGAACTTGTTTTTCTATTGTTGGTGTGTTATTGACTGCTTCTCTTAGTTCTAAGAATAGCGCTGACTCAAATTATACAAGTCAAGCTTTGCCCTGGGTTGGGTTACCGGAACCGATAAATCCATACCCAAAGGCTAAAGTTATTCCTAGCGTTCATACTGTATCGAAACTATGGGATCAGGTGGAGGTGGTGACTTTGCTTGAAGGGCATGCGCAGATGTGGTTTGTTCTTCGCATCATTGGATACTACAGTATCCGAGATTACAGGCGTTAATAAGCCCTTAACATAGCTACTCAAATACAAGAGTCAAGCTCACCTATTATCGTCCCTATATATCACGGATATCGCATTCCAGAAATGGGACTCTGAAAAGAGCGTACCATTTGTTTGAGCACGTCAAGGGCGTCATATCAGGAGATCACCTTTCGAGGGGCAGCCACTACTCATTACAGCAGCTCTGCAGTTTATGTGACACCTTTGAGGCATGGGAGGCTGTATAGAAAGCTAACACTAGGTCAAGCCATAGGAGAAACGTTATATTGCATTTATCTAAGGGGATACAAACGGAAGTCAAGAACTTATCCTTTTAGGCGAAACCCTTAAAGCTTCTACTCGTCTACCACCAGAAGTAAATTCATGAAAATAATAAATTTAAAACCAGCATTCATACTACTATATGTTACATTAACATTTATGTGGCCCCTTGTTTACTCACTTAATATTAGCTATATATTTTTTATAAATTGTTTTTTTTTTATAAAAAATTCATTTTCAGAAGCAATCATTCTCTTTTAGAAATAACATCACTTGAACATAAGTACATTCATACTAGCCAACATGTTCATAAACGATTGTCCCCTAGAAAATTTCGTATATAGTCTGTTTACATTAGAGCACAAATCAAATTTATTGCGAATTTCATTTTCACCGGAACTGATTAAAATTTTTTGTTTGCCTTAGTGTTAAAGTTCTTGGGCTTTACTTTGTGTTCTTTAAGAGGCAGTTTTATACAGGGTGGCGCAAAAGTCATCCTCCTATCAGAAAATGCTATAAATTTTGCGATTGGCCCCTAAAGTCAGTTCTGTTTTGACATTTGTGTAGTAAACACATGCGAAATACACGTTAATAAACAATGTTACGCTACACTGCTCCAGAACGCGGAATATTTCTGACTATTTATTTGACCAATAATCGGTCGGGGCCAAACGGTTACTGTGAATGGTGAGCGCTACAGAGCAATGATCAACGAGTTCTTTTTGCCGCAACTTGATGAATTGAGATTGGAAAACATGTGGTTCCAACAAGACGGTGCAACAGCACACACTGCACGTGCCACAACCGATATGCTGAACATCGGAAGCTTACTTTTGCGCCACCTTGTATAAAAGTTAGATTTTACCGACGGCTTCGCTCTCATTAAATCCGTTAAATACGCATAAGACAGCTTTATCCCTATCCATATACCTAGGGCAGGCCTTGGCCCACTTCTCGAAAATAAAGTATTTTAAATATTAATTTAGACAAAGGGAAAATTTCGAAGGCGCGCACCCGAATTTTTTTTAAATAGCTTTATATGCGGTGGTCCAAAGAATTCAATGACCCTCATATAACCAAAACACTTTATACTTCGCTTGTAAGACCAATTTTGGAATATGCGTCAATAGTTTGGAACCCGCGTTTTCAGATTCACTGATAAATAGGAATCAATTCAAAAACAGTTCTTGCTTTTCGCATTACGTGACTTGCCATGGGATCCGGTAAGGAATCTTCCTCCCTACTGTAGTCGTCTAAAATTTATTCATCTACCTACATTGCAAAGTCGTCGAAAAATGCTCGCTGTTTTATTTATGGTAAAACTATTAAGAGTGCTTGTGAGTAGCCCATATCTGCTTAGTGAAATTACATTTAATATCCCTACTAGGCCATCTAGGCATACCTACAGGAATTTCGATACCTCTGATTCGATTTTTTCTATTAAGAGATATCTGTTTACTATTTTAAATGAGTAGTTGCTTGAAAACAAGTCCTTTCCAACCACACCTTAGCGCAGCGCCAAATGTTAGCTATAAGCATCTCATCTAATTTAGTAACTTATCTACTATGCTGCCCGGGATAGCGGCCATTTCGACAGCATACAACCACAATTATAATAAACAACTCAACAAGACCACTTTTAAATATGTATACCAATAAATCATAAGCTGGCAAGCAAGAATCGGAGGATTGGAAACGCGTGTTGCTCGGAATCGAGTCCATTCCGACAACGTCAACAACACAACATCTATGTTTATACATACATGTAATGAGATTCAAACTCTTTGTCTCAAACTTCGTTTCCGCTGAGGTCTGATGAGCACTTCCTGGCTCACGTGCTCCTTACTGAGCAAGCCTATAACAAACATACGCATATTACACTTATACCTGTTTGTAAACTACTATGATAAGAAATTTAAATTTGTATGATTTTTACTTCATATATTTGTAATATTTATTTCTTCATTTTAATTCGTAATCTGTAACTAATTGATTGCACACTGCAGACATATACTTTCCTCTTCACAATACCCTCATGCTGTCTTTATGTACACTTTCGAATTTAGGCTATAAGAATTATTAAATTTCTAGACTATTAAATTAATAAATACATAAATAGATAAAAATGTATAATACTACTATTATCGCGTAGAAATATTGATAGAGTGTCAAATAAGTTTTAACGAAATGAAATTGTGCCTCACTAATTTTAAGTGCTCCATGCTATAACCAAAGATAATTTATTAATAATTTACTTACTCTCTTTGAATAATCACTCAATTTGCTGCTACTTACTTTCCTTTTCTACTTACATTGCTTGATGCAGATTTGACTGATCGGAGCTAAAATTGAAATACTCAATACTTGCAGTAAATCAAATATTCGAGTGCTTGGACCGTGCAACCAAAGAATATACAGGGTGTTTTTTTTACAGGTTTGTTTTTCGAATAGAGATAAAACTGGCATTTTGTGGTCAAATCTGGCAACTCTAATGTCATTTATGTTCAGTTTGGTTTGCCATTTCATCATGAACAGGTTGACAAAAGAACAACGCTTGCAAATCGTGCAAATTTATTTCGAAAATAATGGTTCAGTTCGCGAAGTTTACCGTGAGCTCCGTCCATTTTATGGTCGACATAATCGTCCATCAGAGCAATTAATTCGGTTAACCATGGATCGTTTTCGCACTACGTTTACTCTATGTGATAATACGCATCCGCAGAGACGTCGAACAGTGCGCACCGAAGAAACAATTGCCGCTGTAGAGCAAAGTGTTGAAGAGGACCCGAATGAATCGATTCGCCACCGTGCACAGCAATTGGAGCTTTGTCCATCAACTTTATGGAAGATTTTGCGCAAAGATCTTGGCTTGCGACCTTACAAGATCCAGCTTGTGCAAGAATTAAAGCCGCGAGACCATGCAATGCGTCGTGATTTTGGTGTATGGGCCGAAAATGAGATTGATTTCGATGCTGATTTTCATCGCAAAATTTTGTTCAGTGATGAGGCTCATTTTTGGTTGAATGGCTACGTCAACAAGCAAAATTGCCGCATTTGGAGTGAAGAGAATCCACATGAGACCCTTGAAACGCCATTACATCCACAAAAACTGACTGTTTGGTGTGCTCTATGGGCTGGTGGAGTCATTGGGCCATACTTCTTCCGCAATAATGCTGGAGAGGCAGCTACCGTTAATGGAGACCGGTATAGAGCCATGATAACCGACTATTTTGTTCCCGAATTGGATGGCATGAATGTGGATGAGTTGTGGTTCCAACAAGACGGCGCTACATGCCACACAGCGCACGTCACAATCGATTTATTGAAGGAAACATTCGATGAGCGCATAATTTCGCGGAATGGACCTGTCAATTGGCCACCAAGGTCGTGTGATTTGACACCATTGGATTATTTTCTTTGGGGATATGTGAAGTCGCTCGTCTACACCAACAAACCAGAAACGTTAGGGGAATTGGAAGCCAACATTCGTGGCGTTATTGCCGACATACGGCCCCATATGCTCGAAAAAGTGGTTGAAAATTAGACCTGTAGAATTGGCTTTATTCGAGCCAGCCGCGGCGGCCACATGCCCGAAATCATATTTTAACATTAATGGCATAAAATTATCCTTCCAATAAAGCCAAATTGATGGACCTTAAAATGATTTTCTTGTGTTTTATTTCAATTTGAAGTTCTATACCCCTAAAAAAAAACACCCTTTACTTTCTTTAGCACTGTTCTGCCTTGGCGCTGGCTGCCAATTTATATCTGAGTATAAAAAGAGAAGATTTTAGAATGCAATATGTAGTTTGTTGATGCTCTCTAAGTACATACGCTTGAATAATAAACGGCCCACCAATGCGTAGAACAATGATATATTTAATACTTCAATTAATATTTATTTTTTTAAAAGTTTTAATTAAGGAAATGTCCTATGTTTTATTGAGTCAAAAGTATGATGCTTTAAATTTTGAATTAAAAAAATTGTTCCAGTAGATCGTCTGTTTTATTCTAAAGAAAGTTTTGGTTTGAATTTATAGTACAGAAGTGCAGATGTAGAGTATCAGAAATCGTCAAAAAGCAGAACTATTGCCGGACATATGTAAATTGATATAAATCTAAAAACTTTATAAAGTTTAGTTTTAAAAATGTTTCTATTTGGATGTGTCACCCTGTGTTTCATTTTCATTTTGAAAATTTGCAGAATCAGAATGAAAGGGATATTCTAATAAAAGGAATTTCTGTTTTTAAACTATTTTTGAAGCGACCGTGGATCTTGGCTTTAATGCTTTATATATCGTTATTGATCGCTCTATTCACCATGTTGCAAGGCAAAGCTCTACGTAGATGAAATGACAACACTGAGATAATACAAAAAAACCACAATAGAAGTCAACTTCTTATGGTGTAGTTAGAATATAACTTCGGGATCGCTTTCGAAACTTTTCCACCGTTTCAGGATCATTTCGGTATTGTTTTCAGTCTCATTTTGTGACTTTTTGAGATAATTTCTAAAATGATAACGAAAAAGCCAGTAAACGGTTCCGAAAAACTCCCAAAAACATTTACAAATGATCCCGAAAACATAAGGAAAACAATCTCGGATTAATCCCGAAAGAGACCCAAAAAAGTCCTAAAAATAGTGTCGAAATGATTATGGAATTATCCCGGAAATCATGAAAAGGGTCCTGAAAACAATCCCGAAATTATCCTGAAATGATGCGAAAATAATCCCAAATTTATCCCGAAAATGGCCCTGAAAACAATCCTGAAATAACCGTCAAAAGGCTCGAAAAGAATCTCCGAATGATCCTGAAAAGTTCTCGAAACAGTCCCGAAGAAGTTCCGCAATGACCCCGAAAAACATATCGGCAGGATCCGAACCCTACGCGGCTAAAACTTTGATCTTAAATGTTGAACCTTTCGTTAGTTTAAGCAATTTTATAAACATTTTTGTAACAAATATCAAACCTTCCAATTACCTGCTTCAATTTTCAATTTATTGCGGTTAAATTTAAAACTTAACTGAAAAAAAACGTCTAAAATATAAATTTTTTTTTTATATATTTCTGAAGTTTTTTTCAAGTCAATGAATTTTTCTCATAATAATTTTGTGTGCGCCATAGCTCAGTGTGTAGAGCAGATGACTCTGACGACTTCTACCACAGAACTCTGCTACAATTTTAATTTCCGTAGTATCCCAAAAAACTGTCTTAATAAAAACTTTGAATCTTTCAAGCTCTGAGTCCTATAAGATTTTTCATATTTATAGATCTGCTGCGTTTTGGTAACCAGAAATACTTGCGGAAGATGGCCACTCTAATGTGCATATGTTTGTAATATTATAAAATGCACGGCGCATATATCCCGGTGAGTAGTTTTCCGAGCCGTACTTTCCTACAACGATCAGCTAGCTATAAGGTCGCACAGTAAAAGCAACAAAGTATATAACTTGAATTGCCCGATGATTTGGAAAACTGGAAAAGTGTGTTATAGCCAATGGCAAAAATGAAAGCGGACGCGAAAGAACAGACAACCGAATGGAACCAACGTAAACGGAAATGAAAAATCCAATGTCGGTGTTTTTGTGTTATGTTATGTGAAGGTGCATATCTACACCTTTGTGGTACGGAATGTTTTTGTATGAACTATTGGTAAAAGAGTTTAAATTTTAAGAGTCAGATTTTAAATGCAGAAATGTAATTTTATTCAAGCGATTGAATACCAGAAATTATACATAAAATACTGCTATCAGGCTACATCGGTATTGCGCTAAGGGCGTTTGTTCAAGTTTAACATGTTGCTCTTAAGCTCTGTATGGATTGGCTTGTATCGAATACTGCAATCTACATTTCGTTCATATTTTTGAATAATTCTAAAACTTTGCAAATTAGCATAGAAGCAACCATTAGATATTCCATGAATTTCTTGACTATTTTTGTAAGTTTTGCTTGACTGAATTCAGGCACCAAAAGTAAGAAAGTTCAAGTTCGGTCGGAACTGAGTATTAAATACCTGACTAAACACAAAAAGCCACGAGCTGCATAAAATGTGCCAGCTACTGATACATGTGTCCTAGATTTTAATTCTTCGGATTCAGCTTTACACTTGTGAATAAACTATTCGATTGCATGACTTAGTTATCAAGTGATTCTCGAACAAATATACAGGTAGAAAAATACAAATCTTTTTTTTGTTATTGGTTCTTTACGGTCCGTTCATTTTACATATTTTTGTAAGTTTTACAAGCTCAAGACCAGTTCTTGGTCAATTATTATTATTTTTGATTTTTTAGTTAATTATAAGCAGCTTTTATTTAGAGACAACCGGCATAGTTTTTGTTATAGTTTCTTTCTGGAAGTTCATTAGAGAAAAAAATGGTTTATTTCAAACTAATATAGAAATTAGAAGCTGAAAAAATTTTATAATAAATACTGTAGCTATATTATTCATATACCTTCTTTGATATCCGAAAGATATATGTATTATGTTCCGTTCTTCAACCTCGAAAAACCTCAAAACTTCTATTGTTAGTTTCGGCTCATTTCGAATTTATATTGTTCGTTTTTTATTAACCGAAGCAACGAAAAAGCGACAAGGCCATATTTGATTTTCATAGAAAATTTCAAATTAAAACAAGTAAGGATGTCTAAGTTCGGGTGGAACCTAGTAGTGATCTATTATGTCATCCCAATTTACTCAGGTCTATTTTAATACTTTCAGTTCATATTTGCGTTCAAATAGACAGACGGACAGACAGATAGACGTATCGAGAGACGGACATGCCTACATCGATTCAGCTCATCCTCCTGATCATATCAGTATACTTTTTGATGGGACTATCTCTTTTTCTTCTCATACGTAAAAACTTCGCTATTGCATTGGGCTACTAATACGTGCCCGAATATTTTGCTTGTGTGTTTCCCGATTTGGCTTATTTTTGGCAGGAGTATAATACATACTACTGAGAAGCAGCGGACCAATTTTCATTGAAATACCAAGATTGAATTATATTGACAAAATTTTGTTGCGGTCGAGTTTTTCTTAAAAAGCTTATTAAGTGTGCGAAATCTGATTGATATAACTGGCTTAGTTGTAGTAATATCGCTTTTTAAATTTTACAAAAAAATTTTTCAGAACTATGTTAAAAACTGGGCGTGGACATTAACCGATTTCGCCCCTTTTTAAAGCAAAAAGTTATCTTTATATATAGAACAACATAACCAAATTTCGTTTCGACAAATCAATTTTTGGCGGAGTTATGGCATAAAAAGTTTTGTGGAATAGTCCACTCTAAAATGGGCGGGGCCAAGCCCATTTTCGAAAATTTTAAGTTTTTGGATTTCTTTGTTTACGGAAACTTTAAAACTGAAATATAAATGATGTAAAGCTATTTTAAGCAAAGTTATTGCCTATTTAATATATCTACGATCCTCTTCAAAATCTTTCATATAAAAGTGGGAGTAGACCTTAACCGATCCCGCCCATTTTCTCCTGGAGCATTCCTTGCATACCTGGAAACCTGCGTGTCGAATTTCGTTTCGATATCTTGAACGGTGTTTGATTTATGATTATTAACATTTCTAAATTTGACTTAATCAAAAGTGGGCGTAGCCACTCCCAGTTTAAAAAAATTTCTTGAAAAATCTCTTTTATGCCTTAATTTTAATATATACACCAAATTTTATTCTTATAGGTGTATTATGTACTGAGTAATCACTTTTTTTGTTTTCGAAAATGTTCTATATATTAAAAGTGGGCGTGGCTATCATCCAATTTCGCCCATTTTAAATAGAGATCGGAGATGAGTGCCAAGGAACCCGAATACCAAATTTCATTAAGATATCTCAAAATTTACTCAAGTTATCGTGTTCACAGACCGACGGACATGGCTTAATCAATTTCTCTTTTCGTCCTGAATATTTTGATATGTATCAGTCAATATCTATCGCGATCCGTTTATGCCGTTACGTACTGCCGTTAGGCGACTAAAGTTAATATACCTTGTGGGCATAGCACTACTAGGTATAATAAGATTATACAGATTCAATTTACAATATATTCGAACTAGAAGTTTCCATAAGCAAAAAAAACGGCTTCCGACCATTAAATGCATGTCTTTTAATTGCCTGTGCAAATTACATACATATGTATAATCTGAAAAAAAAAAATTATAACTCAAGAATGAGTTTGAAAAATCAAGTACAATAAATAGTACTAAATGATTTTTCAATTCAGATTTCATAGATTTGTGCATGAAATGACAAAAGGAAAAAAATCCACGAACACTCTTTGTCACTTCCTTTTTTGTTGCCGAACGTCATTTACATCTTAATGAATAATCTGAAGTTCTTCTCCGCAAGCTTGTCTGCTTCGTGTGTGGTTTTAGTTACTAATGCAAAGGGGGGAAATACGTAATCGCTACCGACTGGTAGCGGATTATAGTCATGGTCTGTTGTCTACTGCTTCATTAATTGCTTTTTTCTGCTTCAGCTAATACTGTGGCTATTGTCCGCATAAACATTAAGCTTTAGCACCGTAATATCTTCATGTGCAGATGAGTTGCTTTTAGTTTTTAGCAGCATCAACATATGTACCTTTATTAGGGTAGATCATTGCTTATATCAATTAAGTTATTTTAGGTCGAAATAAATGAATATCTGATGTTATACCCAAGCCGTTTTTATTTAAGTTCGCATGTGTTTTAGTTTTAATATGGCTGGGATCAAGAGTTATAGCTCATAGATGACTTTTAGCAAGTCCAACGAATCGAACCTCAAGAGAAACGAAGTGAATTTCACTCTTACCTGCAGCGGTCTTCTACATATATTAGCCATGCTGCCCCACTTTTTGTTGTGTTTGAAAGGCACTTAAAGTTTTTCGTCCTGGTGAATTTGAACAAAACAGGAGAAATTAATTTATTTCAAAGCTGATTAAGCATTATTTTTGGTTTAAAAAACAGCGAAGCCGATAAAAGGCTTCATAAACAGTGTGACCAGGTGTTAAAAAAAGAGGTTAAATCGGTAAAAAAAAAGGTTAGAAAATGCTAAAATTAAGAAAAAAAGAACTTAAAAAAATTCAGAAATTTTTTTACGAAATCTATTTCAAATTTTGTATTTTAGTTTTAACTATTTGTATATAAAGCTGTAGACATAACTTGAAGGAACTATTCTTGGTTCAACACATATCAGGAACTTTTTCCTTGACTAGGAATTTTTTCAAAGAATCAGAAGAGCTTGAGTCTGCGTACAAAGTTTGTGTATTTATCATAGAGATAAGATCATCGGTAGTTTAAAAGTCAGTGCAACATTTGGATAAGCGTTTTAACGAACATCTAATATTAAGGAGCGAGTTAAGCATTTTAATTTTTAATCTGTTCCTTAACTTAGTTTTTAAAATGTTCTTGGCACTAAAAATACTTTCAACCTCCGCATTACTGAAAGGTAATACCAAAAAGTTAAATACGATTTCGACCAGTTCTAAAAAAGGGCGGTTCGTTAAATGAATTTTTATGTTCTCGGACTTCCGCCCAAAATTCAGTGGTAGAGGTCACACTTGTCCACCGTGCGGTTATTAGCTTTCGCCACTGCAGCCCAATCAATACTACTTGACTTGGAGAATACCTAGACTTTCCTTTTTGAAAGTGAGAAAACATATCCGGCGTTGTAACTTTCGAAGAATTATCAACTGAAAAAAAATGTATCTTCCGTTCATATTATCAGACAGGCTATGTCGCAATTGGGTTATCAACACCATTAAAAGTAGTTGACAATTTTTACGAATAATTTTCTGTATTTCGTCATCAATACTACCTTCATTCAACCTTAATTTTATATATTCCTCGAATTTGTATGAAGAATATGGTGTTGGGACCAGAAAAGGTTTGGAGTAAAAAAAGGCTAGAAAAAAGCCACGAAGCTTAAACCAAAATTATGAGGCTAAAGGACAAAAAAGGCTAAATCTAGCTTCGAAAAGGCTAACCTGGTCACACTGTTCATAAATGCTAAGAGGACTCGGCTACGTCAGCTTTAATGATCAAAAATTGGTTTACTGACATCGGTTGTGGTCGTACGAGCAATAGTTACGCCCAACTTTCAGAAACCCCTAAATGAGTAGTCATGATACAAATCGTCAATAAAATTCATTACATGTTTTTGTACGATCGGAAACTGAAAGTGCGTGAAATAGGTGAGGTCACAAGCATCTCAATTAAGAAAAGATATCACATCTTGCCGTGAAAAGAGTGGAGAGATGACTTTATAATAAAAAAAGCCTGGAAGTTGAAATATGGACGCTACGAGTTGGTTAAATACATGCCTTAACAATAGACTTTAAGCTTACAGCGAAACATGGTCTATATTAACAACCCTAATGCAGTATTTTGTTTTGAGAATAAAGTCCCCGATAAAGAAATCATTATAGCAACTCTTTATTAATTTCTCTATTTGTTTAGCATGCTGCCTTGCTGTGTTGCTATACCGGAATAGCCTTTTTTTTTGGCTAGCATCATCAGAACTCATTAAACTAATAAAGAAAGACAAAACAATTAGTAATTACAAATCATGATAATTGTTCGAAACTTCAAAACAGCATTGATTGGATCATGCATGGGATAATACTAAACGATTTTCATACTTAGTTGTATACAAAAATAAAGCAAAGAGCATATAACACTGCGGATTCAACACCATAAGATGAGCTGTACAAACTTTAAGTCACTCAGAACATATTCCGAAGCCTTTAGTGGTTAGGTCATATTTAGCGAATTCATTAAACAAATTTTAAAACAAGGTTTCCTATTCCCACAAGATGAAGACTTGGGCTCCTAAAAAATATTATTATTACATTGTAGTGGTAGCATTGGTCACTACCTCACACTGATCCAATCAGTAAGGTTGCAATTGAATCCACTTATTTCTTTCAAATGTACCCGATGAACTGTTCCGTCAAAGTATCTATTTAATTCAAAACTGTGCTTAAACTTGTGTTAGCCCATTAAATGCTCTCTTAGATAGACCTTGACTTCAAATTTGCTGCTTTTTAATTTTAGAATGCGCCAACTTTTTAGAATTTCTACCATTTAATTCCAGCGATGGCATGCATAACTGAAAAAAATGTTTGATTAACAAGACAATGAGACAGGCAGGGCTTAAACCGGCTGTTTGCCTAAAATGACTTAGTAACATTCTGACAGCGTTGGATTTATAAAATATAACAGAAACAACATTCGATTGGTTGCAACTGTTTTATGTTGTTTTAAACCTGTTGCAGGTGTGCAGGCCATAATTGCAACAAACACTTAGCCAATTTTCACATGACATTTGCTGGATTTTTTTCACACGCTTGCACATGTGAATTCGCATTAGCTTAACAGAAAAAAATGTGAGGCTCCTACACATATATTTATGTACATTAGAGTGTGTTGTTAAAAAATGTTGGCTTGACATTGGGTAGGATAGAAGTCAACTTCTGAGTTTTACGGGATCGTTTCGTGATTGTTTTTGTTAACTTTTTCGAAACCATTTTGTGATCATTTGGGGACCATCGCTACAAAGTCCCAAAATTATCCCGAAAACCCATAAACAATCAAGAAATGATAGTGAAATACTCCCGCAAAAGTATCGAAACGGTCCCGAAGCAACTCCATAATATCACGACATCAATACAGTATTGATTCCAGAAAAACTCAACTATGCCCCCTAAACCAATAAGAAAATTCCTGTAATGATCCCGAAATGATGAAGAAAACAACTCGAAGTGATCACAACAAACTCCCAAAAAAATCAAAATGATCCTGAAAGGCTGCGAAATGGCCCTGAAAAAGTCAATAAAACATATCCGAAATAATCCCGAAATGGTCCCCACAAAGAGCCGAAAACCATCTCGAAAATATCCGAACCCTGCCTAATTATGCTACAATTAGCTATTTCCCTAATTCTTATTACCTAAATTCGACTAGAATACTCTGCTACAGTTATAAGTGTCTATGTACCCGAAAAGAGACTTCAAATTTCACTCTCGGTAAAAGCTTTGCATCGCCGCCTAAAAAGTTAACTGCAAAAAGTGATTTAACTTTTTGATTTCTAAAAAACTTTTCCAACTTCTGTTTCTTCATGGCCTTCTGTGGGACACCCTCATTTGATAAATTACTAATATAAAGATACTTAAAATGTTGTTGAACAAATTGTCTTTTTCATGAAGTACAAATGTCGGTAGGCCATGCTAAGCAAAAAACTAAAATAAATTTTTGTCCAACCCACGCTAATGTATGTATGTAACATTTGGTTCTACATTTGTCAAAAAATTATTTGTTTTCATTTGGTTACTTTTTTGTTTGCGAAATTTATTTACTAATAAATAATTTAAGCAAATTATTGAACTTATTTTCGATGGCCACCTGCTGAGTATACACTGCATTAAATTTCATTTACGCTTAGTAGAGTCGGTAGGAATGCGTCTGCTCAGTATCGGATCAGAACTATAGAGGCAATAGTAGTATCAATTGTTGGGCGCTTTTCAAATTTTTTTTTCTATTTTTTTGCACAACGAGAGTACGGCTGAGTGGAAGCTCACACTATTTCAAAATGTTTTTCAAAAACGCTTTATCTCAGAATTTAATTTAAAAACACCCCAGCAATAAACGCAAATTCAATACATTTTCAACTGAGACAGGTCGTTTTTGAATCAAATGTTGAAATAGAGTGTTACTTAAAAAAATTTTCATAAAGCGTGTTTTTGAAAAAGGGAGACCTTCCACTCAGCTTTAGAAGTGTTCATCGCAACATCTTTCGATGATAGCGAGGGATACATCACTATTATCCAGCCGGCTTTTTTGGAAGAATTTTTGGGTGATATGACTTTCACCTCAGTGACCCTTCTCTCTAGGCCTTTGGATTACTTCTACTTTTTTTCTAGATCGGCTTATACCTTCCTTCTTTGCCCTACGATAGCGCTGATCTACACGGCGTGGGTTGCCCATAAGAGGCGGTACTTATTGTGTGAAAGATATGCGCCGAACATTGCTCTCCGGGCCAAGTTTCGACCGTCGAGAGAAAAAATTATCAGCTCTCTGTTCATGAGCAGATTGTCGACGACAAACTTTTGCATGCGTTGTTTGATCCACTTACTTAGTTGCACATACTAATGCCCCTATCTTTACTGACACAAGATGATGGTTGAAGTCGATATTAGGGGTTCTTAATAGTTTGCACGTCCATAACGCTGGAGGTATGTCTGCCGTCGATAACGACACGATCATTTTACTTCAGGTTTTTTTGAACAGAAACCAGCCAGGTCGCTTTAAGGATATCTTCATTGCAACTGTGGGTGTGCCTATAGACATCAGTCAGGCTAGTACCGGAAAGTAAAAAATTAATATCCAGCAAAGGGCTGCTACTATCAGTATAACCCTGTTGCCACCATTACATCCCATTCAATGAATGAATGTTGCGACTAAGAAAAGGAAAATGCTGCTACTGCACTAAGAGTAGGGATCTTTGTATTCTGGATTCTTTTACCAAAGATGAACGTATTATGAGATGGCTGAATTTGAAGACTGTAGAACCTTAGCCTCGTCCTTTGCTTGCTCTACCGTTAAAGTCAGCAATAATTTATCTTTGCCACTATGAATCCAAGTCGTGTTACTTCGGCGTTTTTTTCTTTGTCGGGTCACTGTAGTAGATCTCAAGTCCCGCTTGGTTCCATGTCTCACCCTGTGTAAACTTTATAGAGGACGAGCAGTTTTTTTAAGCTAATGTTTATATATTATGTTTTTATTTGTTCAGAGAGTAGGATGGGAGGTGCGGGGCACATGTTTCATAGTGGGAAACCTTTGAGTAATACTTCTTATTTGTTTTAATTTAATTTGTTCTATATAGTACCTGTTACACCTGATATGTATTAATTGGGGGCGAGCACTTGTGGCTCTGAGGCATTAGCGCGGGATTGGCCTTCTTATTTTCGCTGGGAAAAACCCGATTTGGGATTGCAAAGCATAAACTATTTTTTTGAAATATTTCATAAGCTGGTTGCGAATTACAATAGCATGCAATGCAAATGAAGTAAACGAAAGAAATAATTACAGCTTATGTCGCTTAAACACACCCCATCTAACGCATTTCTTGTAGCCGTTGCTTTAACGAAAACATGTATTCGCAATATTTTTCGCGAAAGTTCCAAGCTCTTGCAGCTACAGGAGGAAAACTACGTATGAACTTATTTCGGATTTCTAGAAAAATAAATAAAACTGAAGAGCACATTGGAAGTATCAACAATGAACACAAAAAAAACAAATCTCCATCGTGAGCAATGCTACATGCCACCAGATAGCGCTACTTGCACAACTTTATTGTATAATGAATAAAAATAAGAGTTTAGCGTACAGAAACCCTCCACTCTGACAGGCCAGTGGTTAGTAGAGCATTCCAAAATTTCTCTGAAGAAGAAGTGTAGCAGCTCCCGCAATGAGTTTATAGGAAAACTATGATGGTGGTCTCTAAATTTTCCTTCTCTATTCTAATAAAACTTTTATTAATTATTTGAATTATTAAAAAATAAAAACAGTAAAAATGTTTATAAAAATTATTATACTTGGCTTGAGTCCAGCTATAGTCATGCATACTTATTTGGAATATTTTTCGTCGAAGTAGGGCCCTATCGGTTGCATACACTGCCTCATTCCTGATCCGGCTATGTCACACATATTGTCTTCACACATTGTGAATAAATATTTATTTGATAGTAATAATTTCATTCACATGTGTTGTTCAACATCTCCCAAATGATATTGTCAAATTTTTTATTGTATCCATACATAAATACAAACACACATACATATCTACATGCATAGACAGATTGTGCTTAAAATAGTAAAGGCTTTAACAAATACTTGATTCATGATTTGGTAGCATGAATTCAAGTGGGGTCACAAAGGATTTTGTACAAAATTAAGCAACAAACATTGTTGACAGTTTTATTTAACCCACAACATAAAGCTAACGCAAAATTGGGAGTTTAGTGCATTAATTTATTTACTTTTTAACATACATTCATACATACATGTGGATGTACATGTGTGGACATAAATTTGCATAACTTTCTACACCCTAGTGGATTAGCTGCTAATCCGTTTCGACTAATACATAAAAGTCCTTTGAATAATTTATGCTATACAAAGTGGCATTATGTGATCCAGTGAGACTAAATAAATTTTCCACAATACACTCCACTTTATAAAAATTTTGCAATATTTATTAATGTATTTGAAAAGGATAAATAGGCAGATGTTTGTAGAGGTGAAGTTTAGGATTTCACTATGGAATAGTTTGTGTTTTGTGCTAAAATATACAAGGAAAACATATTTTTCAAATCAACAACTCCGCTTGCGAATTTGTGTGAGAAACATTGTTTTAAGGAAATATTGAAATTTGAAAGCAAAACTACATTGCTTATAAGATCATTCAGTTATCTATGAAAAAAATAATACAACATCAAATCGCTATTCGAAATAATCGTAAACTAGATATTTTGAAAGTAATATAAAAATCTTTATTTTGCAAGATTCTGCCAATGACGTTGAGCAATATCAGTACCTCTTCTATTCGAAACCAATCGAGTCTTCAGGCGATGCCCGCTATACCGTACAATCTCTTTAACTTGATGCTGGAGAAGATAAATCGAGCAAAATAACTCAACCGAATTGGTACAATCTAATTCAAGAGCGGGCAATCGCTAGGTTATTTTGACTCCTGGGACTGGTAACATCAAAAGTGGTTTGAAATACTTTTCAAAAATGGTTTGGCAAACTCTCCGAGTGTATTTCTGCCATGGAAGGCTTTTCAACAAAAATTTATAACCTTTGAAGATGCCTTTCGGAGTCGACAAAAAACTGTAGGACCCGCCAATTTGAAGGAACAACTTCAAAGTGGCATACCAAAAATTAAAAGAGAAGGTTGGTGCAAAAGTCCCTTCCGATATTTATCATGATATACCGGTTGTATATAGCGTCGTAGATTTTTTTATTTAATCTCTGTGTACATATATGTAACAGGGGCAGCTCTCTTACCCTTGTTAATTCGTGTTTAGAGCACTTTGGCGGGTGAGAAGAAATGGTATCTGACTGCCAGAAACTTTTAGTATAGAACTGAGAAGTGTCGAAACGTGTATCCCTTCCCGATTATCGAAGCGAACTTCTTTGGGATTTTTTGAAAAGATAGTCAGTGAAAGGCTCTGTAGAAACAAAATATTCATGCAATCACCCGACTGTCTACATGATTCAATTAGATTTCTAGAAAAAAGCGTAACAAGTAGCCTGTCCAATATCCAGGACCAAGAAAACTAATCCCCCGTTGTTTGACACAAACCTTGGCGATCTTAGATCCAATCTGAGGAAGGTCTTCAATGACTGCTACTTAAAAAGGGACTTCCAGGAGGATAAAACCTCCCTAAAGAAATATCTTCTGCTGTGCAGAAGGCTTTATACCTTTCATGAATACGCATCATGGTCTCAAGTGGCCGATCCTTACTTACAATAAGTACAAACTCGGCAAAATTTGATGGTCTTACCCTGTTAATTTAAAAATACATACCTAAACCCCTCTTTATCGGAAAATGCGTTGTTGTGTTTTCCCTACACACATTACATATGTAATAAGTACTATAGCTGTAAAATTGTGTTGCTCGTGATTAAATTGAAATAGTTGAAGCCTCAACTCCATTTATCGGAACACTCGATTGTATGGGAGCTATATGTATTGTAGGCCCGATCTGGTTGATTTTCATTTGTCACATTACGTATATTATGTATATGAAACCTGCAAAGTGTTACGTTCCTACGCTTCTAATGGCGAGATTTATGGGTTAAAACCCGTTTATCGGAACAATCGACTGTATGACAGCTATGCATTGTATTATTCCGATATTGTTGATGCCGGCAAATGGTTAATATATTACAACATGGCCGCCCCATACCAAATTTCATAGAGATATCTCAAAAACTGAGGGACTAGTTTGCGTTCAAACAGACAGATAAACGGACGGACAGACGGACATGGCTAAATCGGCTCAGTTCATCGTCCTGATCAATTTGGTATACTTAATGGTGGGTCTATCTCTTATACTTCTAAACGTTACAAACATCGGACCTAAGTTAATATACCATTTCATGTTCATGAAAGGTATAATTAGTTTGTAGTGTTTTTCTATAGTATGCATTTCGTTGAAAAATTTCAGTCAAGGAGAATGTGCCTGATATGTGTTGAAACAAGAATAATTCCGTTAAGTTATGTTTACAGCTTTCTATCCAAATAATTTAAACTAAAACAAAAAAATTTCAAATGGATTTCGTTAAAAAATTTCTGACTTTTTTAGCATCTTTTTTTTCTTCTGAATTTTAGCCTTTTCTAACTAATAGATCCATATAGCTGTCTGGTTCCGTTTGTGAGCAAGATAATTTTGCTTGTTTCTTATCTACCTTTTGATAAACTATGATTGACATGCTTAACCGCGGAGTGTTCACATAAAATCTTTTGATTTCTTTTATTTGTATATTATTAACTGGATTATATATATATATAATTATCATCGTATCCTATAAACGATTTTCAAGATTGTTAGTACTAAAAAAAATATTTGGTGTTTTTTTTTAATTGGGGACACCCAGAATCCGTCTAAAATGAGAAACAAGCGTGCTGACATTTGCTTTTGAAGTCTGATAGTGACCCGGAGTGGCCCCGTGAGCATTGAGCTAGATACCGAGTTCTACAAGCTACCGAATTCCGGCTAAACTCCTATCTATTTACCTATGACTAGAGGGACCGGCAGACTTTGTCCTGCCCAGATATTTACCTGAATGGGTCTAGAAATATTTTCTTTTCCTATCCCTATCATTATCTCTATCACTATCCCTATCTCTATGCCCATTCATATCCCTATCCCTATAGATGTAACTATTTCACACACACACAATTCCACTTCACCATCGATCGATCCATTATTGTGATTTTCTAACAAAAAAAAAAAAATATTATAAAAATTCGCACCATACAAAATGTATGGGAAAATAAATTTTTTTTTTCAGAAATTTTTCGAAAATTTTATTGGTCAGAGAACAATCTTAATGGGGTCTATCTCTTATATTTCTAAACGTTACAAACATCAGACCAAAGTTAATATACCATTTCATGTTCACGGAAGGTATAATTAGTTTGTAGTGTTTTTCTATAGTATGCATTTCGTTTAAAAATTTTCAGTCATGGAGAATGTGCCTGATATGTGTTGAAACAAGAATAATTCCGTTAAGTTATGTCTACAGCTTTCTATCCAAATAATTTAAACTAAATCAAAAAAAATTTCAAATGGATTTCGTTAAAAAATTTCTGACTTTTTCACTAACTATTTCACACACACACAATTCCACTTCACCATCGATCGATCCATTATTGTGATTTTCTAACAAAAAAAAAAATATTATAAAAATTCGCACCATACAAAATGTATGGGAAAATTAAATTTTTTTTTCAGAAATTTTTCGAAAATTTTATTGGTCAGAGAACAATCTAAATTAGTGTCAATCATCCAAATCGGTGCAGGCGTTCTTGAGTTATGAGCGTTGGAACTAACGTCACTCTGTTTTATATATATAGATGCCCGCTTGCCGGCTGACTTATACTTAATTATTTCTTACGGTTTTGATATTCCATTTAACTAGTCCAATGTCGTCCATTCTAATTGGATAATCGAATTAATGCACTTAAATGCCTTAATTATTATACGAACCTGTTATTCCCATCAGTTTTTCATTTATGGTTAGAACGTTAAAAAATATATTAATTTTTATTTAATGTACAATGCATCTGCAGCCATTAACCATACTAGCCTGAGGAAATTTTGTGTCACACTCACACATATACAAATACACATACACATATATTATATAATTAAATATAACGGTAGCATACAATTCATACCAATACAAACCTATAAAAAATTCTATGAAATTTTCTTTAAAGCCTTTGCAAACCAAATTTTTAATAGCTTCCATGTATTTTCAAGCTTCCAACCCAGTAACCGTATTTTTATGCCATACTTAATTGTGCTTAAAAATGCGTAAAAAAGTAGTATCATACACACATCTCCTCCACTCCTACAGCCCACAGCCTCCCGCGCACTATCGCACTGTGTTTACGCCATGCGATATTCAGTAGCTGCGAGCTTTTGAAAAATGTTAACACAGTTGGAGAGCACCAACAAGTTTCACACCATAAAATGTCTTTTTTTGTTGTGTGCTTTACATACATACATATGTATATTTGGTGCAAAATAAATCACAAAAAAAGGGGCACTAAAGGCTTTAATAGAAGCTCGCTGAAAATTTATGATTTTTCTGGCAAAACTCTCACAAAGTATATATTTATGTACTCGTACTGTGCTTAGTTCTAAGCAAAAAGTATTAACCCAGTGCGAAACGACGTTAATGACAACGGACGATTTGATTTATATTTATATATTTAGGTACTTAGGTATGCTTGCAAGGGCGTAGTCGGAATTCCAACAAGCGATGGGGGATAGTATGTCATTTGTTGATACAAAGAAATTAGTACAATAAGATGCAGACTAAAGTAGGTTTCCTGCAGTCAAACCAACTAGTTTCAAACTAAAGGGTGTTTTTTTTACAGGTTTGTTTTTTGAATAGAGATAAAACTGGCATTTTGTGGTCAAATCTGGTAACTCTAATGTCATTTATGTTCAGTTTGGTTTGCCATTTCATCATGAACAGGTTGACAAAAGAACAACGCTTGCAAATCGTGCAAATTTATTTCGAAAATAATGGTTCAGTTCGCGAAGTTTACCGTGAGCTCCGTCCATTTTATGGTCGACATAATCGTCCATCAGAGCAATTAATTCGGTTAACCATGGATCGTTTTCGCACTACGTTTACTCTATGTGATAATACGCATCCGCAGAGACGTCGAACAGTGCGCACCGAAGAAACAATTGCCGCTGTAGAGCAAAGTGTTGAAGAGGACCCGAATGAATCGATTCGCCACCGTGCACAGCAATTGGAGCTTTGTCCATCAACTTTATGGAAGATTTTGCGCAAAGATCTTGGCTTGCGACCTTACAAGATCCACCTTGTGCAAGAATTAAAGCCGCGAGACCATGCAATGCGTCGTGATTTTGGTGTATGGGCCGAAAATGAGATTGATTTCGATGCTGATTTTCATCGCAAAATTTTGTTCAGTGATGAGGCTCATTTTTGGTTGAATGGCTACGTCAACAAGCAAAATTGCCGCATTTGGAGTGAAGAGAATCCACATGAGACCCTTGAAACGCCATTACATCCACAAAAACTGACTGTTTGGTGTGCTCTATGGGCTGGTGGAGTCATTGGGCCATACTTCTTCCGCAATAATGCTGGAGAGGCAGCTACCGTTAATGGAGACCGGTATAGAGCCATGATAACCGACTATTTTGTTCCCGAATTGGATGGCATGAATGTGGATGAGTTGTGGTTCCAACAAGACGGCGCTACATGCCACACAGCGCACGTCACAATCGATTTATTGAAGGAAACATTCGATGAGCGCATAATTTCGCGGAATGGACCTGTCAATTGGCCACCAAGGTCGTGTGATTTGACACCATTGGATTATTTTCTTTGGGGATATGTGAAGTCGCTCGTCTACACCAACAAACCAGAAACGTTAGGGGAATTGGAAGCCAACATTCGTGGCGTTATTGCCGACATACGGCCCCATATGCTCGAAAAAGTGGATGAACAGATTTCGGACAGAAATATACCAGTCTCAAACTAGTTCAAAATAGCCAAAAAAATGTTAGCTCAAACATGGTAAGCGAAACTTATTTAAAGCTTGAAACACAATACGAAAACGCTTTGAAATAAACGCGGCGAATAACCGCCCGGCGCTGCCATTCCTCAAATTACGCCCAAATATTAAACACAATAACAACGGGAGCAAAATTTTTTGACATTTTTATTTTCTTACATTATTGATTTTTAATTAGACTGGCCATATGAAAAAAAAGACGAAGATAATGAAAACTCTATACGTTTGCTTTTGTGGAGCTGGGAAATGATCTTGCAAAACTTGAGCATTCAACTTAAATATTTTCTTTTGTCGAAATTTTAGGTAATTCTTTCCATCCTACGTTAATTGCTAAAACGCTTCCAAAATTGTCAGGAGGGGTGTGAAAGGACGCGTCTCGGTTCCAGGAATCATAACCCAGTGGGGGTTTGAAGCGTTTTAGCAGTTGACGTGGGATGTAAAGTGTTACCCAAAATTTAAACAAAAACATTTAAAATTTTTTGAACTTAGAAAAACAAATATGCGGCCACCTTTGGCATGAATGCCGTCATAGCCCGGCGGCAAAGATAGAAATAAATCTATCGTCGCAATTGATTGATTTTGATTTCGATTGTGTTCAATTTCATGCAATTAAAGAGTTTCTATTTGACAATGTTCGTCCGATTTTTTCGCAGCATTTTCTTATTGTGTTTCAAGCTTGAATTATGTCGGGCTCAGTGGATAAGTGCTCGATTCAGATCGCCGAGGGCACTGTTTTGAGTCCCAGCGGAGTAAAAAGCAAAATTTAAATTTGAATCTTTACTCGGATTTTCCAAACTCTGGACATTTTAGCAGTCTGTATAACCTTCTATTTTTACTGGTACAAGTTTAGTTCCTTCTGTTTCGGTCCCAGTCAGAAAATTCTAGTTGTATACTGGTATGTTTTTTGGCTAGTTTGGTGCTTTACTGCAGGGTTACGGTAGGTTTAATGACCTGGTCTGATAGTAAAAAGCTATCAGACCACAGATGGACCCATTAAAAGGACGTATATAAAATACCGATACATTCTTTCCTACAAATCTGCAGGCGGAAGTGCAATCAGAGAAGCGTTTGCCAATCCTAAAGTCGTGAGAGTTTACTAAAACTGTACTTCCTTTATCATAAAATCCAAGCTCAGCATCCGCAATAACTTTGACAAGATCGGGCAGCATATAACAAAGCTGTTTGAATCAAAGGTGCACCGAATGTCTCTCAATGATTTTAACACAGAGTCGGCAAGCTCCCTGTTCAAATTCCGCCCAGTAAAAAATTAGGTGGCAATACCTCCGATTGGAAAGTGTTCAGCTACAACAATGTCTCATATTGCGATGGTCACGAAGAGACGGATTCGCAACATCGTCATTAAAATGGGTAGTTCCAATATATTCTGGGCGTATGGCTAGATACCAAACTCAGCTTCTAAGACCACTTTTAAAGTTCCTGCGAGAAAGCTGAGTGCGCTGTAGCTAATTGGAGCCGCCTTATGACAAACATAAGCGAACCAAAGCTATGTATAAGAATGCTTTGCACAGATACTTTCCTGTTCATTCCTCGGACTATACCAATATACCTCTTTGCGAAGGAAAAAGAAAAGAATTTGCGAGCTCCACTCAGAAGTAGGTAGATATTTTGTTGTTTGTTGAGAATCGATTCGCCGCTGGCAACTGCAATGGAGCAGAGGCCCACCAGAAAGGTAGACTACGGCATTTATTCCCGAATTGCGGCCATTTATGTAGCGGTCTTATGGGAAGGTCGACTTTTGTCAGACACGATTAATAAGCTGACACGGTTACTTCCGTGAATACTTCAATAGAATAAGCTAGGGTGGAAACCTGAAGAGTCTCTACAATGGAGAGAATTCGCCTAATGTGATGCCAAAGGTAGGCCTTCAATAGTGGAAGGGAGTCTCACACTCGGCGAGTCCCGCAATGAGATCTAGTAACAATAAAAAGACCATAAATCTGGTCAGCGAATTCCACAAAAAAGATATGGTCCGCGATCCCATTACCACAATTTGAAGCTTATTAGTACTCTCTTATATTCTCTTCAGGAACCCGTAGCAGACCTAGTTCTGAGGTCCCTTGCAAAGCAGCAACAAAACACTTAAATAACAAATTTGCCGTTTTGTAAGTCTTCTAATATTGGATGGGGTAGTAGCCCCCTTAAATCCTCCCTTCTCATGGGTTCATGGTATCAGAGTAGGCTAAATAACTCTCGCAGAATTTATATATGTGTATGTTAGATTCATGAACAGCAGCCAGTAAAAAAATTATCGTAGAAATAATTAAATTAAACTAAAAATAAATGTTATTAGTAATTACTTCGTCCAATGTGCCGCTACTTTTGCTCACGAAAACGTATCTACTAAGCGGCGCCAATGGACTAAGGGTTTTTGCGTAAAATTGCTAACAGCAGTTGTGACACCATGATTTAGAAGCTGAACTAATCTTGATTTCCAAGAAGTAGCTGCAGGTGCGTAATTTAGGAAAATCTGAGGCTATCAAAGCCAGCTGCTAAAGTTAAGAGATTTATTTGAGAGAATTTTTTTTTGGCAAACGAAAACTTATTATTTATTCCTGAGCTGTGTTGGGAAGTGTCAGAGCTGAAATATGAATGAATTAAAGTGGCTGATGGTCCAATGCAAAGATATAAATCTTATAAATACAGTGTTTACTGGAAGTTGCGGCCTGATTAATTAAACAACTGATAATACTTGAATTTGATAGTAAGAGACGCTCATAAATCGCCTTACTAAGGTAAGCTAAGATGCTAAAAGACCCATGAGTCTTTATTGTATAAATATTTGCTTCTCTTAAAATCGAGAATTGCCAACTGTTGTTAGATCAATATGTTTTACAGTTGAATTCTGAGCTAAAATAAATTTAACATGAATAATCACTAATTTTGTTTTTGTAAACATTGTGCATATTTATGATAAATGCAGTTGGCTTCCTCTTTTGCCAATTGATAGGATTCATCGTGTTTAGGCACAGCCGAACAATAACAATAATCAAAGCACTTGCATAAACACACACCCACATAAGCAGAGTGTCACATAACCAGTGGGGAAAATCTCTAGCTCTGAACTGGAGCGCATCTAGTGCATTTCGAACCACAAGTAGTTCGCTTTCAATATCTTTCACATGTAATCAACTGGCGAATTTAACATTGCGATGTCCTAGGCGGTGGAAATTGTCCCCCGCTGCATTACCTTTTCGACAGTTCCGAACTAGTTGAAAATTCGACAGTTGGGATGTAGTTCGTTTAATGCTAATATTGCTCTAGTTCTGAACTATTTGCAAATTCTGCAGTTTGGATGTAGTTGGTTTAGAATTAAAAAAAAATATTTGGAGGAGTCTTCCATGGTAGAACTTTCGCAGACTTTTCGCCAAATGACAGCCTACGGTCGCGACCCCCGTTTTGAAAAACTTTTTGAACCCACTTTTGATGTTATCTTTCCAAGGATTCGAACCTTGGACCTTCGATGTGATAGTCCAGCAACACTGGCACGCCACTGCGGTTAGTTTATGCACGGCTAATAATTTGAGAATATATTTTAAACCATTCTTTCATAATGTATACATATGTAAACCTTTCTCACACTATTGATGCGTGCCCCGTAGCTGAGTGGGTAGAGCACTCGACTCTGATAACTGGTACACTGATAAATTTATTTATTTTATTATGATTTCAAATTTCAACCTTTCTTTAAAGAACCTTACAAGAACAAACCATTTTTACAAATACGAATTTAAATTTTATTAAGTTTAATGATTACAAAACTGCCGGTTTCGAACGAGGGAAAATCTGTTTACAATCTCACTAGTTCTGATTAGCGACTTTATCTCTAGTTCTGAACCAGAAATTATTCTAATGAGTTACTGACTTCCCCACAGGGATACAAATCAACAAAGCAGTCAAACAAGATTTTTATGCACAAGCCACAGACTGAAGCGCAATTAAAAGCAGCGGCAGAGGCACGTTTACAGGCAGGGACGCTTAACTTTGCTGCACTGCTCTACCGAGCCCAAAGGCGCTTACAAACCAACAAATATTTAACGGTTGGCCGGTTCTAGGTTATATTTGCGCTGTAAGGAACGGCCTCTTCCTTCTTTGAAAGCTCAATACTTTGATCTATAAAAGTATTTTATCTTGTGAAATAAGTATGCGAATTCACGCACCCGCTCTGATCCTGAATGTGATTCCTTCGACATCCTAATTTTTTAAAAGAGAAAACGCATTTACCCCACTGAGCTGGAGAAAACGGGTGAAAAATTCTTGGCCCCTAGCTGTTTTCATTAAAATCATATACTTATGATGCTGATGATGGTTGCTAGAGTTAAGTTGGGGACCTATTTCAGAAGGGAAAAAATTGACCTGTTAATAGTTAGCTTCCTTTTAAATTCATGCTTACAATCTTGGCTCGATGTCTCTACATTGCAGATATTCAAGAAAAATTGATAGGACGGATCATTGTTTAGCCAATAGACTCCAAATCAAAAGTTGCTAGAATTTTTGTTTGTCGGTTTTTATGTTTGGATGTTTGCAAAAACCGGAAATACTCCGTTTCATACTCCAAAGAATACTCCTAAAGGAGTATCAGAGTACTCCAACACTTATCCTCATTCATATACAAAGGTGGTCCAATTTACATAGCGATGTCCGGTGATTGGATCACCTAATCCATCTCGGAGTACTCCGTTTCGTTGATTTTGAATACTCTATAGAGAGTACTCTCAAAATACTCCCATGGGATTACTCTATGGAGTATTCAACAGCAAAGCGAGAGTGGGAGTAGGTGGTCCTCAAAATAACACATGCTCCCCTTTGTCTAGAATACTCTATAGAGTAATCTTTTGGCAGCATTTTCAAAGTGCTCCAACGTTGGTGCTCTATACAGACTATTCGGAAGCAAAGTAAATGGTACTCCGAGTAGGATTAGGTGATCCACTCACCGGACATCGCTATGTAAATTGGACCACCTTTTTTTATATGAATGAGGATAAGTGTTGGAGTACTCTGATGCTCCATCGTTTTTTACAGGATACTCAACAACTGCTAAATACAATTTCCATAACTAGACTTGTTTCGGAGCTATCGACCAGTGATGTAACGAATGCCACTTTTTGAACATTCGCGAATGCGAATGCGAATATTCAGTTTTTATTCAAATTTGTCAATAATTGTGTAGGGATATGCAGTCTCGTTCGATAGACGTGCGTTTCGTTTGCATTTTGTTCGCGAATCGACATGTTGCGAAGACTCCTGGGCATTGTTTACTCCTACAAGTTTGACATCCTCTTTTGCGAATCGGAGTGGTAGGCAGTGAATTAAGGTACTCCATATACTATGCTCCTGTGTACCCCTCTCGACATTTTTCATGGCGCCGTTTATGAAGTTTTTATATATAAATATAAATAATCTAGTGTTTCTGGCCCTCCTTCCCACAAGTAGCGCAACTTACTGTGAAGCCCCACAACAAAAACCAACACACGGTGGTTTTGCATTCAATAATAAAACAAAGAAATTTAAATAATATAATATTGACCCATAAAATTCACAAATAATTGAAAATAAAGCAGTTCCAGCTCGCTAATTTTCCGAAGAGTGGCGCCAAAGTGGTATGAAAAAAGGGGGTCCTCACAGCGCTCTGTTGAAATTGTGTGTCTTGTGACTATGATTTCTCAGTCGCAGCTATTTTGATCAAAGGCTGTGACTGCACAGTGATAGACATAGAATAAGAGCAGTAGCTGTGTTCGGTGAGGATAACATTTTTAAAAATATTATAAAATTTTTACTGGAAAGTGTTCGGTGACACAGAACATTTGCAGCGAAAGAGGGCGCACTTTGACATTTTATTGAGAGGGAGAGTTGCAAGTTTCTGCTGGGGGAATTTCACTAGGTAAAACTTGCAAGTGATAACAGCTGATCGTTCATGGGAAAGCAACCAACAAAAATTTAAAAATTTGAACTATTAACCAATCAAAATGGCAACAGATGTTTTGCTGCAAGTTTTTACTGACTCCTGTTCGGCGTTTCGAGATATTTTTACGTCATTCTCACTTTGCTAACGACTATTGTCATGTATAGTGTTCGAATCATTGTTTTCTAAGTGTTGCGAAAGCTACGTTGGCAACCCATCGCATGTTCGCTTTGTTGCTATTTTTCATTCTCCCCCTTCCTAATTGCAAACGTCAAACCGAATGTAACATCTCGCTCTTAATTTTCTGATTGTCCAAGAACACACAAGCGCCGTAGGTAAAGCAAAATGTAAGACTTGTACAACTAAAATTAATTGTATTTGTAATTTACTTATCAATCGAAATTAATAAAGATTTCAGCTCATTGCTTATTATTGAATATAAGGAGACTCGAATATTGATTTCATTACGGACCGCCAGGTGTTGCTACCACACTAAGGCCCGGTTTTTCAGTCGTTGGTTAAGCTCAGTTTAAACTAATTTTGCTTAAACTCCAGTTAAACTGCAGAGCAGTTTTTCAGTGAGAGTTTAAGGCCGCTTTTAAGATTTGCTTTTTATACCGCAACATTGGTTTTTTTCTTAATCTAGATACGGCAACAGATGACATTTGTTAACATATTCAACGCCCTTGCTAAATCAAAAACCGCTGTGAACAAGGAAAAAAATACGCCGTGTTCAAGTTAAATAAAATATCTAAATATAAATAAATTAAAAATGTCCAGAAGCAAGAATTCCAGTTTAGTGTTTCATAACCAGAACAATCAAATATGCAAATAGCTGACAGGTTAACTAGAGTTTAACACTGCCAAATTGGCGGCTTAAACTCTGTTTAAACTTCATTTAAAGTTGACTGAAAAACTGCGTAACAAGTTTAAGCTTAGTTTAACTGACAAATTGAGTTGAACTGGCATTGAAAACCCGAGCCTAAGAGAGACGTATTTTTTTAAGCGTCACAATTTTTTCTTTATTTAGATTACATATTTCTCGTTGAATAATAAATTTTTAGTTTGATCATATATTATTAGTTGAGTTACTTGTCATTAGAAATCATTGAAAATAAATTGATTTTAGTCTTACTAACCTGGTATTATCTTCAAATTACTTTTTTTCTGATATTCATATACGAAAAACATTCGCAGAAATTTTGCGAATGCGAATGCCCAAAAACATGCGAATGCGAATATTCGCGACATCACTGCCATCGACCAATAGTGAACCAGGGTGACACAAAAACTGTTAGTGCAACATGGATATCAAACGAAAGGAGCTAATGAGTGCTGGAATAAGCGTTTTGATTAGGTTCCATAGCTCAAGTAGTTCCGCAGATATCATTATTAAGATTGAATTCAGTCTGTTATAAGCTTCGTAGCGCAGCGAAGCGGCGCCTTGTTGTCTAATAGTCAAATAAATAAAAAAATATGTTTAACAGTTTTGTTTTTGTTCCACGTCGAGTCCGCACATATTTACTTCTCCTGTATGTTTGATCTCTTCAATATTTTGCTAACTGTTCCAAAAGCCGAAAGAAAACTCACATTAGTCCATATTCATTTTGTGTAGTATGACAACAGCTTCAATGAGTCAAAGAGATTAGTGAAAAAAATTACTATTCACTTGCCTTCAGCCAGTAAAGAAAAGCAAAAAGCGACTTATTGAGCCATTATTCAATCGGCTTATATAAAATCATTATCTTTTTTTACAATCAAAACTTCAAATAGGCCATAACACACAACACTAAGCAAATACTTCAACAATGAAAGAAAAGACAAAAAAAAATGTTAGAGAGAATATGAAATGTGAGAAAAAAAAATTGAAAAACCACATGATCCCAAAAACGATATGTCCGAACTTTAATTCATTGCATTAGGCTTAGTAAAAACAACCGATGTCAGAGTTGTTGCACCATCAATTGGAATTAGGTTGCAAACAAATACAATGCGTATTGTGGCGAGTGGCACGTGGTGGTGGTGCAAAGATGATTAATACGCCTACAGCAATGACCTACAGACCAACAGGTACAAGGGCGCTAAAGAATGGGACAGAGCAGAGGTTAAACTAAGCAAGAGTACAGACAAAGAACTTGTGTGTGAATAAAAGTAGTTTTGAAAAATAATGAATGGACTCTACTACTTTTACTAGCTCACATGACCATATAACCTGCTGTGCGGCTCTCATTTCGTTAGTGTTTTTGAGGCGCATGCAAATTGTTCCAAGCTATAGACTTTTTCCTTTTCATTGTGTGTACTACCTATTCATACATACAATACGTTACATAAGCGTGCGATGTGGGGGGTAGCCTTAGATAAATTTGTTAAATTTAATAACTAAATTCAAATTTATATACACACACCCGTTGTGAGGCTTGAGGAAGTGCTCAGGTTTGAAATGATTGAATGAACGACAAAATCTTAGGTATGCACACAGATGTAGAGATATAATACAGAATGAAGACATAACTTTGCATGACAGTTATTAAAAATAAGTTATTAAGTTTATGCTAGATTGAAACCGCACAATATATACCTAGTTGTGTTCTATCAAAATACGGTCACCTAATAGTTTTCAGGAGGGAATATTTCTTACTAGAAAGCCCGGTCAGGCTTCACTGGGGTTTAGAACTTGAAATAGACTGAGTCCGCTTTTAATCTTTATATCTTTAAAACCAATTGAGGTATGGAATTTATCAAACTTTTGGATGCTATTGGGTCACTAGTGATCCTTACCATTTTTATTGAATATCTATGTAGAGCTATACAGATAAAAATACTTCCTTTTTTACAGGGAGCACTGCGCCCTATACCATGTTTGATGTCCAACAAAAAGTGCCAGTCCCTTCTAAGTTTTGCTATCTTGAGCCAATAGGCAACGCCAAATTATCTCCAATCGCCCTTCCATAGAAGTACCATATTTATTTATATATATACATATAGACAAGGTGATCTCCATCTTCATCTACTTCCACCAGAAGGTAGACTCAAACCATTCCTTGAACAATGTAGATGACTGCTCAAACAGCTCATCTTTAAATCTCCTTTTGTGGTTTTTTTTTTGAATATTTCTCTAGAATACTCCCAGAGCCGTCTTAGCAGCAACTAGAGTAGTTGTCCGTTGGATTTCCAAGCTGAAATTTGTTGTTTTTGTTGGTGTTAACAGTGTCTAATGGGCACGATTACTGCGAATCGACATCACAATCTTTTAATGGAAGGCCAAGGAAATTTACAGATTCAACATTATTCTACCATAGTGAGATTGGTGGTAGAAGAGGGGATTCCATTTAAGGATCAGTTAAAAAGATATTAAATATACAGATCAAATATTTCGTCAGGTGGTTTTGAGTCAGCAAGTAGTAAACTCCTGTTACAGTATCTCAATCGAAGTTGGACCAGAGCCTCTAGTCTCCTCAGGGAGGACGCTCACCTCTTCAGCTATTTCCTATGTGGATCACAGCCTCACCGTTGTCAAACGTCAACCCCAAGATTTTAGGGTGGTTTACAATTGGTAGCAGAGCACCATGAACGTGAACATTCAACTCTTAACTCGTGTAGCGTATTCCACGTCGTAAAGAGTGTAGTCGAATTAGTTGAAAACGTTGTGGAGATAATTCTTGCTCTTCGAACAGAGTTCGTCAATGTAGGCGCACTTGATGAATAAACTCCCTGAGGTGGGGGGAAGTACCGATATTTAAAAATTAAGATTGCTTGTCGTTACTGCTGATGCCCAAGTAAACCAAGTAATTTACTTTTTAAAAACTATCGCTGCCAAGTGGGGTTGCCAAGACGGAAGTGCGATAAGACTCAATGAGGCCAGTTGTATAGTTCCAGCGCTGTTTTGCATAAAAATAAAGAAGGGTCACATACTATGTAAGACTTCCTAGTATTTTTTTAAGAAAATATACTAGTACCAAACGCTTTCTAAGCAATTTTTCATGCTAAAGAAGAGTTCGTGGTTAAAAGTGTCCCCTCATCTCTAGTGAATTAGAAAGGGAGGCTGAAACCATTTCCCCTATGTTTACAGTGCATATCCATAATTTAGCAGTGTGCATCAAACTTATTTTGGATAACCAAACTAATTTATTAAAACACAGAGCATTTAAAGACTGCAAAAAACACTATAAAAATCGAGAGTTGCGGGCCAAAAACCGCCTTTATCTCATATATTGCCCTGTAACCTTTTTACTGATATATATATGCGACATAAAAGAAGAGGGGATATGCCATAACCTATGAAAATGGGGTTTTGGCCCCGCACTATAGATGTGAAAGGAGTATTATAAATTTTGGGCATGCAGTTTTGACTTTTTCTCTTTTTTAGAGGATAAATCTATAGGGGGCTGTAATTGCCGTCAATGACTCTTTTGGAGCCGACAATAGTTGTTCTACACATAGAATTTCACCGCATTTTTTTGAAACGGTATTTTTACATGGTATTCTGATTATTGACAAATGATAAACAATAGTAGAAAACAAATTTTAAAATCTCGGTTTAAAGAGCTTCAATCGAAAACCTTAACTATTTTATAAAAGAAGATAAAAGATAACTGCGATTAAGTCAGAATTCACCGAGTTTAATCGAGTTGTGAGAAAGCTGTGCATTTTTTTTTAACCCATATTCCATTTAAGTAAGTACATAGGTATGTGTGTATGCTATATACATATATAAAAGTCTCACATAAAAACATCCATCAATTGCTCTTTAGTTCGGCTGTAGCAACAAACAAAATAGGCATTACAAATATGTTGCACTCACTTTAATTGGCGAGTTTGACCCAATTTCGAGGGGTTAATTTATATTGGGACTTTCCGGCTTAAAAACGAAAGAGTAGGAAGCTATTACATGAATTAAGTCAAGTAATTGGATTAAGATAGCACAAATACTAAACAAATGAGGGAGTCTGAGCAAGGGTGTAACCGAGTATTATATATACTGTGTGTGTGATGTGAGACTGGACAGTAAATACGAGATATTTTCTTCCTTACTTGCCATCATCATATAGTAAATGCGCAATTTGAAAAGTCTCGCCCCATTTTCTGGAAAACTACACATCTAAACTATGTATACATACATATGTATAGATAGTTCTGCTCAACCTGCTTTGGCATCTAATAAAAAAAATTCCAAAAATTAGTTATATCATAAAAAACTAAAACATAAAAAAAAATAAAATAAAATAAAATAAATAATATAAAATAAAATAAAATTCAATTAAATAAAATTAAATTAAATGTAAAATAAAATGAAATAAATTAAAAAAATAAAAAAATAAAAATAAAATAAAATAAAATGAAATAAAATAAAATAGAATAAAACAAAATGAAATGAAATAAAATAAATTAAAAAGTATAAAGTAAAATAAAATAAAATAAATTAAAATAAAATCAAATAAAATAAAATTAAATAAAATATAAAATAAAATAAAATAAAATTAAAAAAATTAAAAAAAAATAAAATAAAATAAAATAGAATAAAATAAAATGAAATAAAATAGAATAAAATAAAATGAAATGACATAAAATCTAATAAATTAAGCAGAATAAAATAAAATAAAATAAAATAAAATAAAATAAAATAAAATAAATTAAATTAAAATCAAATAGTACCCTAAACCACTTTTGATGTTACCTGTCCCAGTACATGAACCAGTGACCGTTCGGTGCACTACCTTCCCTTACGAGGTAACTTTAGGTGAATAAAGTTAACATGCTATGTGGCTATGCTCAGCTGGGTATAAAAATGAGACGAGGGTTCAGTAAGTCCCGTTAGTGCAAAAGTGATATGTATTTAGCACAAATGTACAAAGTAAGGAAGCACCTAGGCGATTTTGCTCATCAGCATCCCGTTTTAGCGGCAACTGAGGCAAGTATATAACATTTGGTAAGTCAGGAACCAGGACCCAGATACCTTTGAGTTTCTTTTCAATCGATCAGTCACTTACCTTGAAATACGCATACTTATCGAACAGTCCTCGTACATCGAAGTAGTAATTGGCTACTAGCCAAACTGACCTCGAAGGGCAATTAATTGCTCAGTCAGAAAATTGCTAACGCGAAAGAAACAAAAAAAAGCCACAAAGATTGTAGTATTATAGTTGAAGACTCACTTGCAGCTTCCAATAGACATTCGAATTAGCCGAAGAGAAATTTACAGTTTATAGCTAATAGGAGAAAAAACTCCAAACAAGAATTGAGGCATAATGAAGAAAAGATATTGAAATTGAATTTATATGATGTACTGGCGGAATATATAGAAAGTATTAGCGTTTTACAGCAAATAATTCAAAAGAAGAGCGCATATGTAGGCTACAAATCTTAAGCTAATGGATGCTTCAAAAATAGGAGTAGTGACTTTTTCTAATTGAAGCGCTTTGCAGCGAAAAAAACTGAAAGTGGTCGATAGTCGGTTATTATCATTATCCATTATTATTATTAAAATAAAAAAATCAGATTAGGGAATAATTAGGCGATAATCTGACTTTTTTATTTGAATAATAATAATGGATAATGACAATCACAGACTATCGACTACTCAATAGAGACATGGATAAAAACGATGAGAAACCAAGAGTGTTTTCCGCCTACCTATGTACATGCATACGTCTACTTCCTATCCAGATGGTGAGCTCTACTGCTATTAGGCTCATACAATTCCCTACATCTTTCCATGTTATTTATATATAAATGGTGTACTCTCTTTTCTCTTTATGGCGCGATATACAACAGGTATATCATCATAAACCTCCTAAGAGATTTTTGCGCCAAGCTTCTCTTCCAATTTGTGGTGTGCCGATTTGAATTTTCCCTACAAATTGGTGGGACCTACAGTTTTTTGCCGACTCCGAACGGCATCTACAAAGGAGACGAATTTTTGCTGAGAAACCTGTCATGGCAGAAATACACTCGGAGAGTTTGCCAAACCACTGCCGAGGGGCGACCCCGTTTTTGAAAAACTTTTTTCAAATCACTTTTGATGTTACCTGTACCAGGGCTCGAACCATGGACCTTCGGTGTGGTAGGCCGGCAACACTACCTCCACACCACGGCGGCCGCCGGTGTACTAGGTCCTTATCAATTTTCAAACACATAAGCTACTTGCACGACCCCAAAACATCATCATCATCATTAATATATTTGCAATCATCATTTATTTGCGCCTAAAACCTAGGCGATTCTGGCCGTTGCTTATCACATCGATAACTGACGCCAATTTAAAATACTAATGCCCGGTTTTTCAGTCCTTGGTTAAGCTCAGTTTAAACTAAGTTTGCTTAAACTCGGCATAAATTTAAACTCCAGTTAAACTGCAGAGCGGTTTTTCAGTGAGAGTTTAAGGCCGCTTTTAAGATTTGCTTTTTATACGGCAACATTGGTTTTTTTTTATCTAGATATGGCAACAGATGACATTTGTTTACATAGTCAACGCCATTGCTTCCCCTCAGTATTGTAATAGTTAGGATTTCGCTAATTTCTGCATCACTATAATCACTTTCGTCAGATGATATATGCAGTATTTAATTAAATATAAAAATATCGTCCTTTTTTAATTGCGTTCAGGCTATTTTTTCACAACCAAAACCATCAAATATGCAAACAGCTGACAGGTTAACTAGAGTTTAACCCTGCCAAATTGGCCGCTTAAACTCCGTTTAAACTTCGTTTAAAGTTGACTGAAAAACCGCGTAACAAGTTTAAGATTAGTTTAACTGACAAATTGAGTTGAACTTGTACTAAAAAACCGGGCCTAAGGGACTTAAAATCATCCTCCACCTGTCTTTCAAACTTAGTCGGGCCCGTTAAACTGGTGTCGAAATTGTCTTTGTTCATTTGCATAACATGACCCAGACAGCGGAGTCTTTGGACTTTTATTCGTTGCCCTATTGTCAGATCTGCGTAAAACTCGTCGTTAAATTTCCCTCGATATTCGGCGTTGACATCACGGGAAGGCCCATACATTTTCCGGAGAACTTTTCTCACTGGTTGTATGAATTTTAGAATCTTTATTAATGGTTCCAAAACTGACTTCTACTGTGGCTTCTGTGTTAAAATCCCATTCACCTTAGAGGTATGGTACGGAGTTAATTCTGCTAAATCTTACATTCTTGGAACATACCCATACCTGGATCGCAATAATAATTTCGATTCGATTACATGATTCGCCGTTCGGTGTAGTAAGATATAGAGCCCTAAACCCTTTCTCTCTCTTTTATTGAATTCTTAACAGTGACGAAACTGTATCAACAATTTCCTGCACATTAACTGCGACCAATTAGACTAGGGACTATTTTCCATTTGCAGCAATGCTACGTTGGACATGAAGTACTTCGTATTCTTGGGGTATCAGAGAAATGGGAGCCGTCACCTAGTTGAGAAAAAGAAATATAAAAAGACTTGGGCTCCGTTGATGTTTCTAACTGTCTTCAGTTATGGTGAAGCAAATGGGCTGTGATTCACACTAATTAGCGCTGATTGGTCGTTTTTATACCTATGAGAAGAACTATCCGACTATCCGAGAAGCTGCCAGCGCTTAGGGAACATCGCCCTTCAAGTCATCTCTGAAAATCTGTGATTAAGATTTACCACAGACTTTTAGAAACTCTCCCGGACTGTCATCGCTTTATTCGATAGTCACCATTGTTAACACACTTCTCTTAGACAAAGACACTGAGAAGTCCCAAAAGCGCAAAAGACTTCGACAAAATTTAGTCTGTCACAATGTCAAGTTCCGGGAGGGGAATAACTCCGCCATAGCTTTTAATATAGATCCATAACGGAAGCTGCTAGACTTCTTCATCCAGAGACATTTGTCACTTTCTCTTAACCATCAGGCTATCAGAAAACATTAAAAATTATAATAGAAATAGGAGTTTAGCTGAAAAATAAACCATCGGCTAATGGTTAACAGACGGTCCAAATTTCCCCTAATGAAGAAGTGGAAATGCATCTATAAGAAAAGCTATGGCTATTGTTCCCAAGTTCTCCTTTTCTATTCAAATAAAAACATTTAATAAAAATTATTTAAAAAAAAAACAATGGTAATTTCCATAAAAATTATTATTCTTGGCCTCGAGCTCATTTATAGTCATGAAAAATGTGCAGGCCGAAAAACAACAATTTAATTGTTGGTACTACTTTTTGCAATAATTTAAATTTTATTGTAGCAAAAGATGGTCCGTTAATTAAGAGAGCAGTCTGTCCAATCGGTTGTTTTAAAGTTTTACTGCTAAATGGCATTTTAATCTAAAAATACGAGCCCCTGAATTAAAGTTGGAATTCGCCACGAGCGCAGTGGCCTAACTCAGCATGCTTGGTACATCAGACAAGAAAATACCAACAAAGTAAAGAACGTTGTTTTTCTTTCTTTCGCACGGTACTCAACGACTATTTAATTAATTAAGATTTATTAGCTAAACAAATAACATGGGCATGAATCATTTGTATATTTAAGTGTAGATTTATGTTTACTTACTAAGAGTATATGGAAGGCAAGAGTTTTGCTGAGTTGTTGTAAGGGATTATGCTCTTCTGAAGGAATCATAAACAAAACTTACAAATATCAGTAAGGAAGTAGTGCCAGCTGACACAAACAACACCAAGCTATTTGTTCTCTTTAGGGATATTAAAAATTCTTTGGGCACTTTAACTCAACAGCTGTACCGACTTTGTGTGAATGTTGTTGAGGGACTGCCTGGGGAAACTGTCAGGCTAAATGCAGTTTAAGGCTCGCCTTTTTAAGAGCTCATCGCCTTCACTTGAAAACTACACAAAATGTATATCTTGAAGATGTCTTTTGTTTGGTTGTAGAAGGTTTTATAATTGGCCGTAGTTTGTTTATGCCAGAAAATAATTGATGGGTCTTTTGGACCTCACGCTGTTTGTCTTGTCATCCCAAGTAGGAGGTATTTTGTATTTGCTGGAGCCTGTCAGTCCCCGCACTATACGAACCAACTTTTCAATTGCCACTTCAAAGATTCATATCTAACTTTAGTATTCAACATGATGAAACAGAAAACTGGACAAGCTCAAAACTATACTAGAGCTAAATCATTTGACGGCAATACTATGTCGAGCTTAATACCCAAGAAATGTTTTCAACAGTCCACTCCACTCGGCAGCTAGTTCTCAACCGTTTCCCACTGGGATAGTCCTCGTTTCGCCTAGCTCTCAATCGGTTTTATTGAGTGGAAGAGTGATTATCGATATCCGATCCTTCGAAGTGTCTGATAACTTTCACTTTTCTCACCTCTACAGAGGGAGTCATGAAATGTGTTGCTCCAGACTGTCTTTTATGGAGATTGGCTCGCAAATTTAATGCAGGGTAATAATGTCATCGGCCGCCGTGGTGTGGTGGTAGTGTTACTGGCCTATCACACCGAGCACCAAAGTTCCAGTTCCGGGACAGGTAAAAGGTTTTTTCAAACCATGGTCGCCCCTCTACAGTGCCTTTCTGCTACGGACGGCTTTCCAGCAAAAATGCATCTTCTTTACATATGCCGTTTTGAGTCTGCAATTATAGGTCCAGCCAATTTGTATTAAAAAATGCAAGACACACAACAAAACGAAAGAGAAGCTCGGCGCAAAAATCAATTACTTTGCCTAAAATAGAAGGAATTGATTACATTTCAATTCCTCAAAAAAAAATTACCAAAAGTAATTTCCTCGTTATTATATGGATTTCTTTTCTTTCCTCAAATAGCTTACCTCTGGGATAGTTCTGAGCTGGTGCCATCTTCTGCAGGGTAAGTGCTCCCTAATAGAAAATACTAGATGACGTGTTTTTTTTAATTTCGGAGTTACTGATTTTATGTTTTTTCTAAACAACTATCGGAATACCTTATACTCCACGAATAAATGCGGGTGCGGTGAAGAAAAATGAGCCCAAATTCGAAGACAAGAAAACAAAAGTAAAATAAATGTGATTTTTGTTACATACATAATATCGTAAATTAATTAAAAGATAATAAAGATAAATAAATACACATAAAACAGATGCGTTAAATAACACCTGTGAGCGAAGTAAGGTCAATACTTAACAAATAATGAGTTGACTTGAACGGCTTGAGCATCGAAGTCAAAACGAGCCCAACTTATTGAAACGGAATTGTTGATGGTAAATGTATATGATTGTGTGGATGAATGTACATACATATGTATGGAAAACCCATTTATATATATTTTGTTATCTATACATTTATACAAGAGGGTGTTTCAGCAAAGGCAGTTGAGAATATGATTATTCAGATATCAAGATTGATCAATGTTTTCGTCAATCTATGGCTGAGTTCTTCAATCTTAAACACCTTAAAGTGGCATTTCTTTCATTATTCACTATTCTTTGACTGCGGAGAAAGCAGGGTCCTTACTTTGTAGTTATATTCGAAAGGCCGTTCTACTTGAAAGCAACAATCGGCTCGGTACTCTGTAGTTCGTTCGAATTTACTTTGGAAGATATTCGATAATGGTAGGTATCACTGTTACACAAATTTCAAAAACAAATACATGTCGCAGTAGCGCAGATGATAACCATCTCGAAAATCATATGTGCAGGCCCTCGAATAAGTAATTTTTTATTACATAAATAAAATACAATTTTTTTTAAATATGTAAATACTTCTAAAGGACTTCGTTTACCTGAGAACCAGCATTAACACCAACAATAATGTTAGCCTAAAAATGCGACGAAGAATTACTCCTGCAAACAAATGCTACTTCGGACTGAGTAGGCAATTGAAAAGTAAAGTCCTCTCTCGACGAACGAAAATAACACTCTACAAGTCACTCATCGCACCCGTCCTGCTATATGGTGCAGAAGCGTGGACACTAACGACATCTGATGAGGCGGCTTCGGGAGTATTCGAGAGAAAGGTTCTTCAAAAGATTTGTGGACCTCTATGCGTTGGCAACGGCGGGTACCGAAGAAGATTTAATGATGAGCTGTATGAACTTTACGCAGACGCCGACATAGTTCAGCGAATTAAAACACAGCGGCTTCGCTGGCTAGGCCATGTAGTGCGAATGAGCGAAGATGCTCCAGCCCAGAAGGTATTCTTATCGGCACCCGCCGGTGGAAGCAGAGGAGAGGGAGACCACCACTCCGATGGAAAGACCAAGTGGAGACCGATTTGCGATCCCGCGGTGTTTCCAATTGGCGCCAGTCGGCGCAACGAAGAAACGACTGGCGAGCTATGTTGGACGGTCAAAATCGCCTAGGTTAGATGACCATTTAAAGAAAGAAGAAATACTTCTAATCAAATTTTTTTTTTTAATTTTTCCAAAAATATTTCCCAAGTTGTCCTCCTTGCCATTGTGCACATAATAAGCGTGACTGGTTCATTACATCAGTATTTTCGATAGTCTGAAATCCAAAGATATATAATGCTTTACATGTTGGCAAAATACAGTTGTGGTAGTGCTTACGCTTGGCTATCTTATTCTAATTAGAAATTAGACAAAAATAACTCAAACTAAATAACTTGTTAACCTCTCTGCATACCCCCAAATTCGGTTATGTATTAAAGTTGAGCCAGTCTAATGTTCAAGATACATATAGATAAATCGAGTTCAGTTTTGTTGCTATCTAGAATACCCATCATTAATTTTACGGTATTAAATTATTTTTTACAGAAAATTATTTGATATTCAAATCAATTAAATGTCAATGTTATGAAAGTCATTAAAACCAATTTAACATAAAAAACTACAAATTCACCATATGCCAAGCCTATTTAGTATGCTTCATTAGCATGATATTTAAGTATGTCTGTTCACACTATAATGACAACCAAACAAAATAATTATCGATTTTCAGCGATATAAAAATCATTATGTAACAAATAAAATAAAGTAATTTTAAAATTTTTACATATAAAAAATATGATGAAAAAATCGTTTATGGTAAACAAAATATTTTATAGTTTAAGAGATAGAAATGTGGGATTGTCGATTCATTCAATCCAGGGGCAAATTGTAACTCCCTCAGTCTATCACCGCCAAAAGATGCATGACGCTATGTTTGGAAATGTCTCAAAATAAATTTCGAAAGCATCCTATCTTGACGAACGACACAGATTGTGCATTTTTGATTCAAATGAGAATAGGCATACGACGTTTTTTCAAAAATTCTGAGAGAAAGCACTCTTCAATTAAGTTCTGAAACAAGGCGTTTCGAACAAAATTCTGAGATAGTACTTTTTTAAAAAATACTTTACAAGGAGTGATCTTAAAATGAGTCCTCGATATAAAAAAGTTTCGTCTCCTGAACCTTTATCCAAAATACGTCACACAATTCCAAAAATAGACTTACAAGGCTCACGAAATCCTGGAAAAATCAGCCAATTGCCAAAGAACCACACATTCCGAAAGCTTTGAGGCTCGAACCATGTACTAATAGCCGAAAGTAGCTTAAACCTAGTTTCAGGAACAGTATAGTACTTACTGTTTTCAATAGATTTGCCCCTGTAGCCAAGTAAGTAGCTTGGGCATTCTCACTACAGCCGCGTCTACGCATCTGAATGACTGGTTCAGGGAACACCAAATTTAGTTATATCAGTCTAACTGTAATTAATGCACTTTCAATAGTGCACACAACATAATCAAAAACCGCGCAATAGTCATTTAACCTGAATTTATGCGCAACGGGTCTTTTTCAAAAAATTCCACTTTCTCTTCACCTTTCCCTCTAGCTCACCAACACACATTTTTCCCCAAATACTACGATTTTTAAAATATATAAACTTAGTTAAGGTTTCAGGTAAAGCGATATCCTAGAACAGAAACCTGGGACTTACGTAAGAATATTTTGATAATAATGGTAGGCAGGGCCAAGCATCCCTGCAACAACCGAAACCTGATCTGATTGTGATGAATGGGGAATTCTAATTGTGCTTAATTTGGGAGCAGATCTGTATATAGAGTCGCTACCAATTTTCTCTAAAAATTACTTTTCGATCCTGATGGGAAGGGGTAGACATTTGAAAAATGTGGAATATTCTCCACAGAAACATTTTGTTGAAACGACTTTTAGAGTACCGACTATATTCTTGTGAGCAGGACTAGTTGTTGCTTGCTTCGAATTGTATGCGCTCTATATCATCATATTTAAGCAAAAAGCTTAGAGCGAGGTGCCCAGGGTTATCCAGTGTGGTACAATTGCACAGAAGGTCAATACCTGTAGCAATTCAAGGCAGATATTATCACCAACCCCGTCCTTGGATATTCGCGAAAGAGAAATTTGCAAAAAAAAAAAGTACCCAGGGTATGCAGGGTATCGACCGAAATGTGGACCGAAAAAAGTCTTTAACCGGATTGGTTTTATTCCGGATAATGAAGCTAACTTTTGTGGACCAATCAGTGACCACTTTAGGACAGTTTTGAGTTCACTTCAAAATCATTTCGGGACTATTTCTCCACCATGTGAACTTTGACGATGATGGGCACTCTTTTCGCCTTCCTGTTCGCGAGTGTCAACCGCCGAGAGTAAATGTTTACGAACGTTGCTTCAAAGCGATAATTTTGGAATTCCACATCCCACTGATTGATTTGCCCAAGATGCTATTGAAAGTGACCAAATTAAATTTCTTAAGCCTCAAAGGCTTTCTAATTAACTCGACAATCGAATCCAATTTAAAATCATCAGAGAATGAACTTATGTAAATACCAAAACATCAAACTTTTCAACTACCAATCATTTCATAGCACTAACTGGATCTCCTAAAATCCAATTAGGCAAAGGCCGTGTGGTCAAATAAGATGATTTTTCATCTTTGTGATTCAAAATAAAAACAGCAAATGCATACTACATACAAAGATAATTAATAGGTTGATCAACTGAATATGTAAAATAATCGGATTTAAATGTGATGTTTCTTATTAATTATGAGAAAATTGTAAGCCAAACAGAAATGGAAAACGGCTCGAAGCATGCGAATAGCTGAAGCAACCAAACCGAAATGTAATGAGCAACGTCACCGTAGGCGAGGCTTTGGTTTTTTGCTCGTATTTTGGTTAACAATACTTATTCACTTATTTTCTTAAGCTTACTTTGAAGTTTTACATTTTAAAATCCTTAAAACAATTGTGTTGAATTAGACTTCCGCGTCAAGTTCAAATATTTTGCTTGAGAAAAAGAAAAAAAGATTCTATGAAAAACTTTGTTACTTCGAGCTGCTGTTCTGAACGCCGTACACTTTCTTAATTAATTCGATTATACTTAAGAGTTTAGAAAATTTGGTTTAAAATGAAAAAACGCAAAATGAGTGTAAGCTGAAAGGGACAACGCTATAAAATCCAACGACTGACGGAAGTTTCAAGACTGTTTCAAATTAATGAAAGAACAATAATTCTAATCTGGTAACCGACGTTTAGCGCGTACTTAAATAATTGAGGAAAAATTCTCTTCATTGCCCGGAAGTTGATGATTAATTGCTCAACTGTTGAAGCATTTATCTGAAAAAAAGGGGGTAAAAGGTTTGCATTAACCCTGAAACACAACATATGAAAGGATCTGAAGAAAACCTGGCAACTATAGTGAAATCAAAACTTTTAACATAGCAGAAATCATTCATAACGCTTCGGTAACCTTAAGCCTACCAGCAATCAGTCTTTGGAGATTTGCGACATTATGTGGAGGATCCATTAAAAGGTCCTTCCCTTTTCGATTTCGGGAAAGCTTTTTACATCAAGAAAAATTGGTGGCTGTCTGCATTTCTTTTCCAAAACTGAAAATATTGCTGTAGTTGAGCCAACAATCCTTTGTTGCAATATTTTGTCAGCAAGTGCTGTGAGCGAATTCTGAAGAAAAGTGTGCCATAAGCAAACAAATATCCCGCACCTACGTCTCTCTCTAATGTATTTCTAACAGTAGTGGACAGCGTAGCAATAACATGAAGTTGATCTTGAAATATTTTATTAAAAAGTCCTCAAAATACTTATTGTCCTTTCCTCTTTATATAGTTAGTAAGAATTTTAACGATGAGCTGACTTCCGCTAAAATCAGAACCAGAATGACTGGGCATAGCTTGGTAATGAGCACAACAAGTAGAACGAACCCATCTTGTAATGTGATAGCCTATCTACCGTTGTGCACATCAATATAAATCTACTTACTACTAAAATACTTTCATTTGTTTCTGTTGTAGAAACAACAAGAACTATATACAACTGAGGATAATGATTAGATCATATTGAGTTTCTTCTACAGAACCTTCATAAAACCAGTGGCAATAAGCGAGAAAAGCCAAACTCAAGATGGGACAGAAATGATATATTACCAGCATTGTCTTGTCCATACAAAAATCCTTTACCACACAAATTTTCACGGCTTTTGCCCAAAAATTGTGGATTTTATAAACAAAAGACCGTATCTCAATTGCATACATTAACACTACAATTTCAACTTTCACAGCGCTCTACTGAAAATTTCAAAACACTTACTTTGGTTTCCTTACCTTATTGTCTCACAAATATCGACGGGTAAAAGGAGCTTATTAGCCCCATATTGACTTATGAAAGATGTTTTAACTAAATTGTGTAGTTTTCTATTTTGGTAGCAACTTATTGACGACCTTTGGATCCTGAAACAAGCTACAAAATAATTTGAGCCAAAAACTTGATAATGATTTATGTGCCTAAGATTAGGTAAATGTGTGTCTAAATATTAATATTTATTATTTATGAATTTCGAGTACATAGGTGGTCTTTGTAGACAAGATGTGGAGGGTTAGCATATGGGCATAAAGATATATATATACATTAGGCTGGGTTCAAAAAAAAAATTTTTATTGGATGTAGAATTTGTGATTTTGAGAAGAGATCTACTTAAAATTTAATTAAGATTTATTTAATAAATCTAAGCAAACTTTTTGAGGTGGATTGATAGATTTTTTAACGAAAGGAAATAAACAAATGTGATTTAAAGCTTTTCTAGGATCTGTTGCGCCGCCTCACAATTCAACTGAAAGTCAGAAAATGGAAAAAAATTTTTTCGTAGTAATTTTCTAATTTAATGAATTAGCATTAAAAAAAATATTTCACAAAGTTTGCATATTTTTTATAATTGGCGATCGGAGCCAGTAGTGCGTTGATAAGTGAAGTTTAGCAGATACCGAAGTAGATATGTATATCCGAATAGCTATGGCGTTTGTTTCTAATATTTTCATTCATTTCATTTTCAATTCGCAATATATAATATTCAACTAAAATTTTTAAAATAATCAGTTTCGAAAAATAACAAAACTGTTTTTAAACACGAGAAGAAACATTTCCAAAAAAAAGGAATGCTAAAGTAAGTTTATCGTAAGCTTTTGGCAAACGTATATTGTTTATTGGGATAGGTCTCAATTTTCATTTTAGTTTTAAAATACTTCAAATCAGAAAACAAAAATATTTTTGTGGACATACAATTTTAAATTTTTTTTTTTGAAGTAAAAATTTTGTTTATAAGTTATTTGGAGAAAAAGCCGTGAAAAAAATTCAGGTCAATTTTTAAAAAATTTCTAATTTAAATTGTATTATATTACAGTTGAGGTCGAAACAGAATTCGATTTTTTGATTTCAAAAATGTATGTATGTGGTTTCATAACTATAGCACATTATAACATAACTTAAATTTCAATATTTTTCTTATATTTTCAAAGTTTGAAGAGCTCAAAACCAGTTGATAATAATAATTTTTCAATTATATATTTTTTTTTAATTCAAAATACAACCTACATATATAGTCTAAAGTCATAGTAATATTTTGAAAACAGCCCCGATTTCATGACAAACTAATTCGTGAAACTAAAACACATAAAAAAAATAAAAAAATACATAAAATCGGAGCACGGGTTATGTGTAAAAAAAAAACCCAACATCTAAAAATAGTAAGAAGAATGTTTAAAAACAAAAGTCTAGCCTACATGATTCAATTCTAGACAGAATGTCAAAAAAATCTTGTTGACAGATAACAAAAATAGGGCAGTTCTCTCTGTATAGAAAGCATTAAATAAAAAAATTGAATTCAGTTTAAACCTCATCAAATTCTAGTATAATAAAATTAAAATTTGAAATTTTTTTTAAATCGCACTGAGTTTTTTTATCACCTTCTTTTCCAGATAACGTATGCACAAGATTTCTTGTTACACGGTAGAAAACGAAGAATGGTTTTAGAAGAAAAATGCTAAAATTGATTGACTACACAAATAAGTTTGGTTTTCCAATTTAAAATATTTCAAAATTAAAAAGAAAACCTCAAAATAATTTTTTTCACCTTTTTAAAAACAAAATGATTTATGAAAAATATTAAAAATTATTTGATATTATAAAAAGTATTAAAGCACATAAATTCCGACTGCGGTACAGTTATAAAACACGCATTATATATGTGTATAAGTATGATATATATTTTTCAAATAAATCCATATACTTATATGTACAAGTATGTTAAATAATTGGACATTGTTGCCACATTCACCCATTTTTAAATAAATCATCAAAAAATTTCTCTAAGCCTTCCATTTCTTATGTAGTTTTTGTTAGTTTAAGTTCCAGCGCCTAATGTTATGCTACAGCCAGTGTCAAAGTTGAATTATTTGAGGTTGATTACCCAATTTTTCATATGAACGCAAATGGCAAGAAAATTTATGTGTTTCTCATTTCTTACATTACACAACACTCACGTTCATGTGTGAGCAGTGTTTATCTTTACAATTGTACAAATACATACGAACATATTATTGCCTTGTTGTTAGTGTCATGCTGATTGTGGAATGCCACAACATCAATTCGGCACACAGCATTTGTTGCAAATGTGAGTCAGTGGTGCCAAAAACCATAAAGTTTATTTTCTCTTTTTCTTATTCTTCTTTCGGTCAGCAAGCTATCTGTGTGTCTGTCACTCAGCCCGTCAAGCATCTTGTGAAGGATTGTTTAAGTCAAATATTTAGCTGCCACATTGTGACTGGAGCAAACTATGTGTTTTAACGATTGACTGCCTGCTGCATGGCACGTGTTACTATATGAATACATGAACTTATCGCATGTTTAGATCTAAACAGTAATCAACTCAAAAATGTTGTTTGTCGTAAACCACGAAACTCTCACTGCGTGGTTTTTAATTTCTTATCAACCCTTTCCTCGGTGGTTTATGGATCTATTCAGCTATTAATTAGCTCAAACAGTTTGTTCGAAAAACATATAAAATCGAGATTCAATGTTTTCTATACTTAGAAAGTATTCTCCGGAATTGGTTTTTCAACACTGAAAACGTTGTGGTCTACTCTCACTGGGTTCATCTGCGTTTTAGAGCCTTATACGATACAGCAGTATAGAAGATCTCTCCCCTTAACAGGCCCAAAAAAGATCTAAATAATATTCTGCGATAATAGTTTTACTATTTTTCAAGTTATCGATGTGAATGACATCTCGTTCACGCAAGATGAGATGAATTCTATTAGTTTAGATGTCTGTGGTCTTTGTGGACTTTCATTATACGATCATCCAATATTATTATCATCATATCGATATCAACAAAAAAAATAATTAACAAAGGATGAAGGTATAGAAGCGAAAAATAGGTAAAACAGGAAGAAGAGTGCGTAGGAGTGGGAAGCCAGTGAAGAAGATTGGGGAAAGAGCTCCACTACTCGAATGTAGGCGTAATAGCGTGCCTTTATCTCCATCAAGACCCACGTAACAGCTCCTCAGTGTCAGTGTGAAGGTTATTCCACAGTGGCACATAAAAGTACTTTGGCCCAATTTCTACGTGATCTCGTAGGTTTGACATAGACAACAGGGATAAGACTGACTGCAACGTCTTCCAAGAATTCACACAAACCAATTTCGGAACTTACCCTATTTCAACGAATGTCCGGCAACATCGCTTTTTCTACCGAAGCGCCGGGGATAGCAAGAGAACATATTAAAGTGCTCTTCTACAATACCGGAGAAACGTGAATGAGGGGCTCCAGTGTACAAGGTGAGAGATACAGACAAAACTTTACTCAGGTGAAGGTTATTTTGGTCCTGGCGTCAGCATTAGTTATAGTCAACCACTCCATAGCGAGACGAGATAATTCTGAATTACATGGTGGACAAAGCCAAGGGCTGAGCCAAGACAGCACAGTAACAATAATATCAAGGCTAAGCTTCTCTATCAATTTAGGTTACGCTACTTTTTGAAATTAACTTCTTAGGTGGCCATTTTCGGGATGATTTTGGAACCATAATTTCGAGACTTTGGCACATTATTACGGTGCTTACGCTGCAGCTATGAATAGTCAATGTACTCAGTTCCTTTCCGATCAGCATTTGTCTAGTCTTCGTTGATTGCAAGACCCCAGAGACAGCAGAACTTACTCGTTAAGGCGGATAACATCAATGGCAGTAGGTAGGCCAGCCCGCAATAGCACGCCCTTGTTACATCTGGCACCTGTGCGGCTTAGTTCACCTGCCCGAACTATATTTTGGATCACAAATTTAAAAAGGTGGGCTATAGGGAGTTTTCTGGTCTATAGAAAAATTTTTTTTTCATATAAAGAGGTCCTTACAATTCCCAGAACCGAAACAATAATTTTTACAGGGAAATAATCACAGATCTAGGTACGTAGAGTACTTGACTACTGATGCAACATTGCTCCTGATGATGTTTCTTTACATGACCCCTGAAGCACAAGACGAAGAGCTATAAGTCTTCCTGGCGCTTCAATCGCTTTTCTTGTGAATATCACAACTTCATTAAGCAACTTCTTTGAATGTCAAAGAATTTCAGTGTACTTGTGGTTCGTTAATGTGACTCTTTGTCGTGTCAGCAACATTTCTACGAACCGCTATTATTTCTTTTATATAGACACCTGATCAGCCTCGATGCATGTAACCGTTATTTTGTGGCATGTAAATAAATTTTATCGATTTAAATATTTTCTTTGTTTAGTATTTCGCGTACTCCATTTGTTCTTAATGCGATTGCAAAGGAAACAACCACACCATTCTTCCGTTGAACAACTTTCGCTGCGACATGCATTGTGTTGAATTGTTGCACTTTTAGGCCTATTTGTATGTTGCAACTTCAACGCTTTGTTTGCATTTAGCTGTCTTTTGTTTTTCCGCTGACATAAAAAAGTAAAAATCTTACACCATTCTTCCCGTCATTCTTAACACTGGCAGCGATTACATCAATTACGGTTGCACTCAATAAATTTCCAAAGCATTTCATGCCACATTTGTACACTCAAGCATTCATACAAACTAACTTATCTTGTTCAATGCCTGTAGAAAAAATGTTACAATTGTTTATTAAATAAATAAAATTAAATAAAGTAAAATAAAATTAAATAAAATAAAATAAAAGAAAATTAAATAAAACAAAATAAAATAAAATAAATTAAAATACAATAAAATAAAATAGAATAAAATAAAACAAAATAAAATAAAATTAAATTTAGAAAAATATGATAAAATAAAGTAAAATAAAAAAAAATAAAACAAGATGAAAAAAATAAAATAAAATAATAAAACAAAATAAAGTAAAATAAAATAAAATAAAATAAAATAAAATAAAATAAAATAAAATAAAATAAAATAAAATAAAATAAAATAAAATAAAATAAAATAAAATAAAATAAAATAAAATAAAGTAAAATAAAATAAAATAAAATAAAATAAAATTAAAAAAAATATGATAAAAAAAAATAAAATAAAATAAAATAATAAAACAAAATAAAGTAAAATAAAATAAAATAAAATAACATAAAATAAAATAAAATAAAATAAAATAAAATAAAATAAAATAAAATAAAAGAATATATGAAAAATATAAATAAAAAAATGTAAAATAAAACATAACAAAATAAAATAAAATAAAATAAAAAAAAAAAAATAAAAAAAAAATAAATAGAATAAAATAATATAAAAAAAAAATAAAATAAAAAAAAATTAAATAAAATAAAATAAATTTTAATAAAATAAAATTGAGCTCAATTAAATTAAATTAAAATAAATAATAATACTTTTAAAACTAATGCCAGTCTACCTCGACTTCTATCTTCAAATCTATGACCAATTCAATACCTTCTTATTTCCACAGGGTTGCCACATTTCGTGATATGTTAATGCGACGCCAGTCAAAAGTGTGTTTCATTTCTGCTTAAACTCTTTTATTCCTGACGTTTTTTATACTCCATTTGCCCCCTCTCTTTTATTTCCTGTAATTTTTTCCTAATATTCATGAACGAGTTTTAGATTGGTTGCACACAAATGGAACGTGTGCGGCACATGCTGGAGTTGCGATATCAAAGTACTTAATTTGCAAAAGGCTGTAAATATATTTAGCACATATGTATGTATTTGAAGTTATGTATAAAGATATTTTTGTGTATGGCTTTTTTATATTAGGCGTTCACACAACAAACACACACACAAATAAATATATATTGAGAAACATACTTGCAATATGTTGCCAATTTGCGACACACACCACTTGAAGTCGATTAAGCCACTCGAAATTGCGGCAAACTTCCGTTAACGAATAATAAATTGTGGCGCTTGTGCACTGTGTCACACACATACAGATACACACAGCCAGGCGATTGCAACTGCTGCAGGGACGGACCTCTTAGCTGGTGCACTGCTGCGAGTAGTTAAGTGAAATGCGGCATTGATAATCTACCGCTATTGTTGTTGTTGCTGCCTGCTTCTGTATGCATCGCTCTATTACTTTGCGTTGATTTGATTGTTATGAATGTTTAAGCAATCAGATTTGCCTGCATGTAACCCACTCCGCCGAAAAGCGCCTATGGCAGCAGTTGCTAGCGGCAACGTGTTGCAAAATCCACCCAGCTGGTGTACCAACTACCCACCTACTCACCTGCGCCGATCAGTTAACCGTTACAAATTGTATTAGTCGCTTGCAGCTGGCAAATGGATTCAAAATCGATTTCTTGTTTTGAATTTGATTGTTGTTGACCGTTCTATTGTTCGCTACGTGTTGCAGTCAAGGCACTGGTACTCGCGAGATCCGAATGTACAGTGCGTCCGTGTGAAGTACTGAGCTTTTCCGAGACTTACAGGTAAACACCTGACACGACTACTGCAAGCCCGTGTGCTTCTTCAGCGTACAGATCTCACAAGAGTCATTAAAACAGTATCTTATGTATGTTGGACTTGCATTGGAAGTTTTATCTATGTTGTGCATCACTGACCTAAAGTTTTGCACCCACCCGCCGTTCACAGAAATAGCTCAGCTAGAAGGCGCCATTTTAATACACTTTCTCCTTGGGCCGTCGATTTTTAGGATGTACATACGCGCAACCCACTTGGGTCACTTTATGAAGTTGCTAATGTCCCTTATTAAGCATTTCGCAATACCTTTAAGTTCCGGCTTATGTAACTGCTCAGAGTTGCAAACCTAGTGTGCTTTAGAGCTAGCCATACGCATAGGCAATACGTGTTTGTTTTTTTAGCAGACCTCTTCGTCACAGCTCATTCTAGGGGCTTCTTTCCTCAAGCTGTGAGCAGGTCTTCTTTTCTCTTTTGTAGCTTAATCAAGTGGGTTTGGTGATCTTGCACTCACCGGTGGAGTGCCAGTTGTATACCGACATTTCCTGGAACCTACAATGTATGTTTCTTTTAACGTACGTGATTGATTGATGCATCATGATCGGCTCAGATCGGCGTCCGCCCACTCAGTCTTGTCAAGTATTCACAAGCCCATCTATCCCTAGTACTTCTGCTTGGAAGACACTAGCTGCATCTTGAATACGAACTGGGAGCAACCCCTTAGTTGCTCCGAAAACACTCCAGCTCGTATTCCACTGTTTATTTTTGACCCGTCGATATAGAGCGACAGTGATTTGTCTGTCCGCCTGTTCCTTAAACTTGGATTCCCTGTCGAAGCTCAACGTGAGCGTCTGATAGTCTATCGTTGTCGAAACCATACCGGTAAGTCCGCGGAGGATACTTTTGTGACTATATTGCTTCTAGTTCCAGCATTTCGACTCTTGCGGCCTAACAAGCCGCATTTTCACATATGTGAAGGTCTCTTAGTGATCCAATCACCCCGCCTAAGGCTGTTAGTTGTACTTGATTCACTTTTTTGATGCCATATTGTTTGAGCACTGCTGGCCACCATACTATTGCACCGTAAGTTTATATGCTTCTAACCACGTTAGTGTAGAACCACATCATGGGTTTGGGTTTCAAATCCAATAAGCTATGTAGACCTTTTCGATCTTTCTTGGGTTAGTTTGTGAAAATTATAACAGTCGTCCTGTTCGGGTTTACATTTCACTTGCATTTGCCTGACCATACAAGCAGCTCGCTGAGCTCTTGTAAATCGGAATTGAGTGGAAAGGACCTGATAATGCAATGACGATGTCGCCTGCGTATTCGCCTGATTTAAAATATTTCAGGTTTATATATAAATTCGATTTTAAAAATCTCATGTAAGAAGAAATGTGAAAAAAATAACATTTGTGAAATTGGAGTAGTGACGCCTCTTTTCTGGCTAATCTTATTCTAAAAATTCGGTAGATATAACTCGAAGAGGAGCTGCAGTATTTCAGGTATAACAAGAAGCATTCCTCGAAAGAATTTTGTTGAATCGCTTGCTAACCATGCCCACTTTTTATAATAGTTTCAGAAACGAACCTAAACAAAATGAGTTGCAGCATTGAACTAATAAGCTAAGCGAACTAAGTTCAACCGTCTTAAAACAATTTTTTTGTGGGCGTGATAATTTCTAATTCGAACTCGCAATACCAATTTTTTCAAGCTAGTATCGAAGGTGATTATTTTTTACATTAAATATCCACTTTCATGAAAATAGGCGAATGCGTTTTCAGTCCTCGCAGCCAATACTGTAATCAATCAGTTGACAACCATGCCCACATTCCATATATTGATATTTGGTGGATGACAAGCAAAGAAAAAGATAACTCCAACTTTTTTGCTAAATCTCACAGCTGGGTATATAATGTTAGGTTACACTTCCCCTTTCTCTTCTCTCTCTCTTTCATAGTTTTTACTGCATAAATCGTACCACGATTGCCAATTTTCCAAATATTTCTACATCACCGGCACTTTTCGGCATTTTTATCGGGTTGTAACTAAATTAATTCAGTAGGAAGGTCAAAAGATTCAAGCCTCTAACCGGGAAGCTCGCTAAATACCTGATTTTGTGTAGAAAATTTGGGAGTAACAACAGAAAGAAATACTAGCCGATTTTTTTTTCGTAAGCACTTAGCGAGTTATGAATAAAACTAACAAAATCAAATTTTATGTCAATATTTCAAATTTCCATTGAAAAATAAATTTTAAACTTGTCGCTTGCAAGATAGCGTCTAAAATTATAAACGCTCATTTCTTCTTGAAAAATAGAAAACGGCCATTATAAATCTGGTCAGAAGATGTGTTTCATGACAAAGTTTCTCAATCTCAAAGCTCTTCAGAGTTAAACTCATGTCAAATTATTATTAAAATTGTTATTGATCGAGTCTTAGCGCACTCCGCTGCTTTAACAAAAAGTTTATTTAAGATAACAAAAAACTTGTTTCTGTTTTTTTTTGCCAGCTTCACTCCAATATACTTCAAATACCTAAATTATGTAAGATTGTTACATCTCTTGTCATTTGCTCAAAGTCACATGCATAATTCACAAGAAACGTAAGCTACAAATGCGGTTTGACTTGTACGAACGCCCACACGAAATGAAAATTGAATTCAAAAAGCGCTTGGTATGAAGGCCTTTTTACGATTGGGCAGCACGAAGAAAAAAAAAGGCAGTGGTAGCACAATGGAGGTGCCTAAAAGCAGTAGCGAACTAAGCTTACCAAAGCTAGATAGTGCTCTTAGCGCAACACACAAGTGTTTAGATTGCAAACGGGTGACCTGCTTTATAATGATCTAACGAGCCTTATATTGAATGTAGTTATATATACCCTGCAGGGAAAGAAGGCAACTACGTGTTAACTATGGGCTGTTTTAAACTTAACCAAGTTCTTTATTTCGTAACATAATTATTCATAATCGGCATAAACCGTTGAAAGCTCCAGAACTAAATTCGGTACCTAGATTACTCTTTTTACCTGGAATATTTCTTAGAAAAATAGTCAAAATCGGGTCAAGACAACGCCCACTTCTATATAAAAGATATAAAGGATCACAATTTAACAGGAGACATCTCTCAAATAACTAACTTGGTATAATTTCTATTTCACTAGCTTACTTGAAAAATATAAATTTTCGAAAACGGTAGTGGAGCTTCCCTTTTATAACGGATATAATATTCGGTTTTACGCGAATTTGGACTTCCTTGCTTTCTGAATTAGAAACTTATAAGAGTTTTGATTGATAGTCTACTATCTTTCAAAACTCTCTGGTACTTTATAGCCGACTGTGGCGCTATGATATGAACATTTGTTTTCTGTTCTTCCAGAACCCACAAAAACAACCCGTATTTCTGGTACCTAGACGTTAGATACACTTATAACTTGCTCCAGTACCTACAAACTATACTTGTAAAGCAAGAGATGGAGACCTACTAGAACGAAAAATTATGCTGACAATGGCAATCTGCCGAGAACGGTTTGTCATCGAAACGAGGTCGACTAGGTATGACGGAAAAACGTGCCAACAAATGTATCTCAGCATTGACAACATCGTTTGACCAAAACGGATATGATAGCACCGACTCAATATTTTCATCAATTTTATTCACAAGGCTTTTGCACCCCGCTGGTATTCTCCGCGTAATCGAAGACTCCACTTTAATAAACGTCTTAAACGTATATCGCCCCTATTTTATGTAGGGTATATAGGTTTAAATATATACGTCAATATATGCATATTAATTTTGTTGGTGTTTAAGCCAATTTCGTGTGTCAAAAGCACAACGGCGATATTATTATTTACATAGGCAAGTCAGCACTTACAAATGTCTAGTAAATTATGAATTTATATATATATATATTTTGGAGCAGATTTTTATTTTGATATTTGCATATATAAGTATTAGGGTAGCCCTTAAATGTATGGAAAAATTGTTAACACCAGATGTCCCAAAGCCTACTTCGACGCTGATATTGTTGAAGATATCAAGTATGAGATTTGCTCCAGATTGAACATGCCCAGTAGTTATTAATAAATGATTACTCCCTTCCATATATTTTTGAGCAAAAGTAGATATTTCTCCAGCTTCTACTCCTTGCTAACTAACACCTTTTTGAGTAAGCCAAATTTCTCTGACAACAAAAGAAAAAAAAATTTCAACAAATGGAAAAAAATTAAAAAAAAAATCCTTTATCGTAGAAATATGAGAAATAAAAACAAATTAAATAAAGATTTAAATTATAATAACTATGGTTTTCCATATCCCTTATTTGCAGATATGAGAAGTATGAGTTCTATTCCATTGCTTCCACTCCTAATTTTCTTCCATAGAAGGCTTGTGGCATGATTCTCCAAAGATCTTTCATTGATCATTTAGGAGAAATGTGAAATGTTTCCCTCATTACTCTCTTGGTATACACAGAAGTATAGGGAATGATAGGGAGTAATCCATAACTTTTAAGGGAGTACTCAGGGATAAATAAAACGATGATCCCTAGTTCCACTGGGTGGTTGAGGCTGATATTTTAAATATTTTGTTTGAACTAACCCATCCCTCTCCTATAAGAAGGCTTATAAAGTTTTATCGGTCTTTATAGGGTACACTGAACTCCGTGGTACTCCCCTTAATCGCCTCTAAGCGAGTCAATAGTTCACATACGATCCCCTTGGCCGTAGTATACAGAGTTGAAGGGATGGGCTTGAAAAAGTCATTAATTTGGCTTTGAGTACCACCTTAGTTTATGCAAATATGTGTAACGAATATGGTATGTATGTGGGTAAATCCAAATACCTTTACACTTTCCTTACCCCTTGAGTTTTTCTTCATATCTAGCCTTGAAAATTACCATGGTTTCCGGTTTTTAGTTTGAAACTTTGTCTAAAACGCAAAATGTAAGGAAGTAAATACAGAGTTGCATTAATATCTCAGGCATGTTGTTGTTGTTGTGCTAGCGACTACTTAACCTGGCTAAAGTATCACCTCTCATCCAACACTGTCATCAAGCTCTTCTAACGGAAGTCCCAGAAACCTCGCGGCTTCAACAGGGGCGGACCAGAGTGAAATTGCTGTTAGAAGAGTAGGCTCGGTTGAGCAGATGAACAGATGATTGGTATCTTGGGGAGACGCGCCGCATGCCGGGCAGACATTAGGACTGCATTCGCTGGACGAGGGCTGACAAACAAAAAAAAAAAATTTTGATTGTTATTTTTTAAATAATAATGGGTAATCAATACTTTTCCAAAAAATAATCAATCCAGCCAGTAATCATAATGATTATTAATCATTATTTAATAGGTCTAGTCAATTTTTACCATCAAAATGTTAGAGGTTTAAGTAGCAAACTAACCGAACTTTTATTAAAATCTCTTTGCTGCAATTACAATATTATTTCCTTTACCGAAACGTGGCTAAAACGACATATTTTTAATGCTGAAGCCTTATCTGATGATTGTCAGGTATTCAGGAGTCGGGGGTGGCGTTCTGATAGCTATTCATTCGTCAATGCCCTCTGAGGAGGTTAATGTTCCTGGCATCGAGTCAAGTGAATTCAAGTGCGTCCGAATACAGCTGAACAACGCTTATATATACTTAACGGTTTGTTATATTCCTCCCGCATCTGATATCTCAATCTGCATGCAGCATGTCTCATTGTTGAAAACTGTAAATTTAGTGGCTACACTTCCCGATTCGATGATCGTTCTGGGCGTGGAAAGCTTAAAAAAATAAAAAGAACCGTTCATTCAAGCTATACAAGAAATCCGGTTTAAACGAAGAGTTCTTAAAGTATTCCAAACTACGACAGAAATATTTTGAAGTGAATAAAAAATGTTACACAGCTTATATCTGTAAAATTAAAAAGAACCTTATCTGTAACCCAAAGTCGTTTTATGGTTTGTGAACTCTAAACGTAATATAAGAGGTTTTTCTTCTGTCATGAAACACCAAGACTGTATATCCAGCGATAATCAAGATATTACAAATTTATTTGCCCAACTTTTTAAATATAATTATTCTACTGCCACCTTTCCTCGATTGAATAAATATCCATATCAGTTAAATACAAACAACATCATTAATAGTCCAATAATTTCTTCTGAAAATGTTGTATTCTATCTAAAAACTCTAAAGGAATCATTTAAATGTGGAACTGATATGATCCCGGCATGTTTTCTCAAAAACTGTGCTAACTACAGGGTGGCTAATGAAAGCCGCTACCAAAAAAAAATTAAATAACTTTTTTTCTATTTAATGAATCTGGTTAATTTTTTTTTCATTTTGCAGGTTGACTTTTACATTTAACAAAAATGGATAACTGGGACACTGAAACAAGAATCTGGATTGTCCGCACGGAGTCCGTAGTTTCGGTTCAAAGAGAGTATAGGCGCACGTTTGGCGGCAATCCTCCGAGCAGATGGACCATAATAAGACTTGTAAACAATTTTGCCGAGCATGGGACAGTCAACAGAAGACCTTACCATCGAAACCCTTCAGTTCGAACGGAGGACACAATCGCTGCTGTAGCTGCTGCCATACAAAACAATCCACGTGTTTCGACAAGAAGCTTATCTGCTCAAATGGGTGTAAGCAGACAGTCATTACAGTCAATTATGCACAAAGATTTGGACTTATTCCCATATAAAATTCAAATGGCCAACAAACTGAACGCTGCAGACTTGCCGATTCGCTTGGAATTTTGCCAGAAGATGCTTCAAATGGTGGAAGAGGATGGAAACATGTTGAACTGTCTTTTCATGTCTGACGAGGCCTATTTCGACTTAAACGGCAACATAAACAAACAAAATTGTCGAATATGGAGTGCTTTCAACCCACAGATACTCCATGAGACGGAATTGCATCCACTTCGTGTCACAGTGTGGTGTGCAGTTTCATCACGCTGCATTGTCGGGCCCTACTTCTTCGAAGAAAACGGTCACACCGTTACGGTTACTGGAGACCGTTACTTGAGCATGTTGAGAGAGTTTTTCTATCCAGAATTACGCCGAATGAGAATTTCTTTCAACTCTGTGTGGTTTCAGCAAGATGGTGCAGCTCCTCATATAGCCCAACCTGTTATGACAGAATTGCGACGAAAATTTCCCATTAAGCTGATATCCAGAAACTCCACATTCCGTTGGCCACCAGGTCGCCTGACCTTACTGCACCTGACTTTTTCTTGTGGGGTTATTGCAAACAGGAAGTCTTCAAAGCAAAACCAACAAATTTGAATGAACTAAGGCAATCCATTCGAGAAACAATTGCGGCTATTCCTGTCTCAACTCTCCAAGCAGTAATGAACAACTTTTTGGTAAGATGCCGCACATGCATCGACGAGCAGGGGGGGCATTTAAATTCCATTATTTTTAAAACTAATTAAGCTATATTTAATAAAATTTAATGAGCTTGAACGTGAATAAAAAAAAAAAAATCCATACACTGAAAAAAAAATTATTTGAGTTTCTTAATGTAGCAAAGTTCATCAGCCACCCTGTACATTTACCAGCCTCTAACTGATCTGTTCAATCTTTCTTTAAGGGACACAAAGAGTAGTTTTTAAAAATGCGCTATCTAATGTCATTGATGTCTCTTCTGGAGTTCGTCAAGGTAGCCATCTTGGCCCGATTCTGTTTTTGCTGTTCATTAATGATATATCCAGTACTATCACGTTTTCAAAAATGTTGATGTACGCTGGCGACGTTAAGATTTTTATGTCTTACTCGGTGAGCGAAAATAGAGCTTTACTTCAATCAGATCTTGATAGACTGGGTGCTTGGTGCGATCTAAACTATATGCCACTAAATCTTAAAAAATGTAAATATATGGGGTTTTCGCGCAGAAATACACAACCAGCTTCCTACATAATCAACAATCATAATCTTGATTAAGTGAATGATTTTGTGGACTTGGGAACTACGATGGATTGTAAACTTAGCTTCAATCTCCATATTAATACAATCGTCAGTAAATCTAGAGGTGTTTTATCATTCGTTAAGCGATGGTCCAAAGAATTTAATGATCCATACGTAACTAAAGCTATTTTTACAACATTAGTAAAACCGATATTAGAATATGGCTAAATTATTTGGAATCCGAGCTACCAGGTCCACATTGATCGGATAGAATCGGTTCAGAAACAATTCTTACTTTTCGCTTTAAGACTTTTCGCTTTAAGAGATCTTTCATGAGATTCCTTGTATAATTTGCCTCCCTATACTAATCGCTTGAAACTTAATAACCTTCCTCCCCTTGCTAGTCATAGAGAAATGCTCGGAACAATATATACGAGTATGCTTAAATTATTAAACGGGTTGGTCTCTAGCCCATTTTTGTTGCGAGAAGTAAACTTTAACATTCCTTTTCGGCCATCAAGACATTTTAAACCTATTTTTTTTAAACAGGTTAGGACTAATTTTGAATTAAATAAGCCTTTCCGATGTTTGTGTGACAATTATTACACTCACTCCAGCACATTTGATATTTCTGACTCACTTTTTAACATTAAAAAATCTATACTATCTTCGGTTAACCCATAGCAACTTTATGAATTTACTCTTTACAATCGAACTGATTCTTTCTTCGCTTAATGCAATATTTATAAGTTTTAATTTCTTGTGTTACTTAGCTGATGAGTTTTCCTCTGTACCTGAGCAGTTTTAGATTTCGACACTTAACAAACCCCTGCCTTTCACCTACTCGGCAATATATGTATATAAAAAAAAAAAAGCCGTGCGTTATGCGGATGCGCCCCCGTGTCGGTTGAGCGGGATGGTGGGTTATCCGTTGGGAATTATTATTATTACAAAAAAGATGTCTAGTTTTAGTATAATTTGCAAATTACACAACTTTTCACTAATACAGCATACATTTTTTATGCCTGCAAATTGTCTTCGGGCCCTTAATTACTTGACATCTCAGAACTTCTAAGATGCCTCATGTTTGCAATGAAAATAGACTTATGAATAAGGAATCGAGTGAGATCACTTATAGGTGGTACGAGAAGCTCGTAATTCGTATGGCACTACCGATTTTTGAATATAACATCTTTAAGTCATCACCCGAAAAATTCCCTTCGGATGCTTTCTGCTACAATACGACTTAAAAATTCAAAAAAAAACTTTTAATATTTTCCATAATTTTTTTAGCAAGCCTTTAACGAATTATGAATAAAATAACAAAATGAAATTTTTTTTCAAAATTTTAAATTTTCTTTAAAACCCAAATGTCAGCTTGTCGCTTGAAAGATAGCAAACAAAATTGCAAAAGCTTATATTTTTGTTTGCTTTCAATTCAAACATTTTTTTTTGGCAAACAGAAAATTTTTCAAGTAAAAAAAAAATTTACAAAAACCTTGAGTTTTAGTGGATTTGTCCATATTGACCAACATGATAAAATTTATGCATTAAGACACTTAGCATGTCATTACTTCTGTCTGAATGAGATGATGGACGTTAACTTCGAGAGACAGACAGATTTTAACAGACGTTAAAATTGTATTTTGAAATTTATTCGCGGCGCCACAGCAAATTGCATTAAGCAAGTTATATTCGTGAATTTTTGTACATGCTCATATGTGTTGTGTCATAGAAAAACGCATTTATTATCTACTACAAAAAAATTAAAAAAAAAACTGCAATCAAAAATTCAGTTAAGCGCACCAAACAAAGTTGTTACCTGAAATGTACAAAATATTGAATTTCATTGCAAATGCAGTTAACCAAAAAATAAACACAACAACTGTTAATCATTTAGCAAAAACATTAAAATAAAAGAAATATATGTAAACGAAAACGGTACTCTATACCCAGTTGGAACTATCTTTCTTCTGGCTGCCGAGTCATGCCAAGTCTTAATTTTGCTATGAATGGGGGCAAACAATCCTTAAAGACCACGAAATCAATTAAGAGCGATTACAAAAGGTGCGTAACATATCGGACGCTTTTTTGTAAACGGATGTAATTCGAAATTTTTATTTTGTTATACTTGCTAGCCCCCCGATTCTGTGTTCTTGACAAACTATCAATCTTCAAATGCATTATCTTAATGTTTTGAATTCTGCGTCAAAAATAAAATAACCATAAAATTCAAAAAACATAATACAACAATTTTGACAAGTTTGACAATCTGTCAAGAACACAAAATCAGGGAGAAATATATTAATATTATTGTCAAAAAGATGCTTTACGTTTGCTTCACATTTTTCTTTAAAATTTTCTATAAGAAATTCATGGCGAAAATACTTTCATAAGGCGTATTTTGTATGTATACTATAGTTTCGAATAAAAAAGTTACAAAAAGCTTACTTCTAAGCTCAAAACTTATAATAGACTGAGTCCAATTCTAATTATTTAATCTCCGAAACCAGTTCAGATCTAGAAGTTAACCACATCGCTTATGGCACCGCTCATTAGCACCTTTAGTTTGTTGCCCATATTGGGGTATCAAAGGAAAGGTGCTAATGCGGGCTGAAGTAAAGAATATCTTAAATGTTAAGGTAGACGTCTAGCAATGCAAGGGTGAAAGTTGCGTCCAATTCCATGCAACAGTTTTGAAGTGATCACACACACACACAGCCAGGCAGACAAACATTCCAAAAACTGTTGCTTTGGATTCTATCAGTTCAAAAATGATAAATTTTTCTTAAATATCTGCAATGTACAGCCCTGCTAGATTTTTATTATATGTAGAGACTAGCTGACCGGTCAAACTTCGTTCTGCCCAAAATAGATTTTTTAATTAATTTCATTTCAAAAACTCTCGATTAAAACCGTATTTTTTTAATCGAAAATTAGCGGTTGTTCACAATTTCAATTGTGTATAGATTTAGCCCCCGATTCCGTGTTCTTGATAAATAGTCATGTAAAAAATATTAGTGCCATGCCCCCACTCCCAAAATTTTTACCGTTACTATGGTATTGATGTCGAATATCTCCATACCATTTTCCGGTTCCTACATTGAACACTTTTGGAGATATTTAGCTTGAAAAATTAAATTTGTATGGGAGATGCCACGCCCCCTTTTCCGACCACTCCCATTTTTTCCGAGAGCATGGTATTGATATCGAATATTTCCACACCAATTTAAGGTTCCTTCCTTGAACCCTTTTAGAGATATTCAGCCTGAAAAGGTGATTTTGTATGCTAGGTGCCACGCCCCTGATATCGTGTATCTCTATACCAATCTTGATGTGCCTACCATGAACCCTTTTGGAGATGTTACGTCTGTAAAATCAAGAATGTTTTGGAGGTGCCACGCCCACGTAATATATCCGTCCTTTTCACTCATTAATTACAAACAAACCCCCAAAAGGAAGTATTCAGTGACGAACAAACCACGATTAATTTTTGTATACGAGTACATACAGGGTGGCTAATGAAAGCCGCTACCAAAAAAAAATTAAATAACTTTTTTTCTATTTAATGAATCTGGTTAATTTTTTTTTTATTTTGCAGATTGACTTTTACATTTAACAAAAATGGAACTGGGACACTGAAACAAGAATTTGGATTGTCCGCCGCTATCACGCACTGGAGTCCGTAGTTTCGGTTCAAAGAGAGTATAGGCGCACGTTTGGCGGCAATCCTCCGAGCAGATGGACCATAATAAGACTTGTAAACAATTTTGCCGAGCATGGGACAGTCAACAGAAGACCTTACCATCGAAACCCTTCAGTTCGAACGGAGGAAACAATCGCTGTTGTAGCTGCTGCCATACAAAACAATCCACGTGTTTCGACAAGAAGCTTATCTGCTCAAATGGGTGTAAGCAGACAGTCATTACAGTCAATTATGCACAAAGATTTGGACTTATTCCCATATAAAATTCAAATGGCCAACAAACTGAACGCTGCAGACTTGCCGATTCGCTTGGAATTTTGCCAGAAGATGCTTCAAATGGTGGAAGAGGATGGAAACATGTTGAACTGTCTTTTCATGTCTGACGAGGCCCATTTCGATTTAAACGGCAACATAAACAAACAAAATTGTCGAATATGGAGTGCTTCCAACCCACAGATACTCCATGAGACGGAATTGCATCCACTTCGTGTCACAGTGTGGTGTGCAGTTTCATCACGCTGCATTTTCGGGCCCTACTTCTTCGAAGAAAACGGTCACACCGTTACGGTTACTGGAGACCGTTACTTGAGCATGTTGAGAGAGTTTTTCTATCCAGAATTACGCCGAATGAGAATTTCTATCAACTCTGTGTGGTTTCAGCAAGATGGTGCAGCTCCTCATATAGCCCAACCTGTTATGACAGAATTGCGACGAAAATTTCCCCATAAGCTGATATCCAGAAACTCCACATTCCGTTGGCCACCCAGGTCGCCTGACCTTACTGCACCTGACTTTTTCTTGTGGGGTTATTGCAAACAGGAAGTCTTCAAAGCAAAACCAACAAATTTGAATGAACTAAGGCAATCCATTCGAGAAACAATTGCGGCTATTCCTGTCTCAACTCTCCAAGCAGTAATGAACAACTTTTTGGTAAGATGCCGCACATGCATCGACGAGCAAGGGGGGCATTTAAATTCCATTATTTTTAAAACTAATTAAGCTATATTTAATAAAATTTAATGACCTTTAACATGAATAAAAGAAAAATGAATTCCATATACTGAAAAAAAAAATTATTTGAGTTTCTTAATGTAGCAAAATTCATCAGCCACCCTGTATGTATATAGTTATGCGGCCCCCCTGGTGTGGCGGTAGTGTTACTGCCCTGCCACAGCGAAGGTCCAAGGTTCGAGCCCTAGTACAGGTAACATCAAAGTGGTTTGAAAAAGCTTTTTCAAAACAAGGTCGCCCCTCGGCAGTGGTTTGGCAAACTCTCCGAGTGTATTTTTGCCATTGAAGGCTTCTCAGCAAAAAATGCATCTCTATTGCAGATGCCGTTCGGAATCGGCAAAAAACTGTACGTCCCGCCAATTTGTAGGAAGAATTAGAAGCAGCACACCACGAATTGGTAGAGAAGCTTGGCCTTAATCTCATCAGGAGGTATATATAGCGCCAATTATTTTTTTTATAGATATGCATTTTTCAATTTTAGCACAATTAAGTATCTCGTAATTTAGTGTTTAAGGCAATATTCATAATCCTCATTAACACAGCTGCATGAGAAGATGTACGGCTAAAAATTTGAGCTTAAATTTTAACCCATTCGTCGGTATAAGCAATTTTTTAAACTTGTTTGTAATAAATTCTAAACCTTTCAATTACCTAAACTTCAAAACTAAACTGAAAATAACGTCTAAAATTTTTTTCATTTATTTCTGAAGGTTCAAGTCAATGAGTTTTTCTCATTACAATTTTGTGTTCCGTAGCTCAGTGGATAGAGCAGACGACGATGATGCGGAGTGCGTCGGTTCGAATTCTGCCAACTGATAGAAATGTTTTTTATGTTTTTAAGACATTTCTGGTTTAAAATTGAAACTTTTTTCTTCACTCTCATTTTCTCGAAAACTGGCACAATTTAAATTCGAAACCAAATTTTTAGCCGTGTGAAATTTTTTGCAAAAAAGCAACAATGTAAAACCTTATTCCGCCAACATTTTAAATGTGCGACATTATTGATATTGCTTGCTGAATTGTTCGGCTGTTGAATAAACAAATTTACACATAGATGAGCGAAGATGCGGCTTAAAAGCAACTATTAATAGACATTTGTGTTACACATTGAAGCAGAACTGTCAGTTTCACGATTTTATTCATCGAGTACATTCACAATTGATAAATTTGTAACTGAGTGAATGTGAAGGCAGTTTCCCACACAATATATGAATGGAAAATTTTTCAAAGGTCCTTATTATGTTATTAGCATCTCTTATTATTGCTGATATGTGGGAAGGGCTTAGAGTTGTTCTGTAAACTGGGAGACAAGCGAAACTCGAATCCAACCACACACTTTCTATCCTTTCCACGGTAGCAAAAAAAACTTGGGCGCTTAAGATAGATCTTCTCCTGGGTTACTTGTGTTTACTGATCCCATAATGAATGTCATGTATACTTAATCCCTGCCTTCTAAGTTTATTAATTTTTGTAGGTTGAAAGCACGAACACTGCACTTTACGCCGTACTCGCACAGATAGTCCGCGACCTCCATCAATACAAAGCTTTTCAGCATATCATACTAGAACCCCTTTATATATCAAACATCTTCAAGTACACGCTACCAATTGAGTTTAAAGAAAAGACTTTGCAATACCGTAGTGGTAGCATATTGTCGAAATCAGTTATCTGAATCAAGGCAAATGAAAAGTGGATTATGCAGGGTGATACCATCTCCTTTATACTTATCTTTTATACTTAAGGTCCTTTCGTCCAATAGAATTCACGGTCGTGACCTTAAACTATTTCCAATGTCATATTTTAACCATTGAACGATGGCATATTGTTGAATTCGTAATAACACCGACGCGTCGGTTTGAGTCGTGCTGTGGGTGTGACAGACCTATGAGTCTGTACTACATACGAATACCAGATGCTTAGGCACTAGGACGACTGTCCTGAAAACAATACGAGATGACACTTATCCCTTCTTGATACTCTTCTCATTGCCAGAGACTATTCCGTGCCAACCGTTGGCCATGCTCCTTATTAACTGAAGGGTTGGGACATTTTAAAAGTCACCACTAACAATTCGAGGACAAGGCGAATCCACAGAAGGTGATAGCAAAGCGAATTCAACCATATTCGCCCTGATTCGTCTCGGATTTTTGTAACATAAAATGTCAAAGTAACAGAGAATATAAAGGGACAACCTTGGTGAATGGTAACAAATTGTTTCCAATTTTGTTTTAGTGACATTCTGAGGTACAAATGAGCACGAAAAACAAGCAATCAGTTGTTCCTATGACATGTTTAGGTGAACATGCTATTCCTCTTGACCCACACTACAGTGATTACATTACATCTCGAAACAGCATCAAAATGGTAAAGTAAACGCAGAACTTGGGTCAAATATAAGGTTTCAATGAACGTTCCTACTTCACGCTTCTAGGCCCCTACTATACAAGCCATAAAATATTGTTATGGATCTAGTCGACAGTTCCTATAATCGAATCAATTCTGTGCGTAACCGGTAATTTTGTACTTGGAAGATTATCTAACAGAAAATCGTGACCGTTGGCAATGCAGTTCATGTGACCGCGATTCTATCGTACATGGCAACGCTGTCAAAAATAAACAATGCGCAATAGAGAATAATATGCAAGCGCGAACGAAACTAGTATAAAAAATTCTTATATTGTTTATTAATTCTTGTAAACTAGTATGTCTACAAAATTTGCGGTATATTCTGTCCCCAAAAATATTTACAAAACACTTAAAATTTTTCGGAGCTACGCGACGTTACCATCTATTTTGGTGGTTACGAAATTGAACTGCAACTTAAGCCGGCAGAATACCGAAAGGGTGTAAAAGTTTCCAAATAATTTATTTGCCCGTACAACGATCGTTGTTACCACACTAGAATTAGGGCGTATATGTCGAAATATCTTCTGGGTGTTTAGCACTTTTGGAAGTACTTAATTCTTGTTTGTTAACAGAAGGTAAGTTTGTGCACCACTTCTCACTTCACTCAAGTTGAACGACCTTTTAGGTAAACATGTTGGGCTGATGTTGAGAGCTCATATGTACGTGGGTATAACCAATTTATTAATCATCTTTTAGCATTAAATGTAATGTTTAACAAGTTTTTGAAGGTACTTAATCAAGCTTCCACACATTACTTTGGTCATAAATGCAAAATAATGCAAAAAACATACGTACAATGTGCGCATGTGTGTGTATAAATGTAACAAATTATTACATAACCACAAATTTTACAGCTTGTTTACTTGTTATTATTTCTTAAATTCTGTTGTTCAACACGATATTAATTGATTTTCTGTTTTAAGCTGCCATTTTAATTGCTTTCGATGTAAGTTTTTCGCTTTCTTACATACATACCATGAATCTCAGAATGTTTTTTTTTATTTATAACAAAAGCTGCTTTATTAAAAAGAATAAAAATTCAAAACAAGTAAGGAAGTCTAAGTTCGGGTGTAACCGAACATTATATACCTAGTAGTGATCTATTTTGTCATCCCAATTTACGCAGGTCTATTTTAATACTTTCAGTTCGTATTTGCATTCAAATAGACAGACGGACAGACAGATAGACGAATCGAGAGACGGACATGGCTGGGTGTCTGCTATAGGCGGCAAAGTACTCAACCGATCTTTATGAAATTTTCACAATATATACCTGGGTTCACTGGGTACAGCATAGACAATATATAGAGTTGGAAAAGTGGGCGGAGCCACGCCCCAGGCTATATAAAGTTTCAATTCGTCATAACTCCGAACTTTTTTGGTCTAAATTAATGATATTTGGATATACGAGTATGTGTCACTTAGTCAATATCTACATAATTTTGGAAAAGTTGGCGGTGCCAGGCCCACATATTTTGTGTTTTGTTTTTGCTCTTGAACTTTGACGATAGGCTCAGGAGTTCGCTGGGCACGACACAGTCTGTATTTAGCTTTTGGAAAAGCCCCCAGGTTATATAAAGCTGTAGGTCGGTATATCTAGGAGTTTATTTGGTTCAAGTGAATGACATTTTATATATAGATGTGTTCTATGTATCAAAACGTCAAAACAACGTCTACCGGGTTTGCTAGTATATTTAAAAAAGGCGAAAGCAAACAACGAATTTCAGCATTCTTTTGTAAAACTGAGAGACTAGTTTGCGTTCAAATAGACAGACAGACAGACAGACGGACGGAGAGACGGGCATGGCTAAATCGACTCCGCTCATCGTGCTGATCATTTTAGTGAACTTTTCTCTCCTTGGTCTCATACTTACATACATTTAATGTTTATGAAAGGTATGAAAATCAAAACAGATATATAACTTCGCTATTGCAGGGGGCTATTAACTACGTGCCCGAATATTTTGCTTGTGTGTTTTCCGATTTCGCTAATTTTTGGCAGGAGTACAATATATACTACTGAGAAGTAGCTGACCAATTTTCATTAAAATATCAAGATTGAATTATAAGCGATTGCCTTTGAAAATAGCAGAAATTGTATGCTGAAAAGTGGGCGGCGCCACGCCGAGCTCTTCAAAATTGACACCATTTTTTTGCGGCCGAGTTTTTCTCAAAAAGCTGCAAAGTGTGCAAAATCTGATTGATATAACTTGCTTGGTTGTACAAAAAAATTTTTCAGATCTATGTTTAAAAACTGGGCGTGGACATTAACCGATTTCGCCCATTTTTACAGCAAACAGTAACCTTTATATATAGAACATTATAACCAAATTTCGTTTCGACAAAACAATTTTTGGCGGAGTTATGGTATAAAAAGTTTTGTGGAATAGTCCACTATAAAAGGGGCGGGGCAACGCCCATTTTCGAAAATTTTTATTTTTTGGATTTCTTTGTTTACGGAAACTTTAAAAGTGAAATATAAATGATGTAAAGCTATTTTCCGCAAAGTTATTGCCTATTTAATATATCTACGATCCTCCTCAAAATCTTTCATATAAAAGTGGGCGTAAACCTTAACCGATCCCTCCCATTTTTTCCTGGAACATTCCTTGCATACCTGGAAACCTGCTTACTGAATTTTGTTTCGATATCTTGAAGGGTTTTTGATTTATGAACGATATTATTTCCGGTAGGCGACTAAAGCACTACTAGCTATAAAAACAAACAAAAAATTCAAAAATATTTTCTTTTGTAGGAAATTTTTCGATTTTCTTGATTTAACAAGTTTTGTGGGAAAATATTTTTAAAAACAATTTCTGTTTATGTGCAAGACTGCATGTACTTTGTAAAGTATTGTATTTGTATTTTTTTTTAAATTTTTTTTTTTTTGTTTTATTTTATTTAATTAAATTTTTTTTTTTTATTTTATTTTATTTAAATTTCTTTAATTTTATTTTATTTTATTTTATTTTATCGCCGTTATTGCTCTTGAAAGTATCGGACACCCTAAAGCCCATATGCATCTATTTTTTTATGCATAAAATATGTGCAAACAATACGTGCCACACAGTCTTGCAACGTTCAAAAATGAATACTGCCCGCTGCCGATTAGCCTACGTATTTCCCACAACTAGAGTGGCCATAGGCACACCTTCTTTGTTTTGATACTTGAATGGTATCGTTGTCGAATAGTGGAATAGTTTTTGGAATAACTTAAAATGAATAGGCAAAATGTTTTTGTATGCTAAATCAAGTAATTTTAAGAGTTTTTGGATAAACGTCATACCCGAGAAACGCAGAATAATATAAACAGCAGATACAAACATTGCAGATATGTAGCTAGACATTATCTGATATTGGCTCCACGCTGGGTTGGGCAACATTAAAAACGCCAAGGTTTACAAAAATGTTTGCAGAAAAGTGGTGAAATCGGTAGGAAGATCACAACAGAATCGTGATCAATGAAATAGTTTCTGCTAATGTCCAGGCTAAGTACAACCGCCTACTAAGAAATAGTAGCATTTAAAAAGCTTTATATCCTGGTTTAAACATTATTTAGGAAAATATATACTTGCCCAAAACTCTGGCTATATTTTCCCTAAAATAGACAACTCAGTCAAGGCATGTCAGGGCTCTGGCATGGAAAGTGTGTGTTTCCCAATTTACGAGAAATTTATTGTATATTCTGCAAGGGGCCTGCCTAGATTTTCTCAGATTAAGAATTGATTTGAAAATTGAGTAGGAGACTATAAGGCGCCTGTCTACTTTTTCCACGATTATTAAGTTTATATGACGTTTTAGTCAAGTTGTTCAATTGACATAAAGATTTGCTTGATTGTAATAGCTCAATGGATAGAGAAGGCGACTGTGATGTGGTGGTGCCCAGGTTTGATGCTGCTTCAGAGGACATGCATTAAAAAAAGCATTAAAAAACAGACCTGCGTATGACTTACAGTTTTATAGGAGAACATCTAGCTAGGCCCTAAGCAAAATTGATCACATTTCTACCAGCGATGCTTCACTCGCTGTTCCATCCTCTACAAGCAAAAATTACTTGAAAATTCTCTAAAGCAAAAATATGAGATTGTTTAGTTGATTTTCCATTGAATAAGCAGAATACATTGATTGAATTCCAATACAAAAAAAAGTCGTTAAACAAACAAGCCAATTTCTAGGAAAAGTACTTCACGTATTAGCCACAGATTTGGGGCATATACGGATTAAGAAATTATTGGTAAGTTTTTAGTGAAACTAAGGTAAAGATGTTGAGCCTAACTCACACTTTCATCACAAGGTAGTTTTGTTCACTGATAAAGCTTTCAATGAGCCGGATGAGGTCATATTAGCCAATTGAAATATTCCTTTGAGCTTTAGCATTAAAACGCTTGCTACCCCATGCAGTTTTGAAAAATTATGAGCTTCCTAAATTCGACAGATTATTAAGAAAACGCGTCGCCGAAGGCTGACATCAACGTGGTTCTATTGCGAATGATTTGAACGTTAAACCTACTAGGCCAAAACTTTCTTGTCTGTACACTCAATATACGGGATAGTGGCAGAATTAATGCAGTAGCACAATGACCGGTGATGTCACCTTTAAGTGCCCTTATTGCGGATTTCTTCATTTTGACTTCGTCATAGTACCAACACAAACACTCACCGAAACTTTTGAGCAGTGGCTTTCATCACAAGTCTTATTTCCCTCTATATATATTATTATGCTCGGGAGTCTTGGTACCACACTTTGAACGCTCTTGAAGTAGGCAGCCTATTTTATCCGGATACCACTTTTCAGAGTTTAACCCGTGTTTTATACAGTATTGCCTTTCCCCGGATAAGACCAGGTTTTCCATTTTCGATAGTAGCTAGCCATTTCTTTATTCCCTTGCCTTAAGTCGAACTCATTTTGCAAGAACGCTTCTATGTATTTGACGAACTTTTTTATGCCGACAGACGCAGGTTGGTTGACAGGCAACTTTCCAGTTTTCATTCGGTTACTTTTAATGTCCAGGGTATTCACCATAAAAGAATTGCTGGATGGATGATGGGGCCGCTTGATCACTTCTTCGAATACATTTCACAATTTGGCTTGGGTGAAAACTATAATAATTGTGGTGCCCAGTTTCGTAAAGAGGAAAGAATTCAAGAAGCAATTCTAATCGCTGGCATTAATGTGATTTTTGCAAGCTAATCAAATTCAGAATAGTCTCTATATTAGCGGTGCTGTTTTTTTGTTTTTGTCGTATCAAACAACAACCACAACAACATTAGCGGTGGCTACCCTTTGCTTTGCGAAATTCTCTTCTTCAGTGTTAATTTCACGCCCTACTTCTAAGCACAGAAGCAACCCACGAATCAAAAGCAGCCAACACTAGCAAAGTAAATAGGCTGAAGAGACGGAGTTCAGCAAACTTCCAAAGCCGTTAGGTAATTATTGTTTCTGCTTTTATAGCCTCCATATTTGTTTAGCAACACTGGCAGTCATACTTGTGGATTACTAACGCGACACTATACCAGTAGCAATGGCTAAAGCATACAATTCGCTCTGCTTTAACTAACATTTTGAACTCCTTATGCCAGCGTGCCAAATCACCTTCCACATCGACCCATCGTCATTCGCGAGGTGGCTAAAAAGTGCCAACCTGCAACTGATCTGTATTGGTTTTTATTTTCATTTTCAATTTCCTTTTCATTTTCATTTGCGTGAAGTTTTGGTTTCAGTTATTGTGATGTCGCATGCACAGATGCTCTGTCCAAAACAATGCAAAATAACAGCCAAAGCGTTGACCAATATTTATTATACGCAAGTACGACGATATTGATTGAGATAGCCCTGCAGGAAAAGTGCAGCCAACAATATCAATAGCTGCTGCTCTATGGCTGGCTGCAGGCGGCTCTGCTTCAAACCAATATCGAATTTGTCGAAAAGTTCTTAATAACCGTTCTACCCATTTAAAATTAATCGATGTGAATGACACCTCGTTCAACCCTCAAAACTTTGGCCATAACCTTGTTGGCCAACAGACATACTTTGACCTTCTTTGGTGCATGTTCGCATGGAGAAACCCAATGGCTCGGTTTTTCTTGGTTTCTGGTGTGTTGTGATGGATTCATGTTTCGTTTACACTAACATAACGTCCTCGGATTGCAGCTTCCCAGCGGCGAAAATTCACATTACAAAATGCAAATTTTCCAACACTTTACAGATAATTCCCTTCAAAAATCAGTTATAACCAATATTACTTTCCCATAAGCATGGCCGTTTTGTAGACAAAGCCGATTACATACCTCTTTACTAGTAATGGAATAATTGTGTGAATGTACGGCAAGAGAGCAAATACGAATTTTCACGAAGTCTAAACACTTTACGAAGCAGAAAACATAGGAATTCTTTCATTACATGTCAGCATACAATGAAATAGATGGTAATTAAGTACTTGTAAGGGTTTCGTAATGCATTATGTGGAAGGACTACAAACTCACTTCGTCGCTGGGTGAATATCACCAAGCACTCTCACTAGCTTTTCACGATTCTACTTGTGATAGGATGTGAACAATCGCTGCACTCAACGCGTATGCTGTGCTGTATTTACTCGGTGGTCTAAGCTATGTCACACACTTTTATCCGTCGATCTCCAGATATCATTCCATGGATTTCATCGATGATGTTTGCTGTGATTACTTCCTTTGGGCGAACGGAATTTTCGGCTTAATTTGTGCTCGTCGACCGAAATGGAACTCAGTAAACCAGTTTTTAACCAATGAAAGTGATGGAGCAGAGCATAGTACGTTTCAAGCTTTTCCCTACCTTATGATGGGCTTTTTAGACAAAACAAAATTATGCTTAATTAGCAAGCGAAACTCACTTTTTTTATTAAATAGAGAAGGAAAAGTTAGCTACAACCGCCAAGTTTTCTTTTATAGATCCACTTCGGAAGCTACTAAGCCTCTTGATCAGAGAAATTTTGGCACGGTCTGCTAAAGCAATCAGTACGCCGGTTTTTTGTTATCTAAACTCCTATTTTTATTCATTTCACAATTACTTTGGGCAAGCGCCCTCATCTGACTTCATATATTGCTGCTCGTGATGGGTTCTTTTTGTTATCTGTCCATTTTTGACAGGGACCGTATTTTTGCGTAGGACCGTAACGGTTATTATAGAAATAAGGTACTGGTTTCTTCCTTTTTATTATTGCTGTTTCCGACAGGGTAGAAATATGAAGTTTTCAATTTTGGTTTAAAGACAAACCGGTTTCGGCATTGTGCCATCTTCAGTGTCTTTCTTCGTTCTGTTGCGTTCGTGTTTATTTGTCTGCTTTTATAGTCTACTAGGTCTATTAGGTACGTTTTGTATGTGCGGCAGGTAGCTGGTAGGTTGTGGGTGTGTACGATTACGCTCGTTATGGTATTTTTTAATCATTAACATTGACTACAATTATTATAAGAAATATTTTTTTTTCCATAACCAATATTTTTTTTGGTTAAGAATAACCATCAAGATTTTTTTTTGTAATTTTATAAGTACATCAGATATTTTATTTTTCGAATTTTTTATGCAAACCTTCGTTTTCAGGACAAAATTATCATTTATTTTATTTGAGTTCATAAAGAGCTCTACAGAAATACTTATGAAGAGCTCACAAAGTCCTGTCCATCTAGTCACAAATGACCAAAAAATCTGATAATAGTTATTCTTAACCAAAAAAAATCTTTCTCATTTTTATTGTTTATGGCGAAAAAAAAATTGTTCTTATGATAATGGTTAAAAATTCCCAAAATAGTGAAAAGGTGATTTTCGCATAACCTTTTTGCTCAACGAGAAAAAAAAAACAATTATTTTTAGTCCCTGGCTCTGGGTTCTGTTTATTTGTATACCAACAACTTAACTGGACTGTTGTTTTTCAAACCGTAAATTTTAAAGTGTTCAAAACTTTAAATAAGCTTACTTTTCTAGTCTTTTTTCTTTCAAATTCACAACGCGTTCGGCTCTAAATTGCTATCAAACACAATCTAAATGACGCAGCTTGCTAAAACTCTTACAGTAGCCTTTGGAGATGTGCTATTTCGTGAGAAGTATTGAACTATTGAAATTCAAAATTGTATTACAGTCATAACTGCAACAATGTTTAAATAGAATAGAATAATAACATTTTGTCATAAAATTTTAATGATGAAGGTAGTGGGCTTTCCTACGGGGTAGCTCTTCATCCATATGCAAGAAACGTTTGTTGTTGTGTTTCGCAAATGTAGCAACTGCGTTCGCTTTTGTCAACAAAAAAACATTTTTCGTGTGCTATGGTGTTGTTGTTTACCATACTATCCTGCTTTGCACATAGATGTGGCTAGCGCTGCTCTTGCTAACGCCGCCTTTACCTGCCTCACATTTAACCTTTTCAACGGTAAACAAAAATTATGTGGCAAGCGTTGCGGACGTTGCCTTCGGGACAAACTGGTGCATTGCCATAACGCGTGTTTTGCTATTGTTTTTTTGTTATTTGTTGTTTTTGTTTTAATGTTATGACCCCACCTACATGTCGTGCGCTTTTCTCAACTGTTTGTTGCATCAACATTACTCGTATGCACCAGAAGCTGTGTTGCAGCAGCATAACTGGTTTATTGGCCGAAAATTGGTAAATTTCAGGTTTGTATGCCACACTTTTTGTAGACATACACACATACAGATCTACATAGCTAGGTGTGTTTTGTTATTGCTCTTGTTGTTGAGTAATGTTGTCTTTATGGCTTTGGCTGCTTCAGTTGTATATCTGTTGTTATGGTTTAATTGTTGTAGACACTTTGGTGTGTATTATATTTAGGTTTCTTAGTACAATGAAGGGATTAGTTCGCTTCTGGTTCCTTCAATTCAATTGGACTACTTCTTTGGGATATAAGTTCGCTCACCTTATTGAACTAAAGTGGAAGCAATTGAACTATGGGCACAAGCAATAAGACCCAAACTCAACACAAGCCTATTGTCGCCCAAATTTTCATGGCTCTTCCTCAAAGACTGTGGACAACAACCCATATGTAAAATGTATGCACTCAAAGAACAATATTATCTTTCAAAGTGCTGTATTGAAAAAAAATTACTTGGGCTTTTATTACCTGTTGCCACAGCATTAAGAGGTAAAACAAAATTGATTAAGCACATACATTTTCAAGGATTTGCCTAGAAGCACATCAACAATACTGAAAAAATAATCCAAAAAAATTAAAAACAAACAAAGTAATTAAAACAACGTTTTTTAAAAAGAAATCAAAATTAATCAAAACAAGTAAGGAAAGGACTGTCTTCGACTGTGCCGAAGACTTTATACCTTTCATGAATACGCATCACGGTTCTAAGTGTCCGATCCTTACTCACAATTAGTAAAAACTCTGCAAAACTGATAATTTAAAGATACATATCCCACATCCCATTTATCGGAACATTCGATTGTATGGGAGATATATGTTATGTTGGTCCGATCTGGCTGATTTTCACTATCACATTGCGTATGTACGAACTAAACCCGCCAAGTTGAAAGTTCCTAGCTCTGAAGTTTCAATATTTATAGGTCAAACTCCGTTAATCGGAACAATAGATTGTAAGGGAGCTATGCGTTGTATTGCTCCGATCTTGCTGATTCCGACAAATGATATGGCGGCTGCATACCAAATTTCATCAAGATATCTCAAAAACTGAGGGACTAGTTTGCGTTCAAACAGACAGACGGAGAGACGGACGGACAGGGCTAAATCAACTCAGCTCATCGCCCTGATCATTTCGGTATGCTTATTTGTGGATCTATCTCTTCTTCTTCTCATACTTACAAACATCGGACCAAAGTTATAATACCATTTCATGTTCATGAAAGGTATAAAAAGTGGTTTTGATTACTTTTGATTATTTTAACTGTTTTTAATATTTGTTTTTGATTATTTTAATTTTATTTTTTTGCAATCGTAATCAATTAATTCTTAAAAAACACTTAAAATAGGAATTACGAATTAAAAAAGCCGTCTAATTAATTGATTTCTAATTACTAGTCAAATTTAATAAATCTGCTCCATATAGATTGAGAAAAGCAACTTAAATTATTTGAAAGAAATTGTACTTTTTTTTGTGGTAACAACCGAAAATTGCTAAACTTATTTAAATAAGTAAATAATAAATTTAGTTCGGATAGTAGAAGATTTTTTGTAAGCACTTAGCGACTTATGTGTGAATAAAATAACCAAATTATTTGTTTCCTTTGAAAAAGAAATATTAACTTGTCCTTTAAAAGCTGACAATCGAAATTGTGAAAGCTTATAACTTTTTCTGCTTGCCTATTTTTTCTTGCTGTCAATACAAACATTGTTTAGACAGTCACAGAAAATCGAATGCAAAAAATACAATGCAAACAAAGCCAAATATTAATTGTATTTCGAAAATAATAAAATAATAAACCAAAATATTATTTACTTACTTTGAGTAGGCAATTGAGAAACAAAGTCCACGCTCTGCAAACCGCTCTAATACCCGTCCTGCAATATGGAGCAGAAGGATGGACGATGACATACGGATATGAGTCGGCCCTTGAAATACTCCAGGGAAAGGTTCTTCGAAGCCGACGATGTTTACCGAAGAAGATTTAACGAGACTTTTATTAGCTCTACGCAGACATCGATATAGTCAAAAGAGTTAAAACCCAGTGGCTTGTTGTCTTGGCCATGTAATGCGAATGGACGAAGATGCTCCGGCGCAGAAGGTATTCTTGTCGGAACCCACCTATGGAAAGACAAAGTGATCCTTTGGCGTTTCTGATTGGAGTAGGCTAGCAAAGGATAGAGTCAGTTGTCGCGCTTTATTAGAAGGTCAAAATCGTTCAGAGTGTTAAACAAAGAAATATTAAAGGCTGTGGTTGATTCAAGTCTCAATAAAACATTACATAAATTTTGACTTGCCAGACTTTACTGAAAGAATTAGGTAGCTAGTTCAATTCTAGTTGTGGATTTGCATTACTATGCTTCATAAATATATTTCATAGTATACATTCATATACCCAGTGGTGCAAGCAGTTTCCTATTTAAAATCGGCAAAATTGACTCTTTGGCTCTCTAAATCAATTTCAAATAGGTAAAGGCTGCTAAACTCTATGGACAACTTTTTTCTATAGACAATTTGGAAAGCCCTTAATTTAGAACATAATTTTTCATGAAGGAACGAAGCAAAGTATTTCGCTTTTATGGTTCTTTTGTGCTTCAAAATATACGCTCTTTATTAAGTGAATAGATTTTCAGAGTCCTACGTTATTGTTGTTGTATTTAATAAAAAAAAACTCAGTTGAAGAGTTTAATCATTTTTCCGTTGTTCCCCTGCTTCCTACCCTCCACTTACTTGACTACTTACAACTCACCGCGTATACTGGTTTCACCCGATCTTAGCTGTTCTTACTTGCTTTATTAGTTATTGCTACACTTTTTACTTTCATTATGTTGTTGTTGTTGTTATGTCGGGACCAACCTTAATTTTGCAACCAATACACCCAACTAACCGATTGCCATTATAGTTGCCACAAATTCTGCCTCACCTCATTACAAGTTGTAGTCTCATTTGTTGCCGACAGTGCTTTTTTGTTGTTGCTTTTGTTTTTGCCCTTAGCGCTTATTTGAGTGTTGATTTTCGTTGCTTTGCTTCCTTGTTTATGTTGGCGCATTGTCGCTTTTGTTATAAGTTGCATGGCTACCATTGGTGTGGCTTGTCAAATGCGTGGCTCCTGCAATTCATTTAAGTCTTTCGGCTAATTTTGGCTGGCAATAATAAAAAAGTAGTCGGAATAACAATACACTTCGCAATTTTATGCATATTTATTCATGTGTGTCAATGTGCAAAAACTTAATATTGTGTAACTCAGTGGCGGATCTAGGATTTCTTAATAGGGATGGGAGGGAATAAGTTCCTGTATTTCTGACTATAAATGAGCTCAAGAGCAAGAATACTAATTTTTTTCTTATGAACACTTTTATTTTTATTTTTTAATAACTAATTTTTAATTATGAATTACTAACAGTTTTTATTACAATAGAATAGTCAAATTTAGAGACAACCGCCATAGCTTGTCTTATGTGTCCAATATATTGCGCAAGAATCTGGCGCTATTTAGCATCGCTGAGTGTCCATTTTTTACACTCCGATTGTGCTCGTCGGTTTTATGCCTTTCATGAACATGAAATGGTATTATAACTTTGGTCCGATGTTTGTAAGTATGAGAAGAAGAAGAGATAGACCCACCAATAAGTATACCAAAATGATCAGGGCATTGAGCTTAGTGGATTTAGCCATATCCGTCTGTCCGGCCGTCCGTCCGTCTGTCTGTTTGAACGAAAACTAGTCCCTCAGTTTTAGAGATTTCTCGATGAAATTTTGTAAAGCATTAATCATTTGTCGAAACCAGCATGATTGGACCAATACAACGCATAGCTCCGATACAATCGATTGTTCCGATAAACGGGTTTTAGCCTACAACTATTGAACTTAAAAAGCTGGGAACGTAAAATTTTGCAGTTTTTGTGCATATTATATGTACATGTAACGAGTGCAGTGAAAATCACCCAGATCGGACCAACATAACATATAGCTCCCATATAATCGATAGCTTCGATATATGGGGTTTGGGCTAAATAAACAGTTTTGCAGTTTGCACTAATTGTGAGTAAGGATCGGACACTTAAAACCATGATGCGTATTCATGAAAGGTATAAAGTATTCGGCACAGTCTTACTTGTTGTTACTATACTTTTCTTCTATTCAAAAGTTTCCTATTACTATTGAATTCAAAAATAACTTTCACATTTATCGATTTGTACAGGTATAACATCAACAATGAATGCGTTATCGGTTGATGCAGTAATATATTCAACTGGATTGTTTAATGTATTCAACGTCCTTCTGGCCAAAGTTGGTATTTATATGTAATGGCACAATGTCTGGAACGTGGGTGCCTTAAAAGTACTTTGATTATGCCCAAGATTTTCAGAACGACTATGTAGCGATAGACATAGCATGCCTCCTACATTTGTAAGGTAATCTGAACATGGAAAAGATTCAATAAAGAAGAAAACTAAGCGAAACGTCTTTTGCGAAAGAAAAACAAAAGAACAGTTGGAAGCACCTGAACTCCCAGGCAACAAGGAATGCTTCCGAAAATTCTATAGTCCTTTTAATTGCTGCTTGACGAAACATGTGACCATTTCCAGAGAGTACTTAGTCTATACAGAGCGCACTTGTTTGCCCTTATAATAGAAGAAATCGGGAAACCAGTCAGACAACGTGACAAAGAATCAAAAAAGAAATAGTAAATGATATTCGTTAACATCTTATGCTTTAAGGTCCCCTTTGGCATCGCTCAATGTCCCCTCTGCGAGGCGTGCCCCCTGGTTGGAAACTCCAGATCAATCTATACCTGTTCTAAGTATATTAAGTGGAAATGTTTATCAACTAAAATTAAATAATAATAAATGAAATTAAATAATAATAAAGTGGTGCTTTTTGCAAAATATTGTAATTAAAACAATTTTTTGTAGCTTGTTGTTGGAGTGCTTTTTATTATTTTTGCATCTGCAAATGCTTTTGGTAATTCATTTGTTTGATATATATTTTTTAATTTGTTCTGCTTAATAACTTCGTCAGATAAGGCGCATGATGCATTGATAGATAAGTAGATTGTATGCATGGGGAATGGCAGATCGCGCAACCTCAGCGCCATCTGACATACAAAAGTTGTCAACTTTCTACTCTTTCTGCATAAGAAACATAACAAGAAGGATTTGACATTTGCTTTATTGGTTTGAGGAATTAGAAAATGCAATATCTTGCATCATGATTATACTGTTCTACCTGTTAGCGGCGATAACCAGTGGCTTCGCAACTATTCAAACTGACAACACCAGTAGTGCCTAACCAGTGACATCCAAACACTCTAGGGCAACCGTTTTACTTGTCTTGTCGTATTGATACACCTTTTCAGGGTTTGCAGTCTATTTTTAAAACATGTCGCCTAATTCTCCCATAAAAGTCTTCAAAATCGCCACATTTTACTAAGATATCGCCAACAAAATGTTCATCAAAACGAAATCTATAGAATTATTTAAGTTTCATTTCATAAGACAAGTATTTATTTTTCACATTAAATATATTTTGTATTTATTACTTATACAAATACAGGGAAAATCAATAGTTGTTGAGCCAAAGCCGTGAAATTTTGTGTGATTATAAGCCTTAGCACGGAGAACACAACGGTGGTACTATCTCATTTTCGACCAAACTTGAGTTCGGCTTTTTCCGGTTATTGCCACAGATATGATGTCAGAATGTATTTCTTTCATAAAAAAAGGCGTCTACGTAGTTCGATTTGCAATTTGTTCCTTGATTTACTTTTGATTGCATTTAATACCGAGAATGTTCTTTCAACGTGGGCATGGCTGGTGGGTAAGCCCAAAATTTGTAAAACATAACATGACAACTCCTTAAATATCGGCCAAAAATCGCAACTGCTCTGATAGCTGGTTAACCAGTTCGGTACATTAAAGTTAAAAGCCAGTAATTTATGCAACTGATTTTCAGTTCTGCTCAAAGATTTTTCATCGCTCATATTTAATTCCAGAGATGGTAAATCTTTGGACTCAGGTCGGTTTTGATTTAAACAAATTTTTGGATAAAATATCTGAATTTTCTTTAAATTTTTCGAACTTGTTGGCAACCGTTTATCAATTTCTTTGAAAAGGGTTTTAGTATATTCAAAAGCTTTGCTCTCAAGGGCAGTTTCATCACCTATGGAAATCTTGAATTTTTTATCAAAGTATATGTATCTCTGGTGTTGAGAAAAGTGGGTTTGCTAGCTAAATACATCGTTGACATAGTCACCGGAAAATTGGAGCCAATACCCAACCTTAGGCATACATGCCTACGCTGTTATGATATGATACGAGTAATGATCCTGAGTACCTATTGATGTGCTTCAAACTCTTGTTTGTTTTCTACTTCATTTTATGGTAAGATGCATTGGAAAGGTGTAGATAAAAGATGATAACAGAGTTAAAATTATACTTACAAATTTACTGAAGCTTCAGAATATTTGGATTGTCGCCAAAAAAGTTGCCATCGCCCATTTTCATAATTTGGTCGCCAAAGTTTGTAAAAAGTCGCCAATACTGGCAGGCCTGCACCTTTTAAAATTTTCAACAACTACGTTCGACTGAAGTGGCAGTTTTTTGTCTATATAAGAATTGTAATGTGAAAAGCGAGTCAGAGCGTCCTATGGCGTGCCCTCTATATGACATTTTAGCTTACATCATATAATCTGGTATCACGGTAAGAGCGACCAATCTTATTAATGATGGGAAAGGATTTTGCTGGTCAAGTTCAGATTGTGGAACTACTGATATCGAGTTTGTAGACCTATTCAGTATGACCAGAAATGGCTTTCTTGGGCGCGACAAGGCACCTACGCTTGGAATGCCAGAAGTTTTAAGAGGTAATCAAATATATCCAATGTCTAGATCATTCAATCGTATTTAGGAGCAAGCAAGCGTTGAAAACAAACGAAAGTACGCGGATGATGCTGTAGTACCTACTACTTTTTAATTCGCTTTTACCCTTGTTATCGGATTTGACCAGATGCAAAAGCTCCGCCAACAACGGCTTGGCATAATTCTACAACTTCACGAACTTCTACGTACAAAGCCAAAGATATTTTAAACGCAAAATTTTGGAACACCATAATGTTTTCTGCAACTACATATTTCTAACAAAATTTCACTGGCGCATTCATTGCGCAATATCTATGTTCACTATGCATTATCTGTACGTGGTAACATTAATTTTTTATCACGTTTACTTGTTTTTGTTGGACACATCAGACATATCGCATGTTATCAATATGTTTTATGTGTGACAATTTACTTAAATGTATAAAAAAATGTTGGCCCATATCGACTACTAAACTAGAAGGTGGGGCAAGGTGTGCACGCAGCAGAAGCATGCACTGTCGTAGAGAGGAAACTTAGTTAAGCGGGGAAATATTTCGACGGGGCTCATTGCCATAAGTGGTTTATTTAAATCCAAGAAGGAGACTATACTTTGTTACAGTCTCCAGGGGAAGTAGGCTGATTTATTCATGGGCTTAAGTGTACCTGGTCCCAACTTAAAATGATCCATCGAGTTATCTACATGTCGTCTGATAACAAAACCCGGATTTTATGTTTAGTTTGATATTTCACAGCAGTATACTTTTACAAAACGCTACCCTTCATCACTTGACTAACACAAGTCAGTTAATCTTTATTTTTGTATACGAGTATATTTAATTAATCAATAATCTTGCTAGTTTATTGACCGCAATGATTTGTTTGCTATTTTTTTAATATCTCACTCAAGAAAATTTAATAAATTTTCAATGATATAAAATATATGAAAATTTACACCACAAGGCATTTTAATTGAATTAGCCATTTAAATTGAAATATGCAATTCATTTGCAACCACAAAAATGGGTTTAAATCGAAGCTAATAACAAATCGCATATTTTCAAAGCTCACATGTGTAGTAGCTGGTGGCAGACTTATTATGGCCAACCTCAACTTTCAATAAAACCAAAAAAAACTGAAAAAAAAAAAAAAAATTCTGCAAATCTAAATCTACATATACTGCCAAAAAGTTTGCCACTTTGTCGCCTTTGGAACACTTGGAGCGGCCTAAGTCGACCATATCAAATGCCACATTATTAATAACTTTCTTGTCATGACACGGAGTTTTAACTAATTTCATATTTGCACATGTTTTCCGCAAAAGCGAACAAATATACAAAACTGTGCGGCATTAGTTGTCGATTGGAACTAGGTTATTCAATTCCGAAATAACGGGATCCCGAACACTTTTTCATATTTCGAAAACCCACTACTTTAGACAAGGATTAGATAATGTTATTTTTAATGCACTTTTTTTCTGTCAGCAAATTTATTATTAGTTTTAATTGTTATTTGGTTAATTTCCTCTGTGAGCTTTTAACCCTTTTTATACGGATTTTTTATGGACACAAAATATTAAACCCCATATTTATCTCTTCTTGTAATAAAATTATAACAGGCCGATATCTGTGCGTTGCAGATATAAAAAAAATGTATAGATTTTATCATTGATCATAAGTTTTTTCGATGTCTTGGCTTAAGAAAACGTATAACTTTTGAAGTGTATTTTGTTAAAGAGATTCAAAGAGGTTTTGTCGATTTTTCTTTTCACAATTCCATCTACCATGCAATATTTTTATATTATTTGATTTATCTACGTACGTACCTGCAATTTCAAATAAACCTGTATGTGTTTGTTTTTATAAAATTGTGCTTTTTTGTTAATTTTTTTCTTAATTTTTGGTTACTTCTTTTTTATTGCTGTGGGAACACTTATCATGAGCCAAAAAGATCCAAAAACAAACGGGTTCAGAATTTGTGTGTCGCTGGGAGAGGACTTAAGTTCTCACTTGCCTTCAATTCACTGTGTAGGATCATCAATATGGTTTGAACTTTCTGTGGAACGGACATATCACGGATAACATTTTTTACTCCAGTACCTTCGCTATACCGTTTTGTTTGATAAAAAAATAATAAATAAAAATATCCCTTAGCACGCCCGTTTTTCATTTGCTCGGCCCATTTTTGAAAACATTTTGAACCAGACAGCATGAACACTAAGCATTCCATCCAAACGGTTAGCGATCCAAATATCGTGATAAATATGGACTGTGTACCACATCCCAATAATATCAATAGCCATCATCCGGTGGTCGTGATCCGGAGGTAGATAAAAATTATTTCACGTAAATGCAACACCGATTTGTGCCAGATAGATCCAGATGCTTTAATTGTTGAGCCAAATAATTTTGCTTGTTTCTCATCTTTAGTATGGACTCACCATCTTTTTAAAAACCAAATTTCTAAGTATCATGATTTACGTGCGCGAACTGTTCAGATCGTAATTTTTTTTGGATTTCGTGCTAAACACTTGAATATTTCATGAAGATATATGAGATCTATTATTGATTTCTTTCATTTGTATATTATTAACTGGTATGTAGATATGTTATTTAAACTGCCATAATACCATCGTATCCTTAAATCGAATTTTATGCTTCCCAATACTAAACAAAAATTTTTGGGGACGTGTCATAATGTCAGAGGAATTAATGTCAGTGACATTAATTCGCATTTAAAATTTTTCTAAAAGTTATCAAAATTCATTAAATACAATTTTTTATTTAATATATGTTTATACATATATAGTACATAATGATAGTACAATGAAATCGCTCGATTTTTTATTCCAAATGTCACTGACATTAATTCCTCTGACATTATGACACGTCACCAAATTTTTGGGTTTTTTTTAAATATTGTGGATACCCAGGATCTGCTTGAAATGAGAAATAAGCGCGCTGACGTTTGTGTCTGAAGTCTGCTAATGATTTGGAATGTTCCTGAGAGACTTAAGCGGGATACGGACCTATATAACCCACCGGATGACGGCTAATATCATCAGCATAAGAAAAGATTTACGAAGCAATCAGCAATAACTGATCAATGACATTTTTGGCGACAGTCAGGCGCCTAGAATTAATTAGTGCGAAAGTAGAACTAAATGGAACTTAAAACTATGATTTGATGACACGTTAGTGATTGGACTAAGCCAATTTTATAGTCAAAAACTGTATTCAAAGTGACATTAATACCAATGGCAAGATGCCGTTGAATATATTTAGCCGACTTAAGTTGTGTTTGTTTGTTGTTTTTGTTGTTGTCGGCTTCTGCGTACGTATGCTAATCATTTATTTCGAATTTGGCATTCGAGTTAATTTATTAAATTAGTTGTTTTTAGCAAAATTTAGCTAATTTGCTTTGTATACCCAGTTGCAATTTAAATATATGAATTATTACTAATCACTAAATCAATTGATTGTGACAGTTCTAACGCGTTATTGAAATAATGATACAAACTCAGCATCTAAAACAGGTTTTAGGTTAATATTTGGAAACAAACGTCATAAATTAGAAAACGGGCTTGCCATTAACTTTCACAGTATTTATTATGTTACATTGTTGTACATAAAATAAAAGTTGAAACTAATTTAAAATAATTTACTTGTTTATACACATTAGCAGGCAACATTTTTTATTGTTTTTTTCTGCCAGCCACAATTATTGCTTAAGTCAAAGGCGCCAGATTTTGTTCAAAATTTGCTTAATTTGGTTATGCGCAGGCGCGTGGGAGTTCTTCCAAGCGTGTCGAATGCCATTAGATCTCTATGACGCCAGACCATAAACGTTTGACTCATTTAGTTTGTATAATCTTTCTATTTAGCACTTTAGTTTTCAGAAACATTTATAATGAATATGAAGGCAGAAAAATCGTGGGCACGCAATCAATTTTTGCTTGAAGTCTTGATAATTTATATTGTCAAAATCATATGAGAACTGCGCTGATGTTTGCTTTGACTTGCTATAGAAAAGTCTAATGTAAAATGTAAGAGCATTTGGTGCGCTGTTCTTGGTCTCACCAAATGAAGACATCTTCCAATGAAAATAAATTAAACATAAGCTCGGATAATAAGAATATCTTTCTTTTTATGCGGATTCCCGGGAAGGGGTGTTTCAACGTTATTTTAAAAGATCTCATCCTCCGCGTGTACTGCTGCAAGTACCTCCTGAGAACACTTAACTCAAATACGCATCATGCGGTGGTTGAAAGTTAACAGCCCGCTTGTACGATTTGCCTTAAAGCGAAGTTATTCATTGAGAATAACTAAACAACTAAACCTAAGTAAGACATCGCCTAGCGCCCCAACAGGAAATGACTTGCTTTTCTTTGGTGTGTCAAATAGAAGAATGATTACCACCCTGTTGGATTCGTCCAAAATCGTCCATTTCCTGGTCTGAATAAATTATTTATTGCTAAACAAGGATTCCTTTGGAAAAAGCATAGAGGTAATAAGCATAAGGTTCACTCCCATCACTTTTATACCACGTGAAAAAAATTAAGTTCATACCTTTTCAAGATCATTTCTGGATAATTTCGCGGTTATTTTCGTGACTTTTTCGCGACCATTTCGGGACTGTTTTCGGTAATTTTTGGACTCATTTCTAGACTTTTTCGGAACCGGCCAAAAATAGTTCCAAAATGATTACGAAAATGGTACCAAAAAAGTCACGTTAGCAATCAAGATATGATCCTGAAATGATCCCGCAAGGATCCCAAAAATAATTCCAAATAATACCGAAAATACCGCTACAATAGTCCTGAATTGATCCAAAACAGCCCCGAAAATGGTCCTGAGAACAGTCCCCAAATAATATTGAAATGATCCAGAAAATGTTCAGATATGGTCAAACAAGTCCCGATACCGAAATGATACCGAAAAAGTACCGCATTGATCAAAAAAAACTCCAGAAACGGTTCCCAAAAAGTCAAAGAAAACGATCCCAAAATTATCCCAAAATAGCCCGAAAAAGTCTCGAAATCGTGCCTACAACAATCCCGACTTAAAACAGGGACGCCGGAGTACTATTTACAGCCAAAAGATTTCTTTGTTTAAGTAACATCCATCTTTACACATATCAGAAAATGAGGCATTTTAGAAGAAAAAATCGGAGACCTCGACATTTTTAAAAAGTTTCTAAGAGAGAGTCTGTTTTCGAAACGCAAACCAACATAGTGTAATCTTCCACTTAGCCGTCCATATATAGAATCAGATGAACTATTACACCGGTCATAGGCTTGAGATTTTTAATGTGTTAACTCAAGATAAGGAATCCCATGACATTGAAATTTAGTATAATGGCATTACTAATACGGATAATCGGATGATCAGGACTGTTCTTGGGATGGTCCGATACGCTGAGAAGGCAAAATTCCTAAGCTTTGCCCTGAGCTTTTCAGAATCAGTGGAAGTATATTTGAACACTACCTAGTTTGTCCAAATAGCAACATTTTTTGAATAGTGTAGTCTTCCCTTGAAAATGGAAACTGAGTGAGTAACCAGATTCCTACAGCCGTTTTGTTCAAAAAATAATCTCTGATCGGGGAAAAAGGCTCGCAATTTAGGAAAAAACCGTAGTAAAATAACTTATCCGATATAATTTTTAAATCAAACAAAAACGTCCATGAAAATTCATTGAAAATATGCTTGGACGTCGAAATTTCGTTTTTCCGATACGGCCTAATGTACATATGTAGGCTTAAGAAAATGACGCTTACAAAATATCGCTTACTACGTAAATTAACCACAAATGACAAATCTCTGTATTTTGCAGCGTACAAATTGCCGACCTTTCTTACACGAATGTGAGACCAGTTTTCTAAGACGTTTGCGCACTCTAACTGACGGCTCTCATATCCACCGATTCACTTTGGTTGTTTAGTGCTTTTGCTTTGGCGTGGTAGCTTTTTGTATTCGCTAATCGTTCGATCAAATTTAGCAATTATAAGTCGTAAAAAACTAGCACAGTAGAAACTGCTATAGACTTAGTAGAATTTTATACATGTGAGTATAAGATGGTAAGTACAGGGTGACACAAAATTTGAGGAAGATAAAGTGCTTTCAGTTTCTCTCACTTTAGCGAGCTTATTCCCTAATAAGGGTGGGGGTTTATTTCCTCTGGTAGTGTATATATTGGCGATATCCATATTTTAAAGAGGAGAAATTAGATACCACCCTGCGATGATCCTTACATAGGTCTTCAGGATAAGGTTTTGTTGCCGCTGGTACCGAAAACAATTTTATTGGTAGGAGTACAGCTCATTGGAGTGAGAGAAAATTAGGACGGTGCAAGCAATAGGCTTTTAATCAAATATGCAGCTAAAGAAGAAGGTATACGCCTGAAAGATGTCATAATGTTGAAGTTGGCCTAATATAAGATCATTAGACAAAGGAACGACTTAACGGGACTTAATTATAGGCTACGACTGTTTTTATGGCAAAACAATTCAAGTAAGAATAAGTAGGAGGGAGAAGAAGTTTTTGAGGTAGTAATGAGAAGTTATTTGGCGCCAATTTCAGCAAGAAACATAACGACCTTCGTCTGTCTAACTTCATCTTAGGGCATAGTAAGACCAAAGCAAACGAGATCGCTGTTGAGTTGGCTAGAGAAGAAGCTGAATAAACACAAGCAAGGCATATAACTCTGAAGTACAGTCTGTGAGCGATCTCGCTAGGAAAAATGAAGGGTATATTGGCATTAGACACTTCTTTAGATGAACCGATATGATTCGAAGTTTCAAAGTTCTTAAAACCATGTTTTCGTAAGAAAGGAAACAAATTTTTCGCAAACAAAAGAAGTAGCACTGAACACTCCCCAGTGGTTTAGGGTCCTAGAATAAATTCACGATAAGTATGTCTGCCGTTTAAAGAGTCTCAAGTTAATGACCTTAAATTTGAAGGGGTCGAATATATCGTTACCGCTGCAGTTGGGCTGATACCAGAAGGTTCTAACTTCATTCCACCGAAGGAATGCACATCTCCGTTACATTCCCTAAGCCTTCAGGGAGTGATTTGCTGTAACAACAACAACAACACTGCATAAGCTGAAGAGATGAGAATTACAATCAAGAGATTAATCACTTTCTTTCTGTCAACGTCCAGGAATGTAGCTAAGGCGGATCAGATTACAGATCCAGAACGTTGATGCTTTGTTTATTTTGAAGTTAATAGCATAAAAACAATAATAATTTTCATAAAAAAATTCAAAAAGTGAAAAATTATTATTCTTGGCCTTGAGCTCGTTTCATGAACACTTGTTAGTAGCTAAAAGCAAATGGCTGCTCTGAGGTGGGGTATTTGAGATGAATCCTTCTTTTACCTAATAAACCTAAGGGCGAAGTGGGTACGGCTTACGACATGACTTAAAAGGTTCGACGTGGGGATATTAAATTGGTCGAGCGGACAGTTAGGCCAGTACAAGTAGGTGCTAAAATTCGTTGTTACTCCTCAAGAGATTTATGGTTAAAGCAACAACAACATCAAGCACTTCCACTTTAACAACTTCAACAATTTATGGGCTGAAAAGAAGCTATGCTTTAACTTTAAGAGGCGTGATACCTTTCGTGACACTTTGTACGGGGCAAAACCACACGAAATAGAGAACGAAACGTCAGGCGATCGCGCCGCCATTGAAGTGGCCAATATCGCTTACCGCGCTAACCAAGTTAGATTATCAAACGGCGCCGTCATTTTTGCGTTAAAAAAAGTTAAGATCAAAACAGCCATAATTTGCTGTGAATTGCTTTTGAGTAGCGCATTTTATTGTTGCTTTTGTTTTATTGTCAGTTTTATGACGATTTCGCAACTGATCGATATTTTCGTAAGGTGATTGAAAACAATATAGATTATAAACGGGTAACGGCATGTGTGCAACAACACCTCACAGCATAATTTAAAGAGAACCATTTTAAAAACAGTTCAACAGCTGATCAGCGAGCGCTAAGCAGCGAGTTCGTTTAATTGACGCCGCAGCAGCTTTAGACAACCACAAATCACGTCTGCAACTTTTGTGTGTGAATATGTTGTAAGAGCCAGGCAACGTAGATGTTTTCCGTTCTGATTTTTTATGTGCTGTCAGCAATAAAATTATTACAACGCGCCCATTCGATCGACAACGGTTTTACTGCTTGACCATAAAAGGCGGTGATATTCGTTTGGGAGTTTCTTATATTATTTTCACATTTTTTTCTTTGGTTTGGTTTATTTTTTGTTTTGCTCTGTTGGCGCTCACTATCCAGCCAAGCTTAATTTCTTATTTGTTGGATAAACAGGTTAAATTGGCGCACCTGTTTCCCACCGTTAACTGTAATAGAGCTACCTAACCGTTGGCGTGTCAGCCAAACAACGAGTGTTCCCCATGTTTGGCAGCCATAATCGTGCCGCCGCTTGTCATCTTGAGCGCCTCAAGCGATTATTGATAAGTTGTTGTTGGTATAAGAGATGTGTTTATGTGGCTATGGTACTACCGGTAGTATACCGCAATTTGTTGCTGCCAACACGACGTACATACGAGGTGTGTTCAAAAAGTATCGCGAATTTTGAATTTTCGCTGGCTACGTATATTCGAATTTCGAATTTTTTGTGGCGTTATGTTGGTACTCATGTCTCTCACTTATGCCGACAAGCTCGGCCATTTTGAATGTTCAGTTAATTGTTGACAGCTGCTTTGCTTGCACGTGTTTTGGATCGTCTTCGATTTTTACGCGAAATTCGTACCAAAATTGCTCAATTGTGACCAAAAACAGCATCGCATGAACATTGATAATGAGATGTTAAACTCTGTCCGCGACGACCCAAATTTGCTCCAGAGGGTCATAACTGGTGACGAATCGTGGGTTTATGGTTATGACGTGGAAACCAAAGCTCAATCATCTCAATGGAAGCTGCCGCACGAACCAAGACCGAAAAAAGCGCGCCAAGTTCGGTCGAATGTGAAAGTTTTGCTGACAGTTTTCTTCGATTGAAGGGGCGTGGTGCATCATGAGTTCTTGCCACAGGGAAGAACGGTCAATAAGGAATATTACCTGCAAGTTATGCGCAATTTGCGCGAAGCAATCCGCCAGAAACGCCCGGATTTGTGGAAGAACAAAAATTGGCTTTTGCACCACGATAACGCCCCTGCTCACGCATCGTTGCTTGTGCGCGACTTTTTGGCCAAAAACAACACACTAATGATGCCGCAGCCACCGTATTCCCCAGATCTGGCCCCCTGTGACTTTTTCTTGTTCCCTAAACTGAAGAGGCCCATGAAAGGACGACGTTACGCTTCTCTTGACGAGATAAAGACGGCATCGAAGGAGGAGCTGAACAAGATACAAAAAAATGATTTTTTGAAGTGCTTCGAAGATTGGAAAAACCGTTGGCACAAGTGTATAATATCTCATGGGGATTACTTTGAAGGGGACAAAATAGATATTCATGAATAAATAAATAATTTTTGAAAAAACACAAAATTCGCGATACTTTTTGAACACACCTCGTATAGTACGCCAACAACAACAGTATGATCGATCATTAGCTTTATTTGGTAAACGCCTGTGATTTTCTAATTCCACACTTTGCAGCCATATTTATTTTTTGCTGCAGTCACGTTACCTATTTACCGCATTTGTTGATCGCCTGTCTTGTCGGCTTGTTCGATTGTCGATCGAGTATGTGTACCTCATGCATGGGAGTATGTCGGTCTACCTTTATTGCCGTTAGCCTGTAAACCATATTTGGTGCTGTGACATATGATTGTCTATGACCATGCCGCAAGGCGTTGCAGCATAGTGTTGCATGAACAGGTGTTGGCTGTGAACCATTGTAAATCTCAGTTGTAAAAAAAAATGGCATCGTACAAATTGATGTGGGAAACGCGCAAGCGAAATGAGCATATATTAATGTGGTACAAATGAATTATAATTTTGGTATCTAAGTAATTGTTAACGGATTGTAATAAGGTGTGGTGGCACTGTTCAAAACGCAGCTTTAGATCGATACCTGCCTCGGCGTGTCTCTGAACTTTTGATAGATTAAACTAGATCTTAGTCATTTCTATGAGAGTTACCACTCCCCATTTTCTCTTATCACACATTTTTCTCTAGGTGTTAGAGATTAACCTCATATAACTCTTTACCGAGTTTTATTGTTCAAACAAAACCACTTCTAAAGATAATTACATTGAAAAATTCCATTGGTATGGCAAGTGCCAAGCACCCCTTTCTCTGATTTTATTTTGTTGGGGGATATGTTAGCGCCTAATTTCATTTATTTCCTCCCTGAATTTCAGTTTTCTAGTATGAATACTTTCAAATATACACAGTACCAAAAAATGTATCGGCTTAGCGATGCCACGCCCTTCAAAGTAATGAAATAAATAGTATATTATCTCTTAAGCTGAACAATTTTTTAATTCCATACCAAATTTTATTAAATTCGGTTGAGTAGTTTCGGAGTCCATTGCGCACAAAGTTCTCAACTGATTAAAATCAGACTCAAGATGTTATAAGTTCTGAGACGCAGCAAGGCGTGGCCGGGTATTCTAGTGCAAAAACAGTCGGGCAAGGTTGTGCTTCAACATTAGAACTTGGTGTGATCCATATGAGAATGGCCACGTTTGCACTAGACCTCTCTACTAAGCTTATTCTGGTATGGGAAATGACGATGAGCAATACAAAAGCTTCAACGGAACACGGAAGGACCTTTACGCGTCTTTCGAAATCAAACGAGGCTTCAGACAAGGTGACTCCCTAAAGTGAGATTTGTTCAGCTTGATGCAACGCAATATATTACAACACCGTCTCGAAGGCTGGTCACAAAGAAATCTTTACCTTAACAAGCGCGTTGTAAATTCTGCCTTTTCTCGCCTGGATAAAGTATGAAAAAACGTTTACGCATGTAGCAGAGTAAAAGTCTTAGAAGTTATACTCTTATTTTTTCAAACACATTTCAGGGCTGCTTTCGGGATCGCTTCCGAAATAATACTGAAATGGTTTCGAAAACGATATTGAAACGATGACGGAAAGGTTACGAAATTATCCTGGATAGGCTTCCGCTTTCGGGTTATTGTTACCGAGGTCAAAACACGTCGTTTGGTACAATCCCGAATTTATCCGGAAAAAGTCCCTAAATGGTCCCGGAAACAACCGCGAATTGATTCCGAAGAAGATCTAAAAATCAACCCGCGTTTGTATAGAAAATAATGTCAGCCGAGATATTGATCCGAAAATCTCTCTTGCCAACTATTGCAACTTTGGACTGAGTAGGCGACTGAGCAGTAAAGCACTCTCTCGACTTACAAAGATTAAGGTCTATAAGCCTCACATAATACCTCTCCTGAAAGTTCTCCGGACGATTTAAGGCGCTTCTCACGATGCCTACGCGACGTACTGTGCGGATATTGAGCTACGTGCAAATCGATGCCCAAATTTAGCAACAGAGTAAAGATAAACCCTGTTTCCTCCGCCACTTCTAGTTTTAAAAAAAACTTTACAGGATGACTTCTTGGTGTTTCGAACTGCCCATAGCTATCGCTGAAAATGTTAAATTCGCCCCGTTCGTTAAGAACCAATGAATGATGGTGATGAGTTTTAGTAGATGGCTGAAAATAACAGGAGTAGTAGGTCGTCCTCTCATGCGATTCATATTCAAATTATGGTTTCTTTTTATTCCACACATACATATTTGTTTTTCCCTCAAATGATGAATAATTCTACAATTTGCAACTATTTAGGCCAAAACAAAACAAATGCTGGTAGAAAAATGAAATCAATTTCCAAAAATCCCGTTGTGCCTTTCAAAATTATATTTTTCTTTTTCACTTAAGATACCGTCACAACCCACCGCAGGCAAGTATTTACGGTTCATTTATTAAATGCGTACGCAATGCTGCCAGCCACACGGTGTAGTGGAAAGGCGCAAACCTATAGCAGCAGACAGTGCCCACTATGTGTATGCAGTGAGTGTAAATTGCCATTGCTTCTGGTTTATTTCTTGCCCCATTTTGCACATAAATTAATTTTGCATTTGCTCTTTTTCGACTCATCGCTTGAAATTTTTGGTTGTGATTTGACTTGTTGATGGGCACCGTTGAGCTGCGAGAATTCAGTCGGTTTATTGATGCTTTATTAACACGCCAGAAGGTGTTTTAGAGGAGCACCGTTGTGTCCCAGTTTTTGTTTTTGTTTAAAATAATATTTGGGTTTGTATTTTTCTTCTTTTTTTTGCATAACGTAGAAAACGAAGAAATGAAGTATTTTTGATAGCCCATTATTTTGGGTAATATTCCCTATTACAGCGGTACGCCTTGCCGCTAAACATTAATAGCTTGTAAATGGGAGTTATCGTAAGGAATTGAATTTTGTAATGCAATTTATGTTTTGAGAGTTTTCGAAAATGCAAATTATACGGAATGTACATTTGGTTAGCATACTTTCAGGGTAAAAGAGAAAGAAAAATAAAAAAAGGTAAAAAAATACAAAAAAAATATAATAAAACAAAATTAAATGAAATACAGATAAATGAAATAAAATAGAATAAAATAAAATGAAATAAACTAAAATAAAATAAAATAAGATAAAATAAAATAAAATAAAATAAAATAAAATAAAGTAAAATAAAATAAAATCAAATAATATTAAGTCAAATGAAATATAGTTAAGCAAAATAAAATAAAATAAAATAAAGTAAAATAAAATAAAATCAAATAAAATTAAGTCAAATGAAATATAGTTAAACAAAATAAAATAAAATAAAATAAAGCAAGATAAAATAACATAAAAGGAAATTAAATAAAATAAGGTAAAATAAAATAAAATGAAATAAAGCAAAATAAAATAAAATAAAATAAAATAAAGTAAAATAAAATAAAATAAAATAAACCAAAATAAATTAAAGTAAAATAAAATAAAATAAAATAAAATAAAATAAAATAAAATAAAATAAAATAAAATAAAATAAAATAAAATAAAATAAAATAAAATGAAATAAAATAAAATAAATTAAAATAAAATATATTAAGATTAAATGAAATAAAATAAAATAAAATAGAATAGAATAAAACAAAATAAAATAAAATAAAATAAAGTAAAATAAAATAAAACAAAATTAAATTAAATTAAATTAAATGAAATATAGTTAAATGAAATAAAATAAAATAAAATAAAATAACAAAAAATAAAATAAAATTAAATTAAATAAAATAAAATAAGATAAAATAAAACAAAATAAAATAAAATAAAGTAAAATAAAATAAAATTAAATTCAGTCAGATGAAATATAGTTAAAAAACGTAAAATAAAATAAAATAAAATAAAATAAAATAAAATAAAATAAAATAAGTATTCATGAAACGAGCTCAAGGCCAAGAATAATAATTTTTCACTTTTTGAATTTTTTTATGAAAATTATTATTGTTTTTACTTATTAATAATCATTTTAATTAATTATTAAAAGTTTTTTTTGATTGAATAGAGTAGGCAAAATGTTTAGAGACAACTGCCATAGCTTTTCTTATAGATCCATTTCGGAAGCTGCTAGATTTCACTCATCAGAGAAATTTTGGCACGCATTGCTAACCACTAAGCTAACAATACGCTGGCTTTGATGTCATCTAAACTCCTAGTTCTATTCTTCTTTTTACCATATGCATGAACCAATTCCGCCATTTGACAGTTAGTAGTGTGATCATGATGGATTTTTGACAGATCTGTTTTATCATCAGAACTGCCTTACCGTGTGCTCTCGGTTTTGTTATTGATTTTTTATACCAACAATGTTGTTGATTTACGGCCTGTACATTTTCAAGTATTCATGAAACGAGCTCAAGGCCAAGAATAATAATTTTTCACTTTTTGAATTTTTTTATGAAAATTATTATTGTTTTTACTTATTAATAATCATTTTAATTAATTATTAAAAGTTTTTTTTGATTGAATAGAGTAGGAAAAATGTTAATAAATAAAATAAAATAAAATAAACTAGAATAAAATAAAATAAAAGAAACCAAAGTAAAATAAAACAAAATAAAATAAAATAAAATAAAACAAAATAAAACAAAATAAAGTAAAATAAAATAAAATAAAATAAAATAAAATAAAATAAAATAAAATAAAATAAAGTAGAATAAAATAAAATCAAATAAAATTAAGTCAAATGAAATATAGTTAAGCAAAATAAAATAAAATAAAATAAAATAAAATAAAATAAAATAAAATAAAATAAAATAAAATAAAATAAGATAAAATAACATAAAATGAAATAAAATAAAATAAAATAAAATAAAATTAAATGAAATACAGATAAATGAAATAAAATAGAATAAAATAAAATGAAATAAACTAAAATAAAATAAAATAAGATAAAATAAAATAAAATAAAATAAAATAAAATAAAATAAAATAAAATAAAGTAAAATAAAATAAAATCAAATAAAATTAAGTCAAATGAAATATAGTTAAGCAAAATAAAATAAAATCAAATAAAATAAAATAAGATAAAATAACATAAAATGAAATTAAATAAAATAAGGTAAAATAAAATAAAATGAAATAAAGCAAAATAAAATAAAATAAAATAAAATAAAATAAAATAAAATAAAATAAAATAAAATAAAATAAAATAAAATAAAATAAAGTAAAATAAAATAAAATAAAATAAAATAAAATAAAACAAAATAAATTAAAGTAAAACAAAATAAAATAAAATAAAATAAAATTAAATAAAATAAAATAAAATGAAATAAAATAATATAAAATAAAATAAATTAAAATAAAATATAATAAGATTAAATGAAATAAAATAAAATAAAATGCAATAAAATAAAAAAAAATAAAATAAAATAAAATAAAATAAAATAGAATAAAACAAAATAAAATAAAATAAAGTAAAATAAAATAAAATAAAATAAAATAAAATAAAATAAAATAAGATAAAATAAAACAAAATAAAATAAAATAAAGTAAAATAAAATAAAATTAAATTAAGTCAGATGAAATATAGTTAAATAAAGTAAAATAAAATAAAATAATTTTGTTGTTGGTTTTACGGTCTGTTCATTTTACATATTTTTGTAAGTATAACGAGCTCAAGACCAGTTGATAATAATTCTTAGTTAATTATTATTATTTTTGATTAGAGGAAAAATTGAAAGCAACAAACATATACAGGCTATAGTTATAGTACTATTTCGAAAACAGCCACGATTTCTCGTCACGTCATGTTTGTTGCTTTCAATTTTTCCTCTAATCAAAAATAATAATAATTAACTAAGAATTATTATCAACTGGTCTTGAGCTCGTTATACTTACAAAAATATGTAAAATAAAATAAAATAAAATAAGTATTCATGAAACGAGCTCAAGGCCAAGAATAATAATTTTTCACTTTTTGAATTTTTTTATGAAAATTATTATTGTTTTTACTTATTAATAATCATTTTAATTAATTATTAAAAGTTTTTTTTGATTGAATAGAGTAGGAAAAATGTTCAGAGACAACTGCCATAGCTTTTCTTATAGATCCATTTCGGAAGCTGCTAGACTTCACTCATCAGAGAAATTTTGGCACGCATTGCTAACCATTAAGCCAACAATACGCTGGCTTTGATGTCATCTAAACTCCTAGTTCTATTCTTCTTTTTACCATATGCATGAACCAATTCCGCCATTTGACAGTTAGTAGTGTGATCATGATGGATTTTTGACAGATCTGTTTTATCATCAGAAATGCCTTACCGTGTGCTCTCGGTTTTGTTATTGATTTTTTATACCAACAATTTTGTTGATTTACAACCTGTACATTTTCAAGTATTCATGAAAGGAGCTCAAGGCCAAGAATAATAATTTTTCACTTTTTGAATTTTTTTATGAAAATTATTATTGTTTTTACTTATTAATAATCATTTTAATTAATTATTAAAAGTTTTTTTTGATTGAATAGAGTAGGAAAATTGTTCAGAGACAACTGCCATAGCTTTTCTTATAGATCCATTTCGGAAGCTGCTAGACTTCACTCATCAGAGAAATTTTGGCACGCATTGCTAACCATTAAGCCAACAATACGCTGGCTTTGATGTCATCTAAACTCCTAGTTCTATTCTTCTTTTTACCATATGCATGAACCACTTCCGCCATTTGACAGTTAGTACTGTGACCATGATGGATTTTTGACAGATCTGTTTTATCATCAGAACTGCCTTACCGTGTGCTCTCGGTTTTGTTATTGATTTTTTATACCAACAATTTTGTTGATTTACAACCTGTACATTTTCAAGTATTCATGAAAGGAGCTCAAGGCCAAGAATAATAATTTTTCACTTTTTGAATTTTTTATGAAAATAATTATTGTTTTTACTTATTAATAATCATTTTAATTAATTATTAAAAGTTTTTTTTTGATTGAATAGAGTAGGAAAAATGTTAATAAATAAAATAAACTAGAAAAAAATAAAGTAAAATAAAAGAAAACAAAGTAAAATAAAACAAAATAAAATAAAATAAAATAAAATAAAACAAAATAAAGTAAAATAAAATAAAATAAAATAAAATAAAATAAAATAAAATAAAATAAAATAAAATAAAATAAAATAAAATAAAACAAAATTAAATAAAATGAAATATAAAATAAAATAAAATAAAACGAAATAAAATCAAATAAGATAAAATAATATAAAATAAAATAAAATAAGATGAAACAAAATAGATCAAAATAAAATAAAATAAAATAAAGTAAAATAAAGTAAAATAAAATAAAATAAAATAAAATAATATAAAATAAAAAAAAATAAAATAAACAAATCATCGGAATAAAAGTCATATAATAAATAGAAGTAAGGAAAGCACTGTCCTCGGCTGTGCCGAAGGTTTTTTACCTTTCATGAAAACGCGTCACGGTTGGAGGTGCCCGATCCTTACTTACATTAAGTACAAACTCTGCAAAACTTGATGGCCTTATCCTGTTCATTTGAAGATACGTAGGCCAAACCCCGTTTATTGGAAAAATGTGTTGCATGGGGGCTTGGTCCGATCTTTTGATCATACTTGTCCCGTCATTTAAACCTGGGACCTTCGGTATGGTCGCCCATTAAGAATGCCACCACACCATGGCGGTCGTCATTAAAATTATATAATTTTTCAAATTACGTACATCGTCATCAGCAAGTTCACGGGTTTGAGTAACTTCTCAAGGGGAATTCAGGAAAAAACTTAAATTCTCGAGAATTTAATAAAAATTTCGTTTTGATAAAATTAAAAAAAAAAAAATTCTATCAAATTAAAGATTTACGTCCATACCCATGCATTCCCTTCTTGGAAGTTAATCTAAGAACAACACTTCTTCTAATTTCCATACCGCATTAATATTGTATTATTTCAATGTGCCAAACCACAAACGCCGCAAACTTTATGCTGAAGAATTCGTGGTGGCTCAACCACTGCTGCTGTTGTTCGTTTTGTTCGCCAGGCATCAACAACATGCAATGAATACAAGACGACAGAAAGGAGAAATTATGATAGACATACGACCCGCTCTGTCAGCAACCCATGAAGCAAAGTTTTGATAAGCTGGCAACCGACCGTAGGTCTCGCATACAGGTACCGTCATACATGTATTTGTGGGTTTGAATGAACATATGAGCAACATCTTTACTATTCATATCAGTACGAATTCTATGGACGCGTACATGACGACCTCAGAGCAAAGTCAATTATTACTAAACATTCCTAAATACTGACTAGTGCCCTCTTAATTTCATATGTACATTGTATGTACGAGGTGTGTTCAAAAAGTATCGCGAATTTTGAATTTTCGCTGGTTACGTATATTCGAATTTCGGATTTTTTGTGGCGTTATGTTGGTACTCATGTCTCTCACTTATGCCGACAAGCTCGGCCATTTTGAATGTTCAGTTAATTGTTGACAGCTGCTTTGCTTGCACGTGTTTGGGGTCGTCTTCGATTTTTACGCGAAATTCGTACCAAAATTGCTCAATTGTGACCAAAAACAGCATCGCATGAACATTGCTAATGAGATGTTAAACTCTGTCCGCGACGACCCAAATTTGCTCCAGAGGGTCATAACTGGTGACTAATCGTGGGTTTATGGTTATGACGTGGAAACCAAAGCTCAATCATCTCAATGGAAGCTGCCGCACGAACCAAGACCGAAAAAAGCGCGCCAAGTTCGGTCGAATGTGAAAGTTTTGCTGACAGTTTTCTTCGATTGCAGGGGCGTGGTGCATCATGAGTTCTTGCCACAGGGAAGAACGGTCAATAAGGAATATTACCTGCAAGTTATGCGCAATTTGCGCGAAGCAATCCGCCAGAAACGCCCGGATTTGTGGAAGAACAAAAATTAGCTTTTGCACCACGATAACGCCCCTGCTCACGCATCGTTGCTTGTGCGCGACTTTTTGGCCAAAAACAACACACTAATGATGCCGCAGCCACCGTATTCCCCAGATATGGCCCCCTGTGGCTTTTTCTTGTTCCCTAAACTGAAGAGGCCCATGAAAGGACGACGTTACGCTTCTCTTGATGAGAGAAAGACGGCATCGAAGGAGGAGCTGAACAAGATACAAAAATATGATTTTTTGAAGTGTTTCGAAGATTGGAAAAACCGTTGGCACAAGTGTATAATATCTCATGGGGATTACTTTGAAGGGGACAAAATAGATATTCATGAATAAATAAATAATTTTTGAAAAAATTCGCGATACTTTTTGAACACACCTCGTACGTAACCAGCGAAAATTCAAAATTCGCGATACTTTTTGAACACACCTCGTATGTGTAAGCATATCAGTAATGTGGGTACTCATGAAATCGTATAAACTAGGCATGGGACTATTCGAATAAAAAATCTATTTATTTGATAAAAAACGAATAATATTTATTCGAATAAATGACACCTACTCGTATTCGAATAGTTAAACAAATATCACTACAGCTTATGCACACATTTGTACGTGAATGCATGATATTGTTGTTGTTGTTGTGGTAACGGCAAAAACACTCCCCGACGGTTTTGGGGAGTGTTGTCGAGCTAACAGTCCTTGCCCGAATTTTAACCCGGTACTCCCTTGCGGTACTGCCCGACTGTCGTGGTAGCGCTTTATGACCAGTAAAACGTTCTAGGTCATGTCAATCCTCCTTCCGTAAGGAAGGATAACATGGGTAATGAGAGGTGAGAGGCATCATATCTGTAGATGAATAATCGAGTTGCACGTCATTACCTTTGGGCATATTAGTCGCCTCTTACGACCGGTATGCCTACCTCGGGCATATTCTAAACCCCTAAACCGCAGGGGTAGTGAATGATGCTCATAGGTACAAGCGATGAAGACAGAGAATTTCGCTTCCGACATCTCTCACATTTCAATACAACTATTCGAATACCACTATTCGTATAAAACCATTCGAATAAACGGATAATATTTTTATGAGATATGGACATACTAATGCTTTCAAACCATAATACAATTATTGATTTCGTAGGATTTCCTATAATTTATAATTAAGGGGTTAAACTCCCCTTTTCCATAGGTTAAGCCATGTATTGCCCCAAAACCTTTTAACTTACGGTTGTGTATAATATAATCGTCCGCCGTTCTAAGGAGAACCATATAAAAAGAAATTTCAAAGATAACACAAAGTTCAGGAAAGTGAATTAAACTTAAAAAAATTGCCATCAAACTCTTAAAATTTTTTGTCAGAATTTCTAGAAAATTGTTGAGTACGCAGTTTTGTAGACCAATCAATTTTAGTACAACATTGTGCAAGTAAGAGCTCGCTAAAAATTTCTATCAATGGAAAAAAACTAATTTTGTTTGGAAAAAATAACCCAACATACTTGAAAATTTTTTTTTTTAATTCAGGGGAATTTATAGGTACTTCTAACTAGCACATTATGATGCTTAAATTTAATGAGCTGTAAAACTGGGTACTCAAAAAATTTCTAAAAATTCTTCCCAAAAAATGTTATGTAAATTTTTAAAAGCTTGTTTAACTTTCCTTACCTTTAAGTAAGCTTTGAATCTTCTGTTTATGTGGTTTCTGTTATAGAATTCGCTATATTTTAAATGAAAATTATTAAAAACACAGCTTCTTGTTATTTTGTCGAAAGATATCTAATTTATTGTTGTTGTTGGTTTTATGGTCTGACATATTTTTGTAAGTTTAACGAGGTCAAGACCAGTTCCTAATAGTTCTTAGTTAATTATTATTATTTTTGATTAGAGGAAAAATTTAAAGCAACAAACATATACAGGCTATAGTTATAGTACTATTTCGAAAACAGCCAGGATTTCTCGTCAGACTGATTCGTATGGTTTTGCTATTTCAGATGATCTTGTGGAGAATCGAACCCACTCACTCTAACTTAATTTCACTACTATTATATTGAACACAACTGTATCTGTAAAAATAATAACGAAAGTTATATTTCTTTAATTCAATTTTTAATAACGTTTTTCTTAAATAATTTGTTAACCAGTGTATATGTAAAATTATTTCGAAACAATCTCCTGTTATTTCTGTTTTCAAAGACATATGACTTCTTTATATCTATGTAAGCGTTCCTAGGATATTCTAGTATGCAAAATCAATAAAAAAAAGAACATTTATTCAAAGTCGATCAGACTTGTAATATCTTTGAGGAGAGTATTTGTATAAACTTTTCTTAGCTAGCTGATTTGGTTTTGTGTTTTTCCGATAGCTTTCATAGCTACTAAATTGAGATATTGTGCTTGTGTTTTGCTACTTAAGTAGTGAATATAGAAAGGAAAAACGATTACCCTGAAATAAATGAGAGAATTGGTGGTCCAATTTAAATGGCAATGTCCGGGATTGGATCAGCCACTTCATCTCCGAGAACTTCATTTCTTTGTTTCCAAGTACTTAATTTACCACCTATGTGAGAGTACTTTCAAAATGCTCCCAAAAGATTACTAAAAAGAGTATTCGACAACAAAGCGAGAGAGTAGGTGCACTTTTAAGGACCACCAATACCTTGTTTTCTCCGGGAAGTACAGGAAAGAGGTAATGGAAATTTCTGAAGAAATAAATGATTTGGAGAAATGCCCAATCCTAAAACTTTCTCACAAGGTGAGCTAAGTGATCTTATCAAGGACTCAGATCATTCCAACTCAAGTGCTGAGTTGCTAGCATCTAGATTAAAAGATTAATTGGAAATTTTTTCTTCAGATGAAGATTTGGTATATTGTCATGATACAAAGGGTTTGCTGACTTTCATGGGCTTGAAGACCTATCGCGCGAGTGAATGAAAGAAATGCCATAAATTAATTCTTAGCTTCACTAGAAAAAATTTATTCTTCCAATTTTAGACATGTAATTAAACTTCATGGTGCAAGTTACTTAAGCTCTTGACCAAAATAGTCAATGTTTTAAAATTTGAAATTTAAAAATGTTATTAATTGAGTACTGAAAAATCGAAGGAGTTTTTATTTGCCCTCATATACATCAATAACTTAAAATTTCTACGGTTTTCTAAACAATCGCATGATTTTTAATCTCAAGGCAGATAACTACGGGGAGTTAGTCAAAGTAATGTTGTTGAACTTAAAAGATGTGGGTTGTAATATGAGCTTTTGTGGAGTTCTAATATTAAGTGCGGCATCGACATCAATTTGTATCATTTCTCCATGCAAAAGCCATATAAAGTCTACAAAAACTTGGAAATATAATCAATGATTTTATTTTCCAATTAAAATGGACTAAAAATTGCACGAATTTCGTTATTTAGAATCGCTAAAAAAATACTGAAATTAAAACCTGTAACTTGTAAAATATATTAAATTAAAGATAAGCCTCTAAAGCATAGAAAAACTTGGTAAAATCTTGATTAAAAAAGTGTAGTGGTGCTTAACACTCTTTTTCTCTTCACATCAGGGAATTCAATATTAAATGAACTCTTGAGTAAGCACAATAGTGAAATGTTGTCATGGGATATTGATTCACTGGCTCGGCTAATGCTCCAATAAAAATTCTCTATGTATGTGTCATGGATTTCATCATCAGTCTGCTTTCAGTAGGCCCGCAAAATTAAATCCTGCTGTTCTTAAGAACTTTTCGGCCTCTCAATGTCTGCAGAGTTAAAATATTGTTGCACTGACTTTCCAGTCTTAACTTTATTTTAATTCTTAATGTCTACTTTGAGTATTTTCTTATTTAAAATCTGTAAATTCTGGTACGTGCGCTAAGCGGGAAGCCAAAAAATGTCAGTATAGATAGATCAAGACACACAAACACATCCACGTATAATAGAAGCCCTGTGGGGAAAATCTCTAGTTCTGAACGGTTGCGCATCTAGTGCGTTTCGAACTACAAGTAGTTCGCCTTCAATCTCTTTCACATGTAATCAACCGGCGAATTTAACATGGCGATGTCCTAGGCGGTGGAAATTGTCCCCCGCTGCACTACCTTTTCGACAGTTCCGAACTAGTTAAAAATTCAACAGTTGTGATGTAGTTCGTTTATTGCTACTATTGCTCTAGTTCTGAACCATTTCCAAATTCTGCAGTTTGGATGTAGTTAGTTCAGAATTAAAAAAAAATATTTTAAGAAGCCTTCTTTCATGGTAGAACTACACTCGGATGCTTTTTGCCAAATGATCACTTACGGTCGACCCCCGTTTTGAAAAACTTTTTCAAACCACTTTTGATGCTACCTTTCCCAGGACTCGTCCCTTTGACTTTCGGTGTGGTAGTCCAGCAACACTACCGTCACACCATTGCGGTTAGTTTATGCGCGGCTAATAATTTGAGCCTAAATTTTAAACCATTCTTTCATACCGTATACATATGTAACCTTTTCTCACACTACTTATGCGTGCGCCGTAGCTGAGTGGGTAGAGCACTCGACTCGGATTCGGGACGCGTCGGTGCGAATCCTACCAGCTGATAATTTTTTTTTTATGAGTAAAATTTTAACCTGTTTTTAATAAACGTTTTAAGAACAAAACATTTTTCCAAATGCAAATCTAAATTTTAATAATTACACAACTGGCGGCTTCGAACTAGCGTAGATCTAGTAACTATCTCACTAGTTCTTATTAGCCATTTTATCTCACAGGGAGTAGACCAGTAAGCGCATGTGTGTTCAAGTGATGTTAGACTGCCACCACAATCGTCACTTACCAGCAAACAACAGAGGATCATCATCATCACCATCATATATATGTATTGTAGATAATCGAAAATGCAACAATCACTATCACATATTTATATAAATATATACATACCTAACTACGTCAACCACAATGTAACAAACAATGCCATTAAAACTGTGTTGAAGATATGCTACTACTGCTGTCACATTTGATATGCTGAAGAGATCCTTCAGTTAAGGCTGTGGCAAGCTCTTGAGCACGACAACTTGGTGGCAAAAGTAATAAAGAAATAAGTGCAATACACCCGAAAGTATGTGAAACTAATAGAGACCATACAAACATAAATAGAGGGTTATTTTTCAAGGGTTAAGATTTACGATTTGAAAGAGTCTTTGAGGCGATTGGACAATGAAAAAGTGTGGGGTTAATGGGAGAGTAATCAATTATTGTTCATTGAAGGGAACATAACTCCACCACCACCCATGCTTGAACTCGCGATTTCCTTCTTTCCCGCTATTTACACCGCAGGTTTGAAGCGGAAAATCTATCCGGAAGCACCTCAGATCTACTAGATCGATGCTGAACGTATCCCAACTAGCACCAAAGTAAAGTAACGGAGACGGGCACTTTTAGCGTGTAACGATTACATAACTGGCATAAAATGTATAACATCGATGAATAAGTAACTTTATTTGAGAAATTTGCAGTCACTGCGAAGTATTTTCTATCACTAATGGTTGCTATGAAATTATTTAAATTTAAAGAAGCATTGCCGATATAGACAACTTCGTGGTTACTGGTGCGTCAACCTTAAATTTTTCAAATCTTGAAAGTGACAAATAGCGGCGAATAATTCATGTTCTTCAAATACAAATTTTAGTTGCCGCTACTTTTAAGTATCTGTAATAGTTTCCCTGAAGTTTTGGAGTCCCACATTTTCCCCTTAAGTTTATGGAAGTTGTAAGTAATATTTAATAGTGATAATAAGGTCTATGTTACCTGATGTCATTGTCATCGCAAACGGCAAATAAAAGCACGAAATCTAAGTGATTCCTTACTGCTCAAAAAGGAAGAAAGGTTTTATTTCGTTATCATTTTAGCATGTCGCTTATCAATTTATACGAAATACTTTTTGATATTAAAAAAAATTGTATTATGCTGTGCGTTTTTAGAAATCTGTCTACACCAGCATTCGATTGAGGAAGTGTTAGTAAACAAATGGAAATCAACTGATAACCAACCATACTAAGGTGACCATACCACAGATAAAATTAAGTAACTCAGAATTCAACAAGTTAAGTCTTCAAACCACTTGTTGAAATAAACAGCAGTTGCAGATGGAACCGTGAGGTGGCAGCGGACACTTCAAACATTTGTGGCAGTCATAACTCTGCCACAACTTCAAAGTGACGCTGTAGCGGTATTTGGTACTTTGTAGTCTTGTAGAATGCCTTTAAAGTTAAATATTTTTAGTAAACACCACTATTGTCAGGTTTAAAATACTTTGAAGTTGTGCTCTTCGGTGAACACGACTTCAAAGTTATTTATTCTAAGATACACCATTTTTTTATAAATTTCATGAACATGAAATGGTATTATAACTTTGGTCCGCTGTTTGTAAGTATGAGAAGAAGAAGAGATAGACCCACCAATAAGTATACCGCAGTGATCAGGTCGATTAGCTGAGTCGATTTAGCCATGTCGGTCTGTCCGTCTGTCTGTTTGTACGCAAACTAGTCCCTCAGTTTTTGAGATATCTTTATGAAATTTGGTATGGAGCCGCTATTTTGCATGAGATTAATCATTTGTCTGAGTTAGCAAGATCGGAGCAATACAACGCATACCTCCCATACAATCGATAGTTTCGATAAATGGGTTTTGTGCTATAAATATTGCAATTAAAAAGCTAGGAACGAAAAGCTTTGCAGGTTTGGTACTTATTTTGTATGTAATGTGTGTGGTGAAAATCAGCCAGATCGGACCTACGTAACATATAGCTCCCATACATTCGATTGTTCCGATAAATGGGGTTTGGCCTATGCATCTTTAAATTATCAGTTTTGCAGACACTTGAAACCGTGATACGTATTCCTTACTTGTTTTTATATAACTCTTATTCCACCATTGGATTAACTAAATAATTTGCTTCAAATTACCATCATTTTCGTATCCAATTTAATATACTATTGCATAATATTTATATAACAAATAATCCCCATTTTGGTTGTAAGAACGTAAAGGATGCGTTCCAGTTACGTGCCCTTGAGCAGTGGCTCAGCAGTGTCACAAGAATGGACGCATCTCCGTTTCAGCGACTATTTGTGCTGGTTGGGCTAGTAACGGATCATAATACTCCACAAAAATAATATCTGGAATAGATACAGGTTTAAGCATAAGAGACAGAGAGTGCCGACAACATCCTATGTCACTACCAATGATTTGACCAAAAGACTACTCCACACCTTGTAGTGGTTATACTGCGATGTGCTATACAAACACGATGTTTCAGCTTCATGGACCTTTACGTGCTCATTGTGTAAAACGCGAAGGGACGCAACCTGTGACTTCTCCTTGTTTAAAAAATAATTCTTAATAAGTGAAGGCGTTCACACCATTCGTTGTATGTCAGGAAATGGAATGGCAAAGTGTCACGGTGAGTTACACAATCAACGCCTTAACGACAGGTAGGTGAGTCTCTCACCAAATGTTTTACAATGAACCGATACGTCAAATTGTGCCTCTTTAAGCTACCCCCAAGATATTTATCTAACCGATATTGACGAACAAGGCGATTGTACAGCACTATCCTTTTGTGAAAATGCTCCTCTGTATAGGGGACCTTGATAATATGGATTTACAAGGAAAGTGTCTTTGTTCCTAGAGTCAGAAAATTTAGCATTTAACATTGTAGTATGTTTGTTTGAGTAGCGACAAAAAGACTCCCGGAAGGTCCTGGAGAGTGTTGTCCATGTGACAGTCCTTTGGGAACGATTTCGTATAACCAGTGCAACCTTCTAGGTCATGCCATCCCAGAAGATGGGTAATGGCAAGTGAGAAGTATCATATCCGTTTATCAACCATCGAGTTGTCATTCCATTGGTGCATTTTAGACGCCTCTCACGACAGGCATACCTACCCCGGGCATATTCTAACCCCAAGGGATACGGCTGTAGTATCTCCGCCGTTATCTGATTAAAAAGTGTGCTCCCTCTTTAACGAACACCCTATAAAAACATAGCTCAACATAGATTCTTATGCAACACAATTTCAAACACATGCATACATACATATTCGTGTACGTGCAACAGCTTTGTATGCATGAGGAAAAGTCAGCTTGTGGCATGGAAAATTTGTGCTGATGTTAGCTTTATTCATAAAATAAATGAAGTATTTAGTTGAATAGCGATCTATTGCACGTTCTGCGGTAAATGCCGCACAGCTTAGACAGCAAAGACTATTGGCATCATCAGTTTACACGTTTGTTGTTGTTATTGATGTTGTTGTTGCTGCTGCATTCTTTTTGTGGTCGGTATAGCATCCAGTTGTTGTGGACTTTAGGATGCGTCGCTGTGTGGTATCTCAAGAAAAGTTGAATGAAATACTTTTGTTTGCCGCTCCTGCTTGATTTTCTGATTTAGCGCCGTTTGTCGTCTAACCCACCACTTGGCATGCGACATGTATTGGTAGTGACTGCAACTGCGATTCCCGGAGCTGCTCAAGCAGCATCACTAGTAACCGTAACATTAGATATGTGTTGTATGTGATGTCACCAGTGTGATGGCATCGAATTGAAGTAATTTGTGGTGAAAGATGATTGGTTAGATGTGATATGAATATGATGCAACAGCAACGGCATCTGCAGGAATTGGCAGACGACAATGACGCGTGGCGTGGGAATGCAAAACGAAGGTGAGTTTCTGTTAACAAAGGAATTACGGAGAGCAACAAATTTCGTCTGCGTTTCGGAATTTAAGTGTTTGAGTAAAGTCAGTTACACGTATGCGTTCTCAGTAAACATTTTACTGATTGATGGAGATCGAATTTTTGAAGTAAACTTCTTAGGCGGTGCAAAGTTTTGATTGAGGATGAAATTTGAGGTTGTTTTTGGAGTAGATCGGAACTTTTCATTAATGCAACGGAAGTAAGAAATTCTAGCAGAGTATCATAGTAACATTTAGGTAATATAGAAATTAGGAAATAGCTAATTGAAGAATTAGAATTAGCTTCGGGACCATTTAAGGATTTTTATGGAACTTTGTCACTTCACTACAGGATTGTTTTCTTAACATTTTAAGGACCTGCCTTTTTCGGCACCACTCCGGGTTTATTTCAGGATAATATTCTGCTCGCTATCAATTCGCGATCGCTTTCGGAACATTTTCGACATCATATCAGGATCACTTCGGGATCACTTTAGAGGCTTTTCGGAATTTTTTCGAGAACATTTTAGGATCACTGCAGAACTGTTTCGGGGACATTTCCGGAATCACTTTTGACACCACTTTTTCTTTGTATTTTTCGAGATTGTTGTGATATTTTCTGGATCATTTGGAATCGTTTTTGGGACTTTTTCGGGACCATATCCGGATTATTTCTTGATTATTTGCAGGACTTTTTCGGGACCATTTGACAACAAACAATTTTTCGAATTCGAAAAGGCCTTAAATTAACTAAAACACAGTCCTGAAAATTATAGAAAACCATCCCGAAATTATTGCTATAAAATCCCGAAATAGCCCTGAAAAGTAAGAGGCTAACTTCTCTCACGTGTACTGCGCTAAACCGTTATTTTTTTAAATATTTTTTATAAATTTCCATGGAGAATATGAGCTATCCAGTGAATGTACATATGAGGATCATGCACAGGATTTATAATACATGGGTGGGAGTGTAAGCCATTACAGTGTCCAAAAGCAAAGTAGTGCCAAAATAAAGAGATTGGTGTTATTCCTCATAAAGTTACACATTTATTGATGGAATAGGGTGTAACGTGCCGCACAGGGATTTACTGATATTGGCAGTCCTTTTGTTAATATGAATGCTGTACGCTCCAGCACTTGGACCTTGTGGTACTATCGGCACTGCCATGGAAACGATTTTGTTGGCCCTGTTACAGGGCATATTTACCTAGAGTACGAGGTGTGTTCAAAAACTATCGCGAATTTTGTGTTTTTTCAAAAATTATTTATTTATTCATGAATATCTATTTTGTCCCCTTCAAAGTAATCCCCATGAGATATTATACACTTGTGCCAACGGTTTTTCCAATCTTCGAAGCACTTCAAAAAATCATTTTTTTGTATGTTGTTCAGCTCCTCCTTCGATGCCGTCTTTATCTCGTCAAGAGAAGCGTAACGTCGTCCTTTCATGGGCCTCTTCAGTTTAGGGAACAAGAAAAAGTCGCAGGGGGCCAGATCTGGGGAATACGGTGGCTGCGGCATCATTAGTGTGTTGTTTTTGGCCAAAAAGTCGCGAATAAGCAACGATGCGTGAGCAGGGGCGTTATCGTGGTGCAAAAGCCAATTTTTGTTCTTCCACAAATCCGGGCGTTTCTGGCGGATTGCTTCGCGCAAATTGCGCATAACTTGCAGGTAATATTCCTTATTGACCGTTCTTCCCTGTGGCAAGATCTCATGATGCACCACGTCCCTGCAATCGAAGAAAACTGTCAGCAACATTCGACCGAACTTGGCGCGCTTTTTTCGGTCTTGGTTCGTGCGGCAGCTTCCATTGAGATGATTGAGCTTTGGTTTCCACGTCATAACCATAAACCCACGATTCGTCACCAGTTATGACCCTCTGGAGCAAATTTGGGTCGTCGCGGACAGAGTTTAACATCTCATTAGCAATGTTCATGCGATGCTGTTTTTGGTCACAATTGAGCAATTTTGGTACGAATTTCGCGGCGACCCGTCTCATGCCCAAATCATTGATAAAAATCGAATGGCACGAGCCAATCGATATGTTAAGGTCCTCAGCAACTTCTCTAACGGTGATTCGACGATTGGCCAATACCATTTTCTCCACTTCATTAATTTTTTCGTCTGTTGTTGAAGTGCTCGGGCGTCCGGCACGCTCTTCGTCGTTCACATCTTCTCGGCCTTCTGAGAACATTTTGTACCACCGATAAACGTTGCTTCGGTCCAAGGTAGCGTCTCCGTATGCCGCAGTCAACATTCGGAATGCATCCGCGCACTTAATTTCGTTTTTCACACAAAATTTGATACAGGTTCTTTGATCCATTTTTTTGAATAGGTAAAAATCGAAGACGATCCAAAACACGTGCAAGCAAAGCAGCTGTCAACAATTAACTGAACATTCAAAATGGCCGAGCTTGTCGGCATAAGTGAGAGACATGAGTACCAACATAACGCCACAAAAAATTCGAAATTCGCATATACGTAACCAGCGAAAATTCAAAATTCGCGATACTTTTTGAACACACCTCGTATATCATAGGCCCCCTAACTACCAGGGGGTGGCCTTCCAGGTCATTTTGCGTTTTACTTCTGAAAAAGGTGCCCAATTAGCTCATAATAAAACATTTAGCTGGTGTCAAAGAATGACATTACTTGGTGTTGTTGTAACGGTACTTTGACCTGCTTAATCAGATTATTCTTACAGTATCCGCACTTAACTTGTGTTAACGTTTCATGACTCTTACAATGTGCGGCGCTTGCTGCTGTAGCGGTTCTGAGCGTTGTGTTCTGGCATGCCTGGAACTTTTTTCTCTTCGCGCCTACCGGACAGTCGACTGCCTTCTAAGTTGTAAGTCGGCGACGCATCTTTGTAGTACGAGTAGTCGTATTCTGAGCAATAGCTGTGTGGCCGGAAAATATGGCCTATACGGGATATTATCTGTGTTTTAGTGGAGATACCTCCTTAATCGACAGGAGGCGGGCTAGTGTTAACTGCAACGACACTCTCTCCTTCGTTTAAGACAATAACTTCAGAGGATACTGAGAATGCACATATTCAAACAAATTACATCAATTTGCATCTTTAGAATTCTTAAGCAATGGTCTTATTTATCATAAATTTTTTAAAACAGTAATTGCTCAAATCTCGAATATTAAATCGGCCAATAATTAATTAAAGGTTGCTACTTCACGGAATCAGAATATCAGATAAACTAAAGTATCTGCTCTTCTATCCATGGAATTCCAACTATGCCAGACGATATTTGCAACTTTTTATTTTCTTTGTAATTAACCAAAAGAATTTCATAAAACCTGTTTAACGTAGCTAATAATAATTTTGATAAAAATCAGGAACTCAGCTCAGTTTATGCGGCCGAACACCTTAATTATAGCCAAACTGTACGAAATTGAGAGGGAAGAATGCAAATAAGTGTCTACGCGTGTGTGTTCTTACAGTGGCCACAGTGGTCTTATAAGCACTGAAATTCTTTTTTAAAAATAGAACTCAAAAAAAAAAGGTACGTTTGTAAGAGATGAAATATGCATGAAAGAAATGAGGCACCTCAAGGTTCTGGAAGAAAGCCTTCATTTATCTAGTATAGAAGAGTGGAAGCTGATTTCCTAATTAACCTCTTTTTTTGTGAAAGGTGGGCATCTCATTGTAAAGAACTTCCTTCATGAATCAGTGCCATACTTTTTAGATCTGAATCTTTACATGCTTTGCCATGCTACCAAATTCGATAAGAACACTTTTGGGCCACCATCACATTCATTGAGCTTTTAATTATGCTCATATCAGCGTCAAGCTCGTACAGACAAATTTTACTCGGTACTCGACGTTTTACTTCCGGAGTGCTTTTCTCTGGAATAAGGACCATTTCGTATGCTTTTTCTAGCCCCGTCGACGGGGCTCAATATCATTGCGAGATAAACCTACTTGCCCCATTATCAAGGTCAGCAATGCTGTCTGTAGAACAGTTTGGTAGTAGTCTTTCTTGACCTTCAGTAGAACTTGGGAATTCCGTTGCTTATTCTAGACTACTCCCACACAGGAAGACCTCACTGCAGCTAAACTCTCGTCTGACACCACTTCTTTCCTGTCTCCGGTATTCCTTCGCCAAGCTGTTGATGAAGTGAACAGTTCAACAGAGCACCAAAGCGACACTGCTCAATGGGAATTCATGGGGTGGGGGTCAACATTCTGCATAATTCCAGCTGTGCTAACTGCATGGAAGAATACAAGGTGTCGTCCTCGTTATTATTGTCCAAGCCGAGCAGTATCGGGCCCCTATACATAAACATTTTGGTTGGCGTGATTGAAAGCCAGTGGCACAGCCTTGTTTTAGAATTTCTCTTTTGTCCCACTGTGAATTACCACAACCCATTATTTTGTGTGTCGTGTACTTTAGTGTTGATGAGACGCCGACATAATAATTGCTACTGCGCAACAGTTGCCACATAGTCCATTGAGTGACACCAACAGTGCCTACAAACTAAAGGAAAAAAAGAAAACAAAAAATATTGCCGACCAAAATGAAAGCAAAACCAGTAAGGAAAGGGCTGTCTTCGACTGTGCCGAAGACTTTATACCTTTCATGAATACGCATCACGGTTCTAAGTGTCCGATCCTTACTCACAATTAACACAAACTCTTCAAAACTGTTAATTTAAAGATACATATCCCAAACCCCATTTATCGGAACATTCGATTGTATGGGAGCTATATGTTATGTTGGTCCGATCTGGGTAATTTTTACATATCTAAAAAGTACTAAACCTGAAGAATTTTACGTTCCTAGCCTTTTAATTTGCCAAATTAATAGCCTTAACCCCATTTATCGGAAAAATCTATTATATGGGAGCTATATGTTATGTTGGTCCGATCTGTCTGATTTTCACTAGTCACATTGCGTATGTAATATGAACTAAACTCCCCAAATTAAAAGTTTCTCTCTCTCTCTCTATGGCGCGATATACAACAGGTATATCATCATAAACCTCCTAAAAGATTTTTGCGCCAAGCTTCTCTTCCAATTTGTGGTGTGCCGATTTGAATTTTTCCCTACAAATTGGTGGGACCTACAGTTTTTTGCCGACTCCGAACGGCATCTACAAAGGAGACGAATTTTTGCTGAGAAGCCTGTCATGGCAGAAATACACTCGGAGAGTTTGCCAAACCACTGCCGAGGGGCGACCCCGCTTTGAAAAACTTTTTACAAATCACTTTTGATGTTACCTGTACCAGGGCTCGAACCATGGACCTTCGGTGTGGTAGGCCGGCAACACTACCTTCACACCACGGCGGCCGCCATTAAAAGTTTCTAGCTCTTAAAAATACATCGGATCAAAGTTATAATACCATTTCATGTTTATGAAAGGTATAACAAGTAAGGAGAACGCTGAACCGAAGGCTTTAGACCTTCCGTGAATGTAAAATTTGACGTTCTTGACTTGATAAATGAAAGATATACATCCAAAAATCAGTTTATCGGAAAAAGAGGTTGTATGGAGGCTATATCATATATTGGTCCAATCTTACTGATTTTCAGAAAAGGTACAAACAATGCTCAATTTTACGTTCCTAACTGTAAGTCGCTGAAACGGAGCTGTGACCATTTTTGTGACTTTAAAGTGTCGAGGCACCAGTCACAGGTACGTAATAGGAACATATGAATTACGTGCTTCCAACCAAAATGGGAAATAATTTTCTGGTAACAGCAACGTTCCATTGACCTTATTTTGAAGTTGTTGTTACGTAGCAATGCTGTAGCATAGTGGTAACTACGACTTTCCAGGAATTTTCTTTACGCACAAACCTCTCTTTTTAACCTCATGCATTAATAATAGTAACAATGAAACTTTTGTGATTTTCTATGGTCATTTGGTGCTTAAAAGTAATTATTATAAAGCATAATGAATGTATGGCGTAATATTCAAAAGGTGTATCATCATGCACCTTCGAAGAGATTTTTGACCGAGCTTCGCTTTGTAAACAATTATTATGCAATCTAAAATTCGAAGCAGAAATTAAGATAATTTTGTTTAAATTATTTAATTAATTTAGAATAAATAACCATGAAATCGTATTCACCAAAAATCACAACTTCAAAGTAATTCACAGTGTCGGCAACTAAAAATATTTTATATTAAAGTTATATTTACTACAGAGTAGCAAATGCCACTATAACGTCACGCAAACGTGGGACCGAATTTATTATACCACTTCATGCTCGTGAAAGGTATAACCATGCTGCAAATTGTAAACAACAAACTACAGGGTGGCTGATGAATTTTGCTACATTAAGAAACTCAAATAATTTTTTTTTCAGTGTATGGAATTCATTTTTCTTTTATTCATGTTAAAGCTCAATAAATTTTATTAAATATAGCTTAATTAGTTTTAAAAATAATGGAATTTAAATGCCCCCCCTGCTCGTCGATGCATGTGCGGCATCTTACCAAAAAGTTTTTCATTACTGCTTAGAGAGTTGAGACAGGAATAGCCGCAATTGTTTCTCGAATGGATTGCCTTAGTTCATTCAAATTTGTTGGTTTTGCTTTGAAGACTTCCTGTTTGCAATAACCCCACAAGAAAAAGTCAGGTGCAGTAAGGTCAGGCGACCTGGGTGGCCAACGGAATGTGGAGTTTCTGGATATCAGCTTATTGGGAAATTTTCGTCGCAATTCTGTCATAACAGGTTGGGCTATATGAGGAGCTGCACCATCTTGCTGAAACCACACAGAGTTGAAAGAAATTCTCATTCGGCGTAATTCTGGATAGAAAAACTCTCTCAACATGCTCAAGTAACGGTCTCCAGTAACCGTAACGGTGTGACCGTTTTCTTCGAAGAAGTAGGGCCCGACAATGCAGCGTGATGAAACTGCACACCACACTGTGACACGAAGTGGATGCAATTCCGTCTCATGGAGTATCTGTGGGTTGGAAGCACTCCATATTCGACAATTTTGTTTTTTTATGTTGCCGTTTAAATCGAAATGGGCCTCGTCAGACATGAAAAGACAGTTCAACATGTGTCCATCCTCTTCCACCATTTGAAGCATCTTCTGGCAAAATTCCAAGCGAATCGGCAAGTCTGCAGCGTTCAGTTTGTTGGCCATTTGAATTTTATATGGGCATAAGTCCAAATCTTTGTGCATAATTGACTGTACTGACTGTCTGCTTACACCCATTTGAGCAGATAAGCTTCTTGTCGAAACACGTGGATTGTTTTGTATGGCAGCAGCTACAGCAGCGATTGTTTCCTCCTTTCGAACTGAAGGGTTTCGATGGTAAGGTCTTCTGCTGACTGTCCCATGCTCGGCAAAATTCTTTACAAGTCTTATTATGGTCCATCTGCTCGGAGGATTGCCGCCAAACGTGCGCCTATACTCTCTTTGCACCGAAACTACGGACTCCAGTGCGTGATAGCGGCGGACAATCCAAATTCTTGTTTCAGTGTCCCAGTTATCCATTTTTGTTAAACGTAAAAGTCAATCTGCAAAATAAAAAAAAAAATTAACCAGATTCATTAAATAGAAAAAAAGTTATTTAATTTTTTTTTGGTAGCGGCTTTCATTAACCACCCTGTAGTTGGTTGCTTGATCGGTTGGCTGGACCATTATGATCAGCCGATGGCTGTATGGAGCTTTATTTTTATGCTTTATATATTTTTTGTGTACATATAAAAGTTATACATAAATATATTATGACAGTGATCGATGCATTTGATGTCACGGTTTTAATACGAGCGTATCAAATTAAATTGAGCTGTTTTTTCTGTTATCCTTATATACTAGAAGCCTTAAACGCGAATCACAACTTATTTTGCTCTACAAAACACAAAACCCGTCCGCGCTTCGCTACTTCTCAGAACTTATAATATACTGGGTCCGACTTAAGTTATTATATCTCCGAATACAGTTGAGGTATGGAACTTAATCAAATCGCTTACCCCAGCACTCATTAACACCTTTCCTCTGATGCCCATATTGTAGTAACACATTTTGAGTCCCTGGTCCACATATTCGTCGATAACTTCTAAACCGGTAAAGTTATTGAAGTAAGGGGTATCTTAAAATTTAAATCTAACGTCAAATAATGCAAGATGAGTTCAATTGCATTTAATGGTTTTGTGTGATGCGGCAGACAGAAAGACAAAAATTCTAAAAACTCTTGCTTTGGGGTTCTATTGGCTCTATAATTTTATAATGATCGCTACTATAAATTTTTCGTGGTGTGTACATTGACATTCCGCTATCCAATTAATTTTTATGGTACATATTTTATTGAGTAAGTTTTTGCAAATGGACAAAATCCGTTGCGGAACACGGCCACTTTTATGTAAAAGCTTTTTATAAGCATCATAAAATGATGAATTGTGGTTCATAACCACGCCCACTTTTAATAATAGCGACAAAAAAAATGCCTAAGCATAGTTGGGGAAACGAAATATCTGAAACCTGGAGTTTCGCGATTGAAAGTTTGTACCTTCATAAACCTAACTTAACCATGTTGAACAATGTTTTTTGTGGGCGTGGTACCCCTCATGGCTCTTATAGTGGTAAATGAAAATAATGAGAACTCGATTCATATTAGCGAGGTCACAGCATCGAGTCCTGGGGCCATAAACCGTAAATTAAAATAAAAACCTATGATCAGATTTCTCAAACTCTGGATATGGTAGCAGTCTGCTCAGCTTTGAATTTTTATTGCTACAAACTTAGTTCTTTTTGGACTAGTTCTGTAACAGCCAGTAAACTCTAGTTGTAATCCAAAATGTTTTCTTCCTATTTTCGTGCTTCACTTCCGGGTGTGATTTTGCTACAGCGACTGAAAGATCGCAGTAAATAGCAGCCACAGCTTCGAAGAAATCGCTTAAATGAAATGGCTGAGTAATTTGGCTTGATATACATATGTACTATTTTGGAAGTAATTTGCATCTAGTTGCTTTAACTGCTGGGTACTTATACACAGAAGTATGTGTGTTGATTAAAATGGCCATCGGAAACTGCCATCGGAAACTGCGTAATGGGTTGCCTTATGGCCCTAACCTCAAAAAACGAATAGAGAGATCTTACAAATTTTTTTGGGAGTTATTTATCTCTTTTATGTGTTTATTTTTTGGGTTTTATCAAATTTCCACAGTCAAAACGCGGAATCTCTATCTCTATGGCGCGATATACAACAGGTATATCATCATAAACCTCCTAAGAGATTTTTGCGCCAAGCTTCTCTTCCAATTTGTGGTGTGCCGATTTGAATTTTCCCTACAAATTGGTGGGACCTACAGTTTTTTGCCGACTCCGAACGGCATCTACAAAGGAGACGAATTTTTGCTGAGAAACCTGTCATGGCAGAAATACACTCGGAGAGTTTGCCAAACCACTGCCGAGGGGCGACCCCGTTTTGAAAAACTTTTTTTCAAATCACTTTTGATGTTACCTGTACCAGGGCTCGAACCATGGACCTTCGGTGTGGTAGGCCGGCAACACTACCTTCACACCACGGCGGCCGCCAAAACGCGGAATACCCATGTTTAAAGTTGAGATTACTCTGTAACGGTCCACCTGACGAACATTTTGATTCAAAATTTTTTGCGGGTAATTCAATCTCCTGAAAAACCGTTCGCAACTACATTTTTTTACTTTAATAGTTTGACAAGTTTACTAAAATTAAATCAGTCTAGACTACCAATAATATACTTCTAGTAATCAATATCAAGATCTGTAACTTTAAGAGTGTTCTGAAAAATAATATTAATATAAATTTCAACATCAAAAGCAAATTATTTTCCTCGTCTAATGTTGATAAATGAAACAATTACAAAATTATGACAACAAATGCTACTGGCTGATGATATTAGAGCGCTAAAGCTGGGACACCGTTGTTTTTGTTGCTGTCACAGGATCCTAATGAACACTTAAGGCCACCGTTCACTATTCAGGGAACATGGGTTGGGGGGTTGAAGCACAGCTGACACTTTAATGGATGATGCAGTGGTGATCTTTTTATTTTAACTTTTTTTATTTTCTATGTTGAAACATTTGAAGATGATCTAGCACACTCTCATGATCTCATGGCCATATAGCAAGCTACCTGCAACAAATAGCCATTGACTTTTTTTTTTAGCGATAGAAGCTACAAAAGTTGACACAACTGCCAACAACAACAGCAAGCCGCTTTCGAAACTTGAAAATTAACGAATCATCAAGCAATCAGCACCATCGGAACAAGCGAATAAAAGCTAAAGAAATTGCAGACAAACGGTGGCAGCTTCTTTAATAGCGACAAGTTATGTACACATAAAGCATCGGGTGTCCCAGCCAGCGTGACGTTTGCTAAAATAATTTGCGATCATGGCAGGCAATAAAAACTCAATAAAAAGGAGGAACAAAAAATGTCATTAGTACCGTGACGCTGATTTAGCAGATGGTTGCGAACGTTGTCGTATTCTCATATGCACAAAGACATGCCCAGCAGTGGCGTAGCTAGTGGAAATAAGATCATATTTCGTTCGATGTGTTCGTTCTTTTAGGCCCTGCCAATTAATTTCCTATATAAAAAAAATTTTTAAAGAGACAGTGTGGTTTATGACGCACTTGCATCCAATACATAACGGCCTATTGGGATACCACGAGACAAAGAGACCAAGGAATTTACTACCTTTATTCTAGACTATTTATTTGACTATTTTTCTAGCACAAAAAGTTTTAAAAACCATGTCTTTCAAGCAGGTAAGTTAGATGCCTCTTATGCCCGAATTAGCCTAGACTTGGAATTAAATAGAATTGACTTAGTTTACAAAATAACAGAGAGTCAATTATTCAACGTGACATTTTCTTGAAATTTTTTTTAATTGACGTATTGCTTTCTAGAAATGGAATGATTGGAACAGTTCCCAATGAGTAACAGAAGAGTAACGAAACCCTAGGTAACAAAACTAGCGGGGCCTTAAGCAGGTAAAAATACTGGTCATGGAAAAGAAACCTGTAATGCTACCTGAGCAACGATACCGTAACGTTTCTTGTGATCGGAAACTGTAGAAAGTATACATATATATATATAGTATACGTTTCTTGCGTAACGAAACTGAAAAGTAACAGTTTGCGGTTTCTGATGATGAGGTTTTCTTTATAACTAGAAACCCCATCCACGCTTTGCCGCATGTCATAACTTATAATAGACTGAGTCCGACCTTAAAAGTTATATCTTCTATACCGAGATATGGAACTAAATCACATCGCGCACTGCAGAACTCATTAGCACCTTTCGTTTGATGGCCATAGTTATTGTACTAACAAATTTTGAGTCACCCTGGCCCACATATTAATCGATAACTACGAAACCGCTCAAGTTATCTAAATAATGGATATCTTAAGTTTTGGGTTAAACATCTGGTAATTCAGCGGTAAAAGTTTCATTCAATTCTTGGTTTTTTAGTGATACGCGCCCAAATTCAGACAGATAGACAAACATTCTAAAATCTGTTACATTGGTGTCTATTACCTCCATGCTATCAATATGCGAAATCATCGATCCAAGAACCAATATCAATAAATTTCTTAATGTATTGGTCTCAAATATTCGACGTAATTTGGTGATTTTTCATATGAAATCAAGTGCATACGATTTTGTACTGCAACTACAATGCTCAAATGTTTCTGGGGTTTCACTATAAGTTCTGTTTCTATACTTTAAAATTTCCTTACTCAGGTATCGTTAATAGTTGTTTAAGCACATAAGCATTAATTATGTCTTTCGTTTATTTCATTTGCGCTGCACTCTCTTGTAATTCGCAACCAGCTTATGAAGTATTCCAAAGATATAGTTTATGCTTTGCAATCGCTCTCGCTCTATGGCGCGATATACAACAGGTATATCATCATAAACCTCCTAAGAGATTTTTGCGCCAAGCTTCTCTTCCAATTTGTGGTGTGCCGATTTGAATTTTCCCTACAAATTGGTGGGACCTACAGTTTTTTGCCGACTCCGAACGGCATCTACAAAGGAGACGAATTTTTTGCTGAGAAGCCTGTCATGGCAGAAATACACTCGGAGAGTTTGCCAAACCACTGCCGAGGGGCGACCCCGTTTTGAAAAACTTTTTTCAAATCACTTTTGATGTTACCTGTACCAGGGCTCGAACCATGGACCTTCGGTGTGGTAGGCCGGCAACACTACCTTCACACCACGGCGGCCGCCGATTGCTTTGCAATCCCAAAGGGTTTTTCACAGCGAAAATGAGGAAGGCAATTCCGCGCAATGCCTCAGAGCCACAAGTGCTCGCCCCAATTAATACATACAAAGTGTAACAGGTGCTCCGAACCCTATTACTGAAAGGGTGCTCCGCACACCCTCTTTTCTACTCTCTAAACAAATAATAAAATAATATACAATAAAGTAACTTAAAAAAACTACTCGTCCTCCATAAAGTTAAGACATGGGTCCTTCGAGCCGGAATAGGGGTGGGGGCACCGGATAGGTATAAATGGGTGGCGAGCACTATTGGCTCTGAGGAATGGCGCGGGATTGGCTTCCTCGTTTTCGCTGTGAAAACCCCCGATTTGGGATTGCAAAGCATAAACTATATCTTTGGAATATTTCATAATTACAAGAGAGTTCAGCGCAAATGAAATAAACTAAGGAAATAATTATAGCTTCTGCCGCCTACACACTAGTTTTGTTATGATATCTTGAGTTTCAGGTTTAGTTCTGTTCCTATGATTACGGTTTCGGGCAGTTTCTGTTTTGTTTCCCCTAAATCCGTTTCCAGAAAATTGTTGCTTATGTCTATGGACTCAAAAGATATGACCACATTACTGTCTGGAAGGACAAACTTCTTGGGTGTAACATTTTCAGTTATCTTGCGGCTAGAAATTGTATATATATATATAAGCTTGTTGAACTAAAAAGTCCGCACTACCTCTATGAGAAATTGCAGTTAACTAAGTCTAGTAGACTACGTAGCCTGGTTATCCCTAAATATTCCTACTTGTCCTCATCTCGACTGTTTTTCGTCAATGCTGTGAGGCTTTGGAACTCCATTCCTGAATCTATCAAGGCGGTGATGAATGGGACAAATTTCAGATTGGTGATACATACCTACTTTAATTCTCTTGGTTGAATGCAAATATAAAACTTTTCTTCTCTTTATTTTCTGTATCTGCATCTTTTCTGCTTTCAGTAAGTTTAGAGTACTCGTTTAAGCATTACTCTTAAGTTATATACTGTCACTGAGTGTTATGTTTGAATGTAACCTATTTATTTTATTATAAGTATAAAGTAACCGCTGTAATTACCCACCTACTGGTGTACTATAAAAGACCTAGAAGTCTTACATGTACAGTCCGATGTTATTTTTAATAAATTGAAATTGAAATTGAAATTGAAAATTGTTCCGATACAAGTGTGTATCGTTTCCCACACTACTGTTACTCGTTTCTGTATTGCATATTTAATTACAATTCCGTTTCGTTACTTATCTATAGAACAATAATGAAACAAAAGCGAGTTACTAGTCCCTGATTATAGAATTACAATTTCCCTTTTTATATATATTTTCAGAGCATTTTCGATCACATTCAATCTATTTTTTGCATAGATTTCTGATGATATGGTTTTATGTTCCATTTTTCACTGGATCGGATATAAACAAGTTCCTAAGATAGTAGTTTGTATTACGAGAAAAGTTTCGGCCTATGGACCTAGAGCCAGATTAGGTTTATATTGTTCTGTTGGGCTGTCTCACGTAAAAATTTTAGCCAGTGCAGAGCAAGTTTATTTGAGAAAGATACTTTTCTTAAATATATGTTTGATAGAGGAAAAGCTTGCTTGGAACTATCCTAAGATTTAAAAAATATATACAAATGCAATAATATATTTGTGCCTAAATTAAAGTTCAAAGCGAAGCTGGCTGTGTCATGTTCTACAAATAGATAAAGTTGCTCCGGAAGGTTTCCTATCTACAACCGCTTTTTCTTACAATTTGTGGTGTGCTGCTTTGAAATTTTTGCTACAAAAAAAAAGACTCTTTCAATCCACTTTTTATGTTACCCGCTCCGGCAATCGAACCGTGTACCTTCGGTGTGGAATAAGCCATTTTAGTGTTGGAAGTCCAAACACTTTTTTTGATACACTGTACACTATTTGCGTTTTTGACTAAGAACCCGACGTGATATATGTCAGCTTCCGTTTAATGCCTTTTGTACCTTAATGACTTTAATATTTACGTATTCACGTTATAATCTTACCGCTACTGTCATTGTAATTATGTTATTATATAGCTACATATATACATACTCACAATAATTGCTGTTGTTGGTTTTTAATGCATTTACTCAGTAATTAGATGCCGCCATATTTACTATTTACGTATGGCTATGTTTAAATTTAATTTACAAACACTTTAATGTATTTTTTATAACCATAGGATTGCAACTAATAAAGAAATTGCTAATGGCTCTGCTGTTGCTTGTCATCCAAAATCACGTACTTAGCAAACCCATAGACCACGTCTTAACCATTGGTGCTCACAATTGCTTAATGGATGTGCAAGCCCTATATACAGCAAGAAAGTTACAGATATAAATATATCTTTACTAAAGTGTTAAGTAGAGCTAACGCTAGCTGGTATTCATTCAATAAAAGTAGTTCGAAAGAGGGCGGCTTGTATTTTACCGTGAAGATCCCAAGGTCACATTTTTCCGCACAACTATTTAGTATTTCCAACATTCTTTTCATGATATCGTTCGTAACGGAAAGGATGGGGCGCGAGGCTGTTAGTGTCACGCTCTGCTGGCTACGAAACTTTTCTTATTGTCAGTGTACAGTGGTTTCCCAATATTTTCAAACTGTCGACATCAGTAGTTCTTAACCAGTGCCATACAAACTGTCTAGTGCAACAGAGGTTTTTTAATTGTATTGCATAGCGTTTTACTTTTCTTGTAATTCACAAAATTTTTTCTTTTTTATTGGTTTCTCAACCCCTGTCCCAAAGAGCGTCTTCTACATTAACAAACGCAGATAGCGGTAGTTTATCTGTAAAAGACCCTTTCTCACTATTCGCACCGACTGCTGTAGCGCGTCCCTGTCCACTTCCCCCCTGTAGTACGAGGGATGAATCTATAGTTAATATGTGTCTAGTAGTGTCCCAAATGTTTTTACCACAAAAGATCTAAGACTTGCTTGACCTTTGCTTTTTTCCATGTGGCGGGCATGTGGTTGTTACTGTTGCGAAGATCACCTTTAGTTCCCTTACCACACATTCTGGGTCTTCTACAGCATAATAGCGAGTATACCATCTGCTTATAGTAACTTGTAGGGCGAAAGAAGTTTATTGCTAAGGCAATTTTGTCTTCTGATAAAATTTAGTAATTCCTGCACCATTTCTCTTCTTTCCTCTGCATCCCCGATGATCCTGAAAGCGCTTAACGAAGAGCTTGTTTCAGTGATTCCTGGCAAGGCTCTTCCTGACAGGATTTCGTCTTATATACTTCCAAACTAGTTCTTGTACTGCAATCATTCATTGAAAATCTGCCTTAGTTTTTACCGTAGGTTGCCGCGGTTTTTGTCCCACCACGGAAGGAAGATCGTTTTGCTCCTGGTTAGTGAACATGCAACTGCCCTGATTGCTGATTTATAGTAGACAGGAAACTTTGTAGGATGCCTTAAACGTTTTCATAGAGATCTACTCGATCGTCTAGACAGTCCGGTGACAGAATGGGTGTCTTGTTTCTATAGAGCGTTCCTCTGACTATCTTGTCAAATACGCCCCAGATACCCATTTCGTATTTATATGCTATGGATTTATATCCATATTTAGCTCTATATTCGATGATCAAACAGAAATAATCGTATCGACAGATATGCGGAGTCCCTTACTATGGTGATATCAATGACTTATTTCTACCCTCCGAAGTTCTGTGAATACGGAAAGATACAGGTAGCCAAGTTACAATTGTTACATACAATGATATTTTACGATATAATAAAGTCAAAAAGAGACTCGTCTCGTTCATTTATCCACATGGTTGTCACAAATTTTAGGCCTTATACTTTGAGAATTTTGAAAGCATTATATAAGTCCTATCTAAGGTGCAATATTTTGAGTGGCTACACTCGTACATATCTTCGCATTTATAAGCACTTTATTGGGAGACTCATATGAATATTAATTAAAATTGTTGATGCGTATGACATTCTCCTGCATATATATGTATGTAAATGCTAGTTACTTTGGTGCATATTCAAATTTAAACTGATTTGCACGTGCGCACTTCTTGTGGCAAGGTAAACACCGAAACTGCTTGCTTACTCAAAATCTTTGTTGCAAAAAAGTTTTTATAATGACAGCAAGGGTAATTTAAGTCCCCCTCCTAAAAACAACCCTGCCCAAAAAAGTTTGCCAGCACAGAAACACAAAAAATACAAGTAGTCTGTGACTTTTGGACGTCTTTTTAGCCAATGTTGAGGTTGTGAAGAAGCCCGCTGGCGATAGTTTTTCAAGACACTAAGCACATACTGCGAAGGGGACAACGTTGACGTGACCATGCTGTTGTCCTTCGGTGCAACCCTTTTGCCATAGTTTTATGAGTTTTTATTTACTACGCGCAGTCAACAATGTTTACTCTTTTGTAAATAAAACAAGTTGACTAAGCCGCAGTGCGGTTGACATCGAACACAAGATACTCCGCTGTGCGTCGTACGATGCAAAGTGTGAGCAACCCTTACTGAGAGCAAGAAGAGTTGTCTTGTTAAATACATAACGCCAGTAGTGTTAAAGATGAACAAATATTTAAACTTTATGATGATATAAACAGTGCTTACAAACAAAAACTAAGTGATTATTCAAATTGAATATATTGGAGAAGACACGGAAGTTCTGTTTATACATTTTTTATCGTGAGATTTATGTAAAAGTAAAAAATAAAATAAAATTATTTTTGTTGTACGCTAAACGAGCGCAAGACCAGTTGATAAGAATTTTTAGTTAATTATTATTATTTTTGATTAGAGAAAAAATTGAAAGCAACAAACATATACAGGATATAGTCACATAGACAGAATGTCTAAAATATTGTGTATACCATTGGCAAGATAACAAACAAAAATTAGAGGAAAACTTGAAATAGTACTATAACTATAGCCTGTATATGTTTGTTGCTTTAAATTTTTCCTCTAATCAAAAATAATAATAATTAACTAAGAATTACCATCAGCTGGTCTTGATCTCGTTAAACTTACAAAAAATATAAAATAAATAAAAATAAAATATTATTGCTTTTTTATACCAACAATATTTGTTAATTTACGCCCTGTATATTTTCAAGTATTCATGAAACGAGCTCAAGGCCAAAAATAATAATTTTTCACTTTTTGAGTTTTTTTATGAAAATGATTTTATATATATTTTTTTTTATTGAAAAAAAAACAATAATAATTTTTATAAAAAAACTCAAAAAGTGAAAAATTATTATTCTTGGCCTTGAGTTCGTTTCATGAATACTTAAAAATAAAATAAATAAAAATAAAATTAAATTAAACTAAATTAAATGAAATAACATAAAATAAATTAAAATAAAATAAATAAAAATGAAATAAATAAATATAAAATAAAATAAAATAAAATAAAATTAAATTAAATGAAATAACATAAAATAAATTAAAATAAAATAAAACAAAATAATATAAAATCAAATAAAAAATAAAATAAGGTAAAATAAAGTAAAACAAAATAAAATTAAATTAAATTATATTGAATAAAACAAAATAAAATAAAATGAAACAAATTAAAACAAAATTAAATTAAATTCGAAAGTGAACCTACATAACGAAGAACGAATTGAAGAACGAATAAACGGTTCCGATAGATTCATGATCCGGAAACTGAGGAATTGATATATCAATGGATATAGGAATAGATCGATAGGCATAGAGAAACTTCTGATACCTACATGAACGAAGGAAATACGGAGTATGAGGCGAGAACATTTCTAATGTAATTGAAATTGATTCCTCCAATCAAAAAATCCGACCGGAGAGAACCCAAAATGCATTTTAGAGAATCTAAATATACCTCTAAAAGGTACAATTTAGCCGGTACTCTGCCTAAAAGTCCGAATAGGTTGTACAAAGGAACCTAAACTTGATGTGAAAAGCCTTAGAACTCGGTTCTGAAAGACCAGTAATGAGTATGAAGTAACAAAAGACGATGCTCGTACAATTAAAACGTAGGAAAGGTTCTCTTTGAAAAAGTCAAAAACGTAGGTAACCATGCCTACTTTGAAGTACTGTTGAAGGTTCTGAATCCTTCCACAAGTGACATGATATAATGCCAAGTACAAAGCAGAAGTGGATTCTATGCAGAAAAGCCGAGGATCACAAAGCCGATGATGGATCGGCTATGGGCCAGGATGTCTTATTTGGTTCAGAAGTATGAAAAAAGTTAAACATAAAAATGCTATATATCTTACAGCTGAGATACACGGTGCATATATTACCCTGAATACAAATCGACAAAGACTGGTTTTCACGGGGAATGGAGAGAGGTACTGAAGAATATAAAATAGCGTCAGCTATCACAGCTGGGTATAATAAGTACTCAGAGCACACACATACAAGGCAATTCAAACTGCTTATATTCCTTTCGATGTAGTAAAATTAAATGAAGGGGGTGATCCCTACTTGCGGCAAAGATAAAGGATTTTTGATGATTTTCAATAAAAGTGCAAAGTGCGAGGTAAAGTGGTAATTAGGGTGCTTAAATATGAATTTGTTGTACATACATACAGACATGTTGCAAATATGCATGTGTTGCACAAACACACCAATAACACTTGCAGAGATATTCAGGTGAGCTGTGGGACAAAGTGTCAGTTGATATTGTAGCCGGTAAACCGCAAGGAATTCCAACAAGTAAATCCGATCATGCAACACACGCACACCATCACATGCACACAGTTTTCATATGCATACAAAAAGATTTTATAACACCACTGTACCGATATCCAAATGCATATGATATTCATACAAGCCATCCATGAAGCCTGCGGGGCTTGGTAAACTCTTTACTTTGTTGGCTGGATGGCACTCAGCCAGGTAAGCAAATAAGCCTTACAAACTTAAGCCACAGATACCAGCTTACATATCCGACTGGGCTTTTTTTGGCCTTCAGGGCTGACAGGCACTGTTGAACGTTCTTCTGAGTCGACCACAAGTGTAGACACCCGAAACTACGCAGAACAAGCAAACAAACTTGCATTCATACTTACTTACTAGACTTTGTATGTCATATACTGCGGCAGTAAAAAAAACCTTGTGAGTATGCCAGCTACTGACAGAAAGTGTGCTGTGTTGTAGCCCATGCATTGTTGCAACTTTATCCTTTTATGTTGTCATCTCGAGCAAATACATTTTTTGCCTTGCAATTTTTTTGTGGTTTCAAGGAGCGACGTGTTAAATTTCATATTTTTGGACTTTAATCTAATCTCGACTCTGTTGTTGGCGTCAGCAGCGCAGCTCATGTAGAATATAATTACTCGTTGTCTGTATTTTGTCTAAAATCGCCCAATTTTTTTGCAAATGAGATGCCCTGAAGCCTATCGCACACAAGCTGATTAGACCTTATCAGTATATCTTCAGAACGGGTAAGTCCGCCATCGACCAGATCTTCACGATACGCCAAATGCCGAAGAAGACAGATTATAAGATAACCGACAACCGACATTTCTTTGTCGAATTCAAATCCGGTTTTGACAGTGCTAAAAGGAGTTTAAAACAACACGAGGATCCAGACAAGGCGATTCCCTGAGGAGTAAGGTTCCCCCTCGACGGACAAGGGTCCTCTATAAGTCTCTCATCATATCTGGCGACTTAGAAGCAAAGTCCAAATATTCCGTTATAGGCATAGTTGGGATAAGTCGATTTTAATTTCTGTAGCCTACTTTTAGGTGTTGAAAGCAAACTCGTCCGACCGTCCTCGTAGGAGAACAAAGGGAATCAGTGCGACACTAGCCTGCTGGGCATGAAAGGCTCCCTTTAGTCTCTTCATAGGACATGCTCAAACAAAAGAGATCACTTCAACCCATACAAAGAGATCAAAACTGGCATTGGTCGCATGCTCCTTTGCGACCCATCCCGTATTCATCCTAGACTAATCGAATTTTTAACAGGGGACCTATAGAAAAGGTAACTTCCACGGACTAGGATGCCGCCAAATTTAGCTCGGCAGCTTGAGGACGAAGTAACAGTAGTTTGCCCGACTAAAGATTTTCCCTACAGGTAACGGTATCAAAGTTTCCAATTTCAACACACTACCATTGGCATTTGCGATAATTACATGTCAGTGCCACAACAAAGCCCAAATTGCACATCCCACAAATTATCCATATTCATACCACCCGAATAACAACCATTAATTATATAGGTATTTAAGACGAGTATTTGGAATTGTTCAATTGATGTTAAGCACTTGCTAATTGGTCATCGATAATTAATATTTGCGAATAAATATAATAACACATATTAAACTACTTAAATTCATATGCGCAGTTTATTAGTAGAAAATTGTTATTAATCCGTGTGATATCAAATTATGAAATAAAATTAATTTAGTCGAACTATTCAGTTTTAAATGGAATATTACTATTAGTGATTGTGGGTTATTATGTTACCCTATCTTTCAATACATTTGCTGCTTAATTAATATTTCGATGCTCGTGTTCTCAATATTACACCGGAGGCTTCAACGACTAGCGATATGCAGTACGGGATACTAGAAAAACCCGGTTCTGGGTAATTTGGCATTTCATTTATTTGAGTCTGCAGTTTCTAAAACTTTATGTACTAAAATAAATATCTAATATAAAACAAAACTAAAGATAATGAGTCGTTATCCCAAACAAAAACAAAAAACACCAGGTACCGCAAAATCGTGCTCAAGGTTACTGAAGCTTCTATTAAATTCAGGTAAAGTCTTATTTAAACGGGCACAATTATAATAATTACACTTTTGGTAATATTAGATAGTAAGTAAGACTTAAACATTCTACTTAGGACATTGAAGTCTATGAACCCAAGAAGATCTGGAGAATGGATGTAACGGCTAATTATGTTATAAATCAACATAAGGGATTGAATAGACCTGCTACTAGGAAGTGGCTTTACATATTTGGTCACAATGGTCAGGGTTTTTTGTTTTAATATTTTCCGTTCACTAATTTACAAATCTTTTTTTCAATCAACTGGCTCCCTAAGCACTGTACACGCAGGTAATAGTCCACGAAAAACACCAAATAGTAACGATCGGGTAATCGTTCCTGACCTTAAAATATTAATTCTTGTTTCCCAAAGAACTTTTATAAAAGAATTTGTGATATCCAAATCCATGTGGGACCATTTAAAGACGTGCTTTTTAAGACCGCTTGCTTCACTTCGGAGCTTTGAAATCTCATTAAGTTCAGATAAAAGGAAATATGGGGTTTCAAAATCCCACATAAACTGTAATAATAAAAGTATGGACGAGTCTCATTTTCTGTGAAATCAGAGTTGTCTTAAACATAAGGATGTTCTGAAGCTGGTTCGCGTGCCTAAAGAACAAGGCTTACTCACTTTTACTACACTTTTTGATCACTTGAGCCAGTGTAATGCTTTGTAGACGTTTCTCTGGTCATGGAGTGAGCCTATTTCATACAAACTGGTATTGGATCGTTTCATGTACAAAGACATTCATCAAATCTTTGTGATATTTCTTGAGGGGGAGGAAATGTCATTAAGGTGGATATCTATTTGCAAGACCTTTTTCCGCAACAAATAGCTATTTAATTGAGAGAATAGAATAATGATTTTGAAGTGTTGGCGATGCCAGTGCTAATTAACGAACAGAGAATCGACGAAAAATGGTGGATCGCAAAAATTCTCTCCATTCTGACTAGTTGAACTGGCGTGGAAAAATATTTCTTAGGATAGTTTGCGTAAATAACAGTCTCAATGCCTAGACGATGTGAAAATGCAATAGAGAGTCGTTGATATGCCACGAAAAAGCGGAAAAACAGGGCTTGTCCCATATATCTTTGATGGTGCTTTATATTATTTTATTTTTTTATTTTTTTTATATTAAATTTTTTTTTATATTTTTTTCATTTCATTTCATTTTATTTTATTTCATGCTATTTCATTTTGTGTTTTTTAATTTTATTTTAATTTAATTTAATTTATTTTCTTATATTTCATTTCATTTTATTTTATTTCATTTCGTTTCATTGTATTTCATTTCATTTCATCTGATTTCATTTTATTTTATTTTATTTTATTTTGTTTTATTTTATTTTATTTTATTTTTTTATATATTTTTATTTTTTTCTTATTTTATTTTATTTTTTATTTTTTATATTTTATTTCATTTCATTTCATTTCATTTCATTTTATCTTATTTTATTTTATTTTATTTTATTTTATTTTATTTTATTTTATTTTATTTTATTTTATTTTATTTTATTTTTTTTTGTTTGAATATGTTGTTTTATTCTATTTTATTTAATTTAATTTAATTTTAATTTATTTTACTTTATTTTGTTTTATTTTATTTTCTTTAATTTAATTTTATTTTATTTTATTTTATTTTTTTTTTTTTTTACTTTTTATTTTATTTTATTGAAATTTGTTTTATTTTATTTTATTTTTTTTATTTTTTATTTTACTTTATTTTATTTTATTTTATTTTTTATATTTTATTTCATATCATTTCATTTCATTTTCTCTTATTTTATTTTATTTTATTTTATTTTATTATACCTTTCATGAACATGAAATGGTATATTAACTTTGGTCCGATGTTTGGAACGTTTAGAAATATAAGAGATAGACCCACCATTAAGTATACCAAATTGATCAGGACGATGAACTGAGTTGATACAGCCATGTCCGTCTGTTCGTCCGTCTGCCCGTCTGTCCGTCCGTCCGTCTGTCTGTTTGAACGCAAACTAGTCCCTCAATTTTTGAGATATCTCGATGAAATTTGGCACACGGATGTATTTTTGTATTATATTAGACATTTGTCGGATCCGGTATAA